>OZ010791.1:335175942-337575942 GCA_963932465.1 Maratus speciosus
CCGCCATTTTGAAACAAAATGGCGGATGAAGCTGGCCAACGAACTCGGTCGAGACATTGGTATGTACTATGTACATACCGAATTACATCCAAATCGGTTCATAAATTCGAGAGTTACAGTATGACAAATGTCAGATATATATATATATATATATATATATATATATCAACTTTTGAACGGAGGGTGGTTTCGGGGTCTGGGGGTCATGATCGATGAAAATATACCAAAATTTTTTGAAATCGCTTTCCTCCGAACGGCTGCAATAGGTAGCTTTTTGTAATGAAAGCTACCTAAAAATAATGGTGACAACCCTTGCTTCAAGATAGGTTATATTTCATGTCGGTGCCACTATCCCAAAGGGAGTTCAGGAGCAAAAAACGTTCTAAAAATGCAATTTTTGCGTTACTGAAGAGTCTAGAAATATGAAAATTGAAATATTAGCTACTTATTAGATATAAAGGATTTCTAAGAACAGTTCTTAAAAAATTCAAAATTTAAAAGGGGTGATAATGCGCGAAGAGGGTTCTAAAAAACATTTTAAATGATGATTTCTACTCAATTTTGGAAAGTATCAAATCGATTTCAAAAGTAATGGCTGTAAATTGATGATGACAGATCTTGCTCTAACATGGCTCTGTTTTATGATTGTATCACTAACACTTTGGGGTTGCAGGAGAAAAAAACATTCTAAACTGCGGTTTTGTGTTATGGAAGGGCCTAGAATCATGAAATTTGGAATGGTAGTAACCTATAAGATATCAATGATCTGTAAGAATATTTCCGAACGAAAATCGAAATTTAAAAAGGGTGAAAATGCGCGAAAAGCGTTGTAAAAAACATTCTAAATTGCGATTTCTATGCAACCTCAGGAAGTACTGAACCGATTTCAAATATAATAGCGTAAAAATGATGGTGACAACTCTTGCTCCAAGATAGGCTATATTTTATGTCTTTTTCCTCTACCCCAGAGGAGATGCAGGAACTAAAAACGTTCTAAAATGCGATTTTTGAATTATGGAGGGACCTAGATTCATGAAATTTTGCATGGTATCTATTTATTAGATATAAATAATTTCTAAAAACATTTCTTTAAAAATTTGAAATTTAAAAGGGGTGAAAATGCGCGAAAAGCGTTCTAAAAACGTTGTAAATGCCGATTTGTGAGCAATCTCAGGAAGAATCAAACTGATTTCAAAAGTAATGGTAGGCAAATTGATGCTGATAGCCTCTTCTCTAATATAGACGCTATTTCATGTCGGTGTCACTATCACCTGGAGGTTGCAGGAGCAAAAAAGTTCTAAAGTTCGATTTTTGTGATCGCTAGGGGGTAGCAACTTGAAATTAGGCAAGGTACATATATATTAGATATAAATGATCTTTAAGAACAGTTTCGAAAAAATTAGGAATTTAAAAAGGATGAAAATGCGCAAAAAGCGTTCTAAAAACGTTGTAAAAATGTTCTAAATTGCGATTTCTACTCAGTCTCAGGAAATATCAAACGTATTTCAAATGTAATGGTTACAAATTGATGGTGACAGTCCCTGCTCCAACATAGGCTATATTTTATGTTGCTGTCATTACCATCTGGGGTGCAAGAGCAAAACATGTTCTAATTTGTGTTTTTTGCACAACTGAGGGGTCTAACATTTTGAAATATGGCATGGTATTTACTTACAAGATGCAACTGCTTTCTAAGAACAGTCGAAAGAAAATTCCAAATTTAAAAGGATGAAGTGAGCGAAAAGTGTTCTAAAAGCGTTCTAAATTACAATTTTTATGCAATCTTATCAAATACCAAAGCGATTTAAAAAATAATGGTGACAAATTGTTGATGATAGAACCTGCTCAAACATAAGCTATATTTTATGTCTGTGTCACTACCACCAGAAAGTTGCAGGGGCAAAAAACTTTCTAAATTGCGATTTCCGTGATACTGAAGAGGCTAGAAACTTTAAATATGGCATGGTAGTTACTTATAAAATATAAATGCCTTCGAAGGACTGTCGAAAATAAATTCGAATTAAAAAGGGGTGAAGCGAAGGGGAGGTACGAAAAGCGATCTAAAAATGTCCTAAGTTACGATTTTCAGGGAATATAAACCGATTATAAAAGTAATAATTGCGAATCAAGGGTAACAGTCTCTGATCCTACACAGGTTATATTTTATGCGGATGATTCTACCACCTGGAGTTCACAGAACAACAAATGTTCTAAAAGAGGCCTTTGAAAGCTTTCTAAATTACGTTTCTGTGGAATATTAGGAAATAACAAACCGATTTAAAAATTAGTGTTGGCAAATTAATGGTGGCAGTTCCTATTTCAACATAGCCCTTTATGTTGAGAAAGGTGGTAGGACTTGAAATTTGATATGATGATTAATTTTAAGATGTAAGAAGATGGTTTCTAAAAAATTCAAAACGTCAAAAGAATACTGAAATAAGCGTATTAATTGAGCATAAAAGTTTCAAAATATTTTCTAAATTATCATTTATTTACTTTTATTTCTTTTTATTAATTTAAGTCTAATATCTGCCTAATGCAGTGTAATAATGAAATTTAGTCAAACTATGTTTTAAATAGTAATTTTTGAATTATTCCTAAAAGTATAATTTCTTTTCTTAAAAATTAGACATATAAATATCACTTGGCATATTTCAAATATTACGCAAGCAAAGCTGCGGGGTTTGCTAGTAACTATTAAACAGAAAAGGAGGGAGTGATGTTGTGCAAAATAAGGCTTTTATGGGGTCTGGATGATTGGAAAAAGATATTGTTTAGTGATGAGAGTGTGTTTTACGTAACATATGGTGATAAATGTGTTCGTGTATGGCGAATGAAGCAAGATGAATATGACAAGGACTCCATGAAACGATCAGTGAAATTTGCAGCCAGTGTAATGGTATGGGCTTGCATGACTGCAGATGTTCCTGGAAGGGTATGTATCGTTAAACGAAGAATTAATTCTGAAATATATCAAGAAATCCTTGAGTATTTGATGATACCATCGTCGGAAGGTCTGTGTGGTGACGATTTTATTTCCCAACATGATTTAACTCCTTCGTACAGGCCAGTGTCTACCAAGAACTGGCTTAGCCAACACCAAATTAACGTACTTCTCTGGTCGGATTAAAATCCAACAGAAAGTTTGTGGGGAATAATGAAGAAAAGACTGCAAGCCGAAAAACAAGGTTGAGCTTCTTTCCACCGTAAAGTCGACATGGTCATGTCTGGACAGAAAACATTTTGAGCCACTTGTAGCTAGCTTGGAAAAGTGAGTTTCTGCTGTTATAAAATGTAACGGTGATGCTACAAAGTATTAAAGAATAAATATTTTTCCTTAAAAAAAAAACACGTGTTATTTACAATGCATTATTCTAATATTTTGAACCAGGTAAATTGTTGTTCTAATATTTTGATTTTTTTCGAAGTCTGGATAATTATTTTAATTTTTGTATTATTTCCTTTAATTTTGATACTAAAAGATTCTACAAACTCTGTAGATTATTACAATACTAAGTTTTCTCATATATTACTTTTTGTATAAGCGATACGTAGAAAACCCTTTTTCTCTATTATTCTAATTTTTTGACTTGCAGCTGTATATATTTTTTCATGTCCTATAATAAAAGTTTAATAATTTAGATAATTTACTGGGAGCCAAGTCTGTAAAATTCTGAATTGCAATAAATAATTCAGTGAAAATAATTTAAGTTATTATGAATTACCCAAAAGATGGAACAGTATTTAAATACATGCAACTTTTTAATTTAACTAATAATTATTGACAGCATCTTTACAAATTTGTAAAATTGGAGTGTGATTTTCAGAAAAACATTCATTTCCAAGTTCATTCGAGTATTTAGACAAAAATAACGTAGTTTTTTTCTATCTGTCTGTCTGTTTGTCCGGAATAGGTCAGAAACGGTTGCATAACAACATATTAAATTTATGGAGGGTAGATGAAAAATGTGTCTGTTTTACAGTATGAAGCTCACAGCATTCCAATATATGAAATAGTTTTTGAGAAACAAATTAATACTGGGAGAATCAAACAATCCCGCTCTTTCAAAAGTAAAAAATTATGAAACTAATTGATCAATTTTAAGGAATCTTACGGCGATTTAAAAGTCTAATTAAGATTTATAAATGAATAAAAAAAGACCCACCCAGTCTCCTGAAAAACAAAATTAAGACAGATTTTATAATCATTGATACCTGTGAATTTTATAGACATAAATGAAGATAATAGACATAATAAGAGAAACAATTTCTTATCAATAAGCAGACTTTAACCTTCCTGCCCAGAATGGGTCTTAATCGACCTATTTCTATAATTTGTTTCATTCGATTCTAACCAGAAATATTTTCATAAAATAAATTAAATAACTGCAATAGAAGTGCTTAGCAGTGCTTAATTTTTGTTACAGAGTAACAGTATAGATCTTAATTTGTTATACATACTAAGTTAAATATATATGTTAAATGTTTTTAAATAAAAATTCTGGTGTTAAATGTTTTTAATCAAGGTTGCGTAAAATTTCAACAGGGTAGGGAGCTTAAAACAGTTTCAAGGCAGAAAAGGACAAAAGTAATAAAATTTAGACCACATAGTGCAAATACAAGATGCATATTCTTATTTAATTTCTCATTTCTAACTATTCTTTTATATAAATAGGGAAGAAAATGCAAATTTCTAAAATTTTATATATTGTGTAGGATTTTCCAATACCTACTCTGATAAGTTAAAATACCCACACACAAAATATGTATCTAGACATACCTATTAAAATATTCATGATAACAGCAAAATGCTTAAAATTAAATGCATACGTGAATGAAATATACTATATCATGGCAATTTAAAACTTTGATATAAAATAATTTGTATGTGTAGTAGTGTAGTAAAGATATTATATATAAAAAACCTTTTATATAAAGTAATACAACATATGGAAATTAAATATGATAACAAAAAGTAAGGGAGAAGGCACACTCAAAAATTATATAATAAAAATATAACGGAAATAATAATTTGAAAATCAAATTAAAAGGACATAAGTTAAAAAGAAGCATTTACAAACTTTCTATTCAAGCTATTAAGAAAAGAAAAAGACCTTGATCAAATCATTAAGTTATAATTTATTTTATTAATATGAATTAAATATGAAATGTATATATAAATATAATAAGTAAAAGTTATTTGAAAGCTCATTTATTTTTTCAATTTGATAAACTTAAATAAATAAACAAAAATAAAATTATTATTTATAAAATATTTTTCCCTTTTTCTGAAAACTTTTCTTATCAAATTCTGAAATTGTTTGCTTTCGTCTTTATTACTAAACTAGTATGTTGAGGCCGTCACAAAACTTTCTTCTATATAAATCATGTCAATTAAATCATTTAAATAGTACAAGAAATAACAACGATTTAGCACCAATTCATATCAAAGTATATCTGAATTTGAAGTTGGATGAAAATTCGTGCATTAGTTCTTGAGATAGAGCTATACCGGAAATTCTGAAAATTGTAGCATAGCAGCGCCACCTGTTGAGCGATTTCCACCAAAAATAAATAGCACTAAATGATATCAAGGTATACCTGAATCTGAAGTTTGTTGAAAATCCAAGCATTAGTTCTTGAGATAAAGCTATTGCGGAAATCGCAAAAAAATACAACATTGCAGCGCCACCTGTTGAGCGATTTACACAAAAAATTAAACAGCACTAATTTATACGTCAATTCATGTCAAGGACTAACTGAATCTGAAGTTTGATGAAAATTCGTGCATTTTTTCTTGAGTTAGAGCTATTGCGATAATCATGTTAATGCATCATAGCAGCGTCACCTGTTGGGCGATTTTCACAAAAAAGTAATCAGCACCAAACTATATACTGGACTAACTAAATCTGAAGTTTTATGAAAATCCGTGCAGTAGTTCTTGAGATATAGCTATTGCAGAAATCGTGAAAAATGCCGCATAGCAGAGATAGAGTGCCCACAAAATTTTTTTCACATACAGACTCACATACAGACTCACAGACAGACATTTTCTAAAAACCATCAAATCGTGTTCTGGGCATTCTAAAACGTATAAATCCGTCGAAAACCGGAAGTCGAAATTTTTCACGAATCCAATACTTTCTTCTTGTAAAGATAGAAGAAAGCAAAAATTATTAAATTAAAAAGAAAAAGTTTATTAAAAACTTAACTTACCTTTGCAAGCTCTTCCATCGGGAGTAAGTTCATGCCCAGGAGGACACTCACATCTAAAAGAACCTGGTGTATTAATGCAGGTACCACCTCTGCACAAACCTCGTATCCTTGTGCATTCATTTATATCTTAAAAATAAGGAAAATTAAAAATTTGGGAATCACACCAAAACTAACAGCACGATGTTAAAAGCTTGATGTAACTTTCTTTATAAAATACATCTTATGACTTTAAAATACAGCAAACACCCGCATTACCCTGAATGTATGATAATATTTTAATTTCATATCAACATGCAAAGGCAGTAAACAATAAAAATTGCGAAAAAAATATTTTTAAACAAAAATGTATGTTTTACAGCGTTATTCACTAGCAGAGATGAAAATACACAAAATTCAAGTGATAAACATGAAAAAAAGAAAAAAAATGTTATGTTCCGAAAGTAATTAAAATTTAGGCATACAACATTAATCAATAAATAAAAAAAAGAGAGAGAGAATTAGGTACTATACTATTTGAATTGAACAATTCTTCAAAACGTTATTTTACAATTATTTCATTACTATCCCACAAATTAAGAAATATCTGTTTGTTAATGTAACAGATTAAGTACTTATATTATATCATTATATGTGCAACGGAGGTTTAAGAAGCAGAAAAAAAATCACAACATTTAATTTTTATTAGGAAAAAATCACTCATTTCTGATTTTTAAAAACCTTGTCAATTATAATTAATTTTTTATAACAGAAAATCCAAATGAAACATAGAACGGGAATGATAATTGCGTGTATATTGTTTATTTATTAAATATTTCTTAGTTCTGATTAGTAAAAAAATAGTTTGAATTCCATAAGTTTCACACAAATATGTCATTTTTATTATGAAGTACATATTTATTGAATTAATTTCAATATTATTATACGACAATTCATTGGATATAGAAATATATAACATTTTACTGAACATGGGGATAAAGATAATTTAATAAATAAATATTCTTATGAATTTATAAGTTGAAGGTTATCCGCTTGGCTTACCCATGCACATTTGCATCATCATTACATCCTCATAACCCTCATTACAGTCACAACGGAATGAACCAGCAGTATTTCTACATGTTCCATTAGCACAAATTCCATGAGCTATAGCACATTCATTTATGTCTAAATAAAAAGAAAGAAATCCACAGAAATATAAAAAAAGCAAATATTTTTCTCAAATAAAAATATTTCAAATACATATAATACAATATTAGTGCATCATACTATTAGAGTAACATAAATGACTACCACCATTTTTACAAATAAATAACTATTGAAGTGCTTAAAAAGAAATACAACAGCGGAATTTACCTGTGCAATTCAATCCATCAGCATCTTGTGCAAAGCCAGGGTTACACTGACAGCTGAAACTGCCAACAGTATTTCGACATCTTCCATTATGACAAATAGAAGGAAATACAACACATTCATTGATATCTATAAAATAAAAGGATATTAACCTTTAAGAACTCATTTTGTTAGTGTTAAAGAATGAAATTGAATAACCAGGAAGATGTAAAAAGTGTAAAAAAGAAGGCCTATGTAAATAATGCCAGCAAACAGTAAAATTAGATATGTCGAGAAAAACAGAAACATCTCCACTTTTATCTACATTATTTCTACATTAACTAAATACTTTAGCAGATTCTTTTACACATGCAGAATAATAAAAACAACAAAAAAATCATACGTCATGTATAGATTATGAAACATTTTTTAAAACTACCAGAATATTGTTTCGAAACTCCATCTTTTGATACGGGGAAAGAAGGTATCTAAATAAACAAATTGAAAATAAAATGTATGACACAGTTGAAAAAGTTATAACTAACCCCTTAACACTAAAGTATTCGAATTCGTTTGTGCAGCCTTGTATATGATATATAAGTTTTTAAACTCGCTGCATAGTGTACTAAAATTGAATTCAGATGGAAAACGCATAGCTCAAATCAGAATGCACTTCTGGTGCTTAACAACTATAGACATCAATGTGTGAAAGTTATTTTGTTCAATGCTTATGAGTTTATTTATAATCTACACATACTACATTTTGAAAAACGTATATAACATGGGAAAACGTACTTGGAAACTTAAGGCTGTTCTGAAATCCAAGGAGCTACTTTGTGACACATTTCTAAATTCATTTTTGTTCAAAAACGCATGAAATTGGCGGGTGTTCATATTCAGTAATTATGTAATCGAATGGAGTTTTCCATGTTTTGGTAAAAGCAAAAAATCCTTCAGAAAATACTGTCAAAGTGGTTGTTTTGAACCGAATTTTCGAACTTTACTTATAAAAAATTTGAAAGCGCCATTCGATTCCAAATCGAGGATTATTTCTTACCTTTTATAACCTTCTCCTATTTCCCCCCTGTTATTTAATATTTTAATTTTAATTTAATTTTTACACTTTTAAAATTTTACTTAGCTTTATTATTTTATATATATATTTATTTTTTTTATATATATATTATATTTTATATATATATATTATATTTATTTTATGATATATCTTTCCTTCGCCAAGTTCGCGAGTTACAATTCCTGGTTTTGGCTTTCTTCTTTCCGATTTACTTTTCTTCACTGGTACTGGTGAAGTCGACTCATCATGCCCAGTCTGCATTAATCTAGTGGACTGATTTTGAATTAAGTGTTTTAAGTGTTTTCTATAGATAAAAATTTGATTTATTTACTTCTTTAAATATATGACCGTTCTACTTTCCTTACGTAAGTTACTTGCGAGAGAAACAATAATTCAAATGGGCAAATAATCTCTCCCAATAATTTTAACACCCATTACACAAATATCACCTCAGAAAATGGTGAGAATGACGAGGCATTTACGTCCGACATATATATTCACTAAACAACAGCGAATATATTCATTATTTGAAATGACACAAAAGATGAGACGATTGCTCAGTTCCGACAACAAGTCACACTTCAAATGATGACCTCAGTGATGACGATAAGAGATACATTTCAATCAATTTCTTCACATAAAGTAAAAATTTATTTTCGAGTGATTAGTACAAAAATAGTATTTAAATGCTAGAAGAATTACAAATTTATGAAGGGTTTTCAGTATTATATATATTAGAATTGAAATATATGCTCACCAGATAAAAATCCTGGTTCTGCACGTCCTCTTCCGTCATACGAATATCCAAATCCTTTGATACAAAGTTCATTGAAAGCCTCTAAGTGAAAAGCATAAGAACTGAAACATACTGCCATATCAAATATTTATGAACATAAATAATATATACGAAAGAACTCTGGTTAGTGTATAATGGAAAACAAAACTGCATTATTTTTAAATAATCTAATCTAAAATTATAAACAGTAAGTATGGAGGAAAGTAGGAAGCCTTTAAAAAAAAAGAAAATGATCATAGTATTTAAATGCTGAATAAATAACACATACACACACACAAAAAAGAAAACAAAAAATAAAATCTTACTTAGAGATATTTTAACACAATTTATGAAAAGAATACCAGGTTATTCCAAAAAATAATGACTTATTTTTGAAAGTACGTATTTTGTTTTTCTACAATACGTGTAGAACAATGCGATTGCAGCAGTAATCATATATGTAGTACATTAACTCGAGGTGAAACTACTACACATATGATTGAAATGATACATGATATAGTTGGTTAAGCTACAATAGTTTTTAATCGTTTGATAGTGTTCCAAAAATTATGTTGTTAAAAGAAAATTTAAGCGTTATTTGGTTTCACAAGAACAAGTTGGGTCGAAATACAGTCCAAACTTGTCTAACGCAGTTGAGGAATGGGCGAGGACCTAACATCACACCGTACAGTAAATTGATGGTTTGAACAATTTTGCTTCGGTGGCACAACTCTTCAAGATGAGGAAAACCGAAGACAATATTACGTTCTGAACTCTCTGATGGCGTGCTAAAATAAACTGTGGAAATAAATCCTCGAGTCACAATCAAGGAATTCGCCGAGTAGTTCTGTGAATCAACATCAACTATTTTTAAACACCAAGATTAAGAAGATTGACATGCAGCAACAGAAGCAATGCCGATATAAAATTTTCTGTATTATTTCTCTCAAACCACTTTTCCGACTTAGAACTACCCCGACTTACTGATTTCTATATGTTTAGGCACCTGATAAAGTATCTGAAGGAAAATTATTCAGAAATCGAGAAGAGGCACAAAATTTCCCTTTTAAACTTTATTGCGTCTAAAAAGCCGTATTTCTTTTAAATTGGTATTGAAGTATTAGGTAGGTTGTTACTAACAACCTACCTAATACTTCAATATCCTAATACTTCAATATATACGGTGCTAACAACTTGTTAGCACCGTTGACAGAGGTGTTCAGATCTCAATGGTATATATTTCAATAATAATAATAATAAAAGAGTTGTTTACTATGAGTAATATTGTTTTGATTTTTGCCTCTTAATCTGCCATTTTTTTCGAACAACCTGGTAAATAAATAAAATGGCATAATCGATATATATTATAGTAACTATACAAACACAACACTTCTAAATAGAGGAGAAGGTGTAAAAACGGGCACAGGTGTAAATATGGGCACCCCTCCCGAAGTGGTCATTGGAGGTACTGAAGACGGATGGCCATGATTGTACATGATGCCACTTGTGGATATAAGATAATAGAGAGCAGATGGAACCATTTTTTAAATATAGTATGAATGCAGCGTCAGTTATGTGAATTGGTGTTTGTTCGGGACTGCAAACGTTTGACAGGTATCTCAAATCGTTTTATTTTCACGTCCTTATAGTTAGTTTAAAATAATTTCAGAGTGATATCGGGAAAGCGAAAATCCTAAGCTACTTTTAGAAACACGTCTTTAGGTTACATGTGAAAGTATCCACTTTCTTAGATGGGGTTGGTGTAAATATGGGCACACTTTCTTGGTGTAAAAATGAGCCCCCTCTTTTTCGAATTATCTTGATATAGAAACACATCAAACTCTAGCTATGCTAATTGGTGAGGAGGCTGAAACACCGCAATGTTTCCCGGGAACTTTAAATGTAGTTTCTTCGGTCGACATATCTCCTGTCCCCAATATGAAGAAGAGAACCACTACCCGTGGACGCAAAGCGGCAAGGTTCAGCGTCATCACTTGATCACTATGCAAGTATCAGTTGGCCAAGTCGCTTGACAAAGGTTTTCTCAAGAAGACATCCTTGAGTTTTCTCGTGGTAAGAAACCGGTCAGGGGGCAAGGGTAGGAAGACCAAATGCCTTAAAAAAATCGACCCACGAAGCATAGAGATTTATCTTCGGGCTCATCACTGACCCTTCCCTTGTGGACAGTGATGATCATATGAACATGGATATCAACGATGGGACTAAACCAGTCTCGAGCGATGCAATTTGCATCTTTTGTGATGGAAAGTTTTGTGAAGACACTCGCAGAGAAGTGTGGATTAAATGTGTTATGTGCCAAATGCAGGCATACTTAGATAGGCTGAAAGAGCCAATTATATTTTCGATTTCTAAAAATATTTTTTTTTCTGTAATAAATAAATTCTCTGCCATTTCGTATTGTTTTATCCTGTTTTAAAACATTTTAAACTAGTTTTTGTGATCTTTTTTGGAGAGGGCCCATATTTGCATCTCATTTTTTTCAGGTGCTCTTTGCAAAGCTTTTTGTAAATCGTTTTTGAATTGAAATAATTGATATTAATCATTATTTTGCATACTCTCATTTAGTAAAATTGTTATAGTTGTTGATGAAAGTCAAAAATCTAAAAATTTTAAAAATGAAGTCACTTTAAGTCAAAAACAAAAGCGCCCATATTTACACCTTTTCCTCTACTATTTTTATATACCAAGGTGTACTAAGATCAAAATTGCTTTGTTTAAAATAGTTTTAGAAAAGTAAATTCAAAAGAACTTTTATCCATTTTTAAAAATTAAATTCATTAAAGCTAATAGTTTTAATAGAGTTTGATGACTTTATAAATTTTATTATCTGGAGTAATATTTTGACTAAACAAACATTTTTGAATATATCACATTAAAAAAACTCAATTATGTAAATTTGTTTTTAAAACTTTAACAAAAGATGTAATAAGTGTTAAAAATATATTTAATGGCAACAAAATTTAAACAAAATATTTTCACTGAATATTACAAAAAAAGTTTTATTTTCTGAACACCATAGTTTTTTTTATTAAACCGAATGTCAGTTTTACCACCACAATATACTATTTCTGCCAAGCACCTCCTCTTCCACACACTAGATTTTAAAGGTTTGTTTAAAAGTGAAATTTAAAAGTTGAACAGTTAGATTCAAGGGAGGTAATATTATCTAGCATTATTGTCTAATTTTCAACGCAGAGATAATGTTATTCCATGAATTATACTGATAGATTATTTTTGGTATTAGCATTTCTTTCTTTAAAATTGTAAACATACTTGAAATTTGATTTGAGGAACTAGATGAAAGTGATATTTCAGTTGAATGATTGTTTCTGTTAGCTGCACAAATTAAAATATGCCAGTTCCTCCCGTTGTGAGTGTGGGGAGCTGGGGATCGCTACTCATGCGTTCTATCACTGCACACACACGCACCGCTGGCACATCATTTGCCCATTCACGCTCCCTAAGAGCTAGACAACATCCTACTAACAAAACTTTAAAATATTCACTTCTTTTTCCGTGACCTTTCCAACGTAATTCATTAGTCGCCTGCGCTACGCCAGGTCTCCCTTGATATACCATGTTATACTATGTTACATCAAGATGGCCTTGGCTAAGCCCTGTTCCTTCATCGAGTGGTGTTACCCAGTGTAGCGATTTGAGCTTGCTCTGGCAACGAATTATGACCTGACTGCCAAGTGTCGCGCGGGAAATCTATTCTACGGCAGTGAGGAATCCACATGTAATTTTTTCCCCTTTCATATACTATTCAATTCCGCCCAGCCCCGTGTCGCGTACCGCTTCTCACCAGGCAGACCAGGAGTATAATTTTTTTTCCATCCCGGCTCTTGTCACGTTTTTGGCTGGTTCAGCTCCAGCTAAACATTGTTTTTTTTTTAAAGCCTTTAATAAAGGAAACCGGGAGGGGCATTGCGCTCTACAGGCTTGGTTTTCTCTTCTGAGCAGTGCTTCTTAGGCTATCAAATCAAACAAAATCAAATGATTGTTTCTGTAAAATTATGAAACTAATAACTTTATTATTTGTATACGAGGTAATAAGAAAATTGAAACACTTTAATAAATGGCAGAGCACACTACAGTAAAAAAATTTTGTGCCGGAAATCTGAGTCGCAATCTATTTATTCACTCAAAAATATAGGGTGTCTCATTCCAATCCAAACGTAGATTTTTGTTCATAACTTCGACAAAAATAAAAAAATAAAATTAACGAAAACTTCACCAGATTTTAGTTGCTTTGTGAGAAATTTAAAGATATAACTAGAATCGGTAGAAGTGTCCATCAGTGAGACTCGTTTTTCTTTTCTCTAAATAGAGAGATAACACCCCGGTTTCCGATAAAAAAAAATATGAAAAAATTTTAATTGTTGTAGTGTCATCTACTATTCCTTATAGTTAGTCAAATCTTTTTTTTTTTTTTTTTTTTTTTAACGCTGTATTTCAGAATTATCATTAATTCGTCAATTAAAATGAGAAAATAGTAAAAAAAAACTATCTTAAGAAATCAACAGTGATATCAACTTGAGGACCTGTACCTGTTCCAGGGCGAGGACATGGTTCACAGTTGCTTCCCCAAGCTCTTCCAAGTGAACAGCAGCACAGCATTTTTCTATAAAGTCCATCAAATGGTTTCAAACACCGACCTTTATCAAACTGCATGTAACAGATTTCTTCTCTTAAATCTGAAATAGTAAAACTATATTATAGTCTCATTAAAAAATGTAGATATTTCAAATCATAATCTTAACTTGATGATTTTAACACAACGCTCACAATATTGAGAAAAATAAAAATAAATCTTAGAATTGCTATAGTTAAAATGCTATCCTAGATTGTGAAAAAAAAATATTAATGCTGTATAAAGAGGCTTGTTTAAGAGATGTCATTAAATGTATAATTTAGACGAAAACTGAATATAAAACACTGTTTTTATCATTTAAGTTAGGAACCTTATATGAGATTCACACGAATGAGTAAGTTGATATTTTTACTACGCTTAATTTTATGATCCTAAGTATCAAATATAATGAGAAAAAGTAAATCAAATAGATACTTTAAGTCTGCTCTCAAATCGAAAGGAGCTACTTTCTGATATAGGCGAGACTAGGGAGGGTTGACCATACGGGAGGCTTGACCCATCCATCAGTTTTCATATTTAAAAGAATTTTAGAGTTTTATCAATAGGTGTCAACCAAAGCTACTGGAATGCTCAAACAACAATCTCTTTTTTCATACAAATAATCGAAATAGGTGTGGAAAAAATCAATTATGAGGCGTTTTCAACCTAAAAGTTGTATTTTTTAGAAGTATTTTGTAAGCTTTTTTCAGATAAAATATACCATGGAAATTTAAGTAAGTAGGTTTTAAGTAATGCAGAAATATCGAACTTTCATTCCAGTCATAAAGATTATACAGTAAGTTAGGCTTAACATAACAATGTGAATTTCTTTAGAAAAGGACTGTGTGGGGAGGCTTGATCCAGACAATGTGAGGGAGGGTTGACCAGATGTTCAAGAATCCCTTACCACATTCACGAAGGGAAACGAGAATTCTCGTTTTCATTCAAAAAACATCATTGACTAAGGGCGTGGATTCTACCTCGCAGAAATGCATTTATATCACGTTGTCCATATTTTTTAGATTTCAAAACATTTTATACTAAATTCGTGCATTGAAAGATATTTGCCGATATATAAAGTTGGAAAACCTATCTAGAACGCGGATTTACAAAAGACTTTCAGAATAGGGAGAAGCTTATACTGTTTTAAATTTCTGATTTAATAAAAATTGCCCATCGGCAATGTGTTAATTAAGGGGTTTTGGAAATCTTTTTATTATACATTGTGCATAACGAAAGATTAATGGTTATATATAAAAAAAGAATGTAAATTTATTCTGCAAATTTACAGTAAAAAAAAAAAAAATGAAAAAAACCCCCGTTTAAAACTGATTAAAGAAAATGTTAAAAATTGCTATAGTATCCACTGCATGAAAAACATTAATGAAATGTAAATGAGAAAGTTGATAGGGACTTTTTTCCATTTAAATATTACTTGCAATAGGTAAATAGAAGCAGTGGAAAAGACTAGAAAGGAATAGAAAGTACGAGAGCAGCAGTCTTAACCGTTTTAGGGGCATGGTATGTTTATGAAACCACTTAATTTTAATTTCTAAACGCCACAATGGCACCAGAATTTTGCTAAAATCTTTTCCATTTGTATGTAAGTAAAATATAGCCCTTTTTTAATATTTCCAAATAAATTTGTTCGTATATTCCGGTATCAGTCCATTTATTTCAACATGTTAGTACTGAAAGTATTTTGATGCTGAAAAGGTTAAAAGATGTTAATGATAAGTTAAATACTCATGCGGCTGCAAAATAACATAGCATTGATCGAAAAACTTTAGGAAAATATGTAGACAAATTTCAACATGATGAATAGAGTGAGAAAAAGCCAAACTATGTGACCGTTAGAGTTGTCAGGTCGAATGTCACAAAATGTAGGACAAGTAGACAAAAGATAGCGGGACAGTGGCTACTAAATCCGGGCATTATAATGCATGAAACCCTGTGAAAACGGTACCTATCTCTATCAGAATACTGTCTTAAATGTTAAAATTTCCTTTTCCCTGCTGTACAATTATAACTGCTCACACAAAATCCTGTTTAAAACAAAACTTTTCTCCTCTGACATGCGATTGCGCCTAAACAGGTTTGTTTAAGCATCATATTTTCAAAAATATTTTTTTTATAATAATTAAAGCATGCAGTATAAAGTAAATTTGCTTTTTTTAAAACTGATTTTATTTCTCTTCACAAATACTTCAATATAAAACAAAGTGTATCAAGCCTCCCATATGTGGGGAGCCTTGACCCATTATTTTCTCATGATGAAAATCAACCATTTTTCAAATGTCTTATATGTTAAACTCATGTAGCAATTTTATTTTGATAACTGATTGTATAACGAATAAAATGGTATATAAAACTTTATTCTACGTTCAATATTTAAAAAATAAAAAATAATTTTGTAAAAAGTGGGTCAACCCTCCCTACTCTCCCCTATTTCAGAAATAAGTTTTGCTCGGAAACACATGAAATTGACAAGTGTTCTTATTCAAAAATTATATAATTGAATGGTGTTTTTTCTTTTTTGGTAAAATCAGAAGATATTTCAGAAAATATTGTCAAAGTGAAAGTTTTCAATAGAATTTTCGACACAGCTGCGCGAGAAAGGGAAAAACTTGTCGTCACGTGACACGAATCAGTTATAACTCAATAAATAATTTATTTATCCCAAAATAGAAAACACTTTTTGATTTCAAATACCTTCAATAATGAGGTTTGACAATTTTATGCCTTTACGTTTAAAAATCAGAAAGTTTCCCGCTGTTGAGAAGGAAATTTGAGAACCACCTTAAAGAATCAATAATATTATTTTTTAAGCCAACTTATACAAAGGGCATACCTTTATAATTAGCCATAAATCCTAACATTATTACAACCAAAAAATAAGCATTCTTTTTTAATTAATTTTAAATTAGAAAAGATTCTGAATTTAATTTGTTGGTCAAAATTTACAAAATTTGTTTACAATTTAGAAAATTACATAATTTTGTAGTATCTTCACATGAAATGGAATGAAATAACGGAATACATTTTTAAACAAACTTGCATAGCCACTTTTTAAAATAATTAAATTAACTTGCCAAAACATTTTGTTCCTGTAGAATCCAAAGTTAACCCTGGTGGGCAGTTACAGCGATATGAACCTTCAACATTGACACATAAGCCTCCTCCTTGGCATATATTGGGAAACACTTCACATTCATTAATATCTGAATAAGAAAATGAAATTACACATCTTAAATGGAATTCTTAGGTTAAAAATATATATGTATACATTCTATTCTTGATAAAGTGCAATATAGTACATCACTTACCAGTGCAGGTAGAGCCATCGAACATTCCATATCCCTTAGGACATCTGTGTTCTATATAATAAAGGAAATAATTAAAAATATCTCAAATATAATCAGCACACATTCTTTTATCCTACAATGGATAATAATACAACCTAATCCATTCTTCTAAAAACAGTTTATCTAAATAAAAAAAAAAATGAAATTTAAAATTTAAATATCTTTAATATATGTGACTAAAAAGTTAATAGTAACTGAAACTCCCATCCAGTTACATTATTTACACCTTTTATATAATATAGTTTCAATACATTCTTTTATTACCATTTGAATTATAACTTAATGATTTCAAATCGAACTACTAATATTACATGCATATCATTTTTATACATCGGATGTGGACATTTTAGGCTTATTGAATTCTGTTATTTTTTTAATCTCCAGATGAAGAATTTAATGCGTGTATGAAAGAGAAAATTATTCTAGGAGTATTCAATGCATAATTAAAAAAAATGGAACCTTTTTGCAAAAGTAGTTTTATAAAAATGTGTTTGATATAAGATAACGATAACTATTTCAATGCATATGGCAAAAAGTAGATTTTAAAAACCTTCTTAAATACTAATGTTTTCAGATCAAAAACAACAAATATTTCTAAAAAATAATTTATCTTTTGATTTTTGTGATAAATATGATTATTTACATGCTATTAAGATTGTTTTTCAAATAAATTGCAACTTTCGTGTTTAAATTTCATTTCTTAATCCTCAAAATAGTAATTATAAAAAATAATGCTTATAGAAGACAAGTAGTTATAAGTAATTTTTATAAAAAACGATTAAACAACTTAACTCATGCATTGATTTTTACAAAATTTCAAATTGAGAGCCATATAAATTTAAATTCTCTCAGGTGCACATTTTGGCACTTGTAGAATGAAATCGAAAAAAGAGTAATTCTTGGATAAGATTTTTTTGGGGAAAGGGTGGGGAGGAGTTGTGGAAAGTTGGTGACTTATAATAAAGAACAATATTTTTATCATCAGTTATATTTTTTTCTTAATGTCCAATTAATTTGAATATCTTGGAGAAAATATTTTTTGATAATTAAGGTAAATAAAAACAATTTCGGTAAAATTTCAATTTCCAGAGTATCATGACCTCTTTGCGCTTAGATGCTGGCCCCAGTGTTGGATATTTTCTAATTTTATTTTTTTCTCTTTTCTTTCCAGTTCCCCCCTCCTCTCACCTAAAAAAGTCTTTTTACTTTAAGATTTTCTGCTGAAATGCAATTTTTATCGTTATTATTCATTACAGACAATGTATATCACTGTTGATTTACACAACTGTAGATTGAACTTTTTATTTCTTCTTTATTAGAGCAAAGTGCATCAACTTTCTGGGGCTATATAAGGAAATATCAAAATTAATATGTGAAGCGTCTGCGCAACTATATAAATTTAAAATTGCTGTGAATCACCTGTGATTCACAGGGTCCCATAAAGCAATACTGTGAAAAACGATAAAAAACGACCTTGGATTTACATGATGGCACAAAGTATTGTTCTCTATCGCCAGTAATTTCATTCATGGCAGTCAATTTTCTAACAATATATTACAAACTTCAAATGTAATTACTACTTAAAAAGCAAACTTCTTCAAAAGGAAATATTTTTGTTTAATTTTGGTAAATGCAATTTTAACAAATCTTCCATATGATGATAATTTCCGTATGGATAAATGAACTAATATACCTATAATAGTTGTAAATTTCAAGTGGGTGAAAAAAAGTCCGAGCCAGGATTCGAACCAAGGATGCCTTGGCTGAAGCCGCCAATGCTCTACTAACTGAGTCATCCTGGACTAATCTAGAGGACTAATTCACCCAACTAACCTTTAACTATCACAGCATTCGGTCTGAATCAGCTCAACAGAACAAATCGAAGGTTATTTTTGGAACTCCAGTAAACTCTGCATGCGTAATTATAGTAGATTAATTTTTAACACACTTATTGTGTTAAAAGTTAATCTAATATGCCTATAACCTAATAAAGGAATAAAATAATAATTTAAATAATTAATTTTAAATAAAAGTGGTAATACATATTGTTTGGGTAAAAAAGATAGATTTGTCTTATTTTAAGTACAAAAGTAAATAGTACTTAAACCTATTCCTTAAAACGGTATATAACAAATCTAAATAGTTATAATAAAAATTGCAATGAAGGAAAAATATCAGTGATGAGAGTGTCTCCGATTAGACTTATCAAATTTGCAGGATTTGATTTTTATCTGTTATGCCATATCTGATATTTTTCCTTTATAATAATCATAGTATAAAAAAATCATCAATTATTAAATTTAAAAATTGCATACATTAATATTGATTTACTTGCCTATTTCTGAACAAAGTTGACACGGGCTTCCCCAAGCTTTGCCTACGGTACTGCAGCACTCAGATTTCAGCATGGGTATCTTTATATCATTTTCACAACGCCCTTCCTTAACTGTCATCCAACAAGAGCCTCTTCTGTTATCTTTAAAAAGCAAATATAAACAAGTAATATAAAAATTTTGTTTTTAAAGTCAATTCCTACTTAGGCCACCAAAGGAAAATTTAATATAATCAAGCTAATATTAGTTTTTGTTGCATTAAAATATCTCAATTTGTTGATTTTCTATAAGCAAGTAGGTTTACAATGGAACTAACTCTATGGGAATTTGGCGAAATATTACAGATATCGCCAAGTTGGCGTCACTTTTGGCGACTCATTTTGGCCGCCAAATTTGGCGATATATCTCCAAGTTGGCGACAAACTTGGCGGTATTTGGCGACAGAACAGGGTCCCCCCCTATGGTAACCTCTTATTGAAAATACTTTCATTGAAATTCAATAACCAATGGCGGCCATTTTGTTTCCCATGCAAAACTAAAATTAATTAATTAAAATTTAATTAATTAATTAATATTTGAAAAAACTTTATTAACATCAATTGTCATCCAGTACAAGTTTAAAAAATTTATTTCAACCTGATAGGATGAATAATGAGTATTTTATTAACGATTGAAAATTTGTACAAGAAAAATATATAAATATATAAATAAATATAGGGAGAGTGTGAGCTAATAGTAGGAATTGAATAAAGACATGCAGATTTAAATTTATCTAAAGCATTCTTTAAATAAGCAAATAAAATTTCTTAGCAGATGTTTGAGAATTTATATTATTAATTAACATATCGGCGCCTTTAAAAATGGAAGATTAAACTCTAAATTGATACAGCATACTTTTGAAACGGACCACACCCCAGCCTTAAAAAATTCATCGATTTTGGAAAAATAATTGCAACACTTATCATTATAGATTATTCACGGAAAACTGGTTTACTAGATTATACCCTTATACGCTCAACGAATCTGGTACCATCCCGATGGAATATTTTGTGTTTTTAAAAGAGTAACTTTAACTTTGACTGTGTCCAGGACATGCTTCGATATTCTGCTGTTGCTGATATGCGTACCGATGAGGCTGTGCGTTGCACAGCGAAACGTTTAATTTTGTATATATTTTTGTTTTTAATTAAATGTTTTTACACATATTTTTAATTAATTTATTTTCTCTGTTTAATGTAGTCAAGTCTGTCTAGTGTATGGAAATTAGTTTATATTATTAATTAATTTAATAAATGGAATTTTGAGATAAGAATGAGAAAAGAAATGTAAGTATATCAAAGACTTTTCTATTATTTCGTAAAATGTATACACATCTTTTCAAGATAAATATTCAGTTAAGTATAAATACATGAGTTTTTATTCCTTAAAATAATAAAATTATTTCCAAAAGTTAAAACATACATATTAGGACATTTAGCAAAAATTAGGACATTATGTTTTTTCCATAATCTCATAAATTGTACATACTTTACATTTGTTAATAGCAAGCAGTGTTTTGTTTTTAACTTAGCAATATAAAAAATTCCCCTGAAAAAATAAAGAAAACTGAAACAAGCAAACAAAACCTGTTTCTTTTTGTATTCTTTAAAAATTTAGTGCAATATTTTCATTTTTATAAAGAAAATTAGATTATGTTGAAAATTAAACATTTCTTAATAATGATAATAACAAAGTACAACCTATAGATAATTCTTAAATTATTCCAAATACGAGGACATTTCGAAAAGTAAAGATACACCGTACGCCGGATGAAAAGAAAAGTTTTGGCAACCAAGTTGGCAACACAGGTGTTAACTTTGAACCGTTAGCTTTCTCCTCTCGGTCGTTCGGCATTTCAACGTTGATTCTGGTTGGAGTAGGTCGTGTTTAAAATGGTTCCGCCGATTCAGAATCCCGCCTAATGCGAAGTGCGCTCCGTCATACGTTTTTTTCATGCAAGAGGTCAGCGACCAGCGGATATTCACAAAGAAATTGTTTCTGTTTATGGGAACATTATGAATCGACAAAATGTAACGAAATGGTGTCGTCATTTCTCTGAACGTAGGACCGATGCTCATGACGAACAAAGAACAGGTCGGCCATCTGTGATCTCTGATGCCCTTCTTCAGAGAACGGAGGAAGCAATTCGTGCGAATAGACGTCTCCTGTTACCTGAAGTCACATCTTGGAGGAAAATCATTCCACGACGATGATGAGATCAAAGATGAAGTTAAAATGTGGTTCCGACACCAGGCGGAAACCTTCTATGACTGTGGGATACAAAAGCTTGTGCCCCGACTTAACAAATGTTAGGATAACGGGGGTGATTATGTCGAAAAATAATAAATAATCCAGTTAATAAGATGTAACTTACGTTTCCTAAATAATTTTTTTTTAAAGGAATGCGAGCCATTGTATCTTTGCTTTTCGAAATGCCCTCGTACATTTCTGAACATCTACATTGGTTTAAATCTTCAAAGTAAATTATATTTCAAAACAGAATTACCAATGCATATGTTTCTTGATACATCTAAAGCAGATCCAGGTTCACATTCACACTCATAACTACCCAGTGTGTTAAAACATGAGCCACCAATGCAAATTTCACTTCCTCTTTCTTTACATTCATCAATATCTGAAAAATTATATTTGACTTTAATTATGAATATATGTGCACTGAAACAAAGAGAAACATGTCTAAATTTCATTTTTATTGAAAAAAAGCACAGTTTTAAGGAAACAAAAAAAATTGTAGTAGTAATAAAAAAATAGAAAAAGTGAGCAATAAAAATGAATAATATAAAAAAACCCCTTTTAAAAACTGCACCTTTCTTTATATCTAGATTTATAAACTATTTTAGGTAGTAGTTAGACGTTCAATTGAAACATCATTCAGTTGAAAACTCTTATCTCCTACCTCTCCCACTCACTTGGATTTTCATGAATCTTATTTTCTTTTTAAAAATTCAGATAAACTTGTCAATGATCTCTCATCATCTCCTTTTCTAACTTCACCTTGGAATTACTTTTGTAATTCTTTTCACTCTTTTCTTATCTCTTTTCATTTTTTGTTTAAAAAAAAAAAATCTTTTGTTTCTCCCTCTCTCTCTTTTATTACTATTATTCATTTTTTTATATTTATTTATCTTTAAATTTTCGTCTTTATTTTATGTTAATTTGGTTTATTTCTTTTATTTCCTTTTCTATTTTCTGTTTGGTTAATTTTTTCTATCATTGTGGCGCAACACCTTCCATATGCTCCTCTGTGATTCGATCACCTTTACACTGGATTTTGATTTGACACGCAACTAGGAAGTCGATCTACCATCTTATATTGTTCCATAATTTAAAGAATAGTAGATAAGTGAATCTTTTTTTTTTTTTGAATTATACCTCTCATACGAAATTTGATATACCAATTTAATGTGAAAAATCTTGGAAAAATACTTTCCTGAAAGAAGGCACTGAAAACAACACACAGGGGTTCACTGTATTTTCATTTGGCAAAATTTCTTGCAAACACTTTGGAAGTTATTTTATATATCCTTTTACGTTTTAGTTTTTTCCCCCTTATCTTATTCATAAAAAAAAAGAAACTCTAATAACATCCGAAGAATTTTAAGTCAAAATACTATTGATAATTTAAAATTTTCATAACTTTTAGACTTTAAAGTTATCATAATTTCATACAGATTTTTTTTTCTTTTAATGAAACTTTTAAAACTAGGAATAAGTTTGTAATAAGAATTCAGTACTTCTTTGAAAATACTAATACATTTTTATGTTTATGAAGATTTGTGAATTTACAAATTTATGAAGAAATAAACTTTGAACTATTTCAAATAAATTCAACTATTTCAAATAAATTTATCCCCCCCTCAAAAATTGGAAAAATATATTAGACTGTTTCTATGAATGTTCCTTCCTTTCCGACAGTGCAACTGTAATTCAGAAACAAATTTTAACAAGAAATAAAAATTAGGCGTCACGCATAGATGATGAAACACTTTCCAACACCTTCAAAATAATGTAACGAAACTTCACCGTTTAATAAGTTGAAAGATGATATCTAAGTAAGCAATTTAGATAGCGGATAATATATTTGAAAATCCAATTTCAGCAATTACCATCCATAGTCGGAAAAATATCCAAATTCTTCTGTTCAACCCTGTACATGATCTATAGATTTGTATATATACTACATAGTACTCTAAAATTTATTTCAGTTAGGAAACGCATAACACAGCGGGAAATTCTCCTTTAAATTTTTTTGTCAATAAACAGAAATTTACTCTAATTATTTTATGCCTCACTGAATATGATCAATAGAATTTATACGCACTAAATAAAGAGTACTAAATAACTAAACAAACAAACAAAATAAATAAATCACACGCCCTAAATGAAAGAGTCTTTCTTTTTTTTTTAGATGGTGTAACCCCCGGTAACTCTTTCGCATATCCTTTTGGAACTAATGGGATTTTTCTTTCTCTTATATATACACATATATATATATATATATATATATATATATATATATATATATTTATACATGAAAGGATAAAAATTAAACCGTTATTAAAACTTAAACCTTTTTAAAATTTAAAGTTTAAAAGTAAAAGTTCAAAATTTAAAACTCCCAAATTTTATCTAACTTTTGAAATGCCGTAGTCTAAGTCAGCTTTGCCCCTGTTAACTTGGTTTTCCTACACAACATTTATTACATTCATGCTTCAAAATTGATCTATCTTTAAGAATAAAAATGCTGAGGTAAACTCAATTCTCCGTTTTTGTGGTGAGGCTAAAGATACCAGATGCTAAACCCATAAAACGTCATAATGCCTGGATAATTGTTAGCCTATTAAATTAGATCATCTCCTATTCCTATAGTGCCGCACTCTAGCGGAAATATTCCATATTTAAGACGGGACAACGAAAAACCCGTGGCTTTTTACAAAAATGAAGTGCTAAAATAACTGCCGCCCCCCGGCAGTGCACTCAAGTCATCTGGACCTGGGCGTTGAAAGATCATATGTAATTGGAATAAGGCCCAATAAAAATCAGATCCAAACGAACTCAATCTCCTTTACTTGGACTCATATTTACTCACCAGGAAATGGCCACGACTACCAGAAAACCATGCCGTTCGACGAATCAGCCACGGTTCGCCCCTGCACAGTACCGGCCGTCCGGAACGGGCCGCTTTGCTCTAAAGCGCCCCGTAGTCGCCCGCTAGTCGGAGCTCCCCGATGACGGGGGCCCACGATATATTACACACACATACACACACACACACATATATATATATATATATTACAGCTACATTGTTATACTTTATATATTTTACATGCTCTTAAGTTTTTAACTTACTTTTTATATTTTTTCTTAACTCCTAATAGTTAATTTCCTCTTCGTGGCTACCAGCCACGTTTACACATAATTGTTTTAAGGCTCACTAATGCCCTTGCAAAACGAATCACCTCTACACTGGATGTTAAGTCGCTACGCAACTAGGAAGTCCATCTACCAGCTCTACAAGCAAAATTTTAGTTTACTTAAAAACGCATACCACAAATGAAAACCCTTTTCCAGCAATTTTCGCACATAAACAATGCTGCATCAGTATTCTTTTGCATGTCTCTGTAAATAAACGATAAATGCCATGCACACCATTATTGAAATTTATATACATCTTGTAATGCACCTCTGTGATGTATATAAATTTCAATATGTTTGAAATAGTGCAACATCATTAAAATACATTGCAAACGGTATCCCCAAACCCCCACAGACCGTAATATAACAGAATTCTTTTGAGCGTCCCTATAAACCCTCATAGCATGCATGGTCACAGTGACGTCATTGTAAGTCACTGTGGTCACGTCACATCTGTGACCAAAATGCCACCACTCAGTGATGTCGCATTGTGACTGAGATGTGAACTTCTCAGAAAACTTTAAAAAATTACAAAAATTATTAAAAACATGTTATTTACTGTAAAAAATATTTTTCTGCCGGATTTAAAATTTTTTTAAACCGTGGTCCAAGTTGCCTCTGTGCCTCTAACCAAAACTTTTTATTTTCATATAACATAAAATGTAATTAATTCATCAGCGACACTAAAAGATTTCCTAATTATGCGAATTTCATATTATTAAAAAAAATGTTTTAGGTAAACAGACATCGACTTATCTTTTATAAAGATTTTTGTAAATGATCATCTGTTGTACTAGAAGTTTCTGAGTAGTCGAAACATTTCTGTGGTTTCAAACTAAAAACTTTCTATTACAGTTAAGTCTGCAACTTTTAATGAGCACGCAGAAAGCGTCTTCAAAGTTTAGTCATATAGGCATTTCTTACTTTATAATTTGCATTCAAGTCATTTTTTTCCCTCTTAGTGTTTCACTATTTTAAGTAACTTTTTTTTTTTAAATTCTACTTCTTTCAGACGTTTAAAATAAAATTGACATTTTCCGAATATAAAATTTATGTACAATTTATGCAAAGCCCATGACATAATTAATTATTCATATTTTATTTTTTGTTTTCAAAATATATCTTTAAAAATTATTTACAAGATGTTTTATTCTACAGAAAATTAATATTAAGAGAATGACAGATTGACAAAGAAAAACTCATCTCTTCTCGATAATCTTGTTGTATTTTTTAAGAAGATATTTTGTATATATTACCTGTGACACAAATTTTACTTTTAAAAAAAGAGGGGGTCTTCATTATTACCATTAAATTAATTTGTACACATTTTGAAAAATTAAGCAATGTTTTATGTAGTAAACTCTAATTATGGATAATAATATTATTATAATTTACATAAATGAAACTTTACAATTCAATAAAACTGATAAAAATAAAAGGTGAAATACAATAAAACATTTTCAAGCAGGAAACTGAATTAGGGACAATTTGATAAAATTATTACGCATTTAATTTCCTTCCGAAACTGTTGTATAGAAAAACAAATAAAACCAAAAAACATCTGCTTCGAACTTCGAAACTTAAAAATCGTCTGCATCTGCACTATTTCAGTTGTTACGACTCGACCGCAGAATAACGGATAAAAGTAGCAGTGAAGCTTTTTAGAATAAACGCCGGAAGTTCTGTGGACACTGGACAGCATAGGCGTGTTGACATGGATTTAAAAACTGAAACAAGAACGTTCTCAGGATCCAAGTTAGTTCAGCTAACAAAATATAAACCCGAGAAAATTACGGTAGCTTTGACTTGTTGAAGATGATTCAAGTCATTGCTATCGTACTTATTATCGGATTTAATTGGTTCCCCAAAATCAAAGTATCACGTACAACGTCAATGAAATTAGGTATGTAAAAATATTATTTTCCCTGTTTGCTTTTTTTTAATCACAACAATTTTAGTTAGCTTCTCATAAACATGCTGTAGAACATAAATATTTCATTACATTTATTTTTTATTTTATTGAAATATCTAAAATATTATTTTCCCTGTTTGCTTTTTTTTTTATTACAATGATTTTAGTTATCTTCTAATAAACATGTTATAGAACACAAATATTTCATTACATTTATTTTTTATTTTGTTAAAATATCTAACTTCCTTTTCAACAGCTTTGATCAGATTATTAAAATTAGTGATTTAAATTGCATTTTAATCTGGTTTATTTTCTTATTTAAATATTTGGTTAAAACCACATGGTGTCATAAATATGAAAGTATATGGACAAGTACTATAATCAATCATTAATATAATTAATAAACATTTAAAGATAATTAAATTATTAAAAAAAGGCTTTTTATGGAATAAAATTATTGGCAAACATAATTTTTAAATTTTGTATTAAGTGATGGTCTTAAACAATTTGCATTGCATGTTTTTATTTAAAAAAATTGCTACTGCTCAGAAGAGGAATTTATAAAAAATAAGACACAACGGAAACGTATACTATTAAAAGAGATCGTAGATATGTAATGTTAAGGGAAAAAATGATTATTTAATGTATTATTCAACCTGAGAAATGTTTTAAAATCTATAAAGAAATAGTCATAGCGGGTGTAAGCTTTTCAGTTGTTAAACATTCTTACTGAAATGTTTTCAAAGTGAACTAGAAGTCTGTTGGCAAATGAAAATATAGAAGTTACGCAATCAGTAAGTGTTTAAATAGGATTTTACTTTAAAAATAACGCAAATACTTGAACGGTATGAATCTAAAATGTAATAACCATCTTTTATTATTTACTTTCTTTTCTGGATAATTTTATCATTTTATTTCCTGAATTATTTTATCGAGATAAATTTCAAAGTATCGATATTATACACTCTTTATAAATAGCGTGATTAAAATGGATTTCTTATTTATAATTACCATAATCTTGTAAATAAAATATTAATAATAATAATGAACCTATGTGTGGCTCTATTTTGTGTTTATGGTCTCAATTTTTATACTTTATTTACATTAAAAAGTAGTTAACCATTTGATACTGTGTTCATTACTTTGTTTTATTGTGTCATATAAAAATAAATATGATTATTTATATTTCTAATACAATATATACAGCAAAGCGCTGATTGTCCGAACAAGTAGGGACCGACCCTAGTTCGGATAAGCAAAAGTTCGGATAAATGGGCAGACAGTTTAAGGGATGTTCCTGACTAATCTAAAACCTTCACAATTCATCTAGTTTTAGGACTGACAGCACCACTTAGTTCTGAAATGCTTAAAAATTGTTTTTTTTTTTTTAATTGTTTTTTGTTTACTTTTTTATTATTTAATTTTTTTTTCTCTTTTTATCATTTTCTAAACTTCAGAGATTATAATTTAAGCAAAAAATAAATTGGAAGTTAGGTGTTTTTTTTTTCTTTTTTAGAGAGAGAAATATTTGGATAATTGGAAATTAGGTTAAAAAGAATTCTTTGAGAGAAATATGCTGTTCGGATAATTGGAAGTTCGGTTAATTGGAGTTCCGATAATCGGCGTTCTACTGTATTTATAAAACTTTCACAAGACTTTATTCTAAAAATTTCGTTGTAGATTCTAATCTCTTTGTACTATTTATGATAATATCAGAGTTATAGATGTCATGGCAACATATATCCAGCCAGATAGATCTTTGGCAAAACATAAAAACTTTCACATTAGACGCAAAATAGAGTAGCTGCAGTGCTGTGTTTTATAAACAATAAGATATTATTGTTTAAAAAATCATAGATAGTAAGAGTTATTTTTATAATATATAATTTCATAAATAAAAATGTAATTTTGGCAATCAATTATTAAAGTTATTTTTTAATAATCAAAAAGTTGTTTTACATATGGATTTTACTTCAAGCAAACCCTGATGTAAAATAAATTAACCCTTTGTATCCCCGTTCTATGCATACCCAAAAGTTTTACTCACTTTTACAGTGAGCTTAAAAATACGATTTTATTTATTGCTGCTATCTTCCAACATAACGATTATTGCCGAAATTGTTCTTAGAATTCTCAACATAATGATACTGGTGATACTCAGTTAATTTTCTATACCAAAGCTGCATTTTTCATTTGAGTAGTTTCAAATGGTTTTTGCTAAAATGTACTTCGGAAATTTTGTAATGCATGTATGTGACATAAAAGACGTAAACAATACGTATATAATGACTATATGGCACATGATGAGCGTTTCGAGTGTATATATATATATGTGTGTGTATATAACGCATGCATAAACTTCACAATGATCTTAGCAATGTCGTTACTGCAATTTTTGCATAATCAAATTTATAGGGGCCTCTATAACAAAAAGTATCCTATTTTCTCAGCCCCAACTTGTTTGAATTACAATCATATATATATATTTTATGGTAATCAATATCATAAAACATATAAAATTTAATTACTTAATATCGGCATTTCTTTTTATCTTTCATTTTTTTTATTATAAATGTTGTGTAATCGAAAAAATTCAACTTCTCCAGTGACTTCGAGTTTGTAATGCGTATTAAATGAAATAAATTAATTTCATTCAGTATTTTCTATAGTTTAAAGAATATAAAAAGTACTGTATACATTATAAAATATTATATTTTTAACACAAATTTTATTTTGATAAAGATTTGAAAATTTAAACAAATTGTTTCTTTGGTAATTTTAATGCTTTTAACAAATAGCTAATTTTGAAAAAAAAAAATGTGATAGATCGATCATTCAGTTGTCTTCAATATTCTCATTTATTGCAATAGGAAAGAAAGGTGCAAGAAAAATTGAAGTCCGGTATTGATAGCGGTCCCCAAGTTTTAATTGCGATGTATCGCCGAAGTATATTAACGTTATAGATGTAAATGGTTTTACAACATGCATAATTATGACTATGTGTGACATGCATACGTGTTTACAACTGTACAAGTATGTCATAGTGTGACTTCACAACATTGCCACTAGTCACATATTCGTCACAGCGTTAATGACAAAATCGTCACAAATCACACAATTTTCACAAAATTGTCACAATGTGACTTCAAAGCAGTGTCGCTGTCGTCACAGAATCATCACAGTGTTAAAGACAATTTCGTCACAAATGACACATATGTCACAAATTGATCTCAATGTGACTTTAAAGCATTGTCACATTCGTCACAAATTCGTCACAAAGTTAATACCAAAATAGTCACAAATGACACACTCTTCACAAATTTGTCACACCGTGACTTCACAAAGTCGTCACAATGTGACGTCACAGAAGAGCTCTAAAACGGCCATAACGACCTCACATTCTAGTCACAATGACTTCACATCGACGTCACGTGACGTCACATCGACGGTCACAATGTCACAGCGTGACTTCACAACGACGTCGACGTGACGTCACCATGCCTTACGGGAATGAACTATAAATACTACACACTTCATTTTCAATAAAGAACACCGCAAAGTAAAACTCAATATTATACCAATTACATGGCGATCTAAATACATTTACGTGAATTAAAGCAAAGTCAGATGGGCAAGCGTCCAGCTAATCGAGATCATAAACAGTTTTCAACAATGTTGGAACGTGTTAAAAATGTGTGACAACTTACAAATGTCAATAAATAAACTGTATCACGAATAAGACGAATAAATAAATTATGAATGGAATAATCCAAATGGAATAAAACTAAATAACAGATATAAACATTTATCACATTTTAAATTAAAAACTGAAAAATCATTTAACATACCATCACAGGTGTTTGTCAACACATTGTGCCTAAATCCAGTGGGACAAGTGCATTGAAAACTTCCAGGAGTATTTCTGCATTGTCCTCGTTCACAGAGTAATAAATTTACAGCACATTCATTAATATCTGTATAAAACATAAAAATAAATAAAAATGATAATGGCATACTTGCAAAACAAAGAATTGAAAAGCATAATTTTAGAAGAAATGTTAGGATATTATTATTCACATTAACCCATTGTATGTGCAACGCAAATACGCCAATTTTGGAGTGCCCGACCTGAGTTCGGGCAAGAAAAAAATCGGTGTTTCAACTCCGTGGAGCCCGAACTTAGTTCATTCAATGCATAATATGTAGTTTACCATTTTCCCAATAGATGGCGATACTTTCCCGCGAAAAGCTTGGCAGTTTCGCGCCATTTGTCGGATTTTTGTAATTTTGCAGTTCAGAAAACAAATTAAAGAGAATTTTTTTTTCATTTTTGGTACATTTTTCTCAAGTATATTCTACAGGCAAAGGGTTAATTACTTAATGAAGATGCAATCGTCATACGAAACTATTGGTGATATGTAATGTTTTAAAGTTATCAATGCATAAAACTACTATAAAAAATAAGCGAATTCTAGATATGTAAAAATGCCCTAGCTTCTTATTAAATACCTAGTTATTAAACATGGAGTTAAATAATGTTTCATGATTGAATTGTTGAAAATAAAATTAAAAGGTTATTCATTGCTCGAAATTTTTTTCTATAAAAAAAAGCCATTTACTGTTTAATGAACCTCTTCTTTTTATTTATTTTTTTTTATTGATCTGATATTTCTCTCTGTATTTCAGAGTGAAGCATCTCTTTAATCATCACAGTTAAGAATAAGAAAATGAAAAAAATTGTTCGTGAAGAAATCTAGAATAGTAAAATAGAAAAAAATGTCTAACAGCAAGACAATAACTACAACAGATATTTCAGCTATGATTTACTACACCTTTGCGTTTTATATAATAAAACTTTATTAGCTAGGGTTATTTATTTCACCGAAAAAATATTTTCAGCGTAGCTAGGAATTTAAATTAAGTATTTTTTTTTTTAAGTCAACTTTTTAAGAATTTTTTTTTTTTAATCAGAATCATAATCATATCTTCAACCACGGCCTCATCCATTTTTACTATTTTCGTATTTATATATTCATATCTGTAGTCTAAGGCATAAAAATGTTTAATTTTTTGTGACACTAGAGAAAAGAGAGCAACCAAATGAATACCAGGTCCAGGGTCTCTTTTTGGCTTGATCGGACCCTGCTAGGGGCGACCAAACATTTTGCATCTAGAGCCGTATTTGATGCGAAAAAGTTGTTTCGGATTACATTTCAATTAAAATGCCTTTCTCGGTTCGTAAATCCACTATATTAATACCAATTAAACATAAATGTTAGAAAATGTATAACATTCAGCATATGATCTTCATTGTTCAAAACGATATACAAAAAAATCATCTTTTCTGGTTAGAATTGTTGTAATTTTATGATGAGCTATGTTTAAAGAAAAATGTATCAGTAGGCTTTCGCAGTAAGAATGTTCGAATGCTTAAAAAAGCCACTACAGAATGAGCAATTTCGTATTTCTTTACATACCTTAATGAAAAAGTTTGAAATTCTACAGAATCAGTCGAATTAATAAATGAGAGACAGAGTTTGCAATCGTTCCTTTACAACATAATTAATTTTAATTGCTTTTTTTCTGCTATTTTTAGAAAAAATGCTGGTTTACTATTAAATTATTTTTATTGGTAAATACAAGCAATGGATCGAATTTTGCGCTTTAATTTATATAAAACTACACTATATGGTACTCGTGAACGCTACGTTTCATAAAATACAGACCATTACCTCCCTCCCAAGTTGTTTAGTGTAAAAAAAATCTTTATTTGGCTATTTGCTGGATTACGAAGAAGACTCAGAAAAGCAAAAAAATAACTTACGAAACTTTTCGGGGAAACTCGCCACTGTTTGCCAGCAGCCTCTCTCGTTTCTGCATGGAGAGAGTGTTACGATGCCTTTAATGTTTACTCTACTTGAACTTTCACGCAGTATTTATATTTCAATTTCCATGAGTTTACTTTCCTTTAAGTGTTTTGAAATTTGATTATAGTACAGAAAATATAATCGATTTTTTATATGCAAATAATTTTCGACTTGGGAAGAAGATGTTAAGACTTTATTGATCGACAAAAATGTTTGGATTTTTTATTGACAAAAAGGCAAAACCCTTTCATGTGGAAAAAGCTAAAAAAGGAAACAAAAGAAAGAAGGAAAAAGAAACAGGCGAGCATACACTGTAAAAAAAATTCCGCAACGTTCCTGGGAAAAAAATGGGCAGCTGAGTTGCCCATTATTTCCAAGAAACATTTCTTGAAAATGACTGTAACTTTACTGTATATGTTAAAAACTTTCTACAGAAAGGCCAGTAAGTTTCCTGCGAAATACCAGGAATATTTCTGTTGACAGCAAAACATTACTGACATTTCACAGCATGCGGGATCCGCAGACGATTTTTACATTTCCAGTTGACAATTTTCGCTTTATTATCATTATTTGTTAGAATGAAAAAATATTTTGAAATTGACATCAAAATTATTATTTATAATTTACACGAAAAAATAAATTTTCAGTTAAAATTCAATAAAGTAAATATATATATGATATATTGTTTCTGAACTTAGCTTAAAATATAAAAATATATAAATGTAAATAATAATTAGAAAAAAAATCTAGACATAAAATATTTTGGATTTTCGTTAGTAATTATGTTAGTTTACAAGTTAGATAAAATACATATAAATTTTCATGAAAAAAAAAAACCTAAACGTAATTGTATATTTTTTCCGAAAATAAAAAAAAAATTCAAATTTGCAGCAATTCAAAGTGTCAAATATATATCAAATTTAAATCAAATTGTAACAAAGTGTTAAAATATAAAATTAATTAAAAAAGAAAAAAAAAGTCCAGAGGTAGCATCGAACTCTGGCCGTACGCGTGGCGTGCGAGCTTTCTGCGTTCACACCACGAAAGACACGTTGAGAGCTGCAAACTAATGGGTATTTGAAACGTATGCTAAACCTCGGCATCTAATTTCTGAAAATCTAAGTCCCATTTGAAGAAATCCTTTCACAAGAATAATTAGAGATAAGAACTCTAAAACATACTTTAAATTAATCAAAATTGGTGAGAATCATGTTTGATGGTCCCCTGGTTAATGGAGATCCAAATAATAGGTGTATTTTTTTTTTACACGGTCTGCTCCTTAAACATTCCACAGACAAGTACGAGAGATAATCTCTTAGCGATGTCACGGAGGTATTGTATTTTCATCTGAATTGTCTTGACAATAGAGACGTAAAGGATTATGTCGTCTATTGATTTATTTGCATTCCATATTGATTTTTTTACATTCATTTAAGGAATTCTTTTTCGACACTCGCGCGCGAGCAACAGATTATAGCAAAAAAATAATAAATGGCGGCCGCAGCGTTTTGTTGTTTCCAACTTTTGTTCAGGAACGTTTCAGATAAGAAAACCAGAATTTCACAGGAAACAGCTAAATTATTCTGAAAACTTGAGAAAAGGCGAAACGTTCCTGGATTTTACATGGAACGTTACCATTTTTTTTTACAGTGTAATCTCAGGAAAAATCGACCGTACACTATCGTCTAAAATACAGCCTACTACATCGCTGATAGCTTTATGAAATTCCACGATATTCGACTGGCCTTCTATATAAGTTGCCCAATATATAGTTGTGTTACAAACTGTTTTTGTATTCATGTAACTCACTAGATTGCTACAAACTGCGATTGGCAAATTCTCGAAGTCTTACACCAGCCGCGATGTATAATGGTCAGATCTTCCATTCGACAATACAAATAAGCTATCCCTTTGCATCCAGTCTAGTTATTTAAGTATTTGTTTATTGCTTAGCTAGATATATTTTAGTACCGACATGGACAGACTTTATCCATACATTTTTCGGAAAAGCATTAAATGCCGGACACTTCACACAACACCAACTTCTCTGTGTTGTTGATTTCCTCAGCGAAAACTTCAATGCAAAGAAACCCACTGCTGCCATACTTTTAGACATCGCAAAGGCCGTCGATAAAGCCTGGCACAAAGATCTCATATACAAATTAATTCGACTTAATTTTCCATCCGGACTCATACATCTTATATACTCATACAGGGTTCGTACGCTTCAAGGACTTTTAAGCACCTGTTACCAGAATTTTCGTAAAGAAATATTTGCCTTATTTAATGAAAAAAAAATTCTATCCTTCCGATATAGCCACCAATACTTTACGAAATTTCTGGTACTAAAACACATAATCCCCTATACGAATGCGTACGAATCCTGTCATACCTTGGCGGTCGTTCTTTTTCTGCCCGCATAAACAGTATCTAAATTACACTCTATTTTCTGTGGAATAATTCAGGGCTCACTTTTGGGCCCCACATTCTTTAATCTTTATTTTAATGATATTTCACGCACCCTCCTCACTTTACTTGCCCTTTATGCGGACGATACCACTATCTACGCCACTGCACATCATTTATACCTTCTTTACAAAAATCTTCACCATCACCTTAATTTATTCACTGAGTGGTGCCATCTATAGCGCATCAAATTAAATGAAAGTAAAACTGCTGCTGTTTACTTCTCTCGTTCTTTTTTCTATCCCAATAAACTCACTATTAACAATGTAACTATTCCCTGGTCTGATAACGCTAAGTACTTGGGGGTTATTGACAAACGTCTCACTTAAAAAAAAAAAAAAAATAAATAAATATATCCTTAGCATCTGTGGTAAAGTCACTGGGGATGCTATCTCCTCTTCGTGACCCTACACTTTCTATTCACAATAAAATGCTTCTCTATAAAGCCTGCATCCTTTCTATCATAAGCTACGCTACCGGGCCTGGGATTTTTGTTTTTCAAATATAGTATGGATCGATTGTCACAATTTCATAACAAAGAATTAAGAATGATACAGAATGGCTCTAGATACCTTCGAAGTACAACTGTCAGAAATGACCTCAAAACTCAATCACTTGTTAATCATATTAAATTTTTGTCAAAAAGTTCCCACGGTTAAATATACAAAATACCTAACGAAACTACCTATGAACTCCCAGATTATGCTGTTTTCAGTCCTAGCAAAAGTAAAAAACCCCGTTATACTATTGTATTAAAAGAAAAGTCACGCTGTTCGTCTAATGCTTTCTTGTTTTTTCATTTTCCTTAGAATATAGAAGGGGAGAAAAAACAACTATTTACTTATTTACATTACTTCTGTTAAGTTTGCTAAACTAAAATTTATTCTTACATATGAAAATGTATGGCAATTAAAATTGGTCTTATTTTTATTGGGGATAGGCAGATTAACTTAACATCTAGCTTTTTGTTTTAGCCGTCTGTGTCGGGTATATCAACAGTTTTGAACAGTGTAAACCTTTAATTTTCTCTTAAACTCACTTTTTGTTTACTTTTTAATTGTTTCCTGTTATAATTATTTAATTATTTAAGTTATATTCTATCAGTCTCTTATATTTTTCGTTATTCTTGGATTTCCCAAGAAGCTCCCCTTATTTCTCTCGGATTATCCAGTCCAATTCTTTCAACCTTTTCTATATCTCTAATCGCTTCGTTTTCAATCTCTCGAGATGAAGACGCATTTTTTCTCTATCCTTTTTTATTGTATTGCAGTACAATATTGTACTAAGGCTAGACAAAATTTTTATAGCTCCTTTAAGATGTGTTAACAATTACTCATCAGCAGGGAATGGAGTTGCTCTGTAACTAGGTTTCCCTGAAAGCATTCACCTGTTCCGATCAAAAAGGATTTTTTTTCTAAAAATTATTGGCAGGAATAATCAAGGATTCCGAGCAAGTTACATGTCATGTCACAGACAAGTTAATATTTTTCGTGAAGGGGTTAAATAATAGTTTTCACCGGACAGCTCTAAACTTGTTTCTAGACCTCACCCTCTTCCACACACACCTCAAAGATGCAACCCTGTAATTGTGAATAAGGTGTAAGAAAAAAAGTTCGTTTAAAATGCCAGTAAATGACTAGAGAATCAATGTGTTGTCACTTTTGAATTTCTAGTGTTTACCGTTCTGTGCACCTGCTTGACCTCGCCCTTTAAATTTAAGCGTCATATCCATTTTTAAATAAGGAATGCTTAAATAGTAAATAATCAATAAAAGTATGTAAACAAACGATTAGAAAATTGACATAATAGCATTTTTTAATTCCTAGTTCAATAGCTATGTATAGGTGAAAAAACATATATTAATGTATGATACATAATTAAATGACATATGAAAGAATAACACATGAGGTTTAAATAACATTTCTTTTAGTTAGTGATAACATTATATTGCATTTAATTTGAAAGTTTTTGTGAAGAAAAAGGTTTGAGTGATGATCTTCTTATTCAGCGAGTCGAGTTAAAAACAACAACGACAGCAACAGCAACGAAAGAAAAAAAGAGAGAGAGAGAAAATGTAGTGACTTAAAGATCTCTTCCATAAATCTATTCAAAATAACAAATTATTAAAGCAATTTTTATCCTTTGTTGTCATTTTAAAAATAGATTTAGGAATAAAAATAAATAAATAAATAAAAAAAAGTCAAATTAAACAGTAAATTGTAATTAATAATTAAAGCATGTAATATAAGTTTAAAAGCATAAACAATTTGAAAACTATAGTTCATTTTTTAAAAATTATTCAACTGGTACAGCACAGCACAGAAACAAATATAATTATTTTTTTTACCAGAACATATCTTTCCAGTGGAGTCAACTTGATAACCTGGGTTGCAGATGCATCTGTAACTACCTTTCAAATTTTCACAAGCTCCATTTGGACAAATATTGGGAAAAACTATACATTCATTAATATCTGCCAGAAAAAAGAAAAGAAAGAAGTTTTTCGACATATTAGGCACAATATCTGATGAAATATCTCAATTTAAAAATGAAGGAATGAATTATAAGATTAAAGTAACAGAATAAATGGGCCCTTAAATAAAGCACATAAAATAGTTTTTTTTTTTTTAAAAATCTGCTTGCATTCTATTGGGGTTTCACAGAGAAAAACGGCACAACAAAATGAAAACGTTAAGTCATCAATCAAATTATTCCACCTTAGTGTGTAAAAATGAATATAGTGGACCTTTCAAATTGTTAAATATTGCACTGAATAATAATAATAAAAAAATCTAGTTTGAATTTTGAACAAATATTAGCTATTGTTTGACTTTTCTCCATCTCTGGATTTTGCAATTTGTTTTTGACCACAGGATTCCGTGCCTTGTTCTCGACAGATGGTTTTCCGTAACCGTTGGAATTTTTCTCAACCTCTTCGACTGACGGGTTTTTTCATTGCCTCAAAATTATTGGATACCGCTATCACTACTGTTGCCATTGTTAAAGAACCGTTAAAAAGTATTTAATGATGGCAACACTACTATACACTCTTACCTGTCAACCATTGAGTGCTATCCGTCAACCATCAGATGTCACCTGCTATCTTTATTTGATGATACTTCTACTGGCTTTATCTTTCCTAGCATAGTAATTTTCATAATTTAACGATTTACAAGTTACAAAATCACGGATGTGTTTTATAATGTAATTATTCAATCTAATAAAAAAAGGAAGAAAATTGTGATCATCAACGAGAAGGAAAGAAAATTTTAATTGAAAGTTATACTTTTTATTGTTTTTTTTAAAAATTAGACATACGATTTTGCTTATAAATTAAAATATTTCAAATTAGTATAACAAATTTTTATGAAAATTTAACATTGAATTCACATTGAATATTTACAGTTATAGAACAAAATGGAAAGTAAAATAAAAACAGATTTTACCATCTTCCTGACCAGATCCAGGTCCTCTAGGACATAGTTCAAGAAATTCTTTCGAACCCATGGCAGGACATGGAACACAAGGGCTACCCCAAGCCGGTGACATAGTTCCCCTATTCGCACAACAACAAGCTGATTTTGTGACAACCATAGATGATGGATTACTGCATTCACCATTCTTGTAAGTAGAGTAACAAAATCCTCTTCGTGTATCTATGGAAGGTTAATAACAATAAAAAAATATGTTAAAACTAAAAAAAAAAAAACAAGACAAACTTCTAATTTTACTGAAATAAGACTAAATACAAATATCCTTATTCTTTTTTTAAAAATTGATCAACTCATCAAATCAGGAAACGAAAATTTCATTTGGAAATGGGTCATTCCATGCAAAATGAGCAAATCAGCTGTGGCACACATGTCACAGATTTTAATCAAAATCAGTCTATAAGTAGATCATATCTATTTATGAGTAAATGTAAAATAATAGATTTCTGGGTTGTTAATTTAAGTATTAAAATTTACATTAAAAGTGAATGTAAAATCGAGGTATTGTCTATGTGCTTAAAATTTCAATTTCGATTATTAGCCTTAGGAATGGAAAGAATATATTAAAAATTATTTATAATTAGGAATGAATGATAATTAACAGACTGGCGTAAGTTAGTAATTGTATTTTTATTTCGTATCGAGAAAAAAATTATTTTTGAAAATTTTTGAGGGAAAAAAGCAATATTTCTATTAATCCTTTACACACGAAGGACAGCCTTGACAAGCTGCAAATTGCTACACCTTATAGCTAAAAGTATATATTTGAAATATCGAAAGTTTCATTCTTGCCTTTTTTATTCCTTAATGAGAAAAAAAATAAATAGTAAAAAATGTTGAGGGTAAAATGCAATATTTCAATCACCTTTTTTTAAGTCAGGGAAAGCTTTATTAAACTTTTAAAATATTTGATATTACAAATAAATGTATATACTTTAAATACAGAAACTTTTATTCTTGCTTTCAGTTTATTTTTGCCTCAAGAGAATTTTAAATTAGAGTAGAAAGAACTGGCTAAGCTAAACGAAAAACTATATATCAATTCTCAATTCAAATAAAAAAACTAGATGGCAGCACTAAATATGTTTTCCCATGAAATCGTGCAATATTTTAAGATACGCGGGCGAATTCAAAGAGGTATAGCGAATGGAATCTAGAAAACATTACTATTTTGAACCCATTTTTCTTATGTTAGGAATCAAAAGGCAATCTTGAATTTTTTTTAACGGATTATGGACTTATTAATCTTTATGTCTGTGCAATATTGTTACTGTCGGGCCTGTCCTTTTTTTATTTTTGACTCATACAGAAGAGGAAAAATCATGATTTTGTAATTTTTTTTAAAGTTTCTAAGTTTTTTTGAAGATGAAGGAAATAAATGGCCACTTTAAAACTTCGGGAATTCGATCTACATATGACATACTACATCAGGCATTAATTTCACAGAAGTTTTTTAATTCCTTTGATTTTTATAACGATTCTAATTTTCTCAAAATTCCCAAAATTTCAATTTTTGCAACCAATTTATAAATAATCATGGTGTTACTAGATTATTATTACTCTGTAAATAAGAAGATAATTTTTCAGAGTTTACAAAATTACAAAAAAAATTCCTTTCTGTTAAACAGCTTTCAAGATACAGAACTTCAAACTTGCAACTTTGGACGATTGCGCACATGCCATTCTATATCACAAGTTTTTTAAATGTCCAAAACTGCTAAAAAAAATTATTTTTTGACAAGATATTTTACAGAGCATTACTTGAATATGAATTGAACCTGTGCATCGAATTTTATTAAAATTGGTTAGTATGTGGCCACGACTTTTTTTAAATTTTTGCTCATTTTACGTGGAATGACCCAAATTTTAGATTTCCAAAATTATTGAAAAAATATAGAAAGAGAAAAAGGTGTTCTTAAAATACTATTTTGATTGGTTTTCAAAACTATTTGAATTTTTCTAGGAAAGTACACATATTGTATTTTTCCATATGTGCCGCGTGGTTTTTATTCCAAAAATGGAACTTTAAATTTCAAATCGGTGGTACACGAGGATTTGCGATTTGAAGGGCTTTTCTGAATTTGGAGCGAAATTGCAATATTTTGTATGAAGAATCTGCAATCTATGTGTGATAGGATCGTTCGACGGTCAGTTTCTATTTCAATATATCAAACTATGAAGCAATAAATAATAAATACTGCATAATACAAATTGTAATTGTTAAATTTCAATATATAAAATCTGACTAAAATCTTTTTCGTACATTTTTAATGTATTTTATATTGTTAAAATGAGATATTAAAAATCGGCTTATGCGTATTACAGAAGAGCACGTCATACACGAAAAAAATACTAGCTATTTTGATAATACTACAACTAAATGTATAGAGCAACTTTTGTAAAAGTCTCAAAAACATAGTTTGAAAAGTCTGATAATAATCGTTTATAGAACAAGCTCAAAATCCGTTGTTTCCAAAATGAAGCAAAAAGATGACGGGTTGTATTCAAATACTACTGTATTTGTAGTACGTGCAATATTGTGTATGCTAAATTGGCACTAATCAATGGATATATGTATACAACCCCTCATGTTTTTGCTTCATTTTGGGAACAACGGATTTTGAGCTCATTCAATAAACGATTATTATCAGACTTTTCAAACTATGTTTTTGAGACTTTTACAAAAGTTGCTCTGTACATTTAGCTAACACATTATGCACATTATCTTTTGATTGCATTCGCACATGCGCAGTGAGACATTTTTTTGTAAACTTGCTCATTTTTCATTCAATTTTTATTAATTTTCAATTCTGACAGTAGAGTATTGTGTACAATGTTGTTCGTCATATTTTCTGAAAAGAACTTTTTTTTGAATTAAGAACTCTGCAAATTATAAGCAAAAAACTTGGCGAAATTTGGGACTTTTTATAAAAACCTTAATTTCTCTACGAGTATGCATGCTATCCTCATAAAAATGAACACAATATATTACAATAAGCCACTTATTAATAATCTCGAGTTTAAACGCTTTTGCTGAATTAGTTTTTATAGGGTTGTCCAAAAGATATTTGTTCTTTTTCTATTTTTTGACGGTCCCCTATGGGGTTTCAGGAAAAATTCTTCGCGGAAATATATGACCTATAATATACTGTTTACACACCTGCAGTTTCAGGTTAATTCCTCATGTATTTTTCTAGATATTTAACAAAACGTCAAAAATCGCAAGTGACCGGTCACCTTTGGCCATATAGTGTATATATAGGGGAACATAAAAAAAGGGTTGTTTAATGAAATATATGTGATTTCAACTGAGGCACTTTTATTCCGGATATCCCGACGATTTAGGAAATTTGTTCATTTTTATAATCCATCTTATAAGCACGGCAATTAAGTGGTAAGAAATGTCTTAGCCAAACTTTTCACAATAGTGTCTAAATTACCTATTGAGATAAATGAGAAATTTTACTTCAATCCTTTATCGGAATAAATAAATCCACACGCTATGAATGACCCACTTAAGCTCCAGATAGCCGTATCAGTCTACTAGCGGTTTTTTTGTTCTGGCCAGGGGCTTTCTCGTGGTTACACGGCGTTTTTCATTCGACTAAGGCTGGGATTACGGTGCCTCGCTCTACCGTATCTTACGCTCGATCGTAGGATAGGCGTTCCTGCGATTAGTCGTAACTTGGCTTTACGGTGCCTCGGCGCAAGTCCTCGTGCTTCGGCGTAAGTCCTCCTGCAATCAGCCAATCAGAGGCTGCAGTTACATTTGTTGTGGTTGCGCGCGCATCCACTTCTGTCTTAACTTACGGCTGCTTCCAAGCTGTCGTAAGATCGCGAGGCACCGTAATGCCGTTTACGTTTTGTTTATATCGTAAGTCTCTAAGTTGATCTTAAGTGAGGCACCGTAATCCCAGCCTAAAACCGGAGCATAGCATTGGATTGAAACGATCAGAAATTATATAACATCCATTTCTGAAACAACGGATATTGATTACAATTCATTGCATAATAAATATTGTAAAAATAATTGTAGGGAGGACTTCTAGGGATAAGTAAATCTTAATTATTTAATATTTCATGTAACAATTAAAAAAAAAAAAAAACAGCCATCATAAATCTGATTTTTTATTCTTTTTAATTTTGTTTTTGTTTAATAATAATATTTTATTGCTAAAATTGTCTTAAATTAATTAGTAATACAGCTTTTTGTAAACATATTTTCCTCCAACTCCGGTTACCTCGACAATTCGCTTATGACGACACTTTTTTCTAGACATTAGAGTGTCGGGATACCGAGGTTCGACTGTACTTTAATATTTATAATAAATAACGTAAAAATTGCTAACTATTGAAAGTGCAAAAAACTAAATGTCAAGAAAAACATACATTTTAGTTTTTCTAAGTATTTATTTATTCAAGACATTAAAACAGACAGCAAAATATGCAGGAAATTTGATCTTGAGAAAAATATAATTAAACATCTGCTCGAAGGGTTTTTTGTGCTCCTTTAAGTCTAAGAAACGCCTTTACTATTTTTCAAACAAAATTTTGAGGACGAACCAAATTTCATTTTAATAAATAAATAAATAGCGAAATAAATCAGTTGAGATTGGGTGCCGGAGAGATCAAATCATTGGTGGGCTCGTGCCCCACTGGCCTATATAAGTTGACGCCATTGTATACTTTGATGCTTTAATCCAGTGGTTCCCAAACTCTGGGACACATAACCTTAGGACTACATAAAGGCTGATACATAGGTAAAGGGCGGGAGTTCAAATCACTTTAAATTTATATAGAACAGTAGAAATTTGGTTTAAAATTTTTTACTTGACTTCCTTAACTTTGACCATTATATTAACTGTTTTAGGCCTGCTGAGTGGATTTGCAATCTGCTGAAATCGCCTCTTACCTGCATGCCTGGATTGAAAGTGCAATCGTTAAAGTAATATATTAAAATAACATTAGTAATGTCGGAAAACACAAGACATAAAAGGTTTAAGTAAAAGCACAAAAATGGAGCTCTATAAAACAAACCCAAGGGAGGAAGACACAGCTCTTAACCATTGAATTGATTACGAGTTTGTCTTGAACATTTGTATATAAAGAAGAACAATTCTTGTGAAGATAAATTAATGTGATTTAAAATTAGTTTAACGCAGTTTTTTTAATCTGTTTTGAAGTTTTCTATAATAAAATATTAAAATAAACTGCAAAATTTAAAACAAAAAATAAAATTCTACAAATCTCGTCAAGTTAGTTTGACTTATTTGATTATTTAGCTAACCTAAAAATATTACCGACTATCAAAACAAACATTTTTTTGCGTGGAGGCGTTTTTATGAGAGACCATGTATGAAAAGAGTAAGGAAGGAGGGCGGGCAGAAAATAAAATTGCAAAAACGCTGCTTTAATCCACTTTTTGAAATAAATAAATAAAAAAATATCTGGTTAATGTTCTTTTTATCATCAATATATCAACAACTACAAAAGGGATAGCAGATATTAGAAAGATTCATTTTCTATTTTAGATTGCAATTAATAAATTTATTTTAAATATTGAAGTTTTAATCAATTTTTGAACATAAGAGAAAACGTTCATAAAACAATACCTTGGCACACTCTACGATCCGGGCTTAAGGTGAAACCATCTATGCAAATACATCTGTAACTTCCATCAGTGTTTTCACATCTTCCATTCAAACATGCATCAGGAGTTTCAGTACATTCATTTAGATCTGAAAAAGCAAGACTATTCACAATTTATCATCATAGCAAGAGTTTTTTTAAAAGATACATTTCATCAAATTCCAACATACTTACAAAAGAAAAAAAAAGAATTTATAACAGTATAGTAAAACCTGTAAAAATTGAATAACGAAAAAGTTTCATGGTTACGACGAAATGAATACCAGGCCATTCCTGAAAAATGGAAATCTGTCTACAGGGTGACACATAAAAACCGTGACGCAAGTAAAAGACCATAACTTTTCACTGAACGAACAAAACAACTAGTTTCATACACCATTCGAAAGAGGAGAAAATTCTGTAGAATAAACGATCAAGATAATTCGAAATGGTTTCCACCAGTGGTGATGCAGGCATCTAGACGCTTCTGCAAATTCTCCAAAATGGCAGCGACTGTTTCCAACGTGATTTCGGCCCAGGCTTTTTCCAGAGCGCGTTTCAAGGAATCCAGGGACTTGTTCTTAATTGCGCAAGCTTTTTGCTCCAGGATCCTTCAAACAGCGAAGTCCATAGTGTTTAAGTCAGGGGAGTTTGAGAGCCAAACACACTTCATCCAAAATCACGATAAATTGGCCTCGCACCCCTCCAGCGTCATCTTTGCTCCGTGGGTAGTCGGTCAAGCCTGCTGAAACCTCCAGTCAATGTTCTTCGCTTTCTTTTCAGCCCTGGTGATCACGGCGCCTTCCGAAAATAGCTCCTGATAAGTCTCTCTGTTCATCATGACGTCTTTTTGGGACGAAGACGAGTTTTGTCTTTTCGAATCCGAAATCCCCACCCACACCATCACAGACTTTTGGAAAAGAGCTTTTTCCACCTTCAGGATGCGTGGAGCCCCTTTGAGTGTCAACTCACGTTGCATCTGCGAGTTCCGGAAAGGTTGGACCATAAAACTCTTTTCATCGGTGAAGACAATCAGATTCAGGGCATCTCCGCGGCTAAGGGACTTCATCTTTTTGCACTTTTCGAGCCTTGACGCCTTCATTTGGTCCGTGAGATGGTGTCCTTTCTCCAGTTTCTACGGGACGAGTTGCAGATCTTTTTTGACGCGTCTTCGCATGGATTCATGGTCGACGTTGGGCTCCTTGGCCAATTTTCGTATGTTTCTTTGTGGATTTCGTTGGATCTTTTTCTTGATCATGTTAAGGGCACTGAGGTCCTTGTTGTTCGCGGTCTTCCACTTCTTTGAAGGTCTTTGATCCCTTCGGTCTCTTTAAAATATTTGACGGCGCAATGGACTTGTTCCCGGTGCAATTTGGCAATCTCAGGAGTTGGAATTCGCCTCTTGCGGTGGGGGACGATGGCTGGCAGGTATTCTTTGCGCAATACGTTTTACTTCAAAACAACGAATTAATATCAGCTGAAATAGCAATTACACAACAAAAAAGCACGAGGAACACAAATAAAACAATAGTATATCTCAAAAAGGGAAAAAAACATTAAAATAAATTGGCATTTACATCACGTCACAGTATATGCGACATCCTGTAAAGCGGATTTTTAAAAGTCTCTTCCGTATCCGTTTCCACAGGTTTTGCTACATAAAAAAGTTTATAATATAAAGAAAAAAATAAATGGACTCAGGAATTTCTTAAGAAATACAAATAAATGCTACATGTTCCTAGAAATAATTATTTTAATATTTACTTAAATACAAACTTTATTATTTATAATTCATTTTTAGTTATATTTATTAACCTAGTTCAAATAAAAGAGATAATACATATATCTTTTTTAATGTATCTCTATGCATAACTTTTGAATGAGTGGTTCAATTTTTATTTCTTTTTTTCTTGGAAAGGGTTCAATTTTCAAATCAGATGTATAAATTTCATTAAGATCTAATAATGGCAAGTTTGTCTGTCTTCTCTAGATCTGACTTTCATAAAAATAGGCCAGGGTTGGCAAAAATCTGGTTTCGTTTAGAAAAAATCCTAATTCACTGTCTTTATTCAGGGCTTTCTATATGCATAATTGAATGTTTAGTAAACATAGCGTAAAGTAGTGTCAAAGCCAACGAAGTTCTACTTTGGAGTTACTATTGCTAGTTGAAAACTTTGCACATTCAATACATTTTATTGATATAGTTTAATAACAAACTGAAAAATTTATGAAAATTATTATTCAGTTTCTATTTATAAAAATAAATGAATCGTTCAATAAAAAAAGTTTTTTTTTTTAGTCGTCATATTTTTTTTCTTTCTTCTTCCGGCTTTTCCTCTAAATAACCTAAATGTTACGGAGGATTCATCTCCATTCTTTTCTGTACACTGTAAAAAAAACCCACTGTAGATTTGCCAGTACATTGTTCTGTTAATTTTACGCCACTACTGTTATTTTTCATGTTTATATAGTCAAGAAACCAAAGAAAGCTACAACACATTCGACTGTGATCGAGTTTGAGCGCAAGATGAACAGTACTTTGTGCTGTAAAACTGTCGTTTTTTTTTACGGTGTACAGAGCCACTCATCACATTACATCGAGTACATCAATGCTTCTTCAATCATGTTCTTTCAGGTCACTCTTGGTCTGCCCCGCATTGGCCCATCTATTGTGTTTCAGTTCATAAGTACTATTAGTAAGCACTCGTTACTCAATACTCATCCTTCAAGCACGCCATGCCATTCTAGTCTATTGTCTTCAAAAGTTTGAAAGACACTCTTTTTTACGTCCATGATCTGTCGAATTCTATGTTATTTCTAATTTCTTCTAACATTGTTTTTTTTTTTTTTTTTTGCTACTTTTTTTGCCAAAAGTTCATTTTTGCCGAAAGGATTTTTTTCTGCTTTTTTATAGGAGGTATTTACAGACGGTGTCTCAAAGCCATACAACATAATATTGCCATTTTTCTATTTGTTAAAATATACATGCAAACTCTACATGTCTCGATAAATGCATCCAGAAATATTTTTTTAACATAATCGTCATGCTCAGTGAGCCATTCGTTTCAATATCACAGAAACGTATTGATATTTCGCATGAAAAGTCCTGACTCAGGCATTGCAATACTCTTCTTATTGTGACCTGGAGTTCCGAACTGGTACAAAGATGATGAGCGTGCGATATTTTCATGAGTAGTTGCAACTGAAAAACGGTTGGATCGAACTTCATGAAACACCCCTATTCTGCCTGCTAGGAATATCATGCACCAACATCTTACAGTGTCACCAGCAATCAGCTTCCAGTGCATGCCGCTAGATGTCAAGCCATTGGATCCTACCGGCGAAATTTCTCAAAATGCTAGCCAAAACCCCGAAAATAATAGTTTTATTTTCTAAGTGTACAATTGCTTACATTTATAGATTAATGGTCATAAAATATTCGCAATTCATCTTTATTGGGTAGGATAAATGCAAAATGGGTTCATACTCAATGGTTGATGCTCATGTTTTCACGATGCTGAACATTTAGAAATGTAACAAGTTTTCACTTTTACCCTTAAAATCAATTCTGCTTAGCGATAAGTTTTAATATTTTTTATGAATTGTATTTCAGAAAGAATGTATCGGCTAGTTTTGATTGGATATATTCATGAATTCCAAGAAAAGTCCCACTAATGAATAATTTCATATTTTCCACACCTCTCTATGGGAAACGATTAAAATTCCACCAACTTCCGAAGAAATAATAAATAAAAATCTCTGTAGGAAGAATAATTTTAATTGCTTTCGTGTGTTTTTTCTTAGGAAAAATGCTGTCTTATTATGTAGTCATCGTGTTCAGAGGGTTGCTTTCATGTAAAATTGCACACCTTCACTTCCGAAGCAATATTGTTGTTGGACAGTGCAATGAACAATAATAATAATGACAATTAAAAAGCGATAATTATTCAGATCTAAAAGAGAGACAGACATACCAATGCAAAAATGACCATCAGGAGAAAGCTTGTAACCAGGGTTGCAAATGCATTTGAAACTACCGTCACCATTGACACAAATTCCATTTCGGCACATTCCTTTTTCTTCGCATTCATTTTTATCTAATGGAATAAATAAAAAATAATTATGAAAAGTTGTATTATATTGCCAATAGGGTGACAACATCTTAAGTCATACAACTAATAATACCAAATGAAAACTAGATATGAATAATCAAAATCAGATTAAAAATATTTCATTTTAAAATTAAAAACAAGATGAAAAATAAAATAAAAATTTCAAAAGAATATTTAGAATTTGAGTAATTTCGTCCATCATAAAATGAAAAATACAGAGTGAATCCAAATGTCACTTATTACAAACTACAATAACTTTGTTGTAAACAAAAATTGTTTAAACACAATATAGAAGAATCTTGTTTGTGTATGAAGAAGTTTTATTTGTGTGTACTTCATAACTGCTCTATATGATCATCTCGGTCATACGGACAAGTGGTAGCTCATTTCATGTCATATATGATTGCATTGTGTATGATTTTTTGTGACTGCTTTTTTTGAGGTTATGCCCTTGTCCTTTTCCTACAACAGTGAACGAATTGACCGTGCGCACAGCATATATGAACATGTTTCAGAATATTTTGCGGAATGAGAATGGATGCTTTCTCTGTGACTAAAAGGAGTCACATGCAACAGCTTTTAAATACACAAATAAAACTTTGAGCTTCTTTCTGTATTTAGTTCAAAATGTTTCTTTTTAGCTTTGTTTACATTGAAGCTATTGCCATTTGTAACAAGGGCAATCATTCTCACTCACCCTGAATAATAAAATATTTTTGAAATGTAGCTACTGATTAATGTGAAGAAAAAAAATGGAATTTGCTATGATTTGTTTGATGTGTTCTGTAATTGTAATTTCATTAGTTTATATAAGCATTTAATTTTTGATTCAAACAATTTGATTTCCTTTATAAAGTTTAAAATTATGTATATTCAGAATAAATTAAAGATGAAAGGGACCTCATATAGTGAAGAAGAGTAAAGCCATAAAGTAAAACAGTTTATTAAACCTGTCAACGTTTTTTTTTTTTTTTTTTTTTTTAAATATAAAAAATAACTTTTTTTAGTTATAAGGTATGCAGTGAGATTTTTTTCTAAATCATCATATAGAACTTTTGCACTGTATCGCAGGGGGTTTTCAATTTGCGATTCACGAAGAGCTTTTTTTCTGTAATAAATTTTTTCTCTAAGTAATTATTGTTTAATTTAAAAAAAAATCTTACAAATTCAATGATGTTTTTATAACATATTTTAAAACGCATTTTCCTATTCACGCGAGTCCCATATTCATGTAAATTTTTATTATGCCAGGGATGATGTGGCCCGCCAATTATTTCGTATGATCGATCATTCTTGAGCTGCAAACACCTACAATTTGGAAAACCCTCCTCTATCACCAGTATATAACAGAAAATCCCGATTTAGTGTCGCCATCTGTTGGTAATTAATATGCTCTCTATCTCGCCTAATAATAATAAAAATAGAAAAAAGAATTATTGACTTTTCAACATTACACGTGACAGTGACAGTGATACGTGAATCTATTATCTGCCGAGTAAGTGTTCTCTTTTCTAAAAATTGACATCTGAATTTGTGATGCAACAGCTAAAAACATAATAGGATTATTTAACTGGGGAACTACATAGTTTCAATATGTAAATAGATTAACAATAAAAGCAACAACTAAAGTACATTTAAAAGTATGCGTGCGATTTTATAAACAGAGCATTAGTCGAAATTGATTATTTGATAATGCTAAATTGCCTTCAATTGAAATTTAGTGCAAACTTATTTATTTATTAGTCTAGCATGTCATATTTCGGTATTATGCTATCAACAAATTATTGCTCAATTTTTAACTAATTTAATTCCTTCTAAAGCGGACTGTATTTATTGCTTTCTAAATTACAAAATAGATTCAAGTTGACAATTTAATTTTTTAAAGTCCCGTAAACAATCTTTAATGAGTTAATAAAATACAAATAAGCTGTTTGTCTGAAATTGCTCAAGTTCTAAAAATTCTTCCGAACCCTTTCGTCATTTAGATACATTTAAAAAAAACTATATTGCTTTTTGAGGATTTTTACTTTCCTTTAAAACACTTTATATCGAGTATTTCGGAACACTTAACTAATAAAAAATGAATATCAGCAGTTTTTCTTTTCTATAAAAGTGTATAATACGTTCATGATACCATATTTTATCCACTGCAGATGTATAGTGCTGCTATCTATGAGATAATATTGATAATAATAATTAGCTTTTAGAAAGTTGATATAGATCAGCCTATGCTCATACCTATACCCAGGGGCGACATTTGAAGGGGGCTGGGGGGAGAGCGACAGCCCCTCCGAAGGAATTTGATTTACAGGAAATTTATCAAACATCAATTGTCAGACTAAAAAAAAAAAAAAAAAAAAATTAAATTGCTCAAACGCTAAAATAATTTATCAGATTTGATTGTAATTTGATTGCATATGTTTTAATATGCATTAAATATATGCTTTATGCATAGGAATTAATAATTATAAAAAAAATTCTTATTCGAACTTTCTTAAGGTGAGACATAATTGGCTAATTTAAAAATACACGAGAGACATTTTCTTTTATCAATTGCTTCTCAGCTGTGTACAACTGGATCCTAGGAAAACTAGTCCCCGCATGGCTAGAAATTCAGGGGTAGAGTTATTTCAGATTTTTTTTTTTTTCCGCTGGGGAGAGGGAATGAATAGGCGAGTATAATTCAAGTTCCTATTTATATGACTTTTTTACTTTTTTTTTATTATTAGTGTCACAATATATTTACTGAAATCATTGCAGCGTTATCAAATTATTTAAGTATTTGCTTTATTAAATCATATTATATATGGAACACTCTCGAAATTCTTCAACGCCTAGGAATGGAGTCTGCGCGACCCGGCAAAACAATTTCTTCAACACAAAAACCGTCTGACTTCAACCAAATCCCAAAGTAAAAGAAAATTGCTCCATATTTTAACACGTTTATAATAAAGTTATCTATGATTTTATCCCTTATGTACAGAAATGAACACATGAGTTATCACTATTGGCCACGATTAATAGTCAAATCTATAGTTCTTCATTAAAAAAATATTCCGGGCTTCCTTGTTAAAATCCAGGTCATCCCGACTCCGACTGAAATAGATAAAACACTATCCGAGAAACTTAAAGTGCACCTCACTCGCAACGAAGAAAATACGTCAACTTATCCTGCCTCAGGACTGTAATTTCACGTAAGTACGTAATCCGCTAAAAAGATTTATACATTGAAAGGCAGCCCGACCCGAAATGAAATAAAATGAATCCATATTTTAATACAATTATTGTAAAAGAAGTCTACAATTATATCTTGAATATTAACTTCACCTTTTATGTAGAAAAATAAAATATATATAGTATTCATTAATGTTCAGATATTGTAGCTTTTTCATCTAAAAAATATTCAGGATTTCTTTGAAAAATAGTATTAACACGAACCCACGTCATAATAGTGAAAACGCAATACGAAACAATTATCGTTTTACCTTAGTTTTACTTGCAGAAAATCACTAATGAAAATTTTCTTATTGCTATAGATCACAAAAGTTGCAAATTTCGTGACCTATTCATGATGTTCGAGAGCTGATTATCTCATGACTGATTGAATTTCATGACTCATTTTTCGCGATCATCTGACAAAATTTGCAATTTTTTCCACGACCGTTTCACGGAATTCACGATTGTTTTTTCTGCAACCGTTATCGAAATTGGTTTTTTTTCGCGACCATTTGTCGAAATTCACAATATTTTTCCGCGACCAACTGACGAAGTTCTATATTTGCTTCTGCGATTTTTTGACAAAATTCGCGATTCTTTTTCACGATCATTTGTTGAAATTCGAAATTACTTTTTTCTACCACCAACTAATAATATTTGTAATTTTTCGCGCGATAGCTACACGAAATTTCGTATCTTATTTCACGATCGTTTGACGAAATTCCCGCTCGATTGTTTGACTAAATTTTCGTAATATTTTGTGTAATCTTTTGACGAAATTCGCGATTTTTTTCGCAATCCTTTTACAAAATTCGAGATTTTAGTTTGTACAACCATTTGACGAAATCTGCATTTCTTTTCGCGATCTCCGATGAAAGTAGCAATATTTTCTAGGGTCGTTTGGAGAAATTAGTGTTTTTTCCCGCGACGATTTTTTTTTTCAAAATTTGCAAAATTCGTGATTTTATTCTGTGACCCATTGACCAATTGATTTTGCGTAATTCGAAAGAAAAAAAATCGTGGACTTTCGCGAAAAAAAAAAAAAAAAAATCGCAGAATAATCACAGGTCCATGAAAGAATTTAAGTAGATAAAATCACGCAGAGCTTTTTTTAATGTGCGGGATTTTCCCATTTTCTGTTAGATTTGTGCAGTTTTGCTCGTTGTGCAATTCTGAATGTTTCCTGTTCCACAAAGAAAATTTTTCCTTGTCCTTCGCCAGGAAACTTTTGAAATGGCGCCCCTGTAGTAAAACCTGAAAAAAGAAGTCGAAAGGGACTACAAAAAGTTCCATTTTAGACAGGTCTCAGAAAGTATAATTGTATGACGTTTTTTCATCGAAATTTGATTTTTCCCCCTTTGAGAAAGAGTTCTGTTATAGGCAGGCTTCATCTTCACAAGTTTTATTGTATATATCTCTTTTCTGACCTATACTATAGAGAGGATGGTTTAACAGTCTTTGAGAATAACTGTAAAAATGGAATCTATAATAGAATCCTGTCTAAAAAGAAAACTTTTCATATTCAATATATTGAAATTTTACCAGCTAAGACGGAAACCTGTTTAAAACGAAATATTTCATTGATTCTAGAGTTTCCGTATTCAAAGTTTTACTGTTTTTGTAAGCATGATTCAGTTTACGTTTCTCATTCGGGGAGGGGGGGGGGGGATAATTCTCCTATCACAGCTTTACAATGTACCTCCAGGAAGTAGTGAAATACTCCTCAGGCGAAAAGTTTGAATTGAGTTTTGCCCATAAACAATGATCTTATTTACGTGAAAACACCTGTTTGCTAATGTCAATCCAATGGGAGAAATTTTTAAAGATATCGCGTTTGCGTTTGAATATTTTTAAATGATTTTTTTTGCACTGGATAGCTGAGGTTGATCTGTACAAAGGCCGTCTTTTACTTTTTCGATTTTGTTTATAGCTTTTTTATGAGTATGCTTTCACTTTCGAAACCAGTAAAAATGTCCTAATTTAAAATAAATGCAAAAAATTGAAAATGTTAAAAACTACCTTTGTAGAGATCGACCTCAGCTATCCAATGCAAACGAGATATCTTCAAAAATTTCTACCATTGGATTAACATTAGCGAACGGAATTTTTCCAGTGACTGAAGTAGCCTCTTAACTCTATGAATACACTGCTAAAATACAATAGACCGGGAGCCGGCATCACAGACAATCACCTCATCGAGTTCACGGATGAAATTCTAGGATTAGTTAAATCTTGATTCACATATTAAAACGCAATCGGTTTGATAAGTGATATCTTGGTGAAAAACACAGGAAAACCCGATTTTATCAGCTAACTCGTAGGCCATTGTGTTTTCCTGCACCCAAATGTATGAAAACATGGAAGACTGGGAGCAGGAAAACATAATGGTAAACCTACGAGCCAACCACCAAAATCGGGTTTTCAGGTGTTTCCACCAAGTTAGGATTTGGGAGACCGATTGCGTTTTAATATGCGAATCAAGATTTAACTAATCCTAGATTTTCATCCGTGAACTCGATGAGGTGATTGTCTGTGCTGCCGGCTCCCGGTCTATAAGGAGATCACAAAATCTTTCGCTGATAACAAAAGGTTACAATTAAAACTCTTGAAGATAGTAATGCAAAATTTTTATCAATTCATATCCTTGTTTTTTTCCTTAATTAAAAAAATGTCGATTACACGGTTCAAAAAGTTTATAGACGTAAGCAGTGAACCAAAAGTTGACTTTTAACGAAATAGTTTCAATGAAGGAAAAAACGTAATGCGTTTTCTGGTGTTATGAAATCACCCCCTTTCTGTTTAACAGGAATTTAGAACTTTTTATGGACGCAAATATGCAGATGCCATGACAGTAAAGCAATAGTATGTAACTGCTAAAGAAGTTGGTAGCGTTGGGGATCTTCCAAGAAGTTATATGCTATTTTTAAAAAAAAATAATATTTTGATTCACGGTTTACTTTTATGGACGACTTGCGCCAATTTTCCGAGCATAAAAAAACTTTATGAACAGGGGTATGCCGTTATGAAAATTTGAAATTACAATCACAACAACCCTTATTTCCTATTAACGCTCTGTAAATCATGGGAAGACTTTGTACTCAACCTGTATATATATATTACTATGTGTATTCTTTTAAACTGTTTATTGTGTATCTTGAAATATTAAAGACGAAGTCTCTTAAACCGTATAGTTAACAATGCGTCAGTATGATGGATTAAATAGGAATAAATTTCGGTGATCACTTTGACTTCACTGCGTTTCTTGCAGAATCTACAGCAACCCAGATTCAAATATATTGGGATAAAATCCTCGATCATTAATTAAGATCGTTCCAAAGCGTAATTAGCGATTTTTTATCTTTTCGATGGATGAGAATGTCCGTCTTCAAAGTGCACGTATATTAACCACTTTAAGCAACATATTCAATAATGTATTGAACAATTCGATTACACAGCCTTAATGTGATCGGGCACTAATAAAATTGGATAACGTATAAACTTATTACCTAGGCAGAAGTCTCCATCTGGAGCAGGTATAAAACCATCCAGGCAAGCACATCTATAACTCCCTGGAGTGTTTTCACATCTTCCTCTAATGCAGATTCGTCCATTTTCTTTGCATTCATCAATATCTAAATAAATAAATCCCATTAATAATATAGGTTTAAAAAAAGAAGAAAGTTATTCCTTATTCGGAATTTAAGAGAATATTACTGAACTCTGGAATAGTAACTCAAAAGTACAGTATTACAAATAAAGATAAATTTACAGATAAATTTTTTGATGTTACACGTAAGCTTAAAATTTTATGTTCATTAAACTGAAATAATTTTTCAAAATTGAATTTAAATAATCAAAATTCCTTCCAAGCATGTAGATGTTTAAAGAATAAAAAATAATCTTTTGTTTTATCATTGTGTAATCAGCTATTTTTTGAAAAGTACTTACCGATGCAAGATTGTCTTGTGGGAGATAATGTATAACCGGGATGACATCGACACGTAAAGGATCCATCACCATTCACACATATGCCATTGGCGCACATACCAGTGATAGAACATTCGTCCTGATCTATGAAAAAATAAATTATGGTAGAATATATACGGATAATTTTTTACGGTTGTATCGTGTAATAAAAACAATTCATTTTAAAAAAGTAAAAAAAAAAAAAAAAAAAGCATTTTTCATTTCCTTTTTGAATGTAACACACATAATGGCTCATTCCTCCAAGGGTAGTAAAATCGTTCGATCCATGCGCTTCATAAAACTTTTGTCAGCGTTTTTTCGGAAGTAAATGAAATATGCGCGCACATTATCATAATCAGTGATGAAGTGCGAAAAAGTTCACTCCATCCCGGAAAATTTCAAATTTCCTGTTGTGTTAATGTCTCGGAAGGTATAAGTTTCGCAGGAATTCCATAATCCCTTGCCGAGAGCGTAGAAATCCTCCCCTCAACGAAAGCGGTCTGAAATTAATAATAATCCTAATAAAGAAAATGTCGGTTAAGAATACCTTCCACTCTCTTGTTCCTTTTATGAAGCATTTCTACAAAATCATAAAATTAAAAATTTAATTTTAGTATTTATATGTATTTACCAGTGGTGTAGTCGTAAAAAAACCCAGAGGATATACGTTCTAAACAGAGGGTATATTCTCAAGGCAGAGGGTATACCCAGGTATATATATATACTATATCTTTCTTGAGAAACAGAGGGTATACGGTGTTCCTAAAAAAAACCCAGAGGATATACGGCGTATACCCCGTATACACTCCACTACATCCCTGGTATTTACTATAACAAAACCATTGGCGGCATTTTTAAACAATAGATTTGGATGAGCAGTATTAATCATGCTCCCCCCGTACAAAAAGGTCCCAGGAATGAACGGTTATTTATCGTTAAATACAAAAGGACATTATTTGCAGACATTTAAAATTTATCTTAGAGACTTTAGAATATACTCTGCTGTCGATAGACAGAATATACTAATTAGCTATACGCACCAAGACTCAAGCGCCATCCCAAACTTCCCTATTTTTTTTATGGGTGCAGTAAAGAGTAAGGACAGGTCGCAGAATATATATTTTTGCCGAAGGCTTCCCCCATTAGTGTTGTTATGCGATTGGTTTAGCTGTTAGTACCGAAGGTTGATCCAAACTCTGGTACAATTTCTCCTGAAATTCAATTTAAATGAGTTGAGATCAGAATTTCTCTTTTGACAGTTAAACACATCTTGTTAAAGACAACAGTATAAACAGATTTCCAAATTAAAAAAAAAATTTCTGTTAAATTCACAAAATTAGTGTTCGGCTGTATTATAATCTCAGTTTCTAATGCAAGCAATATCAACCGAAAAGTACATCCATATTGATATGACGGCTAGACTAAGTCTGAAAAAATGTCTTCACAAAATCATGTTTTATATGCAAAGTAGATGATATATGGTAAATATTAAAAATAGAAGATGAAAGATAATTAAAGAAAACCTTCGTTTGTTTAATGTCTTTTAAATATGTATTGTAGTAGATGATCAAGAAAAATCACTCGATTTTTAAAATGATTTTTTTTTCATGTAATTTACCCATTTGTGGCACCTTTGTCGTACGACGCGACGTAATTCCAATGAAAATGAACATTAATGCTGTAACAATCCCTTTTCATTTAATGCGATACAATAAGGTACAATAAGGAGCGCGAACATCAGTCTCTATTCCCTCTTCTAGAAAACGTGCCGAAATTTGTCGACGATTGACGCCCCTTGCTGAAATCCGCTATGCGTGAATGTACACCTGGAACAAGATAGGCTCAAGAGGCCTATGCCCCCCTTCAAATGAAGATAATTTTTTCAAAGTCACATGAGCTATAAAAAATTATTATTTTCTGCCATTAATGTTTGATAATTTATCTCTTTAATAATAATAATAATAAACTCTGTACATAAAGAAGTACTATAACTATCTATTAGATTTCTCTCTAATAAATCTGCAGATCAGAAGTCTTAACGTTAACTCTGAAAGTTTCATTTTTACTTTGAATCATTGCATTTAAGGAATTCATTGTATTTAATGTTAGAAACTTTCAAATTGCAGTTTTATTTCTTTCATATTAGTATTACTGCAAGTAAGATTTCAAGCAGTTTCGTGAGATTTAAGAATTTCGACAGGAAAATTGATTACATGCACTAATACTCTAGGACTTTATTTTATGTAAAATCTCGTTATTATATGAGAGAGACTATGGCTCCCTCAACAAGTGTTGACAACTTAGCATATTTTTTTTTTTTTTTTTACATATATACAAGAAATCTTTTAATCTTAATAGAATTTCTGTATAGTAATTTTTGTTCTACATCGTGACAGACATTTCACGATTAAATAAAACAAAAAACACTATACATAAATTCTGATAGGCTGATTCTTTTTAATAAAAAAGGGCTGAAATTGACAACACTGCCCCCAACCCCCTGTTCTCTCTTTACTTTATAATCGTCACTCTATAGAATTCAGTGTCTTAAACCTTCTCTCTAAAATAATTAAACGATTTTATGATACGGGCATTAATAATTAGTTTGCACATTCAGTTATTCTCATTAATATGTTATTAATTATAATAATAAATTTTAATTGTTTAATTTATTTGAAAATGACTACTTGGACCTTATATAAATCTTCAAATTGCTATGTCATTGCCCATTACAAAGGAACTATACTTTTGATCTTAAAGTCATGGATTATGTTACATCAACAATTGCAATTCTAAAAAAATTTGTATTTAGGATTTTAAACTTGCACCAATAACTTTAAAGACAAATAAGAAAAGTTTAAGCTCAATATATCCAATTCTATGCATTTTATGGGATTGTGTTATACGTGCAAACATTTATTTTTGAAAAATATTTTATAAAAAATAATTTTATTTGCTTCTTACCTGTACATTTTGTTCCATCGGATGTTAAATCGTAACCAGTGGGACAAATACATGTAAAACTCCCAATAGAATTCATACATCTTCCATTTTGGCATATGGTGGCGTTTAAACATTCATCAATATCTGAAAATACATCGAATTTTGTTACACAATGAATTCTACTAATAAATAAAGAATTGTGAAATGGGAGAAACTTTTGAAGAAGGAGGTGGGAGATTGGCACTATGGAAGATTTTATCTATATTAATTTACTCTGCTATTTATAATCTAAAAAACTTCTAACCCAGTAACACAGTCACCCCTTCCCACTACTGCGGGTTACGTTCTGTCTTAATTTGGTTTCAATACAATGTTTAATATTAGAATAAATCTGTTTTTATGTTACGTCATCAAAGTGAAAAAAAAAAAAAAAAAAAAAAAAAAAAAAAAAAGAAGATTTCGTCTTATATAAATGTTTCTAGTCAAATATCCAAATAATATTTTGTATAATTAAAGTATAAACATTTATCTAACACATGCTAATAATTTGTTTACTAAGAGCATACGATCCAACTGAAAAAGCATGCAAATTAAGTATAGCTTTTAGATATGCCATTAAAAAAAAATAAATGGTTGCATACGTATCAAAATTCGCAATTTAATTTGTTCTAAGATCCCTTTTTCTATAACTTATATTTAATAAAATATCTAAATTCGCCGTCAAGGACTCTGGTATCTCTACTTGTCAAACAAAAAGTGAGGATGTCAGTTGATACGATTTGCGTCATCGTTCATGCATGAACGAAACATATGAGGCCAATGGTGACCAATTCCAGCATAGACAATAAAACCTGGTTCTTATTTCTTAATCATGGTATATTTGCTTGCAATTCCTAATCATTTTCTCACACTATTATTTTCTGAAATGGAATCAGTACTGTAGTGCTGACGGGAATGGACAACTAAAAATTGTGCATTTCGCTTTCAGTTTAGGCTATTTCTGCATCTGGAATATAATTTTCAACTAAATAGACGATGCTAAATAGTTTTCTAAAAGACGTCCTCATATCTTGAAAGATAGCTGCTTTCAAGATAGAATTGCTAAGCTCTCTGTTAGAGGCGCTGCGAGTGGTGTCATTGTATAGCGCATATTTACGTTTTTATGTAGAGACGTCAATTTCAACGCTGCAACTACGTTCGTCCATAAAGCAAATGAGAAATGACAGCCATAACATACGATTTCTATCCTATATGTTTATGTTAGTTTTATCATTTAAATTTTCAGCTTATATTTTGAGCGTTTCTGCAAAAACATAGCAATATTAGACATAAAAATTAACAAAAACAACGAACATGTTTGAAGAATGATAAAATGATTTTCAAAAGTCCTTCCTGCCAGTGCCGGGAGGAAGAGGTAGCTTTCAGATTCCTTATTTTTTAAAAGCCAGCTTATATTATTCAAACACACGGAGCTCAAATTAGTGGAACCCGATTATAGAAGATTAAATACTAATTTTTGGCAATATTGAATATGAATGAGAATTTCGCGAAATTAGTCAGCGTTATAGAAGCTGATTTTATTAAAGTGATTTATATTTGTCGCCAAATTCGGTGATATCCCGAATTATATTAATAATTATATTAACCCGAATTATCGGTGATAGCCCGCCATTTTAAAACAACATAATGGGTGCAACAAACTTCACCAATGAACTTGGTCGAGACCTTAGTAATTTCTGTGCACATGCTCACTCATATCTAAATCGGTTGATATATGCGAGTGCTGTTGCAGGCAAAAAATCAGATTTTTAAAAATGTCACACACATTCGAAATTCAAATTGCTATATCTCGGCTTTTTTTTTAGATAAAGACAAAACAAAAAATAATCCGTAATCTTTGTAACAAGCTGAAACACATAAGAAAAAAAATCTTTTTCAATTTCTAATTTTTCTTCTACTTCATTTTAAATTAATTTTTTTTTAAATTTTTAAATGGCCGCCATTTTAAAACAAGATGGTCGATGAAGTTAGCAAACGAACTCGGCCGAGAGATTGCTATGTACTATGCACATGCCTTGTCACATCCTAATGGGTTCATAAATACGCGTGTTATCGCGTGACAAAAATCAGATCGTTTCAAAATGTCAGTCATGCTAGAAATTCAAAGTGCTATAACTCAGCCATTTTTTAAGACATAGACGAAACAAAAAATGCCCCGGAATCTTTGTATCAAGCTCAAACACATAAGGAAAAAATATTTTTCAATTTCTAATTATTTTGTACCTCACTTTTAAATTTTAATTTTTTTTTAAATTTTTAAATGGCCGCCATTTTTAAACAAGATGGTGGATGAGGCTGGCCAACGAACTCGGTCGAGACATTGCTATGTACTATGCACATTCCTTGTCACATACAAATCGGTTCATAAATACGTGTATTATCGTGTGACAAAAATCAGATCGTTTAAAAATGCCAGCCATTCTAGAAATTCAAAGTGCTATAACTCAGCCATTTTTTAAGATACAGACGAAACTAAAAATGTTCCAGAATCTTTGTATCAACCCCAAACACATAAGAAAAAAATATTTTTCAATGTCTAATTATTTGTGCCTCATTTTAAATTTTAAATTAAAAAAAATTTAAATGGCCACCATTTTGAAACAAGATAGCGGATGAAGCTGGCCAACGAGCTCGGTCGAGACATTGGTATGTACTATGTACACACGAAATTTTATCCAAATCAGTTCATAAATACGAGAGTTACAGTATGACAAAGATCAGATATATATATATATATATATATATATATATATATAACCAATAATTAAACATAACCTACCACCATCAAAAACGGTAATTATGAATTAAAGCTGTAAGAATATTAAAAAAAAAAAAAAAAAAAAAAAAAAAAAAAAAAAAAAAAAAAAAAGATTTAATTAATTATAAGAATTATTATGGAAGAAAAATAAGAAAGTGGACACCGACAAATAATGGAAATGCTTATATATTGAATTACGTTTTCAAGGGCACAGAATTCAATGATATAAGCAAAATGGTTGTTTTCTGTGGGAAAAATAAGCTAAAGCTAAAAGTTATTTTCCCCTGTGCCCAAACAACCATTAAAATCAAGTGAATTGATTAAAGATGAAAACAGAATAGAAACAAATAATATGAAATGGAAAAATCAATAAAACCTATTTAAATATTTATAGGATATAAAATGAAATAATAAACACCATACCGATTAATATTTTAGAATAAATCCACGCGCACATGGCACCCATAATATCGTAAAGATTAAGGTGAATAAAACAGTTAAGAAATCACAGTAATTGATACCATAGGATGCAGTTAATACATATTGAAATAAATGTTAAATAACTTTTAATATAATATAAAATAATATAAATAGAAAGTAATTACATAATTAAAATGCACTATTAAATTAATTAAAAACCGTAAAACAATATCGTCAAAATTTAGCTAAAAATTCCCCCTGGTGTAGTAAATTATAACTGAAATGTAGCTGGAAAAAGTAAATTTAGAACTTAGCGGAAAAAAAAAACACAAATTGTGGTGCTGCCATCTAGTATTACTTTTATGAATTAGTTGTCAAAAGACAAACAGTTGTAAGCAATTGAATGTAACAATTGTTTTATTAACAGCAAAATCAAACATATCCTTATATATAGATAATTATAAACTGAATATAAACCACACAATGTATTTTTAAAAAACTATTGTTAATAAAATTTAAAAAGCATACAAAATATTCTATTAGCTAACTTATTTAAACTACACTAAGAATTTAAATAATTCTAGAACATCGATAATATATAGCATATAGCTATATGCTATAAAACAAAATAAATTCATTAATAATTAATATAAATAATTATTAAAAATATAAAAATCTTTAATAAAAACTATTATATATAAGATAATTATAAAATGAACAGCAAATAAAAAACATATGGTAGTATAAAGAATGTGAACAGATACTTAAATTCCGATTACCTAAAAAGCACAAATATAGTGTGTGGATTATTTTATACATCCATAAAAATCCTAAAAGTATGAATGTGGGACATTCAAAATCATTAAACCGATAATAAATTTTATAACACTAAGTGAAAATAAATAAATATTAAAATATTAATAAGAATAGAGGAATAATAATAAAAATAATTACCCAATTTTAATACATACAGTATAACTTTATTTATATTAAATATACTTATATGTATATTAATCACTATAAAAATGGCATACTATTAGTAATTAATATGATATTGTCCTTATTAAATTAAAATTTATAACAAATGATTGTAAATAAGATAAAACAATAATTAAACTAATATTAATGAAATTCACCAATTACATATAAAATATCAAATCAACATCCTTATAAAATACGTATCAAAAATATAGTAATAATACAAAAGCCCCCATTTTTTTTTAATAAATTAACCATTGCGTATTATCCAGACAACACCACCCTCCTCCGTACTCTAACATATACCCACCCATCCAACCTATAATAATTTTTTATGTTATTTTACAATTTTTATTTTTTTATAGAGATTTTTTTTTATTTTATAATTTTTTTGTAATTTTGTTTACGCATGTGTTAATTTGTTTTAAATGATCATGTAAGAAAAATACTAATTGTATATTAATGAATATATGAATTTTTTTGGAAAACCATGATTTAATGCATCATAAATTAGTTTTTTAATATTATTGTTAATTAGAGGAGAAGAACATAAACATTTTATTCTATATAAATGATTAAGTATTATATTTCGAAATACAGAATGATGTAGACAAGATTTAAAATTTGTAAATGTATTAACTTTGAATTTAAATTCTTTACGTTTGTCATATAAATCTGTGATTGTTTTGTTGTCTTTTATTGTAATTTTAAGATCTAAGAAGTTAATTGTATTGTTAGATAAAAGGTTTTCCGTTAATTCCAAATTAGTGGGATAATCTACTGGAAATTGAGTAATTTCAGAATGATCAGTATCAATTAAAATTATGTCATCAATATAACGATATAAATGTAGATTATTATTAGTAAAATTACGTTCATAATGATATAAGTATAAGTCTGAGAGTAAACTGGATGTACAACCGCATATATATATATATCAATTTTGAACGGAGGGTGGTTTCGGGGTCTGGGGGTCATGATCGGTGAAAATATACCAAAATTTTTTGGAATCGTTTTCTTCCGAACGGCTGCAATAGGTAGATTTTTGTAATGAAAGCTACATAAAAGAGAAAATGTAATAATATAAGCCGAGGTTGCCCTCAAAATAGCAGCTTACCTTTCGATAATTACTTTAAAATTTATAATATTTTCTTAAGCTTGTTATTAACCGAAATTAATAAATCGAAGTAAATTAGGTTTGATTAGAGAATGATCTTAATTACATTACATGAAATATCAGAGTTTGCGAAACTGAAATTCACGTTTAATAAATTTCGTAGCATAAAATCAATAGATTTAAGTTTAATATGCTATGAATGGTTTAAAAGGTTAAGAAAATATGAATCAATTAGCAAGAGAAGTGCGTACTTCTGACGAAAAAAATTAAATAAAACATTTAATTTTAAACAACATTGAAAATAAATACCGTATATACTCGCGTATAAGTCGACCCCTAACTTTCGAATGCAAATTCTGGAAAAAATCAAAAACCCGCGTATAAGTCGACCCCCTAACTTTTTACTTCAATTTTGCACAAAATCAAATCAAAGATTTCACTTGCCAATGTGAAAAGGTAGTAAGTAAACAAAAACATATCATTGAAATTTTTTTAAATAATAAATTATTGTTATTTGTATATTTTATGTATTATTTTTTTATTCATACACATAAAAAGCCATAATTTTGCAGTATTCGAAGTTTTTGGTTTTTCTTTTTTAACTTACTCGCGTATAAGTCGACCCCCCCAAATTTTCTTACCGAAAATTGTCAGAAATTCCTCGACTTATACGCGAGTATATACGGTATTTGTTTTTAAAAAGCATTATGAAAATTCCTATACTTTGTTCCTTAATTTATCCCTTTATTGCATAGGTCTCCTTTCTTGTTGACCAATAGCTAATTCTTAAACCGATAACTTTAAAAGCGTAGTTATAGTTGCAAAAATGTTCAAATGGAATCATATGGGAAATCATATAAATATCCATTTCACCAAAATAGTAGTTATATTTTAAAACCATGATGGTTGGTTGTGTCTTTTTGAGCGACGCCATAAGTCGCAGATGAACATTTCTCTCACACTACCCTCTCCCTCATACTAACTATCCTTTAATGTATAAACAGTGAATGTACTGAAAATAGTTATAAAATATTTATTTAGAGGAAATACAATATAATTAACATTAAAAAAAAGAAGGGAGTTTGAATTTAAGGGAATTTAAAGATAATTTCTAAATTAAGTACATGTTTTTTGAGCGAAACGTTCATAGCGCGACCAACGAAGTGTTAAAAAGTGACGACACATAAATTTTTATATGGGCCCCTGAGCACTATAAGTCATATTTAGAAATTTTTTCTAAATGCTCTCACATGTAAAAAAAAAAAAAAAAAAAAAAAATCTCTGCCGGTTTGGCCTACAGGCGAAGGTAGATTTCTAAATTAAGTATTAATTTCAACAACAAAAACTAAATCAAGATTAAAGATAAACCCAGTTTAACAATTTTATCTGGCTGCTTTTGGCTAGTTTTTAATTTCATGTTTCTGTAAGAGCTGGTTTTATCAGAATCATGCTAAGACGGTATTAAAAAAAATATTTTTCCACGCTCCACAACTCGAAATTTTCTGACACATTTTCAGACTCATTTTTAAAAGTAAAATCATGAAACTTGCTGAAGTGATATTTTGAAGAGATTTATAAGCGATATGTGTTTTTAGTTTTCGTTCAGTTAATTAGAACTTGATTTAGAACCAATTATTTTCTCAGTACGTCTGTTTTTTTTCGTTTCCAGCACTATCGCTTCCAGAAATTCGGATGAAAATGTCCACACTTTAACAGCATTTTTAAAAATATATTCTGATTTTATAAAAAAATCGACCAATACGGCAAATTATATAGTTTCTGGATAAGAGAACTTGCCAATTGGATGCGTTTGAGAGCAAAAATGAATTTAAAAATGAGTCAGAAAATAAACAATTTGGTTTTGAACACACCCTTAATACCATAATTGTTTCCTCAACCCCTATTTTTGTTTAATTTGTTTTTGTTGGTCCTATCAAAAACGTGTTAATATAAAAGTTGTAGATAATATTAAGAAGATGCATAATAAATTTAAGCTGGTTGGATATCTTGTGAATTGACGAAGTTACGAATTTTTTTCTTCTTCAACACCCCCCCCCCCCCACCTTTTTCCGTTTTTAATTTTTTTTTTGCGGTAAGAGCCCCTATAAAAAACTTGTCAGTATAAAAAATGTAGATAGTATTAAGAAGATTCATAATAAGTTTAATGGAATTTGATATCTTGAGAATTGCCGAAGTTATGAATTTTTTTTCTACCTAAAACTCTTTTTCGTCTTTTGAGTCCATTTTAAATTTTATCAAAAATCTGTGATACACAAATTTTTGGCCCTTTTCCTAGAAGTAAATAATAGCCTTAAACTGATTTGATATGCATTACAATTAAGAAATTATGAGGTTTTTCGGTTTTCGTAACCTCCCTTCCCATTTCCACCCCCTTAGGCCGATTTTCCCATTTGCAATCCCCTCCGAGATATTAGCCATCTCAATGTTTTTGGTGAGTTTGAAGACGATCCGTGCATAATTGCGACTTTTATCTTGCGGACAAAATTTAATACACACACACACACGCACATATATATATATATACAGATTTTTTAGGTGGGGGTAGTCCTGGGGTCATATAAGGAAAAGTTATGAAGGAATTTTTCAAAAGTCGCACCATGGTAACGGATGCAATAGGTATAAGGGGCAGTCAAATGAAAACGAGACAGACTAAATAACGACTATGAAGTGTAAGTTTGTAACGCAGGAAAGTGTGTCTATAGTAGTGCCTTCTATAGGGAATCAGGAAGGAACAGCGCGAGCGATCACCGCTTTGCCATTTGTCTATTAGACGCACTCAAATTGAGGTGAGGGAGTCGTGTGTGTGTGTCTGACATAACTATGAAGACCGGGACTGAGGAAGAGCGATGCGTAATGCGTTTTTTGACTGTGGAAGGTGTGTCAGGAAGTAAAATTCATGGCCGAATGTCTCCTGTGTATGGCGAAAACAGCATGCCACGTGCGCATGGTTTGAGTGGAATAAACGATTTCGAGAAGGTCGGGTGTCATTAAAAGACAGAAGTCGGCAAGGGCTGGCTCATCGTGTCATTACCACTTCTGTCATTGCTGCGGTGGACGCTGGCGTCAGAAATGACCGAAGGCGGATGGTGGAAGACATTTGACTCGTGTTGTGCATTAATCACGGTACCGCTCACGCCATCTTGACAACGCATTTGAAGTACCTGAAAATCTATGCAGTGGGTTCCCCACAGTCAGATACAGGATATAAGCTAAGTTTAAAATTAATAAAATAATAAAGAGTTTACTTACTTTTATTCCGTCTGTCTCGCTTTCATTTGACAACAGTTTACCTACATTTTTTTTCCATTTGTCTCGTTTTCATTTGAATGCTCCTTATATTATTTCTTATGGAATCTATCTAAAATCCATTCTTCTACGACCAAATCTCTCAGAATTACAATACATTGAATTGTATGAAATTTTGGAGCTCTCTGGTGCTAAAACACCGTTTTCAAATTTTTAGTTCTGGAAAGCAACAAAATTTCATAAACTTTAAAGTATCATAACTAGGTGAGTTTTGGTCGTAGAAGAATGGAATTTTTATTGGTTTTCTTGTCAGAGCATGGAGAAAATATATAACTTATAGGATCTAGGAGACAGACGTATAAAAATTTAAGTTTTGCAATTTTTTAACAAATAACTATTTTGACGTAAATGGATTTATATGTGATGAAAAAAAAATTTGAAAATTTTTTTTCTATAGGAATTATATTTCTAAAACTAAATGTTTAAGAATTAGCTATTAGTCAACTACAAGAAAGATACACTCTATATCAAGAAAAAGCACACGGAAATTGTATTTCAGTTCTCATTAGATAAATATTGAGTTTACATAAAAATGCTCGTATTTTTATCTCCTGTTTCATCGCATTTGGAATTGCTACATATTGATTCGCGTTATATTTGGCTTATGAAGGATTATAATGACGATAGTGTAGTATATCGACTCATATGATATGATTAATACACAGAGGTTTAATTCCACATAGTAGACATTCTTCGCTAAACAAGTCAAGTTTATACATTACCTACGCATTTTTTGTCGTTGTTCTGGCCTCTGTATCCTTTATTGCATTCACACCGATAGGAAGAAGGAGTATTGATGCATTTTCCGTTTGTACAAAGATCTCTTCTTAAGTCACATTCGTTGATGTCTAACATCGTGCTTGCTGTGCAGAGCTGTTTGTGGTCCTCTATAAAGGAAATTATCAATTATCATCTGAACTAACATAAATAATCTCAAAGAAAGTTACTAAAAGAGTGCATGTTATTTTCTTTCTTTGTAAATTACAGATGTTGCATTAACTCAAGTGGTTACGAATACGGAAATTTAAACTAATATTTTACGTTTCATAAAATCCTATTTTTGGGACAGCCGCTATTTTAAAATTTGTATCGTATAGCAGAGTTTTTTGTAGTGTAGATGCTATTTTAAAATTTGACATTTCGAAAATAGACCAAGTTTAAGTAGATAGGATAATATAAGATATTTACAATAGATCTTATAACTCAATAAAAGGGACCGGGAGGGAATCCATGCTCTACAGACTTGGTTTCCTTTTCTGAGTAATCCCTCTTAAGTAATCAAATCGAATCAAAGCAATACTTCTAAGTATGGATTTTCGTCAATTAGGTACAATAGATATATATAGCTATCGTAACTTTAGTAAAACTATAATAGCTAAAGAAACATTTTTTATGCGTTGACGACGATTTTTATTTAATTTGTGTTTGTAGAATTAAAAATATGCATTTAAGAAATAAAGAAGAATATATACGTATACTTAATGTAGCTTATATTTAAAATATTAGAATTGTTTTGAAAATGACAGTTTATTAGTTAAAAATCTATATTGAAAGTGAATCTCATTGTTTTGTGTTGAGTTATCGAGTCCAATGGTTTGACTCTGTCTATTTCTCTAAGAGTTTCTACCCACCAGCTGTTAAGCACTTTTTAAAGCTTTTTTTTTTTTTTTTGTAAATTTATCAATTAAAAAGTATACAGTTTTCTTCTTTAACATATGTGTAATAATTTTATGTAAAAAGATTTTTATAAAAGCTCCAAATTTCGTAGAATAAATTTTACAAAATGTCTTAAATTTCATAATGTCTGAAAATTCAAAGTGGTTTTAATTTTTAATCAGAGTATGACTGCATTATTGTTAGAAGACATTCAAATTATCAAAACAATTCATAACTCATTTCTTGAGATAAAAATTATTTTAAAATCACATGTCTGAACTTTTAAGAAATTATGACTTAAGTTTTTGTAATCAACAATCACATGTAATTTTTTTGGCCAGGAAAATTTAAATAATAATAATATCATTGCAAGAACGTTCTGATTTGTGTAATATGACAGAAAGCCAGGATTTAATGATGACAAATGAATACGCATCACAATTATTATTTAACAATTAGAAATAACAAATATTTTATATTTATCTCTATTATAGATGATGTTTAAATAAGTCAAATCTAATCTAACATTAGTTCTATCGGTGTTAAATGGTACTTTTAAAGATATTTTGATTTGCGGTTGTTTTATTTGTAATTTTAGATTAAAACAGCCACAAACCATTTTGAATATATTGAAGAATTATTTCATTTACTTATTAATTAAAAAAAATACGAGTAAAATAAAAAAAAGTCTAAACTTTAAAAGATGTCATTTGACAACGACAGAAACATTGTTAATAATCTTTAAATCAATTTTTTAGTCTACTGACACCATGAAACTATATAATTTTCTTTCTGTCATTTAGGTAGTTTGTGAAGTATTTTTATTAACAGGACACTTGTATTGCTTTTCGAAAACGTATGTTTAAAAAATGTCTACTACATTCTATCACAGCTATGTCAAATACTTATCTATACATGCAATTCCAGTTTAAAAAAATCCATACTTGGAAAAATCTTTCATAAAAATTCAAATATATTTGTAAGAATTCAAATATATCTGACAGAACATCCAATATTACAGTAAAAATTACCAATCTGTAATAATAAACTCACTACACAAAAAATTAGTCACTGTTGCAACAGTGCAAGATGGCGTTGCAAAGTAGTCATGTGGTAAATCGAACCTGGGATAATTCTCTGTGACCGTGTAGTGATGATATGGAGTGAGTAAGTTGCTGTGAAGTACGGAAGTATGAATAAGGTCACTAAGCTGAGTAAGTACATAGATGAGAAAGACTGGCAAAAAAGGCTATCGTTTTTGGTCGTGGCCTTGTGAATGAAGTAGCCTTATTTATAAAACATCGAAATGGATTGTCAAACTTGTCTACAAAGAATGGTGTACCAATGGTGTACATAAAAACATGGTATAAGAACTGTGAAAAAAATTCTAAACCAAAGGGACCGGAGATGGATGTCACGCCTTGTCAATGGAAATCGGTTTCAAAACCAGCCTCGATTGCAGCATGTAATAGAGAATGAATATTCATCTCAATTTGTTTTTAAGCGAGCATAGTGAAGGTAACTGCATGCAGTGAGCATTTGGAGCCACATACCCAGAAATGAGGGCGTTTCTCACAGCAACACATGAATTTGCACGCCTGAAGTGGACGAAAAATCAACGAATATGGGCAGTAATTGAATAGAGGTATTTAGTTTGGTCTGAAGAATCGCGATTTCTTTTCTCTTTTGTTTTGAATACGAAAAGGCGTCGAGTGCACTTACAACCAAATGAAGCATCCAACCCACAGTATGTGCAGGGTGTGATCGGTGATGATTCTTTGATGTTCAAGAGTATATTTTGTACGATTTATTTACCAACTGATTGGACTCACGGACATGAATCAGACTGTTCATCATTATGATAAGAATGGAGTAAACACAACTGTTTGTCAAGATGTGACAGCAACTGTATTCTCACTGATGCATGCATATGCATATGTGACTGGCTTGATGAACAGTCAGGCATCCCTATCGCGCTTTGAATAGCTCGCTAAATCATCTGACCTTAACACCAGAGAAACTCCGTGGGACTATTTGAAACTAAAAGTAAAATATCCACAACTGTATACAAGCTATTTTGTGGTATTCTGTGATCTATTAACCCCTTGGGGGAGAGCGACACGTATACGTGCCGCATGAAGCGCTCAGAATCGTTGTTTTTCCTCACCAGTAAAATTTTACTGTAAAATTTGTTTTATTTAATCTGCGGATTTTCTCGATTCAACAAGACACAAATTTCCGTTTTTAAAAAACGGTGACAATAGATTAAAAATTTCGTAAAAGGCTCCCGACGCGAACGGGTTAATAAGCGAGTTGTGTCAACTGGATGTGTCATCTCTTCAGAACCGTATGAGCTATCGTCTTTGCCGAATACGGGAAGTTGTCGAAGCTAGGGACAGTATTTAGATGATATTAGAGGTATGTCTCCAATGAGTGATTGATTCTTTGGCCGTTGAGCTTATTTTGAGAAATAAAAATTTACATTTGGTTTCTCAGTATACTATTTAGGAAAACTTCACTAATTTGCATTTAAAATAAGTTAATTGTAAAAAAAAAAAAAATAATAGAAATATCTTACTTGATCCATGAAGAGGACAGGCTTCACAAGGTTGATCACCCCATCCTTTTCCCATGTTTTCTCCACAGCAGCATTCAACTTTCGATAGTCTCACTGCAAGAGGGTTTCTGCATTGTCCATTTACTACATCGATATAACAGTTACCTTGCCTGGTATCTAAAAGAGAAAATTATGCAAATTCGTAAGTGCTACATGATTTTATTTAATCATACATTATTTACATTTTGGTATAAGAAAAACAGAATTTAATCTCTCGCACTTTACTCATAGTTAACTAAAACAGATTATATTTTTAATACCTTAACAGTGAGTATTTAATAACAGTTTGCCATATATTATCACTAACGTTACATGTTTCGTACATTTATTACATTGCGCATTACGTATGTTGTAAATAATATAACGCATAATATAAAAAAGGAACAGGGATTTAGAGATATCTAAGAAAAAGCAAAGAAAAAGTATTTCGTTTTCCCACAGACGAAGTCTTTTTAAAAATTATCACTTGATTTCTAATCAGGCATAAAATATTTCGGTTACGTTGATATTTCTCTATAGCTAGCTTCATATAATCAACATAGATAACGCAATCCAGTTTTGTATTATAAAATAAATATAATTTTTAAAAACACAATTCAAGAATCTTCCACGTGTCTTTGGAAAGCTTCACTTAAAACTCTATTTTCAAACAGAAAACATTTTAAAATTGTTTTTGCATAAATAAAATAAACTTTGTTTTTAATGAACTAAACGTTTTTGTGACAATTAAGATATAAAAAGAATAAACGATGAATAATATATTAATGCTAGGTATTTCTATTTATTTATTTATTTTAGAAAAAAATGATAAATATTATACTCTTATCAAAATTCAGTTAAATTTCAATGCATCGATTTATTGAATTTGAATAAAAAAAAATCAACTGCCACATAATAGAAAAACCAAGCTAATTAAAACCGCTAAAAACATAATTAAAATCTAAAGAAACGTAGCATTTCTAAACATTTAATATTTTTGCGAAGTTCTACAATTCATTTATAAAAATAAAAATGGAAAAAAAATAAAAGAAAAGAAAAGATGCTGAAGACGTTTAAAAAAGTTTCTTTAAGTGAAAACATATTTGTGAATGAGTGGAGTTGTAAGAAAAGAATTTTCTTCTATTCTTGAAAAAAAAAAAAAAAAAAAAAAAAAAGATGTAAAATACATTTTGTTCTTCTCTTTCGCATGTTTTTTTGGAATAATAATAATAAAAAAAAATTCTTTTTTTAGGGCTTGTAATCCTTGAAGTACTTGGTAACCCGTTGAAGCTCAATTATATGGTTGAAGAATCTTAGATAACAGTGCACACGAAAAGAAGGAATCTTGCATTTGATTCAAATTTTTTTTTATTATTTTCTTCGCACTGAGAATATTTGCATGGGTGTTACTGCCAGGGGCTGTTCTGAATTTTAACGTGCGTAAAAATAAAATTATTTCTTTTGTTCGAGAAAATTTATGGTATAAATAGATTTTTTAAAGGTTTATTTAATGATAAATAGCACACTGTGAATTCCATTCATGATAATTCTGTGTAATATTGCAATAGTTTGCGATCAACGATTGTAATTTAATATGATATTTCATATCGTAAATATTAATATTTATTGAAATAATATATATATATATATATATATATATATATATATATATATATATATTATTTTTCCCAATAAAAAGTTATGAGATAAAATAACACTACTCAACAAATTTGAACTTTTGCTCTGTCATAAAACAGAAATTAGTTGTTTTTATGCGTTTTTTTGTGCCGATTCCGAATCTAGTTTTAGATTTACTCCAGCACGTCAAGTTTGAGAGATATTTGAATATTTCAACTTATGCAAATTTAGTAAATTTTATACAATTATTTGCAAATTTAAGGTATAAAGCAATATTAGACAGGGTTTTTTGTTTTATGTTATGATTACTTACCTAATTTACTTCACAAAAACGTTGTTTCTGAGATTATACTGACATGTGACTGCGAAATATTGTACCTAATTTGCATATTTTTCATGTTTTTCTAATAATGTTTCTTGACGTTCAAATATTTCTGCCCACGAGTACGCTAATATGTTTCTAAACCAGTTTTTTAAGCTGATTTCAAATCTTGTATTTGTTTTCTTCTATCACGTCTAGTTTTTGAAAAAAGTGAAATTTTAGTTTTGGGTCAAAAAAGCCAGAAATAGTTTTTTATGATACTTTGTATGATAAACTTCAACAAGTTAGGATAGATTCTACTACTTATTTTTTTTTCGATTGTATAAATTTTTTGTTTATGTCTCTGATATGAATCTGACCCTGTTCACCTTCTTTTCAATGAATTACACACCCCTAAAAATCATCTTATAACAAACCTGTGTTAATGCCGTGCAAAAGTAGAAATTCATATTACTCAAAAACTAAACATGACATAAGAAAACAGACTGCAGATTTAAAATCAGAATAAAAATGTAGTCTAGAAAAACATTACGTTAATTCTGTAGCAACTATTTTAAAGTTGACAGTGATGTAAACATTACACCATTGAAAAATATGCAAATTAGACTTAATAACTGATAAATAAATGTTAAGAATATGCAAATCGTGACATTTATCTGAAGCAACTAGTCAAGTAGTCATTATCTAGAAAACGTAATTAGATGTGACATACATTGTATCTAAAATTTGCATAAAATAGCACAAAAAAGCTTAAATTTGCATAAATTTAAATATGCAAATTTCTCAAAACCTGGACCACCTACAGATAAACTGAAAGCATATTCGGAATCAGCGCCAAAAACTGATCTAGAACCAACTAATTTTGGTTCTAGGGCAAAACCACTGTTGTTCAGTGTAATTTAGGGAAAAAAATACAATTTCATGTAACGTTATTGATATTAATGCATATTAAATGGGTTAAAATGTATTTGCATCAATATAGCAGTTTTACACGCTTACATGGATAGGTAGATAAATGAATAAATGTATTTCCTTCATATAATATTCATGTCTACAGATTGGATAATAATTAACTCATCAAGGTTTTTTCTTATTAATAATTTGAAACAAAGCTTTTATATTTACAAAATATTCGCCAAAATGAAATCTTGAGCGTTAAAAATTATGGTGGTTGTATCGTTCTTTCGACATAAGACCTGCTATATTCACAATGGTCTGGCACTTGATTAGGGGCATTTATTACATTTCTCTCGTAGCGTCGTGTGCTTTCACAAATTTAGGGAGGAGACTACACATACAAATTACAATTTATTTCAATAAAGACGCTATTCTTTAATTTATGAAGATCATCTCTCTAATATCAGTTAAATTTCAAAAAATTATCTAGCACTATAAAAAAATGAAAATGGAACGAAATCTACTTTTTGCATGTCGACAGAACTCTAATTTAAAACTTCAAGGTAAATTAATTCATTATCAAGATTTTTTTTTTTTTTAACGGAAGTCATACAAAAAAAAAAAAAAAAAAAAAAAAACATTTCGACCCCCCCCCCCCCTCCCCTCACCCCGAAAAAAAAAAAGCTGAACAAAACTTTCCCATACCCAATCACAAAACAAATTGGTTTATTTACTTTATTCAATATTATATGTGCATTGTATAATTTCCCCATTTTAAATTTTATTTGTATGTAAATTCTGTATATGTATAAAGGCTTTCGTTCTCAGTTATTTAAGAAAATCTTTGTTGAGTTAATTATGCTCTACCTGTATATGTTCTATACATGTTTAAAAGAACACAAACAATTTATAAATCACTTGTCGCACACGAATGTATATATATATATACATATCCTTCTATATATAAAAAAAAGTTTTGATTTGGAAATGGACCAATGAAAATCTGCGTAGATATTCCGGGTAGATCCACATCCAATTTGAATGCTTAAGCATGGCCTTTCATCGTTAATATTAAAAAAACTGTTGCATACAAAAATATGAAAATCGGTGGTACTATAGAGAAATGTTTGATAAACACGTTGATGCAGACAGTTTTCAAATCGAAGAATTATTTTAAGAGATATTTAATGCTAAAGTTGGACAAAATCGTTCCATTAAAAAAGTTTTATTGGAGCAAAAACTATACATGAGAATTTAATCATTTTTAGATCATTTGATACGTTATAAGTTCCCGGTGTGCAGATTGTATTTATTTTTCTTATTTGACTCATTTTTTGAGGTTTTATTTCAATTTTAAATTCAAATTTTCAGCATTTCGAGAGATATTTTTTAAAAATTTTAGAAAATGTTATTAATTTAAACTGTTGCCAGTTGTATAAACAGCGCAAACAATAATGTTTACTTCAAATTAAAAATTTATTTTACACGTGACTATTATAAACAGAAAATATAAAAAGCAGGAACTCATTGAAAATTACGTCATAAAAATTATTATTACACGTGAATTTTAAAAGAGACAGAATATTGTAAAATAATAAATTCATAAACATGCGTTAGATGTCTTAAATAGGAGAATTTACGTCACATTTACGTCACATTACACTTATTATATAAAATGAACAAAAAATAATATTGCAAAATAGTTTAAATTTAAAAATTTCTCGAGACATTTATTTGATATTTTAAGATGATCATAATATTTCATTTCTAACAAAAGTATTTTTACGTGAATATTAAAAAGAAAAAGAAAAGTTTGGTGAGAATTACGTCAGATTATAATTCTCAGATTCAAAATATAATTCAATCTTCCGAAATCTTTTTAAAGCCGATCAAATTATCGTGCTGTTAGAGTCTGCGGTGTCTGAACGGGGGTTGACGAGCGTAGCTCGTAGGGGGCAGAGCCCCCTAGTATATATATATATATATATATATATATATATATATTTGTATGTGCAGTATTTTAGAAAACTTAAAACTTCGAAATTTTTATTGTCTATGGAAAAAAAAAATCAAGAAAATAATTTTAACTTAATTTGGTTTAAATAAAAGAAATTAATAATAATAATTTAAGAAAATACATAAATATTTACATGATCGCAGCATCTTGAATAAAAAATTAGATTTCATATAAAATAAAGAGAAAAAAGAAAATACTATTCTACTATTCTATTACACAATTCCTGTATTTCTTTCTAGAAATATATGGAATTGTGCTTCTACTTAACGCATTTAGTCATTTAAAAATACTAGGGAATCCAATTCGACATTCTCCTGGGTTACAGGAAAAAGGTGAATCCATATATTTTTTTAAATTATTGAAAACTCTAAAATACTTTGAAAAATATTTAATATATTTTTTAGATGTTCCATTAACACCACCATAAATAATTTTTATGTAAAAAATATAAATAATGGTATTTAATTAAACTTTTGAAATTCATTAAAAGCGATGCCTTCGTATTAACCACATGTCATGTGTTAATAGCCAAAGAAATCGCCAGACATTTCGGTATTTTCATCAACCTTTTTGATTCTGATAATTTCACTGGTTTAAGTGCGTAGTTCAATTACATGACTGTAAAATTTGTGTTTTTTTATATTATTTTATTGCTTTGTTTATTTATTGACGGAATATTAATTTCGTTCTGCGATTTAGCCGGAAAGAAACGCTGGACTATTAAAATTGTTTTAAGTGCAAACGGGGTAATCTTTTGCAATCGGGCTGCACACGATGCAGATATATTTTTAAAAAAATCATGCTTGAAATTTATTTTAAAAACCATAAAAAATCCAGTAAATTGCTTTGAATATTTCAAAGCAATTACATTTAAAAGAACCCCCCCTCCCCCCCCCCCTTATCCGATGATGCAAGAATTGAAATTGAGTGATGTTTAGAAGTTAAAAGTATATTGCAGTAAAAGCGAAATTTGTTGGCCAGGTATTGTTACCGTTAATACCACGTCACTGTTATTGATTGAGGGACATAATTTTGCTTAATATTAAAAATTTTGAAAAAAAAAAAGTTAAGAGGGATAGTTGGAAAATGATGTAACACTAAAAATAAAATAAAATAAAATAAAATAAAATGATTTATTATAAAATTCATGCATTTTTTACTCTAATGATATTTAATAAAAGTGCAAATGTATCTACTTTTCTATGATGAAATACATACCGTTTATACTTTTAAATAAACGCCTATATTAATAGTTGTAAAAGTTAATTATGGAAATCAGCCAACTTTGAAATCAAGACTCTTAATCCCGAAGAAAATTTGTATTAAAAAGAGCTCTCCAGACAATTAATTTTGTAAAATTAAGTTGTAATTAAAACAGGATGAAGTAAAAGCATAAGAAATATGATCAAAGAGAAAGTAGGCTTTTATTAATATCGTGATGCTAACATTTTAATTTGTGAATTGGGTGTGAAAAAGAAAATTTAATCACTTACCTTTTAAATCGAAATTTCTTATTAAGAGACTGGCTTTTTATGCATAACTTATTCAGTGAATTTCTTTCATTTTTATAACATTATTAATTTATAACATTTTTCATTTCCTTCTTCCTACTGCATAAAAGTATATTTTATTTCTGAAATTTAAAGTTTAATGAAAGCATACCCAATAATACTGATAAAAGATATTACTCGGTAGCATACTGCTGAAAGATTATCTAGCAAGTCAGCGTAGATGAATAATTATAGTAAAAAAAACCCCTATAATTTTGTGTAAAAAATAATTAAAAATGGTAACGGAAAGGAGAAGATATCCATTATTATAGATTTAGAACAGTATTTATCTTCTCTTATACAGAGTGCCCACTCTCAACGGTCTGTCAGATGGCTAATTTTGTAAGCCGTTGTCATACTCACAAAGTTCCAGTTACAAAAATGTTTTAAATAAGGTAAAAAAAAAAAAAAATTAAAAAGTTAAGGTTGTTTTGATTTAAAAAAAAAATTCTTAAAAAGTTACGAAATTTATTTTTTTTATACGGTCCCCCGTTCCTATAAGTGATATTTGGTAAAAATTTCTTATTACACTAACAAGACGAAAAAAAAAAAAAAAAAAAAAAAAAAGGTCCCATTCATATAACACTAAAATTGACAGAGTTATGAAACTTTGAATTGCTTGACTTATATCAATTTTCTGCATCTGAACACAGATGAGATTGGCCATGTTTTGAGTGATAGTGCACAATGTGCTTAAAGTATTAGAAGGATCTATTTCGCGTGTACATTTTTTTCATTGCAGCCGAAGGGGGTCACTTCCAGCAAGTTTTAAGATAAATTTTATTTTGATTAATTAAATTTTAGATTAGATAATCAAACAGCATATAAAAATATGTATAATTTTTTAAAGAACTACTTCTGTTGTTTTTCACCATTTTATTTAACAAAAATTCTATTTTTCAACTTATATTTTTAGCAAATGTTGTATATTTTTCTTTAATATGTCAGAATGAAAATAGATTTCAAATTTATATTGTAATGTTAATTTTACTCTCAACTATTATTTTTTTCTGACGATTATTTATATTTCTAGTGAATTTGTGAATGACACCTACTTCGCGCGTTTTTTGTCTAACTTCTTAGTGTAATAAGATATTTTTACTAAATATAACTTATATGACCGCATAAAATTTTAAATTTCGTAATTTTTAAAGAAATGTTTTTATTGGCTAAAATTGCTTTTAAAATACTTCTTTACCTCATTTCAAGCATTTTTGTAATTGGAACTGTATGTCTACGCCTGACTGTTTAGGAATTAGCCATTGGACACCGTTGAGAGTGGACACATTACGAAGCATATGAAAATATAGCTCATCTAGGTATGTCGAATAAGTTTACTGTGCACCATTTAATACTGAAGAAAAACGTGTAAAAGTTGCGAAAAAGTGCAAAAGGCGAATAAATATCTACTTTGTCCACATAGCGTGTACTCTATCTCCTATTGAGAAAAAAAAGGTAAAATATAATGGTGATGAACAAATTTATGTGAAACTGGCAGAGAAAAACGCTTTTTTTTATCTATCTCAGACTGTGATATTATATAAAAATCAGTAATGTAGTTAATACTGATATCTCCAACTGTCTCAGAGAAAATGCTTATGCCACTTGATATTCAAAACAAATTAGTTGTGCACAACAACAACTTTATTTTGCAAACTTCAATGTAATGTGCATAATTTTTGCATTCCACAAAAATTTTAAATATACAAATAATCATATTCATGAATATCGGTCATATTTTAATAAAAATAGCAAAACAAATAAAAATAAATTAATTTTCGAACACTAAAGATTTGGCTAGTATACAGTGTGTCCACGTATAATCTGACCGACCTTTATTTTCGCAACCGTTGGTTCTAGACGCATACTTCCTATTATAAAAATGGTTTAAATAAGGTAAAGAATTATTTTTAAAGCGATTTGGGTTAAGAAAAACACTTATTAAAAAAAATTACGAAACTTAAATTTTTATACTGTCCCCCGGTCCTGTAAGTGATATTTAGTAAAATTTTACTGCGACACTAACAAGTAAGACCAAAAAAAGTCCCATTCTTCTAACATTAAAATTGACAGAGTTATGAAACTTTGAAATGCATGGCTTATACCACTTTTTTTGCATCTCAAAGCAGATAATTTCGGCCATGCTTTCAGATGTCATATATAAAGTACTTAAACTTATTTCAAAGTATCTGCGCTTTGAAAGAAATAGTACCACTATTACGATTGAGTTAACTTTGATTAGTTAAGTTTCAGATTAGTTAAAATAATTGTATTTTAACATTTTTTTTGTAAGGATTTGAGGATATGATTTCTTTTAATAAAAAATATGTTATTTTCATAAGGTTTTATTTAACTTGCAACGATCGTCTTTCCAGTTTAAAATTTTTACTCGAACTTTAACTCACTTTCAAATCCCCACTCGAAGTTAAATTTTACATACTGACTTAAATCCGATGACAATGTAATATTATTATGATTTTCAACGCTTACCATCTTATACATACTTATATTAGAAGATAACACAAAAATTTCGGATATATTACCGTCAACAATAAGTTTAAGAAAGAGTTTTAGATTAGATAACATAAACGGCGATGGTTGTGGTTTTTAACTTTTATAATTACGTTTTATGTATTTTTTAAAGCTGAATAAAAAAATTACATTCACTTTCAACCACCATGTCATGTCTTTCAATCATCAACATTCGCAAATCGTAAATTTCAAGGTTAAAAAATAGCGAAATATCTGATACTATAAAATAGATGTAAGACTTTTTTATTCAGTTTAATTTTATTTAATTCAATAATTTATTCCATTTCTTGTCTTATAATGGGTTTCTTACAGCTAAACAGACCAGGGGTTCGATGAGGTTGGGAGGGGAGGGGGGACCAATTTTAACTTTGAGCTTTTTAACTTTGAAATTTGCGATTTGCGAAAAATCCTTATGTGATGGTTTAAAATGAAGGTCATTTTCGGAGTCAGCGCTAAAAAAAATGCATAAGAATCAATTTTCAAAAGCTATAAAACATGGCACAGCCAAAAATTTGACAGGCATTATAATCTAACAGCATTTCAAAATATGTATCATTTTAATATGTATCATATCAATCGTTTTTATTTGAGTTTATCTGCGAGAAAGCACTACTTACTATGTTATTATTTCAAATTACTTTATTAAATTTGTATGAGTTTGTGCACTGTGATTTTATGTATTATACAAAATATACATTTTAATTTTCAATACCAGTGATTAGACAAATACGAGTATTATACTGTTTTTTGACTTGAACAACAACACCTTTGTCATTATCATATCTAACTCTAAAACCTCCTTGTCTTTCTGATAGGTGATATATTCGCATCTCCATTCGTATGCGGTCCCCATACTATGCTTGCTAACTTTGAACTTAAATTTCTCAGTGAATATTGGTCGTACAGATACGGAACTTTTTGTGTTTGCAATACTTTTGAATAGACAAAACGTCTCTAAATATAAGTATAGGGACCTGGGGGCTGTATAAAAATCTAGATTCTGTAATTCTTCACTAAATTGTTTTTTCGCTTCAGACTTTTTTTTATCTTAACTTTGCACCTAATTTTGACCACTTTTGTGATAGGAAGTATGTATCTAGGACCAACGGTTGCGAAAATAAAGGTCGGTCAGGTTATACGTGGACACTCTTAGATTACATTTTTACCCGAATAACAGTGAATTTTATACTGTGACCGTAATATTGAAATATGTTTTCTTATATTTCAATACAGATTTCATAAAAGGCTCAATCAACATGAAAATTTCAGAATAAACTTTTCTGTATCGAAAATAAGCCGTATTAGTTTTTGTATAGTTAGTATTAGTTATATATCCGCCACATTTATCCTAAACGTCCCTGATACACACTATACGGTAATTTATTTTTAAAATAATTAAAATGTAAATGAATTTTTAATCTTACTAAAAGACACATCGCTGTACATACAGTAAAATGTACCTATAAATGATATTACCAATTAAATTTAATTTATACAGTTCTTGCAGATTTACTACGAGAACTAATATAGCAAATTCTCCTATAACGAAAATTTATGTCCATAATAAGTATGTCCATCACGATAATATTGCACTTCTGGAACTGCTAAATTGGTTGTATCAATTAACTTTGAAATCTAAAACACTTTAAAAGTCTATTCATGTTGCAGACCATTAATATTGCAAAGCTATTTTGACTATATCTGATGATTCGCAGGAGGCTGATAAAGAAGCATTATTCGGAAACAAATTAGAAATACTTTCGTTAAAAAATTAAGGAACTGTTGCTAATAGTCTGATATTAATTTTATGATTATCTCCAAAGTTGTTTTCTGGAAATTGATTCGCTCACAGTAAAAGAAATCCTACATAGTACAGTTCCGTGTCGACTCAATTTCATTTAAGCATGGCCAGGCCATACTTTATCTTTTCAGTTATTTAGTATCTTTAAATTCCTATTTATATTATGCACATTTTATATATCTTTTGATACTTAACATATCTGATTTTATAATCACTCTTGCATTTGCATAAATTGAAGATATTTTAACCTACGTTGTGAATCAGAGAATCGATCTTGACCCTCTCTACAGCCGCCGTAACTTTGGTTGGTTCCGTCGCTATCCTTATAGGCATGTTTCATTGTAATGATAAAATACAATATAATAGACCAAATTACAATCCATATTCGTGAATGTACGATATGACAAATAAATGTGCTTACCGAAATAAAAGGCGAATATATATCTTAAATTGTTCTTTTTGGTACTATAAGTCTATATATTTCACGGATAATTTCTCATTGGGTATGAATCAAATATTTCTGTTTATATTTTGAAAAATAGTTTAAATAAATAACTAGATGCTGTGTATTTATCAGTTCTTTTGATCTCTGTGACGTCTTATCCACTAATTAAATTTACAGGTTTAAATATTTGAACTGAATGACATTTTAATAAGCAAAAATATGAAATAAAATTAATTCCTTATTCTGTGCTACATTATTAGAGTTTTTTGGGTTCAGCACTAAGCAACAATTTATTTCAACGATATTTAAAAATTTATAAGATTGCCATACTTGAACATAATTATCTTAAACAAATTATTTCGCATGGAAATAAAGTTCTCACACACTGTCATGATTTATTTCGAAGAAAGTGAAATTGTTTCCTCTTCTCTAATTTTTTTCCTTTCTTACGTCTGACAGGTTTTAATTAACACAAAATTAATTTTTGTTGCTAGAACTCTCAGTAATGCAACCAAAGGGACCGTAATCATAAAACGAATTTATTTAGAATAATGTAAACCAAACCATTCAAGCCATTATGTAATGGAAATAAGGAATATTTTGCTCCTTCGGGGATTTGATTATATCCTTTTCTCCAAACTTCAAGCAACACTTGTCAGCAGTTCGTTAATTTGATGAGAATCATCATTTCAAAACCATTTAATTAAAATTACTCATTCTAATATAGCAAGTGAAACAAAAGTTAGTTCATTTGCTGTTTTCAAATACACAGTATTGGAGTATTCACATTTGAATGATAATAATTTTAAACTTTAATTGTTTCTCTAGTTAATAATTTTTTTTCAAATCTTATGCTTGTCAAGACAGAAGTAAAACTTATTGCTGAGAATGGAATTTTAATCCTCTACTGCCCAAATTACTTTTTCACATTGAAAAAATTTTTTATATGAAAAAATGCTTTAATACGACTAATTCAATAAACGCTTGTATTGCGATTAAAAGAGAGCAACCATACTGAAAGTTTTTTTTGGAAACTTGACACTGTCAAAATGATGTTCATACCTGAATAGGTCGGGTTATTACCGACCGGAATCCGAAATATCTATTTAAAATAAACCAAAAACTTAACCTGAACCTGAAGAAAAATTTCGCTAATCCGAAACTCGAGCCGAACTCCACACGCTCCATTCCGAACTCAAACTCGAAATAAAAACTACTCAAGTCCGAACACGAAAAAAATACAGAATGAAAAAAAAAAAATTCATATTTTAATCAAAATTATGAAAAAAAAAAAATCCAGAATCAATTTTACCATTTATGTTGGAAAAGGAACTAACATATGTATACTCATTAATGTTCAAATATATAAGTTTTTTCATCATGAAAAAATATTATATACTTAAAAAAAAAATAAAGTCAAGATGAACCCGATCCGCAAGAGTCTAACCCAGATCCGAGATCAACCTGAACCCGAAACAATTAAAGTCAACCCGAGCCAAATCCGACCCGCAACGGAAAATATTAATGTCAAACCGAACAGCAGCTCTGGTCGGATTTTCGTAAAATTGCGTTACCCAACCCGATGCGAGACTACTCCATACTCGAATAATAATAATAATAGTAATCAGAAAACAGTAAATGGGAATTATGACTTCGGGGTCGAAATGGACAGTAAAGAATTTATTCCATTAGGAATGAAAATTAAGGTTAGCGAAATTTTTCTCCGGGTTCGGGTTAAATTTCTGGTTGATTTTAAATAGAATTTTCGGATTCGGGTTTGTAATAACCCGACTTATTCAGGACTCTGATATGAATATCATTTTGACAGTGACAAATTTGCAAAAATTTTATCAGTATGGCTGCTCTTTTAATCGCATTACAATGGAAATGCAATGAATTGCAATGGGTTAGGGAGTGATCTGCACTAAGCACTGATGACAATCAAGGCGCTTCTCCCATGGCAAGGCGCTTCACAACACATAAATTCATGTAGAGTCGTGAAAAGTAAAAGCCTCCTCTCCACTACTAACTTGTTTGAAAATCATACTATAAAATGTGACTAGTACTAATCGAAAAGTAATAACGTCTACTAATTAATGTTATACTTAACTTTTGCTTTAGAGTCGTCTACAAATAGAAATTGTAACAAACTTTAAAATTTCCAACACTAAAACCTAATTTTGGCATCATACTCAGATTTTTCGATAAATTCACCTTAGGATACCAATACCAAACGGCAAGTCAGTCGATCATAACATTAGGAATTTGGGACTTCTAGAGTTAAATTCATTTATAATTGTTGCAAAAAAGATTGCAAGGCAGGTAAAATTCTTTAATCATCACTCAAAAACTACTTTGCGGAATGAGCTGCAATTTTAGATTTACATAATTAAGACATTTAAAAACAGATGTCTGATAGAGAGTTCATATGTTGCAATTGATATTTTTATCAAAAATGTATTTCAAAAGCATTTTTATTTGAAATTAATTTTTGAGAAAAAAAATATTAATTGTAACCTATGAATTTTTATACAGAAATTGACTTCTAGAAGTTTCAAATGTGCAAACCAAAATTACAGTTCCTTCAACGGATTAGTTGTGTTACTTTTTTTTAAAAACTACTCACATTGGAATCTGTTTTCAAACAATTAAAAATGAATTTAATGTCAGAAATCAAAAAAATTAAACCTTCACAATTCTTAAACTGATTGACAGAATAACTCTCTGTTTGATGTCCAAAAGTAAATTTTACCGAAAATGTGCTAATTATGTGTTTAAATTGAAAATTGTAAAGTTTTTTTTAATAATTTCTATATGGAGGTGACCCTCTAATCAAAATTTAAGAACATCACTAATTAGTAGACGTAATTACCAATCGATTGGTATTTTTCATATTTTCATACAATGATTTTCGGCAGAGTTAATATATGGAGAGGGTATTCTTTTTTCCCCACGAATGTGAGTGTATGAAAGTATGGGACTTTTAGTGCGGGCAGTATCGGATTTCAGAATTTCTGTCATTTGCCCTGATCGGAATCATAGTTGCAAAAAAGTAAGTAGTCAATGTGAAATTCGGACAGTAATTTTTTCTATTAAATAGAAAGAGCTGTATCGTCTTTAATTAAAATAGGCTAATATTTTAAATATTTATCGAACATGTAACCACAAGGTACTTTCCAAGAATTTCCCCTGGATTTCTCTTTATAAATGTGAAGATATATTTGAAATCCATAGAATTCGTATAATATAAAGAGGAACAATAAGTATAGCATTTAAGAAGTAAAAGAAATTTTGAAGGTATTTAAAAGTCTTTATTTAATGGTGCAAAACTTATCTAAAATATAAGTATAAAACTTGAGAATTATTCTTTTCACTCCTAAAAATATTCGAAAATATAAGAAAATATAACAGAATCTATCTATATCTTGCACCTATCTGTAACCTAATGTTCCATCTAAAAACTAGGATGATTTTGCTTTATGTACGAAAAACTGTGCAAAACCAATTCAAGGTTTTCATAAATAATAAATTCATTAATCATAACTTAAACATCTATTTTTGTGAACCTGCACTAGCAATGTGCTTGAAGCTTAATAAGTATCGGCGGCTTATGTTTCTTTATTGTTTAAGTGCTTATTTCAGCGTATTTTAAACTAAACAAACAAAATTAAGGTTTTGATAAAATCAGGCTTGATTTAACTTTTCCTATTTTTAGGTAATTTTATAAAGAAAGTTTTTTTATAGGCAATTTTTCTATTGTAATGTGAATCCACCCTTCTTTAAACCTCATACTTTAGTCAGTAACATCCAAACTTACTGATATAACGTTAACGCTGCCAAAATTGATGTATGTTACTTTGTTTTATTTATTTTTACTTAATAAATTCAGTTTAATTGTGAAATTAACGACAGAAATTTTAAAATGTATTTTTAAAATTGTACAATGCATAATGAACCAAAAGTTAAAATATGGTAAAGAAACACTAACTAGGAATTTTTTTTTAAAATTCCTGCAACCTTCAGATTACACCAGAAATTTTAAAGATCAGTTTTGTATTATTATGCTGTATGCTTGGGGATGGTGCCAAACGTCGCACGGTGGGTGATTTACGGATTCTAGGTAACCAAAAGTCGATTTTTAAAAGTTTATCCTAGCGTAATTTACTTTTTGCCTGTTATAGCTGAATAGTTAGGGCGTTGTACCCTGCTATTGGTTTTGATATAAATATAATTGTAAGGTCCATAGACTAGTGCAAATTTGGTGCTTCTTAGTTGGGAATGAATCAATGAATTTGAGTATAGTTCTTTAATCTGTTACTTGAAGTGGAATAAAATATACTGTTCGATTATGGACGCTTTCAAACAAAATATGAACTTTATTTTATCGGATTTATGCGCATACAGTTTGCACATATTAGCTGTTATTTCATGTTTAATGTCGCAAAAACTGTGTATTTTTTTTACAATTTTCAGTTTTAATATAGAAAAAGTTATATGATAAAGCACGATTAAGCTCAATATTTGATATGATTAAATAGTTTAAATTATTACTTTTTCGTTCCACTTGAATTTGTCTGTCCTTAGGTGCCCCCCCCCCAAGTTTTTAGAATTGTTTTTGGCTTATTAAGTCTAAATAAAAAAAATTTGACATTTTAGTTCAAGTATCATTTTCTTTTTATCAAAGACGGCAGAATTTAAATTAGTCACATAAATAAACTTTTGCACCATTATGCAACAGCAACAAGATTTAAAATGTAACGAAAATGGGAATTTTGTTGAAAATATTTTGTTTATAGAGGAAAATTACAATGAAGAGCTCTTGCATTTTTGCAAGGGCGAAATGTTTACATTTATGACCAAATTTGGACAAAAATTGCCAGTTGTATGTAGATATCTCAGGACAAAATGATTTAAAATATATTATTTGGCTGCAAATTTGGAGGGGTTACAAAATTGATCCAAGCAAATTCCCCGAGTTCAGATTTAATACAATACAAAACATAATGTAGGCATTTTCTCATGATATCTTATGATTCCCATTCTTCAGATAAGGTTCCTCTATGCAGAGATAAATATAAATGTACAGCAGAATATACAACACAGCAATTTTCATTAAAGTTGTCGAATTTTTGCGCCGTATCTTAAATTTTAGAAAAAGAAATTTTAGAATTTGTTATAATAATACAAAAATAGTTTTATCACTTTAGTTTCCATACTGTTAAGAAAGTATTATTAAAATTATCAAGAAGAACGTAAAATCATGCGTCAATCGGATTATGAAACATTTTTCAACACATTCGGACTATTATAATAAAACTTTATAGCTTAATAACGTGAAAAACGATGTCTAAGTGATAATTTGTAAGACATATAGCTGAAAATTTTGTACATCCCTGTATATGAACTATAGATTCATCATATAATTCTCAATAGGCTAAAATTTAAAACAGTTAGTAAATGCATAGCACATTTGAAAATTCCCCGTCAGCAATTTCCGACAATAAACGGAAATGTACTTCCGTTGTTTTGTGAAACCATGTATATGATATATAGAATTTATACACATTAAATAGTATGCAATTAAAAAAAAAAAAAAGTGTTCCACAACTGAAAACGAACTTCCATCAATTATTGTTCATACAGAGAAAAATATATCTGATTTATTTTGTGTGCCCCTGTATATGAAAGATGAATGGCAAATCATATTCAATAGTACCCATCTTATAGAGCATCCCGGAGATATATATCAATTTAAATACTTTTGAAATAGTGTAACATGAACAAAATACACCGCAAGCAATTTTTCTCCATAGACCGTAATGTAACATAATTCTTTTTAGCGTCTCTGTAAGTGATCGATAAATGCTATCCATACCATATTCTATAGAAATCATCTTGTAGTGCACTTCATAGATATGTATAAAAATGTCAAAGTGTTTGAAATAATGAAACATCATTAAAAACCACCGCAAACGATTTTTCCCCATAGGCCGTAATGTAATAAAATACTTTTGAATGTCCCTGAAACGAAATTATGACTACTCCACGCTACATTTTCCAATATCTAACATTCAATAGTTAATATCAATGACATTTTTCAATTTCATTGCGATGCGACTATATTGACGCCAAAAATAATTTTAGTCAGCTAGAATCGACAAATCACCCACCGTGCGTCGACGAATGCTAAAAAAAATTGAGTCCTCCTTAAAAAAAAATATGACATTTTAAAATTATTTAAGACTTTCAAGTTTTTTGGTACAGGAATTGATCATATTAATTCTTAATTTCTTTGCCTATAATCATATAAAATATTATAATATAAAGTGATCTGATAAATACAATCTGATTGATTTTGGTAAGGCAGAATAAAACGCAATGAAAATGAGGAATAAGTACACTCTTAATACTTTATAATATTTAAGTTTTATAGTAATGTCTGAAACAAAATAATTTCAAGTTTGACCAGTGAATTGTTTATTCTTCATGTTATTAAATTATATATAAAATTTCTGTTTTAGCTGTATGATGATTTGTCACAATTTTATTTTATCGTTTAACACATATTGCGTTTTCTCATAGAAAACTGATCTAGAACATATATGTTTTTACTGAAAGTCATTAATAATTGAAAAGTTGAATGTTTAAATAGTGTCTAAATAAAACAAATGTTACAATTTATTTGAATAAGCTCTTATATTTAAAAATAGGAAAAAAGCTATATTACTTGTATGGTTAGCTAAGCTATGCACATTGCCTAAAATATCGGCATAAAATGAACTTTTATATTAATGTGCTTTGAAAATATATTTCATATAATTTCTAATTCATGTGATCAAAAACAATCAATAATTTTTTACTATAATCAATCATGCATAGCCACTTTTTTTAGTTAAAAAAATTGCTAGCATGTGTAAAAATTGTTTTTATTAACTAACTGAAGGTAAACAATATAGTAGCAAATACTGCAAAACATATAATAATAAAATATATAATAATCGCAATAACAGTAAATTAATGGTTCATAAAATAACTGATAAACCAAACTTTTGTAAAACACTCATTTTATTTATGAAATAATAACCTTTAAATTACTTGAAGTAATGCAGAGTTTACATGCAGACAGTTCTTTAACCACTAATTCATTCCGGTTTACGTATCTGCCATATGGTAAGCTCTGATCATTTTCAAACTGTTTCTGAAATAATGATGTCCCAAGATGGCATTTAGAATGAGCGGTTCGGTTGCCATGCTACGAAAGTACAAAAGTAATTTTAACATCTCATAAACATTTGGAATCCGAAAATTCCCCTTAGACTAGTTGGTTTCACAGTGCGTAAAATTTTTGCTTTCTGCAGTAATTGCTAAAAATATTTCTCTGTATTCTTCTATATGAATTAAACGCTCTACGCTTCGTTTATTGCATTGTGCATGAAAATTAGAGTGCTTCAATTAACTACAGTTTATGATAAATAAAGGCATCCGTTCTAACTATTAAAGAAATTGCTCTCAAACAGTAGTTTTGGTGCATATAGAATGTTTGTCTTTTAATTTCAAAATAATCTTCGTTTTAGAATATTAATTTTAATAGAATAGTTTTGGCAACCGAGTTAAATTTTCTTTGCAATAATTGATATATATAAATAATTTTAAGCAGATTTTTTAAACGCTTAGTTGCATTTGTATACTTAATTACTTTTTCATTTGGAGATAGAGATTAATTATTGAGATATTTTGTAGAAAAACAAAAGAACTGACAAAGTATAAATGGGATCGGAGAAACAATTAAGGGTTTTGTAATTCAGGCAGACATAAAAAAAATTACATTGCTGTTGCACGATATATATATATTTTTCTTTATGTACAGAAAAAAGAAACACATTTAGAGGTTTGGTTTTCAAGTGTATAAAAAAGAAACACCTGATTCCAGATGTCGCTTTTCTGCAACTAGAGAACCGTAAGTACAAGTATTTTAATAATTACATGCAGTAGAGAGTTTTCTTAGTTGAATAGCATATTCGTTTGTAATGCACATTTTAATGGTAACAATTTTTTAAATTTCTTTTGTAAAATAACATGAATGATTTAGATAGTATGCAATAAAATATCAAAATGTAGTAATATTATTTTCTGTCTGCAATAATTCTTCTCCTTATTATATCTCGAAACACTCACTACGTTTTAAACTGAAATTATTTTTTCTTATTCTTTTTTAAAAAAGATCTTTTCCTGATTGTAATGCAATATTGAATAGCACTTTAACAATAAAAATGTTGCACCATGCAATTTTTTCCCTTCTCAATATTAAAAAAAAAGCCACCTCTTCCCCAGGAAAACAGAAGAAGAAAGCATCAACATTTAATTTTTTGTTTGTAAAACAATGAAATTGCATATTTATTTTTTTAATTAATAGAAAAATAAAAAATAGAAAATAATATAAATTAAAATTATTTTGAAACAAAGCTTACAAACAGTCCCCGTGAAAATTCGGTTTTGTTTAAAACTTGACGATTTTCTCCTTCTGCATCATTTACGGCTTCAAGTTTTGAAGTAAAGATATCAAAATGCCTTGTACTAAACTGTCCATTAATAGTTTCACATTTTTAGGTTAGTGGTTTCCTAGAAGGCATTTTACAGTGATTATTTGCTGCTACGCTACTGAACAAAAGTTTAATCATTCAAGAGCGATTTATGGGCCCACGAAAGTACCTTCTTTTAACTTTACTCAACGCAGTTTTGTAAATATATGTTTTATGAGTAAAATTGTACCTTACTTTTGTTTACGGCTTTGATACATTTATTTATTAAGCACAATCTTATATGCCTAAGAGGAAGATTGACATGTTTTTGCTGAATTTAAATTCGATGCAAAATTTACATTCGATGTACAATATACATATAACCTTCTTTTTAGTAAATTTATTACCGAATATTTATTTCTGATAGCTCTACCGTGCTACACGAACAAAAAACAGCGATAGTTGAAAAAAAGCTTTCTTCATCACTTGTGATATACCTATAATTTTTCGAAAGCATGCTTTTAAAAAAGTGACGTGATGGAATAAACGGTCAGTAACAATTTTGCACTAAATCCTTAAAGTGCAGTAAAACACTATGGAGATCAATGTTTGAACATGGAATCAAGTGCTATTAGACTTTCTGAATGAGTAATATATAGCAGTGCTCACACCGATAGTGGTAATAATATATTGTAAACTCTGCCTAATTTCTGCCTGCGGAATCGATCGGGACCGAGAAAATTTTCCGCAGTAGGCAATATTCCGCCTTAGACAATTTTTACTCTATGTTTATGGATTCGTAGGGGCTTGAAAATCTTTCCGAGTTAGATAGATTTACGCCTTACACAGAGTACGCCTTACAGAGAGTTTACTGTATTTACACAGAAGATATATTTGATACATATTAGATAATTATACTGAAGAATCTAAGATAAGTTTAAAAATTCAAATGATGAAATAGTGAAGGGTTCATTAGTATGAAATAGGTAGTTAGATAAATATATACTGTTTGTGTTCACTGATTAGTGTTGTAAGAGTGTGTATACGTGAACGTTTGGATGAATCGTATGATTATAGAAGAGACAAACTCAGCATTTCGTTTCTAAATAAAAATTTAAAAAAACAGTAAAGCGGATTTGTTTAAATTGATTAAAAGTTAAATTAATCTAACAAAATAAATGCATATATAAAATGGTTTTAGTTGATATTAAAACCATTTTTTTTTTCATTTTAAAAACATATTATTTTAAGTAGACAAATTTTGAAATTCTGATTATTATTTGAATTTAATGTCTTTCACATACATTTCAAAACAGAACCGAATAAAATTCTAAATAGAAATTTTAGTGCTGATACGTAGAAATAAATTAAAAATGCTACATGAGGGAATTTATAGAATGTGATTTAAAAATTAATCTACAAATAATAATAATAATAAAAGGAAATTCAGAAGAACGTCGCAATAAACATATCAGTGAAACTTATGGTAAACTAGTAAATTTCGGTGACGAATTTTAATTGAAAATCCTCTTCTTCAGTTAGATGTCTGAATTCTAGGAATCTACTTTATTTAAACGTATGTAAAAACTTTAAGCATAGTGGAGAAGTAATATGTGTGTAAATTTTACTGTCAAAAGAAAGATAACAAGACTTTAAATTTTAATAAGATACTCTCATTCTTCAGTCACATAATTAAACGTCATTTGAGTACATGTTTCAAAACAAGGTTTAGTCAGAAAATAAACAGAAATAATCAGTATATTTCAAAGCAAACAAAAATGTTAGAAAATTATTCTAACATTTTCATTTATTGCGTTGCTCTTTCTGTCATCTTCTTCATGAAATAATTGTTTGTCAAAAGTATATTAGAGTACTGAATTAACATTTGGCGAATTTTGCACTCAAGTTAGTCCGTCAAGTTTTATTTTATAAATATAATATTTAAAATTGCAACAATTTGCTTTTGATTGTCTTACAATGTAAATTTTATCCTAAAATATCAAGTATTCAATTGATGATGAAAGAACGATATACACAATTCGAATGGAACATTTAATTTTTTTAGATTGATTTGTGCAGAAATCGATCTACTGCACTCACTTCGTTTATACGGGGTGTTTGGATAATTTAAGCTATGCAGAACGAGAATCATCGCTCAAAATACATGAAAAGCATCCAAAGAAGTATGCCTCTAAAGCGTATAATTTTGAGAAAAATGTGATGTCCCATTCGGAACACCGAAAATACGTCTTACTGAACCCCATGAAATTGCAAAACAGATGAGAAACATGATTAAAAAAAAATAAATAAAAGATTTTAAAACATAAAAATTGTATACATCAGCTTTTGAAAATGGAAGAATTTAAAAAGAAATGGACAGTAGATGTGTGTCTAATATGCAAATAAACAGCCGTCCGTCGTTTGGCTCGCTTTAAGAGACGGTAGCTTGAAACTATCTATTGGCCGTCTTCGCATACTGTTAACGTATTCCGTGAATGAGTATTGCGATATGTACTTTATTTTCTACACTTTGATCTTAGCCAAAAGGCCGAGAAGCGATGAATTACAAACTGCTGGGAAATTTGTGACGTCATACTTTTTCTTTCGAATTATTTTCGAAAACTATGCGTTGTGGAGGTATCGTTCTTTGAATAATTTTTACATACTCATAGCAAGGATTCTCATTCTGCGCAATGAGTGCTGTGGTATACCAACACTCTGTATATTTAAAGATACCTTTACCCACATATATTTAATGGAAATACAGTCATCGCGATAAAGTCCGAAATACTGAATCAAGTCAAACCTATTTGGCACAATGTATTGATCTTCCTAGTATCTTAGATGGGTGCATTAACAAAGTATGTAGCTCTTACAGTTTGTTTACAAGGACACACAAAAGCAAAAAACATGCAAAGTTCATCAGATCGACAACGTCCGAAATATTGAATAAATTCTAATCTAATTGGAACAGTATACTTATCTTGCAAGTATCTTAGAAGAGGTCGATAATCAAGCACGTATTTCTAACGACTTGTTTATAGCATGTGTTTACAAAAGTAAAAATAAATTAATTAATTAATAAAAGAACATGCAAAAACTCTAATCAAGATAATATCCGAAATACTGAAGAAACTTAAACCTAACTGGAACAATATATTAATCTTGAATGAATTTGTTAATCAAGTATGTTACTCTTATAGTTCGTTTATACGGACACAGAAAAGTTTTTGATGGTATTTAATGAATGATTGGGCTATACTATTGCCTACGGACAATTTTTAAAATACAATTTCAAAAAATGTTTAAGTTGTTTTACATAATTACGTCACAGTCAATTACATTTGGTAAGTCTAATTCAAAATTTCCCGGCAAATTAGCTTTCTCGCCAAAATATCGAACTTAGAAGGAGGGAGACTAATTTGTTTAGTTTGTTTTAAACCTGACGGATGTACTTAAAAAAGGAAAAAATTAACCTACTTTTGCAACTGAGCCGGAAGGACCTTTTATTTGTACAATAGTAATAACATTTATTATTAATTTTTGATGATTTCTTGTATTATTTCTGGGAAACTTACTCAGAATTTCATTTTAAAATACTAAACATTATCTATACTCTAAAAAATCAAAAACAAAAAGAAAAGTGCCCAGTTAAACTGATGGCATTGAGCTCACGGGCTATTCACATTAATATTCACACTATGCCTATCATCCATAAAATAGAACTCACTCTTTTTGAGCAAAACGATAAATAACCAGGGAAGCGCCTTATCAGAATAAACCGGTATACCAAATTTGAAGCAAATCGGATAATTCTGCATGAGAAACCCATTTATCTAAATTAAGGGAGGTTACTCGCCCCCCGTTCCCCTCCTTTATACTTAACCAATGAACCTCCAAATCTAATCAGGGAAGCGCCTCATCAGAATAAACCAACCAGTATACCTAATATGAAGCAAATCGGATAATTCTGCATGAAAACCAATTTATATAAATGAAGGGGGATTTCCCCCGTTTTCCCCCTTTATACTTAACCAATGAACCCCCAAAACTAATAAGGAAAGTGCCTTATCAGAATGAACCGATTTACCAAATTTGAAGCAAATCGGATATTTCTATGAAGATTTATCGCGTTATGTACATACATATGTATATACAGATTCTGCGTGCACATTAGCTCTCAGGCTTTGACAGCCTGAGAGCTAAAAAAACCGCGAATTGAACTAATATTTCGTTGATTATATTTAGTTAAAACAGGAAAATTTTCTCTTTGTTTTGTCCATTTCCCCTCAAAATACAGAGAATTCCCCAAGCCAACGTAAAAGTTACCTGAAACTTACCTATTTCGTGAACCTAATTTACCTAAACGTGAAACTTACCTATTTCGGCAACTGTGTTGTTTAGAATTTTTTCGTATTAGAAACAGAATTTTATGGTCTTTTTCCCTCAAAACACGAAAAATTTGCAAATCTAAGCTCAAAATTTGCTGAAATTTTGTTAAAGAGACAGATATTTCTCCAAATAGCAGAAAAATCTCTTCCAATCTTAGGGATGTAAGGTAATTTTCTGCCTGTACTTTTTAAGTTTTGTGCACGCCACTTTATGGCCTGATTTATATCGTACGCGTGTTAAACGTACGAGCCGTATACAGTGGAACCTCGTTATGCCGACACTCTAATGAACAGAAAAAAGTGTCTTCATAAGCGGAGTGTCGTGATAACCGGAGTTGGAGAAAAATATGTTTGTAAAAAGCTGTATTTTTAATTAATTTAAGACGATTTTAAATTCATAATTGTTCTTGAAGTTTTAAGCAATAAAACATTATTATTAAACAAAATAAACACAAAAAACAAAATTGAAAAAATTAAAAATCAGATTCAATATGACTTTTTTAAAAATTATTACATGAAATATTGACGAATTAAGGTTTGCTTATTCTTAGATGTACTTCCCATAATTTATTTTTATTATTATACAATGAATTGTAATCAATATTCGTTGTTTCAGAAATGGATGTTAGATAATTTCTGATCGTTTCAATGCAATGTAATACTTCAGTTTTAGTCGGATAAAAAACGCCGCGTTATCAAAAGAAAGTCCGCCTGACCAGAACAAAAAGACCACGAGTAGACTGATACGTCTATCTGGAGCTTAAGTGGGTCATTTATAGTGGGTGGGTTTATTTATTCAGATAAAGGATTGAAGTAAAATTTCTCATTTATCTCAATGGGTATTTTAGACACTTTTGTGAAAAGTTTGGCTAAGACATTTCTTACAGCTTAATTCCCGTGCTCATAAGATGGATTATGAAAACTGGACAATTTTCCTCAACCGTCGGGATATCCGGAGTTGAAAATTATTCAACGACTTAAAGTCCGGAGTGTATTTACATTAAAATAATATACAGAAAATCAGGGCTTTGAAAAACTGACGTGATAAGCGGAGTGACGTGAAAACCGGGTGTCGCGATAACGTGGTCCAACTGTACAAGCAAATTTATAAACGCGTTTGATCAGAATTTATCGAATGTAATTTTTATTTCTGTTGTGATGCCATTTAAGGTTTATACGATTAAATATTTGTTTTCTAGATCTTAAGTCGAAATGCAGACCGATTCGAGATACAAAATTTCACTTTACACGAGATTTTCGGGAAAACAATTCGCTGCATAAAAAAGAAATTGGGCGTATAAGAATACATTTTTAAAAAGTTATTTAAGTTTATTGAGTTTACTGACTTTTTTTTAGGTTTCGCCAAAATTTGGTGCCAACTGATAATGAACTGATCATCGGAGTGGAAAACACTCTCACTAGGTGAATTACATCAGGATAATTTTTGTCACCAGGTGAATTTCCTCAGGATTATTTTGCCACTAATTAAATTTCCGCTAATGATATAAGATATTATTGAAATAAGAAGGAATTTTTAGGCGCATTCTGCCTTATTTGGATAAAACTATAAGTAAGGATGCATATTGTTTTCGGCTTTTGCATATTACACATATACATACCCAATAATGAATACACTATAAATATATAATATCTTACTGTTTTATTCACATTACATTTCTTATTTTAGATTTCAAAAATATTTTAGTTTAAATTAATATACTATATAATATATCTGGTAGTTATAGAACTCAACTACAATTTTGATAGTAAATTAATGTTAGGCTGCAAGAGCTCATTAAATAATTTACAATAATGAGCATACTTTTGAATATGTTGCAATTTAAGGGGTCTCCGAACCCCCCCCCAAAAATTATTTTGTAAATATAACATATATTATATTTTTAAGTTCATGTTTGAATAAAGAATAATCATAATAAACAATGAAAAGTGTTCAAATTCTCAATATAGGAATAACTTAAAAAAATTGAATAAAAAAAATTAACAATTTTAAAATTCCTTCTTCTTTTTCATTTTTCGCATTTGGAAATAGATTTTAACCTTTATTCAGAGTATCGGATTTTTGATGAGTCCAGTAGATCAGCAGAAAAAAAAATAGTGAATGTACATGGAAAAAACGTAGGAAAATCGTATGTTTTTAAGTTCATAAGAAAAAAAAAAAAAAAAAAAAAAAAAAAAAGTTACAAACATATCAGAAATTCTATACTCGCTATCACACACAGGGTCTAAAGATATTTTTAAAAAAATGTCAGACAATTTGCTTAATTATTCTAGAAAACTTAGAATTTCGATTAAAATGAAAATATAAAAAATTGCGAATTGAGATTTTGCGTTTGCTTGAAGTATAATTTTTGCTTCATTATGTAAATAATTAATTTACATAATAAAAATTATTACTTAGAGAATGTGTATAAATACAGTGAAATAAACAATTTTGATATTAAAAGCAATATTAAGTTCATAAAACATAAAAACTTTTTTTCAATAAGTCAAATACAATATTTTTTTTATTAATTAAATACCAATGTACAAAATGAGTTGACTTTAATTTTTCTTCTATATAACCATTATTTTCCCTTGAATAACCTTTTCTTCTTTTTATTATCGAATTTTGAAAACTTTCTCAAAAAGTTTGCAGGGAAAATGTAGTTATGAAGCGCACAAAATACAATTAATAAGGAAAGAATTTTCTATTATTTTCCGATCTTTTTATTTTGTTATTTGATAGAAATAACAGAGTTTATATTACTCCAAATATTATTGCATATGAGAAAACAAAATCGAAGCTGTTGCCAAAAAATCAGGAGCATTAAGGGGTGCTTCTGACATTTTCCTAAAGTATTGCTTTTCAGTGATCTATGGATTTGTATTTTTTTCTTTATTTATATAAGAAAATTATGATAATTTTTACGGAATACGTATATTTTAATTTAAAATTAGAATACGTTTCAGTAACTATTCTAAAAGTATCTTACTTACAAGATTTAGGCTGATGTGAAGCATTTTTTCGAATATTTGACGCAGACGAAAGCATTCCATTCCACATTTATTAAAATTCTAACAATTTTTACAAAAATGGCAGCACAAATGTTGTCAAATGGTACCTATCGTTGCATAAGAAAGGGTAATGTTTTATGCTATTTATAATAATTCCTGTCAAAAGCTTTTGAAAGAATACCCTCAAAGACTTTAAATGGAATTAAAAAAACAAGTTTATCTTTACATTTTTTATCATATGAAAAATATTAGTTGTTATAAATGAATGTAAATAAAAATAAGTTTATGTAAACAAATTATGCACGCATATTTTGCTTTGATATAAGCTATGCACCCATTTTTACTAATACTCGAAAAACTTTCAAAATTTTGAAAAAAATATGTTGAAAATTCCCCAAGGAAATATATTTCTTGAAGATATTTTCATTCTTACTTTTATATTTTTAAACAATTTTTTAAATTAATTGTATTCCTTATGCTATGCATATCCTTTTCTAATTAGTGTACACGATTAAAAAAATTCGTAATGCGTTTTGAATTTTGATTAAAGGAAACAAAATAAGATTATTACAGTAATTAATATAAAATTGAAAGCTGTTTATTAAACCATGTAATTTTATGAACTGGAGGAAGTTCAAGTGTCATCCACAGATAATGGTAAATTTTGTCTTAAAAATTAAATTTTATTATTTTAGTTCCTGATTTTTAGTTCAAATTACTCCCTATAAGAAAATGAAGCCATTTTAGCTAAGGAATAGCAATGGATTTTAAACGTCCTTACCATAACTACAAAATGCCTTTGCCATGACATTTTTAATGGTAGCCTATTTTATGGTTAACTATAACAATTGAAATGCTTATTTTAAGCTTATTTTAAAAGCCGCCCCAAACCTTTTTTATAATTCAACAAATTTAAATAATTAAATATGTATTTCAGCCATAAAAAATGAGTAATGAAGGATTAGATACATTTCTGAAGCCGTTAAATGAGTAGTTGGTTGGTTGGTTGTGTTTATGACGGCCAATTATCAACACGAGGGATATAGGCCCTAAGGGGGGGGGGGTGTGCCCTCCGTGGGGGTCTTTCTAAGGGAACCTAACCCGTATTAACGCTTGGAAATCCAAGGTTCGAAGAGAACCACAAAAACGCCGAACGATTAGGCCGACGGGCGCGATTTGGTTCGAACCCAGCATTTCCCGTCTACAAGCTTCGAGAGCAGAACCTCTCGGCCACTGGTGGGGCCCCCGTTAAATGAGTAATGTAGGATTAGATAAATTTCTCAAGCCGTTGGGATCTGAAGTTTTCATTCTTTTCTTTCCTGCAATGCACGGTTTACTCCTATCAAATGTACTTGGTCTTCTACTTGGCGCTACAATGAAGTGTTTTCTTTAAGTGTCTTTATTTACTATTTAACGAACGGACGTTATAGTTCTAACAAGAACTTAAACTCTCTTCAGCCTGAGAGAAATGCCGCCAGTAAGTATCCCATAAAATTCCACCATACTTCTCAGACCAGCTATCAATTTTACCTCGAACAATTGCATATGACACTATAGCGATCGTAATTTTTAGTCATCTAGTTAGATTTGGCACTATGAAACTCATAAACTTTCCTGAAGCTCTTAGCTTCGACGTTACACGAATGGTTATGGGAAAATAAATCCTCTAGTGGTTTAAAGACTCTCAAAAATACACTTCAACTACTTGAAAGGCCGAACGCTTAAATAGACCGGTCAATGGGACTACGTGGGGTTTGATCATTTGAACTCGCTAAAAGCAGTTCGTTTTCTTCACTATTCCAGCGTTGGTTTATCCGGTAAACCTAGACAGGATCGCACCAGAGAGTCTTTGAAAGATACATTTAAAGTAGAGTACGGAACTGTAGTCTGGACTTTCCCACCTAAATTGAACTCACGGGCAGAGAAATATACTTGCAGACAATAGTTTGTCTTTGTTTCTAAATTATTGTGAAATGTACCTGTGATGTCTATTGTGTATGTACGTGTCGTAAAATAAATTTACTGTTCATGTATCCCTGCCATCCTTAGTTCTTTCACCAATTCGTCACAGCGCATACAAGATGTATGACACACTTGTTTTAATCTTTTACCTTAAAGGGATAGAGGTAGTAAATGTTATTTGGGAATTGTAAATAAAGTAGTAATAGTAATATAGAATAACAACACGTGATAATGAGTTTCAAATGTATTTAAGTCTTGTGAACATATAAAAATGATACTTATCTCGGAAATGTTGTCACACTGAAGTATAAAACAAAGCAATATACACTGAAGAGCCAAAACATTATGACCACCTACCTAATAACGCGTTGGCTCACATTTGACTCGAAAAACAGCTGCAACCTGCCTTGGTATGGATGCCACAAGTCTTTGTTAGATAACCGGAGACAGATTGTACCAGATTTTCAAGCAGCGGTCACGCAAATCCGGGATATTCCGGGATGGTTGTTTTTGTGCTCTGAGCTGCCATTCCCTGACACCTCAAATGTGCTCTATCGTATTAAGATCCGTTGAGTTAGGTGGCTATGACCTTAACTGGAATTCAGTATTATGTTCCTAGCACCACTTCAGCACAATTCGACCCCTGTGACATGGAGCGTTGTCTTGCTCGAAGACTCTATCTCCATTTGGGAAGACAGGTGTCAACTAAGGGTGCAAGTGGTCTGCAATGATATTCAGATAGTCCTCGCCCTTTATGGTCTGTTCTACCACAACCGCAGGTCCCAGAGACGCCCTTGAAAACTTACTCCAAAGCATAATATTGCCACTACAGGCCTGTGTATGATCCACTGTTAAAGGGGGATCAACATCTCGCCTGGAAGACGGCGTACCCCGACACGTCCATCGACGTGTTGAAAGATGAATCGCGTCTCTCCCGACCAGGCAACTCTCTCCCAATGATCTATATCCTAGTCATGATGTTCCCGAGCCTAGTGTAGGAGTAGTTGGCAATGATACTTGGTCAACAGAGGCACATGAGTGGGACGTGTGCTACGTAGTCCCATATTCAACAGTGTCATCTGAACTGTATGCTCCGAAACAATTCTACTTGGACCTGTATTGTATTGGGATGTCAGTTGAACCAGTCATTAGCGGTGATTTTACTTTACCAAGCGGGAGAGTCTCGGACGTCCCTTTTCCTTGATAACGCATGGACGTCCAATGCCATGGCATCTACTGATGGTTTCACCATCATTCTTCTACTTTGTATAAGTACTAACAATGATGTCACCAACAACCCCCGAGTTGCGCAGTTTCGGAGATACTCGGTCTAAGCTATCGGGAAATTGAATTCTGCCTCCTATCAAAGTCGCTTAGATCAGCAGGTTTTCCCATCACAGGCAGAAGAAAGCGCAAAAAATGATTCCCCAGACTCCCTAGCAGCAGTTAAATACCATTCCCACTTGATTATGTGCCTCCCACGTCATCCAGGTGAGTTCATTGCAAAATGTGGAGTTGGTCATAATGTTTTGGCTCTTTGGTGTATATTACACAAAACACTTGTTAATAAACAACAAGGAATTAACATAAATATCCATTTTAGAATACAGTAGAACCTCTTTTATCCGAAACTCTTTTAACCGAAACTCTCGGTTAACCGAAATTCATTTTTAAAGCTTGCTTTTTTTCTCACCCCTCTCTTTTTTTAATATCACATTCCTTGTGTGCAAAACCTATTTTTAAAGATTTTTTTCCTGTCAAAGAGGAGAAGAGGACAACGTTGTGGGAGAAGAAAACGAACAAATTAGCAATTCTGAAGCTTTTGGATGTTTTGCAAAAAGTTTGACATGACTGGAGCAGCAGAAAGACTGTAACACGGATGAACTAATAAAATTAAAAAAAAAAAACTTCGTGATAGAGCTGCAAAGCAAAGGCAATCGAAACTGCGACAAACGGAACTTTTTTCCAAACCCTTGTGATATATGTAAAAGGTACTTAATTTCAAAATTAAAATTCTGGTATTTATTCTTGTTTCTATTTTGCTATTACTTTATTTTTATTATTTTTATATTATTTTTATTATTAATTCACGATTATCCGAAAATTTCGATTTTCCGAAAGATGGTCTGTCCCAATTACTTACTGTACTATTCTACTGTACTATTTTGAAAAACTGAAAATAATGAATTTTTATGAAAAATTAAACACACGAATCAATCAGGATGAAACATTTAACATCTAAACGCATTTAAAATGTTCGAAATGTTCAATTTATTTTTTCTTTATAAAAATTGAAATACACAATAAAACAAATATATTCATCATTTAAATGCATATGAAGCACCCCCCCCCCCCCCGAATTAATGAAATACAAGAGAATACATTGAGGGGGAAAATGATGGACTTTGTAGTCGTCAAATGTTTTCATTTGGCGGATTTATCTCCACCCCGGATTCAAGGGAAGAAGTAAAATTTTGGGCAGAAAAATGAGAGAGTGTGTGTGAAACGGGGCTTTTCCGGTATTCCTTTAAAAACACAACTGCTTTGTGAACGAATTCAACAAAGTCGAACATTACTATACGAAAAAGTGTCGAATCCATGATAAAGATGCAATATGCAAAGTTTTCTAAATGTTAACTGAAAGTTTAAAGTGTTCGAATATTTATTTGAAATTTATTTTCAACCCACTTTATGTAAGGAAAACACATGAAGCAATATTTCGCAAATATTTATTTGTAGGAGATAAGCAGCAGAATGCGAAAAAAAATGAGACTTGAAAACAATTTTTAGCAGGTATAAATAATGGTAAAACAAAAGACAAAGCTGTAAAATACATCTTACAAATGGCTTGGTAAATTTATTTTGACATATTTCCTCTTAGTGTGCTCATTTTTTTCAAGTTAATGCTAATATTTTTCACACCATAACATATGTTATCAATGAACAACAAATGGCTTATGCAAATTTTCGTATAATTAATGAGTTGATTAATTAAATTAGCATGAAGATCTTCAAAGAGACTGAAATTGAAAGTCCAAATTTTTAAATACAAGCCTACAAGTATTAAAATCGATCCTTCCTCATTTGGTTCTTTACAAAATGTCCCAATTACTCGGTTTAATCTTCATTGATCCATACCTCGGAGAGTTATAATCTTAATGAATGCAGAATTATGAAAGTTTAATCTTCCGCAATTCCCAGGATTAATTAATTTGACAAAAGGGGGAGGTTATAACTTGCATTTCAAATAATCTTGTGTTTTAATTGATGTTTATTATGTAAGTTAAATTTATCAACTCCCTACACACACTTGTACGTATGCGGATACATTTTTTATATAAATATTTTTTTGTTTGTACTCGCACGCACATACATAAATACACTCGCTTATAAATAAGTATTAAGCGAATGTAAGCACTCATTAAGTATATAAGTATAAATAAAGAAGCTTTTTCTTCCTTAATTATTAATAATTAATTTAAAACACCTGATATTAAATAAAAATTATTTGGTACACTATTGAGAAAAAGGATTGGATACTTTATCAGATAAATTTGCATATTAAGATTAAAAAAAAAGTAAGAGTACCTTACCAACATAAGTGCAAGTTTGAAATGAAAAGTTCTGTAGCTGATATGTCCTATGAAAAGCTGGCGGTATATTTTCTGGAATCTGTCAAAAACTGTGCCCTACAGAAGTTTCAATATCTCTGTACTCGCTACAGGAAAAGCGAGAAGATGTATGAAAAAAAAATGTACGGGCACGTTGAAATCACACTTTACTAAGTATTGTCTTTCTTCATTCTGTACCTTTGAAAATGACCCAGGAAAAAATATAATATTGGTGCCAGCAGCAAATTACTCCACATAAAAAAACGGGGTAATTTGGTACAGTTGTATTTCACTCATTAAATTGATTTATTTTTACTATAGTTTTATTATGTTTGCTGATTATCACTACCGTTTTTGTGGGAACAAATCTGTGTGTGAGCTTTTGAGAATTAATATTGACATTTTGGCAAAGATAAAAACACTAGTACCTGTGTCTTCACGGTTTCGTTAGCTTGGAGGCAAATAACTTAAATATAGAAGACTAAAATATAGAAGTATGAACTTAGGCTACTGAAATGTGTAAGATCTGAGACCTGACGTAACTTGTGTTTAAAAATATTTACGCTATGCCATAGACTTTTATTAAGAAACCGTTGGAAAAATTATTTTTCTTTATAGGCCTATGAAGAGTGCTTAATGTCTAAAATATCATTATTTCTGTTTTAAAACGTATTCTCTAGCCTATATTATTCAGTGGGTTCATTTTGTCGCCCTTTATAATTTTTAACATATGTAGGTTCAACAGTGTTGATAGATATTTTTTGAGAAATTGTTTGAAAAGTTTTTATTATTATTATTTTATTATTATTATTCAGAAGGTATGTTATCTAAAATATCATAACATCTATTCTAAAAATTTTCCTCTATATTATTGAGCAGGGTTATTGTATTAAAACCTTCTAATTATCATTTATGCTTTCACAGATGTATAAAAAATGTGTATTAAAACTTTTTTTTCAAATAACCATGTTGAATTAATTCTTTATGATTAATTTAGTTTGAAAGGCCATTTTTTGAAGAGCTCAAAACATTATGAATTTCAACAGAGCCTTTAAAATTCTTCATGCAATTGCTATTTAAAATTGTCCCTTAAAAAAAAAATATGGTCTAAAAAAAAACAAAAAAACAAAACAATTCATAGTGCCTTCAAATATCATCTGATTAAAAAAAAATACCAGTGAGTGTTCTGAGTTTTTACCCTATGGCATAGCTTTTTATTAAGAAACTGTTGGAAAAAATTTCTTTTACCATTGTAAAGGTCTTATTAGCCCAAAATATACGATTGTGATGTGGTAGTAGTTACAAAACATGACATCAGATTGTTTCAGATTGAACCAAAATTCCTCTTTCTTTTTTCTCTAAAAAATCTTTTTTTTATGAATCTGTCCCCGAAAATGATATGTCTTGCCTTGTACATTTCATTCTTTTAAAAAACCCCCTTTTTTTTACTTTGGTAAAAAAAAAAAAAAAAAAAGCATCAAATTACCCCGCTTACCCTATTTACATATAAGAATGCCTTATTGATATCCCCGCTGCTGAAAATGAAGCTGTCTTATACAGTGCTGGAAAAAATTTAAGACCATATGCTTATTTTGTTTAGAATAAAATTCCGAAAAGAGTTATATAGAATTTAGACACATATATATGTGGTAATGTGTGAAGTTAATTCGGTATTTAAGTATGCAGTATCAAGCTATTTTTATTTACAATCGTTAAAATCTTGTAATATTAACAAATGGAAATAAGTTTAGGACCAGTAGATTCTTTTAAATCTAGCATAATGAGATGACGTTATGACTGTAGTATTTTATGCGAGACTCATCTGTGATGATTCTTATAGGTCAGTAGTCGCTGGATTTGAAGTTTTGGGATATGCAACAGCTGCTTTGAATATGGGTCACGCAAAATCATTGACTGCAAAAGAAAAGGATAAAACCAGGGCTTTTTCGGATTGCGGCATAGGGAAACGCAAATTTCACTAAAAAAAAAAATAAATAAATAAAAAAGGTTGTGTACAATTTTTTTTTAATTATCCAAGGAACTATGGAAAACAAAAGAAGCGGACGGTTCTCAAAACTCTAAGCCCGGTGTAAACCGAACGTTGTTAGAATGGCGGTTCAAGATTGTACCTATTCTTGTACTATAAAATCTGCTCTATAACTCTCAGTAACTTCCAGAAGTGTTAGAAATGTGTTAAAAAGTTTCGAATGCTTGAAACAGGGTAAATTCAAACGCATGGCTAAAATACAAAAGCATCAAATTGATGTACGACAAAAAATTGCATCATCCAGTGTCTTGAAATTGAATCGATGGCAAAAATTGGTTTTTATTAAGGATAAAAAATTGAACTTTGATGGACCAGATCTTTTAAGATATTAGTGGTGTGATTTACGAACTGAGCCATATCTACTTTCAAAACGTGTACAAGGTGATGAATCAGTGATGATTTGGGTAGGCTTTAATTCAAAAGAAAAACAAGATTTTGATTTTCACCAAGACAAAGATGAACTCCTTTGGCTATCAAGATATCCTTGGTAATAATTTTGTTTCACATAAAGATGAACTTATGGATCAAAAGTTGACGTTACTTCAAGATAACGCTTCTATTTACAAGTCTGTATTAATGTCAGATTGTTTATCTGCAAACAACATTAAAACTTTGGACTTTCCAGCTAAAAGTCATGGCTTAAATCCTATAAAAAACTTATTCAGAACCTGAGTTCGTCAAGTTTATTCCAAAAGAAAGTAGTTTAATTCAATTGTGAATTGAAAACAGTCATTTTGAGAACATGGAACCAAATACTTATTTCCACATGCAAAAATCTGCAAAAATCCTTACCAAAGCGTCTTTTGAAAGTCACCCGTGTTAAGAGAAAGCAAAAAATGTACTAAGAATTAATCCAAAAATCTTTTACATGTGTAATTTCAATATTATATATACAGGTCCCGAACTTTTTCCCACCAAGTTATGTTATCTAGCAATTAATTTTTTGCTTATTTTTTAAAACAGATTATTGTAATTCGGGTATCTTGCGAATTCGACTTCAGGGTTCTGGGTTGTAAATCATTGCATCGTTCCTGCTGTATGAAATCACGATCATTTGTCTTACTCTTGTTTTACATTTTGTTTATTCGTTTACATTTCGCTAATTTATGTGTCTCTTTTTTTCTTTGACATTTTATTCACCATGCTAAGGGTAGAAGTAGCTAATAAGTAGTTATCATTTAGAAAAACTTCTGGGTATCTTTGATAAGACATACATTCTTTTTATCTACAATCAAATCGCTGGCATAATATAGTCCATTCCTCGAAACGGAAGGAAAATTTCGCTGATTAAAACATGTGGTTTTAGTACTTTTGACATGTTAAATTCGATTGTCAACTATAGCTAACAAGATCCCCTTCGAAGCATTACCTTTTATTCAATAAAAATACGAATTTTTATAGTTACAACATATTCAGCCATGTTTTCATTACCTCTATTTTTCAATGCTATTTATTCTAGTGTTGTAACAATGCATCCCCCAACAGGATACTTTATATGAATATACCTACACAAAGAAAACTATTCAAAAATATCTTGTTTGTATCAAAAGCTACTATGATAAATCGATATTTCTCCTATCCTCCTTCTATGGTGCGTATTAATGCTTCAAAATAAATGAGCGGTAGTTGCGGTAGGAAGCTTTTTAAAATGTTATTTTGATTTCACAATTGTTAAGTGCAAGCTCTCGGAGAAACATTGTTCAAAATTTACAGTTTACATTTATGAGTCACAGCTACTTTCAAATACTCCAGAATTCATACCATGCTTTCTTAATGTGTAAGAAATAGTTTCTTTATCCTCAACAAAATTTTGGAGGCACTAAGTCGTATTGAAAATATCGTCACGTAGGATAAGTGCTAAAAATGTAGATAATGTCAGGATTTTGGAAAAAGATAAGTCAGAAATTCAACATAAAATTTTTCCGAATTTGTAATTTTAATTGTTTCAGCAAGCAGAAAATAAACTGTGTTGGTATTTGATGACAATCATATTATAATTATAAATGTTGTTCCCTCAAAAGTATGTGGGTAGATAAGCGTTAATGTTTGCCTCCCCATTCCCTTCGATATGGCAAAACAAAATTTTTGTCTAAGATGTTTCGATCGTTTTAATATAACTAAAATTCGTATAAATCACAAATGAAAAGCAGTAAAATGGATTTTTGCATATATATAATGTAAACTTATTTGAAATACATTAAAGTGCCTTAAAAATACATTAAATATCACATTAAATTCCCAAAACGTTTTCGGCCAAATTCACACGGTCATCGTCAGTGAAGCACTGACGATAGCCGTGTGAATTTGGCCGAAAACGTTTTTTGAATTGAATTTGATTTTTTATGTATTTTTGTGGTATTTTAAATAATTTTATTTTAAACATATGCAAATAAAGGCAATTTTAGTACGTTTATACGAATTTTAATTATTTACTCAAGGTGAATTTAGAACTAGAATTTTAACATTCCTTTATTGTTTTAATATAATTTAGGACGTATCCTTTCTGCCTTTCTAATTGATTTTTATTTCTTGGTTGTTTAAATGATTTTTACAAGATCAGAAATCTAAGTTTATTTAGGAAATGTTGATGCATTTGAACTTTATTGATTTGATGTTTTACTTTCTTCTTTCTAAAAAGGGAAGTATTGTAATCGAAATGTTTTCGGCTTCCGGTTTCGACGGATTTACATATTTTAGGGGCCAGAAATCTCGAAAAACACGTTTATACAAAACGTTTGTCTACCCGCCCGTGTGTCCTCTTTGTATCACCTAAAAGTGGATGAAGTTATGTATATAATTGAATCAAATTTTTTGTGTTTGGCGATGGCCAGCAGGTCCTTATTGAATTTGGAAATATTTCACCGGAAGGGGCGCTATAACAGCGCTTTTTGTGTCATTTTCATTATTGTACCACGAAAAGTGTATGAAGTTATGCACAGAATCAAACCAAATTTTTTGCGTATGTTTTTGACCATAGTCAGCAGGTCCTCCTTGAATTCTGAAATTTTCTGCCGGCTGAGGGTGCTGTATAGCGATTTTTGTGTCATTTTCATTATTGTACTATCAAAAAGTGAATGAAGTTCTGCGTAGAATTGATCAAAATTTCAAGTGTATGTATTTTGGCTATGGCCAGCAGGTCCCATGTGAATTTGGTAACAATTCGCCGGAAGAGGGCTCTGTAATAGCTATTTTTCACCATTTTTCATAGTTCTATTAAACATCAGCTGTTCATGGAGTGACGAGCATTTTGCATTCAGCTAATCTGGCGATTCTCAAACGATTGATGTACAACAGAATAACGAAAATATCGTTTTATTAAATATTATAATTGAGATTAACTCGTTTTTACTCCGATTAGTAAAATGAATCAGAAACGTAAGATGAAAATCAAAGTTCGTTTAATAACACTGAAGCATTAACGTGTGTAACAACTTTTTGAAATATTAACATGTGTGAGAAAGAAGAAAGTTTTGGGATAGCGCATCCGACTAGTTTGATATGAGCTGCTCATAACACCATCGTAGTTTTTATGCATTTTAATATGTGAAGAATAAAGTAAAACATGTGAAAATGAATTAATACTGATAGAGTGAATTACTTATTTTAACATACAAAATATATTTTGAGAATTAGAAAAATTTTACTGATTGATTAGATCTTATTGCATTTATTTTTGAAACCAGTTTATGCATACATAAGATTATACGCACATACATACACGTACAAGCACCATTCACAAAACATGTCGTAAAAAAAGAAAAATATATGTTTGTCCATCTATCTGCCTATACGTGTAGTGCATGTGTACAGTTACTATACGTTACAAAACTGCAGCAAACTGTCCAGTTTTTAAAGGTTTCTTGACCATATTATGAAGCACCCTCATTAGTCAGACTAGAACCAAATTACGGTTATGTAATCGTTTTCTATAAAAACGGTTGAATGACCGCACAGTTTACTGCAGACTTTTAAAAGTGCACTGTAAAAAAATTTATGTAACGTTACTCCATAAAATTGGTGGCAACACGCTGCCTCCAGTTTTATGGAGTAATTTAACTTATAAAATGGTGTAATTTAAACTGATATAACTAGTGTAATATTACACATTAGGGTGACGTAACACCAGTTATATTGGTTAAATTACACAATAAAATGGAGGCGGTGAGGTTGCCACAAATTTTATGGAGTAACGTTACACAAATTTTTTACAGTGTGTATCTATACTATACATAGTTTATCTGCGATATACATATAATTAAACATTTACTTTTTACATTTACAAAATTTACATGGGCAGTTTGCGACAGAACTTTATGTTATATATTTCGGCATTTACATTTATTTAATCATTTATTAAATTATTTTTTCAGATTTTAGGTTTATTTTTATTTATATTTTATTTTTTTGTATCGTATAGAAACCTAAAAACGAATTTCTACTGTATATCTTTTAATAATTTAATAAAAATTTGAAAATCAAACCCAGAAGCAATTTTTTTCCCTAAATAATACGTGACTTTAAAATCAATCTCATCTAAAACTGACATGAAAGTGAGTGCTGCATATCAACTGGGACTGTAAGTCTCTTTTGATTGCGGAGAGGAGAAGTGATTGAATTTGAATATTTGCAAATGATAATCCAAGACATCTATGAAGGCATTTTATCGCAAAGTTTCTCAAATAAATGTTTCCTTTGATGACAATTCCAAATATGGAATCTCCTGAGTAAATGAACTGCATTTAATTTTCCTATTCAAAGTGTTCTATTCGATGCTCATTTCATATTTCTATGCTTCAACAGAATCTGTAATTTTATATGTATGAAGCGATACATTTACCATTAAAATAACATAATCCAAGTATATTGAATATTAATTCTAATGAAAATAACATTAAACGAATAATATGAATATTTCGCTGAAACAGAAATTGCAGCTACTAAACTATTTTCATAAATATTATAAAAGAATGAGGAATGATATGATTTATGTATCGCCATTTTAAATATTCATCACATCAAATAGTATTGCAGATACATATTATTTTAATGAAACGTTTGACAATGTAAAAAGATTTTATTTATATTTTTTTACCCAGTATCTTAATTAATATTTTCGTTCGAAAATTAAAATTGAGATTTTTCATATCATTTTTATGAAAACATTTTTCAAAAAATGTCACAAAATTTTAAAATTCAAATTGCATTATACATGCAAAATATCTTTTATTTGACCGAATACACTGTTCTAAAGGAAGTGCAAAATCATTTGGTATTTAGCAGAAATAGTTTAAATACTTTTCACCACGACTTTACGTTAGAGATTCTAAGGTAGCTTGCACAAGTAATTGTGGACTAGCAAAAATGGAAAGTATTTTTTTTTCATATATGTACATATTTATGCATCGTATCAATGATATGATTCCGAAATTTTGCTTGAGAATAGGTCTTGCCACAAGAAAAGCCGTGTGCCACTTCTTTTTATACATATTTCTATTCTTTTATAATGTCATTTCTCTGGAATATATGATAAACTATATAATTACAAATTTGGTTTGAAAAAAAAAGTATTTAGATGCAATATTGCGTTTTTTTTCATTAACCTTTTTCAATAGTACACCCGGTGTATGAGTTTTTTTCTTCTGTGACCAGGAAGTATACTGTTGCACATACGTTTTTCTGTATTAAAAAGCATTAGACATAGTATATACTTCCTCCTTAGTAAATGATATGTCCAGCACCCCTTTTCTTTCGCCAGTGTGGAGAGATCCTGCGCAATGACTCTTTTTCACTTAGTTCTGGTCCATTACGCCATTCCTTTAAGATATATAAACTCTTGTTTTCGCCTTTTCAATCAGTCCATAAGCCAGTACTCGGGGCTATAACCGGGGGGTTCTTCGAACCAACTTTAATTTTTTTTTCTCACTGAGGAAGGGGATCCAGGAATCCTCGAAATGATTGTATGGGAATTTTTTGTTGTTCTGTACGTTATTTGTGCGTAAAATCGTTGTTAAAGATTTTAATTTTTTTTTAAATAGTATATACCTTTATAATGTAAAATAAAATAAAAATAATTCATAATGAAGGGAACGAATATTTTTTCCAACTGGATTAAATCATATTCAAGGCTGGTGTAGCACAGTTCAAGTTTGTCCCAACAGAGCGAAAAATGTCCAGACCAGGAATCGAACCTGGATACTTGGCGTGCCGTGCCAATGCCTTACCTGTTAGGCTATCCGGACGATACTAGGCTGACATAATTCACTCTTATTTATTGGAATTAGCTGCGAACACACTTTCATCATGCAAAATGGTATAGTTATAGCTCGGATGAATGAAACTAGCGCTGCTGTTTGCAGCCAAGTCCAACAAATAAGAGTGACTTATGTCAGCCTGATATCGTCCGGATAGCCTAACAGGTAAGGCATTGGCGCGGCACGCCAAGTATCCAGGTTTGATTCCTGGTCTGGACATTTTTCGCTCAGTTGGAATAAACTTCGACTGTGCTACTCTAGCCTTGAATATAAAAATAATTCCTTTAAAAAATAAACTCACTCACATCACACAGTACTTGATGCAACGAAAAAACGTATATAAAAGAATGAATTTAATCCAAATTATAGCTGTCAAAACAGGTAATATAGAAAGAAAGCAATGTCAATGACTTTATATTTATAATTGACAATTAGTATTACATGATCCATGAGATATTTTAAATGTTAAAGATGCCAGGTGCAAAAGCGAATAATGTATCAAAAGTTTCTAAAATTCTTGTTTGAAATTGATAACCTGCTCAGAAGTAATCAAAAGTAAAATTTATTGATCTCGAATAAACCCTATCAGAAAAACAACTCCAGTCTTAGGAAATACTTTCTTTTAAACACATTTCTATTCAAATATTCATTTAAAGAAAAGAGCACTAACAAAGAAGGAAATGAAACAGACTTTCTTTGAGAGCTGATATTTTGTTTATGCAATGATATTTAGGTATAATTTGCTAAAGCTTTCGAAAAATTCTACTGTAATGTACTAAATGCTATTAAATGGACAAAGTAAAACATCTATACCTTTAAATGATTTTTATCAGACAAGTTGTGCGTAATTTCAAAGAAAGAATAGAATAGTTTTATATCTATGTACATATATATACACACATATATATATATATAGAGAGAGAGACAGAGAGGAAGTTCGGGTATTATGGAATAACATTTACATTTTCATTTTTAAGTCAACATAAATTTTTTTTTGAGTTAGTAAAGAACAAACTTTGACTATTTCTCAATACAGTTTTGGTGGAAGAAAAAATGGTGGAAGAAAAATTGGAAGAAAAGTGGAAGAAAAAATGTATACTGTGTTTAGTAACTAATTAAGTAATTAAGTAATAATTAACACCATTTGAAATGATGTGGTAGCACGTAGACATATAAACATTTAATAACCATTTCACAAGCAATTTACACCATTGGTTTACAAGATGTCACATGACGGAAGTAAAAAGAACAGAATTCTGATACTTATTCCTAATGAATTGTGGGAAGACTTTTAGTGCTGCCATTTAGACATTATAAATTGAAACACAAAACATGATTTACAAGTTCAGCAGCATCAACTATTGAAGTAGTGGGAACAGAAGGTTTTGGAAGTATTGACTCAGAGTCAGTTGATTTAGGACTTGAAGAATCAGGATAATGAAAGTCAGTTGGTGTAGGAACTGTAGTATCTGGCTCATGAGAATCATCTGGTTGCGGATCTGTGATAATAGGCTGTATTGTTGGAGAATCATCTGGTTGCGGATCTGTGATAATAGGCTGTATTGTTGGAGAATCATCTTGTTTCACTATTGCATTTTCACTTCTGAAATTTTCTGTATCATTTTCTTCAGAATTTGGATCATTAACTAAAGAAATCTCTGAACCTACATTAGTTATTTGATCAACACGCCTTTTCCAAATATTCGAACCAACTTGAACTATATAATGTAATTTTTTTTTCTCTTGCTATTTATTATTCGACCAATTTTCCACTTGGCTTCAGGAGTATAATTTCTTACAGCTACTTTCTGGTTGATATCAAATTCTTTTATTTTAACTTTGGACTTTTTCGCATCTTGTTTTTCATGAACAAAATTTGTAACATTTGGCACTATCAAATCTATTTTTTTCTTATATGACGTTTTAGAAATAATGATGCAGGATTCTCCTTCGTTATAACATGAGGCATCTTTCTATATTGCAAAAAGAAGTTATTTAATTTCATTTGCAAAGTACCTGGTTCGGAAGCTAAGGCTTTTAATCCATGTTTCAGAATTTGCATATATCTCTCCGCCTGTCCATTTGTAGCTGGACGATATGGAGCACTAAACTTATGTTTTACCCCATGATTTTTCAAAAATATATCAAATTCTGCAGATGTAAACTGTTTAGCATTATCTGATACCACAGAAATAGCAAAACCGTATCGTGCAAAACGTGCAGAGAGACAAGTAATTGTATTTTCTGTTGTTGTACTAGGAACAAGAAAAACTTCTGGCCATTTGCTATGGGCATCAACTACTAAGAGAAGCATTTCCCCATAACAGGACCAAAATAATCAATAATTCGAAAACAGTTTCGAAACTGAAAGTACCTTTAAAAAAATCTGCAACCAAAATCGAAAATATAAAAAAGAGTCATATTAAAGATTGAGTTCAGATATCCTATGCAAAAAAAATCGTTTAAAAATGTTCAAATTGAAACGAGATTTTCGAAAATAACTTCCCTATACGATTAACATTACCGAGCGTGTGTTTTCAAGTGCGTAAAGAATCCCCTAAATGTCATTAAATAAGGTGAATCGGTTACCATACAAATATTGAAAAAAATTCTTCACACCAAATATAATAGCTAATGCTTCTTTATCAACTTGACTATATCGTTCTTCTGCATTATTCAAAGTTCTGGACACAAACCCAATAGGATTTTCAGTATTATCTGGCATCAAATGCAGAAGAACTGCAGAGATACCATAAGAAGAAGCACCAGTGGCTAAAACTAAAGGTAACTTTGGATTAAAGTGAGTAAGTCAGAAGTAATTTCTTTTTTTATACTTTTAAATGCTTGTTCCGCTTATAAGACGAATTAAGCTTAACATTCGTCTTAAGCAAATTATTTAAAGGACGTGCAATAGTAGATAAGTCTGGTACAAACTTAGCATAATATGTAACTAAGCCTAGAAAAGCTTTAACCTCAGATAATTTACTGGTCTTTGAAGCCTTTAATATAGCCTCAATTTTATCTTGTGTTTTATGAATGCCATGTTTATCAACTTTATACCCACAATAAGTAATATCATCTGCCGTAAAGAATGATTTTTCATTATTTATCCTAATGTTATAATCCTTTAATCTTTCCAATACTTGTTTTAATCTTTGTAAATGAATTTCATCTGTTTCATCTGCAACCCCAATAATTTATAAAATTTGTGACTCCCTCAATTCCACTCAAAATAGGCTCAATTTTTCTTTGTCATATAGCAGGAGAACTAGTAAGACCCATTGATAATTTAAAGAACTCGAATAATCCTTTTGGTATATTAATGGTCAATAATTCTTGGGATTTTTCAACTACAGTTAATTGAAGGTATGCTTGATTTAAATCAATTTTTGTAAAATGCTCACCACCACCTAATGTAGCTAACATATCTTGTATGTTAGGATACTTTTCAACTTTCAGAAATTTATTTAACGTTACTTTAAAGTCATCACATAAACGAATTTTCCCATTAGGCTTTACCACTGGAACTATAGCAGTTGCCCATTTACTGTTTGTAACTGGTTTAATAATACCTGCGCCTTGTAAATTTTGTGATTCTTCATTGACTGCTGCACGTAGTGCATAAAGCCGCTATCAGATTCACCGACTTTTCGAGCAACCAACTTTACAGCCGATTTTAACTCCAACTTCTCCCAGTTGAAAGGGAGAAAAAGGTTACAATTGTCTTTGCTAAAGTTGGAGGAAAACCCGGGAAAACCAGTACTACTAGTACCAGCCGTCAATATTTATCGCATTTTCGTATCAATCGCTTATCTCTGATTCGCTGAAATGTTGAAAGGTGGGAGGAAAAGTTGCGGCTAGGACAGACTTTTTTGAGATGCGGATAAAAAGTTGGGGATATTGCTGTTTGCTATCACACTGGGTGTCGAGCCAACATTTTGCGAAAAGTTGGAGGAAATCAAGAGTTGGCTCAAAAATTGCTCGAAAAGTTGGTGAATCTGATAGCGGCTTAAGTGACAGTCCTAGATTTGCAAAATATGGTTGTAGCATTTTTTCAATATAAAGTTCTGCCTGCAAATCCTTTTATTTTCCCATACCAATATTTAGCTTTTTTAAAAAAGTTATACTTTACGGGCAATGGCAGACAGACGGGTAATACCGAAGGGGGTTATAAGGAATATTAAAATTTCAAGAAAAACCACGGTTTAAAATAATAACCAAAATCATTTAAGGAGTAAACCTTAGTATATCATCTATAAATCATCAGATTTTTGAAAAATTGTTTTAATGTTTAGACTCGTCTTGAAACAGTTGTCTAGCCTATTCCATACTACTCTACACACCATCTTGAAAAACATAAGCTCTTCACTCAGCAACAAATTAAGATAGAGGAAAACAGACTAACACCGCAATAAATATAACTGTTCAACTTTATACTGAACTTGGTTAACATCACTGACAATGAGAATTTATAATTAATACGAATTTTATAAAATTTACCTACAAAAAAACTGCAAAAATTGAGAATAAAATTTTATTTCACCGCGTCGCTCCAACAATAGTACCGAGCACAGTGTCTCATGGGAGTTTTAGCAAGTCGTATGGCAGATTTACGCTTGGCTACAACAATTTATGAACCAGGATGTTAAGTATTCCATATCTACGACAATTCTATAATAATCGAATTTCATTTTTCTATATATATATACAGCATTTTAAGATTGAAAATGAAAATGAAATGCTGGAAAAGATAAATGCGATGTCATATACGATAAAGTGATGCAAAGAATTGACGCAAAACTACCATTTTAATTCACATTATAAATTACTTTCCATATTTTACCTGTTTTCGTATTTCACAAAGATTGGGGCTTAACCCTTTCAAGGGCGGTGTCCTTAGAAAAGGACACTGAATGTTAAATCTAAAACTGACAAACGACACCAAGAATATTTAATTAAAATTTTCTTTTTATAATGTACATGAAAATAAGCAAGTTCATATTTTCTAATAAATTCGTTTATAAATGCTGATGTCAGTCCATTATTTCATCAGTTTATAAACAGAATTACTCCGTGCCGGAAAGGGTTAAAATGTCAAAAATCACATAGATTAAAATGTTATTGAAATACTTATTTTAATTCTAAGCAGTTGTTTTACAAAAGAGCCTAATAATAATATACATATTAATAAATTTTTGCAAAATTTTGTAATGATAATTAAGCTTATACTAATAATTATCTTTTATAATTATTTAGTACGTTATCTTTATATAATTGTAAATTTCACACTGGGTGAGTATAGTTGAGGTTTAAAAGCTTTAATTTACAGCTCTAACTTGCTTTAAAACTTCAGATAACTTAAATTCTTCAGAAATCTTTTAGAAGTAGATAAACCGTGAACGGAACCTTCTAAAAGCTGCCAATAAGAAATAACGCATCAGTGAATTGCGCTTAATTGAAATCTCTCCAGAATAAATGACATGATTATTTTAGTTTTAAAACTGATCTTGACATCTGAGAATTCAGAAATATTCTACATTAAAAAATAAATCAGATTAAAGAAGCGTAAATATTTTTATTTAAAAAAAACCTAAATATTAAACTATTAGTACAGAAATACAGGGTGTCTCATAAATCCGTTCATATCCCAAAAATTGATAAATAATTAAAAAATACCTTCTATCGGAGTGCGGTGTTCAATATAAGATTGACAAATAAGTCAAAAGTGTCGGAAATTTTGTGGTAAAAAAAAAGTTTATATTTTCTTTGAACTATTTTTTGCTACAAAAACGAGGACCATCTGCCAAGCCTTTTGGTGTAAACCGCACTCCAATGCGACAATTCGTTAATATTTTATGAATATTTAAAACACGAAGGGACGTATGGGATTCTCTGAACTATATTTTATGTTTTGCCACAAAATTTTCCACTTTTTGACAAATCTTAGGGTGTAAACTGCACTTTGATACGACATCTTGTTACTTTTTATGAATTTTTAAAATGTGAGTGAATTTATAAGACACTCTGTATATATATAATGTATATATGTAAAGTATAACCGCCGACCGAGAGTAATAATAAGCTGGACGCAGCAGGGGTCGTTCGGTAGCTTCAATTTTCAATTTTTTTTTCAACCTGGCTTTCGCTAGAATGTCTTTTACTCGGGACGTAGCTGGGGACCTATGAACCTTGCTTCCGCAAAAGAGTCGGCGCTTTTCGGTGTCTTTAATTTGTGTAATTTCACTTTTAAATTTGTCCGGTTTCAATTTTCAATTTTTTTTTCAACCTGGCTTTCGCTAGAGTGTCTTTTAGTCGGGACGTGTCTGGGGACCTATGAACCTTGCTTCCGCAAAAGAGTCGCCGCTTCTCGGTGTCTTTAATTTGTGTAATTTCACTTTTAAATTTGTCCGGTTTCAATTTTCAATTTTTTTTCAACCTGGCTTTCGCTAGAGTGTCTTTTACTCGGGACGTGGATGGGGACTTATGAACCTTGCTTCCGCAAAAGAGTCGGAATAAGTAGGAGAATAAAGGGCTGCGGACCAAAAGAGGCCGCTCGCCGCGGCGGTTTTTATCATATCATATCATATCAAATAATATATATATACAGGATGTTGCCGAATTCAACCGACAAATTCAGAGGAGTGATAGCAGGCATCCAGCGTAGAATTGCCATAGATCATCGGGTCGAAAACCCCTTATTTAGTCACAAATTCAGGGTGTTTCACCCTAATTGAAGTCGGCTCGACAGTAATAATTTTACGAAAAATAAAAATATTGCTTTGGAAACGTAACTATATGTACCTTGTTTTGTATGACATGTGATAAAATCGCAATAAGTTCTGAAAAATAGGGTGATAGCACAATTGATGGTACTGCATGAAATGATAATCACAGTCCAAAATGTGGAGCGTCAAGTGCATACTGCAAGCACATATAATGGATACTTATTCTGCCACTTTTTTTCAAATGTTATCATATTTACAAGAAAAGTGAGCATGTCTATTAAAAGTTTCATTGTAATGTACTTCAGTTTTCTGAAGGTTTTTACCGTCAACTAAAGTCGGGTTAGAGTAGAATACCCTGTATTTTTTATTAAATGCGTGGTTTGCGATCTCATGTTCTATGGTAATTTTTCATCCTCTTGATGTCTATTATCACCCCCTGAATTTGTCGGTCGAATTTGGCAACACCCTGTATATATAACCATTATAAGACAACATAATTTCATCATACACAGTGAGAAAATGAAAATAAAAAATGAAGTTATACCGTTATAAAATATATCGCAAATTAAATTCTAATAATAGTGGAAAGGAGAAATAAAAAATATAATGAAATATTGAAAATTAGTGAAATATATATATATATATATATATATATATATGTGTGTGTGTGTGTGTGAAGATTGTTGGTAACAGCTACTATCAAGTCGAACATTTTAGTTGTGCAATCGTGGCTTAGGATGTGAATTTATTCGACCCACGGAAGAATACTTCGATGTTGAAAGTATAGATCCAATTAAGAAAAATGGTGGTTGTTTGCAGTCGTATTATCAATTCATACGGTCGTTTGCAATCGGATTATCAATTCATACGGTCATGACGTTAAGTGTAAACAATGCAATGGATTCAGGAATCCAGAGAATTTCTCCACAAAAAGAAAAACTGAGTAAGCTTGTCGTTCTAATTCATTTATTCATCATGTAGAACACTATAAAAAAGTCCCACGTTGCAATGATACTTCGGTGAAGCCTTCAGGCCTCAGCACGAGTCTCTATATCATATTGTAAGATCCTAAAGAGCAATTTTCAATACTATGAGATTTATAAGACATCATTTGACATCTTCTAGAGCACTTGAAACAAGACAGAATCTGAGCCCCGAATTCAATGCATGCGCTTTTTGTTAAACTGGCGGAGGAAAACAAATGCCGACGTAGCATGCAATGAACGAATCAGTGAAAAGTCATGGCCTCAGATGAGCAGCTAAGCTAATGATGGGAAAGGCGAATGGTCTAAGGCGAAAAAGTACTTTACCCAGTAGCGTAATGTTTTCGAAGTAAATAGTCTAACGAAGAGATGTACGGAAAACTAGATTCGTGGAATAAAGAATGGAAATAAAAATAACAAAATGGCTTTTTAAAAATTCGAAAATAAAAACTATCTTCTCTCAGAATATTATAGATTGGATAGCTGATAAAATTAATGAAGGGATTAAAGTTTAGCTTAAGATTTCGAATAATATAATTATTAGGATACGCATTTTAAGTTTATAGGAATTTAACTAGAAGCAAATAATAGAGATTATTGAGAAATAGGGAAACAATCAATATGCCGGAAAATTAGAATAATTTAAATGAATATGGCAAAGTAAAATTTTATATAACACACAGACACACACACATATATATATATGTAACGAGGGGGGGGGGATTTTGATAGAAGATTATAAATTATTAAAAGATTCTATTAAGGATTTATAGAGTAATTTTGTTATAACATATATAGATAAGGCTAATACAAATTTTACAATTACTTGTAAAAACCTATACATACAGTAACCAACTAAGACACTGTTATAATAATAAACATAATTATAGGTTATCAAATACCAATGTAAAACAGATAGAGAGTAGAACTGGTGCTTTTTACAAAAGGTTAAAATTCACACAACGTAGTAAGGAATTATTTTATATGGTTTTGGTTCCTAAATTTCGTAAGGACCCCGTCGCCTTTCGTACAATTACATGTGGTTTTGGCACTTATCTAGAAGTTGCTAATGAAAAGTTTTTGGATATTTTGCAGAGTTTATTACAGAGTCTGGCATCAAATCAAAATAACATATGTATAATAAAAAATAGTTTAAAGTTACTTAATAGATTGAAAAGATTGAGTAATATAAAAGGCTTATATGTTTATGATTTTGAAGATCTATACAATAGTATTGATTTAGTTGATCTTAAAAATAAAATTTTTGATTTTTTCAAGCGGTACAATACTTTGGATAAAGATTTGGATCATTTAACAAATTTATTTAATTTTGTAGTTAATGAAAATTATTTATTCGATGGTAAGCATGTGTATCAGCAGATAAGGGGTATACCTATGGGGGGGGGGGGGTAGTTGCAGCTCGGTACTTGGAGATATATATTTATTTTTATACGAAGTTAATGAAACATTAAATAAGGATTTTTTAAGTTTTAGATATATTGATGATGTTTTGTTGGTAAGGATTAACGATTCCAATAGCGAATTAAATTTAGATTATTATCCCCAATGACGAAAAACATTCAAATTATTTAGACCTTACTATCGACATTGAGAGGAGTGGCTTGAGTACTTACATTTATGATAATAGATAGGATTACAACTTTGAAACAATAAAGATTTTAAATTTTAATTCCAATGTACATCTTTCCATTTTCAGAAATATAATTATCAATAGTTTAATAAGGATAACAAAGTTAAATTCTAATCATAATAGTATAATAAGTGACATTATAAATCTCTATCATAATGCAATGGTTCAGAATTATCCTATTAGTTTGTTAAATAGTTTGACAAACCATTTCATCAAATATAAAGATTACCGTGATACTCTCCTTATGGCGATTAAAAAGACCGTCAAATAATTGTGAGTTTTATAAGGAGCTCTGTCTGGCTGTGCCGTTCTTTTCGACTTGGGTCAATGCTTTCTATGGCAGTTTAATGCTTTCTATGATCAGTTTAATGCTTTCTATGGCCAGTTTGATTGCGACAAGCATGGGGGAAGTTTCATGAGTAATTACCAGTATAACCCAGCATACAAATCTTTAGCCTTGCAGCCTGTCTCCAATGGTTGTGTTCTTTTTGTTTATAATTTTGTTAGTATGAATTTTCCATGGTTATTTTGTTAATATTTCTCTGTTGTCAAAGAGTTTTGGGATTAGATGTATAGTATGTGGTTTTGGTATTATATATATATATATATATATAAACTGCAAACTTAATATTTAATTTAAATATCATTTGAATCTTTGGTGTAATTGTGAACTCTATTGCGGGCAACTTGGTGCCTAGATGACAAAATGTGTGAATTGAACTGAAAATAACTTCGATGCATTCTTCTGAGTTAGAAGTTTGAGCAAATATGATAATTGTGAAAATATTAATTATTTGTAAATATATTTTTGTTTTTTGTGCCAGTGTTTGTTTTTATGTGAAACTAAGATTTTTTAGTCTAAAAATATAGAATTCAATTAAATAATACTTACACAAAACATTGACTTTTATAAAGGTGCTAGTAATGGTCGTTAACCACAAATGAGTAAAGAAAATTTCTATACATTTACCATTGAGAAAAGAATCTTTTTACAAGCGAGAGTTGTTATTACGTGTTATGATTGAAATGTCGTTTTGATAAGTATTTTGAGAATATAAAAAAGGGAAGTTTAGATGCGATGAACTCGAAAGAAAAGTTATGAAAACGACTACTATGAAAATTTATAAATAGTATTAAAATGATGTATATGACTCTATGGATATATGACTACACATTTGCCATCCTTTGGTTAGAAGATTCACTGACACAAATTAAGGATAAAGAAAACCAATTTCTTGAATTATGTAAATCTATTGAGGGAGAAATTAAAGATTTAAAGAATTTAGAATTAGATTTTGAATCTAATCAAGAATATAAAGAAAAATGAATTTTCATAAAACTAAATTTAATCGTAAAATGAAAGTTTTACAAAAAGGAAGAATGTAATGTTATTTCAGTTTTGGTTGCTCTTTTAGTAGTATGAACAAAAATTTGCTTTTGATGGCTGAACATAACTTTCGTATTAATCTATCTACGCTGAAAAAAAGTCTGCCTCTGGCATCTAGAAAATAAATTGTGGCTCTAGAAAAAATAGTTCCATGTCATCCTTATAAATTCTAGTTTCCTTTGCTAGAGAGTTCTAGTTATCACTATTAAAATTCAAGGAAGTTTTATTATATTAAAGTAGCCAAACTTATTTAAAAATCTCCGCAAATAAATGCAAACACAAGAAGTGGAAGTATTAACTATAATTCTAGCTTATGAATTAATTCTAGAAATGTAGTGATAATTTCTCTCAATTCAATCTATTCAGAATATAATGTATCGTTTCATTACCTAGAAAACTATAGATTAGGAATTCTCGATCATTTCGTCTATTCAGATTATTTGTTTACTTTATTCGCATACCTCGGAAATCTATATTTCTAGTTTTGGGATTTAGAAAATGACTACCTATTCGTTCTAGATGAAGGCGGTACATATTTTCTTTCAGTGTAAGCTGAATATTGAGAAATTCAATGGGAATCCAGAGAACGTTCAGGAATTTTACGGACAGTTTAAATCAGCTATTCATTACAATGATGAGATGAGTAAAATAGATAAATTTCGAAGCTTCAAAAATCTCCTATAATCATCAGCACAAGATGCTATTCAAGGTAAATTTCAGATGAAAATTATGGTACCCCTGTAAAAATTTTAGATAAGCGCTATAGTAAAATAAATGTTGATTATGTCTCATATTATTAAGTTGTTAAAATAGCCACCTGTTCGTAACTCTTCTAATTTAAAAGAATTACGCATTTTGTATAATGCTTGTGAAATACATGTAAGAAGTTTAAAATCACTAGGAGTAGAGTTAGAGAGTTATGGAAATTTATTTTTTTCTTATAATAATAAATTTAATACTAGATACAGATAAAACTGAACCGAAAAAATCGCTTGTCCGCTTTTGGACACGTGTTTACTTTGGCTGATGACGGGCTGTTAAAATTTTCATTCCGAAATGCGTCCTGTGTGTTATTTTATATTTTATGGGAATTTTAACAAAGTTTTATTTTTCTAGCTGTAATACTAGATAGTTTAATGTTGAATTATAACAGAGATAACAAAATCGAAACAGAATCATAGAATGTTTTAAAATTATTAGGCTATTTCAGAGCATTAATTAAAACCAGAAAAGGTATACTTTCGTTCGCTGAAAATAATCAGATAACAACGCAAGACTTGGAAGTAAAACTGTTATAAAAAATATATTATTTGAAAGAGATTTTCCTAATAGTAAACTATTAAAGCACAAAATACCTACAGCGACTATTTTGATCATGAAAGTTGAAAATAAATGCATATTCTGTTCTGAGAATCATGAGATAGAAACTTATTCTAAAACTATATAAGAGTTTCTTATGTTTTAAAGCGCCAGTTTCATCAATTCATAATGAAAACGTAACAAAAGATACTTATTTGCAAATCGCTACTGCATTAGCTAACTAAAAAGGATATAAATCGGAATTACGTCTCTTACAGCAACTAGAGTCACAGAGATATTAGGTTGAGCAAAAAGTTCTGGGAAATTTTTAATCTAATAGTTACCAGAATTTGTATCATATATAGGAGTACTAGTGGTATATCTATAGGAGTTCAGGAATTTTGGCCCTAAAATGCCTATTGAACAGTATGGTTTGCGTGTGTTGATCCGGCATTATTGGTTAAAGGTCTAACGATTCTGAAAGCCGTCGATGAGATTAATGAGGGTGAAGGTGCTGGTACGGTGACAAACTTCGTATTTCCAGCAAATCTAGAATCTGGCAGAATGAACGCAGAAAATCATGGACTATGATGGTCTCTCCTTTGAAGAATAGTCCTTGTTGCTTTTGTTATTAATTTGCGCATAACAGTGCAATTTTCACAAATTTCTCAGAACGTTTTGCTCAACCTAGTAATTCATGTTGAGTACAAAATGTTACGATTTACATTTTTGGTTCTAAAACCGAGCTTAATTAGAAACGTAGAAGGTACAGGATCGTTTTGAAAAATCCCGAAATTATGAATAAAGATGCTACGTTTCAAGTGTTAGAGACGCCTGAAATTAATAAAGTACTGTGCCCAAGAGGGATATTAAAAAATTATGTAAAAAGAAATAAAACGTAATTACATAATAGAATATATGGAGATTAATTGCCTATTTTGATAGGCAGTGATTATTATTGGAAAATGGTAACAGGAAAAAAATCCTAGGTTTTGATATTATCTTGTACTTTCTGAAACAATTTCAAGATGACTGAAATAGAGAATACAGTTTCGGAAAATTATAATGAAAATTCAAAATTTAAAAACAATATCTATGTAGTTGGTTGCCCAAGAATGGAAAAGCTATTGAATTAATGGATAATCATTAATTAGCGAGAAAAAGACTACATAATTTGAATGATAAATTCGACACATTTCCAGCATTTTATGAAAAATATCCTAATGTAATACGTACTTATTTAGAGAAGGGAATGGCAGAATTTATTAATTCTGAGCCGAACTCAGTATATTACTAAATGCCCCATCAAGCAGTCATGCATGAAGACAATATAACTACCAAACGTATAGTCGTATTCGATTCCTCATCCCATTCTTCCGAATATATTTCGTTGAACGACAATTCGCATGCGGATCGAAATTTAAATCCCGATACACTTAGTGTTTTACTTCCGGTTTAATTGCACAAAATTGCAAATACTGGCGAAATAGAACAAGCAAGGCATTCTTCCAAATCAATCTAAAACCTGTAGACAGAGATGCTGTTAGACTTTTATGAATTGAAAAACAGCCTAATCCAAGGTCAGTTAAAGTTGGAAATATTAAGGACAACCAGGGCTTTATTCAGTGTGAAGCCTAGTTCATTTCTGTTATCATAAACGTTAAAACATCACATCAGTAAATATAGATACACATTTCCAGCAACATTTGACCTCTTAATGAATGAATGTAATATTTACTGGTTAAAGGGTTAAAGTGGAATTCTGAAAAGAGAATTTTGAGGATGTAATTTCAATATGCACAAATGGACTATGAATTTTCAAAGTCTTCAATCACAGTTTGACCTAAGATAAGAAACTATGCATCAAAAACCTCCTTATAAGAAAGTTCTAGGTTAAAAATGGAATACACGGGAATATTAATCGAAAGCTAAATTACAGAATTTTTTTAAATATGAGGATAAGAATAATATTGTAACCAAAAAAGAAGTTTTAAAGTTGATAAAAAATTCGCATATGCAATTCTTATGCAAGAAATTTGAAAATTTGGACTAAATTAGGAAGATGAATTAATAAAAAATATGTACAATAAATGAACTAATTGTTGCAAACAACTAAGCTCCATTGATATTCTACGTTTGTTAGATATTATTTTGGTAGACATGCAAAAAATGATCTTTAAAATTTATAATTATGTTGCTTCAATGATAGTTATGATAACACGTTCAATGTTTCAATGGTTCAAAGACAAGTTCAGTGACAAGTGACAAGTGCTAATGTTTATGGAGCTGTTACTTACATACGAAATCGAGTTAACGAACAGATATTTACTACTTTTATCCTTTCCAAAGTAAGAGTAGCACAGATAAAGAAGTTATATCTGCCAAAATTAGAGTTAATGAACACAGAAGTAGGAATCAGACTAAATGCTTATGTTAAAGAAACGGAAAAAAAGAAACGAAGTCAGTTTGCATACAGATTCGATGACTACCCTGCATTGTATAAAAGGCGATGCTCCGGAACGGACCCTTTACTTCAAAATAGGATTCAAGATATACAACATAACACATATTCAAACTTGTGGTCGCATTCCCCTGGTTCAAAAAATTTAGCATTTTTGAAGTTGAAAAACACAGTAAATTGACTAGAGTGCTTCGAATTACTTCTTGCATATTCAGATTCGAAAAAATACAAAGAAATGTGTAAGTAAGATTTCAGAGCGATTGATTTCTGAAATGATGAAAACCAGAAAAGATTGCATAAAAATGATACAGGACAAATACTTTCCAGAAGAAAGGAACACACTTATTAAGAAAAAATTGGTCTTAAGAAAATCAAAAATTCCAGAATTTAAGCCTATTTTGGAGAATTACGGAATCATGTGATTAAATGGAATACTCTAGAATTTAAATTTATGTTATTCAGAAGTCCACTCAATTATTCTTCTAAGATGAGTCACTAACCAATCTTCGAATACGAAAAGCACATGGGAAGGTGGCTCATGCTTGGGCTGCAGAAGTACTTGCTCAATTAAGAGATAGTTGGTGATTTATAAAGTGTAGACAATAAGTGAAAAAAAAATAAGGCGGTGTGTCATATGTAAAAAATTAAGCACTAAATCATATTACTAAGATATTTCACCGCTTCCACCAGACAGTGTTAAAGAAGTATCACCATTTGAAGTCACTGGTATAGATTTTCTAGGTATCTTATACCTCCAAAGTAGTAGGAAGATTTATCTTATTTTATTTACCTGTTTAACATTAGTGCACCACGAAATTGTTATGAGGTTAAAACAACCTAATTTTGAATGGTCGTTCCGAAGATATATTAACTTCTTGGGGTTTGCAAAATTATTTGCGTCGACAACGTTAAAATTTTAAGAGAGCTGAAAAAGATTTACAAAAATATAGAACCCGATAAAGATCGTTACTAATGTTATGGCTTTCAGCCCGTCTTTTCATTAATCGAAGTAATTCAGTTGGTTTTCTGTCACCCAGGCTTTCTCCAGCTAGCAGTTTCCGAATTTCTCAAGTACGTCTTTCTCCGCCACGTTCGATAACTTTTGCTTTCAAAATCTGATAAGGATCAGTTGGATCAGGACTCATTATCACATCTCGAACCATAGTAGCAGTAGCAGGCGGTAGTTGCGCTACAACATAATTATATTTTGTTTTCGACTCAGTGATAGCTTTAGGAGTAGCTAATTCGAACGTGCTGTCCAGCATATGAAACCATAATGTAGGGTCCACAGAGATATAGGGTGGAATGACTACGGCAGATGTTTCAGCAGTTGCCATTTTGCTAGTTAAACAAAACGTTCCATGAAACAGTTGAATAGTTCGACGTTCTATGAAATAGTTGAAGGTTCAAAAATCCGCGGTCACCATTTTAGAGAATGCATTGAAGGGAGATGATAAAAATATCTCGGTGACTCAAATAATCAGAAGGTTTTGTAGAAAAATAAACTTTATTAACACAACAACACATAGTCAAATATTCGCCATCGTCACTGACAGAATATCTGCCGCTCTCTGCAGAGTTCGAAGTTCGAATGTTACTGCGTCACGTGACTTCAAAAACTCTCCGCAGAAAACGCGGGGGGAGGAAATGCGCCTCATTGCTATTGGCTGGCTCCTCGCGTGCGAGAGAGAGAGAAATAGCAGACGGCTACAAGAGTTATTACAATTTTTTATTTCAAGCTTAAACATATATTGATTTTTTCAAAATATTAGTCTGTCATACAAATAACGCCAAAATGTGTATACGTAATAATACACTTACCAGGTAAATTTTTGAAATTATGATAAAACCAATCAAATCATCATCTTACACTCAGAGAAAAACACAAAAGACTTAATAAGTTCTGAAAATGCAAAACTGGAATTTCATCATTCACTGAAGTTTTACGGTTCTTTTAACTATTCAATAGAATTTTCCCTTCATTTTAAATTTGTGTTTTGTTGATTGAATAGAATAATATATACACACATATATATGTGTATAAATATATATATACATATTTTTTTTTTCGCAGAAGCCATAAAATTTCGAAAAGAGGTAAAAAAATCTTTCATAAAAAACAAAAAACTCTTGCCATCTCCTTGATATATATATTTTTCTTTAAATGTAAAAAAAAAAAGAGTTAAAGTGATCCTTTTTCAATTTAATATAAAACCCACTAAATTGCTGTATCATCAGAGTCCCATCTTTATTAGGTCTATATTATGGTATCGAATGATTTCAGTTTCGCTTTAATGCTTTTACTCTCATGATTTCTTGTAATTTATTTTTATCTGAGTTCTCTCTGATTTGATATAATGAAATGCGGAGTGAATTCTACAGTTGCTTTGAATCCAGCTACCGAAAATTGTCAAGTTCAATAAAAAACTATTGAACCTACCCTGAAGGCTCGTTTATCGTTCCTCATAGACTACTCTAACTAGAATCATATGTGACATTTATGCTTTGTAGACCACTGAAACTGAGATTTAGAAATAATTCTTATCGCTCAAATTTAAGTGGAGTATATAAGCTTATTTATGATTTATTTTGTCTTTAATGCTTTGAATTGTCTTACACTGTAAAAAAAAAAAAAAAAACGGACTAAAATACGGAAATACTACTGACAATCTAAACGCCAGTACTATTTCCGTATTTTAACGGAACTTTTTCCCGATAAATTACAGAAAAATTTCCGTTAAATTCCAAAAAAAAAAAAAAACGGAAAATTTTCTGTAATTTACCGGGAACAAGTTCCGTTAAAATACGGAAATACTATTGGCGTCTAGATTGCCAGTAGTATTTCCGTATTTTAGTCCTTTTTTTTTTTTTTTTTTCAGTGTACTGTAGCAACACAACCGGAGATGAAAAATTCATAGGGTTCTCATTGTAATATCTTTATAATTTAAGACTGTAAGTTAGCATAGACCCATTGTGTAAACATTGAGTATACTGATTATTGTGTCTTATGCTATTAAGTAAACTAGTTACGTGGCAACCCGATATGTTGCTTTTGAATTGCATGAGATCATTTTATTCTTTTGGGGAAATTGAAATGTAACTTTATTGTAAATTTAGAAGGTAATTATAGTATTAATTTTATTAAATACAATATTACAAATATTTAAAAATTATTTTTACAATTTAAGTCAAAAGCTTTCCCAACAAAAATACACGTATTCTATAACTTAATTGCCAAAAGCTTTTTGTTCTTCCGAGATTTATCTTCTAATTTCGAAGCAGGTAAAAATGACGTCATTTGGGTGAATTTATACAGAAATGACTTTATATTGGCGAATTTATTCAAAAGCATTTTATACTTGTGAATTAAAATAAATGCTTAGAGAAATATAATTTTTCTTGCGAAAACTTTTTGTTTTTAACCCGTGTTGTATTCAGACACTTTTCTTGGGGAGGGATTTCTGTGGCTCCGTGGGGGACATTATAGAGTTCCGGGGGGGGGGGGAGGGATTGCACTTTTTGGCCATTGAAAACACAAAGTCTCAAATCTTCAAATCAATGGAATTTATCTCAATGTTCGGGTCGACAGACGAGTTTTTAATTTCTAAAATAATAAATTGATTTCTGAAGCTTGAATCTGTGAAAATAAGTTTGTATTTCTTGAAATTGTTTTGAAAGATGCAATTCAGTAACAATATTATTTTCATTAACTATTCAAATAAAAGTTCATTTCAAAATGGAGAAATTTAGTTGTCATTAAAAATTACGAAAAAATTAATATCTCGTAAACTAATTCAAATTTAAAAATTCTTAGACCACTTTTGACATCCTCGACAATATAAGACAAAAGGCGAATAAATTATTATGAAAAAAAATTTTACGTCTATTTTAGATAATCAGATTTTCGCAATATTTTGACTTTTTAAAAATTTGGAAAACTGCGATTTTCAAAAAATCCTGATGTGATGGCAAAAAATGAAGGTAATTTTCGGACTACAAAATACGTAAGAATCACTTATCAAAAGCAAAAAAACACAACCATCACATTTGTTTTATAGTATCAAATTTTCGCTATTTTCACAATTTTTTTAGTTTTTTACTTTGAAATTTAGGACTTTCAAAAACACTTGACGTGATGGTTGAAAATAAAGGTCATTTTCGGATTCAACGCTACAAAATACATAGGAATCAATTACCAAAAGCTGTAAAACATGACACAATCCAAATTTTTAAGGCTAGTATTATATATATATATATATAATACTTAACTCGTTTTGTTGCAAAAAATAATTGATTGACCCAAAATGTTTTTAATTTCTAAGGACAGAAATAGCTCTTAATCAATGCCTTAAAAGTAATTAGGTGGCTAAAGTTATAAAATGGAAATTACCGGCATAGAAATTTTTCTGACAGATACTTTAGTAAATTATCTGTCATTACAGTGCTCTAAAAAACTTACTATGATATACAGAAAACGTGCTGTAATTTTTTAAAGGAAGCACAGATTTTTTTTTCATATGATATCACACAGCATAAATAGCATACCAAAGTTATAAGGAATAACAGTGGCAAGGAAAAACAAAAACAAAAAAACAAAAACAAAAAAACAAAAAACAAAAAAACCACTTTTTTCGCTTTCGTGCTTGTTGCAGTTAGTTTAAACTATTACCTAAATCTGAATAACAGAAAACTTGGGTAAAAGAAGTTTTCATATCACGACAGAAATATAACACACCCAAATATAGGTAAACTTCCAGCCTGTCGACACGAAGAACGTGACTTTTGAGTTAAATAATAATATATTATTTTTTTTTAAAGGAAGCATAGAAAATGAAGTTAAAGAAAGTAAATATGCAAAAAAGTGAAGAAACTTTTTCAAATATGAAATTCAGCAAAACGAAAAAGAATATGCTTCAGAATTTAGAAAATATGAAAGTATATTTTCGTATACCTTGAAAATAATAATAATAATAAAAAAACTGAACATTATTTTTCGGTAGCTCAGTTTTAGTTTTTAAAGTATTTTATTTCGTTTCTTTCCAGATCAATTTTAAAACTTTTTTTTTCTTTTGGTCATTTATGTACATGTCTTCTAAAATTGTTATGAATAGAGACTTGAAATTTTACGCGGTTGTTACTCTAGAGATGTAAATGCACCCAAAGAACAGTTTTTAGAAATTTAGAAATTTTAAAGTGAGTACGAAAAAAAAAGTTCTAAAATTGAGATTTCTATAATATCGTTGATTCAGAAGTTTGCATAACTAGAAGTTTGGAATTTGGCATGGTGGTTACCTTTAAGATGTAAATGCTCACTGAGAGCGGTTCCTAAAAAATTAAAAACTTCAAATAAAAAATGAAATGAGCGGAAAACCTTCAAAATACATTATACATTACAATTTATTTGGAATTAATTTTAGTTCTCATTAAGGGGACCGAGAAATCAGCCTTCATCTTAAGCTTCGTCTTCAGCTTAATTCATCTCAGCCATGTTAAATTCACCAACTTTATGTACCTTTTTCTCAGAAATGGTGAAAGATAGAGGTCTAGATTTTTTAGAGTAGTTAAAATAACATGATTTACGTATTTTAACTGACCATTTTCTTGCTAAGTGAAACTCAAAATCAATTATTAATTATTCATTAAAAGTCATTTTTAAATAAGCATTTTTGGTAAGATTTCACTGCCTAAAATAAATAATTCTCAACAAATCATTAAATCCCTGTGTTAAAGTATACAATATATCATAATGTAAGTATTAAATAAAAATCTGAGTTCTTCAGTTAAATAGATATTGAAAAAAAGGAACATAAACATGAAAAATCCAAGTTTTCAGGAAAAGTCAATTAAAGATTTAAATGACCATTAAGCTGTGAAGTACTCTTTGAAAGAATGATTAATTTCAACACTTATTTTTTTTTATATATAAACATGTGTGACACATCGTTGGAAAGATAAAAGTTTAAACTATTTAATGATATAAAAAAGTGAAAATCGATTTTTTAGTTGAATTTTGCTTTCCTGGTTCCCTTAAATTAAGTCTCACGTTCGCCTAGTGCAGAAGACTAAAGTTTAGTCAAACAGTGGCTTAATTATTAATTTTTGAATTATCTATATTCGTATAAGTTCCTCTACAAAAAAATTAGCACACAAATACTACATGGCATATTTCAACAATTACTCGAGCAAAGCTGCGTGTTTTGCTATTATGTCATATTTAAGGTAGTTTTAAGTACGTTTAAGGTAGCTGTTTCATTCATTACCTTACGATAGCTCAGTATAAAGCCGAAGACAGCAATGTCTCCACCATTAGGTTGTTTGCATGTAACTTAAGAGGTTAAGCTAGTAACTTGAAGACACACATACGTAATGTTAAACCAATGGGGGCGTTCTTTTCAAAATTCTCATTCAGATAATAAAAATATTGAAGTCATCAGTTGTCGCAAGTTGATTTACAGCTACAAGACAAATGCTAAAGAAAATTATATACTTAGTAATTAGAGTGAATAACGTTTTTGAACTTCTGAGATCAATTTCCCAATTTTTAATTCGAGCTCTTCCACCATTCAGTAGCTTGATTTTCAAATGAAATTGTTGCCTGTAAAAATTAGATGCTATAGATGGGGAAGTTTTGAAGACTCAAAATATATTTTTAAAATCTATAGATTTTTGTAAACTGTTTAACATGAAATAATAAGTTTCAATGACTTTTTAATATTTTGTCATTTTATGCAGGACAAATATAAATTTTTCCCTTTAAAAAAAATGAATGCTTAATCCTGAGATTGTTATGAAGATTTGGTCTTTTTAATTCATTTCCATTTTCTCTTGCTAAAGAAACTGGACTTGATACCATGTACTATTAGATATGGACTAAAAAAGCAAAACACAAGAAAAGAAATTATTACTTTGATTGAGTTCTTCTGTTAGATTCTGAATACTGAAAAAGTTTACTAAGTGAATTTTGTCACTTTTCTACCTTTCAAAGACTATGTTTTGATTCAAACAGATAGGAATACCAAGAAAATAAAAATATCTATATAAATTCTAATTATTATAACTTTTGTGTTTGATTTATAGATTTTTCTAGATCTATTTTCCTAATATCAATATCGGCATCCTTTCTGGCAGGAAGAAACAAAAAGTTTGATAAATGTACTTTCTGAAATAAGAAAGAATAGCTATTACCTCTGTACTATTGCTAGCTCTGTTTTTCAAGCAGTTTTCTAGCATTCATAACTTTTAGTATTTTCATTAAATAGGGTTCTGTATGTTTATGTTTTCACTGGCTGTCTGTATTTTTAGAGTTCCGTTCATCTGACGAAACCCTATTCGTCTCACTCCTCTGTCTGTCTGTCACAGAGCCCGTTCTCAGAAACTATATATGATGGAGACTGGAAATTTTAGATTCTTATATCTGAACACCTCACATCAAACGACAAATCATAAAATTTCGAAAAAGTGTAGTCTCCTAAGTTGGAGACTTGAAATTTTGGATACTTATAGCTGAACACCTCACATCAAAAAACATATAATATTTTGAAACATTATTTACCCCTCCGGGCTCTAACTTCTGTATTTTTAGCACTTTTTCTAACCTCCACACTTTTCACCCGAGGTGCACTTTTCTAACTTTTGCCGACACTCCTTTAACATAGTGGTTAAAGGAGTGTCGACAAAAGTTCATATTACGCACTGGCTTAAGCCTGGATGCACTGGACTTAAGCCTGCACGCACGCACTGGACTTAAGCCTGGCGGCAAAATTTCATATTACGCACCATAGCCGTACATATTTTAGTTCCAATTTTTACCACCAGGTGGCGCACACCTATCTCGGGTGCTATGGGTCCGATTCCCTCGACTAATATACCTACGTGCAGTTTGTAAACGAAGTTTTGTTTGGATAGAGGTTTGTTTAGAATAGATTGCCTCCTTGTTGCGAAATGTGGAACTAACAGATTTTACAAAAGGATAAAGTGTTTTGAAAGGAATATTAAACGAAACCCTCTGTACGATCTGTGATCACACTTGTCCACTTGTTTTTTAATACCCATTTTTTTATCTCTGTGATTGTACTTTCAAATAAAATAAATTAATATTCAGATGTGCATAATACTCATAAATAATAATTGCTATTTTTTCCTACTTTTGTAAAATATACTACTATCTGTAATTTATAACAGTGCATGTAACTTGTTTCATTTTCCGTTATATGAAAACTCCATTCATTAAAGATCGTAGCGGAAGAGAATTTTTCCATCCCTATGTATGAATTTCATGCTTGAAAAGGCTATTTTTATACGTGCCAGAAACTACAATCCCTTTTCAAACCTTTTCACTAAAAATTATTATTTTTAAAAATTTTTCCTAGGATATGCGTAGTCAAATATATGTAATGGGAATTGTGATAACTTGCACTCTGAGCAGTTTTCGATTTTTAAGGTTATCACGAGTTAAGTATTTACTTTAAAAAAAGTTTCGGTAGTTTATATATTTTTATAATCTTTTTTTTAGATTTAAATGAAAATAGCTACAGATTAAAATTATACATAAACACAGTTTTTTCATCACTAATATGTATACAAATATGCATACAATACAAATATGCACGCAATACAAATATGTATATTTATATAAATAAGACTTTGTACACCCGGATTTTTTATGGGATGGACATAAAAAAAAAACCTATGCGAGAGTGCATGGGAAGTTTTCAGAAAATATAGTTTTAATCATGGTTTAAAAGCTGCAGTAAATGAATAAGATTTACTTGAAACGAATCGGCCATTTTGAAAAGGAGTTTCTATGATGCCCCTTTTCAGTTGACCCCTTTTCAAAATGACCGATTGAAATGTTCCCGACTTTTGTCTGTTTATTCACAAGCATTTCAACTTTAGGTCTACGGATAGAATACTACGGCAGTCTGAGCAGCAGAATTGTGCGAATTTTTTCTTGTACGGCATTATTCCGAATTCTTCCGCCTTAAAAATCCTTTCTTCGGGCATAAGTGGAGCAACAGTATAGCTAGAATTTATAGGTGCCTTATACAATCCACTTCAATTATGTCATAGAATTTTGTCAAATCAAAAAAAGCAGCCTGCTACAACTATTCTGGAATACGGTACACTGTTAAAAAAATACTGCCAGTTTTTCGGTAGGAATCGGAAAAATAGTTGTACCTTATCGTACCGGAATAATTTCCGACCTAGCTCGGAATAAAATCCGTAAAAATAAGGAAATAGTCAGTAAAACGGTATTTTACGGATTTCATTCCGATTTTACTGATTTTATTCCGAGCTGGGTTGGAAATTATTCCGGTACGATAAGGGCAACTATTTTTCCGATTCCTACCGGAAAACTGGCATTATTTTTTTTACAGTGTCATTATAATGGTGGCAGGTAATAAAACAGCTTACATAAGAATTTAAATATGATTTCTCCCGCATTAAAGAAGATTAGCATTAAAATGTCTGTAGATGTATGCAAATAATATGGTTCTAATATTTCTGAAAAATTAAAAGAATAACTGAAACAATTAACGTAAATCAAAAGTTTCTTAAAAATCTATATGACAAAAAGGAAAAAAAAATCTACATAAGTATATTTTAACTTTTGAAAATATACGTTAAAGTTACAAATTAAAATAAGTAAATAAGCCATGATTGATTTGTTAAAGAAAAAAAAAAACCACTCTACAAGTGATAAATCATAATGTCATTTCTGCTCAAATAATGACAATCGAAGTAGAAGTCTAAGCAGCGCTTCACCACACTGCGCAACTGTCGCCGAATACGGTGGCTCAATTATCAGCCCCCCCCCCCCCCACCCCACACCCCTCTACACATCGCTATTTCATCTAAGACTTTGGAATTTATATCATTTTAAAGAGTGGCTAGTTATAAAATTTTTTATCGAAAACATTTTTTATATTTTTCTTTACGTTTTATAAGGTAGAGAAGAAAATTTAAAACTGCACTTTGAAAGAAAAAAAAAGATTTTTGAGAGTTATATTTTTTTACTGATATAAATTGTGACTTTATAGGAAAGTTGTAATTTGAAAAGTTGTAGGAGATATACTTCGTAACGATACATAAAAAGAAGCAATTCGCTACATTCTTTATTTTTTCAAATCAGTGCTTTTTCCGAAGGGAAGGAATGGAAAGCCCGGTGGAGGAGAGGTGAGGACATTTTAGGAAATGACCCTTTCATCATGCCTATCATTAGGAAAATAAATCAGCTTTATACGAATCTGTTCTAACATTGTCTATTTGTTCCCTTTTATTTACTGGACTACGACTATAAGGTAAGGTTAGCTTTAAGACAACAGCAAAAAACTTTTGTGGTACATCTTTAAAAAGCACAAATAAAAGGCACACGAAAGAATAGAGAAGAAGCCTCAAAAAAATTTTTGGGTTGAGGAAACCCTCTTCTTAGTGCAAAATCCTAAGAAAGAAGAAGTTTCTAGGATACATACGAGTTTAGGTCAAATATTCAATTTAATAGACTTTTATTTAGCTCGAGGTAAATGAAAAAGAGCAAAATTTTCTAGAATAGCGCACGTAGCTATTGCTGGCATCATCTTTTTGATAAAATGTTAGTTTTTGTGACAAAATATTTGTAACACCATGTGAAATAAATTACTCTATTTTATAAAATGTTAATAAATAATTTGTACTGTGATAAAACAATTTTTCAACATCATTACAAACAAAATAAATAAAATGTTGATTAATTTTTAGAGAGACAAAGTACTTTACGACACATTTTCAGTACTTCTAATTACGAATATGTTTTTGAATGAAAATAAAAAAAGGAAATGATTTAACTACGTACTTAATGATTTATAAATATATAATTGTCTTTGGCATTCAGCAGTTATAACTTACTAACAAATCAAGTGGTTGGAGAGCAGTAGAAAATTAACGAATTCAAAACAATGAAAAAGGAAAGGACGAACTAGCTGTTCAATATTGTTCTTTGATAATGTTTAGAAGACAGTTTTACTTAGCAACCAAATTAGACTAATGAAAATTGTTTCTATCGATCTTTTCTAATGCAAACTAGTGTAGAGAACATTATTGAACAAACGAAGAGCCATAAAAGCCTCCTCATCATGTTTGTAATGCAGGGCATATTTAGTTATTTAAAAATAAATTCCAATTTGTTTTAAAACCATAAAACCAGAGTATTTTATCTTCTCAAGGGATCTATCGATAATTTTAATTGTTGAAGTTCATAATACATTCCGAAAAATAATGCGCATTACGTTAAGATAACAAAAGCAAAACTACTTAAAAAAAAAATAAAATTTTACAAAGAAAAAAAAAGATAAGTTACGATAAAACTGTTGGAGAATTTTTTAATTATTTTTGTCTCGGAAGATATGACTTTATATTAAATCTCACATTATAGCTAACAGAGTATCGCATTTCATTTCCAAGATATGCGAGATTAAATCTCTTTTCCAGTAAGCAGTGATAACAGAAAAATTATTTGGAGAATTCAATCATAGCCGAGGCTTATACGATTTAGCTTTAATTATATTTTTTGAAGAGTTTTTAAAACAATTTAATATTCTCCGACACCCATACTCAGCGTTTTAATTATATGTTAGAGAGACTGTTACAAATTCAATTTTATTTTGATTAAAGACTTGGAACTCCTCAGAGTAATTTAAAATCTTAATTTCAGTCTTTAAAAATTACTAACCTATCATAAGAAACGTATTATTTCTCAAAATGTTCTTACATTCATTACATTTTAATCGCACGAATAATGAAAAAAAAAGAAAAAACAACAAAAGTAAATTTTATATGCGAGTTATGTCCTAAATTAAACGGAATTCGAGATATTTCATTATAAAAGGCGAATAAAAGAGAACAAAGTGTAAGAAGTGGAATATCAACCAAAATCGGACAACCAAGAGTCCAAAAGGAAGCACTAAAGCACTAAAAGACGGGGTTTGTTAAAAAAAGTCTTTTACAATATAATGAAAATGGTTTTCTTGCTACACAGCGTTTCTGAAGAAGATGGAAGATAAATAGGTGAAGGAATAGTTTGGCTGTTTGCTTTTCGGTGATACTTTTACATTTTACCCACAAAATCTAAACAGACCTGAACTTCCGTTAAAAGAGTAAGCTGAATCAGTATTTTAGAACCCCCTTTTACCACATGGCACACTTAAATTCATGGTTAGATTTCCGTGACACACTAAAATTAAGATGATGAAAAAAAATAATGAAAGGAATATATGAAGGGATCGGGTGTAAAACAAGATATGTGTATTTTTTGATTTATTTTTTGATATTCACGTAAAATTGTTTAACTGCATCCGGGCAACTTTTTAAAAGTACAAGGTTTATTTGTTACTCAATATGTGTCATTAAAATCAAAGATAAATTTTAGATGAGAATTTTAACAAAGAAGTCTCTTTACGCATAAATCCAATAAAACAACATCTATCAACAACATTGCTTATAAGTTAACTGACGGTTCAGTCTTGACAAATCAGCTGTTTTAGAAGAACCAATCACAATAGTAATACTTTTGTTTTATTTGGAAAACTTGAATCTTGAGTATCTCGAAACTTATGAGTTTGTTAGTTACCTTGTTTTACACCCGGTCCCTTCATACATCATTTTGAATTTATTTATTCACCTAAACAAAATTCTTCATACAAGACAAAATATGCAAATAAAATAAAAATAAAAACAACAACTAGAAAATAGGAATTCTGCTTTTTGAGAATTTAGTGTCGCCCCCGATGTAAAAAAAATGTATATATAAATAGTACAAAACATATTTCAATTTTAAGACTTACAGCGCACGCTTTTATTTTATGTAAAATGACGTCATTCGCATCCGCTTAAGAATTCCACATTTACGATCCACTCTTAAAGATCTACAGTAAGAATGCATAGTATGCATTTGTGTATCGCGAAATAATACACAAACGCAGTAAAAATATGCCGTCATTAAAGAAACTCGACCAAAAAACAAAAAACAAAAAACACCGGCTGTCTATTGATTCATAGGCCTTCAAACATTAATATAGATATTTAAAATTAAATATATTTTATAATAGCTCCATATTTTAACATAAATCATATCGTTTATATTTTTTCAAAATAGCACGTATTTTAATTACATTTTCTTTCGTTTGTTATGAAAAATGGCAACAAAAATATATAATTAGTATTTTCCAACTATTTTTCCTTTACTTTCTACAGAAATGGAGTACTTCCGTTGCAAATATTAAGCAAATGGCTACAAAAACTACAAAAAAAAAAAAATTAATATTTCAAAAATAAATGGAGATGCAGTTTTCAAACAAATTGCATTTAAAAGTACTATTTTTCTCCAATGCGACGGTATAAAAATTTAAAATGTGCGATGATTAGAAGTTTAAAAAATTGCTATAGAGTATTTAATCGTATTGCTTTGTTTTACGGCTGGCTTCTGTAAGGTAACGTTATTTTTTGAAGACCACACAAAATAAGCTGGGAGAAAGAAATAGCATACCGTACCGGGGCTAATAAAAGGAAAAATAACTTCTGATAATTTGTAATAAAAAAAGATTAAAATTCCTAAAGACCCTATTTTTTATAATTAACTTTAATATACAGGGTAGTCATAAAAAAACTTTGCCGATATATGGATCTCTAGCGGCCGATCCGTTCGGCCGATTCGTTCGGCCGATTCGTTCGACCGATCAAGATGAAATTTCAGATATATGAGATTCAGACGTATGAGCTCGGGATCTTGTGAAAGGCAGCAAAGTGGCGCTCACGGTAACGGTTATAGCACAGAAACTTGGAATTTTTGAACGACAACGGACAATTTTTCTCGTCGCAAAATAATCAGCGTATGCGAAAACTCAACGGTATGAGTATCACAAAAAACGGACGCGTTATGCACGCACAAAAAATAGCTCTACAAACGGCAAAAAAAGAACAATAACAATAACAACAACAACAAAAAAAAACAATCGGGGCGCACGGACGAAATTTGCCTATGACAGAGGCAAAACACCAATCACTGATTACAACACAGATCGGAGAAAAGAAAACTTTTATTTGGATTACACAAATTCCACAACGGTGCCATCACAGACGATTGCGCATTGCTTGAAAGAGACTGTGGACAATACAGACAAACGCAATATAGCATGAGGGCAGTGGCGTGGCGTCCGGTTATCGCTGGATGCGGCGATGACCAAGCAATATTTTAAAACTCTTAATAAGCTTTTAAAACTCTACGATCCAGTTTTAGCAGAACATTTGGAGTTCATGTATAAGTGAAGGTAAGATTTAAAGTTTCTTTTTTGAACATTCAACCATTGAATTTTAGAGTTAATAATTTTTCACCACAAACTTAAATAATTGCGATGACCACCGAAAATTTTCACGCCACGCCACTGCATGAGGGATGTTTGCAATCTCATGTACACTCTAGATTTGAGATATCCCCAGAACCAGAAATCTATATGAGTGCGGCCGGGAGATCACGGAAGCCATGAAAATGGAAAATGGCGTGATATGAGGCGGTCGCCAAAATACTATTTCAGGACCCTGCGAACAGACTTCGCTATACGTGGAGGTGCACTATCTTGCATCCAAAAGATGCCATTCAGTGAATTTCGCTGCAGCAATTCTGGTATGACGTAATTTTGCAGCATGACTGTATAGCGAGAGCCTGTCACAGAGCTCGTTACAAACCCCGTTGGTGTCGCTTCCTCAAAGAAGTTCGGGGCGAGAACAATTGTGTTTGCAATACCGCATCACACAGTAGCTTTGGCGTCGTATAAAGGTACTGCTGTCACAGCGTGCGGATTCGTGTCTGCCCAATGCACACAATTTTTGGTGTTGACGTTGCCAGTTAAGATTAAATGTGCCTCCCCCGTCCATAATATGCGAAGAGACCAATTGTTATCGCCATCATATCGGATAAAAAAATCACTTGCAAAGTCTGTACGTTGTTAATGGTCCCCCGCGTAAAACATCTGAACGCGCTGGTACCGGTATGGAAACATGCTTATTAGAGAGCGCGGTAGCTTTAGAACCGTTGTTTTCGGTATATCCATTATATGAGCTGTACCTCATGCAGTTTCCATGTGTGCCGAAGTCACTATGTGATGCATTTTCATAACAGTGTCCTCAGGAACAGTTGGTCGTCCAGATCACGGTCTATCACAGGTGCAGCCAGTTTCATCGAATTTCTTTACTAAATCACACAGAACATGTGGTGTACATGGGCCGCGTAGTTGGCGATGGTTTCGGCAGTAATTACGCAAGGCTTCCGCGGCGTTCATTTTATTTTGATAAAAGAGTTTTACCAAACCATCACGAACTTTCGGTGGCACAGACATTTTGTCGGCATATGTGAGCTCCCGACTGCAGCAATGAATCAATGCAGAGATCTCTGGATTGCCTAAGAGAGTCGTCATGCGCTGGTTTACTTCCAATCGGCGGTGCTCAGTCGAATAGTCTTTATGCGTAGACGTTGAACATATTGGCGGAATTTGCATGCCAACTCCTTAGCATTGGGTTGATCGAAGAAAACAAAGGGTAAGGGAAGAAAAGAAAAAGAGCCATACATTTTTCCTTTTTTTATATAAATTAAATAAAACAATAATAAATTAGAAAAAAATATAATAAAAACTATAAAAATAGCAATTTCTGAGATTTTCTGATTGCAAATCAGAATTTGGGAAAAATCCGGCGGGAATTTGATGACTAACTTTAGCAGCCAATGAGGTTGCAGAATGCGACGGATCAAATCGCCGGTGAAAACTGAGTTGGGAGAAACGATTGAAATGACAGGAAAGCGGATGACTCAGAAATCTGTAAAGCGAAAAGTCACAATCGGATTTGACATGCTATTTCTGCAGCCAATAGGAATGCAGGAGAGCAGCGAATCAATTTCCGAGGCCAAAACTGACAAAAGTAAGCTGAAAAAACTAGAAATTATTAAAAAAATATAAGATTTTTAAAGAAAGTAAATAGATGAATTTCGGTGCCAAATGCTTAGGCAAGAACAATGTCAAAAAATACATTGAAAAATTAGAGAATAGTGATTAAAATGAAGGGGAAAAGTAGGCAAAATTAGAATTCAGAATAACACTGCAATGATGCGTTTAAGGTGGTTCTTGCCGCCTTCGATTAGAAGGTGGGGCAAAACCGTAATTTTGGCTGAGGATGGCAAGCTGTCTTTTTTACCAACTGAGTTGTTAATATTATATGGTTTTATTGACCGCAAAACTTCACTGGGTATAATAATACAATCTCTTTGGAAATTTCTTGCAAGTTTTTTAATAACTTGCGAACTTGGCCGAATTTTGAGATTTTTATGAATCCTGATTGAAGAACCAACATTTCTACCCCGCTTTTTATCCGTTTTCTACGCCGAATATCTGGCAAACGGCGTTCTGTGATTGATGTCTTGCCTCTTGCATGTGCAAATTTTCTCCGGGCGCCCCGATGTTTTTTTTTCGTTTGCAGAGCCGTTTTTTGTGAGTGCATAACACGTTCGTTTTTTTGTGATACATGTACTGTTCCAACGCTCTTTAGAATTTTCACATGCGCTGAGCATTTTGCGAAGGAAAAATGGGCGTTGCCATTCGAAAATTTCGAGCTTCTGTACCTATAACAGTAGCCGTGAGTGCCACTTTATTGTCGTTCTCAGAATCCCGAGCTCATGCTCATACTGGCCGTTAGATGTCCATATATCGGCAAAGTTTTTTTTATGACAGCCCTGTACATTATATATAAAGAAATATCTGTGCTTGATTTTTTTTAAAAATTAGAATATTTTTTTAGTAAGAAAAAAATTTGGTAATAGACATACCCTTAAACGAATTTTCAAGAAACATTTGCACTGCATTTTGTATTGCAATCGCATTCCTTCAAGAGGCATGATTAATTATTTTCTAGACGAATTAAATTCGCCTGAATATGTGAGACTGTTTTCATAATGTTTTCGGATTGTCCGTATAGAATACATAAATAAAAAAAATAAACTTCAAATAATGAAAAATTATGACACTAAACCTGATTTCAAAGTAAATCGTGTAACATGAAATATTGGATGCTAAGGTAATGATAATTGCGTTAACTTTTAAAATAATTATGCATCTTGACTTATAATTTTTGCGGCACACATGAAGCACTCTCACAGTGTATCACTGCGCCACGTCACATCGGTCGAGAAACACTGATCTGGCCTATTAGAAGCATCCAAGTTCGATCCTAGACTGTAACATGGCATAATCTGACTACGCTTTAAAATAATTTTAATTGATTTCTTAAGGTCAGTTCCCCGGTCCTTATCTTAGGTCAGTAACTATGATAACACTGTATTTGGCTGACTGACCACTCGTTTATTGGAATGCATCGTTTTCGGGTTTGTTAGTTCTGTCGTGAAATTCGAGCCATGTGTAGACTTCAAGTGGGGTTTCTGGTTAGCAGTTTGGCTGTCAGTTCTCGAAAATTTTGTCAGAAGTTGTATTTTCTACTTGAATAAATAGCCACCGGAATCTATGGAATTCCATTTATAGTAATATTATCTACTAAAGTAAATTTCTTAGGTTCCTGCAGAACGAATGACGAGATCATTTGGAGCTGAGTTAAGTGAATTAAATTCAATAATTTTTGGGAAAGAACCCCCCTCCCCATGCCCCTCCCGCTTAGTCTTTCATAAAGCAGGCTTGTTTTTTGATCATCTGAAAGAAATCTACCTGCTCCATTGCTAATTCCCTGCTTACTGTTATAAATAAATTACTGTGTTTGGTTAAATCTGTGTAATGATCTCCTTTACAAATTGACAGCCCAAAAGTTATGTCACAAGTACATTTTTTACTTTGTTATTTCTGTTACTTCAATTTTAATTTTAAATAACGTTTTAAAGATGTTTTTCTTTCACAACAGGAAAAAAGAATTACATAAATAACAAATTTATTTGTATACTAGTATTGCAGATTAAAAAAAAAATATTAAACGTAATCCCTGTAGAAAAATTAATTTTTTTAAACTCCAAATAAAACTAAGACTATACGTTATTTTAAAATTGAAATTTTTAATGCTTTTCTGAGCAAATGTTTTAGAGGGCAAAAATATATAATATAAAAAATATTCATTTTTTAGTAAAATCTGTCTCTTAAAAAAAGGACCAAAATATTGTAAAATACATTAAACATATTTGTAATTTTTTCCACTCTACTGCAGTTTGCGGACTTCTCAGAGTGACTCTAATAATTTGTCATAAATAAAGTTTGTTCGGTTATTTTTTGTTATTGTCTCGTGTTTTCTTCTGAAATGTAAGATTTTTTCTTTGTCTGTTGGCATATTAAAAACAAAAATAATCAACAGTCACAATTTATTGTAAAGCAAATGCACCTCCACTTATTTTTTTTAAAACATTTTATATAGCTTTAATATTTTACTGTAAAAGTATAATACTTTAAACTTTAAATGCATTTTCTAAAACCTATTTTTTTTTTCAAAAGGAGCTATCATCCGAAGGGATAATTAAAAATATTTTCAATGAAACTTTTAGCACTGTCTATATTGTTTCCTATGGAATGTAAAGGAAATTTACCGTGTACTTCCTAAGCACGTTATGAGAATAAAAATATTATTAATTTATTGAAAAATTTTAAAGTTTTCAAAAGTAGATCTAAAAATTTCAATAATAAAGACTTGGAAGTTTATCACATTCTCGAGGTAAAAGTTTACTTTGACATCACTTTACATAATGTAGTTTAATAATTATTCATGCGGAAGTTTTAAAGTTTTTGAAAGTTGGTTAAAATGTAGTTCATCTAATCCTTTCACAACGAGCATTCTGTGAGGAATTTTTTATATTTTATCACTGTTTTTCTAGATAGAATTTTTTGCCTAATTCTTGAAATCCTTTGATTAAGGGGTCTCAGGACTCTTAAAGCTTCCAAACTTTCGAAATTTTAATTTTTTTAGGTGTTAAACTACTATCTTTTCTAAACATTTTAATATAACTGTTTCCATGAAATTCTCATTAGAACAAAAGTTATGGCTTTCAGAATTATACCTACTGAATAGCTAAAATGGCGTTTCCGAATCTTTGAAGTCAGTTTTTTTCAAATGACGTTTTTGGGCATAACGCGCACGATATCGCAAAAACTTCTAAATATTTTTCATAAAATTTTCAAAACATATGTTTCATGTTAATCTGTATAAACTGAACCTAAAATTTCCTTTTTATTGTTCAAAAAATATGTATGGTTTAGGTGATTATATTATAGAAATTTTCAGAATTTTGTATTAGTTAAATATAACTTTGTATTAAAAATAGGAAAATTCTTTAAATACAAATTTAATTAGGTTCAGTGTAATTATTACAATTTGATGTATAAGTAGGTACCAAAATTTTCATTCTAGTTGCAATATTTATTTTGTAATCGTGCGCGTAAGCTATTATAAAAAAATTCTGCTCGTCAAATAGCTGACGGTTTGTAGCCCCCTGTAAATGCTAATTCTGCACCTTGAAATTTTTTAAGCACATAAAATTAAAGAATGTACAGTCGTGGAAAAATAAAAAGTAAACACCCCCTACTAATTCCTCAACAAATTATCGTAGAAGAAAGTAACTGGTACCGAACGTTTGGAAATAAAGTCTACTTTTAAGTGACGTGTATAAAATTAGTTTAGAGGGCCATCTACATATTAACCCTTAAATGCCTGGTGTTGCTTTTCGGCAACATACCCAATTTAGGCTCTAAAATACTATTAGAATAATATTGAAGCTATAATGCCTAATGTTGCCAATAAAATACATTCTGAAAATATTATTAAATCGATTTTCAACATGAAGATGTCAACACTTGTGCTGTTTAAAAATAAAGATAGATTTATTTTTTCAATTGTTACTACTTGTTCTTTTTGTTTTGTTTGGAAGCTTGCGAAATACTCTATTTTGACCTGCAGTGAGCAAGTAAAATTTATTTCTTATTATAGTTCCTAAAATTCTTGTGTGTTTAATATTATAGAATTTTAAGAAGGGAAATTACTTTTTCAATTAAACACCAGTATTGCCGATTAGTAAAAAACTGTTTTTTAGCTGTAAACTATACTTAAAACAAAATATGATTTTTTAAAGTATTTTTACCATGATTTATTTAAAAAATGAAAGCCGAAAAACATTATTACAATGATTTTTGAAAAATCAGGCATTTAAGGGTTAAAACGAACCCAAACTTTATTTTTTTCAATAGCAATACCCAATTTTAACAAGATATTTCAAATCTGCTGTTCAAACTATGCCTAGACACCAAATCTCAAGTCATTTGAATGATAAGTTTTTGAATTATAAACATTCAAAATTCAGTGCTTCTAATGTTAAATTACATTTTCATGTTTTTATTTCTATATCTAGAAATTATACTCCTTATGTGCTAATTTTTGCGTAGCAATAATACTAATATACCCAAACATAAATACGTTAAATTTGAAATTTTTATAATTTTATGATATGATTTATGAATTATGAAATTAATATTCGAAAAAATTATGAATTGCAACCTACAATTTTTTTGATATATTTAGATTTATTAAGTCCTACTTTATGGAAATCCAAAATTTCACATTTTTCTTCCAAGTGGTTTTCAAATTATGCTTAAAAAACGGAAAAATGATGGTTTAAGGGGCCAACTATGATAGTTGGTTGATTTTGTGACGGCCGATTATCTACACTAGGGATATGGGCCCGAGGGGGAGTGCTCTCCGTGGGGGTCTTTCTAAGGGAACCTAACCCGTATTAACGCACGGAAATCCATGGTTCGAAGAAAACCAGGAAAACTCCGAACGATTAGGCCGACGGGCGCGATTGGGATCGAACCCAGCACTTCCCGTCTACCAGTTTCGAGAGCAGAACCTCTCAGCCACTGGTGGGGCCCCAACTATGATAGAAGTGACTAGTTTCTTCTGCTATCCTTTAATCTAGCAGTTTTCAATGACTGCTTGAATAGCGCTTAAGATGCCTTGATCAAGAAGGAGGCCCTCTCGGTCAAGAATTGAGTACTGAACTTCAATTTGGATACAGCCCCTAAAATGCTCTCCTTTTAAAATAATTAATTTCTTGGAAACTTATCGTATGGATTGCATAAAAATTTGTTTTTAGGCTAATTGAAGGGTGTAGAGTTCATTTATGCTGTCAGAATTGTGTACTGCTGTTGAAAAAAAACAAAGTTATGGTTCGTTTTAATATGTAGAAGGCCCCTTAAGCAAATTTTATATACATCATTTAAAAGTAGACTTTATTTCCAATCTTTCGGTACCAATAACTTTATTCTACGATAGTTTGTTGAGGAGTTAGTAGGGGGTGTTTACTTTTTTTTTTCCACGACTGTACTTATTCCTTCCATCTCAATGAAACTTGCGTTTTAAAATCATATACATTTTAAGATATTAAAAGTTGAAAATTGTCTCTTTTTTCATTTTTTCCCGATTTTAAGAGTCCTGAGACCCTTTAAATAAGGCAAAATTTACTATTAAAATTTACTGGTGGGCATTTCAAAGATTATGAGAATCGTTTACATCATGCGTACATGACCAAGGCTAACGAAAAAGAGAGCCTATCGCGGGGCATCCCACGTGTCTTTTTTACAGACCGCTAGAGTGACGTGATGCTCTTTTCGTACACCTGCATTAGTACATTCGAGTATCACGTGACTCCAGCGGTCTGTAAAAAAAGATACGTAGAATGCACCGCGGTAGCCTGTCTTTTTCCTTAGCCTCGTACATGACGCATGTCGCTAAGTGTTTAACATTAAAAAAACTAGGGGATCGTACCGGGCTTCCCGGGTTACAGAATATAGGGGAAAACATTTTTGTTTATTGAAAACTAATTTTCTTTTTTATATGCAATAAATTTTTTTGATTGCCCACTTAGATTAAAAAGTATTTTTCACACGAAAAATACGAATTATACAATCAAATATTTTTTGAAATTTAACAAAAGCGATATTTTCTTATTAATCGCATGCTAAGAGTTATTTGACCAAGATTTTGCTACTTACGGAATCCTTTTATATTCCGATAATTTCAGAGCTTATATATGTCTGTTAAATTTGTGTTTTATTCATATTATTTTATTTATTTATTCATAGGGAAGTTTTTTTAAATGGATATTAGCCGTAAGAAAATGATGAATTCTTTATTTTGTTTTAAGGGCAAACGGATTAATCTTTCGTAATCGAGCTCCGCGCGATATAGATAAATAAAAAATATTTCATGCATTAAAATTGTTTTTAAAACCATAGACAATCAGTAAACTGAGATGAACTTTGCAAACAAATTCCATTTGAATAAAAAAATCCTATTTGATGATCCAAAAATTTAAATTGTATGATTACAAATATGTTACATTTGTGTTTTTTTTAAATAATATTCTTTTATTTGTTTATAAAAGAAGCATTAATTTCGTTAATTTGTCTTTCACAAATATGTTAGATTGGGGTTTTTTAATATTATTCTTTTATTTGTTTATAAAGGAAGTATTAATTTCGTTATGCAAAAATAGTCAGAAAAAAAGGCTGAACAATGTTTTTGCTTTATGTGCAAAATGTTTATTATTATTATGAATTGAAACCGGTACGTGATAAGATAAACTTTAAAAAAATCATGCTTAAAAATTATTTTAAAAAACATAATACATCAGTCAATTAAGATACAGTTTTTAAACAAATTGCATTTGAAAGTAAATTTTTTCCCTATGCGACAAAATTGAAAATGTACGATGGTCAGAAGATTAAAAAAATCTAGTAGCGAAAATTTCAAGACTGAAATTTGATCGTGATGTGTTGCCATTCGCAAAATGGCGTCAGCGCGTTTCTTCGCATAGCTACGTTTCTTCTTTATAATATAGATACGTAATCAGTAAAATATAATAAAGATCAGTTATTACGATGTGGTTATCAATTGAAGCTCTTATGTTTGGTATTCCGGAATGAAAAACAGCAATTTTTACCTTCTCAAAATTTGCATACGCGCTTCTCATATCCATATTCATCATTAAAAAAAAAAATTTGTATTTTGTTTGATCATTTTAAAATCATTTTAACTCAAAACTGGAAGTCACCATTGTCAGCTTTTATGTGAATAGACGCACTCTTTACTTGAGATTCTAATCTCAATTCCGGAGAGTAAAAATTTCCGTAATTTATGTTTTTTAGACGAATTTGCGTTAAAATGTTTAGTTTTATCTAAGAAAATGATCGTTTTCTTTTAAATATGACTTCATTTTCACTTAAATAAGCATTTCACCTAGTGTCTGAAACTTATTATCAGTACACATGCTGAAGGAAAAACAATATAGAAAATTTATGAGGAAAAATGCATTTTTCAAAAGCAGTATGTCATTTTCCGTTATTATTCCCCTAATATAATATTATGCTCCTAATGGGATTTTGCGCCTCTATACCCTATACAACAATTTTTATAAACAATTTTGTATTTTTATCAGAAAATGGCATGAATAAAGATAAAAATACCCCATTTTGTTTCTCTCTTGTCTGCAATAATGACAGCTATCTAATTTTCATCATTTTGGAGAAATTTCATAAAATGTATTTAAAATTAAAATATAAAAGTAGGGATATTAAAAAAAAAAAAAAAAAAAAAAAAAAAAAAAAGATAGTGCGATCACATCTAGAAATGAACAGCTTTCAGTTGAAAAAAAATTTTAGTAAAATTGGTTCAGCAGAATGATCAGGGCAGATGACTAAAAAACACACTTGTGTTTTAAATATATACATTATATAAAATTGTGAAAAATTAAATTAAGCAAATTATGTTATTTTGATAAAATTATAGTAGAATGTCCTAAAGAATAGCATTAAAGTTTTATTATTTGAGAGAATTTTGGACAATAACTTCAGGAACATGATATTATTTTAAACATCGAGTTATTTGTTTGCTTGCCTAACTCGGCGAAGCAAATCTATCCAGGCGAGAATCATCAATATCTGTAATGTAAATCGCTATTATTTCACTATATAGAGGTATTCCGCTATATGCCTCTCTTTTATAAAGACACTCTAAATTTTTGTAAAACATTGCGTTTTATCAGTGTGTGATTTTAATTACATTATTTTCAAAAGTGAAGCATTTTAACCTGTGAAGAATTTGAAAGCAGAAGGGCTGTGAAAATGACGCCCTTCTGCAAAACATAATTCAGTTTTAAGAATTAAAATACACGCTGTTTTATAAAATGACGTCATTTGTATCGCTAAAGCAAACACTTTTACAATCCAATCTCAAACTTCGTCTATAGAAAAGTACGCATATGACATCATTATAGCGGAATAACAGACAATATTCTTGACATAGCCCGTATTTTAATTTCAACTTTTAATCTGGTTTTATAAGAAAATGGCAACAAAAAGATACAGTAATGTCCTATTTTCGACTATTTCTCGTTTACTTTCAATGACTTTCAATAGAAATAGGGTACTTTTGTTGCCACGATTGGAAAAATGGCATTAAAAACTACAAAAAAATTAATATCTCAAAAATAAATTGAGATACAGCTTTCAAACAAATTGCATTTAAAAGAACATTTTTTTCCTTATACGATGGTGTAAAAATTTAAAATGTGCGATGTTTAGAAGTTTAAAAATTTGCAGTAGAGAAAATTGTAAAACCAAAATTTTATTTCAAATTTCAAAGTGTTGCCATTCGCAAAATGACGTATGCGTTACACACAGATATGTTTGTCCTTTATAATATAGATATGTAGGAGAAAACAGGCTACATGTAAACAATGTACTTTTCATCTAATTAACACCATATAAAAGTATTTAAAAATTTATTAATATCAATTATGGACAATTTAAAAAATATTTTTACCTCATGTTAATATAGATGAAATGGGCATTGTTCATGTGCAAACACTTTTCCCCGCAACCAAATATTTGGACCCCCATTAATGTTTTTGAAAAACATGTTTCGAAATTTGCTTCAAAAAATGGTTTGAACGGTTTTAAAACTCACTAAAAAGTAAATGTTGACAATTTTCGAAATTATTCTGGCAAAAGAGTAATGAGTAATTTCAGAAATTTCTTTGTTACACTATAAAAAAAGATAAGTGTTTTTAAATCTAGTAAAATATATCATATAACCACGAACAAAAATATGCAGTATCCTCTTCCAAGTTGCGAACGATTATGAAGAGCGTTCTTTGTCTTTAGAAGCATTCATAAAAACAAAATTTCTTTTGCTGCCGGATTTTCGGAAACATTTCCGTGTAGTTATTTATAGTGTATTAACCCTTTGCGGTGGAGTGTCGGCAAATAATCGCCCAAGCTTTATATGCATGATTTTATTTTTATATTCTATTCGCACCGCTATATCTTAAAAGTAAAGTTTTTAGTAAAGTTTTCTTGCACATGTTGTCAAAGTGCAAGTAAAAATACTTCTTAAAAAAAAAAAAGTGTTGTGAACCGAATAAATTCGCGTAAGATTAAATTCGTGTTCGAATAAATTCGTCTGTGCCTGGGATGAGTACTTGGACAGCAAAGCGTTAATCAATTTTTTTAAACAGGAATATCTGTTTTTCGGATACTGTCGCTGCTCAGGTAAACATTTTCATATTCAACAAACATGTTTTACAGAGAAAAATGATAAATTAACAGCACTACAATAACTTTAAAATTATATTATTTTGTTATTTTTGAATGCTTAAATTCAATTAAGCAGCTGAAAATATTTAGTTGAGAATTGTAAGAGTCCTAGAAACACATATTCCGGGATGACAAAACTAATTTATACACTATAAAAACTACTCGGAAATGTTTTCGAAAATGTAACAGCAAAGAAACCTTCTCTTTTTATATAAATGCTTCTTTAAATCTCGAAAATATATTGGTTTCTGATGCTTTTAAAGATAAAGAAAGGTTTTTGAATAGTAGGAATCTCGGAATAGCTAATTATACATTTTCGTTTGTGGTTATATTAAGTATTCGTAGATTAAGAAACCCTTTTTTTTAAACAGAGTATAGCTGAGGCTTCACTTTTTCATTTGTGATAATGTTTAAATAACTTTGCAATTTCAAAACCCAAACCACTTTTTTTTTAGATGCTTCAAACAGCTAAACAGAATGAAGGGTAAAAATTAATCAACTTTAATCTATTTTAATACTAATTTCTGAAAATACAACAAGGAAGTGTAACAAAGAAATTTCTGATTTCATACATTACTCTCTTGCAACAACAGATGTCACAATTTACTTGTTATTGAATATTAAAACGACTTAATCCTTTAATGAATGACTTTTTTGATTTTGTTCGGTAAACATTATATTTGAGTCCATTTTTGGTTATTATCCACTAGAAAAATAGTGAAAAAATTTGTTTATGTTTCTGTTGGACATAATGGCACAATGTCACTCCAGAGTTATAAAACAAAAATGGCTCAAAAAATGATAATTTTAAATTATATACTTACTTTAAAGTGTTTACATTGCACAATAGCAACTATTCAATGATATATTAATTTTTATAATTCTTTTAATAGTTTTCATAATTAATAATTACTATGTTATAAAAATAGGGAAAAAACGCCAGTCGAGTACACTGCAAGCAGCATGAACAAAATATGTTATAACCTCCCCGTGATAAAGAATCAGAACAAAAACAGTCTACACGACCTTAAATGCATTTTATCATATGTATGTAACACATAATAGTTCACCAAAAGATCAATAAAAAGTGCCAAATGGCAAAATAGATGATGTAGCACCTGAGTTACAATATGCATTTAAGGGTTAATTCGTTTTGGGGCATATGATATATGTCATACTATACGTGTTATATTTACATTATTTTGAAAACGGCGTTCCGATGCCTTAAGTATTTTTATATAAATTTAAGGAAAGTATCATTTTTAAAATTCGCATTTCACATAATTTTCATATTCTCTAAATTTATTATGTATTTTACCATTGACGGTGAAGCACAAAGTTCTTAAAAAGAATTTGTGTGTTTCAGTTTTTTGCTGACCACTTTGCTTAGGGAATCTGTTTATGAATTATTTATGCATTCTTGTCAATCTATCGTGAGATGATGCAAAAGAAAGTTGAATATTGGAAATATGCAGCTGTCTTTTCTCACTCAGATAGCTTTGAGCGGATTCAAAGAAATATTGGCTTTGGCAGATACTTTGTGCGAGTGTCACAGATGGCAGATATTATCAAAGAATTATTGATTGTCGCCTCTTTCTTTTTTGCACGGTTGAATTCTAGAAGTTTATGGAATGACTTTAGTAACATTTTTTGTCCAATTTTCTTCTGAACTTTTTATTCTAATAATCTTGCTGTCAATGTTTTGTTTAAGAAAATTTTGGATAGAACTCAATTAGCTTAAAACGAAGTTATGAGAAAATAAGATTAAATAACTTTATCATATTATTTTTAAAAGCTAAATTTGAGTTCTTTTATTAAATAAAATGTTTATTGTTAAACATTTAATAACCGTCCTTAAAATTAATTAATTTCTGCATGCTCATTTTTCACATATATTGTAAAATGCAAGTAAAATCACAATTAGTTGTTGGATTTTCTATTTAATTGTGTAATAAAAAAAAATTTATCTACAAATTTAAAATTATAACGACTGAAAGAGTTTCTTACAACTTTATATATCATTACCTTTAAAATTCTACACTAACAATTTCTAAGGGTCGCCCAAATGAAAAGTAGACACGTGCGATTGCGCAGAATGACTGCAGCTATAGCAGCGCCACCGAATAGGAATTTAAAGGGCTGTAGGAGGTGTGCACTGCATAGCATTCAACATTGAAACCTGTTGTCGTTAGAGGAAATTGATCGAAAGTGAAGTCGTTCATACATGGATGCTTTCAGATTGGAACAACCCGCGGTAGTGCGGTTTCTGATTGCGGAAGGTGAGCGTAATGCGGACATCTATCGGCGAATGGTGGCATACTACGGCGAGGACAGTGTAGGCCGAACAGCTATGAACAGTTGGTGTAAAAGTTTTCGTGAAGGGCGGCAAACGATATCGGATCTGCCAAAAGCGGGCCAAGTAAACATCGTGATCACCAACGATTGTATTGCCGCCATTGATGAAATGAACAGAGCTAATCGGAGAGTTCGGACCCGTGACATCAGTGACAAACTCAACCTGAGTAAAGGAACGGTTCACACCATCATCCACCAACATCTGCAGTACAGTAAAGTGTGTGTACCCATTCCACACACACGTTCGACCTAAACGAAGCTCGCCATACATTGCCGCCATCAGCGATGGATGTTCGCATTACGCTCACCTTCCACAATCAGAAATGGTACTACCGGGCATTGTTCCTACCTGGATGTATCCCTGTATGGCTCGACTTTACTTTTGTTTAATTTCATCTACCGCGAACAGGTTTCACTGTTGAATGACGTATGCAGTGTACACTTCCTACCACCTTTTATATCCCTGTTCAGTGGCGCTGCTATAGCTGCTGTCATTCTGATGCAATCGCACGTGTCTACTTTTAACTTGGGCAACCCTTATATATATGTAAGATAGGGGAACATTAAATCATATGCCTGAGAATGTTACTTGCCTTTATTGCATTTAGCGTTACAAAAAACAAAATATTGGACTAAAGTAGTAAAGAAGTTGCATACTTAATCGATTACGTTACATCTATAATAATTAGTTGAATATAATAATTATAATATATGTTATATATTTGAAATATAAAAATATAATGCAGATGAATGTCTTAAAAAGTATATTGCAGACTGGTCTAAATTTCAGTGTACGTTGCACAAACTAAGTGTAAAGGTCTTATAAAAATGGGATCTATTGTATCATGCATCGCAGAAAAAAATTTAATTGCAAAAAGTAATATGTTTGTGTTTGTGTATTAATTTCTAATTTTATTAATTTTGAAGGGTATTATAAGAACTTTATAATAATTAAATCCAGTAATAAGAAAACAGAGGATCATTTTAGTTAATTTTTTTCTAACAAGAAGAGTGCTGTTTCTTAAAAAGAAAATGCTATTACTGAAAGAAATTCACATATAAGTACAGGCTTATGAGCTACCACTTCCTTAAATACGGATATTAAATTGAACAAAAGACACTTTAAAAATGTAATGTACAGTTATGTTTATTGCGACAAAAGTTAGATAAACAAGTATGAAGTTCAATAAAGAGCAAAGAACTTCTTAACCCTTTAAGACCTGACCTACACAATTGTGTAGGTGATCCTAAGGAAAAAGAAAAAATAGCTTCCTCTGCTTTTGTGACTTAATGCCTAACCTACACCCCACAATTGTGTGGATATTCCCTTGAGGTAAACTGACATCGAAAAATTTTTTAAATATATTTTTTCAATCAAATATTTTCCTGTTAATCAGGGTTAAAAACCAAGACTTTTAATTTCTACCAAAACTCTTCAGGTCTTAAAGGGATAAAGATACTATTCAAAAATGAAAAAAGTATAAGAATTTTCAAAAGAAAGTCTTTGTTCATTGGGTGCAGTAAAGATATGCTACAACTTTCAAGGCAGAAGCAAGAGTGCTTTTCCTACTTTTTACGATGTTTTTAAGTCTTTTCCTTTACGTTATTTAAATTATCAAAAAAAAAAAAAAAAAAAGGAAAAAATCTCGAAAGTTATCTGTTTTTATTTTGTACAAATAATCTCTGGTGAGGATATAAGAAGAGTTATTGGATAAATAAAAGATATTTATTTAAACAGGAATGTAATCATTATTTAAAATTGTTTTTATTAAGAGTTAAATTACTAGTAAAGTTTACAATTTAAAATATAGAATCAATTTATTCTAAAAAGTACTCACCCAAACAGGCTCTTTGATTCTGAGACGGGACGTATCCATAATCACATAAGCAATTGAAACCACCCTCTGTGTTTACGCATTGTCCATGCATGCATAAGTCTGGATTAGCATCACATTCATTCACATCTATTAAGAAGAAAAAACATCAAAGTTTATTCCAACTTCTGAGCCTGTTAAAGTACAAATTTCAATTAAAAATAATTCTAAATCATAAAAACGAAAAACAAGCAAAAAATACAGACATTTTTACATTTGTCAGGGTATTTAGCTAATGTTTTTGTATCCTTGGACGACATAGTTTAAACTCTATATACAGCTTCTAAATTTAATTAATAGAAATAAGATAATTTTAAAATACAGCCGAATCCATTCATAGCAATAAGAATTATGCTCAAATAAATTATACTAATAAGTGGAATATTAGATTATCCTGATTAACCTTTTCGCGTCCGAATTATATTTTTATATTTCCGTGAGAAATTATTTTTAGGTTTAGGAAATTAAAATTAGCTTTCAAATTGAAAAAAAAAAAAAAAAAAAAAAAAAAAAAAAAAAAAAGGAAAAAGGTTTACTGACATTTAACGAACATGTCATTTACTGAAATCTAAGGAAACTAGTTATTCTGCGTACTATGAAAATAGGCTATGGAAGAATTTTTGGAGACGTTTGGAAAATGTATTACAACAGGATTAAACAGACATAACATTCAAGCATTTTTTTTAACTTACAAAATATTGGTTGGAACAAATAGTGTCTTATTTAAAAAAAAAAAAAAAAGAAAAAAGAAAAAAGAAAATGAATTTAAAGAATCCTCTATCATCGGGATTTCAAAATGTAAATTTTTCTTAAATTTATTTTTATTCACATAAATGCTGTGATTAAATAAGGCAAAATTTGCAATTAAAAATTGTCTGTGGGAATAATGAAGGATTTTGAGCACCTTATGCGTCCCGTATTGATGACGCTCGACGAAGGGGTTAAGCAAACATTTTTTTTTTTGCTTTCATTACTAACTGATGAAATATAAGCGAAGTGAAAATAGTAAATAAAAAGAATATACTACCATTGCTATACTCAGGTAATAGCAAAAAGTTATTGCAAAGACAAAGTAATAGTAAAGTTAAGGCATGTCCTATTATTTAAGACCGTATTTTGCCACAAAGGGTAAAATAGTAACCTTTTTTTAACACTAATTAAAATTATTGAAAAACGATAATGCTGTAAATAATTTAACCCAGGAATTATTATTGTATAATAATACATTAAATGCAAGGTAGAATCGTCTTTTATTGTTTCGCTATTTCTCTGATTTGTTCTCTTATTATTTATTTTGAGATTTTGCTATTCCTACTGTTTTATATTCAGAAAAAGTAAAGCAGGTCGAACTTAAAGGGTTCTAGGTTCAATGCTCCTGTTTTCGTATACTTCCAATTTATAAAGACACGTTTATTCTCGCTACTGTTTTTTCAATCCGTCCTTTTCCATTTATCATTTTTACTCCCGACCACTTTACTCGCAGTCTAGAGGGTATTTAACACATACGTAATTTATACAACTTTTGAATTTAATTTTAAATGGATCAACACTCAGTTTCATGTATATGAATGATTTTAGTGTGTTATTTCAAAGGCATCATTAAATGTATGTGATTGGAACATTTTGTGGAATGATATATGATTGGATTTGAAAACACATATAAAAGTAATTCTGAAATCGAAAATTTATACGCTGAAATAGTAAGTTTTATATTGATAAAGTTGGATAAAAACAAGTTGGAAATTGCACGTCAAACGTGGCAAATGAGGTGCTTTCGTACTATAACTAGTTTTATAACTTTTTTTGCACTGCATATTGTAGTGAATGTATATTTTAGTGCAATTCATCAATGCATATCAATTTCATTCTGTTAGAAAGGCTGTAACATCATTAAAATGCAATTGAAATAATTTTTTCCCATTGGAGGTAATGTAACGAAAAACTTTTGAGTGTCCCTGTAATTAAACTATACATCCGATTTTCGTAAAATTTGAAATGACTCGACAAAATTTACAGCAATTATATATTTAAAATTTCAGATCATTCGGTTGGGTAGTTTTTGCTCTGTTATATGAGGACGGACGGACAGACAGACCGACCGAACGACGACTATAGGTACTACGTATTTATAAATTACGAACGCACCTAAAAACTAACGTTTTTCTCATTTTAAGTAGAAGGAGATTATAAAAATTTATTAAAAGATAACTGTTGAATATAATAATGTAATTATTGTATCATAGTTTTATTGTTTAATAGATGGCGCTCTACATCCATTTCTGCGTGGACTTCCAACACTATGACCTCACACTATATCAAGGACAGAGTCTTTTTCACACCCGTTTCTCACGATGAAGAAATGAAATGCACGATAAAAGACGATGTGTGTACTGTTACAGAAGATATGTTAACGAACACTTGGAGAATTTTAGAATACCACATTGACATTTTCCGAGCTACCAAGGAGGCACACGAAATTTCATGAAGGTGGAAGTTGATGGAAAATTGCTGGAAATGCATTTTTAATTATGTTATGTGCTTTTATGTTTCACTATATTTATGCATTGTATATGGTGTGTATAAATGCTGTAATTCTTATACAGGGCTACACAAAAGAATTCGTAATGATTACTGGGTATGATTGCAAATTGCTTAAATGTGGTTTTAAAATGAGTTATGCATTTTTACGCTGAACTGCATTTAGTTTACTAAGAAATGTTTGCAGAACATAGATAAAATGATATACGGGGTCACACAAAGAACATACATGATAGAAGAATACATGGAAAGATACATGAAGACATACCTAAGACATACATAAGAAGATACATGGCCGTCTATAAATGTTAATTTCTGGAAATGTGATTCCAGTAGTTTTAACATTGTTTTTACTTTGAATGAAACATTAGCTTAATAGTGGCGTGAAATAAAGGTACTAGGTTAACTACAGGGTTGTACAAAAGTATACAAATATGTTTCTATCTATTAGTACAAATTGCTGAAAGAGAAATTTCAACCTGTTATGTGTTTTCTTGCTAAACCAAATTTCTCCATTATATAGTATATATATCAACCTACAGATCAAATACAGTGCTGTTCAAAAGAATTGGAATACACATTTTCTATGGACGGTAACTGCTGAAATCAGTTTTTCAACAAGGTTGAAAAGTGTTTATGACTTCGGTTTGTCCGGCCATCTGACCGTCTGTCCGTCTGTCCACGCTCTAACTCTCGTAAATATGCTCGGATCGTTCTCAAACTTTTGGATGTTAGTGACCTCTACCATAGCACGTTCCCTATTGCAAATGAAGTTTGTAGCATGTTTAGTTGATTTACTGGGACAGTCAAAAGTTTTCCGTTACATTACGGCCAATTGGAAAAAATCGTTTAAAATGATTTTTAATGGTGTTACACTCTTTCAAACATAGTAAAATTGATATTCATTTATGAAGCCCACTAAAATATGCATTCTGTCGAATATGCGGTGCAAAGAATAGTTATTGTTCATTTACAGGGCTACACAAAAGAATTCCGTTCATAATGGTATAGAGGAAATTGTTTGCGATGTATTTGAAAAGATTTCAGAAACTATATTGTATCCGAATTACTGTATATTAGTAATGATTGCTCGAAATGCATTTTTAATTATGATATGCGCTTTATTAGGGTTTCGTTCATGTGACGAAACCCTATTCGTCTCGCTCCTCTGTCTGTATGTTTGTCTGTCTGTCCGTCTGTCCATCTGTCACAGAGCCCGTTCTCAGAAACACGTTATGGAAACTTGAAATTTTGCATACTTATAGCTGAACAACACACATTATACGACAAATCATAAAATTTTGAAAAAGTCGTACATTTAATCCTTTGGGCTCCCACAAGTGTATTTTAAACAATTCTTTCTAAGTGAGCCCCTAATTAGGTTGGAGGCATGAAATTTTGCACACTTATAGCTGAACACCTCGCATCAAATGACAAACCATAAAATTTTGAAAAATCCGTACATTTAATCTTTGAGCTCCCATATGTGTATTTTAAACAATTCTATCTAAGTGAGCCCCTATTTAGGTTGCAGGCGTGAAATTTTACATACTAATAGCTGAACACCTCCCATCAAACGACAAATCATAAAATTTTGAAAAAGTCGTACATTTAAACCTTTGGGATCCCACATGCGTATTTTAAACAATTCTTTCTAAGTGAGCCCTAATTAGATTGGAGGCGTGAAATTTTGCATACTTATAGCTGAACATCTCACATCAAATGACAAACCATAAAATTTTGGAAAAATGGTACATTTAACCTTTTCGGCTCCAACATGTGTATTTTAAACAATTCTTTCTAAGTGAGCCCCTATTTAGGTTGGAGGAGTGAAATTTTGCATACTTATAGCTGAACACCTCGCATCAAATGACAAACCATAAAATTTTGAAAAAGCCGTACATTTAACCTTTGAGCTCCCATATGTGTATTTTAAACAATTCTTTCTAAGTGAGCCCCTATTTAGGTTGCAGGCGTGAAATTTTTCATACTTATAGCTGAACACCACATATCATACAACAAATCATAAAATTTTTAAAAAATTGTACATTTAACACTTTGGGCTCCCACATGCGTATTTTAAGCAATTTTTTCTAACTGAGCACCTTATTAAATTGGAGATTTGAAATTTTGCATACTTATAGCAGAACACCTGAGGCGACAAATCAGGAAATCTTGAAAAAGTCTCACGTTTAACCCTTTGAGCTACCGCATATGTATTTTAAGCAATTCTTTCTATGAGAGCCCCTAATTAAGTTGGAGACATGAATTTTTGCATACGTATAACTGAATACTTCAGACCACACGGCAAATCATAAAATTTTCAAAAAGTCTTTCTTATATTATTTACTGCTCCGGGCCCTAAATTGTGTATTTTAAGCAATTTTTCTAAGCTCCGCCCTTTTCACTCGGAGGACACTTTTCCAACTTTTGCCGACACCCCTTTGACCATTCTTTCATATTATGCACCATAGCCTTACATATTTTAGTTCCACTTTTTACCGCCAGGGGCGCCTACTTATCTCGGGTGCTATCGGCCCAATCCCCTCGACTAATATATCTACGGATAGTATATAAAGTTTCGTTCGGATAGAGGTTTGTTTAGAATGGAGTGCGCCCCTGGATGCGAAATGTGGAACTAACAGATTTTTCAAAAGGATAAAGTGTTTTGAAAGGAATATTAAACGAAATCCTTTGTGCGATCTGTGATCACATTTACCTACTTGTTCACTATGTTTATGCATACAATAAATTGCGTATAAATGCTATAGTTTATATACAGAGCTACAGAAATGAATTAGTAAAGGTTACTGAGTATGTGCATAAATTGCTTAAAGGTGGGTTTTAAAGGAGTTATGCATTTTTATGCTAAACTGAATTTAGTGTACTAAGAAATATTTGTAGAATATAGATAAAATGATATACAGGGCCACGCAAAGAGTTGGATACATGGCCGTTTATGGGTGATAATTTCTGGAAATGTAATTTTAGTAGTTTTAAGCGTGTTTTAGTTTGAATTAAATTTTAGCTAAATAGTGGCATGTAATAAAGGTACTAGGTAAACTACAGGGTTGTACAAAAGTATTCAAGTATGTTTCCATCTATTAGTATAAATTGCTGAAAGATGAATTTCAACCTGTTCTGCATTTTCTTGCTAAACTAAATTTTCCCATTATATAGTATATATACCAACATACAGATCGAACACCGGTCTGTTCAAAAGAATTGGAATATATATTTGGCTATGGACGGTAACTACTCAAATCAGATTTTTAAATGTTTACTTAGTTATCTTATTTACCTTATTTCCCTAAGTAACGAAGTTTCGTTAAAACTTTCAGGGAATGTTGGAAAGTGTTTCATAATCTATGCTGTATGCATGATTTTTCTACGGTTACATAACTGAAATCTAACACAATTCTGACCATATCATTGCACATATTATGGTCTAAATAGAGTTAAATTACCGTTATGAACCGTTTTCTATAGAAATGTCGAAAAACTGGGCAGTTTGCCGCAAATTTTTAACAGTGTATCCGACTCGTCGGCATTTATTCATTGCTACATTGATGATCGGCAGAAAAAAATGTATCCAGTGTCAAATAAAATTCCGGTGGCATTGTAAGTTTGGATATAGTTTAGCAGTCAAATACTCTCTGACACTGTGTTTAACCAAACGATATTCATATAAGAGAATGCCTTTTTCTGGAGTGTACAAGATCATGGGAATTGTATACCTTCTAGAACTTTCAAAATACCACTTTTTAAGTATCGTTTAGACACTTTAATATCGTCAACACATCCATTAAATTATTTTTTCCACACAGAGTTTTACAAAAGTTTTATCCAATTTCTATAAACGAGAAGTAATTCTTTAAAAATTTGCTGCGATGTTTGTGTTAATTTCTTCTTGATTTAACGAAACAAACTTAAATTAACAAGAAATTACCAAAAACATACAGTTTTCTGTTATTTACTTAAATTTACTGTTGACGAAAAATTTCATTTTAAAATTTTATCTTCTTTGTATGTTATTTACGCGTGACATTTTATAAAAATATTTACAGCAGAAAAGCATTAAAGAACCCTAACATATTCGCAAAATTTTGGAACAGAAAATATATCTCATGTCAGGAACTCGTCTTTTACCATCATCTTGAGTGCAACATATTATCCCAATAGTATTTTAAAGAGGCGTGTTTGTCACATATTTTTAAAGAAACAAGCATCTTATGGATAATTCATTTTTGAGTATACGATAACACTAGATAACAATTTAATACTACACTATTACGGTAAGAAAAACATTTTTGTACTCAAAACTCTTTTGGTTTTTGTTTTTCTGTTGAGTAAACAGGTTTACTGTTGTATTACTGAATAAAGTAGAAATGAGTTGCTTGAGAAAGAGAGTAAAATAGCACAATATTAAATATTTTAAAATAATTTTACTTAGCTTTCAATTTTCTTTTCGTTTTAGAACATCACTTAATAATGGAAAATATTAATATTTTCCAATAAAAATTCAATAAACTGATTTCTTTGCCCACAGTTTATTAAAGGAAAATAAAATTATCAGAACAAGTTGAAAAATAAAAAAAAATCACGCAAAAACTATAATCACGACGAGATTGTTTGTTAAAATTAAAATATAAAGCTTTTATTACTTAAAAACCCACAAGAAAATGAGGAGAGGTTTTTTTGATTAAAACATGTCAGAAGAACGCCAAAAAATTGAGCAAAATACAACTGATGGCCATTCACGAAAAATTGGGAAAAACTTCGTTTTGGCACTAGAAATAAAGATCCGATGAATTCCCCCAAAATAAAGTTGTTTTACCCTGTTTTTTTTGGGGTGGGGTGAGGGGGTGGAGGTGGCGGGTAAACGGGGAAATTTTACCACAGGGAGGGAGGGGATGATTTTTTTTAAGTAGGTTAAGTGGGGAATTGTTTATTATGTATTTTTTAATTCTTAATCGAATGAACCATCCGCAAGTCGATACGAATTTTTTTACAATGTTACGGAAGGTTTTATGAATACAAAGTCGACAATTATACTTTATATTAGATGTAAATTTCCAACTGGGCGAAAAATGTTCGGACCAGGATTCGAACCCGGGACCTCCCTAGCTGAAGCCGCCAGTGCTCTGCCATCTGAGCTATCCCGGACGATTCTGGTCGAACTTTTTCACCCACCTAACCTTGATGATTACAGCATCTGGTCTGAAACCTGGTTCAGTATTAACAGAATAAATCTCAGGTAATGGAACTCCAGAAATCGCTGGATACGAAATTACACTAGATTAATATTAACACAATTATTCTAATTGGTAAACACAATTATACTTTATGCAGGTATGTAGGTTTTAATAGCAGCAACTGATGGCCATTCACAAAAATTTGAAAAGAACACCGTTTTAACACTAGAAATCCGATGAGCCCCCCAAAATAAAGTTGTTTTATAATATTTTGGGGGCAAAGAGCACATTTTAACTTGGGAAGGAGAATTAAACTGTTAATAATTAAATCAAGTGGGGTATCGTTTATTATGTATTTTTTTAAATTTTGAATCGAATGACACCATTCGCAAGTCGATATGATTATCCGTTACAGAGTTAAGCGAGTTTTATTAATACAAAGTCATGTATAGTTTTATGACAACAAAATTATGAATGCACGGATTTTGACATCTTTAATGGCCTTGAAATCATTATCGCTATTTTGAAGACATTTAAAAAGTTGATATTATTTGATATGATATAAAGAGCATGTTTTGAACGTAAAGTAAATGTGACAAAGATGTCCTCAATAATAAAGTATAATTTTCGTCTTTGTATTCATAAAACCTACCATAATATTGTAGTGAACGATCGTATGAACTTGTGAACGGTGTCATTCGATTCAGAATTAAAAAATACATAACAAACGATATTCTACTTGACCTAATTAAAAATATAGAATCCCCCCCCCCCCACCACCACCCACGAGTTAAAATGCCCACACTGCCAATTAGCATATTTTAGCTAATGTGACTTGGTGCTATGAAGTGTTTTTTACGAAAAGCCTTTAATGATATCCACATTTACATTAAACCATATTGTTGCTAATACCCCTTTTTTTTGTTTCACGTTAACCTTGGCTATAGACTCCATGACGAAAGATTAGAAAATGTATTATTATTTTCATCTAATTTTAGCATTTTAGAGTATTATTAGCGAGTACGGTTTGGCGTAACATAAAACTTTTAGAAGTCAGTTTTGATAGTCAGATTCTTTTTAAAATACTAGGGGGCTCGGCCCCCTACGAGCTACGCTCGCCAACCCCCGTTCCAGACACCGCAGACTCTAATTGCACGCTAATTTGATCGGCTTTAAAAAGATTTCGAAAGATTGAATTATAATTTAAAAAACAGTGGCGATCACTCTATAAACGGATTTCTATTCATTTCTCTTTGATTGGGGAATTTTAACGCCAAATCCGTTGCGGTACTACTTGATTATCCCGTCGACCCATTTCGCCAAATTATATAAATCGCCAAACCACTCGCCAAATTATACAAATTGACATAATTTTTATTTTAAATAACGAAAAAACAAATAAATTAGTACAACATTAATAAAAATACAAATAAAACGTCGAAATAAAAATAACTTGATGATGCAGACACGTGTAACAACATTTTAAAATAAGCTAATATAAAAGGAATTAAGTAAACAGAGTCTTTGTTTCCTGGTATTTTTTAACAAACTACTAAAAGAAAGTTCTTTTAAATGAGACATTTTAAATTAATCGTTTTTAATCTGACGTAATTTTGACCAAACTAATGTTTCTCTTTTTAATATTCACGTGAAAATACTTGTGTTAGAAATTAAATATTTTTTGCGCTTTCCTAACAAAAATAGTTGAAAAGTATCCTCTTAAAATATCAAATAAATGTCTAGCGCAATTTCTAAATTTAAACCGTTTTGCAATGTTATTTTGTGTTCATTTTATGTAATAACTGTAATGTGACGTAAATATGACGTAATTTCTCCTACTTAAGACTTCTAACGCATGTTAATAAATTTATTGCTTTACAAATTCCTTTCTCTCTTAAAATTCACGTGTAATTATAGTTTTTAGGACATAATTTTTAATAAGTTCCTGCTTTTTGTACATAATTATTTAATTCTAATTCCAAATGTTTTTTTCTGTTTATAATAGTCACGTGTAAATAAATTTTTAATTTATTTACACGTATAAATATTTTTTTGAAGCAAACATTATTGCTTCCGCTATTTATACAGTTGGCAACAGTTTAAATTAATATCACTTTCTAAAATCTGTTGAAAATATCTCTAGAAATGCTGAAAATCTGAATTTAAAATAGAAATAAAACCTCAAAAAATTAGTCAAAATAAAAAAATTAATGCAATCTGCACTCCGGCAAATTCTAACGCATAAAATGATCTAAAAATGATTAAATTCCTATGAACAGTTTTTGCTCCTATAAAACTTTTTTAGTGGAACGATTTTGTCCAACTTTAGCATTAAATATCTCTTAAAATAATTCTTCGATCTGAAAACTGTCTGCATCAGCGTGTTTATCAAACATTTCTGTATAATACTACCGATTTTCATATTTTTGTATGCATTATTTTTCTTAATATTAACGAAGAAAGACCTCCGGTCACAAAAAATTCAAAACCGGCGGCGGCGGCGGCGGTGACAGCGGTAGTTACTTTTTTTTAGAATAGAGAGATATTTGCTATCAGTATCGCCCAGCTTTAATCCTTGGCGTGCAGTATGATTAAATTTAGTCAACTTTCTTCTAGATGCGAATTCCTGTCCGATTTTGTTTCTCTATAGTTAATATTACATATCCATAGTTAATATTACATATTAGAAATATTAAAGGCGATTGCAGAAGCTTTTTTATATAACTGTGTAATATAATATAATTTAGGTACAGATATAGTATGTGACTTGAATATATATCTCGTATGCATTCAGGCAGATGTAACATACAGCCAAAAATTAAAATTATCATCGTAAATATCTTAGCTAAAAACCGTTAATCTGATGTTATGTGTTTAATAAATGTACACTAAATTATTATTTTGTATTATTTGAGTTTGCTTCTACATTATTTACCATTTTTAATGATGTTATGCATTTAATAAATATGTATTAAACTACTGTTTTGAACGCGATTGGCTATTAACAATGTCGATTGTCGATTAATAATCATTTTCGGTTATGTATTTTTCGGGCACGGATAATACGTATGTAGCAAATTAACAGACGATTCGTTATGAAATATGCTTCATTAAATACTATTACATGAGTTGGATTTTTTTACATTTAACTTCGTCAAGAAAAGACCGTGAGGAAGTTGAATTGTATAGCACTTCACCTAACAGAATTATACTAAATTTTGATTGACTTATTGTTGCGAATTATTATTCTGGCACCAGACAGTTCTGCAAAATTCACCATTGGAAAACTTGCGTTGAGAATTGTTGAAATACGTCCTTCTAACGAACTGTTTTGCGCGAAAAACCCACACAACTAATATTTATTTAATCCAGAAATATGTTTGTAAAAGTGAAGTATGCAATTACATACACAATCAATCAATATATACACCTGTGAAATATGTCTCCATATACAATCGATACTCAAGAAGATATGTGTGTGAAATCATGTGTAAATGGACAGCGTTCTAGATAAACATACTCCGAACAGTTCACGGTCTTCAAAAGTGCTGATAGATGACCGCACTATAGCTTTTCTTCATGACGGAGCACTATTTAATTTCTGTGAAGACAGATGGCAACTCTATGCAGTATAAACCATCCATTGAAAACTTTAAACTGTGTACGTGCTGTGAATTTGCTGATTAATTAAGAAACTATTGTTTTTGACTCTTTGAACACTTTGTTGGACCCCAGATTTAGTCAGTCTGGGATAAGATCTCCATGGGACAACGTCCCGCTAGAGATGTTTGATGACACCTTTGTTCTTCAAGGAACCGTCAGTTCCAATTTAAGAAATGTCACGAAACCATGCATTATGTGCAGTTTGAATGGTTTAAATTTATATATATCAACATTCACAAAATTTTATTTTCATTTTATTTATAGTGTAGCAGTTTGTAACCAAGATATTTACGACCAGTAAAGTTTTCTGTTCTTCTGAATCCCGACTTCTCGCTCAAGCTGGATCCCTGATTGATTACGGCATATATCTAAATAAAGTTAATTAGATTTTTAGGTGAAAGACGTAAGAAGAGCATTCTACGTTTCTTTACCAGAAAGGTAAGAAAATACCTTTATCTTTCCATTTTTCATCTAAATATATATTGCAACAGACTGGGTTAGAAGTTTTGGCTAACGCCATCGTTAAAATCACTCACTGCTCCCTTATTTTTCTTTTAAGAATGATTGCCTTCATGGTTTAATATTTCGCTCACGATAAACGAATCTCTTGTGTTTGCTTACTTTAATGGAATGAGGCATTAGGCTGCCAACTTAATTTGAAGTTAGTTATCGCAAAATGTATGCATATTTGAATATAACTCATATCTCAAACCTTATTTTTCTTAATGCTATTTTTCTTAATATTTTTCTAAAAATGTAATTTTATGGAGTTTTATAAAAAAAAAAAAGTAAAATTGGCCGCCTTGCATATGAAAAGCGAAGCAGTAAGCCTGCAAACTGGTTATGGCAGTCAAATAATTTCCACTATTATAATATGGATGTTTATACACGCTGTAAAAAAAATCCCACCAGTTTTCCTGTAGGATTCGGGAAAATAGTTGCTCTTATCGTACCGGAAAAATTTCCGACCCAGCTCGGAATAAAATCCGTAAAAAAGGGGAAATAGTCAATAAAGCGACATTTTACGGATTTTACTCCGAGCTGGGTCGGAAAATTTCCGTTACGATAAGGACAACTATTTTTCCGATTCCTTCAGGAAAACTGGTCGTATTTTTTTTTTATAGTGCAGAAATTATTAGCAAACTCGGTGTTCGAGTATGATTCTTTACCTACACCTAGATGGAATAGAAAACTTTTTCTGCTTTGGCACCTTGAGAAGAATGGAAAGCGCCACGGAACTTTAAAATTGTAATTCGCGAATTTTTTAAATAATTTTTTTAAGTATAATTTTTTTTTTTTTTTTACTTTATTCCATAGAAGCTAAACCATGCCTTTTTTATGATCGGCATAAGTAATATTTTTCTCTGAAATATCCTGAATATCAATACATTTCAATGCAGTAAAAAAAAAGTATTATTTAATATTTCAAAAGAAAAATTAAACAAATGTAACAAAAATCAAAGCGTGGTTAACTTTACCAAAAGCAAAATTGTTTCGATGCAAACTGACAAACGACATCGAATATAAGAAAGTAAAATATTGGATTTTGAGTTTTAATTTCGTTAAAAGAATGCATAGGAAATCAGTTATTTATGTACTGAAATTATTTAGAAATTAACTAACTGTAAAGAAAAAGTTATTTAAAACTAAAATCACGTCCTTTCACGAAGACAATAAAGACTCTAGAATGTAAAATTATAGCAGATATAAGATATAAATAATGTTATGTTCTGGATAAGATTATAAAAAGTGAATTTTTGTTTTAGAATAAATATTGATTTTTCGTAAGAGCATGTCTTCAAGTAACACTTCATTAAACTTGTTTATATACATTCTAAACGCTGAAATAAACATTTGAGTTTTCTGAATTTTATAACCAATTGATTTTAAGCATTCGTTTTTGTTTTAATATAAAAAACGTTATTCCGATGATTTTATTTGATTCTAATTTTAGCAAAATAATATGTAATAACATGATCCGATAATGACTGAATATCTCCTTCTTTAAAAAGAAAGTAACGTCATTATCGTACGGAGCAGATATATATTAACAGTATATATATATATATATATGAAGTAGAATTGGAATTCTATAACAAAAATAATTTGTTTTGGAAGATAATTTTTTTTTCATAAGATGTATTACACATCTTCACAGACGATTAAAAAACTATTGATTTTAGATCCTATAGTAAAGCACTTTGATTAACTTTCAGTTTGGAAATGTGTATGTACAGGCGGTCAATAAAAAAAGTTACCTCTATGTTATTTTATTGCCAAATAGACATAGAGGAAAACGAAAATAATAATTCTTTTAAATCTTCATTAACACGTTAGCACCGACGCAGCATCGGAAATGTGCAGGCATATATTTTTAAAAGCATGTGTGTTAATTGACGTAGCAAATGTGTTGAATTTATGCTATAAATAACAGTTGGGAGAGACGTCTTCATACAGAAATTGCATGCAAACACCCAATTTCGACATCATAATTGACTTTTTCGTTTAATTTGATTTAAGATATCAAACGGAAAGACATTCGGTGAAGTACATAGTTTAGGAATTATGGGGATACGAATTTTGTTATTCCTAATATATAAATCATTTTTAATAGTCGCAAAACAAGCTTTAATGCCGGTAGTTTTTTAAACACAACTCAAAAATTACTTGCAACTTTATAATCCAATATTTCAAGCTTCTACAAATCAATTTCTGTTAAAACATTCATAAGTTTAAATGACTGTTAAAAATTCATAAGTTACAATCTATATATTTTTTCGAATATTTATAACAAAGCACACATATGTTGAAATTGATTTTCGAAAAAAAAAATATGAATTGAAACATGTTGAAATCTTAACAGGAATCTATACCTAGAAGCTTTAAACATGGAATCCAATGTTAAAGCTCATACTACCAAGTAGTTTTTGAGTTATTCTTAAAAAATTATCTGAAAGGAAGCTTGTTTTGCAAGTAGAAAAAATTATTTCAACATTCGGGAATAGAAATTTTTAAATCGCCATAATTCCTAAACTACTTCACCGGAAGTAAAATAAAATGAAAAATGCAAATACGATGGGAAATTCAGGTGTTCGTATTGAAAATTTCGCAGTTTGATACATTATTTCTATGAAGACGGCTCGCTAAGTTTATGTATCTTAGCGTACATTAAAAAAGAGGTAATTGATATTCGATTGGCCAGTTTCGTCTTTATTTACGTCTATTTCATGATAAAATAGTGTGGGGGTAACATTTTATTTTCACCAACTGTACATAAATGAAGATAATTTAAGAAATTTTTTCTAAGCATTTTCTGAAACATGTTTAAAACACTAAAATAATAAAACAGCAATTATAGAAGCAGTAAAATAAAGAGGAAGCCGTAAAACTAAACTTTAATGTCCAAAATATTAGTTTTATCAAAACGTCTTTTTTTTTTTTTTTTTTTTTTTTTTTTTTTTTTTTTTACCTTATATTACAATGTTTATCATTTATTCAAAAATTTTTTAAATTGTCGGGAGAATAAGAATTTCAAGAAACGAAATAATGGGCATGCCCTAAAACATTTTTCAGAGTTATGTTGGAAAGCAAACATCGAAAAAAAGTAATTGGATCATATTTATAAATTGGAGAAAAAGAACACAATATTACATAATTCATTGCAACAGCAGAGTAAAAGCATAAAGTCATAAAAATATTCTGTTATCTGTTTCTTCCTATTTAAGAGACTGCAGAATGGTACCATTAGATTTATATTTACAAACATACAATAACAGTAAATCACCGCTTTATAGGTCTTAATTTTCAGGGTGTTGTTGACGGAATTATTATGTGCAAACATCTGTTACTAACTTGAAGGAAAACTATTGCGATTTATTGCGTGTAACAGTATCTCATATAGATTTTTGGGCTTATAAGAGTAATTCATCTGAAGAAAAGCTCAACAAAATAGCGAATTGAATTACTTGAAGAATTAGAAATTTTAAAAAAGTGAGAAAACAGTATAAATTTATTCTACCATTTGCAGTAGAATGTTAAAGAGAGAACATGAATAATACAATGTCTTTATATGTGTTTGTATTATTAAATGAATTATTTCTTTGTACACTAAAAGGCGTAATAGTAATTAAGAAGACGAATATAGTAAGTAAGATGATGAATAGTAATTAAATTATATTTATTTACTTATTTATAAAATATTGAACAGATTTTTATTTGATTCATTTGCTTATTTATTAACACTTTTATTGCTGCATTTATTTATAAACAAATTGGTAATATTTTTCAAATTCGTGACTTTATATACAAATTGGTGGCTTTTCTGGGCGAATACTGCTGCATCTGTATAACCAGTTTTACAGTCACTTGGAAATAATGAGCACGGCCCGACTAGCAACTTTCTGTGCCCAGGGCACTTTCATTTTTTCGTGCCCCCCTTAGATTGGTATATTTACTGATAGTTGTTTTTTTTAATATTACGCACTTATTCGTAAAGTCTCAATTCAAAAAATTAAGTTTTCCGAAAAATGCAAAAACAATTCCAGGAAAAAAAAAAAAAAAAAAAAAAAAAATCCTATTATATATTGAAATGTGCATTTAACTATATATTGAGATATATTTTTGTCATTTCATCTTATTAGCATCTTAAATATCACATTTTTTCAAAATTATGATATTTTAAATAGAAATTTAAATGAAATTCTAGAACCCAAAACCACCCTCAGTAAAAGTTTATCTATCTATCTATATATATATATCACTTTCGTCTGGACACGATAACTTCCACAATTCTGCACAAATCTATTCCAAACTGATACATAAATTCAAGAGGCATAAAATCTCGGTCAAGTTCGTTAATGGGCAAAATCGGACCAAGGGGATGGAAATAGGTAGGGGTTTTGTGAAAACCGAAAAATCCCCATAACTTCTTAATTTTTGTACACATCAAATCAGTTTAAAGTTTTTATTACTTCTAAAAATAGGGCCAAAAATTTATGTATCACAGAATTTTGATAAAATTAAAAATTGGGTCAAGGGGCGCAAAAATAGGGTTTTTGGGATAAAAAAATTCCTAACTTCGTAAATTCTCAAGATATCAAATCCAATTAATTTTATTATAAATCTCCTTAATATTATATACAACTTTTATATTCACAAGTTTTTGAGAGGACCAATTCATACCGCAAAAAAATTTAAAAACGAACAAAAAAAAGGGGGGGGGGGGGTTGAAGAAGAAAAAAATCCATAACTCCGTCAATTCACACGATATAAAATCCCCATGAATTTATAATACATCTTTTTAATATTGTCTTCAACATTTATATGGACAAATTTTTGATAGGACCAATTCTTACAACAAAAACAAATTAAAAATACATAGCGGTTGAAGAAAAAAAATCATCTTATTAAGGGTGTATTCAAATCCAAACTGCTTATTTTCTTACTCATTTTTAAATTCATTTTTGCTCTCAAACGCATCCAATTGGTAGATTCTGTTATTCAGAAACTTTATAATGTACCGTAATGATCTATTTTTTGATAGAGGCAGAATATATTTCAAAAAATGATGTCAAAGTGGGCATTTTGAACAGAATTTCCCGATTGTGTTAGAAACGAAAAATATTGTACTACTGCGAAAATAATTGTTTATTAATCAAGTTTTAATTAATTGAAAGAAAAATAAAAACACAGGTAGCTTATAAATCTCTTCAAAAATCATGTCAGCAACTTTCATATTTTTTCTATTAAAAATTAATCTGAAAATGTGTCAAATAATTTCGAGTTATTGAGCACGGAAACGTATTTTTTTTAAAATATCGCCTTAACATGATTTTGATAAAACCAGCTATTACATAAAAATGAAATAAAAACTCGTCAAAAGTGACCAGATAAAATTGTTTAAGTGACTTTACATCTAATCATGATTTATTTTTTGTTTGTGAAATTAGTATACTTAACTTCGAAATCTACCTCCGCCTGTAGGCCGGGCCGGCAGGGATTTTTTAGTATGTCTGTAGTATTTAGAAATTCCACTCTAATCCTCTGGGATACTTGTATTAAAACTGGACAATATTTTCAGATTATAAAATAGTTTCTGAATGAAGCTCATTCTTTGGGTGATAAACTGAATGGTTATTTATGAATCTGCCTTGAATGCACACAAAGATGAAAATTTAGTATAATTTTCTTCTTAGAGAAAGAGAAATTTCTAAAAAAAAGAGTTTTTAATAAATTATCTCATTTTTAAAGCCGAGTGGACACAGTCATGTAATTACATTCATTGAAAAGAAAAAATGAACTAGGTACATTTATTTTAAAGGATGATTTTTTTAAAAGATTGTCGATTTCATTTAACAAGATTTCCATATAAAAATATGTAACTTTGATTAGCTTATTATTGTTTTTAAATTTAATATTAAATTTATAATTTTTTTTTATACAATCATTTTTTTGGAATTTGCAACAACTTTTTGGATTGAAGATCACTTATTTTCTTAGTTTTAATTTAATTGGACTTTGATTTAATAAAAGTCATATGTTTGTTCAAAATTTTGCCACGGTCCTTTTTTTTGTTTCTAACATTTTCTTAATTCTGGTTTCCCATTTACTTGAAAAAGTAAAGTTTTCCGATTTTAAACATATATCGTTAGTGTTAATTTATGATGCAAATAGAACTTCAAAAATTTTCGTTGAAAATGTCTAAAAAGAACATATTCCCGTTTATAACACTGAAACATATATTTAAAAGCTCATTTTGATACAACAGTATTTTAAAAGCCATTGGATAATAAAATATTCAAAGCTATTGGGCTCATAAAATATGTTTTCACCATTTCACATGGACTCATACTGCGGAGAATATCCATTTTATTTGACATCTGGTACATTAAACCAAAAGAGAATCACCTCCTAGTCAGAGAAAGAAAAACGAGTTGTTTGCCTTACAAAGGAAGCGTATACATTCGTAGAATATTTAACAAAATATGAAACACTCTCCTCCGAGAATAAAGCTGTCAAAAGATATGTACAACATTTTTAAAAATGAGATTGTTTGCGGAATAAATATCGATCAAGTTAAGTCTTTCCTTTTGAAGGAAATAAGAAAAGTTACGTTGGCATTTTTTCCCCCCTGAAGCACATACTGATATAGTTTTAGAATTTATGCTGACAGTTTGATGTTTCCTCGAAGAAACAACAATCAGATTCATCAGCTAGTGCTGATACGTGAATAAAAGTAAGTTATTTCGAGGAAGGAAAGTTATTGTTTATTAATTAGATTATTTTGTTGATAATTAAATGAATTTCACAAATAATATCATTAAAGTAATGGTTAATTTAATTTGTTTATCAATATATAAAATTAAAAGTGTTAAAAGTTTTCACAAGGAAATGTTTTATGTTTGCTTAAAAGAAAAAATAAAAAAGGTGGACAATTAGTGATGTTATGAAAATAATAAACAGTCTCAGAAAAATAAAAATGTCGAAATTTACAGAAGTTATGCAAATAATAGTCAGATAAAGAATGTAGAATTTTCAGTTCAGAAAACGAAACAGATATTTCTACATTTATAAAAGAATTCCAGAAGTCAACAATTTTATCTACAAAAGTTTAATAGATATTATGCTAGTTTATTTGTTTATTAACTTTTTTTTTCTAAAGCGGTGATTAAACAATTGGACATATTATATATATATATATATATATATATACTGCTAAAAAAATTAGGGGAGCAAGCAAAAAAGTGAAGAAAACAGTGCAAGACAGCCATGTATGGGCATAAAATGGATAGTACACGTGTATCAATGCGCAATACAGAAAAAAAGACGAAAAAAATTGTAAGGGGGCTTTTATTGTTTGAAAAGATGGAAAGAACATGAAAGATGGCTTAGGGCAACAATTTGATTTCATGTAAATGATAAAAAAAAGTATTGTTTAGAAATGATGCAAGATTTTTAATATGGCGTGCGGTCTTCTGGAACAGCTAAGACTGCTGCACAACTATTTCCCATGGATGCGATGAGGTTATCGATAAGACATTGGGGTAAACTGTTCCACTGTTCAAGAATTGCAATCACCAAGTCCCGGACAGTAAAAGGAGGCCTTGGTCTCGCAGCAATGCGTCGTCTGAGTATGTCCCAAACATGCTCGATCGGATTTAGGTCAGGAGAGCATGCAGGTCATTCCATACGCTGTATTGTTTTAGCTTCAAGCATGTTTTCCACAAGATGAACTGTATAAGATCTGGCATTATCATGCATGTTAAAAAAGAAATCACTAATTGAAACATAAAGTACGACATGAGGTGTCAGGATCTCGTCTGTATAACTTCGGACTGTCAAAGTGCCATTCCGAATGATATGTAGGCCCGTATGTCCACCTATGCTGATTCCAGCCCATACCATCAACCCACCTCGACTGTAATGTGATCTTTCATGAACAAATGTGAAATTATTTTGAGTGCCTCTTTCTCTCCATGCCAAAACACATAGATGTCACATCCAGACTGAATCGGGACTCGTCTATAAACAGAATTTGACTCCAACAACGTTGCCTCCAAACTCGATGTTCAGTTGCCCACCTTCTTTGGGCCGCATAGTTGCTTGAGATCAATGGAATACAGACCATTGGATGACGTGCATAGAGACCACCCTGATGAAGCCTGTTTCGGACTGTTTGGCTGGACACCCTTCGTCCTGTGGCCAAGAACAACTGTGTTTGCAGCAGAATAGCATTGACCGTTCAGTCTCGACGAGCTGTTAACAGGATATATCGGTCATCAGTTTCTCTGGTAGCACATGGCGAACCTTGTCCTTGTCGATGTCTACCATTCCATGTGTCTTGAAATCGATTCCACAGCCTTTAATTGACACTTCTTGCGACCCAAACAGCGTCCGCTACACTTCGATTTATTTCCCCATGTTCAACTGTCACGATAACACCTCTAGCCATAGATTTCGTTAAATCACATTGTTGTGACATTTTAAAGCCACCTTTTCTCAAAACACAAGCTGAGCAATTGAATTTTACAACTGAGACAGTCTGCAAAATAACGATTTCTACACTTATCTCCTTTTTCTACTTTTTGACGTCATAAAATTTAATTTGCATGTCAAGTTTTTTTTTTATCTGTTTTCTACTACGCTTTAAATTATGGATGTTTTATTTTACGTTACTTATCAGTGTAAATATTTGCGTAATTTTGTTAAAACCATGTGCTCCCCTAATTGTTTTGAGCAGTGTATATATATATAACGATATCGCAGTAATCAGCGAGTAAAAATTTCCATTTTAATTAAAGGTCTATTGACTATTTGAATGGTTATAATTATAATTATATCATATTGAAGCAGTACTGGTACAGAATGAATCAGACATCCACTGACTAAAGGAGCCAATCTGTAAAATCAGGTCGCATAAATAATTCAGAAGCAGTATATCGTAGTTAAAAAAATAATCGTCAATAAAGCCAGTGCAATAATTCCATCCGTGGACTGAGTGAAATTTAATCATGGCAATTGTAGAATCTTGCAGTTTTTTCACTCTTAAGATTCGGTAAGACATATGAATTGATTAATAATTTTTCACGAAATTAATCTGGAATAACCACAAAGATGGCAATTCTATTCGTTCGAAATCCATCACTGTTTATAGATACGATGGCTTGAAAATTCTTAAAAGGGTAATCATCCTGAAATACAAGCTGTAAATCAGAGATCAGTTGAGTCTTGGAACAAAACAATCACATGAGTTGAATTAACCACTCTAATTCTGTATTGTAGCGATCACTTCATATTAAAAAAAAACTTGTTTCCACGTACTTGTCTTGTGCACAAACCATGAAATACAATTCCACAATCCCGACATATTATCTTAACTACCTGTGTTTATTTGAAAGAGCGACTTTCTCCAAAAGATTTTTCTTTTCTTTTTTTTTTTAAACAAATACAAAAGTGAATATTTGCCAACCTGTTTACCGAAAATAAAGTCGCCTTTTAAGCACACACAAGTCCATAACATCTTGCTGGCTTCAAATGTCATAATTTCGTTCTAGTAATATCAAAATATTAGATCATCAGCTCATATCTTTTGCTTATGCTTTACTTTTACTTTTAGATTGTTTTAGCGACTGCTTAGAGTTTTTATCTCAATTCTATTTTCGAACGCAGTTTTTGCTTTTTTTATGCTTTAATTGTTATTTTATTTTAAATTTTTGGATTTGTTTTTGATTTTTCACTTCATAGTCTTCTTTTATTTTTTTCGTGTATGTTTCAGTTGTTAAAAATTGTACAAAATTTCATCCTACTGTTTTACGCTTTTTGGCTGGATTTTGATTTATTGGTGGAATAGTTTTTTCAAATACCTTTCAAACGCATTAGATGGCTTAGCTGCAGGACGACATATTTGTGAATGTGATTCTGTTTGCACTCAAGACTGTTCTTCAAAATAATATGACATGTTTTGCCCATTTGTTTTTAAGTTGCATTCATTGTTTGAAAAAAATTCACAATCTTTACCATGTATATTTTTGTTCGAAGTTAATTTTGTTTGAACAGACACAGATTTGCAGATGTAAATGCACAAATCATCTCCAATAGATAAACTTTCATCAGCCAAGTGATTTATGTCTCATCTAGAAGTATTTAATTCATCTTTCTAGATTTGTAAATTTTCATAGCATTGAAGGACAGGGGAATGGAAAGATGATTCTAAAACAGTACATCGATTGAATGGGAAAATGCTAGATTTTCTATATCAATTTTTAAACTTGTTTTTTTTTTAAATCTACACAAGGATTTTATAGCTTCAATTATATAACAGTATTGAATAATCCAGTAATCTTATCTCTTTATTCTTTACTTAAATATACCCCGCTATTATTACATCAGATTTTTGATTAAAAATTTTTAAGACATGTATTTTTCTATTTTGATCATTTGAAACATTTACCCATCCACAGAAAAACATTAGTGCATGTTCATGTTGAAATTGCTAATTTATTATTTCAAATAACTTAATTAATCACAATTTCTCATTTTAATATCATTTTAGTTGAATATATGAAAATACGACATAAAGTTTCTTGAGTAAATCTCCTAAAAGCCTCTCTGCATTTCACGGATTCACTGCTTCTCTAATAGATTTCTGAAAATAAAATTAGTCACCAAAATGCGTAGAATATTCTATAAAAACTTTAAATTGAAACCATATCGTTTTTGATGTTTTCACTTCAGGCGGGTGAAACAAATGTCGAGTCCTTGACATCGATAGGGTTATTTTATCTCGAAAGTTTAAGTGCACTGTTTCCGGATTATTCGCCGCAATTAGGGAGGTTTCGGGCGCTCTTGATAATGGAAATGTGCATTATAATGGGAAATTATTTTATTACATAAAGTTTCTCAGCACATAAATATGTGTGCCAGAAATATTTTCCGGTGTGCCATACCACAGAAATATGCGTGCCATAAATATTTTCATTGAAGACAATATATTGCTATGAAACGGGACTGTTGATTAATATATTACCATACATTTAAGAAAAGCACCTCGCAACCTCCTATGCATTTTTAGTGATTTCAATTTGTCTTTCAAAATGTAAAAATAAATAATGCTTTGCATAAAATTAAGAAACATTGTCGCGATCGGCAATTGTGAATCCGCTCAATAAACACTGAAAACCGCTTTGCAATTGTCTGCAAAAAAGACACTTCGTGACAGTCAGTAGCGGCCAACATATTAAAGCAGATATTTTAAATGCAGTGAAATATTTCACGTTTTGCACCCGAAGTCCGCATGCTTCATGCTGTAGAATTTACATACGATTCTTTCGGATAGATTTTAGGTATAAGAACATTGTCGAATTTATGGATCGTCACAGTTAGGTACATTATAATCCACGTGAAGTAAAGCATTTCTTAATTTTCACAAAAAATTTGTTCGTAAATTATGTTGATAGTCAATCTTTTCAACATTTTTGAAACAGATTTGTATCTCCCCTTAAAAGTATTAACATAATTGTTAACCGCTTTAATTTGTGGTGAAAGTTTATATCAATTATTGCTCTTGATATGCAAGTGTTCAAATGTATCTCAGTCAATTTCTAAGATTAGGCCACCTATTAGATTTATACATAATTCTCTCTTGGTAAATTAAAATTCTAAAATTTTATTTTTGTGTTTTCATTACAATTTATTTTGTAATATTCCCGCCAATACCAATATTACTTTGGCAAACTGCAGATCAGTCCACCACGTACTTCTAAAGATACGCATAACCCAGGTAGGGAATCATTGTTAGGTGTAACCATTTTTGGGTCTAACTATATGTTGGGTGTAACTATTAGTGTAGAACAACAGTGAAAGATGCCGTCCATCAAAATATGCACCTATTAATTAATGGAAATGACTTATAGCCAGAACTCAAAATTTACATTCAAATAAGTAAGGGTAAAAGGTGAATTAAAAAAAGGTAAACGGAAGACCCTTTATATACAAAGGGCGTTCCATTGTAACTGAGAGTAAAACCAGAGAAAAATCAAGAAATATATTTACATTAAGAAATGCATAATTCTTCTTCAAAACACCTTCCCTCAGATGATATGCAACGGTCCGATCGTTCAACACACTTTTCAAAATAAGCAGAGTAATCGTTTTCTGGAAGCTGCTTCAAATAACCCTACGCTGCTAAAATAATTTCAGAATCTGTTGTTGAATCTGTCAGAATGACTTGTTGCGGACTTGATAAGGGGTTCAAAATGATGCACCCAAGTTTCATCACCTGCTATTTCAATATTTAGGAAATTCGGATCATTTTGATCCCCTTATCAAGTCCGCAACAAGTAATTCTGACAGATTTAACAACAGATTCTGAAGTCATTTTAGCAGTGTAGGCTGTAGGGTTCTTTGAAGCAGCTTCTAGAAAACGGCTTCTCTACTTATTTTAAAAAGTGTGTAGAACGATGGAATTGTTGCATATCATCTGAGAGAAGTTGTTTTGAAGAAGAATGATGTATTTTTTGATGTAAATATATTTATTGATTTTTTTATGATTTTACTCTCAGTTATTATGGAACGCCCGTAGTATATATAAATTATTGATATAATAAAATGAAATTCATGTGCTGTGCTATGATGAAATAAAAGGTTACAGTTATTTGGAAATGTAAATTTTATTGATACGTTTATGGAACATATAAAATCCACCCTTCTTATACTGCTCTATTATAAATAAAAAATGAAAAGAATAATAACGACGAATTTTCTTCGTATTTTTTAACCCATTGAAGTTGTAATTTTACGTGATATAAAATATTACCAAACTTATTTTGCAAATAACTATACACTTGTTCTTAAATGTTTCTTCTTTACCCGTTATTGTTCTATGCTATAAATATTGATATATTTTGTATTAAGGCACACCGTTATAAAATTTATAAAAAACTACGGTTATTTTGGCAAATTATTTGCGGAAACTAGAAAGATTTCCAGCTCATGATTTTTCTCTGTATGGGGTAAACCGAAATGGCCGGAAAAGAAAAATTCAACGTTAAAATGCGGTGAATATATAAAATTTTGCCAAAAAAATTGATACATCATCAACGGTAATTCTATCATCTCAAAAATGTCAATTTTTTACTTCTGACTATATTAAAATGTGATACTATAGGTAATATAAATGCTACATAAAAATTATACAAGCGGTAGTTTATGCAAGCTCTTTTTTTTTAGTCGTTTTAAACAACAACAAAAAAAATGCTATTTTTAAATTAAGAATAACACAGTTTTATAAAGTTAAAACTTACTGATAAAGAATTCAAATAAACAAACTAACATTTTAAGTGGGAAAAGCGAATTCGTAAATTTCTAAAATCTCGACAAGCAATTACCTTTGTGAAGATTTCCTTTTGTTTTTAACATCACAAATTTTAGTCATTAGGAATCTTTTCTGAAAGCCTATCTCCAAAACTTCACACTTGAACTAAGAAAGGAAAAGAAGTGTTGGAAGCAAAGATTAGGCAAATTACTTTAACGAGTGTTTTTCATTTTCGAAAACATAAAGGAGAGGTACTTTAGGTGAGAAAGGGTATTTACTAGGGAAAAAAAGAAAGAAGATCTAATCCGATTGCCTGTGAACTGTACATTATTGATACATTAATTATTGTTTACTACAATTCGACATAGCTTAAAAAATAGTTCAAAAGGAATAGAATGTTATAAACAGTTAGCAGTTCTGATTGGTTATATTTTCATACGTATGAGAAATATATTCATAAAATTGCAAAAAAAGTTATATCATTGACAGGGCTGCGACAGGCGACTATTTTTATAGTTTGTTCGCACCAGCATTTTTCTAATATAAATTTTGACGTGTATTTCTCTTGCAAATGTGTGTTAAAGTTTCTGTTTTGATAAAGTGGACCAGTTAGAATAAAAAAAGTAGTCGGCCGTGGCAGCCCTGCATTTACTAGTAAAGTGAACTGTTGTCTAGATTCAATTACTTCAAAATGTTTCGGAAAAAATAAACTAATGAAATAAAATTTTCAAACTTCTAAATTTTAAACAGACTATTTTTTTTTTATAGTTTCATTCAGACAAAGACAGCTATTGCGGAAAATGATGTTGCATATATTTCTCATTTTAGTAATCATGCTTCATCTTTTAATTCTTGGAAACTTCCATACTTGGTACACTATCCGTGCATTGTATAGCGCCTTGATACATCGCTCTCATTAGGATATATCGCTTTTTTTTCGATTTTTCCGCCGAGAAGATAAAATAGCAAAAAGCTTTACTGCAAATATATAACAAATAAACACCTTGTAATAATATACTAAACCCGGTTAAGACGCGTTTCAAGGGAGTTGGTAAAAGTCGCGTATTAAGCGGAATCGCGTATTAAGGGGTCAGGTAACCTTTGAAGAGTCCAAAAATCGATTTTTTTAAAAAAATACCTTATAATTAAATATGATTCTTTGGGAACATATAAAAGCAAACTTTATACAAAAATTTGCATTAGAAGAGAGATGTCTAAAACACTTTAAGCTTTTTCTATATGATCAACGGGCTTTTCAATCTTTAAAGCCAATTTTCTCAAAACAGCGATTTTGATCATTGCGCGCACGATTTCTGAAAAATGGTTGCCTAGAATTTCACGAAATTTTTGGTGGATGTATTAAACGTACAGAAGCACAAAATGACCTATTATTATGTTTCTCAAGTAAGAAGTTTAGAATTCTGCTTTTGTATAAAAAAAAAATCTCGATATTTCAAATTACTCAATTTTTTTTTTCTCGGGATCTACAAGTTTTATGTTTTTCATTGTAGGTCATTTTGAAAAGACTTTATACACTTTATAACTGTACTCATTAAAAAAATCTTGGCTTGTTTCAGCCATTCAAATGGAAAAAATCATGCGCGCAATGCACACAAGAATAATTCTTTCGTAAAAATTGTATTATTTTTAAAAATAAATTAAAAAAAAACTATATATGTGTATACCTTTTCTAACAACTTTGATTGATAAAATATATCGTTCCTAAAATGTGTTTTCAATTTTATAATTAAAAGTTAATTAGTTAAAGAATGACTGCAATTCTTACAGAGGTCACTTTTCCATGTACTTTATTGGTTCAAAGGTTACCTGACGCCTTAAACGTGATTTGTTTTATGATGTAGGAACTGAATTTATTTACACATTTAATCGTCTAAATGAACTTTAGAGCATTCATTTATGTATTTACGGTCGAGAATTGGGTCTTTTACGCATATTTAGATTAAAATTTAATTGTATCCTACTTAAACTTATTGTTTCTTCTTATAGAACAGACTGGAACAATAACTGAAAATAAGTATGTATTTATGCATGGCTGTATTGTACGTTACAACAAAAAATAAAATAACAAAAATATTTTTCCCGCTAGACTAATTTTTTTTTAACAAAAAAAAAAAAAAAAAAAAAAAAAAAAAAAAAAAATTAAATCTTTGAAGAACAATCCAGTTGTTAAAATCATATTTAGTACTTGCGATAATGAGTACTATTATAATCTGTTCTTTTTAATATGAAGAAAAAACTATCCTTATTAATATTTGTGTAAAAAATATTGTTAGAAAAAACTAAAGAAAACATAAAAGAATTATACAACCACAGTCACAGTCCTATTTGTTTAATGTTTACGAGTTTCATTTTTTCGCCTATAATATGCATTATAAAACAAGTAGTGATATAACGTACATGTAGAACATCACTTACAACAGGTATAATCATCCCTAATCATAGTAATTTTGATGAAGTATCTCAATATCCTGAATTCACCTGTCTGATGTAGTAAAAATAAACACGAGGCAAAAGACAAAAAATTTTAGTTCGCGGGATCAAAGAAGATTTGCAGTGTTGCTAATTTAGCGTTTTTTTTTAAAATTCAAATATCTACCACTATTTCCGATTACTAGTGTTCGCCGGTACTAGGGTTCGCCGTCGACCAAATTACTGTCGAAAAATTGTAAGATTAAATGACAATAATAGTTGATCGTAAATGTCACATTCACTTGACAACACGTGTTTACGTCATGAAATGATTTTTATTTCGACGTTTTATTTGTATTTTTATTAATGTTATACTAATTTATTTGTTTTATCGTTATTTAAAATAAAAATTACGTCAATTTGTATAATTTGGCGAGTGGTTTGGCGATTTATATAATTTGGCAAAATTGGTCGACGGGATGACTAACAAGTACCTGTTCGCCTTAGTTAATCTATTAAATTTATAATTCGGAAATTGTTTCTGGTCTGAATTAAAAAAAATCAGCTAAATTAATAACACTGGAGAAGAGAGGAGGAGATCGCATCTTGATCATTGAATTTGCGTCTTAAGTGTGATTTTTTGCATTAAAGGGCCGAAAATTTATCGCGTATTAAGCGAGATCGCGTAATAACCGTTCGCGAATTAAACGAGATATTTTTGCATTAGCCTTATGGGCGATGTTCAAGGGATCAGAAAAAATCCGCGTATTAAGCGGGATCGCGTATTAACCGTGAGCGTCTTAACCGGGTTCGACTGTATTTCTAATTGCTAAAAAATGTAAGATGAAAGCTTTAAAAACAGTAAAAATAGTTTTATTTGACTGTTTATATGTTTCGACTCCAGCCGAGTCATTTTCAAAACAAATAAATAAAAATATTATTAAACTGCACGGTCTATGATGCAACGATCTGAAACGCCATCCTTCGGTTTTTCACGTTATCAAAAATAACGTGCGCATCGTGAAAAACTGAATGATAGCGTTTCAGATCATTGCATCATAGATCGTGCAATTTCAGAATATTTCTATTTATTTGTTTTGAAAATGACTCGGCTACAGTTGAAACATGTAAACAGTCAAATAAAATTATTAACCATTTGGAAAAATGGTTATTGTCCTCGTCAGGGTAGGAAATCAAAAGCATATCTGAAGCATTTTATTGGTTGAATCCGCATTTTATTCGTTTTCTGATTGGTCTATACAGTAATATGTATTTCCCTTTACTTTCAACAGAGATGGATACTTCTGCTGCCACTATGACAAAAAAGTAATTAAAACTACAAAAAAAAAAAAAAATAATAACTCAGAAACAAATTAAGATACAGCTTTCAAACAAATTGCATTTAAAAGTACATTTTTTCTCTATACGACGGTGTAAAAAGTAATATTGTGGGATGTTTAGAAGTTTAAGAATGAAATTTCATTTAAAATGGTCTAAAAATTCTTTAAAAGGCTCTTACATCGTCAGATTTCCAAGAAATCTGACGATGTAAGAGCCTTTTCCCGAACAGCCAATAGAATGCTTGGATAATACGCAAGTTTCAGGTGGATAATACGTACGAGTCGCAGGCGATTTTTATCGCTTGCAATTTTTACGTGTGATAACACTATTAGTGTTTAATTGATGGCGTACGTAAAGTATGATCAACTCAGTGCGATTTTTTATGTCTTAAATTTTAGTCTTTGAAAAAATCATTTTCCAGATGGTCGTTGTAATTTGTTAAATTGCTTTTTTTTTAATTTATTTTTACTGTTTTTAAATTTTAATCTTACATCTTTTACCAATTAGAAATAGTATAAGCTTTGCTGCATATGTAAAGTTTAATAAATAAACGTAATTCTATATTTTTTATTTATCAGAAAATTGTAACAACCGATTAAAAAAAAACGTTTTGCAGACAAATGTAAAATATTTATTCACAGATAATCACCTTTCTTTATGATTTATTGTCCCCGGTTATATGATGCCTTCGGATATACCGCAATTTTTTCTTGTCTCCCGACAAGAGCGTTATAATAAAGTCCTGTGGTAATAATAATATTTCGTGCAATTATATGAATTATGTTAACTTCAAAAGTACTTTTGTGCGAAAATATAAATTTTGGGTTGAGTATTTGAAAATCAGTTTAATTTATAACTGCTTGAGTTGAAAATCTTAACAAGATGTTTATATAATCATTCTGATGATAAGATGTTTACATAATACTTGTTTTTTTTTTAAAATGCATTACTTATTGATAATGGTCATGAAATTTTAATGGGTGCATAACTATTTTCTTGGAATGAAATAAAGAAAAATGCTTTTATCCCCAAAATGATGTATGATTGTAAAACTGGCATTAATTATATACATTTCCATATACAAATTGTCATTTTTAATGCAATAAAATTTTTGTAATTATATCATACGATACTTACTTTTTTTTTACTTTAAATATGTATAAAAAAAGATAATTAAAAAATTTGATGCATTGTTACAAATATTTGCACGAATTTATCACGTATTCGAGTTTTAAAATTTTTTATGTGCAACTTGGCATAAAGATTTTCATTACAGATTAAACTTACTTATTAAAAATCAATAAAGTTTTACTGATAAAGGCTTAATTGGGGAACATAAAACACTAAAAAACATTTCCTAGAGTGTCTAATTACCATATTGAAGTTAAAAGATTTTAATTGAAGTTATCAGAATTTGAAATGAAGTTACAAACAACAGGATGAATATGGATGTGACGAAAGTATTCAATAGTTGGAATATGATGACCGATACTTCAAGATTTTAATTAATATTTAAATCATTTTAAAACTAGTGACTGATGAGATTTTGATCTAGAAATTATAAGTCAGCAAAATTTTAATTAGTTTTGAAATTCTACCAATGCATATATCGATGTATGTATATAACGATGTTTCATTATTAAATTTAAATTCATAATAATGTTTAAATTGTGGTACAATGTTATATCACATTAAATAAATGAGCTAAATTAATAACTGAATTCTTATTGAATATTTCTTTGAGGGGACTAAATCAATAGTGCAAAGTCATTAAATGTAAAAATCGGGCGTTACGTATAGGTTTTTTATTTTAAGATTTTTTAAGATCTTTCTTTCTAAAGAGCGCTAGCTGAATACAATGATTTCTTTCCTTTTCTTTTGATTTTTTAAAGTTTTCATAGGCTAGAAACGTTTCTACAATGGTAGAGGCCATAGTTAAGATGAGAAAAGAACTTGCGTCACTCGCATCCGCGCATATCGTATTTTTTGAGATTCATATACGTGTCGTTAGCCAGGCCTAATACCGTTTTTTATAAGGTTTCTTCGTTTAGTTTTTTTTCTGAGACAGCAAGGTGTGATGAGGATATATGAAAATGCTAGTATTTTTCATAGTGTTGTTTTTACTAAAAAGTTTTTAATACTTTTTAATTTAAACTGGTTGCCTTGTCACAAAAAAAAAAAAAAAATATATTGCCCAGTAAAGTTATTTATTTATTTATTTTGCTATATTTAATCATAGTTTCAGCGAACGTTGATTTTTTATGTTTTATTTATTTTTCTTGGAATTGATGCTATTCCTGAAAACTTTCAGATCTTCATTCATTTAAAAAAAAACAACAAGTGATACAGAGAATGAGTATTTTTATTACATATGAATTTATTTAATGAAGTTTGAATTTTTATGTAGTTTTGGCGTCTTTGAAATGTTATTCCATGATCCCAGTTTTTTTCAGAGTCTGCATTTTTGAATCACAACGTCTCTCTTTATTTACTGACCCTACTTTCTCTTGTATAACATTATTCGACTTCTAAAAAAGAGCCTCTGTTTTATGCCCTTTTGTATGTATGTCCACAATATTTTAACACTTTATGTCCCAAATTACGAGAAACGAAGAAAATTTAATTTACGAGAAAAATTACGAGAAGATGAAATTTCAAGAAAATTTCATCTTCTAAAGCATTTTCGTGAATTTTTTAGACTACGTTAGAAGATTTACACAATCGTTTAATAAATCTTAGAAGGATTTTGCCATTTAAAATTAATAAACTAAATCTGAATTTATCGGAATTTTGTGCAATATTATAACATCACTGAAATATCTCATTTAAAATACTTTTTTATTGTTTTATAGAATAAGAAAATGTACAGCTGTAATGCTCTTACAGTAGAAATATAGAAATATTTCAGACCTGAAACTTCTCACCCACAATCTTCCAACGTGAGGAAAGCTGAAGAGATAAAAATGAAAGACAAATCATCCCTTTAAAAATATTTCTGTTTTGGGCAACCAATAATACTTTTGTAACAAGATGAAATAAAGCATTTATAACTCATTCTAAACTGTATTACTACTAATCGATGTATTAAATGAATTTTATAAGAAGTTTTTTAATGGAATTTTTTTAAAGTTCCATTGGGGCATAAAGGGTTAAATAACCACTTGAATTAAAAAATTTTACACTATAATTGCAGAATACTAAAGAAATTTTTTAAGGCTAAGTTTAGTCGGTTGTCCTTCATATTTTCTTTATATATATATATTTTCTTTTTATATAATAAGTTTCAATTAGCGTAAATTTGACTAATCAGACGTAAATTTTTCTTTCAGATCTGTTCATGCAATATAAATATGTTGTTAAAGTACGCAGTACTACTTCACATTTAAAAAACAATCATCGTATCATGTATAGTTTTCTACAGGGTACCGATCAAATATTTTAATAAAGGACCATCAACTGAACATCAAAATGAGCAATATTAGCAATAATGCCGTTTCGAGAAAATGGGATAACAATAAAGTATTGTCACAAGAAGCAGTTTTTTTTGTACCGAATCACTTTGACTAAAATACACCAACTGCCACGCAATGAGTTAAGAAACGTTTCTTAAGAATTATTTGTTTATTTTAACGTTTCCCTTTGAAAAATTCTTTTAGCTCGCTATAATTCAAAGTACCTTTTAAGTGAAGAAGTCTTCCCTTAAATAAATATTAACATAAATAATTTAAAATGTTTAATTACTTTAACTAATTAAATGGTTCGCGCCATAAAAAGTATGACTATTTAAAATTCCTATGTAACTAGTCTTAAGAAAAGTATTTCATAATACTTTTTCTTAAAAAAATATTAAAGATATTTAATATTAGAGTAAATAAAATTATTAATATAACTTAAATGTATTTTTTTTAAATGTAGTCATTACAAGTAAGATCATTTCTCAAAAAAAATTGTAGACATTAGTCATTCTTATGTTAACAAAAAAAGTACAGTCGTGGAAAAAAAAAAAAGTAAACACCCCCTACTAACTCCTCAACAAATTATCGCAGACGAAAGTTACGGGTACCGAGCGATTGGAAATAAAGTCTACTTTTAAATGACGTATATAAAATTTGCTTATGGACCCATCTACATATTAAAACGAATCCAAACTTCATTTTTTTCAATAGCAATACCCAATTTTAAGGAGATATTTCTAATCTTTGGTTCAAACTATGCCTAGACACCAAATTTCAAGTCATTTGAATAATAAGTTTTTGAATTATAAACATTCAAAATTTAGTGCTTCTAATGTTAAATTACATTTTCATATTTTTATTTATAACTTCTGAAATTATGATCCTAATGTTCTAATTTTTTGTGTAGTAATAATACTAATATACCCAAACATAAATACGTTGAATTTGCAATTTTTATAATTTTCTGATATGAATTATGAATTATGAAATTAATATTAAAAAAAAATATGAATTGCAACCTACAATTTTTTTGATGGATTCAGATTTATTAAGTCCTGCTTTATGGAAATCCAAAATTTCACATTTTACTTCCAAGCAGTTTTCAAATTATGCTTAATAAACGGCAAAATGATGGTTTAAGGGGCTGTCTGTGATAGAAGTGACTATGAAATTTCTTATGCTATCCTGTAATCTAACAGGCGTAATTGACTGCTTAAGGTGCCTTGATCAAGAAAGGTGCTCTCTCAGTTAAGAGGCCACACTAGTCACGGCTTGAAGTTCGAACGCTAATGATAAGTCTATGGCAACAATGTTTTCAAATATCTTGCTTGATTTTTAATATTTTTAAATGATTTTTTTTGCACAGGATAGCTGAGGACTATCTGTTTACGGGCTATTTTTTACTTTTCCGATTTTCGTTGTAGTTTAATTCTCAGGATCCTGTCAATTTAGGATCCAGTGAAATTCGAGGTATTGTGTCCTTTTTAGTCTTATAACATTCATATCAGCAAAATTCAGGAAAATTTTTTTAATAACAACGAAAATATAGAGTTTAAGCTTTCCAATAACATGCTTTCAATAGTTCTACTACAATTAGGCTGAGCAAAATATGCAAAGATTTTGATGAAAAATGTGTCAAAAATGGCCTCGTAATGTTATGCTCTCCGCCTCTACCAAGACGATGAAAACCACGCCTATTAAAAATATGATTGGCTAGTATCCAAACACTTTAGCAAATGGAAACGATTTAATTGTGATTGGATTATTGTATCGTGTTAAAATAGATCACTCCTATTTCAAACCTTGGATTTATTTTTTTCTAAAATTATTGTTTAATTTCAACAAAAGACTCTTGAAAGAATGAAATATTTTAAATTCTATATTTCTATGAATAACGAAGGAAATTATACATTTCGTTTATATAAACAATTTCAGAACCACACAGAGGGAGTTACAACATATAGAAGTTATTAAGGAATCAAATTTCAGTCCTAGTTTATTAAGTAAAATGGTAAAAAAATAGACGAGTATTTTTTAAATTATTTTTTAAGTTAAAATAGTTAACAAATAATTACGAAGTCATAATTTGTTAGAACATATTTGTGGCCTGGCCAGGAGACTGGTTTTCAAGCCTCCTATTCTTGTATATGTATAAAATATTGGACAATTTAACATTTTACGTTCGAAAAACAGTTTTTTTAATTAAAAATCAGCAGAATTTAAAGTTAATAAGTTTTAAAGATTGTTAACTTTAAAATTGTAAATCAACTTGTTCAAAATTTTAAAGAAATATTTTTATAGTTCATTACTTTAATATTTATTATTTTTAAGGGGACAGTACACCTTTAACAGTCGGAGAACGAAATTTGTCCTGTGTAACAGATATATTTTTTAAAGAGCCCACTTCAGACACGGAGAGAAAGTAAAACGAAGTCTATGGGGCGTTAATTTAAAATTTCTCGCTTTGTTTTAATATGATGTTTTTTACATAGGATAGCTGAGCACGATCTTCAACCAGGCTAGATTTTACTTTTTAGATTTTTATTTTATATATATATATATATATATTGAATGTTTTCCATTGAATGTTTTCTTTTCGTTCATGGTTTTGTTAGTAAGTTTTTTCCATGGTTATTTTGTTAATTTTCTCTGTAGTTCAGTAGTTTTGGGATTGGATGAGTGGTGTGTGTTTTTTGGTATATATATATATATATATATATATATATAAAGCCCAGTGGTGTAGTGGTCAGGGCATCTGACTGCCGCACCGCAGGTCGAGAGTTCGACTCCCGACTGGGCAAGGTTCAGTCAGCCTTTCATCCCTTTGGGGTCGATAAAATGAGTACCAAGCTTGCTTGGGAACTAAATACCGAGGGTCTCGCGTTAGGCTGACCACCTGGCCGGGACGCATGCTGTATAGCACCTCGGGCCTAGGGTCAAGAAAACAGAGATGGGCACTGTCGGCCCTGATCCTCATGGATTGTATAGCCGCAGAGTTTAGTTTAGTATATATATATATATTAGGAAAGTTTCAATTTCAGAAACGATTCACCCCTGTTCTGAAATTAAAAGTATTTTTTTTTAAATATCTGAAACCAAAATCGAAAGAGTAAAAACTAGCCCGGTTGTAGATCGTCTTCAGCTATCCTATACAAAAAAAAAATCATTTTAAAATGTTAAAAAGGAAGTGAGATAAAAAGGAAGTGAGATTTGAAAATAACGCTTCCATATATTTAACATTAGCGTTTACATTTTTCCCCCGTAACCTGCGTGGGTTCTCAAATGTAACGCAAAGATATTTTTTTTGCAACGGTTAGGAAACGCGAAAATTTATCATTAACTTTAATAATGTAAAACTAAAAGTTATGAAACTGTAAGATAAAATATAGCATTTTATAAAAATATACTAGCTAGCAATTTTTTTTTCTAATACGTATTACCTTTTAATATTTTATACTTCACTTACATGGACATTCAAAAGTATTTTATATTATGGTCTATGTGGGAAAATACATTTGCGTGTATTTTAATGACATAAAACAATTTTAAACATACAATTTATTCGCATTATTGAAGAGCATAGGTACTTGTACAGGGGAATTAAAAAGTATATTTCGTTACATTATGGACTACGAAGAAAAAACGTTTGCGGGGTATTTTAATAACGTTTTCTGTTACAACATAATGAAATTGATATGAATTTATGAGGCGCAGTAAAACATGCTTTCTGAAGGGATAGCAAAGCATTTATCATTCATTTACAGGGTCACAGAAAAGGGTTCAGTTTTATTACAGAAAAAACTGCTTGCAAAGTGTGTTTTAGTTATGTTTCACGATTTCAAACAAGATGGAATTCATATACGTTACTGAGGTTTACAATATGATGCTTACATTATAATATGATGTGCATCACATTTTATTTAATTTACAGGGGCACATAAAAGATATTGGATACAATATTGCATATGAAGTATTGTCTATTAGGGATGATTGCTGAAAGTGAGATTTCAGCTATGATATACGTTTTTAACTAAATTTCTGCATACTAGATTATATATATAAATTCGATAGACTACGTATAGGGCTACGCAAAAGAACTAGGAAGAATTGTTGAGAAATTGATTAATTTTATTTTCAAATTCAACTGCATTTAGAAAGATATGTTTGGAAAATAAAAATATAATAATATACAAGGCTATTCAAAGAATTGGATGCATGCACGCCTATTTCAGACACGGGAAGGAATGAAAACGCTAATTTTAAGTCTATGGGGGGGGGGGGGGTAATTTTCATATTTCTCGCTTTGATTTTAATATTTTTGAATGATTTTTTCTTTTTCTTTTTTTTTTCTTTTTTTTGCATAGGATATCTGGTGACTATCGACAGTGAGGCTAGCTTTTACTTTTCGATTTTGGCTATAGTTTTTTTTTTATATATAATAGGATAGTTTAAATTTTAGAGCGGATATGAAAGTAAAAGTAATTTTAAAGAAAAATATCTGAAACAAAAATCGAAAAAGTAATAACTAGCCCGGTTATAGAGCGTCCTCAGCTATCCTAACAGTTTCTTAGCAACAACGAATGATAGCTTAACACTGTCATGATCGGTAAGGTCAAGTAAAGACTATAAACTAAAAGCACTGCTAATTTACCAAATTCCGATATAGGACACAGATTGGTAAAGGATATTACGGCAACTCCTCCTGATTATTAACTGGGAAGTAGAGGAAGAAGATGGAGAATCTCTGGAGATATTTGACTGTGAGCTTTCAACTGACAAGGTAAAAAAAAAATCTCTATCAGCAATGCGGGGAAAATAAAATTGTAACTTAGTCTAAAGATAAAGATGCAGGAAATAAATTTATTTTCACTGATTTCTGATAAAGAAAAAGAATGCTTTGGTAAAATTGGAAGAAATTCGAAATATTGCTTTGAAATGGAATTCTATGAAATTCATTATCAGAATTGCATATCAATGTAATGAAAAATCCAAGCAGTTTTCAGAAAAAATAAAAACAAAGTCTTTCTCAAACAATTGTAAAAAAAAAAAAAAAAAAAAAAAAAAAAAAATACAGCTGTATTTGTTACAAAAATCTCCAAATTCAGAGTAATGAATTAAAAAAGGTTTTTATACACAATCTAGGTATAAAAACACAGATAGGATGTTTTTGTGCCTGTCCACAGATTCCTAAAGAGTGATACAAGATTTCACAGGAAGGGATTTGTTCGACGGGTGGCAATTGCACAGACCATCAGCTCATCAAGTTGAAGGCTGAAATTTTAGGATTAGATAGAACTCAATTAGCATATTAAAATGCAAATGGTCTGCTAAGTCATATCTTGATAGAAAACACCTGCACACCGGAGTTTAGTTTTTGATCGATTGGTTTATCATTGTATTTTGCAGCACCCAAATGTATGAAAATATTGAAGTTTGGGTGCATGAAATCACAATGGTAAACCTGCGGATCAACCACTAAATTGATGTTCTGCAGATGGTTTCCACCAAGATACGACTTGGCAGACCAATGCATATAGCTTGTATATAAAATAAACGGTCAAGTACGAGTATTACTCGCGCTCAGAGAGTTCCGTACAATAAATATATGAATTATTAACTGTATTATTTAAAAGAATAATGAAACTTTGTAAAAACCTATACAACGTAGAGTTGGGTATAGCTGTATATATTAGAAAAGTATGATTGAGTATACCACAAAGGTTCAAAGAGATATGAAGCCGAAATAAAATTAAATATTGCTATTTTGTATAATTCTTTTTTTAAACGTATCTTAATCTGGATATGGTGAACTTAATTTGGTACTAACAATAAAAGTACTGCATATTTAAATTTCATTTGGCATTTCATAAAACTAAATTCAACATAGAAATATTTTTCTTTTTACAGTGTAGATGAAATAAAATCCTTGTTCAAAGTTTAAACTTGGCGTTGTACTACGCGCGTTTCGAAAGGAGGTCGCAAAGATGCAACTCGACTTTGTCCGTGCCGCGTTTTTTCAAATAGGTCTTTAATTATCATTTAAAGACACGGGAGGCGTATTGAGAGATCCACTCAACGCAAACTAGTCGCGAATCCCATAGTATTTATGCGATTAATTATAATTAAATTGGTCTGTTTTTAACAATTTGATGTTTACTGCTTTTATGCTGCTACTGGGTATTGCATTACACATATATATCATTAAAAGTTGTTATCTAGTATTTAAAAACCGATGGTATATAGAGTACGCCGCCTCTGCCATTATGTATGTCCAAACCAACCGTGTCTTTAAGGGTTAAGGCTCCTGCCCCTGCCAGCGAAGACAATCACGAGCTAATGCTAATCGTATAGGGAAGGATTTTTCTAATATCTATTTTGTATTTCGATATTTTAAATTTTTTTTTGGCATTATATAGCCGAGATCCGTCTCTACATCGCACCTTTCTTTACTTTTTCCTCCCCATCGGATTAGCATTAGCTCGTTAGTGTCTTCGCCGGCAGGGACAGGAGTCTTAATATCTCGGCGAATTACCGACGATTTTTTTTCGAAAATCATTATAAACAATGCTTTTATACTTTTGATACGATAGGTACCTTTAGCGCTCTTCGATACCTTTGCTGAATGCCCGCAAATAGAAATCTGTATGTAACAGAAAAATGCGATTTTATGAAAAACTATGCCACCTAGGGCAATCGCTATAATTTTCCTGCGAGTATTAAATTAACCTCTACTACCTCTAATTTTTTTCATAATTTTAGTTTCAGTATATTTGAAAATAGATTGGGGGGGGGGGGGGCACATTTTTGCACTACATTTTCGACGATATCTCTGAAAATATAATATCTAAAATTAAAAGAAATGTATTTTTGAGTTATGCGTTACGGAATGTTTTAACCGATACCCCAAACGATACACAAAGAAAATATATTTCTTCTTTAAATAACCTAATTATCCCCTCTACGTTTTTCCCACATATATTTGTGAATGTTTAATAATCTGTAAATATGTGGGTCAATTGTCTTTATTACATCTCCCAATTTGAACTTCCCACGTTCCGTAGTTTACGAGTAAAATGGCTGTGACAGACAGACACAGGAGTGATCTTATAATGATTCCGTTTTTACTTTTTAAGTACGGAACCCTAAAAATCATGATTATTGCAACTAAGAAATACAAAAACATAAGAAGATGAATTATTGAAAATAAATAAAACAAGAAAGGAAAACCATGTGTCAAGTATGGATTATGAACCCTTTCCTACATTTTTAGTTCAGTTAGAAAAACACATAACACATTTGAATATACACATTTATTAATTCCTAACAATAGACGGAAACGTACTTCAATTGTTTTGTGAAGCTCTGTATGTTCCTTATAAATTTTTATACACGCCACATACTGAGCTGAAATTTAATTCAGAAATAAATACGCTGAAAATTACTGATATCACACTTCTAAGGCTAACATTAGCTTAAGAATTGCTATCCATGGACGGCCATGTATCCAGTTTTTTGTCATATCCCTATTTATTTATATGCTACAATGTCACTTAGCCGACGGGACATTCAGCAGACAGCAATTAGACGACAGGATGTTTAGCCGACAGCGACTGTTAGCCGACAAGACAGTTAGCCAACAGAGGACAATTATTCGACATGGACATTCATCCGACAGGATATTCATCCGACTTAACTGTAACGTAACTGTAACCTGATCTTAACCTAATTATAACCTAAGCATAAACTAACTGTAGCGTAACTGTAACCTAACCAATACCAAACTGTAACGTAACTATAATCTATCTGTAACCTAAACGTAACCTAAGTGTAAGATAACCGTAACCTAACTGAAACCTAACAGTAACCTAATTGTAGCCTAAATGAAACCTAACAGTAACCTAATTGTAGCCTAAATGTAACCTAACTGGGACGTAACCGTAATCTAACTGTAACTAACGTTTACCTAGTTATAACCTAATCGTATGCTAACTGTAATGTAACTGAAACATAACTTTACCATGACCAAGCTCTAACCTAAGCATATTCTAATTATCACCTAAACGTAACCTAACAGTTATTTAACCGTAATCTAAACGTAACCTAACGGTAACCTAATTATAAAGTAACCGTAACCTAATTGAAACCTAACAGTAACCTAATTGTAGCCTAAATATAATCTAACTGGGACGTAACCGTAATCTAACTGTAACTAACGTTTATCTAATTATAACCTAATCGTATGCTAGCAGTAATGTAACTGTAACACAACTTTACCATGACCAAGCTGTAACCTAAGCGTAATCTAATTATCACCTAAACGTAACCTAATTATAACCGAACAGTTACCTAACCATAATCTAAACGTAACCTAAGTGTAACCTAATTATGAAGTAACCGTAACCAAACTAAAACCTAACAGTAACCTAATTGTAGCCTAAATGTAACCTAACTGGGACTTAACCATAATCTAACTGTAAATAACGTTTACCTAGTTATAACCTAATCATATGCTAAATGTTATGTAACTGTAACATAACTTTACCATGACCAAGCTGTAACTTAAGTGTAATCTAATTATCACCTAAACGTAACTTAATTATAACCTAACCGTAATCTAAGAGTAACTAATCGCAATTGTAACCAAACTGCAAATTAACTGTAACCTAGCGGGAGGTGCATAATATGAAAGAGTGATCAAAGGGCTGCCCAGTCCAATGATATATCACTTGAGGGATGTCGGAAAAGTCAGAAAAATGCTCCCGGTGATACAAATTGGGGGAGGGGGAACGGGAGGTACATAATATGAAAGAGTGATCAAAGGGCTCCAATGCGATGTATCTCATGAGGGGTGTCGAAAAATGTTAGAAAAGTACCGGCTAATTATACTATCAGCTAAATGTCCTGTCGGTTAATCGCCTTTTCGGCTAAATGTCCTCCCGGCTAATTGCCACGTTCGGCCAGTTGCCTGTCGGTCAATTGTCTGTATTGCTAAAATTATTACTATATGTCCGTTTCGATCAATTGTCCAGTATGCTGTATGTAAATTTCAGCTAATTGTGTTGTCGGCTATATGTACGTATCGGCTAAATGCACGTCTCAGCTAACTGCAATCTGCTAAATGTCTTGAAGGCTATTTGGTTGTCGGCTAAATGTCTGCGACCGGCTACGGGTCAAACATCTATACTAAAAGTAGTTGAGCTTGAAAATGCATAAATCAAATTAAAAAACATCTTTAAGTAATTCATAGTCATTCTCGGTACTACTGATGAAATCTTTTGTGTAGTGTCTATGCAACGGAATAGCAATAATTTCAGCAATACAGACAATTGGCCGACAGACAACTGGCCGAACGTGGCAATTAGCCGGGAGGACATTTAGCCGAAAAGACGATTAGCCGACAGGACATTTAGCTGATAGTATAATATGCCGGTACTTTTCTAACATTTTTCGACAACCCTCATGAGATACATCACATTGGAGCCCTTTGATCACTCTTTATATTCTATGCAATTCATATACACCACCTATGTGCCTGTGCAAAAATATTAGTTTAACTTAACTTATACCATAACTTATCATAAATCAAACATATCATAATTTAAAACTCACTATCAGCAATCATCCCTAATGTTTCCCTGTAAATGAACAATAAATTCGATGCACACCATATTCTTATCCAAACATCTTGCACTCTTTGTCTCCCCTTCTTCCGAAATTTCGTTTCCCGTTTTGCTCCCCTTACAGTATCAAGGTTTAAAATCTTTAAAATTCCTTAATATTTTCTTTAATTTTCTGTTTTATTTGTTACTTTAAACTAATAATAAATAGTCAGTCATAAATTTCGTTACCAATTTATTTCACCATATTCATTTCATTAAAAGTTCTTGTAAATTGCCTCCATCGAAAATGTCATTTCTCCCTTTTGCTCCCTCATCCACGGTACCCATATTTTAAAATAAAAACCCTTTAAAACGCTTTAATTTTTTAAAATCTTTTCTGCTCAATTTGCCACTTTATTTTAACAATAAACAAACGATCATAAAAATTTCTCCTCCCCCCCCAACCCCAACTGAAATTGGTATTTCCTCCTCGCCTCTCCCTCTTACCAAGCATCTGAAATTTAAAGTCCTTAATTTTTTTTCGTTTATTATTTTTTTTTAACTTATTTGTAAATATTTTCTAAGGTAAGTAAATAATAAGTCGCCGATAAACTTCCCCCCCCCCCCGCAAAAAAAGAACTAATTCTGCTTATTCCTCTTTTTTTTCCCTCAGATCACAAAATTTTAACCTTAAAAGTCATTGCTTTTTTAAAAACATTTTGTACTCTATTTCAAATGAAAATCAAATTTCAAATTTCAAAGTAATTGCTTAAAAGGCGCAAAGGCCAACATAGTGAAAAAGATTCCAAGCCGGGACTCGAACCCGGGCCATCAGTATAGCGCACTGACGTTCTACCGACTAAACCACTTGGAACGATACCTAGCTCGGAAAATTTCTCACTATTATATGTTGGAAAGGCTACAAACGCAGCACAAGATGGAATATTTTACGTGAGCCACCGACATGGGTCGAACACTAAATTTCGTGTTTGTACTCGTGTTCCCACTAGTGCTTGAATAAATTCCGTATATGAGAAAGATGTTTGTGAAACTTCTGGAATAATTTCCATGTATTAATATAATTTCTCTGGAATTAATATAATTTCTCTCTGGAATAATTTCCATGTATTAATATAATTTCTATCGATGCTGGATTTAATTATGTTTCGTGTTTGTCCCAGGTCGGTGACTCACGATAAATATTCCATCTTGTGCTGCGTTTGTAGCCTTTCCAACATATAATAGTGAGAAATTTTCCGAGCTAGGTATCGTTCCAAGTGGTTTAGTCGGTAGAACGTCAGTGCGCTATACTGATGGCCCGGGTTCGAGTCCCGGCTTGGATTGGTTGATTTTTTGACGGCCGATTATCTACACGAGGGATATAGGCCCGAGGGGGAGTGCCCTCCGTGGGGGTCTTTCTAAGAGAACCTAATCCATATTTACACATGGAAAATCCACGGCTCGAAGAAAACCACGAAAACTCCGAACGATTAGGCCGACGGGCGCAATTGGGATCGAACCCAGCACTTCCCGTCTACCAGCTTCGAACGCAGAACCTCTCGGCCACTGGTGGGGCCCCGGCTTGGAAACTTTTTCACTATGTTGGCCTTTGCGCCTTTTAAGCAATTACTTTGAAATTTGAAATTTGATTTTCATTTGAAATATTGTATGCAAGGCGAATGTTTCTCTCTGGAATAATTTCCATGTATTAATATAATTTCTATCGATGCTGGATTTAATTATGTTTCGTGTTTGTCCCAGGTCGGTGACTCACGATAAATATTCCATCTTGTGCTGCGTTTGTAGCCTTTCCAACATATAATAGTGAGAAATTTTCCGAGCTAGGTATCGTTCCAAGTGGTTTAGTCGGTAGAACGTCAGTGCGCTATACTGATGGTCCGGGTTCGAGTCCCGGCTTGGAATCTTTTTCACTATGTTGGCCTTTGCGCCTTTTAAGCAATTACTTTGAAATTTGAAATTTGATTTTCATTTGAAATATTGTATGCAAGGCGAATGTTTCTCTCTGGAATAATTTCCATGTATTAATATAATTTTGTACTCTATCTGTTAATTTATTGTAATCATAAATAATCATATAACTATACTCCTACCCCCCACAAAAATTGACGCTTGCTCTGACTCTACCCTTACCAAGAACACAAAATTTAGTCTTTTTTTGTCCTATTTCTTATTCTTTAGTAAGGTAAATAAATAAGTCATCAAATCATAGTCATCAATAATCATATAACTATACTCCTACCCCCCACAAAAATTGACGCTTGCTCTGACTCTACCCTTACCAAGAACACAAAATTTAGTCTTTTTTTGTCCTATTTCTTATTCTTTAGTAAGGTAAATAAATAAGTCATCAAATAAAATCCCCCCTTTTTTTTCTTTCCCTTATTTAAGTTTAAAATCTTTGAAAGTCTTTTTTTAATACATTTTCAGCTTTATCTGTTTCATATTGAACAATAAATAATCGATTATATAATTTCTTCCACCCCATATAAAATTGACGTTTTCTTTTCTCCCCCATTATTTCCATGCTCATAAAATTTAAAGTCTCTATTTGTAAATCTTTAATAAGTTACATAATCGGTCATCTATTAAATCCCCCCCCCCCCCCCGCCAAAAAAAAAAAAAAAAAAATCTGTTTCTTGATTTGTCTTACCCTCAACTCATGAAGCTAAAAAATCTAATTTACAGTCTTTAAAACTTTTTAATTTTTACTTTTTTTTCGTCCTAATTATAAATCTTTATTATCTATAATATTAACTAAATCATTTCAACTATGTACGAAAGTGTTAACAATAAAGCGATAGGTGTACATTTAATTGTGCATAAAAAACATTTTAACTGTATTTTTCAAAGGAAAATGTCTTTAGAGAGATATTTGTAAGGAAAATATTGTGGTTTCTCGTCAACGTGCAAGTAAATTCTCAAACCTTTCGAAATCATTTTATTCCGACTAGCTCAGAAAGAACCATCAAACGTAGATACCAAAGGTGCCTGAGTAATCGACTGAACCGAGTATGTCCATAAAGAAAAAAGAAAAATCATGCGTCTACGTCGATACTTTCCAACACTTACAGAACACTGTAACAAAACTTCGCCGTTTAATAAAGTAAAGAAGATATCTAACTAAACATTTGTAATACCTATGACACGTTTGAAAAGCAGATTTCAACAATTGCACCCATAACCTGGAAGGTACTCAAATTCTTTTGTGCATATGATATATGCAGCTCATATGAGGCAGTGTATATGATATATTTGTACTGCATATATTTGTACGGATTCTACATACTATGTTAAAATTTAGTTTTGTAAGAAAATACATAAAACAGTTGAAAATTCACCCTCGGCAATTTCTACTTATAGACGGAAACATACTTGAATTCTTTTGTGCATTTCTGTATATAGAAATTTTTATACACGTCAAACAGTATAAAGCTGAAATCTAATTCATGCAAAATCATGCTCAAAATTACTGAAATCACACTTGCAGGAATTATTTTCTATCGGCGGCCCATGTATCCAGTTTTTTGAATATCCCTGTATAGGATTTTATTTGTATGATACAAACATCTCTAAGCATATTAAATGTAGTTGAGCTTGTACATTTATAACTAAAAAAAACCTAACATCTTTAAGAAATTCATACTCATTCTCAGCAATGGTTACGAATTCTTTTGTGTGGTCCTGTATAGGGTTTGTAAAATATGTGCACACCACGTAGTGCGCAAAAATTTAGTTAAACTTAAAAACGCATTCTGTAATTGAAAATGTACTTTCAGCATTAATTTTTAATAGCTATATCGGATACAGTATTGTATCAAAATATTTTATGTTTCCCTGTAAATGAACGCTAAATGAAATGCAGACCATATTCGAATGTAAGCATCTTGTAGTAAATCAAAGTAATGTGTATCTATTTCGTCATGTTTGAAATAGTGTAACGTGATCAAAATACGCTACAAACAGTTTTTCTCGTAGACCATATTGAACCAAGTTCTTTTGTCTGACACCGTAAATAATTGTTAAATGCTCATGTTGTACAGAAAGTAGGCTTAGGACACCTCAGAAATTCATATCAATTTCATTATCTTTGTGACAGAGTAATATCAATCAAATACGCCGCAAACGATATTTCTTCATGGGCTATAACATAACGGAATACTTTTGAGTCCCCTATACTCGTACTTTAAGCATTACACATAACATAGTCTATAGTAACAATTTTAAAGTGTGTCTCAATGTACATAAATTTAACTGTGTTTAACATTGTGTAACACTATTAAAATACATCCTAAATAATCCCCCCCCCCCACATAGACCATAATGTAGCGAATACTTTTGAGTGCATCTGTAAATGAACCATGAATGGTGCACCGAACATACCATGATGATTTTCAATATCGTATATCAATTACATGGCAATCCGACTATATTTACGCTAGTTAGAGCACGGATAGACAGACAGACGGACGGACAAACTCAATCCATAAACACTTTTCAACTTTCTTGGGAAGTGTTAAAAATGGAAAAATGTAATGAAAATAAAAGTATTTTAGTGTTATTTAGATTACGAACCGCTACAAAAAACATTCTTATTTGACCGCATCATTTAAAAAATATTTAGTGCTCAGAAATCCCCCCCCCCCCACACACACACACCTGAATTTACTCCTGTGCACTTAAAATTTCAAATTGTTAAAACTCCTTTATGTTTTATAACATTCTTGTAAAAATAATCCATAATCTAAATTTTCTTCTGCCTGAAAATTTCACTAAAATTTTTGCCATCCTTCTTTCTGCTAACATCACACAAAGTTTTTAATATTTGGAAAACTTTATTTTTTCTGTCGCATATTTTAGTAGTACAACAATAAATTGTGTACTATATCTATAAATGACTACGCTGGGATTTAGATTTATACCCCCTCTATAGATGTACAGTACAAAATATACAGTTTATTTGTTTAACTTTTCCTCTCCTAATTTTATGAACATCTTATTTTTAACCTTCAATGTTATTTAGCTTTTATAAATCTCATAAATTTTATGTTCTAAAAAGAATTCGCACAAAAGATAGTTATTTTAGAATATTTGTACCTGATATATTTCCCCCCTCATTCAATATCTCCCCCTTGATTTTAAATGTAATTGCCTTATGTGAAATAAAATAGTTTTTATACTGCACTAATTTCAATTTTATGTTTGTAAAAGCTGTAAAATAAACCTAAAAAAAAAAAAAAAAAAAAATTGAAAGTCAAATCGTTTTAATTTTTGCACTTTTATCATAAACAGATTAAAATTCTTTTTACGGCTTTTACCGTTATCGAGTCTCCACAAAACAGTGGGCTTTGATCTACGCTTGTAAAGCGAAGACAATTGAAAAAAAAATTCCTTTACACCTGAAACCTACTGGAAATTATTACATGTAGCGCTCAGCCGAAGTGGGGTGGGGGTTGGAATCGTGCCAGATAATTGGCCATTTGCTGATTGGAAGAGCTCGCTTGTCAATCATTTGAATTTAGACCATCCTTTCAATTCAGCTAAAATGCCAGCGGCCATCTTTATTTCTTTTTATCTGTGACTGCAGTGAGCTCTTAATAATCGAGTACCGAGATTCAATTTGGATACAACCCTTAAATTACGCTCGTTTTAAAATAATTAATTTCTCGGAAACTTATGGTACGAATTGCATAAAAATTTGTTTTTAGACTAATTGAAGGGTGTAGAGTTCATTTATGCTGTCAGAATTGTGTACTGCTATTGAAAAAACAAAACAAAGTTATGGCTTGTTTTAATATGTAGATGTCCCTCTAAGCAAATTTTATATACATCATTTAAAAGTCGACTTTATTTCCAACCGTTCGGTACCAGTAACTTTCTTTTACGATAATTTGTCGAGGAGTTAGTAGGGGGTGTTTACTTTTTTTTCTTCCACGACTGTACTTAACTACTACTACTATAATGTTTTCACAGAGAACAATGTCAATCTCATCAGTAACTTTGGGGAAAACGATTTTTTTTTTTTCTAGAAGAAGCTATGAAGAAGTTGAATTATTTTAGATCTTATTTTTAAAATATAAATAAATAAAGATATTTGATGAATTTCCTTTAGAAATGTGTTTTATAAAATATAATCTATTTCGGTTTCCACGAATTAAACATATTAGAATTCTGAATTTTAAGAAGTTTGAATTCATCTGCCAAGAATGGATTCATATTGGAATTCAAAGATGTAAAAATTTAGTACTTAAGTACTATATTATGTGTGTTGTATAAAGCGTTTAGACATTTCATATTATGATTTTTTTTTCAAAACTCAATATTTAACAATAATTTTCAAAATCTTTGCTAAACAGGTTAATATTTTCGTCAGAATGAATATAAGCAGAAATGAGTTTAAATAAATATATTCATTAAAAATCGAAAATAATATAAATTAAGAAAATACTTTCTGTTGTGAAATTACTTCAAATATACGTTTTATATTTTTTTCGTGTTCTTATTTAGCATTCTAAATACATTTCTTAAAAAATATCTTTTTATTACATTAAGAAAGAAATATTTCCTACACATATTTTCATTAGATAAAAAGACTTTTTTCTTGTTTAAAAGTATGACATGATTAACTATTTTTGATCCGATTATTTTTTTTAATTTTGGGAAAAAATTACTTTTTAGTTAGCCTAAGGAAAAAATATTTTTTATAGATACTTTTATGAGCTATAAAGATATTTCTTCATATTTAAAAGTACACTGTAAAAAAAAATCTGTAGTTCTACAGATGTAAAGTTACATGCTTACTAAACTTTCACCTGTAACTGTACGAAAAAAGCTGCAAATCTACAAAACTAGTTTTTGTAAAGCTACAAAAATCTGTAACTTTACAAATGAATCTGCTAAAATTTCAGTAATCTTACTAAACTTTTATTTGTAACCATGGCTGGAGTTACATGAAAAGTTCTCGGAATCCCAGTTTCCAAAAAAATTCTTAGTAACCTTACAGATTTTTTGATTTTCGGCGCAAAAGTGTGTCTGTTACATGAAATTTTGTTGTTGCCGTTACATGAAAAGTTCTAGGAATCCAAGTTTCCTAGAAAAACTTTAGTAACTTCACAGATTTTTTTTTACAGTGTATGGCATAATTAACTATTTCGGATCCGTTTATTTTCTTAATTTATGGAAAAATTACTTTTTAGTTAAAAAAAGAAAATACAATAGGCTACGGATTTTTTGTTGAATTTATTTGTAAAACGTTGAATTACAAGAAAGTTAAATATCCATAAGAACTTTCCAATATATATGTATATATATATATAAATTTGTCGTAAATTATTGATCTGGAGAAGTAGTTGCTATTTTTAAATTTAAAAAATGTAGCACATATTTAAAACGAAAGTTACTGTGTTGGTGTATAGAGTTTTAGTACGCAGTTTTTATTTTATTAATAAATACTGAAACATAAAGGATTACAGTGCGTCTCAAAAGCATATGGAAGGCGATTTTTTTAAATAACTTTTCAAAAAGTGAAGATACAGTAGCCTCCCTTTTAACCGACCTAAACTGACTGAGAGTTAGCTGGTTAAGAGAAGAGCCGGTTAAACCTGAGAAGTAAAAAAAATAATAAGTAACTGCATATTTAATTAAATGCATAGGATGCATTAAGTTTTTTTAATTTGTGTAGTTTTAAAAATGTACATATTTTCCATATTTTGTGAAATGATTACTAGTTGTAATTAACTGAACTGAAATAAAAATCATCACTAGTAACAAATTAATGAACAATATTTAATACAAATTAAATTGTCGAAAATCTTGTCACATACCTTTATATTTAGTTGAAATTTTTTTACATTAAAAGAAAATAAGTTTAAACTGGTATGAATTCATAAGAACTAAAAGTACTTTTTAAAACACCATCAAAAACTTTGAAATGCGCTAGGTCTTTCGAAAGATCTTGCAAGACACTTGTCTTGCTTCTGCTTTCATAGTAGGAGCACGTCTTCTTTGCGCCTGACGAAGAAAGACTCAGACCTTTCGAAAGGCCTAGCTCATTTAAAGTTTTTAATGGCGTTTTAATAGATCTTTTAGTTCTTATTTTACATTATGTAAATTTGAGTTAATTAACCATAAAGAAATGAGAACCGAAATTTTCCTTTCTGAATTTCGCCTGATGCTGGGAAGAAATGTCGGCCGGTTAAAGCGGAGTTCCGGTTAAGAGGAAGACTACTGTATAATCATGAAACAATAAGAATATGCATAATGAATCATAACATCAAAGTATACAGTATAAGTTTTACATAATTTTTTGTAAAAAAATAAGAATGAAAATCGGCTGCCCTAAAAATAAATGGACTTTTCGAGTATTTTGTTTTTTAAATGCAAATTTTGAATACTTTCCTTTGAATTATCTTAGAAATCTCTATCTTGTCGCTAAGATATTTTTGGATCGACCTGTACGTTTTTTTTTTTTTAACCATTTGGAAAATTGGTTATTGTCCTCGGTCAAGGTACACTGTAAAAAAAAATCTGTAGTTCTACAGATGTAAAGTTACATGCTTACTAAACTTTCCCCTGTAACTGTACGAAAAAAGCTGCAAATCTACAAAACTAGTTTTTGTAAAGCTACAAAAATCTGTAACTTTACAAATGAATCTGCTAAAATTTCAGTAATCTTACTAAACTTTTATTTGTAACCCTGGCTGCAGTTACATGAAAAGTTCTCGGAATCCCAGTTTCCAAAAAAATTCTTAGTAACCCTACAGATTTTTTGATTTTCGGCGCAAAAGTGTGTCTGTTACATGAAATTTTGTTGTTGCCGTTACATGAAAAGTTCTAGGAATCCCAGTTTCCTAGAAAAACTTTAGTAACTTCACAGATTTTTTTTTACAGTGTAGGAAATCAAAAACATATCTGAAGCGTTTTATTGGTTGAATCCGCATTTTATTCGTTTTCTGATTGATCTATACAGTAATCTGTATTTCCCCTTTACTTTCAACAGAGATGGATACTTCTGTTGTCACTATGACAAAAAAGTAATAAAAACTACAAAAAAATTAATAACTCAGAAACAAATTGAGATACAGCTTTCAAACAAATTGCATTTAAAAGTACATTATTTTCTCTATACGACGGTGTAAAAAGTAATATTGTGAGATGTTTAGAAGTTTAAGAATGAAATTTCATTTAAAATTGGCCCAGGAATATCAATGCTTAATCCATGGCGTACGTAATGAATGACCAGCTCGGTAGAAGTTTAAAAATTTACAGTACCGAAAAATGTAATCCATGGCGTACGTAATGTATGATCAACTCCGTGCGATTTTTATGTCTTAAATTTTAGTCTTTGAAAAGTCATTTTCCAAATGGTCGTTGTAATTTGTTGAACTGCATTTTTATTTATTTATTTATTTATTTTTTTTCGTAATTGTATTGTCACCTTTTGAGAAAATTTCCAGATCTGCTACACTTCATTTGTTTAGAAATACCAGAAATTTTAAAATTTTGAGCCTTTTAACGCCGCATTTGAGCTACACCAGTTGCGGAGAATTGTGAGGCTATTCAAGAATTGAAAAACTAGTAGTGATTTTATATTCCTAAGAGGTTACGTCACATGTTGCGTCATATGTACAGAACACAGAATATGCAAATTCTTTTTCATACGGTGGTAATATAAGCGATTATTTTCCTTAAAATAGCTTCAACTCATAAGTAACATAGGTTTTCAGAAATGCATTTTTTACATTTACAATAGTCGAATAAATGAAATTTTCTAAAGAAATGGAAATTTGATTCTAATGCATTCAATAAAAATACAGTAAATTAAAGAGTATGTAAAAATTGTACAACGGTATGTAAATCTTGAAGCGAAGAATTTGAAGATTTTTTGCGTATATAGAATGTCAAGGGATGTTGAATAATAAATAAACAAGTATAGTTATGATACTTAAATCATTATGTAGCTGCATCATATGAAATATCAATGTACTCGTAAAATATTAAAATGTAAAAATAATCACTAAGCCAATGTGTCGTCGAAATTCGAAATTAGTGTAAAAGTAAATAAATAAATAATGAAAAAGTTTTTACCAAACTATATCTTCGTTACCAAATTAAAATTTACCCCACTAACTCTGTGATTCCATAATTGATACTTAAAAAGAAAACAGACACAGAATGTTGACGGTTACTGTTCAAATAACACATATTTTTATTAAAATAATACACAGAATATTTTCTCTTTCTTTTTAGATATGTATGCATTTACGGATTAGAAGAAGAAATTTTAATTTTCCATGCAACATTTCTTATCTTATCTAGTTATTCACTATAGTTTTGCGATAAGCAATATTGAGAATAATTTTGAATGATAAATAAAAACAGTTTGTTATGATCCAGAAATGCATTTCAAATAATAATATCGATGATATCAATATGCAATTTGTATTACAAACCTGAGTTCTAAGGATTACAATTTGTAAAGATTGCAGTTAAGTCTAATGTACAGTTAAACAAAACCTTATTAGTGGCACTTTGCCAAAACCACAAGCTATCTTGAAGAAGAAATAGAAAGGATATGTATTAAATATCCACGAAGGAACAAAGATAAATTAGTCTACATGTATAAAATTTACTGTTTAAAGACACTTTAGGGAAAACAATATTTGTCATTTTTGGCAGTATTTTTAATTTTGAATTCATTGTTTATAATTCTATGTCATGAAGTTGAAAACGAAACAGATAAACAGCCTTATAGGATATAAAAACTATATTTGAAGTAAAATTACCTTTTATGGAAAATGGTTTATGTGCAGTGAAAGGTATTATATTCTTCGTAAAATTTCAAATCACTATAAGATATTTTATTATAGTATTAAGTTTTAAGTATGCTGTTGAACTACACTTGATACAGTGCTAAGTTGTGAAAATTTGTACATTACAACAGTCGATTGATTAATAAAATTTTATGTAAACACACAATTTTTTTATTTTTATTTAAAAAAAATAATGATGATTTTTTTAAAACGTTTATTGCAGATTTATGTTTTAATTTTAAACGCATAATTAAAAAAAATAAACTGGTTATTGCATAGGATTCACTTTGAAGACGTGAGGTGATTTTACTAAGATTTACGAATGTTAATTTTAACGATCTAAGAAAAAAGTCAAATTGGAAAGATGCAAAACGTGGAGTCTATTGTTAGAGTAAAATGTAGTATGTTAATTTCATATGTGTTTAGAATTAACAGATGTTGATGGCAGTTCTATTTCTTTGCATTTGTTTCGATTTGGAGATTAAAAAAAATATAGGGGAGACTAGTGACGGTTGACCATACGGGAGGCTTGACCCACCCATCAATTTTTATATTTAATAGGATTTCAGAGTTTTATCAGTAGGTGTCAACCAAAGCTACTGGAATGCTCAAACAACAGTCTTCGTTTCATAGAGATAATCGAAATAGGTGTGGAAAAAATGAATTGAGGCTTGACCAAGTCAATTTGAGGGAGAGTTGACCAGATGCTCAAAGCTCCCTTAATTAAGTGGTTTTGGAAATCTTTTTATTATACACTGTGAATAATGAAAAGATAATGGTTATACATATAAAATAATGTAAATTTATTCGGTAAAGCTAGAGTAAAATGATGTCAAGAAAAGAAAATGTTTAAAACTGGCTCAAGAAAGATGTGAAAAAAATACTAGAAAATGGGAAGGTTGATAGGAACTTTTTTCCATTTAAATATTACTTACAATAGGAAAATAGTAACAGTGGGAAAGACTAGAAAGCATGAAAGCAGCACTCTTAAACATTTCAGGGGCGGTAGTATGTTTATAAAACCACTTAATTTTAATTCTGAAACGTCACAATGGCACTAGAATTTTGCTAAAATCTTTTCCATTTAATATGTATGTGAAATATAGCCTTTTTCTTATTTTCAAATAAATTTGTTCGTAAATTCCGGTGATAGCCATATATTTCAACATTTTAGTATTGAAAGTACCTTGCCCCTTAACGGTTTAAAACATGTTAATGATAAGCTAAGTACTCATGCGGCTGTAAAAGAACATAGCTGACATACTATAGTGACAACTAGAGTTGTCACATATTTGACATTGTCATGTCGAGTGTCACGAAAATAGAACAAGGAGAGAAAAAAAAAGTGGGACAATGACACCTAAATCCGGACACAATAAAATGAACACTATGAAAACGGAACCGGTCTCTAACAGAATACTGACTTAAATGTTAAAATTTCATTTTCCTAGCTGTACAATTATACCTGCTCAGACAAAATCCTGTTTAAAACAAAAATTTCCTCCTCTGACTTCCGATTGCGTCTCAACAGGTTTGTTTAAGCATCATATTTTTAAAAATATTTTTTTGATATTAATTAAAGCATGTAGTACAAAGTTATTTTGCTTTTTTTTAATTGATTTCAATTTTCTTCACAAATATTGCAATATAAAACAAAGTGGTTCAACCCTCCCATATGTGGGGATCCTTGACCCATTATCTTTTCATGATTAAAATAAATAACTTTTCAAATTTCTTATATGTTACACTTATGTAGGTATTTTATGTTGATAACTGATTGTATAACGAATAAAATTACATATAAAACTTTATTCTACGTTCAATATTTAAAAAATAAAAAATAATATTGTAAAAAGCGTCAACCCTCCCTAGTCTCCCCTATATATTTTACTGATTTTTACTGTGTTTTTGTAGTATGTTGGACAACTGTTTATGATTTCAGATAATTGTTTTTCATTTTAAATCTTTATATCGTACTTATTGAAATAGTATAAAAATGGTTTAGTAATCTTATCGTGAAAACCAAAAACACAAAATCAAAAATTAAAAAATAAAACATTCACGGCATAATTTAATTTTACAATTTTATTCAAAGTGTTCATTAATGGCCATCAGCCATTTGACAGGATTTCACGGCATATTTTTTACCTTTTATCTATATTAGAAGAAAGTATTGCAATCAAAATTCTTTTCGACTTCCGGTTTCCACCGGATTTACACGTTTTAAAGGTCAGAGATACCGACAAACACATTTTTACAAAAAGGCTGTCTGTTCATGTGTCCTCTTTGTATAATCGAAAAGCATGTGATATTATGCATAGAAATGAACTAAACTTAATGTATATGTTTTTCGCTATAACCAGGAGGTCCCAGTTGAAATTAGATATAAGAAAGAAGTGCTGTGATAGCAATTTTTGTATTTTTGTACAATTTTTATTTTGTATCATCGGAAAGTGTATGAAGTTATGGATAGAACTGAACCAAACTTCATATACCCGTATATTCTTTTTACTATGGATTTCAGGTCCCAGCTGAAAATGGAGATATGAATGGGGCTGATTTCTTTAGAAAATGACATATTGCAATCCCGTCCTTTATATATGCACTGGCGGGGAAATTAAAGGACCAACTATAAAAAGGTAATTTATGTTAATTCTATTAATTGAAGTCCAATGAAAAGTGATAGGTTCGTAGCTCAAGATCAGCGTTATCAGGTGGTCTGATGGTATAATATATGCAAACTCTATAACACTTTAGTATGTGGATGGTGGAACGCGTCATTGAGAATGCCTTTCATGGATTGGGAGAAATGGCGTTTAATTTAGGAGAATGGAGAAAAAGACAGTAAGTTTATAAAGCTGCAAAGCTTGCATTTTGGTCAGAGGTATCCACATACCTTATAAAATTTTCTACGTTAACACATGTTTTTCCATACCCGACTTTATATCACACTTCCTATGTTTAAATTATTTTTTTGAAGAAGTAGGATAATATGCATTTTAAAGGTGTATCATGCATGGCCAAATAAAGATAGTTTGTACTTCTTATGTTTTTAGCTGCAGAATTATTCAAGTAACATGAATTTTAATACTCGTTCTTTTAATTACTAATAATTATTAGTATACTGTATGAATCTATATATATGCAATGCTAATCTTATTATCACGATAACGTCCAAAATACTGAACCAATTAGAACCTAATTAGGACAATCATTGACCTTACTTGTATTTTGTAAGAGTTCGTTAGCTGAAGTATGTAGTTCTTATAGTTTGTTTATAGAGACACAGAAAATTAAAACACATGCAAAATGTTCAATCACGATACAGTCTCAAATATTGAACCAATTCGAATCTAATTGCATTGATATTGCAATCGTTTTGCACGACTTAGTTAATCAAGTATGTAGTTATTATAATTCGTTTACCGGACAGACAAAAGCAAAACCTGCAAAACTTTTCATCACGATAGTGTCCGAACTACTGAACTGATTCAAACTTATTTCAGACAGTATTTTTATCTTGGAAGTATCTTGGATGAATTTGTTGAGGTACATACAACAGTTTTCGAAGGCATTTAGTGAACGGCTTGGATTATTACAGCCTACGGGTGACTTTAAAGTACGATGTTATTAAATTTTTAACATTTTTAATATATTTGCCTCATATCCCTTCAGTTACATTTGGTACTTTCTGTTTATTTTTTTCCTGGAAAGGATCTCTCTCATTAAAGTAGTGAACTTTGAAGGCATGAGACAAATTTACTTATTTTGTATTAAATCTGATGCATGTACCTTAAAAGAAAAAGAAATCAGTCTACTTTATCAACTGACTCGAAAAGACTTTTTAAAAAATAGTGTAGGATATATTAAGAGAAGATAATTTACACGGCCTGAAGGTAAAGCATAGATCGAAAAATATTAGTAAGCTTTCTACAGATATAGTGATAATTTGATTAAAAATAACTCGAGCCCCTAAAAAGGCTTATACTTTTATATAAATTTTATGTATATTAATTTAAATGAAATATAATTGACATACCTTCACAAGAACTGGAATCTTCATTGTACAAATATCCTTCAGTGCATTCACATCTGAACGAGCCTACGGAATTTACGCATTTACCCTTTTCGCAGATGCCTGGAATTGCTTCACATTCATCAACATCTGTAAATGATAAATACTGAAAATTAACTTAAAGAAATACTAATACATAATGTAAAAATACATTTCAGACGTCAAACTGCACTAATTAAATTTTTTTTTTTACTTCTGAAAACCAACTTTTATGTGTGTTTATATTATAGCAATAAACCTGAATTTTACAGAAAGAGTTTAAAATCTTGGTATGGTAACATGAATATTTAATAAACTTTTCAATGTAAAAAATACAGAAAAAGTTAAGAAAAATTAGCTGTATATTGATCATTATAAAAAAATACTTGAATACATGATATCTCTACCTAAATTATCACATCCAATCTACTTATGTATATCAAATATAAAATTTCGAATATAACAAACAAAACGGAAACTTTTGACATTTGCATACCACAATGTCACTAACATGACAGTTCTATTTTTTTTCCAAATAGGAAAAAAAGGTAAGACCATATACCGCAAAAATTTCGGAGGATTTGCTAGACAGAACCTGTCAATTTTCCTAATGATAAAAATTGTATGATCAGCATGTCCGAAAGGGGATGCTTTAATGATTTCGTGATGAAGTTTTCCCCATATACGACTTAAAGAGAAGGTGCAAGAACATTATTTCTTAAGATGTCTCAAGGAAGACCGCGTATTCATAAATTAGCGTATTTTTCTAGAAAGCAAACATTTCTGTAGCACCTTAATTGTAAATTATGACTTAAGCAGAACGAAAACGTTCTTTGGGCGTGTAATGTCGGTGACAATAATTTAAATACGATGTTTAATCTTTACATACGAAATTTTGTTAGCGCGCATACCTGCCAAGTCTCCCGTATTTTGAGAACCACTATTTTCGAATAGAAGATTGAATAGATAGATTTATTTTATGACAGACATTTGTGCTCAAATAAAACGATTGCGATTTATAAATAGTGATACTAGCCATAGAAGTTTCTGTGATAAAAACGGATGGTAAGCTACACTGGACAAAGAATGGCAATGGGTTAATCTTACAACTAACATTCTATTAAATATACGAGTATAAATACAGGGTTTCGGAATGGACAATTCAAAAGCTGTCTTTTGAATACTATTTCTTTTATTCAAACAAAGTTTTCTTTAACACATACTTGACAATTGCACCATAAAATATAATCAATATAGACACAACCTTGCTTAATGGTACACAAAACACGAACTTTAATAAGCTAAAAGTTAAATTCTACATTTCGAGCAGTTCCTACAGCCGTATTCAGGAAAATATGATGGTTAAATGGCTAAAAGCTCAGAGATAAGGGCTTTCTGTGCGAGAGATAGTTTGTTGAACATAAAATGGGTATACTATAACGTGAAGTATAAAGATGTTTGACAAATTATCTCTCGCACAGGAATCCTTCATCTCTGAGCTTTTGGCCATTTAACCATCATATTTTGCTGAAGACGGCTGTAAAACCAGCTCGAAACGTAGAATTTAACTTTTAGCTTATTAAAGTTCGTGTTTTGTGGACCATTAAGGGCAAGGCTGTGTCTTTATTTATTAAAGAGTTTCTTTTTATATTTTTCTTGCAAATTTTGTAGATGCCTGCCCCGAAGGTTATTTCTTTTTCAAATGTTGTAGAAACGGACAAGAATATTTTTCTTAGGAAATACTGGTGTTAAAAAAGTGGACAATTTAGGAGCCCTGAAAATATAGCACTATTTAGAATGTTCAAAGAATCTATGTTTCATAAAACGTATAGTAAGAATACTTTGAAGACTTCCAGGTTTAGAATCGTCACATTGTCTCATTTGAAGTATAAAGAATATTAAAAATGTACTAAAAACGTTACCTATTAGAGTATAAAATATTACTTGGTACTACTATTACAGTCTTAGCATTTGTTATGCGATAGGAAGTTATTAAATATTTTAAAATTGTAATAAATCACGTTTTTCTATATAATATTTTGATATTTGTTTCTTAAATATTTTTAAAAGATAGAAAAAGAGCATAAAAAGATAGATAACGTTGGTTAAAATAAGTATGTAAATGCGTAGAGTATCAGACGATTTATTATTACTTTTAATCTACTTAAAATAAAGCAGATTATACGATTCGACAGTAGATTATACAGAAAAATTTCAAATATTTTGCATGTCTCTAAAAATGGCTAAAGATATAGAGATGAAAACAGTTAAGGAATTGAAAATAAATATGAACATAGTAAAATGGTTTATCTGTATAATTCTTTAAAAATAGGTAAAGTAAAAACGAGAATTAGTGAGTTATAAAAATGCAGAAAGTAATGTCGTGTTTTCTGTTCATTTCATACTTCATATTTTTTCTTATTGCATTCCTAACGTTTCAAACTAAACAGTAGATATTCAATATGAAATATACAGAATGTAAATTTTTAAGTTAAAAATAAATAAACGGTGAGGTGATTTTCGATCAGGACTTTGAGGAAGTGAACACTGAAGTGTTAAACAAACATGAACAAAAATGCGAAAGTGCAAAGAAAAATAAGATAAATGTAATGTAAAGAAAAAAATAGAGCAACCACTAAAAAAAAAAAAAAAAAAAAAGGGGGGGGGGTGGAACAAGTTAAGTAAAGATGAAGGATGTGACAAAAAACGATCTGATGAAAAAGGAAGAAAAAGGATAAGGGAGCTAAACCATTGACAAAATCGATACAAATAATTAAAGCAAATGAAAGTAAAGTGAAAGAGTTAAATATGTACATTTTTTAAAAATCAATTTTAAATAAAAATTGCGATATTTGGATGTAATATAAGCTTATTTATTTTTACTTGCTTTTTAAATCTCTTTTTATTAAAATTTTACTATTTTTATTATTTCTATATTATTTGAAAATAATAGCATCTGCACTGAAGTTAGATTATATTTTTTTACGTGGTTTACTTTTGTGAGTTTCTTGAACCAAAACAACAACAACAACAACAAAAAGACGGCTCTTTTCAAATAAAGCATATAAAAAATTCTGTATCTAATTATTCACAAAAATAGTTAAAATGGAGATCAACAATGCGTTTTCCTAAATAAAAAATATGCGCTTTTTATATTTTGTTTGTTAAAAATATTAGTGTCGTTTGTTATATCTTTAAGTTCTGTTTTTTTAAATAATGTTCTGTCTGAATGGAATATTTAGCATAACTTTTTTGTTTTATTTAAAAAATAAATGAAAGTTAAAAATTTCAGCATAAGATTTCCCACTTATTGTCAACAATGAAAGAAGAAACATCTGCTTTATGTGGAAATAAAGCTATTAAACGGAAGAATGGAATTTTAATGGGAGAGTTTTTCCCCTAGGTTATCATTTTTATTTGGCTGATTTTTTAAAACCCTTTTTTATGCTTGCTGATAAAGAATAAGTAATAATATGGAAGGAAAAACGAAATGGTTTATAATGTGTCGCATTTGAAACTTCACTGTTTTTCAAAATTAGAACTTAATAATCTCGCATAAATTTAAACGTGTTTAGTAAAACATAGTTGAATTCCATACTGCACTATTTTTAACACTTTCCAACACAGTTGAAAAGTGTTTATGAATTCAGTTTGCCTGTCCGCGTTCTAACTCGCGTAAATATAGTCGAATTTTCATGCAATTAATATATGTTAATAATGTTGACCATGGCATGTTCAGTATTGATTATGAAATGTGCAGCATCAATAGTTCATTTACAGTGGTACTGAAAAGAATTAAGTTACATTAAACATTAGTCAAATTTACATTAGTCAATGGGGAAAAATCGCTTGCAGTGTATTTTAATCATATTACGGCATTTCAAATGTCTTGAAAATGATACAAATCACTGAATTTCACTAAAAGGTGATTACTATAGAATAGGACATTCATTTCATTTATCGTCCATTTACAGGGACACATAAAAGTAATTGGTTACAGTCTTTTACTCTTTGGAGAATTTCACTAAAAGATGATTATTATAGAATAGGACATTCATTTCATTTGCCGTTCATTTACAGGGACACATAAAAGAAATTAGTTGCAGTCTTTTACTCTTTGCAGAATTTCACTAAAAGGTGATTACTATAGAATAGGACATTCATTTCATTTATCGTCCATTTACAGGGACACATAAAAGAAATTGGTTGCATTCTTTTACTCTTTGCAGAAGTTCACTAAAAGATGATTATCGTAGAATAGGACATTCATTTCATTTGTCGTTCATTTACAGGGACATATAAAAGAAATTGGTTGCAGTCTTTTACTGTTTGCAGAATTTCACTAATAGGTGATTACTATAGAATAGGACATTCATTTCATTTATCGTTCATTTACAGGGACACATAAAAGAAATTGGTTGCAGTCTTTTACTCTTTGCAGAATTTCACTAAAAGATGATTATTATAGAATAGAACATTCATTTCATTTGTCGTTCATTTACAGGGACACATAAAAGAAATTGGTTGCAGTCTTTTACTCTTTGCAGAATTTCACTAAAAGGTGATTACTATAGAATAGGACATTCATTTCATTTATCGTCCATTTACAGGGACACATAAAAGAAATTGGTTGCAGTCTTTTACTCTTTGCAGAATTTCACTAAAAGATGATTATTATAGAATAGAACATTCATTTCATTTGTCGTTCATTTACAGGGACACATAAAAGAAATTGGTTGCAGTCTTTTACTCTTTGCAGAATTTCACTAAAAGGTGATTACTATAGAATAGGACATTCATTTCATTTATCGTCCATTTACAGGGACACATAAAAGAAATTGGTTGCAGTCTTTTACTCTTTGCAGAATTTCACTAAAAGATGATTATTATAGAATAGAACATTCATTTCATTTGTCGTTCATTTACAGGGACACATAAAAGAAATTGGTTGCAGTCTTTTATTCTTTGCAGAATTTCACTAAAAGGTGATTACTATAGAATAGGACATTCATTTCATTTATCGTCCATTTACAGGGACACATAAAAGAAATTGGTTGCAGTCTTTTACTCTTTGCAGAATTTCACTAAAAGATGATTATTATAGAATAAAACATTCATTTCATTTGTCGTTCATTTACAGGGACACATAAAAGAAATTGGTTGCAGTCTTTTACTCTTTGCAGAATTTCACTAAAAGGTGATTACTATAGAATAGGACATTCATTTCATTTATCGTCCATTTACAGGGACACATAAAAGAAATTGGTTGCAGTCTTTTACTCTTTGCAGAATTTCACTAAAAGATGATTATTATAGAATAGAACATTCAATTCATTTGTCGTTCATTTACAGGGACACATAAAAGAAATTGGTTGCAGTCTTTTACTCTTTGCAGAATTTCAGTAAAAGGTGATTACTATAGAATAGGACATTCATTTCATTTATAGTCCATTTACAGGGACACATAAAACAAATTGGTTGCAATCTTTTACTCTTTGCAGAATTTCACTAAAAGATGATTATTATAGAATAGGGCATTCATTTCATTTGTCGTTCATTTACAGGGACACATAAAAGAAATTGGTTGCAGTACTATATTTGTGCAATAAGTGATAGAAGTGCTTTTCAATTTCGGTATTTCTTTTAAATTTAACTATTATTTTAGATGTTATTCGTTGTGTATAAATTCTATACCTCGTATACAGGGCTGCACAAAAGAATTCACGTACCACTCTCATTATTAGGGAAAATTGTTGAATGGGAATTTTCAACTGTGGTATGTTTTCAAACTGAAGTAAATTTTTGCATGCATATAGTTTATAGTTACAAATCTATATGTCATATACAGGGCTGCTAAAAGAATTCGGATACTTTTCCGAATTTTAAATGAGAATGGCTAAAATTGTATTTTCAAATGTGTTATGCGTTTCTAAATGGTTTAATTAGACATCCTATTTCAACTTATTAAACGATGAAGATTTGTTACATTATTCTGAACGAGTATTTCATAATCTATGATTGACGCATGATTTTTTTCTTCCTTGTTTATTTTTATTTATTTACTTTTTTTTTTAATTGAATTTTATGCCCAAATTTAGGGTTAGATACCACAAATTTTAAAGAGTAATTCTTCATCTTATTTATTATTTGAATTGTGGTTATACAAACTGCAGTTATTACACAAGTGTAATATTTTTAATTAAATGTAGTGGTAGCATGGAACTGAACTTAATTATTAAAGGTAAAATTTTAATTGGTTCATATGTGCATCCCTTTGTGGTGTAGGGTTAAGAGCAGTTGTATGTTTGTTACCAATACAGCAGAAATACCTTTTAATTTACGAGACTATGTTATTTGACATAATTCTTTTCTATTTTCTCTTTATAAAAATAATTAAATTAATATAGATATAATTCTCATGTATATTACCTAATCTATAATAAACTTTACACTAAGAATATTTAGAATTTTTATAATGCGTTTTTAATTAAAAAAAATATATATACTTAAAATTTGACAGAATTCTAAACGCTTTCTGAAAATTTTAATTCCAAATCATGTACAATATTTCATTATAAATTGTATTCTGTAATTACTTTTGCATACAAACAAATTTTAATTATAGGTCAATTGCAAATTTAACCTCTTATTTTTAATATATATTAAATAAATGTTTTAATAGATATTATATTTTTAATACATTGATGGTCTTTTATTCTGTCTAGTGCTTTGGTCAACAAACTAACTACATTAATAACTATGTTAAGATTATTACTAACTATTGTAATTTGGTCATCAAATTAAATAATTTATCATCTCATTTTTAACCCATTAAAGACTGACGTTGCGTTTTCAAAACATTATGTTTGGGATTTTTTTTATGTTATTATGAATATTTTTTCAACAAATTTAGTATCACATATTGTATGTATGACATTTATTTTTAAGAAAAAAAAATGTTACTTGCTTTACTTTAAAAAAAAATTAGAAATATGAATGAAACAGAACGGAATGTTTTGAAAATTTTATTGATAAATTTCGTATTATATTCATAGATGCATTATAAAGAATAAAATAAAAGTCAGCAATTCGAGATACAGATATTGTAGCGGGTCAAACTATAACTATGTGTAGTAAATATAATGTACTGCTACATATTAAACGCTTGAGAGATTTTCATATGGCAAAATGTATTTGACTTGTACTGACTTTGCGTTTTCGCAACATATCATATCTCACATAAAAAAAGTAATATCGCTTTTTACTCTTAATTAGTCATTAATATATAATAAAATTTTATTTCATTTGTGTCAAGTATAACAAGGTGCGGTCCTTAATGGTTTAATACCTATAAAGTGAGGGTATTTAAATTCTTATACTTTGTGAAATGTATATACCGGTTGTTTCAAAATTATATGTCAGAAATGTAAAGGCATGTAGAGAGGATCTTAGTAAGCAGATTTGGCATAGTGCGGAAGTGCAGTGTTGACCCGGTAGAGGGCGCTGTTTAGTTCCAGTGGATAAAAGCATTTTGCTGGCTTGAATCGTGATTCTCCGCACGGATTTCGAGCAACACGCGTCGCTACACCAATGCGGAGCTTACCGACATGTATTTCATGTATGAGGCTGCGCAAGAAAATGGAGCGGATATTCAAAGAGTCTACATGGAGCGATTTCCATGTAGGAATCTACCGGATATCCGATCATTTGGGTGTCTTCATCGGGGGCTGTACGCCAGTGGACCATTTTATGCCTCGTGTCGAGATATCGTAGAATTCCTGCAATGATAAGAGCAATATTATGCACAGTAGAGGAATGTCCTTCGATAAGCTCGAGAACTGTTGGTGTGAGCCCTTTCCTTGCGCAACCACATACATGAAATGCATGTCGGAAAGCTCCGCATTGCTGTCATGAGGCATGTTGCCCGAAGTCTGTGCGGGGAATGCCAATTCAAGTCAGCGAAGCGCTTTCATCCGTCGAACTCAACAGCACCCTCTACTGCCTCAACGCTGCATTTCCGCACCCACATTCCTAAACGAAACCTACTTACTAAGATCCCCTCTACCTGCCACATTTCTGACATATAATTTTGAAACACCCTGTATATATATATAACCATAATCAACAACAAGCATTTTCGATCCACCGCTGGATCTAGGTCTCCCACAAATATCTGAATTATTTTCTGCTTAGTGCTTTGGTCATCACTTTAATTCCAACCACTTTTCAGATTACGTCGCGCCATCTTACCCGAGGACATTTTCTCTGACGTTTTACATCATGTATAACATATATAATATATTTATGAAGTTTATCACTGCTTATTTAGTGAATAGAATAAAAAGCGCTTATATAGTTTTTATTTAAATAAGAAGATTTTTAAAAAAATCTTTGTACCTAATTATTCACAACAACGGTTTAAAATGTAGGTATAGAAAAATTATATATTTTAAACGCAATTTTTAACTATCTTTGATTTTAAAGTTACTTTTAAAATTTCTTAATTTTTTCAGCTTTCCATTGAAAGTTTTTTTCCAGATAAAACAATCGCCACAATTGTTTATACTAGTTATGATAATAATTGATAATAATTTTCGTGCATTTTGAGGCACAAAAATACAAACTGATATGTATACGTGCATTATACACTTTTTAAATACATTTGTTAACTGTTATCAATTTTAATTTTCGTAAAGTATTTTTTAAAATATTTATGCTTTGTATTTAATGTTTTGCGCAATAAAATAATCACCACAATTTTTTACACAGATTATAGTTATAATATTGCTTGATTAAAAAAAAAACAAATTTATAGTAAAATATATAAGAAAAACTTTTAATTTATTGTATTCTAACTTGAATAAAAGAGGTAATATTTGCCTTATATAGAAAGAAAGGTGGAAGAACTAATTTGAATGAAATGACTTTTTCTCCTTCAGGTTATTATTTCCCTTTGACTGTTTTCACTTCAAGCTTCTTCTTAAGCTCACTGGTAAAGAATAAACGATAATATTCAAATAAAAACTAAATGATTACTTCGTGACGCATTTAAAACTTCACTGATTTCTATAATTAGCCCTGTCAAAACATTCACAAAGTTTTGTGTCAACTATGAATTTACTGTGTGTTACTACGAATGCTTGGCGTTCTTACAAAGTACCTTGACAATAGTTGATTCTTTTTTACAGATAAAAAATAAAGTATTTATTGGCTTATAAAATGATTCTTTGTGCTATTTTTTTTAGATTTTTGTTTTGAGAAAATTTTGAGTGATAATATCCATTTCACTAAATGTTCGTTTCACAATGCATGTATTCAATGGAAATTACAAATCATTTACTGAATTTAATCTCAAACTTTCTAGAATTTTATTGGAATTTTTTTTTCTAAAAAAAAAAGGGATTTTTGAGGAGATATTTCTGTATATAACTATGAAAAATGTGCATTTGTTTATCTCTTTAAAACAACTGCATCTATTTTAACACTTTCCCCCATTGCCACCATTATTTTTGAAATTGACTCATCGGTAATTTGATAGATTACCCTCTGCAAAAAAAAAACACAGAAACATAAGTTACTTCTTTAAATATTACTATAGTTAGGCATATTTTAGTTGAAATATATTGTTTCAATAGTATTTTATCAAGTTTCATGAAAGTGGCGTTAAATTTTGATGAAAACTTTGCATGTTATAAACAAAAAACCTGCAGAAATTTCTTGATCTGTTTAAGAAAACCTTCATATTTTCTCTTTTGTTTATGCTAAGAAAACGTTGCGATGCTAAACAACTGATTTGATGCGTAAATACGGGTTAGGTTCCATTAGAAAGCCCCCCCCCCCCACGGAGGGCACCCTCAACTTTTGGGCCCATATCCCTCGTCATAAACACAACCAACCAACCAACCTAAACAACTGATTTTGTATTAATTTTACTTTAATCGCTTATGTAATATTCCACATCTGAAATTCTTAAATATGAGTTTTCATTAATTATTTGCTCTCCTGTCGAAATGTTCCAATGCTTCACGGCTGGTTTCCCACGATGTGATTTCATTTAAGTTTCATTTCATTTCATGCATATATGTGCTATCTTTACACAAATGAACGCAAATGTTGTACATGATCCAAACAGTCCTGTGCTATATTACAATTCATTTCGAGCCTTTATTATCCTTAATTGCTTTTGTGATCAGATCTTCGTTAAAAAATACGAGGTCACATATCGCTCACCCGCAAGAAAAGTGACACATCTCGTAAAAATTCATTTTGCGTTTTATTACATAAATAGGTCTATCATAGGTGCATCTTGCTACACAAAAAGTTTCATAAAATCACTTACGGAAAATCACTTTATTACGCTATATCGCCCTTTGTGACCACAGAAGAGGTGTGTGTGTGTGTGGGGGGGGGGTATTATGTGGGGAGGTAAAATTACCAAACCCTCCAAACGTCATTCTACACTTGATTTTTAAGTGTTTTATGCTTTTATGCACGTTTTTATTCCTGCATGCAGAGCTAAGTGCTGTAATTTCATGTTACAGTAAAATTTTGCAGCCTCTCCTGAGAATTTTACTTTTGTCGAGATGTGTTACTTTTCTTGCTTGTGAGCGATATGTTCTTTATATTTACGAAGTCACAGCAGAATTCGTCAAGTATTTCTCTAGATAGTCGAGTTTAGACAAGCATCTAAATTCGAAAGTGTGCGGTGATTTTTGGTTTATATAGTGTACTTCTGATATAGACTAAAAAAACGTTATTTTTACAAAATCGAGTTTAAAGTTTTGCAACAAGTGCCGCTCTCTGGTGCACAATGCGACAATAGCCATTTGCTTTTCAATAAGAACGGTTATTTATTCAATCCCGCTTAATACGCGATAATGTGTCGGATTTTTAAGGCAGAAAAATCTCGCTTAGTATGCGATTCCATTGACTAATATGCGAAATTAGAGATTTATTTATTCAGATATCGCAATTTCCGAATAGTAATATTAGCCTTATTTAATGACAGATTAATCATGGCGAATGTTACTAATCGGAAGTAGTGGTATATATTTGAATTAAAGCTTTTGCTGTTAAATTGACAACACTGCAACTCTTCTTTGATTCTGTGTCCTAGTATTCTTTCGCTCTCACTTCATGTATTAGTTTTACTAAAGTAGAGAAAGACAGACGAATTTTTTTCGCTTTTTGTTACTTATTCTTTCTTCATTGAGCGATATATGTTGTCGATTCTTGTCTTTTCCTTTCGTATACTGTAATAGATAAAGATTTCCTAGTACAGTAAACATCCACTAATCCGGCACGTTCGGGACTTGATCATTCCGGATTACAGGATGAATGTCGGTAAAAACGTGTAGAAGTTAGAATTAAGCAAACAATGACAGTAAAACGTGTTTGTTATTCTTTAAACAGTTTGAATGGAATAAAAAATACTCAATAATGTAGTACAACATTAGTATATAAAATGAAATGGCTATAAAATGAAAACGTGCACTGTAGGCCCACACAGTAGTCCTAATGGTAGAAGCCACCTTTAACAAATCTTGAACATCAGTTTGTTTTGTAGTAGTCTTCTCTCTCTTCTTTTTTTTAGGAAGTCATTTCGTAGGATGGGTATGTTAATAATTTACGCATTATTGAACGGACTACAGCTCTAAAAAAAACTTGACAAATGTGTTCAAGGTACAGTCGTTCCCGTTTAAACGAATATTGACGATTCCAGAAATAATATTCGATTAAGCGGGATATTTGATTAAACGGGGAGTCATAACTGTAATATTTAATGCGGAATATAAAGGCAAAATAACCATCTATGGTATATTTAATTAACAGCATAATAAATCTTTAATAGAATAACATAAACTAAAATAAATACAAATGCTACTATAAAGTAAATAAATATTAATTTAATGTCAGTAGATACATTTATATGGTTTACATCACACTTAATGCAGCTCATTTGAATTTGGTCAAAACTTTGCTATTTCTAATTTACTTTACTTATACTGCCTTAAAAAAATCGTCTAAAGCGGTTTGTTTAAGTGAAATTTTAAAGGAGTAAATATAGAGTTATTTTTCGAATGAGTGCAAAATATCACAACTACCATCTCGAGTCTCGAAGTGACGGCGCATTGCCATTAAAGCCTGGTTAACAGCAAGAAGTAATGGTGGGAGATCAAGGCGGGAAAATCATTTGACCTGTCCATTATACACCTGCTGACCGAAATCATTGCAGGAAGAACTTAAAATTTGTTGTCAGCGTAAAGGAACCGAAAATGTCAAAAGGTGGAAGGAAGTTCCAGCTGAAACGTGCTTTCCGCGCCTATTTTCAAACATCGGTCACACAGTTGTTATTCGATTAAGCGAGGACGTTCGTAAAAGGTATTTGGTTTAAGCGAGGAAAAATAACACAGAACCAATAGGAATAAATTCGGTTCCGGAGGATTCTATTCGAATAAGCGGGGTATTCGATTATCCGTGACCCGATTAAGTAGGGAGGACTGTATCAGCTACCTGATTTTAATTGATGTTGTTTGTCTCGTCCACACCATCTTCACCAGAGTAACGTCTTTGCGGCTGTTGGGTTGATAACACTCTGAATGATGGCCTCCTCTGTCATAATTTCCTCTGCCGGCTCACCAAAATCTGCTTCAACTCATTCTTTTATTTCTTCTTTATTCAGTTGTGTGACGAGATTCTCTAAAGGCAAACAATCTAAAACATTTTCTAGTTCATCATCAGCTTTGTCGCTTTGAGTAACTTCAACATTTTCATTCATTACTTCAGGCCAAAGTTTACGCGACGACTTTTTCAAAGTTTCCTGTTTCATTCCTCATTCTGAAGTTTTATTAGATTATTATAAACATCAGGAATGATTAAACAAGGAAAATCATTTTTTTCCGAAAGTCATGCCGGATTATCTAGCTCTCCGGACCTTAGGATGCCGGATTAGTTGATGTTTGCTGTACTACGTGCTTTCAAATGCATTTGAAGATAACGGGAAACATTCTTTTGTTTTCAGTATTCTCTTATTTTTTGTGAAGGTTTAACGGTTTTTCTGTTAATAGGGAGAATAATCATGCAATCAAAGCAAAGGCACTGTCTGTGTCAGATAAATTGGACATTATATAAAAATATTACTTTGAAGAGCAGGATTAAAATAAATAAATAAATGAAAACATCCGCAAAATCAATAAATATTTCAGAATCAAGACAAAACTGAGATAGTAAGAGCATGAGACTGATTATGAGAGTACTCATTATCACAAATACTAAATAGGATTTTAATGACTCTGTTTTTCTGCAAATATTTAATATTTTTGATTTGTGTTAAAAAAACTTAGACTAACCGGAAAGTTATTTTTTCTTATTTTATTTTTAATGATAGCGTATTAATCAACAATAAAGTCATATTTTAAGTTATTTTTGAGTTGTTATTTCAATCGGTTCTATAAAAACGAGACATGAGTTAAACTTGAATACATTGAAATTTTAATCTCAATATGCGTAAAAGGAGCAGCTTTCGGAAGTAAACATATAAATTAAAGCTCTAAATTTCATTTAAACGTTTATTTACACATCTATAAATATAGATGTGTAAATAAGCTCAATTCCTGCAGTTTATGCAAATAACACTTCAAACTCGGTTTCTTGAAACGCTTCTTAACCGTGTTTGACTGTATTTAATGTTTTTTAATGACTTCTAGAGAACATTATGACTTGCAACATTCAGAAAAAGCAAGTCAGGAAGCAGGGATAGAAAAAGAAAGGAATGGAAACGACAAGAGCCCATTTTATCTTGTATATGTGCTTTTTTTCTTCTAAACGGATTTCGAAAACATTTTTGAAATACAAAATTCAGAAAGCACAAGGTAAAAAAATTTTTGAAGTTGAAAAAATCTCATGTTCTCCTAAGTGGAAGGGGGATATACTTTTCTCCTCGAGTTATCATTTCTCTTTAACTAGCTTTTTGAAACTCATTGGTAAAAAATGCGCGATAATACGCAAATAAATATCATTAAGCGTATTTAAAACACCCACTGATTTTTACAATCAAAGATTTTTACATTTTTAGGTGCGTTCGTAATTATATAAATACGTAGCACCTATAGTCGTCGTTCAGTCCGTCTGTCCGTCCGTCCGCATATAACAGAGCAAAAACTACCCAACCGAATGATCTGAAATTTTAAATATATGATTGTTGCAGAATTTTGTCGAGCCATTTCAAATTTTATGAAAATCGGATGTATAGTTTAATTACAGGGACAGTCAAAAGTTTTTCTTTACATTACGGCCAATGGGGAAAATTATTGCAAGTTCATTTTAATGATGTTACAGCCTTCCGAATGGTCTGAAATTTTAAATATATCATTGTTGCAGAATTTTGTCGAGCTATTTAAAATTTTATGAAAATCGGATGTATAATAATTGTCATATATCTAACATTGTTATTTCTCCTAAACTGTAAAAAAAAAAAAAAAAAAAAAAAAAAAAAAATTCAAGGAGTTTCGCAGGTAGTAAAACTTTTCCCTGCCCTGGGCTTGGGGGTTACACCTAACCATAAGCCAAAAGCGGGTTCCCAGGGTGGGTGCTTACTTACTTACTTACTTACAGGGACAATCAAAAGTTTTTCTTTACATTACGGGCAGTAGGAAAAATTATTGCAAGTGCATTTTAATGATGTTACAGCCTTCCGAATGATCTGAAATTTTAAATATATGATTGTTGCAGAATTTTGTCGAGCCATTTCAAATTTTATGAAAATCGGATGTATAGTTTAATTACAGGGACAGTCAAAAATTTTTCTTTACATTACGGCCAATGGGGAAAATTATTGCAAGTTCATTTTAATGATGTTACAGCCTTCCGAATGGTCTGAAATTTTAAATATATCATTGTTGCAGAATTTTGTCGAGCTATTTAAAATTTTATGAAAATCGGATGTATAGTTTAATTACAGGGACAATCAAAAGTTTTTCTTTACATTACGGGCAGTAGGAAAAATGCTTGCAAGTGCGTTTTAATGATGTTACAGCCTTCCGAGAGGTCTGAAATTTTAAATATATGATTGTTGCAAAAGTTTGTCGAGCCATTTAAAATTTTATGAAAATCGGATGTATAGCTTAATTACAGGGATAGTCAAAATTTTTCCGTTTCATTACAGGGAATGGGAAAAAATTATTACAGTGCATTTTAATGATGTTACAGACTATGCACTTACGAAGTGCAAAAAACTATACATTCAGTACAATATGGGGTGCAAAAAATAATTATAAAACTAGCTATAGTACGAACGCACCACATTTGCCACGTTTGACGAGCAATTTCCAACTTGTTTTTTTTTGGAATAATAGCGAAAGGTTTACAAAGAATGTTTTGTTTTCTGTAAAAATTTAATTTGAGAGTAGTTAAACTTCTTTTTATTAAAAAAAATCCTTTTTTGCATATAAATTTATAATTTTTTTGTGATTTGTTTTTTCAAAAACTTAATACTTTTTTAATTACAATTTTATTGGTAATGACTATTTAATTAAAAGTTTTTTTTAAATTTCTGTATTGATCGAAAATGATAAATTAAATACAGATGTTAATATCACCTTTACCCCCGAGGTTTGTTCAACAACAAATAAAGTTCTTTAAACAACCCAGTTTTTCTTATCTTTATTAAATAATGAGTTTTTTAAATCTAGTTTTCACAAACATAATTTTATTGAGCATTAAGAATGTGTTTTTATGTAAAAAAAAAATAGTTTATTTTTTATTTTTTAGTATGTTTTATGTTATTTTTTCTTGTTTAATAATGCACAAGAAAAAACTAAATGGCTTACTAATTACCGCATTTAAAGACTCCAGAAATTTTTACAATCAGAGTTCTTTAAACATTTAGAAATTCTGCGTCAAACATACAGAAACATGAATGTTTAGTTTTTTTAAATACTAATTTGAGAGTTTTTTCTCTTTAATTTTCACTTGTTTATTGATATTACTCTGCGATAATGGAATAATCGCATACGCTACTTAATTTGTATTGTAGACTATATGTTTAGATTTTATTTTTATAAATTATTTATTGAAGAAAACTTGTTCATATTATATTTTGATTAATCGATAACTTTTTCCTATAACAAATTTTGATTTCAAATTTTGCAAATGATTCATTCAAGTACTTAAAGCTGAAATATATATTAAGTTTATAGCTTATCATATTTTTGATATTTTCCAATTTATTATACCAAATATAGCTTTTTATTGTAAGAGTTTATTTTTATTAATGAAAAACATATTTTCTCTTTATACCCATTTAATCAGAGAGATGATAAAATCGTAGATAACCACTTTATTTTCAGAAAATATGGATTTTTAAAATATATATGGTTTTAATTATTAAAATAATATTGTTGTCTTTTCCAGAATGACTTTAAAACTTTGAAAATTTCTTGCAGAGTGAAAAAAATTAGCAGTCATTTTACAGTACTTTATTTTCAATTAAAAGACTTTTTTACCGTTAGAAAATACATTGAAAGTAAAATAAATGAAGAAAAAAAATATTGTCATTTATTTGAAGAAAATAAAAGAAATAAAAGACGCTTTGCATTGAAACAAAACTATTAACTGGAAGAAAAGATTCTAATCCTAGAAACTTTTTCCAATCAGGTTATCATTGTTTTCCTTTGATCTTTTTTCTAAAACCTCTTTCCAAGCTCATTAGTGAACAATAAATGATTTCGCATGCAAGGAAAAAAAAAAAAAAAAAAAAAAAAAAAAAAAAAAAAACTTAATAAGTGGCATGTTTCAAATTCCCTGTTTGCAAATTTAGAGCACTTAAAGCATTTAAAGTTTTATTTTCCGAAATAAAAAATAAACACGGATGACTGTTTTTTTCTAATAAAGTTTCAGTCAAATAAATTCGGTCGAAAAGTATCTTAAATTTCATTATTACTAAATAATATATTCGTTTCTGGTTAACGTAGTAGCTACTGTTAACCCGTTCGCGATCATGGGTGCATATATGCACTCTCAAAAATAGCATACAGAATTTGTTTGAGGCACCGGTAAAGAAGAAAAGTAGTATTTAGTTTCTTTAATTAGAGCATTTTCATGATTTTTCAATTAAAGGTAACTTAAAAAAAAAGTGGTGCCTACGGAATAAAAATTGTGTAAACGGCACCGGTTCTGAAGGTGTTAAACTGCGCTTTAGAAAATCCATGTTCTAACGAAATTCAGGATATAACTAGCGATTTTTTTTTGTCTTTTTCACACATATTTCATATGCTGCATATAATAAATATCTAGATATAACAAGATAAAAATTCATCTCGTTAGCGGAGTCTCGTTGTTTAGTTAATCATTTTATTTAACCATTCCCTCCCTTTTTTAATGACAGTTAATTGACGAATAAGTTAGGTGCATGAAAAAAAATCTACCCATTTTTAGCAAGTTATTTTATTAATAAAAATCAAATCAAAAACAAATCCCAATCAATATAGTCACATTAGTATCTACTATCTGTCACCAACACTCAGGCAGTTGATGGATTCCGTGGCGAAAAAATGCTTGGATTTTCAACTCTATAGATGCATCCATTGTTTTTTGCACCTCATCTTCAGTTTTAAATTACTGCTTTGCTGAACTATTTGTAATGAGCCTAAAAGGTGGCATTAACATGGTGCAATGTCTGGTGAGTAAGTAAGTCGATGTGGTAAAGCGGGAGTGCGAAAAAACGTATCCTTCGATCCACAGCTTGCTTACATGCGCCATTTGGAAAGAAGAATAAATTTGAAAGTATCAGCCAATAATTTTAATTATAAATAATAAGCTGTTGTTAGAAATTTCCCCCACAAAATATTTTCATTTCTCAAATCCTTTATCGAAATTGTTAATAAAATGAGTGAAAACTCCCTATATACATAGCGATAATCCCTCCCCCCCCCCTTTTTTTTCTGAGTACCTGTATTTCATTGATCTTCACTACTAGTAATCTTTGTCTTATTTTATTTCAGAATTTCTGTCATTAAATAAAAGGAATGGATAGTGATGCTAAAAAAATCCGGAAGATTCACAGCTATATTGTAGGAAATAGGAAGATTGACTTATATGCTTTTTATGTTTAGATATCAGAAGAGAAGCAAGCATATTTTAAATGATTTTAGCGGTTTAATTAACCCGTAGCAGTCAACTTAAGTGACATTTTTTAAAGTATGTTTAGAATGCCAAGAAATAAAAATTTCAGAAGATTCGTATTATAACACAAATTAAACACAAATTTTTAAAAACACCATAAAAAAGAAGCTAACGCAAAGTGTTTCGAATTTTTTTTTTAATTCATCATGCGTAAAGGACGTCCTTCCACTACGAGAGCAGAAGAAAATCTTATTGCTACTGTCATAGTGATAGGATGTAGTACTGGTAGTGCGGACTAGTCAAATGTAGCACTTTACAGAAAATATGGTACTACTTAGTTATCCCGTCGACCAATTTCGCCAAATTATATAAATCGCCAAACCACTCGCCAAATTATACAAATTGACATAATTTTTATTTTAAATAACGAAAGAACAAATAAATTAGTATAACAATAATAAAATTACAAATAAAACGTCTAAATAAAAATCATTTAATGACGTAAACACGTGTAACTTGCTTAAAGTCAAGTGAATGTGACATTTACGATCCACCATTATTGGCATTAAATCTTATAGTTTGGCGATAGATTTTTGGTCGACGGGATAACTAAATAGTACCGAAAATATAAACAAGTAAGTTCAGATTTAGCAAAAGTGTCTTTGTTTGTGTTCCAACAATAGACGAAAAAATCTAGATCACACCGATTCCCAGTGGAATGGAAGAGTGAGTAGGAATACTGTGATACAGGCACATTAAAAAAGAATCAATAAAAATCTGTAATTGAGTTTACGGAGACACAATGAAGCTGTCCTATTTATATTCAGATTTAGCAAAAGTATCTTTGTTTATGTTCCAACAATAGACGAAAAAGTCTAGATCACACCCATTCCCAGTGGAATGGAAGAATGGATAGGAATACTGTGATACAGGAACATTCACAAAAGAATCAATAAAAATTTGTAATTGAGTTTATGGAGACACAATGAAGCTGTCCTTTTTATAGGACGTGGGGGTAAACGGATTAAATATTTAATTTGATTGATAATTCCATTTATCATTTCTAAAAGATTATCATGTTATATAGTAAAATGCCAATAAATAAAACTCATATAAAAATTTAAAATTCTTTGAAATGTTAACGACTATTCAAGTGACTTTAACTTAAAAATATTTTTGCATAACGTGAGACTTAAAGTTTACATTTGGTAAAAAAAAGTACTCCATACATAATACATTAAACGAAATTAATTGAATACAAATGGTGCTAATTCTTAATATGCTGAAGCTAAATTAAATTAAAAAAAAAAACAATCAGTGTTGTGATAATCATTAAATTAATTCAAAAGTACACAGATTTAACATTTTAATAAGATTAAATAGAATTTCCGTTTGTAACGTTACAAAGCTGAGAAGAAAGAAGAATATGCTAAACGGAAATTCACTGAAAAAAATAATTTGACATAATATTTCAACAAGAAAGGACTTTTAAATTAAAGTCAGATTAATTTACAATTTTTCGAAGTTATTGTTTGCAGAATTTAGCAAAATCGAGCAATTTCAAAATTAATTTACATTTCAAAAAAGTGTTTTGTTTGCGAATTTAATTAGGGAAATTGATTTTAAGGATTTGATGTAAACTATCTTTATTTATTATTTCTCTTCTTTTCTGGACAGCTATTCTGTTTGTCTATTTTAAAATGCAACTTGATTGAATTATGCATAAACTTGAAAAGTATAAGCAAGATAAAACGATTATAGGATGCTCATACGCACCTACACCTTAGATTTCAAGACAATATTTGTTTCGAAGGATTTATAAATTGTAAAGACGATATAAGACGGCGCGAAAAATTTGTTGGTCGTCTCCGGGATTGTTACTTTTCGCTTTCGACTAAACAAATTCAACCATTATCTCTTCAGTCCTTTTTCGCCGCTTTTTAAATATGTCTTAATTGCATTCTCTTGACAGAAGAAAAGTTTCTTACGAAACATTAAAAAATTCTCTACAACGTTTATCTCGCTATGAAATTTAGAAAGTAGATCAGGATCAGATCAAGATTGCGGTTGTTGGTGAGCGCTTGTTCACAACTTTGTTAGAAGCTGTTCTTAAACCTCAAACTGTCTCGCATTTTCCGTTCCCGAATTCAAATTGTCTCTATATAAGAATAATTTAAAAATTATTATGTTTTAAAAATTATCGAAGATGAAGGAGTATGATAGATGCTTAAACACAAAACTGGGAAGAAAAATCGAAATTACCCTATGCTTTAAGTATTTTTATGAAAATGCAGGAAAGTCTTCAGAAGCTTAGGCGGAAATTCCAGAGTAGTTGAAACCAGAAATGATTGTGAGAGCATTATAATAAACTGACGAAGTGAAGAATTATTTTACCGTTTGAATTTGCAGACACATCTAACTCAGTGAAACCGCTTCGTAGAATCAATCATTTAAGGAGTTTACTGTCTAGTGAGGTTCAAGCAGATTGCACACATAATTAATATCACTTACACTGCAAATTAAAATGTCTGAAATTCAGACACTTAAGTGTCTGAAACGGAGTGTTCAATTTTCAGACATTTTAAAATGTCTGAATTTTTTTAGACACTTTTTGCGTCTGAATTTCAGACACTTCAAACGTCTGAATCGCACCCATTTTTTGTAAGCATCATACGTAGCCATGTTTGACCACGTTGAATCCTGAAAAAATATTTGGCTGTGGTCCTGCCCCCTCCACCCCCATACAGCCTGATTTTCTTCTGTGCTCCTAATTTTGGTATGCAATTTTCGTTAAGATGATAATTTAAATCTTTTACCACATTGTATTTATTATAATCAATATTTTGAACTTCAGGAGTAGAACAAAATTAAAACAAAAAATATTTATTTAAATATTAAGATTTTTTTTTTTTATCTTATTTTACTTTGAAAGGTCAAAATATTGATTATAATCAGTACAATTTCGAAACAGATTTAAAATATAAGCTCTACAAATATTGCACATCAAATTTGGTGGCACTAAAATCGTAGGGGGGGGGGGGCACTGCCCAGTATGCCCATGCTTTAATCAAGAAGTTCTTTTGAAAAAAATGCAACCCTGCATTATTGTTATCTAAATTGAGATGTCCGGTATTCGGGAGTATCTGTTGTGGATGTTAATAGACATTCCCGAATAGCGGACACCTCTATTTAGCGAATACTTTTTTAATGCGCAAGGCATAGATATTTGTATATTTTTTTACCTCACAAAAGCAGACATCTTCGATTATCGGGCAAATTCAGCTACCCCGCAGTGTCTCTATTAAGGTACACGGATAAATATATGCATATATATTTTATAATCTTTTCCCACTCTAAAAGTTCAAAATATTTAATATACTCGGCGGTTGAATGTCGAAAAACATTTAAAATATCAGATGTAAGAAAATTGCAAGTAAATTCCCCCCCCCCCCCCCAAGAAAAAAATGAAAATTCATAATTTTAAAATTAGATTTTTTAAAAATTATATTGCCACATAGGCACTTTTACTTATGCATCAGATGATAATCACAACAGCTATTTAACTATGAATAAAAAAATAAATATTCTACTTTAATAACATTGAGAAAAAAATTACTTCTGTATTTTGTTAAATATATATTGGGTTTTTAATCTTGTCCTACTATAAAACTTCAAAACTTTAATTATAATCAGTGCAAGATTTAAGATATCAGCTTTACGAAAATTTCAAAGAAATCCCGACCCCCCCCCCCCCAAAAAAAAAAAAAAATTAAAATCCTTATCATTTAAAAATTAGATTAAAAAAAATTTTATATTTCCACATGGGCAAGTTTTTATGTAGATCAGAGGGTAATCACAAAGGCTATTCAACTATCAATAAAAATAAATAAATATTCTATATTAATAACACGAAGAAAAAATAACTTATAGTCTCCAAACTTCTTTTGTCTTAAATATATATCTTAACATCTGTCATTTTTGTATTTTTCGTATAAGTTTATGTTTTATCTTCTACATACTTCCTTTTATTTCCTGTTAAAAAAGTTTTTGAATGACTAAATATTTACAATATTAAAAAGTAATTATTATGACAAATTAAATTTTACATTATTCTCATAACCATGTAATTAAAGATTACAATTCTACGATAGAAAATCCTTTTCATTAGATATCTTCAAAGAAAAATAAATTTAAAAGCACGAAAAGAAACAAACGCTTATCAGTAAACGTTAATCTCAAAATGACTCATTGAATAGATCTTTCTACACGCAGCGAATTCCAAATAAAGAAATGATTTCGTTTTTCCTGACTCATCGCTGTGACGTCTGTTAGCAGGTCAACAGATTTACACGTTAAAATGTTTAATCGCTTATAAATATATGTAAAAAATACTCGAGATATACATTCTTTTTCAATGATACATATATACATAAATTTATAAAAATTGATTTTTATTCCAAAAGCAAAAGTCTATAAATATATATTTTTTTTAATTTCAGTTGAATATTGTTCTGTTAAAAAAAAAAAAAAAAAAAAAAAAAAAAAAAAAAAAAAAAACAACTCCGAAAATCCCGGGATTTGACAGAAAAAATCACGGGATTTTCGGGATTAAAAATAGAGCGGAATCCCGGAATACGGGATTGTAATCCCTATGTAGGAAGTAAGAAAGAATTAGGAAATCTTTCAAAGCTTTTTTTTTTTCTTTATATCATTGTGGTCGTTTAGTGATAGATAAGAATTAGAATTGAAACAGATAAGAATTGAAACTAAGAACTCCCATGGAAAACAAGAGAATGCATTTAACTTAAAATGTGATATTATTACTTTAAATTAGGGGAAACATATGAGAATTTAAAATATATAATTTGTAATAAAAGGCAACGTCATAAGTTAAAAAATATATACTTCTAGAATTAGCGGGCTTTTTGCAAACAGATTCAAAACTAATACCATTTTATGCAAGATTTTGATCAGTGCTATTTAGAAAATCATAAAAAAGAACACTAAATTTAGTACTAAAAAGAAAAATTGTGACACTTACTTTAATCCTGTTGCAAGAAGTAAGATGAATTCCTGGATTTGAAATTTTAACTATTACAGTGAGGAGCAAAGACTTGCATCTTTTTAGAAGGGACGTTATACATCGTTATAAGAAGACGTTAATACATCCGACTAAGCATACTCAGAGAATGAAATGCTTCATCCTCAGAATATACTCCGCCAGACAAAAGTTCTTTTTTACCAGCTTTTATAAAGACGAAGTACAATAACACTAAATCTCGATACAAATTAACACTAAGTACGTTCCACACCACACACACCTTGCCACACACTTTGTAGAGTTCCCGGATGTAATCTTCAAGTGTTGTCTCTATCCCGAATTATATCGACGACAGCTTATAAGAGTCATTGGGTGTCAAGCACGTAAGTCAGATGTATATATTCAATACATAAATAAACTAAGTGAATACGACTTAAAATCACAGAACTTGAAATTTCGCAAAAAAATAAATACGCGTACATAAAACAAACTTTCAGTTACTATAACGTACGTTCCAACGAAAGACATCTAAAACGCATGCGCAACTACAGTGCCCCCTGGTGGATACATTCTCCCTCCCAGTATAGTGAAATTTAATCAATTATGCTTTCTTTATGTCTGATAATTAAAAATATATGATATTTCTTTTCTTATAAATGGCTATAGAATAATTTTACGTTAAGGAAAATGTTACTAAAAATTTTACTTCAGAGAAATCCACCTTCCTTTGAACACTTCGTAGAAGACAATTTTAATTCTTTTCTTCTTTTAATATTGATATATTGGGGGGGGGGGGGGGGAGAGTCCATTGAGAAAAAAAAAGTTTTATTTTCAAAAATGTCGTTTGAAACTTATTTTTGAACGATTAATTTTTATATTTATTTTTATGTTTGTATCTTTAAACATTTCTTGCCCGAGGAGTTCTGTCAAAATATTCTTAGTTTGCCTATTTCATGTTTATGTTCTGCATTTTAGAAAAGCGGATTACGCCGTTGACCCCAGACCCAACTGTTCCAAAATCTTGTCCCTCCCTGAATTTCTTTCCACCGGTACATCTCTTAGTATTTAACGGGAGGGTGTGGCTCTTCCTTGGACATACGTGCGTACGTCCATGATTGCGAGTAATTTTTGAAAATAAATATTTTTCATGAAAAGCAATTACTGATTTATTTATTGCGCCAAAAATAACTAAGTCCCAAAACTTTAGTAAGCTAACTATTTCAATTTTCCAGACGTCCCATAATCTAAACAAATTACTTTTTTTTTTAAATATAAAATACCAAATTTAATGGATAAAAATATTTTAAACATCTGTTATCCATTCGAAAACAATTTTCTGGTGGTGCTGGCATACATATTGCAATACAGTTATACATACAGTCATCACACATATGATACAATTGTATCGCATTTAGACACTTAAGTGTCTAAATTTCTAAATGTCTTAATTTCAGACATATCGCCATTTTTCAGACATGTTTATCAGTTCATTTATGCCATGATCATAGTAAGACACTTATGTGTCTAAAATGTAGACACCTGTGATGTCTGAAATTTCAAATTTAGACACTTAAGTGTCTGAATAACTTTTTCAGTCACATATGTGTCTTAATTTAAGACGCCTCTATTTGCAGTGTAGTTTTGACTGAAAACACAATCATAATGTACGGGAGGTATTTTAATAAAAATGTTCTCATAATTTTGACTACACAGGTGAAATGCTTTTGTTTAAAATAACTTCTAGTTAATTTGAAGCTAAGTTATCATACGATATGTATTTCCTCATAAAAGTAAACTTTCTGATATTTTTATCTATAATAAATAATAACACTCACTGATATCAAGTGCTTAAAAAATAAATATTTGCCTGCTTAGTAGCTTGACTTTATTAAACAAACTTATTAAAAATGTAGGAAAGTACATCCAAAAGGTTTTAATTGCGCAGAGGGTAGATGTTTTTACCTTAACTACTAAATTCTTATGGCTCATTTTAGCATATATCTCTTAACCATAAATTTCTATAATACGCATAAATTTTTAGAAGTTAAAAAAGAAAAAAAAATGAAAGATGTTAATTATCGTTCACGCAAATGAACGCGCAAAAAAGGGAGAGCGAAACATTTTCTAATATTTTATCTTAAACATTAATATTAATTAGAGGAAATATGCCTTCGATTATCCGAGAACGTAAATAGTATATAGATTCCCGATAGCGAATTTACTGCTTAAAAATTAAGAAATGCAGAATTTTATACTCAGTTTAGAAAACAAATTATTTTCAGTATTAAATAAGTAATGATAAGGTAACGTAACACATGAGTATGAGACGTAACATATGAAGAAAAAATATTTTAGTTAGTAATAACCTTACATTTAAAAATCACGAGCAGATGAAGATTTTACACAAAGTTTTATAAAATTACGAAAGAGTTTAGCGATATTCACCAATTTTAAACATATCAATGATGTGCATTTGAAGCATAAACGTTTTTTAGGATATGAAGTTTTTATTTGTATACTTCTGATTTCTTCAAATTTTGTGCATTTTTATCTAAAGAATATATAATAATGGAAATAGTTAAATATTCTTTTAGTCTGTCACACATTAGAACGAAACAAATGTTTATTTAGTTAAGTAATATAATTATATATATGTATTTAGAATACAAAATAACAATAAAAATTTAGATACGCAAAAATAGATAGGGTACTCACAAATGCTGAAATTAACTGCTCGAGAAGCTATTTGAACATCAGTATTTTTTGTGATACTGCAAAGACTATTTCATTAATATGACCAAATTCCCTACGAATCACCAGTACTTATTTACAGTATTATAAATAGATCTAAGATTCTTATAATTATTATTATTTTACATTATTCTAAGCTCATCGCGTAATTTACCTGTTCAATTTTGAACAAGTAAGATTATTTAATGTAATCAAGTAAAAAACACAGATTAATGCCACATTTCTACAATTACCTGTAAACTGATTTATATATTCATATCAATCGCTAAATAAATATTTTGTTTTTCATTGTTTAGCTATATAAACAAGTGAAAGTATTTCTGCAGATTACAAAATAGAGAGCACATTGATTGTCTAATCGAGCAGTGGGAAAAACTACATAAAATACATAAGGAACAGATTGAACTATATTTTTTTAAACATGAAATTATAAAAATAAATAAGAATCATAAAATGAGAAAAAAAAACTAGTTGTTAAATATGGGAATGAAAAGATGCTATAACATTAAATTTTACGCAAAAATATTTTGGATCTCACAGGGTAGTTATAAATCGATCATTTGGTAAACGTATAATCTTGTTAATCGAGAAATAATTTGCGCTTTCGGCACCAAAATTTATTAAATAGAAAATGAGTACAACTATTGTAATTTTTCTTAACATAAGTAAGAGCACTCACACAACAAAGGTATCCGTATGCATTGAATAACGTAGAAAATATAAAATTGAAATAACTTTTCAGCCTGACTAATTTTGCTTTTAGCAGAAAAGGAAATAAACTATATTTTATGTAATATTCTCGGTGTATCATTTGATAATTAATAGAAAAAGGTTTATTTTGTGTCTGCCCTTTTAGATGTTTATTTTTTGCCAAATCGAATTTTTCGTGACATTATATATCCAATGGCAGTTAGAGAATGCCAACAATTTTAACCATACTTCATTTGTTCTAATCAATTTTTTTTACTAAGGCTGACCGACAGAATATTCCGATATAAATATACATAGATCGTTAAACACATAATTCGTTTTGGAGTGCTGATGAGAAAATACATAAAAAGCCAGAAATAAACACATTAAGATTTTAAGCACGCATGCTTTTTATCTTATCTCTTAAAAATATTTTATTTTTTGAATAAATAGTATTTTAAAAACTACACACCTAATTAAAAAATATATATTTGTTGCTGCCATCGTAAAAATAATAAACTGAATTATTTTAATCTTATAAAGCCTAATAAATCTTTATGTAACAATAGTTGAGACTTGTCTAATTCTTTTCATCTTAAAGTGGCAGAATTAACCCGAAAATCAATGTTAGCTTTAGATATGAAGCTCTTTTCGCATCAACTTTTGATAAGCTTCATTGGTTTCAGTGAAGGGGCTTTAATACCAAAAATGTCAAAGGAAAAGGTTTTGAGTTACAATGGATAGGAAGATATTTCTAGAAATGGACATAAAGATATAATGAATTTAAGTACAAAATATGATATGCTTAATGTACTGAAATGGCCAACAAATATTCGAAGAAGTATTTTATTTTTAAGAATTTTAAAGAGCTTTTGAGTGAAATAATATCTTTTCCGCTATTTATGAAACTTTAGAGCACATAAAATGTACTCTAAAGTAACAATTGATGAGACTTGTCTAATTCTTTTCATTTTAAAGTAGCAGAATTTATCCGAAAATTAATTTTAGCTTCAGAGATGAAGCTCTTTTGGCCTTAACTTCTGATAAGCTTCATTTGTTTTGGTGAAAGGGCTTTAATACTGAAAATTTCAAAGGAAAATATTTTGAGTTACATTTGATAGGAAGATGCTTCTAGAAATGAACATAAAGATAAAATAAATTTAAGTACCAAAGAGGGTATGCCTAATTCACTGAAAGGGCTAACAAATATTTGAAGATGTATCCTATTTGAAAAATCCTTTGAGGGAAACAATATCTTTTCAACTATTTATGAAACTTTAGAGTATATAATAAAATATGGTATGTTCCAAGTATAAATTTATTTGATGAGAAGTCAACAAAAGCAAATTAATGTCTAAACTGGATTTTATAACAAATACTTTCTCACTTTATGTGTTAGAAAGTGTCTTTACGTATGCGTTATTATGCGTGCACGGTTGCTAATATCTGTATGCACATAAAAATATAATCATCTTAAGATATTAGATTTTCACATTTAGACATTTTTAAAATCACTTTATAATCACCAGTATTTTGACAAAGAAGACTTTAGAGAAAAATTCAGCGTCAATTCGAAAATCTAAGGAAACGGCCAGTGTCTGTAGTGAATGACAAAGGAAATAAGAGAGCATAAGCAATCTCATAGCAAAAGGAGTTTTTTTTTTTTTTGCATAGGGTAGTAAAGGAAACGAGAAATAAATCTTTTAAGATTAAAATTATTTGAAATATCAGTGAACTAAATTTTTTAAACGGATTTAAAACTTTTTATCACTTTTAACATTAACACTCGAATTATTTTTTCTAAAATTGGTCGTTTTATTTTTTTGAAATACTAAGAAAACACGCTTAAACAATTTTCAACATATTTTAAAAAGGCAGTTCAAAAATGTACTTTTAAAACATGAAAACTGAATTAGGAAAATTCCTTTACCGCTAGAAAAAATTTCTTCAAAAAAGAAAATCGTATGAGAGGTAGTAGCATTAAAGGATTTGTAATGGCTGTAGAATAAAACAGTCCAGTATTTTCGAAAATTGCTATGCATTTAAAGGGATAAAAATATCTATAAAAACTATGCATTTCCAAATACGATTTCAAGTAAGATTTTGAAGTCCTAAAAGGTAGATTATTCACAATTATTCTAATTGGTAAATAAATCGGCACAGATGTCATATACATCGTATATGTCATATGCATCATATATCGGCACAGATGCCCCATATTGCGCGAGTTTTTTCCGACGCCAATTTCGCGAAAACCTCGTTACCGTATCATCTATATCCGGACTACCATATCAAGCAAAATAACGACACTTTGGTGCCAGTTAAGTACCCGGTGCGTATATGACATTGGCGTCAGAAAAAATTGCGCCAATATGGGGCGCATCTGTGCCAATAAATCATATGAGATGTGAATTTCCAACTGGTCGAAAAATGTCAGAGCCAGGATTCGAACCAGAGATCTCTTCTGTAGTTGCCAATGCTCGGCAAACTGAGCTATTCCGAACGAATCTGGAGGACCTAATTAATCCATCTAACTTTATTGAACTTAGCAGGCTAATGGAACTCCAGTAAACGCTGTATTTATTTATCAATTCGGATAATTGTGTAAAAATTAATCTAGTGTAATACGTATCCAACATTCACTAGAGTTCCATTAATTGCGATTTATTCTTTTGAGCTGATTCATTTATCAGACTGCATGCTACGATCAATAAAGTTAGCTGAGTGAATTAGGTCCTCCAGATTCATCCTGGATAACTCAGTTGGCAGAGCATATTGCCAAGCGATCCCTGGTTCGAATCCTGGCTCGGACATTTTCCGCCCAGTTGGAAATTTACATCTCATATGACTTAATAAAGCGCATTTTCATTTAAGGAAGTTAAGATGTCTCATTATTATTATTATTATTATTATTATTATTATTATTATTATTATTATTATTACTTTTATTATTTTGTATGTGTGTGTGTGTGTTATGAATGGAACTTTTTTAAGCAGTGTACTTTATCTTTACATGCGGAAGCTGTCAAGCATCATATTTCGTTAATAGTCAAATAACCTTTCGGCGTAAAGGTATTTTATTCCGTTACTTTAAAATTAAGAAAAATAAAATAGATATATTTCAAATAAAATGCTTTTCAATTTGAAAAATTTACATATTTTTTTATTTAAACATATTTATACAAAAACAGTTACACTAGAAATCATAACAATATTTCATTCAATAGAGCTGGGCATGAAAGCAAAAGTTTTTAACAGTGAACGCAATAAAACTATTTAATATTGTCCTTTTTAAGATTTAAATTTAAATATGACTATGTAAAATTAACGAAAAGGAGATTTGTTATTTTATGAACTCAAATGAACTTTTGCGTGAATTAATATGAGATTTTAAGAAAATTAAATCTATTGAGAATATTAACAAGTTGGAAATTGCTCGTCAAACATGGCAAATGAGATGCGTTCGTACTATAAATAGTTTTATAAATATTTTTTGCACCGTATATTGTCCTGAATGTATATTTTAGTGCACTCATAAGTGCATATTACTTTCATTCTGATCGAAAGGCTGTAACATCATTAAATTAAAATGCACTTGGAATAATTTTTTCCGATTGGCCGTAATGTAACGGAAAACTTTTGATTATCCCTGTAATTAAACTATACATCCGATTTTCATAAAATTGAAATGACTCGACAAAATTTTGCAACAATTATATAATTAAAATTTCAGACCATTAGGTTAGGTAAATTTTGCTCTGTTATATGCGGACGGATAGACGGACAGACAGACGGACTAAACGACGACCATAGGTGCTACGTATTTATATAATTACGAATGCACCTAAAACCGGATAATATAGGTAATCTCATAGTAAAAATATTATTTTTAACGATTTTTCCTTTAAGAATGCAGTAAGAAGTAAATCAGTTTGAAGTAAAATGTTTTTAATGTATCTTAGAATAAACTTTTTAAAATTTTGATTACTTTTAGCATTTACTTACTTGATTTGTTTTATCTTCTTTATTGTTCGAATTTTTATTTTCTCCAAACATTAAGCTGACACACTTAAAAATTATTACAAATAAAATAAAAGGAAAAAAAAATAATTTTTAATATACTAGGGGGCTTGGCCCCCTACGCGCTACGCTCGCCAACCCCCGTCTAGACACCGCAGACTCTAAATGCAAGCAAATTAAATCGGCTTTAAAAAGATTTCGAAAGATTGAATTATAATTTAAAAAACAGTGGCGATCTCCCTATAAACGGATTTCTATTCATTTCTCTTTGATTGGGGAATTTTAACGCCAAATCCGCTGCGGTACTACTTGATTATCCCGTCGACCAATTTCGCCAAATTATATAACTCGCCAAACCACTTGCCAAATTATACAAATTGACATAATTTTTATATTAAATAACGAAAGAACAAATAAATTAGTACAACATTAATAAAAATACAAATTAAATGTGGAAATAAAAGTAACTTGATGACGTAGACACGTGTAACAACATTTCAAAATAAGCTAATATAAAAGGAATTAAGTAAACAGAGTCTTTGCCTCCTGGTATTTTTTAACAAATCGAAAAGAAAGTTCTTTTAAATGAGACTTTTTAAATTAATCGTTTTTAATCTGACGTAATTTTGACCAAGCTATTCTTTCTCTTTTAAATATTCACGTGAAAATACTTTTGTTAGAAATGAAATATTATTTGCGCTTTCTTCACAAAAATAGTTGAAAAGATCCTCTCAAAATATTAAATAAATTTCTAGCGCAATTTCTAATTTTAAACTGTTTTGCAATATTATTTTGTGTTCATTTTATGTAATAACTGTAATGTGACGTAAATATGTCGCAATTTCTCCTATTTAAGACTTCTAACGCATGTTAAGGAATTTATTATTTTACAACATCCTTTCTCTTTTAAAATTCACGTGTATACTTTTTATGACGTAATTTTTAATAAGTTCCTGCTTTTTTGTATTATTTAATTCTAATTCCAAATGTTTTTTTCTGTTTATAATAGTCACGTGTAAATAAATTTTTTATTTGAAGCAAACGTTATTGTTTGCGCTGTTTATACATTTGGCAACAGTATAAATCAATACCATTTTCTAAAATAATGTAAAAAAATATATCTGGAAATGCTGAAAACTTGAATTTAAAATAGAAATAAACCTCAAAAAATGTGTCAAATTAAAAAAAGAAATACAGTCTGCACACCGGGAACTTCAAACGTATAAAACGATCTAAAAATGATTAAATTCCCATGAATAGTTTTTGCTCCTATAAAACTTTTTTAGTGGAACGATTTTGTCCAACTTTAGCATTGACTATCGCTTAAAATAATTCTTCGATTTGAAAACTGTCTTCATCAGCGTCTTTATCAAACATTTCTGTATAAAACCACCGATTTTCATATTTTTGTATGCATTATTTTTCTTAATATTAACGAAGAAAGACCTCCGGTCACAAAAAATTCTAAACCGGCAGCGGCGGCGGCGGTGACTGCGGTAGTTACTTTTTTTTAGAATAGAGAGAAGAGATAAGGAGAGCACAAAAATATACTTTTAAAAATTTCAGATTAAATTATAATTTTTCTAAGAAAAATTCCTTTGAAAAAAAAATCCTAACAAAGTGGTGGTATTAAAGGATTTGGATGGTTATAGAATAAAACGGAATAGTATTTTCGGAAATTGGTATGCATTTAAAAACTAAATACATTTGTAAAAAAAAAAAAAAAAAAAAAAAAAAATGCAATTCTATAGTTTAGAACGAAATTAAAACAGTTTCTGTAAAACCAGAAAAATAAAATAAATATATTTAAAATGAAATACATTAAAATTAAAACTTTGAAATTTTTAATATTAAGCAAATAAAGACATGCAATGATTAAGAGTGCCTTTCTTAAAAACAGAACTGAGTATACAATCAAGAGCATTGTTATTTTTGAAAAAAAAAAGAAACTTTGGATGATTGTATAATGCTAAAAAGTTTCCGTTTTTAAGATTTAAGTTTCAATAGGTTCATATTTTCAACTAAAATTTGTTTTTTTTTTTTCGAATTATTAATGAACTTTTGTATGATCTTAAATGAGATCCTAAGAAAATCTAAAAGGTAATAAAATATTGAAAACTCCTCACATGTGATTTTTACTAATAATCTTAAAGTCTCTCTATTCTAAAAAAAAGTAACTACCTCTGTCACCGCCGCCGCCGCCGGTTTCGAATTTTTTGTGACCGGAGGTCTTTCTTCGTTAATATTAAGAAAAATAATGCATACAAAAATATGAAAATCGGTAGTGTTATACAGAAATGTTTGATAAACACGCTGATGCAGACAGTTTTCAAATCGAAGAATTATTTTAAGAAATATTTAATGCTAAAGTTGGACAAAATCGTTCCACTAAAAAAGTTTTATAGTAGCAAAAACTATACATCGGAATTTAATAATTTTTAGATAATTTTATACGTTATAATTTCCCGGTGTGCAGAATTTATTTATTTTTTTTTATTTGACTCATTTTTCGAGGTTTTATATCTATTTTAAATTCAAATTTTCAGCATTTCGAGAGATATTTTTTACAGATTTTAGAAAATGGTATTAATTTATACTGTTGCCAAATGTATAAACAGCGGAAACAATAATGTTTGCTTAAAAAAAATATATATATATATTTATACGTGTAATAAATTAAAAATTTATTTACACGTGACTATTATAAACAGAAAAAAAACATTTGGAATTAGACTTAAATAATTATGTACAAAAAGCAGGAACTTATTAAAAATTACGTCATAAAAACTATAATTACATGTGAATTTTAAGAGAGAAAGGAATTTGTAAAATAATAAATTTATTAACATGCGTTAGAAGTCTTAAATAGGAGAAATTACGTCATATTTACGTCACATTACAGTTATTACATAAAATGAACACAAAATAATATTGCAAAACGGTTTAAATTTACAAATTGCGCTAGACATTTATTTGATATTTTGAGAGGATATTTTTCAACTATTTTTCTTAGGAAAGCGCAAATAATATTTTATTTCTAACACAAGTATTTTCACGTGAATATTAAAAAGAGAAAGAATAGTTTGGTCAAAATTACGTCAGATTAAAAACGATTAATTTAAAATGTCTCATTTAAAAGAACTTTCTTTTCGCTTTGTTAAAAAATACCGGGAGACAAAGATTCTGTGTACTTAATTCCTTTTATATTAGCTTATTTTGAAATGTTGTTACACGTGTCTACGTCATCAAGTTATTTTTATTTCGACGTTTTATTTGTATTTTTATTAATGTTGTACTAATTTATTCGTTCTTTCGTTATTTAAAATAAAAATTATGCCAATTTGTATAATTTGGCGAGTGGTTTGGCGATTTATATAATTTGGCAAAATTAGTCGACGGGATAATCAAGTAGTACCGCAGCAGATTTGGCGTTAAAATTTCCCCAATCAAAGAGAAATGAATATAAATCCGTTTATAGGGAGATCGCCACTGTTTTTTAAATTATAATTCAATCTTTCGAAATCTTTTTAAAGCCGATCACATTAGCGTGCATTTAGAGTCTGCGGTGTCTGGACGGGGGTTGGCGAGCGTAGCTCGTTGGGGGCCGAGCCCCCTAGTACAAAAAAAAATAGTTCCTATTATTGTCTCTTTACGGAAACGATAAAAAATAAATTACTTGAATTTAAAAAAGTTATTTGAAATATCATTGGAACTAATTTCAAACTTTTTCATTCATTTTAACAGTTACACACTTGATTTATTTAATCTTTTGTGTCATTAGCCTTCTTATTTCCGTCAAATATTAAGCTGCTACGAGTTATAAAGTAGTTACAAAAAGCAAAATTTTAAAGCAATTTTCAATATATTTTAAAACGAGAGTTCAAAAATACACTTCTAAAACTTTAAAACTGAATTACGAAAATTCTTTTATCGTTAGAAAATTCTTTTTGAAGAAAGAAAATCCTGAGAGAGAAAGCTGCATTAAAGGATTTGTGATGGTTATAGAATAAAACTGTTCAGTATTTTCTAAAATTGGTACGCATTTAAAGGGCTAAAAATATCTGTAGAGAAAATTATTCGATTCTAGATAAGGCTACAAAAAAGATTTTCAAGTCATAAGTAAATGGAATTTACAATTGGAAAAGTAAAGATGTCTTTTTATTTGTGTTACTCTATTAGTTTTTTAGGGAATAATTAAAATTTTTAACACTATTTCTACCGGCGTCAAATGACACCTTTTTAAGGTTTTGATTTATGTTTATTTTGCTCGGAGTTTTTGAGCGTAATAAGCATAAAAAAGTATTCAATGTATTAAAAATGATTTGTAATTGTTTCAATCTCAAAATTACAAATGAAAAGCCATAAGCCGAAGTCTTTTAAAAGATGTCATTTGACACCGGCAGAAATAGTGTTAAAGAGGAAACCCCTAATAACATCGGGTATTCAAAGTCGGTAAATATAAAATTCCTTGATTAATAATACTTATTCTTACGCAATATTTTAGAGTACAAATTCATTTTCTCCTTTAAAAGATTTGGCAAATACATACACTATTTTTAAACAAAACGTACAATTAGTCACAAATTAATTTTGAATTTATTTAAATTTACAGCCAATACCTATAGACTGTGGATTGCCCTTATATTTTCAACCCATTTAAATTAATATTAGGAAATGGAAAATGAAATTTGTCTATTAAAATAAACAGTAATACTCTAATTACCTTTGAAAAGGAAAAAAAAGAAAAAAGAAAAGTTTGGCTTTTTAATTGTCTCTCTTTCGTTGAAGTAGCATTCGATAATTTCCGCAATTTGTGTAATGTACCAATATTCTTAAGAAAAAAAATGAAAATTGTAATTTATATTACTTTTTTTCATTTATTGAAATACAATGTATAAATCATTATATTTTGCATAATGTAATCGTTACTGCATAAATTTTACACTGTTTTCATATTTGATTAAATTTTTTTATTAAACTGTAGTCCAAGGAAAAAATATCTAGAAAGATAATATGCTCAATGAAAACATGGAATGTGACAAATTTGCTTTAACCGTATACATTCTGGTTATTCATGCATTCATCGTTGTATTTCAAATCTATTTATTATTCATGATTTTACCGAATATTTCTAAATCTTTTTTCGCTTTTCTATGTTTTTGTTATGTGATAAAACAGATGAAAATCAGTATACTGAAAGCTATTCATACGTGAAAATCGTGTGTAGCGAAGAAATCTACAAAATCCAAAAAACACAGAACAATGTTCTGAGGAAAATGTTCGCTTCTGAGTAAAAAAGGGACTCTGAAAACGCCCTTCTTGCATGTAAATGTTTTTTTTCGCAATTAACACTGCGTGCATGAATGCACTAATCTACCCTATCGATATCTAAGTTTCGTAAGTTGCGATTGAATTTGGTAGAATGTGGTTCTCTTTAATTGCGTAATATGATAACTCAATTTTAGCACGTTATTGTTTAGTTGATATAATATTGCTGTAATTTTTGCTAAGATAGTAGTATTCTTCATTCAAGATTGTGCGATTCTTAGCTGTTGAATTTTCAACTATATAAGAATTTAACAGTATTAACTCTACAGTAAAGACTTACTTTAGATTCACGAAGTCTGTTATAATTAAAATATATTGGGAATCGGGTTCTTTTCAATGACGTAATATGATAACTCAATTTTAGCACGTGATTGTTTAGTTAATAAAATATTGCAGTAATTTTTGCTGCGATAGTAGTATCCTTCACTAAAGATTGAGCGATTCTTAGCTGCTAAATTTTCAACTAGGTAAGTATTTAACAGAATTAAACTCTACAGTAAAGATTTAATTACTTTCACGAAGTCTGTTATTATTGTGGGATACTGCGATTTAAGAAGTATTTAAATGCTTTGAGACAGAAGGAAGTGTTTTTCAGTTTTTAAGGAAAAAGAAGGTATTAATTTAGAGCTTAGTAAACAGTAGTTTTATTCCAGAACATATAAAATTAATGTTCACGGATAACTTCTTGTTGCTTTTAATAGATACTTTTGTTGTTTGTTAAATAAATATTCGAGTACGTATTTGAAGTATGCCACATGAATCACTAAAGAAAGATTGTTACAATGTTACCAGTATCAAGGAACATTAACGTGTCCATCTTGTGTTGATGGCATAATATGCAATTGTGCATTTTTGACACTTACCAGCATACTTGAAATGTGTTGATGAATTCGGCTTATTTGTACATCTACCTGTCCATTCGCCATTCCGTTTATCTGCCTGTCTGCCTGTGTCCACCACTCTAACTCTCGTAAATGTACTCGGATTACTATGTAATTGATACATGTTATTGAGGTTTATCATGGAGTGTTTGATATTAGAAATGAAGAGTGTAGCATTTATAGTTTGTTTACAGCGACACTCAAAAAATTTCGTTACATTAGGGTTTATACGAATAAATGTTACACTATGTCAAACATGTTGAAATGAATATACATCACTTAGGTGTATTGCATGATGTTCAGTATATAATACGGTGTGAATAGCAATTATAGTTCATTTATAAGGAGAGACAAAATAATTGGGCCACAGGTCTAGGAGCGATAATTAATTGTTGGAAGATTTAAACTTTAAAAATTAAATTTATAAATTTTATCAATTTTGGTATGCGTTTTTAAATTTAACTAATTTTTTGTATATTACTCGGCGTGCATAAATTCTATAGATCAAATACAGGGCTTCACAAAAGAGTTGAAATATTTTTCCGACTATAGGAATAACTGAAATCATGTTTTCAAATGTGTGGAGCGGAACGTGGAAGAAATTTGACTTTTATCTTTATACACTGCTGAAAACAATTAAAGGATATTGCAGTTTTAGGTGGATTTGGTATCTGGTAAACTGTTTAGCTGATTGATACATGGTCGACAGACATAGTAGGTTATATGAGAATAAATTACACATGTTTGGCAGAAAAAAATGCATTTTATAGCGCATTTGTGTACTAAAGGAAAAAAACACAATTTGTGCATATGAGAAAAAAAGAATAAGAAAAGGTGTTTTCTTCAAAGAAAATCATTTTCAGTAGGGGGTATGGTTTCCACGGGCGGCCAGCAACGTTGAACACCTTTGAGGCATGGACTCAATGAGGCTATTAATGACGAGTTGGGGGTATTCTGCCCCACTCTTCGAGAAGAGCTCTTTCCAGTTCTTGGAGAGTTTTTGGGGGTTGTTGGCGGCCAGAAACTCGTCTTCCTAGAGCGTCCCAAACGTACTCGATTGGATTCATGTCTGGAGAACACGCTGGCCATTCCATTCGAACGATTCCTTCCTCGAAAAGGAAATCCTCCACCAGGTTTGCACGATGTGGCCTGCAGTTATCGTCCATTAAAATGAAGTTATCTCCGATTGCTGCAGCGTAAGGGACTACAATAGGTCTGAGGATCTCATATCTATATCGGCGACCAGTCAGAGCTCCATCTCGAATGATGTAGAGGTCAGTGCGCCCGTCAATGGAGATGCCACCATACACCAAAACTCCTCCACCGCCAAATCTGACACTTTCGTGCACGAACGCAGGATTATTCCTACTGCCACGGTCCCTCCAGATGAAAATACGCCTATTATTCGGATGCACAGAAAAACGGGACTCGTCAGAAAACAGAATATTGCTCCATTCATTTCTCCTCCAGTTGACATGCTCGGTTGCCCACTCCCTGCGGTCGCGACGATGCCTTGATGTTAATCTAACACATACCATCGGTCGGCGAGCATACAGACCTACAGCATGGAGCCGGTTTCGGACAGTCTGAGTTGAAATCGTGGTGCCTGTAGCCGAGCGAAGGTGTTGTTGGAGAAGAGTAGCGTTCATGGTTCGGTGTCTCCGACCTGTTAACGCTAAATACCTATCTTCATTGGGCGTTGTTGCCCGTCTACGACCTTGCCCTGGTCTTCGGCCTGCACATCCACTCTCCAAAAAACGGTTCCAGATCCTGGAAATGACACTTTGTGACACTCCAATGGCTTGCGCTACTTCGGCTTGAGTTTGGCCCCCTTCTAACCTACCAACAATTCTCAAAGCTTCTGAATCTGTCAAATAACTTCGCTGAGACATCGTACTCATCGAAACAAAGCAATCACTGAATGCCGATCATCCTTGTCTTCATTCTCTTTTATCCAGTTGAAAGTCAAATTTCATTCGCTGCCGCTGAAGCGACGTTTTTGACGTCGAACTCAAAATTTGCATACTCCACAGTTTGAAAACCAGAAAAATTTGCATTTGTGATTCTCTTCTTCTATTTTCGGCAAAAAAAATTTCGTTTATATCTTTATTTTATATAAAACTTCAAATATCCTTTAATTGTTTTGAGCAGTGTATATTGTTATCTTTAAGTCTCTAAATCTGTGCTTTTTATTAAAAAAAGGTAAATTTATTCATTCGTAGGATTAGGTTATTTCATGTGATAAGAAAGCTCAGTTTGGTCGAATGTTTCATGCTTTTTTGAGATTTCGCAAATGAACACAGACTGTGGATTTTTGCTTTAAGTAAAAAAAGGAAATAATAGATATAATTTCTTGATTTTGTTGTATATCATCTACATTTCAAATTTGGTTTAATTAAAAGTAAGTAGATCATTACCATTGTATCTTTGCCTGATCTGATTTTCTCAAACTGAAATTATTTTAATAGGCCGTGAGTTAAAGGGATATTGGAATTCTTATAAGGCATAAATTACTACATAAAGCCCCACGAGTGGCCGAGAGGTTCTGCTCTCGAAGCTGGTAGACGGGAGGTGCTGGGTTCGAATCCAATCGCGCCCGTTGGCGTAATCGTTCGGAGTTTTCCGTGGTTTTCTTCGAACCTTGGATTTCCTTGCGTAAATATGGGTTAGGTTCCTTTAGAAAGACCCCACCCCCACGGAGGGCAACCCCCCCCCCTTAGGGCCTATATCCCTCGTGTTGATAATTGGCTGTCATAAACACAACCAACCAACCGACTAACCAATTACATAAAACATGCACATGGCTTTTATTTGTATTTTAGTTCACGTTTTCTTATATGGATACATTTTGTTATTCTCTATGACTTTGTTAAATTTGATTAAACTTCTATGTTTAATCGTAAAAGAGCATAAAGTGATATAGATCTATATAAATATATATAATCTAATTATATGAAAATAAAAATATCCTTAATTATTAATTTTACCCCCGAAATTTTAATCGATTTAATATTTGTTTAGATAAAGCAAACTTTTATGGCTGAAACATGAATAACGCAAAAAGTGAATTTTTATTAAAGAGATAGCACAACTTAAATACATATTTAGTAAATTACATGTCTGAAATTTTCCGTTCAGTAAACTGTCGAGTTACGGTTTTGTAAAAAAAGCATTTGATGGAAATTTGCAATCCACAATTGAGTATATGAGATATCTATATTGTAGTATTTTAGCAAAACCTGATTAACTTACATCACGTTATTTATTTTACTTCTGAAATCAGGCAATCTTCATAAACATTAATTATAACTTTCCATAATTATGCATTCTAGTTATCAAAGTGAAAACCTCTACATTTTGGGGCAGAAAGATTTTTTAAAACGTCTAATGACCTTAACAGCTCTGGATTATTAAAAATAAAAATAAATGTAAATATTAAAAAAATGTGAATTTGTATTTAATTTTAAATTAAACATCAATTCAGGATAAAGTTATATTAAATAGTATTGAAATGAACAGTATTGAGAATGCCTCGATTTAAGACAGGGTAAGCCAAATATGCGAAGACTAAAAATTATTCTCTTTCAGCTGCACGAAAGCTAAATCAGTTATTTATATTCGCCACGTCGTACGAATTTCGTATAATACTGACTATTCTATCCCAAACTTTTTTTTCTCACTTTGAACATATGTGCATTTCGCAAAATCCAGAGCACATATTGCTGCCATATATCATTTAGAAAAGTCTTGAAACTGGAAATGCAAATATATTTAGAAAGAAGAAAAGAAAATGAAAGCAACAATTTATATGAAACATATTGTAATATACCGACGCGGTTAACTAAATGAAAGAGCTGAACTTCATTACTGGCTTTCGATAAAAAGTATTTATTTTATTTTATTTTTTATTTATTTACGACAACAAAATCAGAAGTTAAGCAACATAATAAACATGTTTGTTTATATTTTTCTTATACTACAATTTTATTTTTTTAGTTATAACTCTTTTTATGTATGTTTCAGAAAATATCAATGCACATCATTAGTTGAAAATGAAAAGTATGTAAAGACAGTGTGTCTGTAAAGACATGTTGCACATTTGACGGATCACAGGAAATCAACGAAACAAGATGAAAATGTGAAATCTTCACCAAATAAAACAAAAATTCTCCACATTTCATACCTGTTCAGTACAGTTCGAGTGGCCTCGATTTGTTACGCTACACCAGAGATGGTGAACCTGTGGCACGCGTGCCACTTTTGGCACGTGGAATAATAATTTTGGCACGGCATTCCTTGTGGATCTAAATCAAAATAAAGCGAGATTACACAAAATCGCGACCGATCTTTTCTAAATTCGATTAAATGGAAATTGAAAAAATTAATTGCAGAATATTATATTACAATCTAAGTAATTATGGCCTATTTAATTATTTGAAAACTATCGGCAAGAATTGCTTATTAGACATTACTAAATTCCGATGGTAAAATTATGGCAACTTTGAATTTATTTCAGAGCTTTTCAAAGAAACTGACGTTTGCCATTTTAATAGTTTTTCTGCCTATCTCTGCTTTCGAATCACTGTTTTCACAAATGAATAATATCAAAACTCAAACTGAAAGCACTTATCAGATAAATCCAGTTCAGTTTTCGTTAAAATTAACTTGATATTACGATGCAACAACAGAAATCAAATTACATCGCATTATTATTTTTTTTTATTAATTTCTAAAATATATTTGCTTCTATAATTAGCATAGTGCATAATGCCTATATGTATGTTCCTCCTATTTTTTAAATCATATTAGAAAATTTTAAGTTTTTTAAGCCATTATTTTTCCACCTACTAAATTTGTTTTTTAGTTGGCACGTCATGGTCACGTGAAATATTTTTTGATCAAATTTGGCACGCGGCAACAAAAAGGTTCGCCAACCCTGCCCTACACAAATCTAAACGATATTCAAGTTCTTCCCTCACACAGTTAAGGCCGTCTGGTGTAACAGGGTGAATAAAGTCTGTGATTCTCTGTTTCAAACAGAGGCCACATCGAACTGCACTGAACAGGTATGAAAATTGGAGATTTTTTCTTTTATTTGATGAAGATTTCACATTTCCATCTTGTTTCGTTGATTTCCTGGACCCGTCAAAAGTGCACCATGACTTTACGGACATACTGTATATACACTCTGTTGCAAAAAAAATATATGCACCCAGAAAGAATCAAGCCAGAACTACAATACTCGGCGTACTGATGTAATTTGATGAGCTATGTAAATGATAAACATTTCAGCAACAGTGAACAATGTAGTCTTGTGCAATGCGCATTTAAATTGCGCAGTAGGCAGCATCTGGACTCATTGTTGATTCATGAGATTTGAAAGAATGATACCTTTAAGACGTACTCGATGGTACTACAAACAGTGGTTCGACTTTAAAAGGGGTCGAACCACAGACCTCAGAAAAGCGGGTTGGTCCAACAGACGTATCAACCAGCATTTTGGTCTAAGCGATATTGTAGTTACGCAGTGTTGGCATCAGTGAATCAGAGAAGGTACGGCCTACTGAAATTGACATTCTTTTTGTTGCTATTAGTAAATAAAATGTTTTTTGTTTTGAATTTATAATCATTTGTTCATCTAAGAAAACACTATATACATACCAAGTTTCATGGTTGTACGGAGGTGTTCTAAATTAAAAGAGTGTTTGTTACAGGTACGGAACAATGGTCGTGGCACAATTTTTTCGGGATTAACATTTTTTTTTTTTGCAACAGAGTGTATATATATTGAATGTTGATATTAAATTTACATACGCTGTATAGGTTGCCTAGTTTTGTGCCGCTATATAGGTACACCCAGTTTAATGTGAATTCCAAACCTTTACGAACATCTAACTCACAACTGGAATTGAGACCAATCATCTCCCAAGTAGTAGTTTTAGCTCCAACCACTATATGGGATGCTGACAATTCCGGTGGTAACAGAATGAACCTCGTTTGGCAAATGAGACTAAGAAATTTAATGATCATAGGCGAAAGTGGTAAATAATAAATGTGTACAATAATAATAGAGTCTTAAGTGATGCACCATGTATAATATTTTTAAATGCATATTTTATTTTACTATGTACATTTATTTTTTATACTAAAGTAAAATAAAATAAAATAAAAACATACTTGGTTATTAAAAAGTTTAATTACTCATGAAATATTCAAAAGAAATAAATTTTATACAAACATTTTATCCATATATTCCTTGTTAATTAGTTTGGAATATTAAATACAAGATAAATGTCCTTGAAAATGAAATGCAAGATTTAAATAAATGTTTTTTTGAATTGATTGTTAAGAATTGATTTTTTTTTTATGTGAATTAAGAATGCATGTATAAACAGCCGCTATCACAATTTTTAGAAGGATTAAATATGGGACAAATTAAATATTTATAAAATAACTTTAGTTTACACAAACGTTTCAAATAATGAAAATTAATCTGCTTCATGGAAAAAATTCAATCAAATATTTCTAATAACTTTCTGAATGATATTACATATTGAGTAACTGACTTAAAAAACGAGAAAGAAGTTGACTTAAAAAACGAGAATGATATTAAATGAATGCTGTGTAAATATTTGGAGATAACATATAAAAATTATGTAATGTGGAACAAAAATGCAAGTAAAATCAAATAACTGGCACATAATATTAGCATGAAAAAAATATTAAATATTTTTTCGCACGTAATAATTTATTCATACCAGATGTTTCAATAATTTAAGGAAAAGATTTTAAAAATATTAAAGATTATTCACATAAGTAGTGGGCGATATACAACCCATAAAAAGAGATTTATAATGATAATTAATTGGAAATTATTTTTAAGAGAAAGTAGAAGGCTCTTCTTTTGTTTCCTCTTTTTCGTTCTTTCTTCGCATTTTTTACTTTCTTCACGATTTTTTTTCATTTGTTTACATGGAATTGAAATATTTGAAATTAATTATTTAACACACACACATATATATATATATTAAAAAATCGTTCAAAAATTTGTTGTTTCAAGGATTTGTTTTAATAAGAGATATTTGTAGAGTATTGATGTTTTTTAATAACTTGTTAAAATTCTTTTTTGTAATTATTACACTAAACCATTTAAAAAAAAGTCTTCTTTTTTTATTCTTATTTATTTTTATTTATTTTATACTTTATAAATTTTTATTTCGTTTAGAACTTAAAAAGTCTTAACAATCGAAATATTTTATAATTATGTAATCTGTGATTACATGATATAGAATACGTAGAATATGTAGAAAATCAACGAAAATTGTAAAGAAAGTAATATAAAAATACTTTCCAATTTTAAATAAAATGCATTTAAAATATTCTCTTTGAAATTTAGAAATAAATATTCAATAAAAATGTGAAATTTCTATAAAAAAGAAATAAAAATGTATTTAAAAATAAATTCACAATATTTTTTTTTAATTTAAGTACAGAAATTATATTTAAAATTATATTTATAAAATGTGTGTTTTCGGAAGACATTCTTAATTTTTTTTTCGTCGAATTGCAAAAACTAAATTTAATGCTGTCTGGAGCACATTTATGAATGGAAAAAATGAACGAGAATTTGTGAGATACGTGATTGTAATTTCCTGCGCATACTTTAATAAACATTGTAGCATTCCAACATTTATAGGGCTCAAATTATAGAACCTCTCAGTGCGTCCTCATGGATGGACTGACTATTTCTTACAAAGAATAATATCTTTTTATAACGCCAGACAACGCTATCTCTATTACTAAGACTCTTTTGTTAGATTGTTTTGTTAGTTTATTTAAATTCGTGATATAAATCGAGGAACGTAGCATTTTCTACGTTATCGTATGCTCTCTTAAGCTCCATTCTACGTTAAAATAACCATGTAGAATAGTAGAATACGTTATCACATATATTTTATTCTGTACGCTCATCAAGAAATACAAGAAAACAAAACAAATAATGATATTGGAACTATAGTTTACATTTCAAGTATTGTCAAGTTGTGGTATTTTTTTTAGCTGTCACTAATACGAATGCATCTTCCGGAAGATTTTAACCGAGGATAAATGTAAAAGAATTCACATGACGACTCGGTAATTCCCTTATTCTATGTAATCACAATTTTAGTATAAAAAGTTACTGAGCCAATTTTTGCGTACAAATTCGTAAAGAAACAGCTGCAATGAATTCTTCTCAAAAATTCCAACCGCAGAAGCATCTTAAGAAGAAAGTGATGTCCAATACACAGTAATTTGTTCTATACTCCAAAATGATGATTCAATCGAATCTTCATAATGGTGGATCCTTTGGGTGGAATCACGATGGTATCGTAATTCTGGAATCTTTATTCACTGAATAGTCATTCATTTATGATCATCCTAATTTAGTTACTTGAGGAAGATACAATAGTGTTAGCGTCCTCTATCGGCGGCTTTTGTACTAAAAGTACTGTTAGTTATTTTTTAACATTTTCGTTACAAAAATTGTGATTATTATTTCACAATAAATATTACTTCTTTAAACGCGCAAAATATAACATTTATTTAAACAATCACCACATAGCAACTCGAACACCCACATATAAAAACCCAATAGTATCATATATAACCCTCATCGTAGAATGTCTCACGTTTTTTGTTTCAATGAAAAATAAATTGAATAAATAGAGTAACGAAAAAATATCTATTGTCCGAGTTCATCTTTTAACAAAATAATTTAATTATTGTCGTGAGACTTTACTTACAGATTTTATGCCCATTCATAATTTTTGAATTACTCAAGAATATGTAGCAACGAAAGAGCATCATTAGATCAGAACACCATTTGCACACAATTATAGTAAAAAGCACACTATCATCTATTTATCTATTGTAACTTTGAGTATTTTCATATAATTTTTTTTAATTGTAGCTTCGATTAACAATGCGTAAAGAAACTGTAACATGCAGTTGAATTTTAAATTTTATGAAAAACATTTCGAGAGTAAAATCTTCAGCAAATAAAAAACTAAGTATATAGAATTTTTAATACTACATTTTTATGTATCACGCAAACCGTATTGGATAAACTTAAAGTACATAATATTTGTAACGATTTTAGTTTTGAGTTTAATTTTTATGAAGAAAAAATATTTTGTTTTAAACGAGGTGCACTTGACGCAGAATAATTTTAGCTGCTGCATGATTTTCATTTGTATATTAATAGGGTGCCTCCATAAGAAAATGGCGACACATGCATAAGGTTCATTATCAAATTGGAGTTATTGTTCAAGTTGTGAAAAAAACCACAATCCGAGATTGGCAATATGGCAATATATACTCGGCAAGTAAATATTTACTTGGCAATATTTACTTAGACGAGTACGATTAGACGAGTGAAATAAGTCAAGAAATATTAACTTGGCAAAAATACACAAAGATCAGTTCAATACAAAATATTCTCCACTAATCAAATTTATTTACCGTATGTTGCAACTCATTTTTAAAACCACCCTATGAACCTTTTGCTGATTTATTATAACTTTACGCTTAAAAATCTTTAACTATCATTCTTTTTCTTCTTTATTATAACATTCAGTAATCTCATTGGATAGTTTGATATTATATGAAAATAATTTTTTTTATAAATTTATATCTTACATTTTATCAATTATTTAATTAATTATTTATTAATCTACGCTTTGTAATGCCGAAAGTAATTATCACTTCTGCTGAATTTGTTATTTTTAAAATGGTACGATTAATAGAATATTTAACTCTTATTTTCAGAAATATTATGTAAATATTTTGAGAAGAAATAAAACTCTTTCATGCTTTAAAAGAATTAAAATCTAATTCAAAGATTCCGTTTATTGTTTTTATGAATATGAATTAATTGCTTTGCACATTTGTTGTAAGATATCTTGGAGATTGTATGTGCTTAGTTATGATGAATTACGTCGTAAATTGTTTACGAATTTATATGTTTCTTAAAAAATAACTCAAGAACAGGTTTTCTTTATTTCATGTACTCGATTTTAAATAGAAAAGAAGCATTAAAATATATTATCAACTTGTATTTTATTAAGTATTCTTCTGTTTTGAACCGTCATCTTAAAAATAAATAATATTTAGAGTAATACAAATATATTTAAGTGATTTTATAGATAAAACAATGTTACTCATATATATCGTAATATTGGGACTTTGTATAAGCATGTTATGCAGACATTAAGGATTTTCAAGCTCCAGTTTTTATAAAAAACTACTTTTTTCTTGTATTTCCTTCGTGCATCTAAGGGTATTACATAGCTATTTGAAGAAAGTTTAAATGGTAGGGCGAACCTATGGTACGTGTGCCCGAGGTTTTTTGGTGCGAGTGAAGTTTTATGGTTACGAGGTGCCCTGTATAAGTACGACAGTTTCTCGTTTAAATTTGATAATCATTATATAGTTTTCTTTTTGCTATAACAAATAGAATGTCGTTTAACATGTACAGACTAACACAAATAATGCAATTATTTTGGCATGAATTGTGACACTGTGAAATTTTCTTTTTCTGTGATGTTATTTTCGTCAAATAATTTCTTTGCTTTTTATGTATGAAAATAAAAAGCTTTGTTTCTTCAAATTAGGAATGGATTTATTTCTTTATACGACAGTCACTGCAATAAAAAAATGGCAAGTGGGCCCAATTTTGTTCTGTATATTAGTAAAGGAAATAAATGATGAACCAGGAATAAAGCATTCACTATCAAACTTACAACGGCAAAATATCCCATGATTAAATTATTAATACTTTTGTATTACAAATTGGGGTTTCTATTATAAGTTTAGATGTTGCATCAATGATAAGTAAAAAATAAAAATATTCAAATTCATAAATATTCTTCTATATTACAGTACGTGCTTTTTAAATGTATATTTCAGAATCAAAATTTTATTAAATTAATTGCTGATTACAATACAGAGAAAATACGCATTTTGATTTTTTTTAGATAAATAATACAACTGTCTCTATTAATAAATGTTTTGTATAAGCAGCATATTTACTTATGTAAATGTTTGGCACGTTATAATGTTGATAGATATTGTTTTTGTATTTTCGGCATGCGCAGGTAAAAAGGTTCACCACCAAAATATTTAAATTTTCTAGAAAATAATTTCTGATTTTTGAGAAACACGAGTTTTCTTTTTATAAGCTGTTAAATATTAAATAAATAATGTATCAAAAGAAAAATAATAAATTAGGATGCAATATGTTTTATTTAGAACAAAATACATTCGATTTAAGGTTTAATTCGATTTAAGGTAGGGGTCCCCATCCTTTGTCCCGCTGGTCATCAAGCTACCACTACTTTAGAAAAGAAAAAAATACTTTATTTAATAACTTAAACATTACGATTTAGTAAGGGGAAGATTGCATTTAGAAATTTATGATGAAAAACGACTTTCAAGTAAACTTTTTATAGATCTTCTATTCTAATGCATTAGTAATCAAGAGCAATATGTCGTTGAACAACCTTCCATAAAAATCATTCAAGTTCAGGTCATTTTTCTTTTCAAATACTCTTTTTTTTAAGACACTCTTCAAACGCCACGTTAGTTAAAATCCGCCTATGTCTAAAAATAGTCTTTCCTTTCATTTGTACTTTGCCTATTAAATAAGTATAGATTTTCTTTTCTTTTTTGACATTGTTGTATTTATGATTCCACATTTTCAATATAGAAACAAAATAAATAAGAAAAAAAAATATTTACACAACATTGAAAATACACTTTTATTTTTAATTATACGATAGAATTTTATCGAGCCTTCGGTTTCGGAAGTCCATTAATTCGGAAAGAAATATATTTCACTTGATGTGTTCTAAGCTCTCTTAAACATTATTAATTACTTACGAAAGAACGTTATGCATACTATAAAATATATTTGTAACACAGCAAAAATAATAATCCGCATGCCCCTCCCTCCTGACAACAACAACAAACAAGTCTAACTGCATTTATTTCCCTTATTCAATTTGTGTAATAAACTATAATATTTATGCAGATGTAAAAATAAATGTCAGAATTACCACATAACAATTTATTTAGCCAATTCTTTCAGTCGAAAAAATTGAACCAGTAATCGAAATACGTATCTCAATTGAAAAGATTAAAATTGGATAGAGAAAAAACAGTAAATGATTTATTCAAGCTTTTTTCGATAAGCTTGCACAGGCGCACTCTCCGTAATCAAATAGCCTTTTAGTGAAAAAGCCTTTTTCTCTTTCGAAATTTAGTAAAGAGCTTTTCTTACTCATTCTTATTGCTTTCAGCATCGGTTTAATCCAATCTATGCTTAAAATAATATATATCAAACCTGTATTGGATATTTGAATGCTCAGTCATTTACAACACATAATTTTTCAAATTAATTTACCACAATTTTAACACTTGAGTTAATCAACATTTTAAGAATAAGGACGGATACATCCTTCGATTTAAAAAGAGGAAGGGTCATATATGCTCTAGGATTTGTCAAATCTCATAAACAAACAATTTAAACAACTTTTATGCATTAGTACATACCGGGTGTCCCAAAAAGGACTGACTGATTTTAAAATTCGATAACTTCCAAACGGTGACAGATATTAAAAAAATTCTTGCAGGAGGGTTATGCATAAAGTCAAAAGTTCTTTTTTACAGTGATTTTCGATTTTAGTTCGAATTACAAACAATAGATGGCGCTGCGATCAAAAGAGGCTAAATTCAGGCTCGATATTTGGTACTTCGTGGCCCGGATAATACATTTCCATCTCCTTTTTCTGCATGCAACAACAGAAAGGACCAAAAGTCGAGCCTGTATTTAGCGACTATTGCTTACAGCGCCATCTATTGTTTGTAATTCAAACTAAAATTGAAAATCACTGTAATAAAACTTTTGACTTTATGCATAACCCTCCTGCAAGAATTTTTTTAATATCTGTCACCGTTTGGACGTTATTGAATTTTAAAATCAGTCAGTCCTTTTTGGGACACCCGGTATATACGTAACACATGCACAAACTGAATTATTCAATAGAAATTTCTTTGCTTACAAGGTAGTTCAACACGAACTCTCAAAACTTTTTGGAAAAAATAGAGAGACTTGTATTCATATTAATTAGCACGTGTGTAAAAAGGAGCTCCTAAACCTGATTCTAAAGACATTAAGAAAATAAAAAGGAAATGGAATTTTCATCAAAAAAAGGCAATCCATTAGGTGTATAAATACTGGAATGCTGCCAACACTGCCGGACGCGATAAAAAAAACCAGGGTACACGAAAATCAGGGTGTCCGAGAAGTTCTGCTCTCAAAGCTGGTAGACGGCAGATGTTGGGTTCGAATCCAATCGCGCCGTCAGCCTAATCGTTCGGAGTTTTCCCTGGTTTTTTTTGAAACCTTGGATATCCTTGCGTAAATACGGGTTAGGTTCCCTTTGAAAGACTCCCACGGAGGGCACTCCACCTTCGGGTCTATATCCCTCGCGTAGATGATCGGCCGTCACAAACAACACCACACTAGTTAAATTAGTGGATTAACTTAACTTTTTTTATTTATTTGTTTTAAAAATAGGTAATTTGTACATTTTGCGTCTAATTTAATTTGAGTTAGATGAGATAATAACCTCTTTTTGCGCTTTCAATTTATTAAAAGTTTTTATGTTAAGAATTCTTGTGAATTGCAAGATTCAAACGGCTGTCGTTAAAACATTTTTTACTCTTTCATGTAAGATAGTCCATACATTTGAGTTTGTGACTAGATTTTTTTGGTAAAGTAAAAAATGTTAAGAATTAACCCATTTATATTGTGGAAAATTTACGAAAAATTTGTTCCAAATTATTAAACGAATTATTGTTGATTTTTTACAAATTGACAACGTTTTCAAGCTGCAATATAACGCAGATATTAATTGTTCTCGTCACATTAATTAACATTTGGAAATATTCACGTTTTGCATTCTCATACGCTTTTCGAAAATACAAACAATTTCGTATTTAACCATTAATTGCTGTTAGCAGTCCGACAGATCGCTGTTTTTTCATTTTCACAGTTTAATTTATAATTTTTAGTTTAAGTAGGGTCAATATATAGGGATAATATGAGACAAAATTTAAAATTTGGGTCATTGCATGTCAACTAGCCAAGAGGTTCCCGTTCGACCTTCCTCAACTTTTATATAATTGATCCGGGACATACATATAGGTCTAAGATGGGCATCTGCAAACTGTCAGAGCCAGAAATAGTATAGTTAGGGTGCCAGGAGTTCCTGTGTAAAATTCCCAATGTCTTCGTCACAGAAAAAACGGTCAAGTCACCAAGTGTGGCGGCGTCTTATTGCTCATGATACAAGAATACTTTTTGAAAATAGGCGATATAATACAACTTTTTGTGATAAAAAGCATATTTGCAATATTAAAAATCCCAAATGAATATCTACGTCATTACGTGGCCTCAAAGAAGGCCATACTCTCTCTCAATGTCTCTCAATGAATTTTATCCGTATTTCAAAATGCTGTAACTACTGAAAAAACATTTTAAAAGTTTGCGCTTTATTAATTATCTATGAAACGTTCATATAGCTGCTGAAGTAAATTTTCTACTTCTTAAATATTGATTAATTTATTCATCTGTAAAATCTCTTAAAAAATTAAAATAATGGATTCCACCCTATTATCAGAAGCATATATCTCAAAAGGGACACTACTGATTTGATTACAGTTAGTACCAATGGAAAGACCACATCTTAATTGACAAGAAAACTTTTGTTTAATTTTGAGCTTCTTTGGTATAAGGTATTTAAAGAAATGTTCAAAACATCTATTTTGTATGAGAATAGCAACTAGATCCACTGTAGAAATTGATTCTAAAAATGTATCTGTAAATCTTTGGATGACTGAAAACATTTCAAAAATATATATTCTAAAAACACACTCAAAATATATATTAAACATTTAATTGCTAAAAAGGACGTCAAACGTTAATAAAATACATTAAAAGATCTTAATAATTTGACATGTTTCGATTGAATTTACTCAATCATCATCAGAAAAACAAATAAACACAAAGATGGAAAATGACAATAAACTATTACAAATGAAATTTAAAAATAAATAAATAAAAATCACGCGCGTAATATTTTAACATGTTTCACGTTGCCCTATTTTATTTTCAAATTATCTAACAATTCAAACCAAATATTTGGGATTTGAAATGACAAGGAATCATTGCAGACCATTGAGTTTCTGACGTAAATTTCAATAGATTCTCTAATAAAAAGTTGCAAATAAAAATCTGACCTATAAATTATTCTACTTTCATTAAACAAAATATTTATGTTTTCTATTTTATTTAGCCTAGATAATGCGGTTTTACCTCTATTAAATTTTATTTCTGCAATGTGCTCTTTACATCTCACTTGGAATTTTCTCTGAGTCATGCCAATATAATAATTTCTATAACCACCTTCTTTAAGAAAAGGAATGATATAAACACCGGAAAGGTCAAATTTATCAATAGGGTCAATTCTAGTGGTTAAAATTGATTTTAATTTAGGAGGGGGTCTAGCAATTAAATTTACATCAAACTTTTTAAGTTGAGTTTTAGCGGATTCAAAGAAATTTGGATAATAATTTATAACCACCCTTTTCATGTTATTTTCTCTGTCGGTTTTATTCTCAAAAACTGCATCGCTCCTTTTGTTAATAAACTTTTTAATTAATTTATTAACTATTTTAACATGATATCCGTTGTTAATAGCTATTGTTTTAATTTTATCTAATTCATCATTTAAATATTCAGGGGAACAAATTCTAAAAGCTCTGTTAATAAGGAATCTAAAGGTAGATAATTTATAAGAATATGGAGTGCAAGCATCAAAAGGTATAACATTTAGGTTAGTTATTGGCTTACGATATATTGAACTAATTAGTTTATTATTTTCTCTTTTTAATTCAACATCTAAAAAAGGTAATTTCTTATCGGTTTCAAGTTCAAAAGTAAATTTAATCTTATTATCTAAATCATTTAACTGTTGAATAAAAACTAACAATTTATCAACTTCTCCCTGCCAAACAATAAAAATATCATCTACATAACGTAGCCATACTAAAGGTAATACTTTAAAAGTACTGAAAATTTTTGATTCAAGAGGGCGTAATTTGAATTCAGCTAGGAGGCCTGAAATTGGAGATCCCATTGGGGCACCGTCTGATTGTTGTCCTTTTCTTAAAGAAGGTGGTTATAGAAATTATTATATTGGCATGACTCAGAGAACATTCCAAGTGAGATGTAAAGAGCACATTGCAGACATAAAATTTAATAGAGGTAAAACCGCATTATCTAGGCTAAATAAAATAGAAAACATAAATATTTTGTTTAATGAAAGTAGAATAATTTATAGGTCAGATTTTTATTTGCAACTTTTTATTAGAGAATCTATTGAAATTTACGTCAGAAACTCAATGGTCTGCAATGATTCCTTGTCATTTCAAATCCCAAATATTTGGATTGAATTGTTAGATAATTTGAAAATAAAATAGGGCAACGTGAAACATGTTAAAATATTGCGCGCGTGATTTTTATTTATTTATTTTAAAATTTCATTTGTAATAGTTTATTGTCATTTTCCATCTTTGTGTTTATTTGTTTTTCTGATGATGATTGAGTAAATTCAATCGAAACATGTCAAATTATTAAGATCTTTTAATGTATTTTATTAACGTTTGACGTCCTTTTAAGCAATTAAATGTTTAATATATATTTTGAGTGTGTTTTTAGAATATATATTTTTGAAATATTTTTAATGGACGTATAAGAGAACTTCTGCTTATAATTTAATATGACTGAAAACAGTCACTGCAGTATGAAAAGAATAACAGAAAGGCATACGAAATAAGTGGGTCATTTTATGTCAACTGGTTCAGGAGTATCCTGGGCGGGGGTCCCTGGCCGAGTGCAAACTAATGTTCCCGTACACTCAAATATCTCTTTAATGGATATAGCTAGATTTGTGAAAATTTTTTCTACCTATGGTAAAATGAATATATGCTATCATATGAAAGTGCTTGCAGCACTTCTTAGTGGCTAAATGAGGAAAATGAGGACTAGTGACAATCAAACTTTAAATTCATTGGAAATATAAATTATCTGAAAAAATGGTCTTGCAAATTCATACGAACACTGACCGAAATTAGCATTTAATAAGCATCTAAACTGTACTGGAGTATCGAATGCCACTCTAAAAAGAATAAACAAAAATTTGCAAATAATTTTAGTTTAGAGAAACACTTCGAAGGATTGAAATTTTCTAACTTGGCCTCAAAATGAGTTCTAAGAGTATGAGTCATAAAAGTGTTTTAAACGGAACTGAGAAAGGAAATTTTATGGCTTTTGAGGATCAAGGCAATTCAGCAAGAGTTATCGAAAAAAAAGGAAAAAAAAATCTCCAGTTGTAATATTGAATTTCGTTTTATTATAACTGAATTATAACACGAAGAAATCTCCATAACGTACCCCAAAGATGTCCCAAAGGGCAAGAAGGGACATTCTAAAAAGACTGAACAATGGGAAAACAACTTTAGGCGAACTGACACGTTATTCGCTGATAGCGGTGTTAAAAGTACTTTGTCAAGCGTAACCAGCAGCTCTAAGACATGAACCACATATGGACTAAAACGCAAAGGAAAAATCGCCTCGATTGAGCAAAAAATCACGTCCTGGAAGCTTGAAGATGAAAGAATAATATTTTGTGACGAAAAAAAAATCAATTTGGGTGGTCCTGACAGTTGGTGCTTTTATACTGGAACGATCTGCGCAAGGTACCTGAAATAGTTATAAAACGGCAGCAAGGTAAAAGCTCACAAATGGATTGGGCTGAATTTGGATCTGGTGGTAAAATCAATGTTGTGTTTATCTCTGACCGAATGAATCCATTAAGCTATTTAAAGATACTTTGTTGTGTTTTGTTGAGTTAATTGATAGACTTTTAATGGTATCCCAGCAGGACAATACATCCATCCACACGGAAAAATATTTGTAAATGGTTCCTGATAAGGGTGTGCATATGATACCATGGCCATATGTTTCTACTGATTGAAGCCCAGAGGAAAACGTGTGGAGTCTACTGGTTAGAGCAGTTTATTCAAAATGGGAAACAATATGCCACAATTTACGAATTAAAAGTTCCCATCACCTCTGACTGGAAAGACAAAGATTAAAATACATAGTTTGTCCTCTCCATGCCACGTCGTGTTTTTTTTTTCATTTAATTGAAAAATCTGGCGCATACGTGTAAAATAACATCTTATACACTGGCAACTAAGATGTTCATATCATTACGCAACACCCTAAAATAGAGAAGTGCAGTTTCCCTCATATAAAAATGATTGTTTGAATTATATTTTATTATAAAACATAAATATTTCTGCTATTTCTAACATCCTTAAGTATTAAGTTTCTTTTGTAGCATTTTTCCCTTTTTATCCTTGAAAAACTGGGTGTTTAAATCTTTTTGAAAACCAGTGTAAATGACCAAAATACGTGATCCTGAACGTCCAAAGGATAGCAAACGCCTCTTTTTACTTACGATCGTTTTTATCCTAAAAACTTTTACGTACGTGAAAACAAGCGTTGTTTTACGAATTCAACAATTTCAGCCTCTTTAAAATAAATATAATTCAAAACATAAAAACCGACAATGGGCGATTAAAGCATTATTTTTGGAAATTCGGGGGCAGTTCTTAAATATTTTTTGTGGTCTTTCAATTTTATTGAGTCGTTAATTTTAAGGTTGCGTTCAAGGTTTTAGGCATGGTCTTATGACAAAAAATTTTAAACGAAATTGAGAAGTTCGCGTTTGAAGACCTCCTTGTTAGATATGAGGCGGGGTAAAGAGGTGCAGAGGGTTTGGTTAGAGAAATGCACAGACCGAAATTTCCAGTCTCAGTGGCCCGACTCAATTTCTACAACACATGCCGATATTTCTGTAGCAACATTATCCTATAATAAAAATTCTTCAAAATAAAATGCTTAAAAAATAATGGAAAGGAGAATTATTGACCAAAGTGTAACAAACATTACAATTTATCAAACACAACAATCTTTTCATAAAAACAGCTACTAAAAATATTTTTGTTTAAAGTATAATTCTATTTAATACTTGATTCTGGTTAAATTTTGGTTAAATTTACAGAAAATGGTTATATATTTTAACCATCTAATTATAAAGATATGATTCGAAAAACCATCATGTACAAATACTGATGTCACAGATTTCAATCAAATAAATAAAGCATAACTTTTCGAGAATGCTATCATTAAGCTGAGTTAGTTGGAATGTTACAGAAGTGGGGAAAAGAATAAAATTGGATGTGAACATTTTATTTTAAAATCAGGAAATCGATTGTATATTTTCATACTTGCAACATCATGGTATAAAAGCAAGATTCATAAAATGGTTATTATTTTACACAAATTTAAAGGCTTTTAGGTTATATACCAACAAAAACAAGTTTTTGCACTGTAACTTTATGAAATACTTGAATTACGTTAAGAAATATACAATAATCTATGAACAACACTATTTCTTCTGATCTTGCTTTTGGTGTTGATGCGATGACTGAACATAAATAACATTTAAATTTTGATATTATAAGGTCATTTCTGTGCAAATATTTGTTATAAATTAGATTAATTTTACAAATTCAGTGCTTACTGTGTAAATAATAAACATGAAAGATATTTCTTATAACAATGGTCTTAAATCTAAATTTTTATGCATAATACTGTTTACGTAAAGAGAGACAAAGATCCCAGACAATGAATCTTATTATTATTATTATTTTATTAATATAACAAAATGCAACTATTACATAATATTTACTGTCTTTTTCCCTTAAAAAACATACCGATAAATTATTTAATTTTTTATAAAGAAGGTTAAATTGAATAGCCAGAGAAAAGAAAATAAATCCTCTATAAAAACTGATAAAGCAAGTGTGACAAATTCTTCAGAATTTTATAAAGTGAAAATAATAAGGAAAATTTATTACAAAGAATAATATTTCATGTCATATATTTTGAAACTAGTTATAAATATGCGAACGCTGGCTATCAGAACTCGTTTTTTTATACATTAATCTTATGCCTTTAGCCTTCTCAAAATATATTTTATGCGTAAAATTGAAAAGTCGTTAATAATTAAAAAAATGTCCAGTATCAAAGCAGAAAAGTTATGTTTTCTGCTTTCCAGAACGGAATTTTAAATTATTTCCAGAAAAACAATGAATATTGCTAATTGCACAACTTTCATTTAAAATTTTTAATGAAAAATAGAAAAAGTGGTATTTTTGTCGAAAGAGTCATTTACATTGAAAGTGTACTTAGACACAAGTACTTTAGATTCTTCAAATTACCAAGATAAGAAGCTTATATCCAGAAAAATATAAACAAGTTCAGAGATTTGAAAGATAAGAATGGAATTAAAGAGTTTATTTTCTAACAATGCGTGTTCTTATACTTACTCATTGTAGAAGCGACTTGCAAGTGGCTTATTAAGTAATTGAAAAAACTAGTAAGGGCAATCGATGAAAATTAATTACTTTTAAGATTGCAACGTTAAAAAAATTCTCCGGTTATATACTTAAAATGAAGAAATTGAAGCATTAACTTTTGAATAAACAAATAATTCTGGAAGTATAATTTATAAAATCTTTTTTAGTGAAAAATTAATGATAATGTATTATTTTGTAAACTTATTTATATTTTATTTAAAGTTTTCCATAATAAAAATTGTACGTGCCAATAAGCTATTTTCATTTTGAAATTAATTTTTTAAAAAAGACTATCAATCAAAACAAATGGGTTTTATATGTTCACTTTGAAATTATAGGAATTGTATCTAAATTAGTACATTAATATCATCTCGAAGAGATCTGCACTTTTTTTTTCAATTTATATTAAAAAAATTAAACTTAGTGGGGTCATTTTCTTATGGAAATTGTACTAAATATTAAAAGTTTCTTTACGAAGACCTAATTTGGTCTTTCTGTTAAATTTCACTTTAAGATACCTAACAGGAAGTCATTCGTTTAAGTAGTTTAATAACTATGGAGATTTAAAGTTCGGAACTTCTAATGTTAAATTCTTTTGTAATCATTCCAAAATAGATTGAAATGTGCATGTGTTTTAAGCATAACTCAAGAACGTCTTGATGGAATGAGCTGAAAGTTTGGATTCGCATCTTTGGAGCGATTAGGTGTTTGGTGTTATTTATGACGACCGATTATCTGCACGAGGGATATAGGCCCGAAGAGGGAGTGCCCTCCGTGGTTACCCGTATTTACGTAAAATTTTCCAAGGTTCGAAGAAAACTAGGAAAACTCCGAACGGTTAGATCGACGGGCGCGATTGGATTCGAACCCAGCACCTCCCGTCTACCAGCTTCGAGAGCAGACCCTCTTCCACCACTGGTGGGGTTTGAAGTGATTAGAAATAGATTGATGTTAAAAAATATATAGATCACGATTCATATTCTTTTTGAAAATTTATTTTTAAAAATACTTTTTTTTGAAAAATTTTTTGATTGCAAGTTAAGATTTTTTATAAAACTGAAATCGATTTTCAGAAGTCTTAAATATATGAATTCCAACTTACAGTTCATTCCGCCAAGTAACTCTTGAGTTGTGCTTGACAATCTATCCGTTTTGCAACGATTACGAATGAATTTAATATGAGGTATTTGACGCATTAGACATTCATAATTCCTAAATTACTAGTATGAATGACTTTCGTTTGGTACTTTAAAGTAAAATTTCGCGAAAAAAAACCCACTTATGTCAGAATCATGGGCTCATATTAAAAATTCTGGAGTATAATACAATTTCCGTATGAAGATGAAGACGACACTGCAGGCTTATTTTTTAAGCACTAGAAGTTTCAATAAATTCCTACGAACTACGCTTGCCGATCACCATCCCAACACCGCACGAAATTTGTGGCGATCTTCTGTACTCGGGACTCGGGTTGCCATTCATTTCCGTTTGACTGGAGATTGTTTGGTTCCTAAGACCCCATTCATCGTTGTTGCAACAGCTGACGTCTGTTTTCGTGATTGATTAAAAAAGATCAATTATATATTTGAAAACAATCTCGAATAAAATTGAAAAGTAAAAAAAAGAGACTTGTCGGATTTTTATAACATTTATAAGAAAATTTTTCATTTAGATATATATATATAATATTTTTTTTATATTAAATTTTAAATGTATCATATTAAATATGACGTAATTTTCATCATTAAAAATCTTTTAAGAACGTAATAATTTAATGAGTTTAAAATTTTCTTTCCATTTTAATATTCACGTATAAATATATTTTTCACTTGAAAAGAGTTTGTAAATGTTATTACTTGGGCTTTTTAAAATTTGGCAACAGTATGCAAAAAAGGATATTTGAAAATATGATTTAAATCTCTAATCAAATAATGAAAATTTGAATAAAAAATTAAAAAAAAAAAACAATTTTAAAAGTCGATTTCATATTGCACACTATCAGTATCTAGTCCAGTATGCGTCTGCAAAAGATGATTAAATCGGTATACGCACAGGTTTGATTTTATGAAACTTAACTGAACTATTTGGAGCGATTTTAACATTAAATAGCTCTTAAAGCAATTCTTTTAAATTAAAAATTATCTGATTCAGTACATTTATCATATATTTCTAGATAAAACTACCAGTTGTCATGTTTTCACATGTAATCATTTTTGTATTGTGAGTCTAGAAAGTCAAAATATCACAATAAATTCAACTACGGCAGCGGCGTCGGAAGCAGCAGTGCTTACTTTTTTTTTTTTTTTTTTTTTTTTTTTTTTTTTTTTTTTTTTTGAATACAGGGATAAGTTAAAAGAAGACACAAATTCCAGTCGAATGACTATTTCGTTTTTTTTCCTTCTGGAACAATTTGGTGGTTAAAATGTATGGCAAAATAGGGTGAACATAATAGTGGGATATACAAATGATAGCAAAAAACTTCTCAGAGCACCATAAAATTAGGAGATGCTGAAAGCCATTCGAAAGAACTTCGTTTTGAGCAACACTGAGTCTCGTATTTGCTTTCAAAGTGGTAGCACGTCTTCTTTGCACATTAAATATTGTACTTATGAATTTTCTTATAATTCAGAATATATATTTGAAATTATCATTCTCTTATCACGTCATGGGATATTAATACACGAAACCAATAATAATACAATATGTGTTTTTTTTTCGGATAGTCCATAATTATCACAGCAAGGTTTTTATTAATAACTTTTGAATCAGTGCGCTTATATTTTCACAATTTATGGAAAAAAATTAAAATGTGCAAATTACTAATGCATATATTTAAAAAATAATAAGTTTTTTTTTTTGTTATTAGGCGCTAAAAAATTTCTTCTAGTTTTTCAGAATTAATGGTTTGGCTTCAGTTAAAATAGGACTGCTCCCAAAAATGAAAAATAAAATGTCCGCATTATTTTGAAGCCTTTAAATAACGAATCTTATCTACAGTCAATAACTAACGATTTTATTACTATTACTATTATTTAAATGCTAGATAAACTTATGAAAATTGATAGAAATGAAGAATGTTGGCTCTATTCTATAAACTATCAAATAACGATACAATATATATGAACAGTCACCATAAGAATGATATGAAATTTACGAAGAAAAATTGAAAGGTACACGATGTTGAACAGAGATGAAATAAATGTAACGAAAGTGAAATTCAGGAACACGGAAATTTAGCAGATGATTACATTGGAAATGCGGGAAAGCCAATAAGTGTTTCTGTTCGAGATCCTTCTATATATAAAAAAAAGTTTTGATTTGGAAATGGAACAATGAAAATCTGCGTAGATAATTCCGGAAGATCGGCATCCAATTTGAATGCTTAAGCACGGCCTTTCTTCGTTAATATTAAAAAAAACTGTTGCATACAAAAATATGAAAATCGGTAGTATTATATAGAAATGTTTGATAAACACGCTGATGCAGACAGTTTTCAAATCGAAGAATTATTTTAAGAGATATTTAATGCCAAATTTGGACAAAATCGTTCCATTTAAAAAGTTTTATAGAAGCAAAAACTGTACATAGGAATTTAATCGTTTTTAGATCATTTTATGCGTTAGAATTTCCCGGTGTGCAAATTGCATTTAGTTTTTTAATTTGACTCATTTTTTGAGGTTGTATTTCTAATTTAAATTCAAATTTTCAGCATTTCGAGAGATATTTTTTAGATATTTTAGAAAATTGTATTAATTTAAACTGTTACCAACTGTATAAACAGCGCAAACAATAATGTTTGCTTCAAATTAAAAATTTATTTTACACGTGACTATTATAAACAGAAAATATAAAAAGCAGGAACTCATTGAAAATTACGTCATAAAAACTATAATTACACGTGAATTTTAAAAGAGTGTAAAATAATAAATTCATTAACATGCGTTAGAAGTCTTAAATAGGAGAATTTACGTCACATTACATTTATTACGTAAAATGAACAAAAAATAATATTGCAAAACAGTTTAAATTAAAAAATTGCGCAAGACATTTATTTGATATTTTAAGAACTATCATAATATTTCATTTCTAACAAAAGTATTTTTACGTGAATATTAAACAGAGAAAGAAAAGTTTGGTGAAAATTACGTCAGATTATAATTGTCAGATTCACATTATAATTCAATTTTCCGGAATCTTTTTAAAGCCGATCAAATTAGCGTGCTGTTAGAGTCTGCGGTGTCTGAACGGGGGTTGACGAGCGTAGCTCGTAGGGGGCAGAGCCCCCTAGTAGTATATAAAAAAAATAAGAAAATAAGGTAAAATTGAAACCACCAATGTCTCAGCCGTGACTGCTACAAAAACTTCAGATTTCCAAGACAAGTTAATTAAGAAAATAAATTGCTGATTTAATTATGGGTCCCCTGTACGTTATTATTTATCTTTCGGCAACACGCTATTTTTAAAATGAATACAGTGCGATCTTAGGGACAAGTACTATTTATTTTCAGGAAAAAATGTAAATTTCATTTTTTCCTAAAATTGAAATAATTATTATTAAAGAAAAGCTATTAAAACAAATCCTAATGAAAAGTATCCAGCAGATTATTTGTTTAGTAAAAATATCTATACATTTTTATTTAAAAGGTATATAATTTGTAAGTTAAGTAATATTATTATAATAATATGTTCTGTTATTTATTTAACATTAAATGTAACAAATAAATAAATCTTAAGCAATTTATAATTTAAAATTCGAAGTTTCTCACCATTGAACATTAATTATACAATATCGGAAAGATATATGTCGAATATAAATATATTTAACAAGTACGCATTTGTTTAAAATTGAGAATTAAATAATAATTTGCGAAAATTTAAAATGAATGAAATAATAAAAAAATATTGATTTACCTTTAAAATGCCGCCTAAACTTCGATATAAATTTATTCACAAAATTCAGTGCTTTAGAAATTACATAAGCACGAATAAGCATGAAAGTGATAATAACTTTCTTGATATATTCTGCTCCAACAGAATATTTAACTAAAAGAGCATTTCATGAATAAAAAGTTATGTCACCATATTCATTAAATGTATGTTCATTTTCTATAGATGAATCTCAAATGCTTTTTCCAACTCAAACTAATAGTTAGGTAATTTTCCTCTTGTTGAATGTGAGAATTTGGGGTAAGGTTTGAAGTAGTTTTAAATGAAAAAATAAGAAATTTTCAAAGGCCATATAAGACATTTAGCTCAAGAGGATAAAACTAAAGTAGGAATATGTATCTTGCTGCATATTTAATAATTATCTATTTTAGAACTTTCTAAAGCACAATTGAAATGTGTAAAATATATCGAAGTTCAAATATTTTGAAACATCTTAGTCTGCTGTTACAATACTTTTGAAAGTACTTGAAAATAGCATTTCAACTTGCTTATTACTATTCACATAAAAGTGTAACAAATATCTCGAAAATTCTGTACTATACAGATTAGTTTAGAAAATTTAATAAGATGAAAATAAAGACCATAAATGACATTATTTAAAGCGACGATATTTTTAGCGGATAATCAGAGTTGAAATGTTTTAAAGAAAATTATTGAAATCTTTTAGTTTAGGTACTTTTACCGAATATCAATGTCATCACATAAGATAAGAGCGAAACATGACTCATTATGACATTTCTGATAAGGTAAATAGCAAATTGCATTGACATATTTTGTATATCGAAAACCAAATATTTTTCATAAAATATAAATGTTGTGCTCATTAAAAACTTATTAGCGTATATGTACAAAGCCTTCGTTAAATGCATTATTTTTTAAAGTAAAAAAAATGAGTTTAATACGGTTTTAATATCCCCGAAATGCATAAAGTTTAAAAATGTCATACAATGCAAATTTCGTGCATGTTCTTCATTTTATATTTTGTTAGTATAAAATAAACAGAAGGTATAGATTATTAAAATTTTGGAAGATGGTTGGCACAGTTGTTATTAAAAGAAGTATTTTTGGTATGTTTATACCAAGAAAATGTTTTTGGCATGCGTGTTTACTTATCACGACTTCTTAGCAGTTTAAAGTAAATATTTTATAAGAAATTCCCGCTTCTTTACGCAGACATTGACACACAGATAAACAAAAAAATAAGTAAAATGAAATAGTTTATTTACTAGGCACTCTAAATATATTTAAAGTATAGTAAAATGTAAAAAAAAATATTTATTATGATATCGATAAAAAAAAATATAAAAAAGTTAAATATGCTATCCCAAAAGTTTTCACACCGCGGATAAAACCCCTGAGTTCATCTTACACTGTTATATGTTATTTATGTACATTTCAAGACCTTACGGTAAACATGTTTTCATCCAGACTAGCTCGTGAAAATTTTCTAATGTCAGTAAGTATTTGCTTTGCAATGGCTGCATATAAAAACGGTCAAGTGGACTATTACACGCGTACAGAGGGTTCCGTAGAATAAATATATGAATTTGTGAATGTATTATTAAAAAAACCGTTTGTAAAAGAATACTAAGACTTTGTAAAAAACTATACAATGTACGGTTGAGTATAACTATGTATATACTAGAAAAGCGTAAAAGGATATACCATGAAAGCTCAAAGAGATATGGGACCTAAATAATATCAAATATAGCTACTCTGTATAATTCCTCTAATTTGTTTATGATGAAACTCACTAATCTGTTTATGATGAACTTAATTCGGTTATGACAATAAAAGCAGTGCGTATTTAAACTTTGTTTGGCATTTCTTAAAACTAAATTCAGCGTAGTAATAACCTTTCTTTCTACAGTTTAGCTAAAACAAAACCTTTTTTCAAACTTTAAATTTCGCATTGTGCTAAGCGCACTTCGAAAGGAGGTCGCAAAGTTGCAATGCCGCCTTGGTCCGTGCCGCGTTTTTCCAGATAGGTTTTTAATTAACTTTTCAAGTCACTCCAGGCGTATTGAGAGATCCACTCAATGCAAACTAGTCGCGAATCCCATAGTATTTATGCGATTCATTCTAATTAAGGGGCCTCGGGACTCTTAAAGCTTCAAAATTTTAGAAATTTCATTATTATTTTTTAGATGTTAAACTCCTATTTTTTTTCTGAACATTTTAATATAATTGTTTCCTTGAAATTCCCATTAGAACAGAAGTTATGGCTTTTAGAATTACACCCGCTCAATAAATGAAGCGGCGTTTTCGAAACTTTGAAGTAATTTTTTCTCCAAATGACGTTTTCGGGCATAACACGCAGGATACCTCAAAAATTCCTGAATATTTTTTCATGAAATTTTCAAAACATGTATTTCAGGTTAGTCTGTACAAACTGAACCCTATTGTTCAAAACAATATTTTTTTAGGTGATTATACTGTTGAAATTTTATAAATTTTGTATTAGCTAAATACAACTTGGAATTAAAAATATAAAAATGCTTTAAATACAAATTTATTTAGGTTCAGGTAATTATTACAATCTGAAGTATAAGTAGGCACCAAAATTTTCATTCTAGTTGCAATATTTATTTCATAATCCTGCGCATAAGCTGTTGTACCAATTTTCTCTCGATAAATGTCTGACAGTTTCGAGCCCCCTATAAATACAAATTCTGCACCTTACAATTTTTTAAATACATGGAATGAAAGAACATACTTATATCTTTCATACCAATAAAAATTGTCTTTTAAAATCATTACATTTTAAGACACTGAATGTTGAAAATGGTCTTTTTTTTTCATTTTTTCCAATTTTAAGAGTCCTGAGACACTTTAAATTCTCTGTTTTTAACAATTTGACGTTTATTGATTTTATACTGGTACTGGGCATTACATTACACATATATATCATTAAAAGTTTTTAACTAGGCTTTAAAAGCCGATGGTACATAGAGTACGCCGCCCGTCTTTACGTACGTCCAAACCGTCCGTATCTTTAAGGATTGATATCTCGGCTAATTACCCACTTTTTCTTTTCGAAAATCATGATCAACAATGCTTTTATACTTCTGCTACGATTGATATCTTCAGCGCTGCTCAACACTTTTGCTGAATGCCCGTAAATCGAAATTTGTGTGTAACGAAAAATGCGATGTTTTCAAAAACTATGTCACCTAAGGTAATCGCTATGATTTTCCTTCAAGGTATCAATACAATTTTACTAAATATTTTTATGAATAGTTAAAAATCTGAAAATATGTGGGTCAATGGTATTTATTACTTCCCCCAATTTGAGCCTTCCACGTTCCATAGATTACGAGTAAAATGGCTGTGACAGACAGACAGACACAGGAGTTATCTTATAATGGTTCCGTTTTTACTTTTTAAGAACGGAATCCTAAAAATGAATATTTTTTATGCGTAAATATGTTTGGAATATACAGTTACTTACTTATAAATACTCATTTTTACTCTTCATTTGAGCTACAATGCTTTATATTATTACTTAAAACTATACTTAAATAAAACTGGTAGTTTTATGAAACATTTTTTAAATTTATCATAGTTTCCAAACATGTGAAATTGGCAGAATCTCATATTCAGAAACTATCTAACCGATCACTCCTCCCCCCCCCCCCCCCCCCACACACACACACACATTCTGTGATAGACGTAGTGGATCTGTCAGAAAAAGTAGTCAAACTCTGTATTTAGAACTGAATTTCTCGTCGCGACAGTAAAGGAAACAAAAATAACTGCAATCATGACATAGCATGTGTCGTAAATGTGTCTTTAAATGTGTTAAATAGTTTCTCGTTGTTGAGCGAAGAAAAATATTTTTTCGGGAACTGCCTTAATTACAATATTCAACTACATGTTCTTCCTGACGATTTCGAAAGTGAAAATTTTCTTGGACCCTATAAATTTTATTTGGTCCATTAAATAGGATGCTTTAAAACTCCATGTACAAGTTTTGTGAGATGTGACACCATCGATGTGAACCATATTCACACAGGGAAGCATGACCGAAAGCGAACTGATAACGTTGTGTACCAGTCTTGAATTTTGCATACTGCATCCATCGTATGGACCACAAATTTACTTTATTTATCTAGCATCGTTTTTTTTCCTGTGGTGAACAGTTCCACATAGTCTGATCCTGTGTGTGGATTTTTAAGAACATGACGAAGGTAACCCTCATTATTTTCTGACATGTATGTCGCGGCAAGAAGGGTCGTCGCCGACCTTAATATCCGCGAAACTAACAGGTTAATTCGATCGTTTTTGGTAAAACCAGGTTTACGTTTACCAGCAGCAGTATTATTAATTTTCGCGTAATAAAAGCCTTTACGCCACACTTTGCATCCCATTTTAAATACATCTTTGTAATTTTTGTGTAAATGTGTTGATGCTATCTACCTCCTTTCTAATCTTGTACATGGAATTTTGAAGTACGAAGCATTTTAATTGAATTTCGGATAGTAACAATATAATTAGGTAATGCATTTTTCATTTAGATTCTTTAACATATTTAATGTGCATATACATTTTATAGACTTAATTTAAGTGTTTGTATAATATTTGGTCCACTTTGAGAAGAGTTATATTGGTCTAATGTACAGGAAGAGCGACTACATGACGATCGACAGAGAATATAAATTAAAATTAATGTGCCTGAACTAAAGGAGAACTTTGTGACTCATGTGAAATGAGTCTAATGAATATCTGTATAGTTTTTATGACAATATTGAAACTATGCAATGAAAGTTTTTTATGAAAATGATGAATATGAAAATGAATGATTTTTATGAAATGCCTCTTTTAATATTATACTCATAAATTTACAGATATTTACTTTTAGAGTTACTTTAGTTATGATTATATTTGCTTGAAATTTATTTTTTGAGCACGTGGGTAAGCGTTAAATTTTTTTATAACAAAAAGTGTAAAACTTTTATTGACAAAATATTAAAAGTTTATCAAAGCCGTAATTTCTAGGTTAATGACATATTTATCTGATTTTATTGCAAACGACTTGCAAATTATAGCGGGCGTACTTTTTTTTGTCGGGATTGTACATACTTTTCTATATTTAAAAATTTTCCATACATAATTTTCACTCAGTTACTCGCTTTAATTTTATTGATGAAAACACGCGTGTAAAGTAAAATAACAATCAAACTAGAAATACACAGCTTTCTGTTTCTTAAAGCATTCACTATGACGAATACGGTATATGTCATATCGTTTGAAAAAGAATATGGGAATTCCTAGTGTCTAGATTTATAATTAGCAAAAGTATCCAAAAAATAGGAAACATATGCATAAATATGTCGAATTTCATTCGTAAACACCTCTCATGTTTACTACTCTTTAACATTGAAACCTACTTAGTTGAATATAAAGTAGTATTATGCATTATTAATGACCATATGATTAAACACGCAAGGTTTCTTCACCTTCTTCCTTTACAGAGAAGCTCCGAGGATATCTTTTATAATATATGTTTTTGACATTTGACTCTTTTTTTATTTCAACACTAATTTTTATTGTTCTCTAAATTTAATAAAATGTAACAAAAAATACAATAAAACTTTTACTTCCAGTTCAAAATGAATAGAAAAATCTTACACGAGAAACATACTATGTTCGGCTTCTGAGACTCAAATCCAATTAATAATTTCCCAAGTTTTATAATTGTTTTAATGATAGCTAATTTTAGACGCTTTTGTAAAGTTTTTCCATGGGATATCAGCGTTTCCCAAACTTTTTGTTTGTGCAGTTTGGTTTCACGTTCAAAACTTCTCTTTTCTCCTTTGCGTCCGTCTAAATATTTTATCCCCCCTTTTCAAAGACAATAATAGATCTAAGTAAAATAAAACTATTGCTAATAAAATAAAACCTACTTAAAAGGCTACAGGGATAAAAAATCTTAACAAAAAAGGGGACACATTTACCCTCACAAAAATATAAAATAGGATATAAACTAATTAATATGAAGTGTGACGCTGTTTCTTGTAAACAACATTCTTTGGGTTTGGAGGAAAAGTTCTTAATTTAATTCTGATGTTCGGCTTCACTTTCAACCCGTTACTACATTTATTTTTCAGAACCCCAAAACAAAACATCACTCTTTCGAGTCTTTTTCCGCGATTTATTTTTGAAATACAGTGCCGTGTCACTGTTTGGCATTTGGAAAATTTTGGGAAACGCTCTATCTGCAGATAGAGTGTGCTAACACAGTTACCTATAGCGGCTCTAACGATGAACAGCAAAATATACATCAAACATTGCTAGCCAATTTTGGTACTTGCATTTTAAGTTACAAATAACAGTAAAATCTGTAATATTTTTTAAAAATTTGTATTTATGAAATATATACATAATAATTAACTTTAGTTACGCAAAATTATGCAAAAAATGTTGATAAAATATTCCCAACATTTTTGTCTTTGATTTCCATGCAGCAGACATTGCTGGCAATTCCGAGAATAACATTTAGCAATGCAAATTTCAGTAAAATCTACCATAAAATGTCTTTTATTTGTAAAATATTTACAGCAAAAATGGCTTTATTTATGCGCAATTTTTGAACAAAAAAGGCTGATAAAATGGGTTCTAACATATTTTACTCTGATTTTTATACAGCAAACACTGATGGCAATTTGGGTAGTAGTAATTGTAGCTACACTGCCAGAAAAAAGGCGTCTCAAAAATATGTCTTCTTAAAGTAACAACAAATTGTTTAATAAATTTCGGAAATATGAACACCATGTGATTAAACTGTAGGAGTAGTGAAACACATTCTTTCTATTTAAATGTGAAGAAGCATCTTATCTTTTAAATGCCATAAGTTAATTTTCTAGCAGGAGTAGCAAGATTTAAATTATTTCGATTTATTTTTTCAATTAATACTCCCTTTTTAGTCTGATTGTAAAGTAAAATTTAAAAAAAAGTGTTATTGAAAAAAAATATTTATTAGAAAAGGATTAATGCGGTAGAAAAACAAATTCCCAAATTTTATGTAAGCAGTATTTTAAAATTTTGACAACAACAAAATGATGCAATGTTTCAGTTTAAATTTGACAGGAAAACAAGCTTGTAAATTGAGAGCTTTTATAAAGTAAACTAAAATAATCTCATGTTAGCATAGAAAGTTTCATTGTGGCATCCGATTATGATATATGAGTAGGGTGTCAGTAGAGGTTTATTTATAACATAAAGTGACTGAATGATTTATGTAGATGATAAAAGTTAAACTTTAACTATTTTACTTTCTTTTTACAAGTTTGGAAAAATTTTCGCGTCTCCTCGCAACATCTTTTTATGGTATTTTCTTGCCACTGTTCAAGGGATAAAACTGATAAAGATATTACATCTTATTACCCGACTGAAAAGAAGGGTTATGTGTTTCACACGTATCTGTGTATATGGATTTCTTTATACCCTCGAAACATCCTAACGGCAGGATGGATTTTAATGAATGAGGTCTATATCAATTCGTCTTAACGGCCCAATGGTTATAGGCTAGGTTTTGTTTTTATAAATTCAAAATGGCGGTAGAGACGAAAAAAAAAAATTACGCGCCCTATTGAGTGGCATATCATTGGGTAGGTCTTTCAAAATGAAGACGATATTTCATTGACTATTTTACAGTCAGAAGCTCCGTTAAAATATTATACAACCTGGAAGTTGTATAGGTAGGATCTCTATCTTTACTGCAACTCTAACCATCATAGACATCTATAGTCCTCATCAAAACAGTGTTTATAGATAGGAACTAACAATTAAACACAGCTTAAAAGTCATCAATACAAGTAAATATAAAAAATAGGTAAGTAATATAAAAAAATATTTTAAGTCAATTCCTACTTAGGTCAATAAGAGAATTTTTTTTCTCCCATTCTTCTTTCCTCTTGAGTTGTGCTTAAAATGCCTTGATCAAGAAGAGGGCTCTCTCAGTCTTAAAATACCTTGATCAAGAAGAGGGCTTTCTCGATTATTGAAAATTAATTAATTGAATTTAATTTATGAAATAATGTTTGAAAAAAAACTGGATTAACATCAAGTGTCATCCACTACAAGTTTAAAAAAAATTATTTGAGCTTGATTGGATGAATAATAAGTATTTTATTAACGATTGAAAATTTGAAGAAGATATATATAGCAAGAGTATGAGCTAATAGTAGGAATTGAAAAAAAAAACCAGTTTCACATTGATGAGAAATAATTAATTAGTTCGCTTTTTACGCAGTCGGGTTTTTGATTTTTTAAATTTAATTGTTTATTTGTCTTACTGTCTAGTTTTCAAAAAACAATACCAAGATTGGTACAATAAATTATAACCATTATTTTTACATTGTGCATGAATTCGACATTTTATTTATATTATTTAACTTACAAAAACATCATGAGTAGAAATGAGAAAGTCATTCGCCAGAAACGTGCATTTTTAAGGATAAAGTTTAAAAAAAATCAAATGCAGGTAAAAAATAATATTTTTGCATTGCTTTGAACTTAAACATTTGGAATATAATTATGCCAGTATTTTCCCAAATTTTGAGAAATATTTTATTAAAAAATCATTTTTATATTACGTTTATGCTATGTGTCCACTGACCTGTAATAATAAAAAAAATGTTTATTGCAAATTAAATATTAGACTGAATTGAATGATTTCAGCAGAATTAAGTTTATTATAATTACTATTACATTTTGTTCAATTTTATTTTACTTTTTTACAATCCTTACGTATTTTTAACTTGACTATGGAATTGACGATGTGCGTTTATAAGTTTTTCACAACTATTATTATTTTGTTTTAAAAAGATATTTTACAGGGATAACACTTGCAATATATTGCTACATATAAGAACACTAAAAATATTAACTTGGTTTTTTTGAATTTGTTGAGTTTGTTACTTTTGCTACTTGAGTTTGTTAGATTAATATTTTGATTATTTATATTCATGGTTCGTCCATATCACACAATATTTCCGTTATAACATCTTTTTTTTAATTATAATTACTTTTAATAGAAATTCCGCGACATAGTTTTGCGTGCTTCTAGGAGAATGATTCTTGTGAATTTGCCCCAGGACAGCATCTTAGCAAAATTCATAAATAAATTTCATAAATTAGTAATTTAGACATTAATTACTGTAGAATATTATATAGTTAATTAGAATACAATTTGCAAGTTAATTTCATATTGAAAAGCAAATTACTCAAAGAATAAGCTTGTGTCATTTATACATAAGAGCTTTTATTTTAAGTCTGTAAATTGTTTTTTCATATTTAAGATATTTTATGATATAAATTGACATATTAATACAGATCTTATCATTCAATTTATTCACATATAAGAAAAATGTAAGAAGATTAATGGAGACCTTTGTAAATCAATCTATCCTATCTATGATATTTAAAAAATGGTGACAAACAAAGGGAGGCACCAAGATCGGAAATAGAGAATGCGATGAATGTTGTGAATAGTTTATGCTAGATAAGGTATACTACATAGAGTATACTAGATAAGTATATGAAAGCCATAAAAAGATTGATAGCCAAGAGGTCTTGAGAAAAAAAGCCTAAATGTTATAACTCAAAATCGGATAAATTACTTCTTTTGGCAAGCGGCTCGGCGCGAGCTGGATTTCTAATTTTTTGTTTGATTTTGAATCCCCGCCAAACTCCTACTATACTTAGCACTGAAAATATTCAGCAATTAATCGGGTAATAAATAAGAAGAAAACATTTTTATCGTAAGCGTATTTCGAAAGAAAATAGCTCTTTAAAAATACTTTTAACAACAGCAACAGAAAAAAATCAACTTTCATTTTTAGGCAAGGTATTCTCGCGCTCAAATCAAAGTATACAGCCTTAAACGGATTAAATAAATATAAATACTCACTTTTTTGTAGAAATAGTTCCCAACTAACTATAGTTAGTAAATACAAAAAATAAATGCATATGAAAATGTGTCGCGCAGCTCTTGTTAAAACATTACCACTTTTGGATTTCGATGGCTAATAAAGTCCAAAAGCAAAAATATTTATTTTATTTTAAGCTTTAGGGTAGAGTCTTTTTCCTCTTTTGATATTCTAAACTGAGATAGGGATCTATTGTGCCAACTGCATCTAATTCATAAAGAAGGTGATGTAAAAACAAGAATTACCCACATTTACCTATTTTAGAAATATGAAACGGCATTTTTTACTCTATTAAATTTGCGCTTATTTTATTTATTTATTTTTTTTCCATAGAGTGAGATACAGAAAAATTCTGAAAAATCTAAATTTTAAATTCAGTTGTTTCTTAGATATAAAAATCAAAACATTTTTAACTTTAAGATTACCATTCATCTGTTGTCTAAAGATACATCTGGAGCGTTCAAGAATAATATTGAATTTAGTTCATTACAAGGGCATATCTACTTTATCTACCCTATATATATAAAATCCTAATGAAACGAATTTATGAAACGGATATATAAATCGACAGATTAAACAACTAATTATGTTTCAAGAGATTTCTCCTAAAATAGGGAATACTTTGCGATGAAATTAAAACCAAAAATCAGCATTGATCCGCAGATCTCAAAACTGGCATTAGAATTTTTAAATTCGAATTAGTTTTCGAAATATTAATTTTTTCTCTAATTTTATATACATTTTTCTAATGATGGTAACTCAAATTTTAATAAAACAGACATTTTTCTTTTCATATTTCAGAAAATGTTGACATGGTAACCCGGCTAGTGTTGTTTATTTGATAATAAATGTTTATTTACTTTTATTTCTCTTTATAAATTATATAAATTATTTTGTTCTATAATTATTAATTATTTTTTTATATTTCCTTTAGAAAATAATAGAAAATAATTAAAAAATACGGTACTACTTAGTTATTCCGTCGACCAATATCGCCAAATTATATAAATCGCCAAAACACACGCCAAATTATACAAATTGACATAATTTTTATTTTAAATAACGAAAGAACAAATAAATTAGTATAACATTAATAAATATACAAATAAAAAGTCAAAATAAAAATCACTTGATGACGTAAACACGTGTAACTTGCTTAAAGTCAAGTGAATGTGACACTTACGATCAACCATTATTGGTATTTAATCTTATAGTTTGGCGATAGATTTTTGGTCGGCGGGATAACTAATACCAAAAATGCATATGTAACTGTTATTTGAAAACGAGGTTTTCGCCAAATTTTCGTAAAAAAAAAAAAAAAAAAAAAAATCACGCCAAACCTGCTGTGCGTATATGACACCTGGCCAAATATTACCACTCGAAAAAAAAAATGCTAACTGGCGAGTTGAAAAAAAGCTATTTGCGAGATTTGCATTCCGCTAGCGTAGCAGTACCAAGAATTCCTTGCAACCATGGCAAATTTTATGTAGTTTTATTCGAAAAAAAATTTTTGATTTTTTAATCAAAATGGAAAACTTACGGTCCCATATTGGCGCTATTTTTTCTGACGCCAATGTCATATACGGAACGGGCACTTAACTGGTGCCAAAGTATCGTTATTTTGCTTGATATGGTAAGCCGGATGTTGTTGTTTATGCTGTTGATGCGTTCCCCAAATTGGCGTCGTTAAAAAATCGATATGACATCTGTGCCAAAGTTTAATATGAACGGCGAAGGGATCAGACCGTATTTGTTTATGGCAGTTGATGACTTGAACTATTATAATATAGATGAAATAATGGCGATAGAGTAATATTTGGCGACTTACCACCTGTGCCTGGCTAACATTAATGTACCAAAATGGCACCTAGAGTATAAAAAGCGAAGTGGTCCGTTTGGAACTGTTGATGATAGTCACATGACTTAGGCTATTGTTATAGAGATTGTTTTAAAATACCGGGAGACAAAGACTCTGTATACTTAATTTATTTTATTTTAGCCTCTTTTCAAATGTTTAACTGATCCTCTTTAATCAAAAACGAAAACAAACATTGGATGTCTTAACAGCAACTGATTCGCCCTTAAATTTTTGCAATCAAAGGGAATTGAATGGAAACCCGTTTACAGGGAGATCTGCACAGCTTTTTTCAGTATAATTCAATCTTCTCTAATATTTTTAAAACCCATTAGGTTAGCGTGTTTTTAGATTCTGTGGTGTCTGAACGCCCCCTAGTATATATATAAAACCCTAATGAAACGAATTTATGAAACGATTTTCTGAAACGATTGATTGAATTTCACAGCTATTCCTCCTAAAATATGAAATCTTTGACGGTGAAATTAGCACCAGTTATCCGTATCGATTCGCATATATACAAAATGGTATAGAATTTTAAAATTTGCATTAGTTTTAAAAGTATTAATTTTTTTTTTCTAATTTTAACGATATTTCTATAATGATGACAGCTAAATTACTCAGTTTTTGTGGAAAAAAGAAAAAAAAAAACCCAGGGAATTTTAGATTTTTTTTTTCGTAATTTTCAAATTAAAATTGAAATTATCTTTTATTTCAATCGAAAGTGAACACAATATTGTCATTAAATTATGTCTTTTCAGAGAAAATTTCAAAATAATTCATTAAATAGTAATAATAAGAATACTATTAAATAAACAATAATCTCTTATTTATTTTAATCAAATTTTCATTATATTAAGAGATATTTTTTTCATATTTTAAAAAAGGTTATTATTTTAAATTGTTTCTAACTGTAAAAACAGCGCAAAGAATTTTTCTTACTATTAAAAATTTATTTACCTACGTCTATTAAAAACAGAAAAAAAACTTTTTAAAATTAGAATTGAATGATTACGTGTTAAAAGCTGGAAAATATTGAAAATTACGTCATAAAATTTTATTTACACGTGACTAAAGAAACTTTGAAATAATAAATTCATTAATATGCATTAAAAGCAGTAAATGGGAGGATATTATATCACATTTAAATGGCCAAATAATAATATTGACAAACAGTTAAGAATTAAAAGTATGTTTAGGCAAGACATTTATTTTATACTTCGAAACGATATTTTAAACTAATGTTGCCAGTTCTATGACAGCGCAAATAATAATATTTTCTTTCTAAAATCAAAAGCATTTTCATATGAATGTTAAAAAGAAAAAGAAAACTTTGGTGAAAATTAGGTCAGATTTAAAACGATGCATTTACAATGCCGTATTTAAACAAACTTTTCATAGAGTTGTTAAAACATACCGGGAGGCAAAGACTCTGTTTACTTAATTCATTATATATATTAACTTATTTTCAAATGTTTAACCGATCTTATTGAATTAAACACGAAAACAGCCATATGATGTTTTAGCAGCAGCTGATTCGGCCTTAAATTTTCCCAATCAAAGGAAAATGAATGGAAATCTGTTTAAAGGTAGATCGCCACTGTTTTTTTTTAAAATTATAATTCAATCTTTTGTAATCTTTTTAAAACCGATCAAATTAAGGCGTTTTTAGACTCTGCGGTGTCTGGGGGTTGACGAGCGTAGCTAGTTAAGAGCGTTCTAGTATATATATATATATATATAACCATTAATTAAACATAACCTACCACCGTCAATTATTATGAATTAAAGCTGTAAGTAGTATATATATATATATATATATATATATATATATATATATATATATATATATATATATATATATATATATATATATATATATATATATATATACATATATATATATATATATATATATAATATATATAATAATATATATATATATATATATATATATATATATATATACCGGGTGTCCCAAAAAGGACTGACTGATTTTAAAATTCAATAACTTGCAAACGGTGACAGATATTTAAAAAATTCTTGCAGGAGGATTATGCATAAGGTTAAAAGTTTTTTTACAGTGATTTTCAATTTTAGTTCGAATTACAAACAATAGATGGCACTGCGATCAATAGACGCTGAATTCAGGCTCGGTTTTTGGTATTTCGTGACCCGGATAATACATTTCCATCTCCTTTTTCAGCATGGAACAAGATAAAGGACCAGAAATCGAGCCTGTATTTAGCGATTATTGCTTACAGCGCCATCTATTGTTTGTAATTCGAACTAAAATCGAAAATCACTGTAATAAAACTTTTGACCTTATGAATAACCCTCCTGCAAGAATTTTTTAAATATCTGTCACCGTTTGCAAGTTATTGAATTTTAAAATCAGTCAGTCCTTTTTGGGACACCCGGTATATTGATAATCGGATATAGCAAATTTTGTTTTTTGATATTGCCGACTCCATATAAAACATTTCGACACTTTTATAAACTAAAATAACTGTTGTCTGATGAATAAATAAAAGAAAAAAAATAGTGCATTGTATATAGATTATAGCATATGCTGTAATTAATACCATGCGTAAAACAGCTTAAATTTACTTTTTTTTACCTATAAGCATAAAAAACCAATTTAAACTTCTTTAAATTAAAGATACATCTTTACTAAGCAATTTTTTAAACCATGATCGATAAGAAATAATGGTGATAGGCGATTGTACAATAAAATTCCAACTAAATTCGAATTTTTGAAAATATATCATAATAAAAAAGAAATTGATGAATTGCTCTTGAAAGTATTGAATTTTCGTAAGGGAAAAGAAAAACGATAAATGGCCATTTAAAAAGAAACCTACAGATGTTATGCTTCCAATTACTTTTACTTTTTTAACAAATAACTGTTACAATTGTTTTTAAGACAGATATTTTAAACCACACATTGCAATTTCATGCAGATAGTAAAGAAAAGGACTAATTTAAACTTAACATTTTTTTCATTTTTATCATTGACCAGGCAACCACATTCTGTTCTGATACCCAGCTCAACGAGTTCCAGCCCTGGCAGCTAGACGTAAATTGTATGATCGCTGCATGGCGGTGATCCCCCTGACAATCACACTGGTCATCGTGGCTGGAGCTCTAATGAGTAATTTTCATTGTTTTTCTGCATAAGTCGGTTCTAGATTAACTGTTTAACTTTGTTGATTGGACACTGCACAGCACAGCGATAAACATTGTCATGCTAGTTGAAGAAAATAAGGATGTTTTTGGGGTCGAGAACATTGCGCAGATTTAGGTTGTTAGAGAAATGATTTAAGTGGCGGGGAAGAAAACAAAAGGTTGTCGCTAATATATAAGTTGCGCCTGAGGATGGAAAAATTTTCCACCGAAAATAAAGGCAGATTGTTATCGTTGCAAACGATGATACATGGACATTTTAATTTAGACTTATTAACATTTAACCAGTAACTGGAAATGCGAGGTCTCTGATACAGCTTAAGGTTTCACTATGAACATTTTTTCTATGAAGCTATTCGAATGATTTTAGAAAAAAACTAATTTAAATAATTTCACCATGTTCGAAAATAATTTCGATGCGAAAATGTATTACTTTGAAAACTGAAATTTTCTGATTTCTGTTAGAAACTGTAAGTTCATAGTGTACATGAAAAGTAATTAATCTAAATTATTAAATAAGTTAACTTTATTGGATCTATAAATAAATGGTGTCATTTGATCGCACGCCCTCTATTATGTTTTACTGATTCAACTGCCCAGATACGTATTAAGATTGCTGTAAACAACAGCACACGACAAGCAAACAGAAACACATTTTTATGCAGCACAATTAATAAAGTTAAGCAAATTTAACTTTGTGATGACATTTTCCGTGGAAAACTGTCATGCAGCGACAAGAGTAGTTATAAAGAATTTTTTAAAATATTGTTATATATTAGGTCCTTAAAATTTATTTAAAAAAATAAAACTTTTTTTATAGATAATGTCCAGTTACATTAACACTATTAAACATCGGTTGACCATTAACAACAAATCGGACGTTGATTTTCAATGAGGGGCAAGTCCATGTTGTGAAAAAAATTATTTACAGCTAAATCTTATTACTAATTAACATGAAATGTATGTTTTTAATCCATTTACAATAAATACCGTTCAAATATCAGTATATATTTGTTACTAGCAATTTATTTGATCAACTCTATTTCAACTGAGTTCATTTTAAATGTGAGGCAAGTCCATTTTGAATAGAATTCTTTTTTATGTTGCATGATAATAAAAAGCACAACTGAGTACTTTATACGTTCTCACTATCTAAATTAAGAAATATATGCATACAATTTATTATCGAATATTTTCCCCCTTTTTCTTATAAAATGTATTTTATTTTTTGTTTCATTGTAGTTTTTTAAAAGAAGATTGAAATATTGGGAAAAATATATAAGTAAGATAAAATATTTAATTTTTTGTTAATATAATTATGTTTTACTGAGAAAAAATCACCTTTTTTTTAACAAATCATTGCTTTTGAATGCGAGATAAGTCCCTGGCGTATGCCAAAACCATGATTTTTTTTCCAGCTAACATGGATAACCATTATTGTATAACAAATTTACATGAAATAAGACCCCCCCCCCACCCCCATTAAAACCCATTTAAATGTCCATAAAAACCATCAAATATCTACAATAACATAAAATGGGCCTGCCCTATTTTAAAAATCAACTACTCAAATAGCATATTATATTCAAACTAATAATTGAAGATATTTACTAAATCTTGGATATTCGCCTGTGTTACGGCTTGCCTTGACACTGTTTTGAACTCACCCTTGTGCGTTCCACCAGACTTTTGTGTTTGCCGTTTGGCAACGGCAGTCTTTATCTTTTTGTTCTGTTCGCACGTCAAATGTTTTTATGGAGAAAAACCCGCATTTTACTGAGCTATTTCGTTAGTAAAAATGACCATGGGGTCTTTATTGTTTATAATAACGACTATTATAGTATAGATGTAGCATAAATATACAGATTATGTTTTTGATTCAAGTGGTATTGTCCACGAAAACAACATTGCAATATTCTGTAACTGACTATGGTGTCAGTCCATACAATTTCCTGTATATATGTATATATAAAAGACCTGTTTTGTTGTTTAACTCTCTTCGTATTATTTGACTATTTTCCATTTATTTGAACTAGTTACAGTCCATAATCAATCTGCATACACGCCTATAAGTGGTTCAGTCGTTTGGAGTTGGGAACTGGTACTATTCTCGAAGTATTAGTCATAAATAATCAGTTAAAAGATGACTAATAAAAACAAGCTAAAAACTTTAAATCGTCAGAGGGGAACCTATAAGGGTGAATTGACTAGAATACAAACGTTTCTAGATGATGAAAATAAAAAGGACATTTGGGAATATCAAGTTAAATTTGACAATATTCGAAAAATTGTCTCGAATCTAGACGACTTAAAGGTGAAATATTTTGAAATTATAGAAGAGGATACGGAGCTCAATGATCATCTAACAGCCTTTACTGAAATAGAAGATGAAGCAGAAAAATTAGAGGTAAGTCTTAGAAAATTCTTACTCTCTAATTGTAATAATAGTGAAAATGCTTCTCATGTTAGTAATTCAAATTTTGAAAATTCAAATATAAATTATAAATTGCCTGATATACCATTACCAAAATTTTCGGGAAATTATCAAGATTGGTACACATTAAAGATCAGTATATGACTTTAATTGATTTGGATAACAAATTAAGTAGCGCACAGAAACTGTATTATTTAAAATCTACCTTTAGTCACAGTGCTTTAGATGTAGTTACAGATGATGATTCCTATGAATCGCTTTTTAAAGCATTACAAGATCGTTTTCAAAATAAACGTTTTATTGTAAATTCTCATTTGAATAAAATATTATCAATGGAACGTTTATCGCAAAATTCAGCTAAAGGTTTAAGGGCTGTTGTTGACATATGTCAAAAACACATTCGCGCTCTTAAAACTATTGGTTTAGAACTTAATCAATTTTCAGAAATCATGTTGATAAATATTATTCTTAAAAAACTAGACAAAGACACGAAAAAACAATATGAGTTATCCTTAACCAACAGTGAATTACCCGAATGGGATGAATTTATTGCCTTTCTGCAAAAGCGCTGCTTAGTATTAGAGAATTTGCAGGGTAATTTAAATACGAAACCAAAACAATTTTCAAGTGAAAGAAATCAAAGGGCAAAAAGTTTGCTCATAAACAACGATTCCCATACAAAAAATAAATGTCTTCTTTGCCATTCTATCAATTATTATATTTTTAAATGTAATATGTTCTTAAAAATTAATGAATATGACAGATGTTCAGTAGTAAAAAAGATTTAGTCTTTGCATAAATTGTTTATCTCCAACGCATTTGCTTGCGAAATGTTTATCAAAATCACGCTGTTTATTTTGTTCAGATATGCACCACAGTTTACTCTGTCGCAAGCATGCCTCTTCTTCTAATGAGAAAAATTATCCCCCTGCTACTCAAAAAATAAATAAAAGGGAAAACAAATCAAAAGATGAAATAACCTTGGAATTCCCCCCCCCCCTCACTTCCGCAGAAACGAACGGAGGCAATTCGATAAATAATGAATCGTTGAAAGCTTTAAATAATGTAAATACGAAAAATAGATCAATTTTATTAAGTACTTGCTTTGTTTTTATTGAAGATAAATTTGGAAACAGAAGGAAATACAGAATAGTATTAGAATCAGCGAGCAATGTCAATATTTTGACTACAGAATGCGCAGTTGCTTTGAAATTAAACAAAAGGTTAATTAATGTTCCACTAAGCGGTTTGAATGGTTCTTTACATAATATAAAAAATAAAATTTCCGGTGTTATTTCCAATGTGAATGAAAGTTTCAAGGAGAATATAGATTTCTTAATTGTTCCTAAAATCACAGATGTAATTCATCAAAGCAATTAAATATATCGAACATTAATTTACCAAATCTTGTGGAATTTGCTGACCCTACGTTTTTCAAACCGGGAAAAATTCATGGTTTGATTGGAGCTGAATTATTTTACAGAATTTTAAAACATAATTCAGTTAAGATTAGTGATAAGTTAATTTTGCAAGACTGAGTTTTTGGATGGATTCCAACCGGTACACTAGATGACAGGGAAACTACAAATAATTCCGCTATGTGCCATTTTATTAGCGATTTCGATGAAATTAATGATAATTTAAGACAATTTTGGGAATTGGAATCTATTGGCATAACGCATGATCCGAAAATATCGGAAACTGATCAAGCGCAACAATTTTTCGACAAAACTGTAAAATTTGTAGACGGTCGATATGAAGTTAAGTTGCCCAGGAAAAGGGGCTGGAAGGAATTAAACGATAGCTTTAATATTGCGAAACAGCGTTTGGAAGGTTAAAAAAGAAAATTTTATCGAAATCCTGAACTTTTTCGTCAGTATTCTGAGATAATCAATGATTACCTAAATCAAGGAATTATTGAGCAGGTGGAAATGAATCTGTTTTACACAAGGCTGTCTACTATTTGCCCCATCATGCGGTCTGTAAAGAAGATAAACTTACTACAAAGGTCCGAATCGTCTTCGATGCCAGCTTTCATGATAACAATGATTTGTCCCTTAATGATTGTTTATGGTCCGGCACCAACTTAAATCCACTTCTATTTGATATTTTAATCCACTTCAGATTATACGAAATTGCCTTTTCTTCTGATATCGAGAAGGCGTTCCTTCAAATCTCACTCGCTGAAAAAGATCGGGATTCTGTCCGTTTTCTGTGGTATGATGATGATTTAAAATCTTTCAAGGTCTTCAGATTTAAACGTGTTATTTTTGGAGTCAATGCCTCTCCATTCCTCCTATCAGCTACCATAAAGGAGCATATCAAGCGGTTTACGAACCTACACCCAAGAACTGTTCACCTACTCGATAAATATATTTATGTAGATGATTTTATATCTGGCGAAGATACGCTGCAAGATGCTCTTGATGTTTCCCTGAAAGCTAACAAAATAATGGAATAACGGATAACCAATGATGGAGCGTTATTGAAGTGCTGGCAAAAGGAAGGTTTAAATATTCAAGCAGAACATACTGCAATAAGCCTAGGAAGCAATCTAAGCAAGGTATTAGGAATGTCCTGGAAAACAGAAGAAGATTGTCTGACATACGAAGTCAAATGTTTAATAGAATTCTTGTCATCGCAAAAAAGCTCAAAACGTCTAATATTGCAAGCAGTTGGTAAAATCTTCGATCCGTTAGGCATGCTGACGCCATTCACCATTAGAATAAAATGCCTGTTCCAAGAACTATGGCTAAAGAAGACAGCATGGGATGAACAGTTACCAGCTAATATGCACGAAAAATGGTTAAAACAGTTCGAAGAACTTCCAAATTTAGCAGAATTAAAAATTCCGAGGAAAATTCTTGGTTGCTTGAATCAAGTAATAGCTGTAGAAATACATGACTTTTCTGATGCTAGTAAAATAGCGTATGGCTCTGCAATTTATCTGAGAATAAAAAGAGAGAGTGGTGTGGATTTCAAAGAGTCATGTTGCACCGATAAAGGAGATAACTCTGCCTCGGCTGGAACTTCTTGGAGCCTTACTAAGTGCAAGACTGACCAATAAAGTAAAACCCATCCTAGATCAAAAAATCACATCGACAGTGTACTATTGGACTAATTCCAAAATAACATTATACTAGATCAAAGGCTCATCAAAGCGATGGAACGGTTTGTGGCAAACCGTGTTATAGAGATCAATGCCCTGACTGATTCTAACTCATGGTATCACTGCTACAGCAAGGACATCCCTGCTGATCTCTTAACGCGAGGTGCGTCTGTTAATTCTATTATAGAGAATCCCATGTGGTTTAAGGGACCACAATTTCTAGCAGCTGACGACTTGTCAATTCCCAAGGGACTTATTTCTGTTCCAGAAAAGGACTATTTAGTAGAGACTAAATAAAAACGTAAAAATGACATTGATTCTAATATTTCTCTTTCCCTTTTTCCTGAAGCAGTAGATTTTTTTCTAAGTTTGAAGAGCAATTATTTCAGTATTCTTCGTATATTGGCTTATATTTATAGGTTTTTTCACAATTGTAAGTGTAAGTCAGTTGACCGGCGCCGAGGCAGCCTCACCTAGAGGTCTGCACGGGCCGGAATTTTCAGGCCCGGGCCCGGCCCGGCCCGGCCCGAACGAAAGCTATCTTGGCCCGGCCCGGCCCCGTGTAAAAATTGGAAGTTCGGCCCGAGCCCGGCCCGGCCCGTTTGCATTTTTACAGTTCTCGGCCCGGCCCGGCCCGTACAAAAATCAGTGAAAACAGGTCCGGCCCGGCCCGACACAATTCCTACGAAAAAAAAATCCGTTTTTTCTCAACATACAATTAAGATTCTTTTAATGAATACTACATACATATTTATGGGAACATTTTACAGTATATTTTACATTACTATGATGTTCGCAAAACAGAGAGCACACAATAGTAAACATTAACGATTACTTAGTATTTTAGTCATTGTGTCTACAGACATTTCAAAATGGAAATAAGGATTCATTAAAAGATTAATGTAGTTCAGAATAAAGGATTAAAAACATGATAATTTTTGAAGCTGTATAATAAAAAGTAGATTTGTGAAAATATTTCTCTCATTTTTACGGCTTTTCTCAAATCCAAAGGAGCTACATTTCGATACATTTATGAATTCTTTTCTTTTCGGAAACGCGTAAGATTGGCAGGTATTCTTATTCAGAAGCTATGTAAATGTCGTTTTTTTCATAGATAAAAGTAATATATCTTTCTGAAAATACTGTCACAATTAGCGTTTTTAATCGAATTTCCAGAAGCGATAGCACAGGAAAGGAGAAAAACGTACAATCACGTGACAGGAATCTCTGTTATCTCTGTAATTTATCAAATATGGAAAGAGCTATTTGTTTCCAAATGTCTTCAATAGGCAGACCTGTCAATTTTATGCCTTTATAGTTAACAATTTTCTCAGAAAATGTGTCTGAAAGCTTCGCATTGTTGAGCTGTGAATATGAGAACCACCTTAAGGTATATTTCCAAAGATACTTTTAAGAGAAGTTCATTATCACTATTAATACTACAAAACACAATAACTGTTCTACACATCCTGAGATCGATTAAGACCAGATCCGTCCCGGCACGAGTCTCCTGAAAAAAAAATTAAACTCGGAATCAGACATCTTGTAACTGTACGATGTCGATCACTACGATGGACATGTTACATTTCTGTAATGATGTTGTTAAACTCGCATCGGCTCGTGACGCACATTTATACTTCTCGAAAAAATCATATTAATTGAAAATGGCTCGTATTTTATCTGCTTCGCTTAAATTCTTATATCGGGCCGATAGGCCCGATTAATTTTTTTGCCGGCCCGGCCCGGCCCGTTGAAAAAATTGTCCTAATTCTGCCGGCCCGACCCGGCCCGTTTGAAAATTCGCCTTCATGGGCCGGGTACGGGCCTCGGGCCAAGCCCGGGCCCGTGCAGACCTCTAGCCTCACCACCTCAGAAATAAGGGCTTCAGAAACTTCTTTAATCAAGTTAGTACAAAATGCAGAATTTCTGGAAGAGATTAGCAGTTTAAAACGGAAGTCATGGGTTCCTCCTTCTAGTAAAATTAAATGTTTATCCCCCTTTTTGGATCAAAATACTATCTTAAGAGTTGGAGGCAGATTGGAAAATTCAGATTTAAACCTTGGTAAATCACCAAAATCACTTGCACCAAATCATTTTTCGGAAAGACCCTAAGATTACAAAACTCATATTTGAATATTTTCATAGGAAATATTTTCATATTGGTGCCCAAAGTTTGATACATTACGTACGTATGAGGTTTTGGCCTGTAAGTGGAAAAAATTTAACACGAAAAGTAGTGCATAACTGCGTTGTCTGTTTCAGGAGCAACCCAGTTACTGCCAAACAAATCATGGGTGTTCTCCCATCAGAAAGGATAACTCCAAATTTTACTTTCAACCATATAGAAACCGATTTTTGCGGTCCTTTTGAGATTAAATATAAAAATCAGAGAAAGGGGATTTTTCATAAGATTTATGTCGCGATCTTTATTTGCTTAGTGACAAAGGCTATTCATTTAGAAATGGTCACAGACCTAACATCGGACGCGTTTATCGCAGCACTTAAACGGTTTTTTTCTTGGCGAGGAAAATGCTCTTCGATTATAACAGACAATGCTACAAATTTTAAGGGTGCTAATTCAGAATTACGCAAACTTCGTGAGTTAGTTAGTAGACCAGATGGAAAATTAGCTAATTATCTTACGACAGAAGCTATTGAATGGAAGTTCGTTCCTCCTAGATCACCCAACTTTGGTGGCTTATGGGAAGCTGGGGTAAAATCATTCAAATACCATCTTAAAAGAACTTTAAAGGGTGTTAGACTGACAATGGAAGAATTCCAAACAATCACCACCTAAATTGAAGGAGTTTTAAATTTACGTCCCTTAACCCCATTATCGACCGACATAAATGATTTTAACGTATTGAAACCAGGCCATTTCCTAATTGGTCGGCCAATAGACGCTATTCCAGAACCTCAATTAATTGATATTAGCGAATCCAGATTATCTCGATGGGAAAGAGTAACTAAATTTGTTCAATTAATTTGGAGAAATTGGCAATTAAATTACTTAAGTCATCTCCAAAATCGTTCAAAATGGCAGGTAAAGAGCGATAACATCAAACCAGGAGGAATGGTAGCAATAAAAGAGGACAATTTACCTCCTTGTAAATGGATGCTGGGACGAATCCTAGAGGTTATGCCAGGGAAGGATGGTAATATTAGAGTAGCGAAAGTAAAAACTGCCTCTAACGTTTTCGTTAGGTCGATTTCTAAATTAAGTGTCTTACCCGTTGATTGATGATTTGTTTTAAGAAATACCTTAACTTGTTTTACCTTAAATTTTCTTATTATTGTATTGTATAAGTAGTATTGTTACTGCAACTCATCCTTATTGTATTTTGTATTAACATTTATCTATTTCTTATTTAGTGTTATATGCATAGTATTGAAATTTATATATTGTAATATTTGAATGTGGTGTGTAAGTTGTATAATATATACACTTTATATTGTTTTATTGAATGTTGGCACATGTCAATGGAGGCCGGTATGTTACGGCTTGCCTTGACACTGTTTTGAACGCACCCTTGTGCGTTCCACCAGACTTTTGTGTTTACCGTTTGGCAACGGCAGTCTTTATCGTTTTGCTCTGCTTTTCGCACGTCAAATGTTTTTATGGAGAAAAACCCGCATTTTACTGAGCTATTTCGTTAGCAAAAATGACCATGGGGTATTTATTGTTTATAATAACGACTATTGCAGTATAGATGTAGCATAATTATACAGATTATGTTTTTGATTCAAGTGGTATTGTCCACGAAAACAACATCGCAATGTTCCGTAACTGACTATGGTGTCAGTCCATACAATTTCCTGTATATATGTATATATAAAAGACCTGTTTTGTTGTTTAACTCTCTTCGTATTATTTGACTATTTTCCATTTATTTGAACTAGTTACAGTCCATAATCAATCTACATACACGCACAGCCTGTTCGTAGAAAAAAGTTAAAGACGGATAGACAAAGGGATTAACAGACGTTATAAACATCTCTTAATAACACCGGGTAGCACTGGAAATGTAAAAAATAAAATAGAATTATATGAAAATTCAATTAATAATTCTTATACAAATGTTACCCATACACATTTTCATTTTGCACGTTTCTCAACTTATTTATATATACAGTGAAAACCGTTTATAATGAAGTTCAAAAGAGTGTGAAAGTTATTCGTTACATGCGGACTTTAATTTAGCCTGATTCTCTCACACAATAAACAATTTTATTCGGAAATTTCGGTAGTATTTCTTTACGGTATGCTAGTCGTACGTGCAAGGATTAGGATTTTGGTTAATATTAAATTCTTGAAGTCAAAACGACTATTTAATTTCCTTAGTGATTTTAAAATGTAAAATTAAGTTTTCTTAGTTATATTTTAAAATATTGTTTAATAATACTCATATGAAATTCCTCGTAATCACTGCATGCACGACTGATTTCCCATTAACAGAGGAAGCCAAATTTTACTTTAACACGAATTAGAAGTTTCTGCACAACAAATTTTTTGAACTTTATTCAATTGTGATTAGACATTAAAACATACCTTTGCCTTTTGAAAATTAAATTTTATTGCTAAAAAATCGATACAATAGAAAAATTAACCCTGGTTAAATTTATTTTATAGAATTATTAATATGGCTGTTCCAATTTTTTTTATTACTTAAGCTTGTTGCTGGAAGAGTTCCTGATGTCAAATACATTTTAAGTTTGTTCAAACTTTCAATCATGATATCATTCAAATTTCCGTTTCTTCAAGAACTTGTTCAAAATCATTTGATTCAACAGTATTTTGATTTTTTACTTTATCGATTACTTTTTTTATCACCGGTTGATACCGGTAATAGTGATTCATCATGCTGAAAATAAATTTCTAACGAGGCTTTTAGTAAAATATTTACATCGTTACACGGGATATTCAAGTCCTTCGGTATTCCTCATAAGCTGAATAAATACTGGTTAAATAAACGAAATTATAGCACTTTTGCTGGGAATATTAAAAATCCGATTTATCTGTTACTTCGATTTATCCAGGCTCACATTATACGGGTTCCACTGTATTAAAAAAATATCATATATTTTTTTTTTCTGTAGGGAACACCCTTTTCTACACACATACAAAATGCAAAACGATGAATGAAACATACATACAAACATACATACGAGTTTTTAGACAGCATTTGACACTCACATTTTGCTAAAAAATATGATAAAAAATGCATTTAATAAAATACTTAATAAAAATTAAAACATTTTAGAAAATAATATTAAACATTCCTGTGCAAAAGCTTTGTACAGGTTCACTGGCATCTTGTAAACATGAAATGAAATTGTAATTTTTTTCATTGTATCTACTGTTTTCATATTATTTGACTTGGAATCATGATTATTATTTTTTTAATGTCTTACATTAGAATTTTTCTGCCAATTTACATTTAAAAGGATTAGATTAATATGTTGAGGAATATTTTATAGCTAAAAGGCCACACACAGACACATACATATATATTGCCATTATAACCTAGAAAAATAACTAATGTCATTTTGTTTTCTAAAAGTTAAGATATTTTTCTATGCCAGCATAAAACAAGCGTATTAAAATTGGATTTCTCTTTCAAGGAGCCCAAAAAGATAAATCTACAGAATTATGAGGCAGAGAATCTACAATAAACTGTTAGTCAAAACATACCAAGATGCCAACTTTTAATACTGTTTGTCTTCAAATATGTTATCCAACTTAAAACCGATACGAAAGCACACTGAAAAGTACGTAAAAGGAATTTTGTGAATAATATGCATATCTCAGAAATTGATACTTTGAGAGGAAGTTTTAATCCTTTTAGAAGTATTTTCTATGAAATATATTACTAATGAAACAACGAATTACAGCTACGTATATTGAATTATGTGCTTGTTTTCGAAGTAATCTTAGTATAATACAATATAATGCTGTTGAATTAGTTAGTAAAGCAAGCTAAAGTTACGCTATTTTTAAGGAAAGATAAATTGAAAGCCAATCGTAAAAACATCAAAATATTTGCTTTTATTTTTACTCAAGCACTGGTTCTGTCATTAAAGTAAATTATAAAATATGTGAAATAATTCCCAGGTGGTTTTCGAATAAGAACTTACCAGTTTCCTTCAAGTTTAGAAAAATGTTTGTTTTTCTTCTACAAGTTAATTATTTATTTAACTGTAATTAGCGGCATTTAACTTTGGTAAAAATATTAAAACACGAATGAATAGAGGCGATTACTTTGTTTTAACTGAGAAAACATTGCAACAAATTAACGCAAACAGTCAGATCCTCGTTCAAGTTAACATCGTTTAGCATCTAAAATAAACAAATTTCACAAAACATTTAGTTACGTGTTTTTTTCCTTCAATTTTCCTCTTTTCTTTTAAACGAAAATGCAGCATTAGCTTTGACTTTGTCATTTAATTTACAAAAATAAAAATTATTTAATTTTTTTATATGCTTAATCTTTTTACTATGCATTAATTAAAATAAATTTTATGTATTTTTTTTTGAGAATAAAGTAAAAGTGTCGTATTGAATGACTAATTTTTGTTGTGGTAATTAAAAGATCTTGAATGTTACAGTCAAGTTTATGAAATGCTGAAATATTTTCTATCAGTTAATCATACAAAAGTTTGTGTTATCTATACTTATCTATGATAAGCACTATAAAATATTGCTTAGGGGTTGAAGTGGGTAGCAGAGAATATTAAATATGCAATGGAGCGTAATGCTGGTTTAAACCCCAAAGAAAAATGATTATTAAGAGTTACGTTAAGCTGGATAAACTTTAACATCTGAAAAGTAAAATATAATTCCAAAAATAATATGGTGGAAAATAATGACAGATATTTTAAAAACACAAATAATTTATTAAAACTTAAAAGACATATTAATGTAGAAGCAAATTATAACATCTATTAAATATCAGCTTGTCAACCAACGTAAAATGGAAAACACTCATCTGAAACTTGAATTAGAAACATCACAGCAAATAGTAAAGGCATTCACTTTGAAATATAACATGACTACATGACATAAATTACGACATCCTTATATTTCCAATAGTGTAGCAAGGGCTTGAAAAACGTAAGTATGTCCTTTTGAAGACTCGACACAAAAAGTCAATTCTTATTCGACAAATAAATGTCTCTATTCTCTTACGAACAAACCATTGAAAAACAGACGAACACATTCCGGAAAGGGTTGACACTACTGTACTTTAAAAATGCCCGAGCTTCACGATGAAAAACATTTGTTCCGAGGACGACATCATCAAAAAGGTAGAAAGGTAATTTCAGGAAAAACTGCTACGTTAACATGGTGTCTTGTATACTACAAAGACAACTTTAAACGAAATACCATTTCAGTCTTCCGAAAAACAAACACTCAAAACAAGATGACTCTCCTCTAAAATAAGTTGAGTTGAAGAAGGATTATAGTAATCGTAAAAGCAGATGAGCAAAACTATTTAAACAGATGATAAAACGATGAAGCATTATGAAAGAACTGTTTCCACCTTCCCCGAACAGAGACAAATACAACTGGCCAAGGATGACTTCAGATGACGGCGATTTATTCGAAATGGATGAACCGAAATAAGGTATCTACGCATGTCTGTTAGACTCCCAACCGGCTTCCAAGAAGAAGCACGTGAAGACGTAATCATAGCAACGATTGCCGACGCTCTGGACATACGATGCCATCTGATGTTCTCTACGAGAACTACGGCAAAACTGCGAGAACTCGAAGCTGTTTTGCACGAATGAAAAAAGGGAAAAAGTATGAAGTCGGAAATTGAATTTAAGAGACTTTAAAGAAAGAAAGGCAAGAATGTTTTAATAAAATAAAGTATTTTATTAAAATAAAGAAATGAAATAAAGATGAAAGTAGGATAAAGCATAATAAAAGGGTGACAATGATGAGAACAGAGGCTTTGTAAAGACATCAATCTACACACACACACACACGCACACAAAAAAATACAGGTCAATTCTATCGTAACTGATGTAACACTTTATCATCGAATTTTGTTTTCAAAATTGTGTAGAAAATGTACTAATTAAGCTAGAACAAATTTTTACAATTTAAAATATTTCTTACTAAAGACTTAATATCCAAATAACTGCAGATTATTTCAATCTCTCCCAAAAATTGCAATTCAAAATTCTGTAACTGATGTAACATAAAATAGACAAATATTTTTTCTGTCTTCATTTAAGTGTAAAAATTATCAAAACCACCCCTTTAAAAAAAGTGATATAATATTATCAACAACACTATGTCATGACAAATTAGAACAGTAACTTGTTTAATTAATTTCTGAACAATAAAAAAGAAAAAATGGCATTTACACATATAACTGTTTTAACATTATGACTTTACAAAGACAATAATGGTACTTAACTTAGTTTGTAAACAGTAATTTACAATGCCTTTTTCTTAGGATTTTTATTATAAAACAAAAATTAGCAAGCTTTCCAATCATATCCTTAAATTAAACATATAAATTTTGTTATCCCCCCCCCCACCCCAAAATTAGAATTCTCTATGGAATCGCCCAAGCAAATTGTAAAGCAAAATATGAAGTAAACAGTTTTTATAATTTTAATCATTATTACATTAAGCTCTTCAAACATGGTATTTATTCTAGTAGACATAATATAAAATTTTTAATTATACACTGCATTGAAAAACTGCGACATATAAAGTTTCTATACTTTGAACAGAAAGTATGTGTATATTTATGAAAACGTGTAATATTATCTACGTATATTATTATTAAAGAATATATATCATTCGAAGATATTTTAGAAAAAAATTCCCTGTCGCAAATACTCTATTACTTTCTTAACTGACATTCTAGAATTCGTATTAAGAACTTAAAATAAGTTTTTTTATGAGCTCTTTTCATCTGGATGTTTTAGGCTATGTTGTCCTAATTTAAATTATAAAATTATACGAAAAAATGTTTTTCTCATTATGTTTTGATTTAACTCCTTTTTTTTTTTTTTTTTTTTTTTTTTAAGCTCAATCAGTATATTTTTTTAGCGTGATTTTATTTTTTTTTCAGCTGACTCAGAAAGTCTTTTTATTATGAAAGAAAAAATAATCCCAATCAATAACTTTTAGAACGATATAATATTCCAGAAATAATAAAAAAGTTGGCTATTTTATAAATATTTTAACGTAATCGCATGAGAATAAATGAAGGTCTTGGCGGTTGACATTGTCTGGATATTTTAATTCTCAATGAAATATCTGATTTTTATATTTTTAGACTGAATAGATTCAGAAAGCATAATAGACAATTCGGCTTGCGAGTCATTATTCAACTGCTTACTAATTTGGTATTCATTAATAGAATCTAGTTTGCGTGCACAGCTGCTTCGCTGGCTTAGATGGTAGTGTGTTAGATCAGCATCATTAATAGCAACATTATTTTCAAAAATTAAAACAGGTAAGGAAATTTAATTTATTCTAGAGCTATAAGCAGTTTTGCTAAATGTACTATTATTAGAACCCAGTATTCCATTTCTTTCTCCCAGCTTATTTTATGCCGTATCCAAAAAATAACTTTACGTTGTATGAGCCGGCCGTAAAGCATATGCATCATTGCACTGTTAAATACTCTACTGCCATTATTTAAACTTTTAAGCATAGCACATTTTCGATTTTTATACCGTCTTATTGGAAAAAAGTACTTTTAATTGCAATTTGTTTGAAAACTGCACCTTCATTTATTTTTGAGATAGTAATTTTTTTGTAGGTTTTAGCGAAATTTGTTTAATTTTGGCTACTCCAGTACTCCATTTCTGTAGAAAGTAAAGATAAAATAGCAACTATATATTTTTGTTGCCATTTCCCATAAAAACTGAAAAAAAAATGTATTTAAAATACGTGCTATTTTGAAAAAATACAAATGAAGGGTTTCTGATAAAACATGGAGCTATTAAAAACTAAATTTAATTTTAAGTATATGTATTAATATCACAAACAAAAGAAGGCATAGGAATCATGAGATAGTTTTTTGAATGACGAAATCTCTTTTTTTTTTGGATTTGTGTATTATTCAGCGATAGTGACGTTCTATGCGTACTTTACTGTATCTGCTGTTTAATACTGGATCGCAAATGAGGAATTCTTCAGCGGATGAGGATGACATCATTTTATATAAAATAAAATTGTTTTAAGTCTTAAAACTGAACTACAGTAGAGTCCCGATTATCCTAGTCCCACTTAACCGAGTTATTTTCTTCAGATGGACTTCATTAGTTTATCTGAAGAAAATGATCCATTCCAAAGGTATAAATAAGTTCGATTAACTCGGATAATCGGGATTCTACTGCATGTATAATTATATACATACATTTTTTTTCTCATCGGGGGAGACACTAAATTCTGGAAAAGCAAAATTCCTGTTTTCTAGTTATTTATTTATTTTTTTTTTATATCTGAAACATACCTGGTCAAATAATATTACATAGAAATAAAATTTTTTTTTTCAGCAAAAATGGCATAATTAGTAGTAGTTCAAGACCTCTATGTAGTTCTTTCTCTCAACTTTCACATTTACTCGAATACACCAGCTTCTAATCAAATATGTGCTTTTGTTCTAGAAAACCTGTCAATTAAAGGAACTGGGAAGATTTCTTTAACATTACTGAAATAGTCTCTTTATTTTCCAGTTAAAAATAAATAAATTAGAAAAGAAAAGAACATAAAAGCAATGTTTCTAAGTGTGTAAGTGTGTAAATGAGCTCGGTTCTGAGTATAATTCCACTTAAAACTTATTCATATCGTAGATGTTGGAAAATCATAGTTCCTTATAAGATTGCATTTGCTTCAGTAATATATATTTTGCAATTTAACGCACTGAGTGAGCAGTTTGTTACCATAAGCAGGAAAAACAATGAATAGATACACTGCACATTTTGTTTCTCCTGTTGGTTTATTTACAAATGTTCGAAAGTGCAAAATTTAAACATTCTTTTGTTATCAATAAGTTTATTCCTTTCTCCATATTCAAAACAATACTTAAAGTTCACTCAGTTGATAAATGTGGAGCAAACATGCAAACCATGCTTTCTCCTTTAGATACAAATTTTCAAAAAACACAAAAAACTGATAAATAAGAAAATAACTTGTATTTAATTCTCATTTTTATTGTGTATTTTTATGACTGTTTATTAGAAAGAATTGCAAGCATACCTAAGATATTAAACATAAAACAAATTAATAAAATGCATTTAATATTTGGAGAAATCACGTTTTGACCGAATTCAGAGGAGGAAACATGTTTTGATTGTTTAGCAAGTGGATAAAACGCTTTTTGAATGAAATAAGTTCTAACTCACAAATAATACAATAGCATTATTTTATTTGAATAAATACCGAATTTCAGTTGATTATTGTTAAAATAAAATGACAGATTATGGTACCTAGTAGTATTCATTAAATATTTACTAAATAAATACTCGTTTGCCAGAAATCCACTTCAAATTTTAAAACCAATATCTTCATCTAGACAGTTATACACATACCCCTCTTCTTTATTGCAGGCTTATCAATCATGGATAATATGGTTGCATCATTTGAATATATCATCAGGTTGATTTTGCCACTGTTCACTATACATTACCTTCAAAAGTCTTTTAACATCTTTGTTCTTTTCAACTAGTATGGCGTGGCTAAGAGGAAGATATTCTAAAACAACCCTTTGAACAAGGCAACAGTAACTCCCTTTTTAAGAAGATTTACATCATATTCTTCATTTAGATCTTGAAATCTATAATTCTGGAAGACTTTAACTTTAACAGTTCTCTTATTTTTTTCTAAAACAATCCGTTTCAATTGTGATATGTATGGTAGGTTTCGAAAGTACACATTAAGTGACAACTGTGATTGGCAGACTGGAGAAATCACTGCTTGATTGAATGCAGGCTTTGGAGGAAACACTCTTTGATTGAAACGTCAAGTTTTAAAATTGATTTATAATCGGAGAAAATTTTTTTTAGTAAAAAATACCATTTATTTCTGTGCAATTTAACACAGAGTTCATAAAAATAACAATAACTCATTTTTTATTTTTTTGTGAGAAAAAACGGTTTGAATGTTTGCTCCACAAATTTGTTTTCTACTTTATGCTAATAATTAGCAATGCACAGCATATAAAAATGAATGGCTATATTTGAGAAATAATTACTTTGATTCATATATTATTGATACATAGATTTCTTCTACTTAATAATATAAGTTCAGGTCTTTAAAAAATTATATTTCATAAAATGTCGACTAGACTTTCATATCGTAACATTTCTATGGAATATCAACAATATTACGTAGAAATGAAGAAAAATGTATTTTTAAAGACATATTTGAACGCATTGTTATACATTGTAAACCACCATACCTTTCCTGTTGATCCTGACACATAACTGAAGTATCTTTCACATGAGAGATCATTATTTAAAATTTAGTGAATTAACAATATTTTTAACATATATTTAGTAGTTTATGAAAAGAAAACCCTATTCGTCTATATCTTCATAAATATCTATAAATATCAGTACTTTTTTATTAAAATGTAAAATAGTTAAAACGATTCAAAATATTTAAACAAGTATGTATATAAATTTGACACTATATTAATAATTTATTTGAGTTCCTATCAAAATATTTAAAGGTACACAATTCACAGTCCAAATCATTCGGCATGGAAAATCAACAACCATGAAAATTCGATTTCATAATGAAGTTAAGATTGTCAAGTACAGCTGTTGCTGTCAATCGAATACTGAGATTAGATCATCACTGAATTTCTGGATGTTTGCTTTGTTTAATAAAATTTAATATGTATCATAGTAGGAGCATATCAAGTGCAGTCTGCTTTTGAGATTTTGTTGCATGTTACGTCAATCTTTAATAAGTTAAAAAATATATTTGATATCGAAATGTGTGTAGATTAGGGACATATTTATAATTCTGAAATATAGGTTCGCATATAAATTTGAACATTAAGAATTTATTTATAATTCCATTATTATAAGAGAAGAAAGTTTCATGCAGACAACTATAAAATTTAATATGTATCATAGTAGGAGCATATCAAGTGCAGTCTGCTTTTGAGATTTTGTTGCATGTTGCGTCAATCTTTAATAAGTTAAAAAATATATTTGATATCGAAATGTGTGTATATTAGGGACATATTTATAATTCTGAAATATATGTTCGCATATAAATTTGAACATTAAGAATTTATTTAGAATTCCATTATTATAAGAGAAGAAAGTTTCATGCAGACGATTTGATAATTTTGTGAAGTGTTTTACTTTTTTGTAATGTGCTAGGAACTGCACGTTATGATCGCATTAATGAATCCCAAAAATCAAAATGAAAAAGACATAAAAGAAGGAGAAAACGATTTGCTTATTGTTGTCACGAATACAATATAATGTTTTACCTAATTCTGCCACAATTCAGTACACAGCACCTGAATAATGATATGGTGTTAAGAATACTTGTATTTTTATGACAAATTCGAAAACTTTTTAAAATGCCTCAATACAAGTTAGTATTTTACTCTTTAATAAATAAACAACATTATAAAAATCAAAATTTATCACACGTTTATCTCACGTTTATCATTTACGATTAAAATTTAAAATTAACGATTATTTTACCCTTTTCCATTGATTTCGAATATGGGAATATATATATATAAGCTTTTATGTAACTTAAGATGTGTACAAGCTTAAAATAATAATATAACGAAAACCAAAGAACGATATGTAAATTGAATGGTTTTCTTAAGGGATATACAATTGGTCATAAGGATAATTAACATTAAAATTTATGCTTCCATACAAATTGTTACAAAACAGAGGGCATTTGTGTCATTCATAACCTTTTTCTAACGCTGCTGTTAAAGAGGCATTCATCAGTTTTTTTTCTAGCTCTTTAATTTTTCGAAGCTTAGATGTAATAAGGAATAGTTAAAAGAAATAAAATTCAGTTTGTATTTCTAAAACTTCAAAATCGGTAACAAAAATAGAAAAAGGTGTTTTAATTTAAACTTTTCAATACTAGAAGTTAATCACAACACTTTTCTTAATGGGGTTATGGGTTAAATGAGTAAAAATAGTAAAACAGTACGCTACAGTTTTGTTCACTTTGAATAGCTTAATAAGGCAAACCACTGCAATGACAAACTTGAAACTATGACCTTTTTCTCTTGATAGTTTACATATTAAGAAAACAAATCTTTTTACATTATTTTGCAAATTCTCAGAATTTTTTAAAACTATGAGAGTGTTTATTCTAAGATTCACTCACGGCAGAACATATAAAACTTCATTATTATTATTTTGGAGCCACATGGGACACGAAGTGCGATAGATTTGCAGAAGCTTGTATGTAACAGTCTGCTCATGTTTTAGAGACTCGTGAAGCACTGGTTAATATTTACCGATTAACTTAAAACGTTTTTGATATCATTTATTTATGTAAAATAACAAACTAAGATGGCGTTGTATAAAACATATGGGAGTGATAATACACAATCGTATTGAGCACGACAAACTTAGATATATATCAGAAATGAATTCTGTATTTATAACAGTTTGCAAGATCATATAATATGAAGTAAATACAGAAGTAACTATAGGCAACAGTTTGCGTAACGAAGTATACCACTAAATGAACTTCAAAGATGTTATAATGCAGTATTGCAATGCAGTTTCTACCTAATAAGCGATATAACGTGTATATTGCTTTTACCTATTTAGAATATTAATTAAACTATATTATAAACGGTGTTTGGTCGATGCTCTCATCCAGCTTTTTTTGTAGATAATTTAATCATGCATTAAAATGTGCCTGTCTTATAGTGTACTGGACTTCCGTGAAAATCAAAAGATTTTACAATACGAAACTGAAAATCTATAATTTCAAATGAGATATTTAATCTCCTTTTTGAAAGAAAAAATATAAAGTGCTTTATTTAAACAGGATCGTCTCTTGTAAAATAGAGGAAATCTGACATTTATAAAAATTCGATTTCTCCTAATAAATTTGAGGTTTCTACGAAATCTTTTTGGTGAATTCATTCGGTAATTCATAAATTTGTTTTAAAAATAGTATTAGGGGAGGGGCGAATTAGTGATATTTTTGATATCTTGAACGAACATAAATGTGTCATTGAATATCACCTTCCGAAATTGCAGTTTGCAAAAACAGCATGAATGCCACAAGCTCCATACACTCAGTATTTACAGAAAAGAATGTACGTATAATTATTTCATTATGATGCAATAAAATAAAAGGATTTAGTTTTTACAAATGAAAGTTATTACTAAATGTTAATCATAATGCTCTTTTCAAAAGTGAAAATTTTTCAATAAGTACTCAGATTTTTGATCCTTGAATCATTTAAATACTTTAATACGCGTGAAAGTATACAATAATAATTTTTGTAAAAAGGAATGTATCACTGAATATCATGTTCCAAAATTGCAGTTTGCAAAAACAGCATAAATGCCACAAACTCTATATGCTAATCTCAGTATTTACAGAAAAGAGAGCATGCATAATTACTTCATTATGATGCAATCAAATAAAAAGACAATTAATAACAAAGTAATAATTTTACAAATGAAAATTATTACTAAATGTTAATCATGATGCTCTTTTCAAAAGTGAAATATTTTCAGTAAGTACTCAGTTTTGTGATCCTTGAATCATTTAAATACTTTAATCCGCGTGAAAGTATGCAATGATAATTTTTGCATAAAAATAATTCTATGTAAAAAGTTACATGAAAAGTTACATTAAAAAATGTGAATGAGATTTTTAATAATCGCATTTGAAATTACACCAAAAGTTATAAAGTCTATCTACAGTACTAATAATATGAAGCACATAAAAACTTTTGAATTTGGTTTGCATTTTCGGTCGTTACCGAAGGTAGATTTTTTATTGAGGTGCTTATATTTTTGAAACCGATTAAATTTCAGGCTTTGAAAACGCATCTGTTTTTTCCTATCTGCGATTACAATCGACGAAAGATATGTTGGTATCTTTAAGACTTAATGTCTGAACGGTAAATACGTGAACGTACGTATATAGAAATATACGTTCCCGAGCTAGATTTGAGTTCGATCCTAGTTTTTTTTTTTTTCATATCAAACACAATTTCAAGCTTCGAGTCTAACTACAAATTTCTATTTATACAAAAATAATAAATAATAATTGCAGTATTTCCTCTTATTTACTGTTATGTATCTTTCATATGAAAAAAACGGAAAACTTTTTTTTTTTTTGGTCACAACCGAATATATTTTTGTTGAATTAAGGACAATTTTCAAATTATTACAGTACGATATACCTTAAATGAATAAAACCTAAAACTCCATTTTTTAAAAATTAAAATAATCACAAGCTTTGAGTATAAGTATTACAACTTTCAACACATTTATAGTGATAAAATGTTTATTGTCCTAACACAAAAGACAATACTTTATTATTAAAAATACGAAGGGGTATTTAAAATTTCCTTTTATGGCATTGGAATACCACTATAATTAAAATTATTGGGAATAAATAAATAAATAAATGTTCTATTAACTTATAATTAATGTGATATGTATGGATTACTATTCGCGAAGTTCAAAATAATCTACAGATAAATATGGCAAATATTTTTTTTTTTTTTTTTTTTTTTTTTTTTTTTTTTTTTTTGTAATTGGAAATGTTATTTTATATCAACGAACTTCGAACCGACCGCATAAATTATTTATAATGTAATTCAATTTTACGATATGCATTGATTTAAAGTGAAATAAATTCGTAGGAAATTAAATATGAATTAACTTTATTGAAATTTTTTGTTTGCTCTTTTGTTTGTATAGCATAAGATTAATGTCACTGCGTAAAAACAGGAAACGAGGATGTTTAACGATAATTTTACAAAAATCTAACTCTTGAACTTTAGTAATCTAGAGTTTAGTTTCATTAATCTTTTACATTCAGTATTAAAGTTCATTTTATTATATATTTTTTCAATTTTTTTCCCTTTTTTTTTCAAAGTACCAAAACTGTTACTCCGAACTGATTTTTCGAACTTATCACGGATAACTAATTAGTTTGAAAATACAGTCGAACCCGGTTAAGACGCGTTTCAAGGGAGTGGGCAAAAGTCGTGTATTAAGCGGGATCGCGTATTAAACGTGATTTGCATAATTTTGCAGAAACTGGACTTATTTACACATCTATTCGTCTAAATGTATTTTAGAGCTTTCATTTAAATGTTTATGGATTAAAATTGTGTCTTATACGTATATTTAGATTAAAATTTAATGGTATTCAACTTTACCCTTTTTTTTTTTCTTTTTATAGGACCGACTGGAATAATGAATGAAAATAAATATGGATTCAAATATGGCTTTATTGTCGAATAATACGTTATAACTCAAAATAAAATAACAAAAATAATTTTCCTACTAGACTAATTTTTTTAACAGAAAGAAAAATATATTAAAACTTTGAAGCACTATTCATTTGTTAAAATCATATTTAGTATTTGTGATAATGAATACCATTATAGTTTGTACTTTTTTATAAAAGAAGAAAAAATTATCCTTATTAATTTTTGTGTAAAAAAATATTGTTAGAATAGCAAAAAGTAACGAAAGCATAGAAAACATAACAGAGTTATTCAACCGCAGTCTTATTTCTTCAATCTTTGTACGTTCCTTTTTTTGCCTATAATATGCATTATAAACCATAGTAGTGATATAAAGAACACTTTAAACCTCACTAACGACAGGTATAATCATCTCTAGTCATAACAATTTTTATGACACATCCGAGTACCCTGAATTTGTCTATCTCTCTCGACTACAGTAAAAACACACACGAAGCAAGATACAAAGACTGTTAGGACGCGGGAACAAAGAAGAACTGAAGTGTTGCTAATTTAGCGGGCTTTTTTACATTGAAATATCTAACACTATTTCCGATTAGTAACTTTCGCTTTAATTAATCTATTATTAAATTATTAAATAAAGTAAATTTTACTATTCGAAATTTTTTTTCTGAATAAAAAAATCCGCTAAATTGGCAACCATGGACAAGAAAGAAGGAATTCGCATCTTCATCAATGAATTCGCGTCTTAAACGTGATTTTTTGCCTCAAAGGATCGAACATCTATCGCGTATTAAGCGGGATCGCGTAATAACCGTTCGCGTATTAAACGTGATATTGTTGCATTAGCCTTATGAGCGATGTTCAAGGCATCGGAAAAAATCCGCGTATTAAGCGGGATCGCGTATTAACCGTGAGCGTCTTAACCGGGTTCGACTGTAATTTGCAGCCTAAATTCGGCAACACTGTATTAAATTAGCTGCTGAAATTTGAAATTTTAAAGTTAAAACATATAAATATTCAACAAGATAAGAAGAATAGGAAATGTGATTATATTTTAATTTGAAGATATTTTACTTTTTGTCTCACATATAGAATTTTACGCTCCAATTTTACTGTTTTTGATTGCTCTTGGTGGGATGGAATTTCGAAGAAATGTTTCTCACTCACAAGTTTATGATAATAAATACAGATTGAAATTTTTGATTCAAAACTCATTTTTATCACACTGAAATCTGTAAATCCGCAGCTAAGAACTCTGTCAGAATAATCCTGCAAGGAAGTTGATTCAAATCTTTGCAGTTCTTTATTTTACATTTTCGTGAATGTGAAATAGAAGTTTTCTTTTATGCATAACACATGTTTTATTTTATGCCGTAAGTTTTTTTAGTCCGCATAGAGGGAGGGAGATGGAAGATCTTCATAAATATATTAAAAAGTGGGGTATTTTTTAAATGAATTTCATTTTTCAAAATGATTTAAGCGATTTGTTTTTTAATTTATGTGAGCAGATCAATATGTAATATCTCAAATACATTTTGAGCAAAAAATAGTGTTACTAAAGTTTTTATTTTATTGTTACCAAATTCATTATGCCTAATACTTATTATTCTTTTTAAACTAAACTCTTTGTTATTCGTTATATAATAATGTTCGTGTGTTTGCTCTTTCTTTTAAAACACCAACCAAAAAGAGCCTTGAAGCATTTTCAAAACGTGTTGTACAATTCTGGAAGAGATAAAACAATGACCAATAACCATTTAAAAAAGAAGAAAAAAGAAAAGTGGCGATTTATGGAATATTTAAGAGGTATGAATAAATAAAACAGCTGAATTCAGCATTAGACCTGAAGGTCGTACATAATCTAAATCTACACCAGAAATAATCCGCAAAGTACAGAATCATATCAGGAAAAATCTTTCTATTTCTACTTGTGCAGTTGGTAAAAAATTTGAAATTAATGTATATTAATAATATTATAGATTTAATGTATATTAAAAAGATAACACACTGGAAATTAGAGCTTTAAAAAAAATTGAGCTTTAAAATACTCGAAGAATGAGTGAAAAATCAGGGTTGCAAAGAGTGAATAAGAAACAAGTTTACTAACGTTTTAATTTCATTATTAGTAAATTAATAATATCTAATACTTATTACTCTCTTTTGCATGTTATTCAGAGATTATTGTTTTGTAATACAACATTGTTTGGCTTATTTTTCAAATAGTTAAACGGTCGTTGCTTCATCTCTTGCCACGTATATTTTTCCAGTATTTGACTACACAATTTGGCAAATGCTTCAGTATTATGAACACTTTCCAATAAAGTTCAAGTGTTTAGGAATTAGGTTTATATGTCTGTCTGCCCTTGCTTTTACCCGCGTAATATAGTAAGTTTGCCATGAAATTGATATATGTGGCTTACTATGGCATTTTCAGAATTGAAAAGCAAGTGTCTAGCAGTTACGGTACCTTACAGGTAACGAAACGTATTATTTAAAAAAATAATACCTTTACTTATGGTTTATGAGGGAAAATCCTTTTCGGTGTATTTTAATGATATTACACTATTTTAAACACATTGAAAATTATATGTATCGCTGAGGTGTACTGAAAAGCGCTTACTGTAGAATCTGGTGTGCTTATAATTTATCGTGCATTTACAAGGACACACAAAATAATTTGGCATCAGTACTGCCTATGAAGAACATTTATTGACTGGAAATGCATTTTCAGTTGCAGTACCCATTTTAAAAGTAAACTATACTTTAATATTACTTTCTGTGTATAAATTCTATAGATCATATACAGGGCTGCACAAAAGATCTCAAGTACAGTTCCGTTTATTGATGGAAATTGCTGAATGGGAATTTTCAACTGTGCTATGCGTTTAATAGAACAAACTTTTAGTATACTGTGAACCATACATAAAAGTCTGTAGATAAAAAAAATGGATATATTTTTCCGACTATTCAGGGGAATTGCAAAAATTGGGTTTTCAAATGCATAATGCGTTTTCTAACTTTATTTTTTATTTTTTATTTTTTTATTTTTATTTAGACACCATCTTTCGCCTCAATAAACTATAAAGTTTCAATACATTATTGTGAATGTGTTGGGAAGTGCTTCATAATCTATGCTGGGCGCATGCTTTTTCGTTATTGTTTTATTTTCGGATTATGTTTTGAAACAAAGAGCAAACATAAAACTAATGTTGCATTACAAATTAATAATCATGTTATTACTTTTTAAAAAAGAGCAATAAGTATAAGTAATTTTGAAATAGTAAAATTAAAACTTTAGTAAATTCTAATTCTTATTCAAACCATACTTAACTGAATTGTTATAATCTCGCAGACATCATTCACTTAGTAGATTGAATGGAGCTTACAATGAATTTAATCAAGGGTGACTTTCGTGTTAACGTCCTTGCATTACATTATAAAGACACTGAAGCTTACATGGATATTTGCCTGCCTCTACGAACAAGTATTGTGCAACAATTAACCTATTATCAAGTTTGATAACACGTCTCTTTATAATACAATTCATAAATATTTGTATATAGGAAATATGAAATATGAAATAGGAAATATGAGAAGCGTTTGATCAAGATTCTATATTTTAACATGTATTTTAAAAATTATTGAGAAAATTACTGTTTGTACCAGAAATATTGCATAAAGAAAGACAGGAGGTTTTATGTTTTACTATATTTATGCATAATATACGGTGTGTAGAAATGCTATAGTTCATATACAGGGTCACACAAAACAATTCGTAAGGGTTACTGAGTATGACGTAAATTGCTTAAAGGTGGTTTTTAAAGGAGTTATGTATTTTTACGCTGTAGTTTATTGAGAAATGTTTGTAAAATATAGATAAGGGAAACTAGGGAGGGTTGACCCACTTTTTACAAAAGCATTTTTTATTTTTTAAAAATTGAACGTGGAATTGAGTTTTATATATCATTTTATTCGTTATACAATCAGTTAGTAAAATAAAATTCACACATAAGCGTAACATATAAGAAATTTGAAAAATGTTTGATTTTAATCATGAAAAAATAATGGGTCAAGGCTTTATTTTATATTGCACTATTGCATATATACTATTGCATATATTGCACTTTGTTTTATATTGCACTATTTGTGAAGAGAAATAATATCAGTTTAAAAACAGCAAAATAACTTTATTCTACATACTTTAATTATTATAAAAAATATATATATATTTAAATATGAGACTTAAACAAACCGGTTAAGACGCAATCGCCAGTCAGAGGGGAAAAAAATTGTTTTAAACAGGATTTTGTCTGAGCAGGTATAATTTTACAGCAGGGAAAATGAAATTTTAACATTTAAGACAATATTCTGTTAGAGACAGGTTTTGTTTTCATTGTGTTTCATGTTATTATGTCCGGATTTAGGAGCCACTGTCCCGTTTTTTTTGTCTCCTTGCTCTATTTTTTGTGACACTCGATATGGCAGCTCTAGTTGTCAGATAGTTTGGCTTCATCTCACTATATTCACCCTGGTGAAAATTTTCTACATACCTTCCTAAAGTTTTTCGATCGATGCTACGTTCTTTTGCAACCACATGAGGACTTAACTTATCATTATCATGATTTAAACCTTTAAGGGGCAAAGTACTTTCAGTGCTAAAATGTTGATATAAATGACTGGCACCGGAATTTACGAACAAATTTATTTGGAAATAAGAAAAAGGCCATATTTCACATACATATTAAATGGAAAAGATTTTAGCAAAATTCTGGTGCCATTGTGATGTTTCGGAATTAAAATTAAGTGATTTTATAAACATACCACTACCCCTCAAAGGGTTAAGACTGCTGCTTTCATACTTTCTAGTCCTTTCTAGCCTTTCCCACTGTTGAAGTCCCACTGTTCTATTTACCTATTGTAAACAATATTTAAATGGAAAATAGTTCCTATCAATTTTCTCATTTTCTGGCAATTTTTCACATTTTTCTATAGCGAGTTTTAAACATTTTCTTTCCCATCACTCCATTTTATTGAAGCTTTACAGAATAAATTTACTTTCTTTTATGTATATACTATTAATTTTTCATTATGCACAGTGTATAATAAAGAGATTTCTAAAACCACTTAATTAAGGGAGCCTTGAGTATCTGGTCAACCCTCCCTCACATTGACTGGGTCAAGCCTCCCTACATAGACCTTTTCTAAAGAATATCACATTGTTATGTTAAGCCTAACTCACTGTATAGTCTTTATGCCTGGAATGAAAGCTCGATATTTCTGCATTACTTTAAACCTACTTACTTAAATTTCTATGACATAATTTATTTGAAAAAAGCTTACAAAATATTTCTAAAAACACAACTTTTAGGTTGAAAACGCCTCACAATTGATTTTTCCACACCTATTTCGGTTATCTCTATGAAACGAAGACTGTTGTTTGAGCATTCTAGTAGCTTTGGTTGACACCTATTGATAAAACTCTGAAATTCTCTTAAATATGAAAATTGGTGGGTGGGTCAAGCCTCCCGTATGGTCAACCATCCCTAGTCTTCCCTAAATGATATACAGAGCCAAGCAAAGAATTGGATACATAACTGTCTATGGATGATAATATATGATTTCAGTAGTTTTAAGAATGTTTTAGTTTAAATTGAATTTTAGCTAAATAGTGGCGTGTAATAAAAGTACTATTTGAATGGAAGGCAACTGCTGAAATCAGTTTTGCACATGTTGCATCCCTTTTCTAAAATGTTTAATTGGTTATCTTATTTACCTTATTTCCCCAAATAACGAAATTTTGTTAAAGCATTCAGGAAGCGTTGGAAAGTGTTTCAAAATCTATAACGCCTGATTGTTCTTTCTTGTTTTTAACAGAAACTCGATTTCCAGTTCTCTGTAAATTTTAACTAGATAAATGATTGCAAGTAGATCCTTTCTTATTTCACAGAAACTTTTTTAACAGTTTAGGTTTTGCAGAGCAACGCTTTAGAAAATTTGTATTTGAATTATGAATTCCGGAATTTCTTCCCCCGAAAATGATGAATGGCAATACAACAAATGGATTTAGAAAGTGTTTTAAGGTTTTAGATTTTGTAATTTTTAGCTCCCTTATCAAAGATTGCCCCCGTATTTTAGTGAATGAAAAATGTTGACAAAAGTAATATGTTTAAATTATGAAAATATGAAATTCCTAAAATAGAAAAATTATAAGTTTATTCATTATTAATATTTATAATATTGCATTTTGTGTAACAACATACCATATCATCAGATCTGTCAGTTCTTATTTCAATAGCTTCAGAATTCTCCAATAATAAAAGTTAAATGGTTTTGTTAGTGACAATTTAGAAATGGTTTTTCTTATTTTCTGTATATATTCAGACTCTGCAGTTTATCAAAGTATTTAAGATTACAACGTTAAAATTTAATTGAGACATATTTATTGAGCTAAAATTAATTCGAATATTTCAAAGAGTAAAATAAAAAAAATATTTTTCGTTTTTTTTTTTTTTTTTTTTTTTTTTTTTTTTTTTTTTTTTTCCAGTTAAAAAGAGAAAGAAAAGAGTAAATGGGAAAAAATTGTAAATGGATTTTTTATGAGCATTCCTCATTTCAAGTAATTTCACCAGCGAAAAATTATAAACCTTTATTCCAAAGTATGAAAACATTGATGATAATCCTTACTAATGGATTAATAAACATTAAAATATTAACAAATATTGGTCAAACGGAAGAGAATAAAAAATACAGATGGAAACCTATAGTTTATTCAGACAAATGTTGATTTTCATATAATGACAGGAAAAACCTTCTTTTCCCATTTACCCATTCTTTTTATTCTTGTTCACACGAATCTCATTACACAATCGCTATTAATTTACAATCTCTGAAATAACAAAAATTAATGGTTTCTAGGAATCCGAAAGAAATGAAGAGATGTTGAATTCAACAGATGGTATGTTATTTGCATCAAAGGATGTGATCTTGTATCTCGATTTCTTAATTCGAATGTACGATTTGTTTTCATTTTAAGGAAAAAAAAGTTTCAAACCAACGAATGAATTCAGCATAATTTATTAAGTAATGTTAACAAAAGTTAGCAGGAACTCTAAGTGATGATTTTTCACTATTAAAATTTGTAAAAGTAATTTATCTTAATTTAAATATTTTTGTAGTTTCATCGGAAAATTGGTACCTAATTTTGTAGCAATTAATAAAGTAGATACAAAGTAAAGTATAGAACATTGTGAATTCATCAGCTCGCAGATTACAGCTCACAGACATAAATAACAAAGCTTGAATTTTAGATCCATTGATTCAAACAAGTGATTTGTTTTCGTTTCGGAAGAAAAGATAAGATTTAAATTGACAACTTGGTTTATTGAGTCCTATTAAAAAATGTTTGAATATTTTAATGATCATAATATGTCATAAAATTTTAAATGACATATTATTATTATTATTATTATATTACATTTGAAGTTTTTTTTTTTTTTTTTTGAAATATTAAGAGACTACGCTAGTTGCATGAAGACAATAGTAAGTCAACGTTAAACGAATGACAGTGCTCTTTACCAATTTCTCGTTTTTATACTAATATTTTTATATAATGTTCAATTGCATAGAATATCAGAGGTTGATATCTAAATCCTTATTTTTTTACTTTTTTGAATTTGGTTGCAGATTTCCCCCAATATGCTTTACTATTCAGAACCGGTTCCGAAATTGAAAGCAACTACACTGGTGTGCAAAAATTAAAGAAAATCAGAAAATGCTAATTTTCAAAAACACGAACACTCAAAAGGAAATAATATAATTCGAGTAATTACTATCCCTATAACACAGCTAGTTCATATAACATCTCATTTCATGTCACACATGGTCAAAAGTGTCACAGTCACTACAGTGAAACAAAAAAAAAATAAGAAATTCCCTACATCTCATTATGAGTCTCAAATGATCACTATATGTGACTCCACTGAGACGTCAATGTGACTACTGCTTTGTGACGAGTCACCAGATGACTTTATAATGCAGTTAAATTTTGACTGTCATTTTTTGACTCAATTTCAAAGTCATCATGAACGTTGCATTATGATAAGTCACCAAATAATATCACATAATAGTCACATGGTGACTTTTCACATAAGAGCACAATGGTGACTTCACAGTAGCCTCTCTGTCACCTGAAACTCATCATGTGACTTTAATGTGGCATTATTTGGTAACTTATCACAATGCAGCGTCCACGATGGCTTTGAAATTGAGTCTACAGATGAGAGTCACATGAGAGTCATAATGCAACTACATTGTAAAGTCACATGGTTACTCGTCACAAAGCAGCAGTCACAGTGCCGTCTCAGTGGAGTCACATATAGTGATCATTTGAGACTCATAATGAGATGTATGGAATTTCCTATTTTTTGCTTCACCGTAGTGACTGTGACACTTGTGACCATGTGTGACATGAATGAGATGTTATATGGACTAACTGTGTTGTAGAGATAGTAATTACTCGAATTATATTATTTTCTTTTGAGTGTTTGCGTATTTGAAAATTAGCATTTTATGATTTTTCTTAATTTTTGTACACCAGTGTACAATCAAAAAAGAAAAAAAGTAAAAATGTAACTCGATAGACATCGAAACGTGCTATCCTATGTAAAAAATAGTTTAAAATATTGAAATGCAAACCTGAAATCTGTAAATAAAGCTCTCATTGGTTTAAAGTTAGCTTGCGAATATCTTCGAGTGACCAACGTAGGCCATATTAAAGTCGGTACATTTTTCTCGATGTTAACGATTTAGAACTAAAGTACATTCAAGCGACATGGGTACAGATACCGGACTAAAGTGTTTAAAATGCGAGGTGCCTCCAAATCCATCGAATCTACCTGCTACCGCACTATATATAGCAACTACACAAATAGAAATAACTAATTACACTGGACAACAGTGGTATTGTCCTAAAACTAAAATTAGTTGATTCTAGATCAGAGTTTGGCGCTGATTCCGAATATGCTTTCCGTTTCTCTAGGTGGTCCAGGTTTTGAGAAATTTGCATATTTAAATTTATGCAAATTTAAGCTTTTTTGTGCTATTTTATGCAAATTTTAGATACAATATATGTCACATCTAATTGCATTTTCTAGATAATGACTACTTGACTATTTGCTTCAGATAAATGTCACGATTTGCATATTCTTAACATTTATTTATCAATTATTAAGCCTAATTTGCATATTTTTCAATAGTGTAATGTTTAAATCACCATCAACTTTAAAATGGTTGCCAGAGAATTAACGTAATGTTTTTCTAGACTAGATTTTTATGCCAATTTCAAATCTGCAGTCTGTTTTCTTATGTCATGTCTAGTTTTTGAGTAAGATGAATTTCTACTTTTGCACGGCATTAACACAGGTTTGATAAATGATGCTTTTTAGAGGTATGTAATTCATTGACAAGAAGGTGAACAGGGTCAAATTCATATCAGAGACATAAACAAAAATTTATATAATCGAAAAAAAAAATAAGTAGTAGAATCTATCCTAACTAGTTGAAGTTTATCCTACTAAGTATCATAAAAAGCTATTTCTTGCTTTTTTGACCAAAAACTAAAATTTCACTTTTTTCAAAAACTAGACTTGATAGAATAAAACAGATACAAGATTTGAAATCAGCTCAAAAAAGTGGTTTAGAAACATATTATCATACTCGTGGGGCAGAAATATTTGAACGTCAAGAAACATTATTAGAAAAACATGAAAAATATGCAAATTAGGTACAATATTTCACAGTCACATTTCAGTATAATATCAGAAACAACGTTTTTGCGAAGTAAATTAGGTAGTAATCATAACATAAAACAAAAAACCCTGCCTGATATTGCTTTATACCTTAAATTTGCAAATAATTCTATAAAATTTACTAAATTTGCATATATTGAAATATGCAAATATCTCTCAAACTTGACGTGCTGGAGTAAATTTAAAACTAGATTCGGAATCAGCACAAAAAGCCGCATAAATAACAACTAATTTCTGTTTTAGGACAGAGCAAAAATTCAAATTTGTTAACCAGTGTTATGATATCATTGCAAATAATAACCGTGACAATCAAATTCCCGGAGATTCAAATATACTTTGCGAAATTTGAAAAATGACAGGATAGATAGCTCATGCACGTCAAAATGTTAGAATTCAGGACAACACAATCGCAAACAATATCTCAAAACACACTCGAACCACATACTATATACACTTTCATAAAGAATGCTACAAGTTAAATGCCTTTTTATTAAAATTCCACATGTAATTTATTCTTTTTAAATAAGTTTTATTAGTTTGTATTGAAAATAGCGTGTTTAATGATAGATTTACTAGCAGTTAACGACAAAAAGTTTCTCTTTTCCTTTTATCATTATTTTTATGCTAAGGTGATAAGGGCTTCACACGGGTTTCATTGTGCAATCGATATTAAATTACAATCTCTGAAATAACAAAAGTTAATGGTCTCGACGAGGTAGAAAGAAATGAAGAGATGTTGAATTCAACAGCTGGTACCTTATTTGCGCGAAAAGATGTGATCTTGGATTTCCATCTTTTGACTTGAATGTGCGATTTTTTTTTTATCTGAAGAAAAGAGGTTTGAACTAACAAATTAATTCTGAATGATTTATTGATTAATCTTTAAGGAAATTTGAATATTTGAATTTTGAAAGAGAACTTAATGGTATAGATTTTACCATAGGAAATTTTATAATTAAATTTATTATAAGTTAAATTTTTAGGGATAATTGAAGCGTTTGCTGAAAACAAGAATTCTATTTTTGACATTTTTAATGGCCACGTTATTATTAAAAAAAAAGTCGCTCAGAATAGGTATTTTTGGAAATTATTGGTTGCAAACCTTTCATATGTGTATGGACTAATGCATAAGTAGAAAAAATACTTTTGACAAAACTAAAATTTAAATATAAAAAAGGCTTTTTTTTATTCCCAAAAGTGCAAAAGTGGAGCTTCCTGCTTTTTGCAGCAACCCTTCAATTACCGATTTTTAAGTATTTAACGCTACATTTACTGGAGTTGATTTGCACTATTAGTAGCATAAAGTACAATTAAGAGCTTAAATACTTAAATAATAACATATACTGTAGAACCCCGCTCATCCGAACCCCACTAATCCGAAATTCTGGTTAATTCGAACCGATTTTATTTTAGAAAATTATACTTGAATATATTAACTATAAAATTCTTTTATAAAATGCAAAAAGTATTTAATTCAGATGATAAAAATTTATTTTTCCTTTCAATAGGTTGATTTCGCAAATTATCTACAGAAGTTGTTTTTTCTTCCCCCATTGTCTACGTGCGGTAACGGAGGTATGTATAAGGATTCGCTATTTTGAACCTTTTGTATAATGCGTTGTTACGTAATTTCTCATTTTGAAGTTACATTGGATTATTATAAACATCATTAGTGATTAAACAGGAGTATTATTTTTTCCCGAAAGTCGCGTCGGATTAATCCAGCGTATTGGATCTTAGTATGTCGCATTAGTAAATATTTACTGTACTACTGAGTACTTATAACTTGCATTTTTTTTTCTTTTCTATTTTTACCCGAATTTCGGGTAATCCGAACATGGGCCAGTCCTAATTAGTTCGGATTAGCTGGCTTCTACTGTATATATATATATATTTGTGCATCATATAGTTAATTAACAGCATAAAGTACGGCATGAAAATAAAAATAAAAATTAATGTATACAGAAAGCGCACGAAATTATCTACACTTTTAAATTTTTTAATGAGTTGAACCATGCAATATCTGCAACCATAAGACGATGAAACCTAGTCCCAGCATTTGAGAGCTCCAGCTAAACCATAACTCCAATTGTTGAAACGACGTTTCACCATCCTATGGTTGTAGGTTTTGCAGCATCAACAGCTTGTTCAACCCAACACAACCAAACATTTCTAAAGCAATACTATTTCTTTTTAAAATTATCATCTTATTTTTTAAAAGTGCCTTTATACTTATAGTAGCTGTTCCAAAACTCATCAAAATAATTCCCCAAGAAGCCAATGTTATTGAATAAAATTTTTAATATCAAGATATTTCAAGTTTAATTACATGTTCAAATGCAGATTTAATTTTTTATCTATATTAATTATAATCATTCAGATGCAGAACTAGCACGTAAACATGTGATATTAGATTATATAAATAAATTTATTGAACTAACTGAATACATTCATTGAATGACAACGTTAAACTGAAAAATGATAATCAATATTTCATCAGTCAGTTAAAAAGGTAAGTTAAGGAAATATATTCTTTGATCAAGAAACATTAGACAGCACAACATTTTATGATGTTAAAATATTATAAAAATTATGTAATATTGGTAAGATAAAAATCTAAGCCTAGAAGAAGTACAGAACAACGACAGTCGTTCGAAATAAATTTTAATGAAAGCACAATATAAATTTAAAACTTCTATTGCTGTAAAATGACTTTTTTAATCTTTCTTATTCACTTTTGAAAATGTCTAGATGAGTATTTTCAACCATGCGTGATTATAACGTAAGAAAGTACTCTTTATACAAGGTTAAATGACGTGTCCATTTAATTTTCGATTTAAAAAAATATACGTCGTGGTTATTTTTTTAATTCTTTTATTTTCTAAAAATGCTTTTTGTAAAAATTAAAGCGTCCAATATTTATAGAAGCTTATGTTTAAATTTGTGGAACACATTGTATTACCAAGGAGAGGGTCCGAGGTTGGTCTCACCGAATGCGATGAACATTTGTGTTTCGATAGAGTATAGTTAGTATATAAATATATGCCCGTCATAAAGCGCAACACCCAGGGAGTCTTGAGAAAATCAGTCGCAAAGTTTAAGCCACAGTTTATAATCCGATAAATTTCCTTCTTTGGAAAGCGGCTCCGTGGCATAGCGGTACCATGCTGGATTTCAGTTTTTTCTACTCGGGGTCGATCCCGGCTCGGACTTGTTTTTCGGAACGAAAATTTTTATCAATCATTTTCAAATCTCAATTGTAAAAATATGTATAATAATAGAAATTTACGAAAAATATGAATTAAATGTATGTTTTGTAGCATATAAGTGTTTTTTTAAGTACGAAATTTTGCATGTTTAAATATATAATGAAAAAAAACGCCGTATATTTTTATGTCTATAGACCAGAATTTTTTTGTTGTTATTTAAAATTATTTACAGTTATTTCAATGAATAATCTATTATTTTTCACAGAGAAATAAATTAAAACACGTGATATAAATACATAAATAATTATATTACTTTAATTTTGTTTCTATATGAAAGTATTTCGAATATTTCATGATTTTTTTTAATACGCTTTTTTAAATTCTAAATATGACTTTTTTTATTTCGGATTTTTGGTTTTGTAATTATTACCTACGTAACAACTATTTTCAGCAGTTCAATATCTTTATTCTAACTATAATCATAAGCATCCAAGATTTTAAAAATTCAAAAGTTAAAAAGCTATTTGGTGAAAAACGATACATTTATTTCACTGTAAAAGTAGTACCTTATTTATGTAAATAACAGTAAATAAATTTTTAAATTAGCTTAATTTTATGGTCTATAAAAGTTCCAATTGACTTTTTTTTAATTTGTTATTATTATTATTTATTTATTTTACCTTTAGTTTTCATTAAATATATTAACATGTAAAGATTCGCACCTAAAATTGTACTTATATAATTAAACTGATTTATATAAAAATATTAAGCAAGAAAAAAAAAGATTTCCGAAAGAAATTACTACCTAGACATTTATTCTAATTAAAAATAAAGAATCCCAGACTTTAAAAAATCATATTAAAAATATAAAAGCATATTTTAAATAAACCATGATATATTTCAATGAGAAAACAAAATGAAAATAATATATGTGTTCACTTATTTTATTTCTCTGTTAAAAATTGTAGATATTCATTGAAATAACTGTAAATAATTTTAAATAACAACAAAAAATTTCTGTTCTATAGACATATAAATATGCGGGTTTTTTTTTTCATTATATATTTAAACATGCAAAATTTCGTAGTTTAAAAATCCACTTATATGCTACAAAACATACATTTAATTCATATTTTTCGTAAATTTAAATTATTATACATATTCTTTCAATTGCGGTTCGAAAATGATTGATAAAAATTTTCGTTTTGAAAAACAAGTCCGAGCCGGGATCGAACCCGGGTAGAAAAAACTCAAATCCAGCACGCTGCCGCTATGCCACGAAGCCGCTTGCCAAAGCAGGAAATTTATCCGATTATAAACTGCGGCTTAAATTTTGCGACTGATTTTCTCAAGACCCCCTGGGTGTTGCGCTTTATGACGGTCATATATTTATATACTAACTATACTCTATCGAAACACAAATATTCATCGCATTCGGTGAGACCAACCTCGGACCCTCTCCTTGTAAGAATAGCTAGTCATTTATACAGGGTGTTGTCGAATTCGTCCGATAATTTCAGAGAAGTGATAGTACTCATCCAGATAATCTCAAATTACCATAGAACATAGGGCTCGCAAACCACCTATTTAATCAAAAATACAGGTGTTCGACCCTAACGCAACTTGGGTTGACGGTAATAACTTCCAGAAAACTGAAGTATGTTATAATGAAACTTTTAATAGACATGTTCACCTTTGTTGTAAGTATGTTAACATAAAAAAGTGTAGAAATTTCTATTATACGCGCCAGCAGCATGCGCTTGACTCTCCACATTTTGGACTGCTACACTGTTAAAAATTCGCAGCAATCTGTTCAGTCATTTGACCGTTTTCATAGAAAACGGTTAAACAACCGTAATTTAACGCTATTCTGACCATAATATGGGCAATAATGTCGTCATAATACCGTTAAATTTCGGTTATGTAACCGTTTTTTATAAAAACGGTCGAATGACTGGACAGTTTGCTGCAAATTTTTAGCTGTGTATAACCAGTTCATACCGTATCACTGCTTACGCGAGCACCCTATTTTTACAGAAACCTTTGTGATGTTATTACATTTCATGCATAACAAGGTACATATAGTTACATTTTTAAAGCAATATTTTTATTTTTCTCAAAATTATTACCGACAACCAGAGTTTAGTTAGGATGAAATACATTGTATTTGTGACTAAATAAATGGTTTGCGACCCTGTGTTCTATGGCAATTTTTCATCCTCTCGATGCCTACTATCATCCCCGTGAATTTGTCAGTCGGATTCGGGAAACCCTGTATAATACTCTAACGCAATTTTTCATTTTCACGTCGTTACTTAAAATTATGTATGTGCTAATGTTCTCTTAAAACAATTATGTCACCCAATCTTCAAACCGTAATAACCTAAATATTATAAATATTTTCTGGTAGGGACGTCACACAAAACAGAACTAAACATTCTACGCAATATGATTAATGGCTTCTGTGACTGAAAACGCTTCTGAACCATTTGCATTCATCAAGTGACGAGATATTCCTGTTGAAAAATAAAAAATAAAATACTGCAGTGATACTGAAAACAATTCAATCACACAAGTTTCAGCAGTTGTTCTCTTCTGCCTTACATTCTTTAAAGCCATAGTTTAATTCACTAAATAATTATTTCTAGCTCTTTAATTAATGAACGTAAAAATTTAGAAAACAAATGTTTTCTGCTGCATTTCAGATCCTTCATCTGCAAATGAACACTGTACAGTTTAGAGACTGCATATTTGCAGAAAATATTCATTAACACACCAATTTTAGTTATTTGTTGAGATTAGCGTTTGCATTGTTTATAATTTTTTTAATTTGTGTATTTTTGGCTAAGCCAAGTTGACTATTTATAATTAGAAGATTTAATTTTTATTTCTTAGATTTCTTCAACAACTGAGTAATATTGATATTTGATTACGAAATGAAACTTAATAAAACTGATTTTAAATGTATTAATTCCTTTTTTAAAAATTTACATTTTTATTAAAACCTAATATAATCGCATTTAAACTAAACTGTAAATAACAATTTATTTCACAAAATATATTAAACATCAAAGCTTAGCTTACTATAAACGCGACAAAATCTTTTCTTTGCATATAAGACACCCTTTATGCAAAAAATTGAAATTGTTTTGTTATTTACAGCTTTAATCTTTTACGATTTGGTACAGACAGGTCATATGGAACTTTAGGAATAGTATATTTATTGTAGCTTAGACGCAATTTCTTAGGAGAATCTTACACAAGAGAAACTCAGAATAAGTAGAAGAATTTACGTTTCCGAACTTTCCAATATTGTTATTTTTTCTATCGTAGCTATGGTTGAGAAAATTTGGATTTTTAGTTTATATGTGATTTTAGCATGCAAAGGTTTATGGTAAACATGTGTAATCTTCCAATGGGTATAAAATTTTTATTCACCAAGAGATTTGAATAATCAAAACAATAAAAAGTAATTAATTGGAATACTGAAACTAAAAATTAAATGCTGCATAAACATAGGGCTTCTAATACTGGTGGTATAGAATATTTTTAGAAGGTTGAGTTGAATGTAAGATTTCTTAAGAAAATCTAAAATAATAGAAATTACAATAGACGATCAAATCAATATCAAACATTAAACAAAAAATATTTTGTGATTTTAAATATTTGTCATTTTTGATTAAAAAAGTAATAAGACGTGTACAATAATAAGTTTTTGATTGCACAAATATTCGCAGTCGCATGCAAGAATAAGAAATTTATAGAAGAAAAAATGTAAAGTTTGCTTTATAAACTTAAAGCTGCCTATGAATATTTATTACGCTTTATCTGAAGATATACTAAAAAGCGTTTCATTCATTTACTAATCATTCAACATACTGGTACGACACGTGTAGCAGAAAATAAGTTATTCATTCTGAACTCTTGATTTTTACCTGGCCCAGCTGGCTCTCACGATTTATTGATTATATTAAAAAGTAGTATAAGTTAGAATTAGTAAAATCCATTATTACAAGCCTTCTTTCTTGTAAGGTGAGCCACACAGAAGCTTGCCATAATCTAAAAAATTCTGAATAATGTTGTCACTTATAATTGAGAAAATGGAAGAACCCTGTCTTTCAAAAATATTTCTATATTAATTTTTTGCAGTCATGAGAATGAATATATCTAAAATATTTAATAAGTTTTATTAAAGGCTCAATTAATCAATAGCTTTCATCAAGTCTTATCCAACATCTTTATTAAATTTCGGATGAAAGAGTTCAGATTTACTAAGCTATGCTATTAGACAGTACCAGCAACAAGAATTCAAAAATTAGATTCTGTAATAAATTCGTAACTGAACTTTTAAGACGACAGTTTCCAAGAAGAAAATTTCGAAAAAATATCTTATTTAATCTTTAAGCATAAAGTAAGAATAGGTTATATGTTTGGCCTTGTGGGAATATATGAGGAAGTTACATAAAGAAATGTACATAAAAGAATGAAAAGCATAAGAGTGATTTCATGTTGGATCCATTAGTTTCCATTCTGCTACCTTACGACTTTCTTCAAAGTAGATATGTTGTTGAAAAGATATACTTTAAAATACTGGACATAGTATCCATATAAAAAGAAGCCAATGCTTAAAAATGAGTTATGCTCTAAAGAGCATTAAAACACTATATTTCTTTTCTTTTGAAATTTATAAAAGAAAATGATTAATAAAAAATAAAAGTATGTATATGTTTTGTTGAATATTAAATAACTAAATAAAACCAATAATAAGAAAGTTAGAAATTATAATACTTTTTTGTGACATAGAAATTTTTTTAATTTTTAATACTAATAAAGAGAAGTAAAAATTAAAGAAGATAATATAAAAATGAAATTGTTTCTTTATATATATTAATAAAATTTGCTGTATTAAAAGTTATTATTTGCAAATTCTTTTCGTGTAGAGTGTTTGAGTTTAAATAAGAAATTTTTGTTATGTTTCTGAAAAACCAGACATAAAAAAAACAGATACTGGTTCAATTCAGAATTTTGAAAATAACATAAAATATCAAAAGTTTCGTTACTTCAGGAAACGGAAAACCTACCTTGACATGTTTTTGACTGTATATTAGTGATAAATCCTCTGTCACAAGGTAATTTCTTAGGGCATTCTTCACATGGATGTCCCCAAGCAGCACCTACAGTTGCGCAGCACAATTGTCTTGTGCAAACAACCCCTGTCAGCTGACCAGCGCAATACTGATTTTTTACTCTTCTGAAACAAGGACCTGTTCTGTAATCTGGAACATAATAGAAAAAAAAAAGGTATATTCATAACTTAGTTTACTAATATACATCAAATTTTACAGTGTTTATAAACTATAGTGAGTTACCTCTTTCACATCTTCTTCCAGTAAAGCCATATACACATGCACAACGATCCGGTCCTATGCATCGACCACCATTTAAACATTCTTCTTTACAAAGCCCTGAAAACAGAAATGATATTAATAATAATGGCTTTATGTAAGTCGTTTTATTATCACTGAAACAATATCGTCGCTATGTTCGTATTGCACAAATAATCCGTAATTGAATTAAAAAAATCAAAAGACCCTACTGCGTAAAAAGCGAACTAATTAATTATTTCCCATCAATGTGAAAGTATTTTTTTATATTACTTACCTAATTTTTTATTTACTTGTATTGATGACTTTTAAGTTGTGTTTAATTGTTAGTTTCTATCTATAAACACTGTTTTGATGGGGCCTATAGATGTCTATGAAGGTTAGAGTTGCAGGAAAGTCAGAGATCTTACCTACACAACGTCCAGGTTGTATAATATTTAAACAGAGCTTCTGACTGTAAAATAGTCAATGAAACATCGTCTTCATTTTGAAAGACCTATCCAATAATATGCCACTCAATATGGTGCGTAATTTTGTTTGTCTCTACCGCCATTTTGTATTTTACGGCAGCCATTTTGAATTTATAAAAACAAAACCTAGCCTATAACCATCGGACGTTTAAAACAAATCGATAAAGACCTCATTCATTAAAATCCATCCAGCCGTTGCGATGTTTCAAGGGTATACAAAAATCCACATACCCAGATACTTGTTAAGCACATAGCCCTTCTTGGCAGTCGGGTAAAAAGAAATATAATGCTGCCTATTATGTATTCGGTGTATCTTTAAAATAAGGGCATAATGATTTCCTAATAAAACCATTGATGTTGTTTTAATTTTGGTGTAAATCACTCAACAGAAAGCGCTGCTTTGCTGTATTTTTCACGATTCCCGCAATAGCTCTATCTCAAGAACGAATTTTCATCAAACTTCACATTCAGGTATACCTTGATATATATTATTGCTGATTATGTTTTGGTGTACTGTCTGCTCAGACAAGAAAGACTCTGGAACTAGTCTTGATTCGGTCCTGTTGCCAGGGTAACTGGTCATTCGACTTTATTTTAGTGAAATCCGGCATTTTCTTTTCTCCTGTTCAATCGGTCATTACGAGAATTATCGTAAACTTTTCTGCCCTTCTCTTCATACGGACGAAATTCTTTCCCTACAAGTTTCGGAACCTTCGAAAGCAGGAAATCAGGGGTTTTCTTGTCTGAGACAGACAGTAAATCGCCCAACAGGAGATGCTGTTTATGCTGCATTTTTCCCGATATCCGCAATAGTCCTCTTTCAAGAACTAATGCACGATATTTCAGAATCCTCACGATGGGCATAGATTGTGGTTTAATTGTGGCACTGTGATAGCGAATTTTGAAGTATTAACATGTATGAGATAGAAGAAAGTTTTGGGATTGCCACATCTGACTAGTTTAATCTGTTGTGCTGTTCAAAAATGTCAGCAATCCAAGAATTTCAAACTGCTATATCTCAGCCACATTTTTAAGATCGAGGAAAACAAAACATTCTCCGAAATTCTTGTATCAAGGCTTATACTTAAGCAAAAAATAAATTTTGTTTTTTGAATTATTTAATATATTTTTGAATTTTTAATTTTTAAGTGGATGCCAACTTGAAACAAGATGGCAGACCAAGTCAGCCAGTGAACTAGTGAAGATCTTTTTAACTCAAGTGCACACCTTATTCACATCGAATTTATAAACGAATGCTATCTCATGACAAATATTATATATATATATAATAATGCTGTATCTTATTCATAGTTTCTTATTATACATTTCTGGTTTCCACCGTTCATGTTTTGTTCATCTTTAGAATTTTACCAACTTGTTTATACATTTGTGATTTCATTTTAATTATATATATATATATATATATATATATATATGGAGAGAGAGAGAGAGAAGTCAACATTTGGTCTGAGGGTAGTTTTGAGGGCTAGGGACCATGTTCGGTGTATAATAATACCGAAATTTTCAGGAATTGCTTTCCTTCGAACAGCTGCAATACCTAGCGTTTAACTTTTACCGAAAATTATTCTTTTTAAACTGAAATTCCTACGCATTTATGTACCAACGACGTACAAGAAATAAAAAATATGCCTTTTAATGATGACATAAATAAAATTTGATAATAATAACTAATGTATTTTTATTTAAAACACAGAAGAATTGTGTTTTTTGAGAACAGATAAAAGAATGTTTAAGGAAATAAAAATGTAACTTGCGTAAAAGTCAGTGTACGGGTCTGAGAATCCATGAATGGTCTATGCAAAGGTATAATGAATAATACATGAAGATAAAAAAATATCCAAATAATTGATTAAAGTTTCACTTTCTTTTAAAATTTTCGTATTATAAAGTAAGACACAAAATAAAAAGAGTAAAAGCGTTTAAATTTTTTTAAAATTTTCTCTTTTTGGTCTCCTGCATGAATATATACGTAATAATATTTCTCACTTAAAAATTGTACTTCCCACATCTCACTTTTTCATTTGCTTCTTATATTAATCTTTTTAAAGAATGGACAAAAGAGAACAAAATTTTATTTATGCATTATAAAATAAAATAAAAATATTTTCTTTACAAAAATATTCTCTCATTTAACCGAAAAAAAGTGTATAAGACTATTAATAAAGAGAAAGTTTATAAAAATAGCACACTTGTTTCATAACATAAACAGTTTTTTATTGTCATTTGAGTTGACTTTTTTCCCTGCCGAATTAACAGTCATCTTTTTATAGTGAATATATTACGATAAACTAATTACATCATTTGTTCAAAACATCTAAAATGCTCTACCAGAATTTTGTATGTTTCAGTTAAATAAAAAGAAACATACAGCTTTTCCAGTTCAACCATAATATACCACGAAAATTCTAAATCATTTTGCCATTTTCCAGTTCATCATAAAGTCAATTTTGCATAAAACATGTTTTGAAGATGAAAATTTTAGAAATGGAAATGTTTCACATGATGGCAGAGTGTCAGTCAAAAATTATAAGTGAAATTACTGCGACGTTAACGTAAGAATCAAAATTTAAACCAAGAAAGAATGAATAAACATATTCTACAGAGTATATGAAAAGTTTGGTTTTTCAAGTAAGAGGGCTGGAGTAAAGAAAAATTCCTGATGCTAATATTGGAGATAGATGTAAGGTGAATTATGTGAAAGAAATGTCAATTAAGAATAGAGATTTCATATTAGAGATTTCATTTTAAAACCTGGAATGCAGACAGGTTTAATTAATCAGGATGACTGACGTAAGATAATTCCAGTTCTAGTAACTGGGAAGGTACATTTTACGTTTAAGGCGATTCTCAAGTTCTCAGCTCAAAAAGCGACAAACTTTCTGACAGATTTACTAACTCATTTTTAAACGTAAAGGCTCAAAATTGGCAGGGCTGATTATTAAAGTGATTTGGAATCGAAATGAGTTTTTGCATTTTTTTATAAATAAATTATTTATAGAGTTAAAAGAGATTTTGATCACGCGACAACCTGTTTTTCACATTCCTCGCGTTGGCTTTATCCCTTCTCGCGAAAAATTTGGTTCGAAATACAAAACTTGACTGTATATTCGGAACGATATTTCGCGTTTACCAAAAAATTCAAAATGTCTTTCGATAACATAGTTTCTGAATAACAACACCTACCAATTTCATGCGGTTGCGAACAAAAATGAATTAAAAAATGTGTCATAAAGATCATATGGTCATATCTTTTGATTTTAGAACAGCCTTAATATAGTGCCAACTGTTACTTATTAGAAAAATCTAAAATAGATTATTCTATTTGAACTTAGTGTTAATGTGGCTGGGATGCACAGTTTTTTTTTTTTTTTTATAATTAATTGTTGTTTTAAGTTTTGAAAAAAAATATTTTTTACAAAATAAAAGGACAAGAAACGATTTTGTTAGTTTGTTGTCGCAAAATGTTTCTCATATAACTTAAAATGGAGTATACATAAAATCTTGTTTAAACATATTGCATGCATATAAAATGTCAAGTACATAGCGAAAAACTTTAATGCTAAATTTTTTATACTTTGAAGCGAGTCCAATTATACCTAAAAAAGATGTAAAAAAGAAAAGGATTTTATCTTAAAATGAATAAAATTGTGAAGCGATTACGGAATAAGCATGCCTTGATTTTTTCCATACCGAACTAACTTAAATGAACTATCACAAATTTGAATTATGATGGAAAATAAACAACCCATTTCTTAGCGTCTAGACTAGAGATTAAAGCTGCAGAAGAAACGTTAAATAAACAGATAGATTGTTTTTCATCAATGCAGGTATTATCTCTTTAATTTTCTAAAAATTATAGTCTCAAATTTATAATTATTTTTCTACATACGCATTTTCTTTTCAATGATTTAGGACTTTGCTTAATTCACAAAACTCTATAGAATTGTAAATATTTGCATTTTTTGAATATGCATGATCATGTCTTTATTATTATTTTTCAGACAATAGATATTAAAAATGCTATATTCGTAATTTAGCGAGAGGACTGCTGCACTTTTCACAGAAAAAAAAATAAAGGAAACAAATATAAGAATATGAAAACAATATCAAAAAACAGTTAAGTATTAATTAAAATTTGCATTTTATGAATAAGAAACAAATTCATAATGCCAATTTTGATTTTTTAATCTTTTAGATGCAAATAATATAGTTTTAAATTTTATAAATACCCGATTTTATAAAAAAAAAAAAAAAACAAGAACGAAAAAACATGTTTATGGCATAGATTATGAAACACTTTCTAACACATTCAGAATATTGTAGCAAAAGTTCACATTTAATTAAGGTGAAAGATGATGTCTAAACTAACAATTTTGAAAACGCATAATGCATTTCAAAACTCAACTTCTGCTATTACCATGAACTTCTGCTATTACCACTCGGAAAAAAATTCGATTTTTTTGTGCAGCTTTGTATATGATCTTTACATATTATATTATACAGTATGCTGAAAGTTAGTTCAGTTAAACGCGTAACACAGTTGAAAATATCCATTCTGCAATTTCTGCCAATAAACGGATGTTGTTGAAAACTTTTGTGCAGCCCTGTATATGATCTATAGTATTTATACACACCAGGTAATATTTAAAAAATAATTAAATTTAAAAACTCATACTTCAACTGAAAACACACTCGAGCAATTACTGCTCGTAGGCTTCAATAGTTCAACTATTTTTCATTTTCTTCTGTAGCCAAATTCTTTTGTGTGTCCCTCTAAAGGAACGATAGATTCTATGCTTACCTCGTTCTATACTAAAAACCTTGTAGTACTTGAGTGAGTATATCCATTTGAATATGTTTAAAAAAGTATAATATCATTAAAATACACCACAAACGATAATTCTCCATGACCGTAATGTAACGGAATTCTTTTGGGTGTCATTGCAAATGTAACGTAAATGCTACACACTTAATTTCCAATACCGAACCCGCCATAGCATATAATGCTTCACTCAATAACATATATCCATTTCATGGAATTCGGACTACATTTATGCGAGTTAGAGAAAGGGACAGACAAACCGAATTCATAAACGATTTTCAACTATGTTGAAAAGTGTTAAAAATGAGCGCACTACATGAGTTACCCTTCGATTTTTATAAATGACGTGATTTAATATTTTTTCCTGAGAAGAGGAAGTAAATCTGAGTTACAAATGACATATTTCTTTCACCGTCTCAATCTAGCGACTTTAAAAAAATTGTACTTTTGAACTTTATAGAGAATAATTGGAAGTTCCTATCTTCCTTTTATTCACGTGTTTATTAATTAACATGAATATATTTTTGGATTTATAATGTGGTTTTATTGCCTGAAATGAAAACACATTCACCTTTTTTACAATTAAAAAGTTTTCATTTCGTAGAACTTATATTAAAAAAAAAAAAAAAAAAAAAAAAAACATTTAAAAAAATTCCTAAATAAAAATGAATTTTTATAAATTACACTATATTAAAATCTTGACCAAAACACTCTATGAATTGTAGAACAAGGAGCCCTATTTCTTTGAATGCATTTATAGACTAATATCCATTTGTCAATGAAAGAAAAATTCTTTTATTGCCTTTCAATTTTATAGATTATTAAATATATAATAGATGTAATTTGCTATACGTTTTCTTTGAAAACTTTCAAGACCTAGAACTTCTGAGTTTTATAACAAAAGCTCACATAAAAAAAATACAATTGATTAATTTATTCAACCATGCGTAAACAAATTTTCTTTTGATTCGCAATATAATTAAATGTGCCATCAAATAAAATATGTATTTTATAATAAATTTTTTATAAAAAAATGAAATTTAGAAATACTTTAATTACTTTGGAAATAAAACGCTTTTCCTTTTTTGTTGTTATTCCGAAATATTTTTCATTGACAGAAAGCCTTTTAAACAATTTTAAAAGGGAATAAATAAAATCTCTTTTTTTTTTTTTTTTTTTTTTTTTTTTCTAATTTGAAAATTGCGCTTTTTTTCTCAGTTTCCCATTTGCCAATAAAAAAAAAAAAACCTTGATAATAATAAGAATCAGTACTTTAATTAACTTTTGAAAAAGCCTTGAACGAAATTTACATTTATTCACATCCGTTTTGTAATTCTAGGAATGCATTTAATGACTTTTCTTCATTATAAATAAATCTTTCTAAATAAAATGTCACCGAAAATGAAATTACTTTATTTTTTATTGTTGCAGCATAAAAGTTTTCTATAATTTTAATTCTTCAATTTTGAAATTATTTGCTCACTCGAAAATTCATATAAAGTTTACCAAACCAGATAATTACTGCCTCAGAAATGAAGTTTATTTTAGGTTTATTCCTTGAAGTTTAATTTCAAGAGAAATTTTAATCAGTGCAATATTGTAGGATTCATGAATGATTGGACATTTTTTACAACACGAGAATATTAATTAAGAGATATTTATAATTAAAGTACCAAAATGTAAACTAAAACTGTGTTCCGATTTGTTTTGGTAAAAAGAAGAAATAAGAGTCGCATTAAATTTGTACAGAAAAATGTTGTAATATACCGTGTGAGTGAATGCAGATACTATTGTTAAAGTTCTCGTTAAATGACTATAATTTTTGCCCTTTTGTGTTAAACAGTAACAAGCGAGATAAATTGACAGACTAAATTATGTAAATGTTTCGAATGAGTTTGCTGGCTAAGAAGCATGTATAATTAGACAATTAGAAGCTCCAGAAATATTTCTGTTTCAGGAACTGCAAAAAAATCTGCCGAATTCAAAATGTTTCATCACATTCTCAGAATAAACACGTTTGATAAGGGGTTATGGTATAGAAAATCATATATTGATAATTAATATACTCAAAATCATGTTTGTTCCTAAATTACTTTTCGTTAAATTATTTGGGCTCTCATAAATCTCAAAATCTATTCATTTACTGACTAATCTAACTTTTTTATCTGATCTGAAACGCTCTTTTTCATAATAATATTACTTCCTGTCAGAAATAAATCTTTAACATAGCTAAAGATTTAGCATTTCGTTAATCTTTGCGTAATGTTTATGATAGAAATTAAACAGCTGTCAGTAGATAAAATAATAAGTAAATAAATTACTGAAATGATTTATTTATTGCTTATTTAATACAATCATTATAAGACATTTTTCATCCGTTATCTATTGCCAGATTCACGTCATTATATTAGAATTTTATATTTTGAATACTAACGGACTTTTTAAGTTAACGGTTCGACAGAAGGCTATATTCTCTGGAGACTTGACTACTGGCGCTGAGGATGTGAGAATTTTGTATGCGAGTTAGGGGATCACCTACCCTTTTCTCTGGCTATTATAATTATTTTTCCTGGAAGACTTTCTGCTTATTTTGTGTTGAATTTCGCATTTCGGGATAAGAGCTTTTGGGTTCTGTAAAGGACAATATGCAATATTACCGAATCCGGCCTTTTTACCATCTTTCCTAGTCTCGTATAACATTTTACGAAGTAAAGAAACAAATTTCACTTCTACAAATCATCCTGACATAATAGTGGTGCCCAAAAAAGAAAATGCTGAAGACAAAATTTACGGAGGTGATCTCCTAAGTTTTAAACCGTAAAACTGTTTTCTGTGCAATTTTTAATCTTCAAAATGCATTAGAAAAAATCTTGTGTGTTTTATCGAAATAATTTTTCGTCCTTATGATTGAAATTCCAGCTTTCGAACAGATGTCTGAAATTACGGCTCTCGAACAGTGGATGTTTAAAATTCCGGCTCTTGAACAGCAGATTCTTGAACAGTGAATCCAAAATTCCGGCTCTCGAACAGTGGATGTTTGAAATTCCAGTGCTCGAACTGTGGATATACCTCGTCTGACATCGGCGGTCACTGTTTTTCCGCCTCCCTGATGATTTGTGTTTGGTGTGCCATCCTCCCTGTTTCGGGGAGCACCGCTGCCCCTCCATCCTATAATACTCCGTACTTCGGGAAGCACTTCTGCCTCTCCTCCCTATAATAGTTGGAGTTCGTTTTTTTTTCTTCGGTGCACATATGTCAAGTATACAAATTTTCTTATCTGTGTGTGTTCTGGTGCGACCATCGTCATGAAAGTGCTGCATAGAAGCTTGGATCTTCCACCGTCATAGCTTTTCGCTGTGGTGTATGCGCGTAAAGAAAACCTGTTATTGTGAGTGTATTTTCTTGAATATAATTAATTCAAGATGGCAATATAAGTATAGATTTAGAAAAAAAAATGCTATATAAACTTTATATATATATGGATATGAATTAATGTCATGTTAAGTCTTAAAAATGTCATGTGTCATTTGTCATGTTCCATCATTTGCCAAATATTTTTATTTTTGATATAATTTCTGTGCATCATCATATTATACTTAATATTAGTTTACTTAGGATACCAGTTTTGAATAGGTATAAAATGTGAGAAATTTCTTCACATTTTGCCAACACTTTCTCCTACTATAAGATTTTTTAGTATGATTTAAAATTTGTTGTTATGATGTGAAATTTATACAACCATTAGTAGTTCCTCTTTTATCTTAATATTCTTTGAGGCAAATTATTTGGTAATAAAAAAAAGAAAAGTTTGATAAGATCTCAATTTGTTTTATGCTAAGTTTCTGCTTCAGACAAATTGACTCATGAAGAAAGATTTCAATTTTTGTTTGTATTTTATGTTGTACTGTGGTATAATGCAGCATTTGATTGCAGAACCATTTAATTGCTATTTTTATTATTTAAATATGTGGAGGGTAAAGGTTAAATTTCTATTTGTCATATTTCTTGGTTATACGTGTATCTTAAAAGATTTTTAAAAGTAATGGCTAAATTTCTTCTTGACATAATAAAATGCAGCAGTTGGAGAAAATTCTGAACAATTTATAAAAACTTCTACGGAAAATTTTATTTATTTTAAGTGTGAAAAAGTTAATATACCTTGTAAAACGAAACGATGCAACATTTTAAAGTTATATTTATGCGTGATTTATTATTGTGCTTCTATTATTATGTTTAGATATGGTAAAATGATGAAGCATCTATCCTATTGTGCATTTGAATTCATTGATATACAAGTTTAAGGAATATTATTTGTTTTTGTGTATGTTATGAAGCTAAAGAAATTCTTTAATTGAATGAAAAATATGTAGAGTTTCGTAAATATAGTATCCTTTAAAGTTTCAATTTGATAATTTATGGTGTGATTATTTTATGTGTATATGTAATATGACTTCTCTGGGAGTGACTGTTGCTTATGCCTGCAATGCATCCAATTAGTTAAAACAACAACATCAACATTTATTTCAGTTTTTAAATCGAACACATGTTTTAATTATTTCAGTGATGCTAATTTTCAGGCAGCAATATTTCGTGGATTAAACCTTTTTACATTTTTAGATAAAGTTGACATTTTTGCTATTAAACCCTTCTTTACCTATTACTGTCTCCTAAATTAAATTTTTATGTAGAGGTCAACTTTATAAATGCATATTTTATTTTCGGATTTTCAGCTTAAATAACTTTTAGGTAGTAAGTATTATTGTTACATAATGCTCATCACATGCAGATATCATGTTTTTAGGTCTGTTGATTTTTTTCAATTTTGTTACCATTGCCATTTAATATATCGTAATGCGAGTGTGTGTAGATTCTTTCATAGGACTGGTTACCGGTAATTGCTCTGTGATTGATTACGTTTCATATATGATTTGAGTGAGACGGCCGCTTATTCTTGTCGGATGTGGAATGGATTACTTGCACTCTTACAGTTTAATTTTACTATCACATTTACTTTATTGTACATTCTGATTCGAAATTTTTATTCTGTTTCGGCAATGTTAAATTTCACAGAAGCACAATTCTTGCTTTCTGATTTTGGTCACATTTTTTAAGTTTATAAATTTTACAATTATAACATGCATAATTTGGAGCGATTTTTTTTCAATTTTGCCTCCGAATCGTTTTTAGCATGGGCTTTTCACTCGTACACACACACAATTTACAAGATGGTATTCAACGATTTTCAGAAATCTTTTTACACACACTCTGTTTGAATTTTGTTTCTGACAGTTTGGATGCATAAATCTGCTCATTTTGTACTTTCCACATTTTTACATTTAATATGTGTGCTGTGATATAGTTTTTCAATGAATTTATTCACACATTGTTCATGGTGTCTGGGGTCTTTTCATACCCAAAAGGTTTCATTCTACACATTTGTTCATGTTTTACAGAAAATGCTATCCACAGACAGTTTTTTGTCATATGATGGGATTTATTAGTGGAAATATTCCACGGTATATATATATTTTTTCATAGATGTCATTTATTTAAGGTACAATTACAGTTTTTTGCTGCATGTAGAACTTTAACTTTGTACACTGATTGTCATGAAATATTCACGGAAGTTTCACCAATTGTTGTACAACTTGAGTTGGTTTACAAAATGTTTTTTTGGAGTTTGTTTAATTTTACACACACACACATACCGTTGGATTATTTTTTCATTTCTAAATTTTAAACAGAAAATTCTTCATTTTTTTAAGGTGTTAACTGTATCTCATTCAAGATTCTTTTTGTCATTGTCCACGTTATAGTATTAAGTTTGGAAATATTCTACAGAATTTTAACATATGCTATATCTTTCAAAATTCTACACTATTTTAAATTTTAGTTTTTCTATATTTACTCTTAATTTTGTGGAGACAGGTGCTAAAATGTATTTTTATAACACTTAGTAGATAAGAATTTTTCACTTTGTCATCGCACCCATTTCGTCAAGGGTTAGAATTGAATAGAAGGGTTAGTTTCATTTGCCATCGAACCACTTTCATCAACGGTTAGGTATTATATTTTGTATTACTGTATGTAGATAATACAATTTTTAGGTGATAAATCTCTTAACTGGTGAGTAATTTAGATGGAATCACGAGATTTATCCTTCACTGTCAAGACTGTTTTCTGGGATGATATGAGCTGGTACAGGTATGCTTAGTTATATGTTTGATCATTATTAAAATTTGTGTTAAATAGTTACAAGTTAGATAAGGTTTACATGCACACATTAGATATATTTTTTTAATTTCACAAACATCGAAGTTCACTATGTTCTGCAACATGTACAAGAAAACAAACGTTTTTATACGTCAGACATCTGTTTTCACACTTTTAATAAATTTGATATACACGTTGTAATGTCATTAAGTTACATATGACTTTCAGAGGTACTTCTTACGCCACACACAAGTTATACAGAGGGTCTTCAACCTTCATTATTTTACACACGTACTTCCTGAATTTTTATTGTACCTAATGTGCTTACCTCCCTTCATTAAAAAAATATAGATATTGTTACTATTTATTTTTATTGGGGTTCACACAGCTTGTTTACGTTTTTCATCGGTTCAAGGATTTCAATTATCATGTTTTCAATAGTTACATATTAATTTAAATTTTGAAATTTAATGTTATTAACATTAGATTGTTATCAATTTTTCACTTGTACACACCAGCCATATAGTGCACTCGGTTCTTTTGATAGATTTTTAAATTCTAGGTTGCCTGTTGTACAAAACTATACTCAAGACAATTTTCTGCATTTATATTTTGTTTTATCACATGTTCACACTCGTAAATGCTAAAATGTAAGTGAATTACAAGTAGTTGTTGTTTTATTCATAGTACAAACTTAGTTATTAATTTTAGCAGTTAAATTGGATCGCATTAGGCAGCATTGACGCTCACATTATTTAAATTACTACTTAATTGTCTAGTTATTTTAATTTTATTTATGGAGTCTATTTTAAAATAATTTCATGTACATATAGCACATTGCACATTCATATACAGATCAAATGTGCATTATTTTTCCTCCGTGCAATTTACAAATTTTTATATTATTTTATATTTGTTTATTATGTTATATTAATTGAAATTGTCACTTATATCAATGTTTATAGTTTATAAACATTTTAAAATTAATGCCACTAGGCATAAGAGAAAAAGACTCTTTACCTCCTGTACTAGTACTAATCCTACATATACAAGATATAAATTTTATATGTGTACATTGATTTTATGCAGTTCCTCTTCCATTTGAGTGACAAGCGCCTTCACCATTAAATGTCAATATTTTTTTCACAAAATTTTTATACAGCCTTCGAAACCATCATATTTATGATTCATGAAAATTTCAAACAGTTGGGACAATAAGAACTACTTTTATAATATTAAATGATCCAATGTGAAAAAAAAAAAAAAAAAAAAAAAAAAAAAAAGATCAGCACACTTTAAAATTCTGAATTCTCTATTTTTTGTCGAAATGCGGAAAATATAACGCACACTTAAACAAGTTACATTTTACTTTAAAACGACACATTACGTTAAAAAAATGTGTAGGTATTACGGTGCCCTGATACGGGGTGGTCTGGAAAGATTTTCGTTTAAAAGTATAAATTCTTACAAAATCGCGTAAAATGTATAAAGCCATACAGCATTTAGGTTTATTTAATGTAATTATCATGGTCTGGCCAGTGGTCATTGTCGGGCAGGTCAGCTAGTACATTATAAAATACTTTAAGATACCATAAATTTGCTAACTATGCATATAATTATAAAAATAATAAAAAATTGAACTTTATTTTTTTAGGTATAGTATTTAAAAATCAAATAATCTTATTAGTGTTTAATTTAATATTAAATTGCCTTAATATTTTTCGGAGATAAATCAATATTTACTTAATATATAACAAGGAGTAAGCTTATAATCGGTTAGAATCGGGATGAATCTAATTATAACTCATAAAAAACTGTATTATTCATTTGCTTTAAATTAGATTTTTTATAAATGAACCTCTTAATTACGCACAAAAAAGAAAAAAGAGAGCGTAACAAAAAAGATAATTCATATTTAAAAATAAAATAACCTTTTTTTTTTCGTTTTAAAAAATATCATTAACGAAGAAGTAAAGGAATCTAGTTTATTGCTCAATGCTTATGCTAAAATTTTTTTGTAGTTTCTTTATTACATTTTTTTTGAATTAATGCTAATTGCATATTGTGATAGTGCGTTTTTAAATTTGGATTTAAATTTTTGCTTCTTGGAAACGGATGTCGTTTCAGTTGAAAATATAAAAGAAAAAAAAGGGATAGGTACTTTGTAATTTTCATGTAACTGCTGAAATATTATATTATTCACACATTGTAAAAACATTTTACATAGAATTAAATTTTATTTTACTTGATTTAATTTGAGCAACCAAATTTAATTTCAAAATATTTACTAGATTTAATTTGCATATATATATATTAAACTAGAGGATTCTGCCTCTGCGAGCTAGGCTCGCCAACTCACGTTCAGACTTTGCAGACTCTAAAAACATGGTAAAGTGCCCTGTATAAAAATATTGCCAGTTTACGGAAGATTGAATGATATTATCACGAAGGATGACTATCTTCTATAGTCGGGTTGCCACACTTTTCCATTTGAGTAAGCATTTTTTGGTTACCATGGCCTCATTCTTCGTTGTTATGATATATGACGTCTATTTTGAGATTGATAAGTAAGATTAATTACACATTTAAAAATCCGCTTGAATAAAATGGTAAGGTTAAAAATGTCACTGCCTCTTGGACTTTTATAACAACGCTATGGACAGTATTCTGCCTTTGGGTTCAAGGTTAAAGAATTCGGTCTGCTTGGGAATAATATTCAGACCCACGGTATTTAAAAGAACTGTGTTTTGAAAATTTACGCTTATGTTTTATATTTTGTTCGAGTTTTCGACATTTTTAGGAACAGGTATAACTAATGTATGAATTCTTTTCTCGATTTTAATGCACTATGATACATACTTTCATGTTATTTTAAAAATGTAAATTGCTTATTTTAATTTATAAGTATATACGGTTTTCCTCATATGTATTTATCGAATAGTACTTCGTAAAAAAAAGTATTTTGCTGATACATTTACCTATATTTATGCTGCATCAAGTGATAGAATGTACAAACAAGTTATCTAGCTGCGCTTTTTTTACGCCATGTGATTCCCAATGGGACGTCACATGAATATTATCTATAAGAAAATCGTTTTAAATGTATAGTTTTAATGTATGTCGTAATTTTCCCTATTAAATGCGTTTATCGCACAATAATTATTTTAAAGTTTTTTTTTCCACTTTTAAGATACCCGTTTAAAGATATTATTCAATTTAAAAGCGTTTGGGAACATTATTAGTTGAGCTTTTTAAGCATGACCTAATTTTCACCATTAAAAGTTTTTAATGGTATTAATTTAATGATTTTAGGCATTTTGCATATGATGATATTTAATATTTGGGCATTTTAGATGTGACGTAAACGTCCTCATTAAATGCGTTTCGCATGCAATAATTTTATTATTTCAAGAATCTCACATTTTTTTAATATTCACGTGTAAATACAATTTTTATAACGCAATTTTCCCTATTTCTGCATTTAACATGAAATCATTTAATTATTATTTTAAAGTTTCAATTCTGTTTTAATAGTCACGTTTAAATACAGTTTTTATTTGAGAGGAAATATAATTCTTTGCGATGTCTTACAAATTCTCATCAGTACAAAAAAAAAAATTCACCTTTCTAAATATGAAAAAGAAAACAGCTTGGCAAAATGATGAAAAATTGAATAAAAGATTGAAAAATAAACCCTAAAAAATTAGTCAAAAAATGAATGAGTTAAAAAATGAGCTCAGTCTGCATACCGCAATTTTGTGAATTATAATCCTTACAAAAAAATTATTAAATTCCTATGTATAGTTTTTATTTTCAGTAAAACTTTTTTATCGGAACGATTTAATCCGACTTCAACATTAAATAACCCTAAAAATAATTCTTCGATTTAAAAAGGTCTGTTTCAGCGGGTTTATTAAACATTTCTCTGTAATACTACCACTTTTCATATTTTTGTATGCAGCAGTTTTATTAATATTAGCATAGAAAGATTTCCGGTCACAAAAAAATCATTTACGGCGGCGGCGGTGGTGGTGACAACGATAGTTACTTTTTTTTAGAATAGAAAGAAAGTTCAATTATTCTTTTAAATAATATAGGTTGTCTTTATAAACAAATTTTGCATGCACTAAAATGAGTCATTTGGTGAAATATATAGAAAAACGCTATACATTTTTAATAGGTGGATGTACTAAAATTTTAATACAGGAATACGTTATTTTTATAGCAAATCAAAATTAGCATTCGAAATTTGGTTGTACTTACAATAAAAAAACCCCCCTCTAATCTTAGATTTTGAGATACTTATAATGAGTGTGTATTTAAACTTTTGGAAAAAATATTAATTTGGCATAATTTGAAATTTTACTATCGATAGTTCTCGTATTCAAAAGTTTAACATAATACTGATCGTAATATTTAGTTTTTAGTAGTTTAATTCTATCGAAAAAAATCAGAGCAATAAAATATATCCACGGAACCATTCGAAACAAAAAACCTAAGATTATTATAAATATCAGCTAGTATTTTTGAACTTACAATCAATTCTTCTTAAAGAGTAATATTTTTAATAAATATGACAATTCGTAAACCTCTAATTCGAATTTAAAAATACACTTTGATATGCCATATCCTCATCTTTTAATAATTTAATCTAAATTTTATTAATGACTATGTAAATATTTAAAATTATAGGTTGTTGATTCGATATTATATTTAGATACGATTCTAAAAAAAATTGTACTCGAGTCAATTCAGGGATTTCGAGTCAATTCAGGGATTTCGAGTCAATTCAGAATAAATTAATGATAAATATTTTTGCAGTCTGGCGAGAAATGAATAATTAAAAAGAATTTTTTGGAAACAAATTGAAAAGCAATATGTTGGATATACGATAAAACTCATCAATTACAACGCAATATGTGAACATCTATATGCGTTTAAAATTTTCGTAGGCGGCGTAGGTGGAAATTGTAGGTTTTAATAAAATACTTTAACTATTGCAGAATCTATTGAAATCAGAATAGTAAAAATAGAGGAAACGCGTGTATAGGATTTGATAAAACTTTAATTTAGATTGAAAATAGGAAAATTAAAGTTGTTACCTACCGTTCTTTGATACATTTTCTGCCTCTTAATATTCTATGCAACATATAATTTTAATTATTTAAGTAATTAATTATACAGGGAATAGTTTAAAAAGATGATCGTTCAAAGTTCATGAATTATTATTTAGTAATTGGTCTTAGATAAATCTTAGTCTAAGATGTACTGGTGCATTGAATATATTCAGAATATGTTCTGTACATGTGTACTGTATGAATATTACGGCTATGTATTTGCTCGTGAGAGTCATTTCTGGAAATGCGAGATAAAAAATGTACTGTAAATGAAGAGACTTAAAATGTTTATATGGGCCAACTGTAAAAAAACAATAAATCAAATAAACAAACAGACACAAATATAATCCCTTTGTTACAAATTTAAATACTTTTCTAAATTTCTTTAAAATTTTTAAACTTCCATGTTTTACATTCCACTTTTAATGTATTCATCTTTAAATTGACGGAAGAAATAAGACTTGTTCTTTCGTTATTTGATTCGTCTTACTAAAAATGTGTTTGTTTTATTTTATTGGACTTATAAGAGCACATGTGACGCTTTGATAAGTGTAATGAAGCAATTTTAACGCAAGGTTTAAGAGTATGTGATTCATAAATTAACAAATCTGAAAACATTAAACTTTTACCCTTTAAAGTAAGCATATTGTAGTATACAAGGTGTCCGCTCTCAACGGTGTCCAGTGTCTAATTTCTAAACCCGTTAGTCATAGACATATAGTTCCAATTACAAAAAATGTTTTAAATGAGGCAAAAAATTATTTTAAAAGTCGTTTTTACCAATAAAAACATTTCTTAAAAAGTTACGAAATTTAAATTTTTATACGGTCCGCCGATATTATCCTCCTTAATAAAAAGCTACGGGTTGTATGCGATATTAAGTAAAACTTTTCTATTACACTAACAAGTAGGTAAAAAAAAGTCCCATTCATCTAACACTAAAATTGACTGAGTTATGAAGCTGTGAATTGCATGACTAATACCAATTTTCTGCATCTGAACACAGATGAGTTGGGCCATGATTCCAGGTGTCGAACACAAAGTGCTTAAAGTTTTAGAAGGATTTAATTTCGTGTGTACATTTCTACATTGCAGCCGAAGGGAATCACTTCGGGGAAGTTTTAAGGAAACTTTATTTTTTTATTAAATTTTAGATTAGATAGTCTAATATCATTTTAAGATATGTATACTTTTGTGAAAAATTGCGACTGTTGCTTTCATCATTTCATTTAACAAAAATTCTGATATTTTTAGGGTTCCGCACTTAAAAAGTAAAAACGAAACCATTATAAGATCACTCCTGTGTCTGTCTGTCCGTCTGTCATAGCTATTTTACTTGTAAACTATGCAACGTAGAAAGTTCAAATTAGCTGAAGTAATAAAAACTATTGACCCCCATATTTATAGATTATTAACCATTCAGAGATATAGTTAGGAAAATTGTAGAGTGGCTAATTAAATTGGAGGGATCATGACTGAAAGCTTTCGTAACGCCGAACCCAAAAATACATTTTTTTTTAATTTTAAGTATTATATTTTAAGAGGTATAGTCGAAAATGTAATGCAAAAATATGCCCGCCTCCCTCTATTTCCGAATCTACTGAAACTAAAAATAGGAAAAAATTAAGGGTTGCAGAAATTAATTTAAATCTGCTGGGAAACCATAGCGATTACCCTAGATCACATAGTTTTTAAGAAAATCGCATTTTTCGATTACACACAAATTTGAATTTGCGGGCGTTAAGGAAAGGAGATGAGGAGCGCTGGACGTACCTATCGTCGCAGAAATATAAAAGGATTGTTGATATTGATTTTAGAAAAAAATTGTCGGTAATTAGCCAAGATATTAGCTCTTTCAGACATAGTAGGACGGTTTAATCATACACAAAGACACGGGTGGCGTACTCTATGCGGGATAGGCTTTTAAAGCCTAGATAATAATTTTTAATGATATATTGTGTAATGCAGTGCCCAGTAGTAGTATAAAATCAATAAACGTTAAAGTGTTAGAAACAAAGTAATTTAATTAGAATTAATCACATAATTACTACGGGATTCGCCTCTAGATTACATTGAGTGGCTCTCTCAATATGCCACCAGTGTCTTTAAAGGCTATTAAAAACCTATCTGGAAAAACTCGGCACGGACCAAGGAGGCGTTGCATATTCGCGACATCCTTTCGAAGCACGATTAGCACAAGTTTAAACTTTGGACAAGTGTTTTGTTTTAGGTACACTGTTAAAAGAAAAGATAATTACTACACTGAATTTGGGTTTAAAAAATGCCAAATGAAATTTTAAATATGCACTAATTTTATTGTCAGTACCGAATTAAGTTCATCCTAAACAGATTAGGATAAGATTAAAAACGTGTTACATAAAATAGCAATATTTGATAATATTTAGACTTATATCTCTCTGAATTTTCATGGTATATTCATTTATACTTTTCTAGTATATACAGCTATACTCATCCCTACGTTGTATAGTTCTTTACAAAGCATTATTATTCTTTTAGCAACGATTTTTTTAGGTAGCTTTCTTTACAAAAAGCTACCTATTGCAGCCGTTCGGAGGAAAGCGATTTCAAAAAATTTTGGTATATTTTCATCGATCATGAACCCCAGACCCCGAAACATCCCTCCGTTCAAAATTGATATATATATATATATATATATATATATATATCCATATATATATATATATATATATATATATATATCTGACCTATGTCACACTGTAACTCTCGTATTTATGAACCGATTTGGATATAATTCGGTGTGTACATAGTACATACCAATGTCTCGACCGAGTTCGTTGGCCAGCTTCATCCGCCATTTTGTTTCAAAATGGCGGCCATTTAAAATTTTTTTAAAAATTTTAAATTTGAAATGTGGTACCAAAAAAAAATTGAAAATGGAAAAAGATTTTTTTCTTATGTATTTGACCTTTATACAAAGACTCCGTAGCAGTTTTTGTTTCGTCTATATCTTAAAAAATGGCTGAGTTATAGCATTTTGAATTTCTAGCAAAGCTGACATTTTGAAATGTCCTGAATTTTGTCACGCGATAAAAGGCGTATTTATGAACCGATTTGGATGTAACTTCGTTTATACATAGTACAGACCAATGTCTCGAACGAGTTCGTTGGCCAGCTTCATCCGCCATCTTGTTTAAAAATGGCAGCCATTTAAAATTTTAAGAAAAATGTAAAATTGAAATGTGGTAGCAAAAAATTGCAAATTGGAAAAATATTTTTTTCTTATGTGTTTGACCTTGATAAAAAGATTCGGGAGCAGTTTTTGTTTCGTCTATATCTTACAAAATGGCTGAGTTATAGCATTTTGAATTTCTAGCGTGGCTGACATTTTGAAACGTCCTGATATTTGCCACGTGATAACAGACGTATTTATGAACCGATTTGGATGTACCTTGGTGTGTACATAGTACATACAAATAACTCAACCGAGTTCGTTGACCAGCTTCATTCGCCATCTTGTTTCAAAATGGTGGCAATTTAAAAAAAATTAAAAAAAATTAAATTTAAAATGAGATACCAAAAAATTTAAAAATGAAAAAGATTTTTTTTGTATGTGTTTGACCTTAATACAAAGATTCCGGAACAGGTTTTGTTTCGTCTGCATCTAAAAAAATGGCTGAGTTATAACATTTTGAATTTCTATTGTGGCTGACATTTAAAACGACCTGATATTTGTCACGCGATAACAGGCGTATTTATGAACCGATTTGAATGTAACTTGGTCTGTAAATAGTACATACCAATGTCTCGACCGAGTTCGTTGGCCAGCTTCATTCGCCATCTTGTTTCAAAAGGGTTGCCATTTAAAAAAAAATGAATTTAAAATGAGGTATTAAAAAATTGGAAAATGAAAAAGATTTTTTTATGTGTTTGGCCTTGATACAAAGATTCTGGAGCAGTTTTTGTTTCTGAAAATATGTTTTTTTGTTTATATCTTAAAAAGTGGTTGAATTATAGCACTTTGAATTTCTATTATGGCTAACACTTTGAAACGATCTTGTATTTGTCACGCGATACCACACGTATTCGCCTATTTCGATGGAAGAAGGCATGTGGATAGTATACATCAATATCTCGACCAAGTTCGCTGGCCAGCTTCATCAGCCATCTTGTTTGAAAATGGCGGCCATTAAATTAAAAAAAAATTATATTTAAAGTGAGGTGCAAAAAAATTAGAAATTGGAAAAGGTTTCTTTCTTAAGTATTTGACCTTGATATAAGGATTCAGGAGCATTTTTTGTTTGTCTTTATCTTAAAAAATGGCTCAGATATAGCAGTTTCAATTTTTAATGAGGGTGACATTTTGAAAAATCTGATTTTTTGCCTGCGACAGCACTCATATATATCAACCGATTACGATGTGAGTGAGCATGTGCACAGCAATTACTAAGGTCTCGACCAAGTTCACTGGTTAGCCTCATCCACCATGTTGTCTTAAAATGGCAGGCATTTTATGAAATCGCCGAATTTGGCATTATATACTTTAAATAAAAGCAGCTTGGATAAAGATGACTAATTTCGTGAAATTCTCATTCATAATAATTTAGTATTGAGAAAAATTAATATTGAATCTCATGTATTCGGTTTCCACTAAATTGAGTTTCGTGTGTTTGAATAATATAAGTTGGCTTTTTTAAAATAAGGAATTTGAAAGCTACCTCTTCCTCCCGGAACTGGCCGGAAGGACTTTATTAATAACTAATGATTATTTATATTTCTAGTAAATTTGTGAATGACGCCTCTTTCACTGTAAAAAAAAAAAAAAAAAAAAAAAAAAAAAATACTAAAGTTTTTCTAGGAAACTGGATTTCCTAGAACTTTTTATGTAACAACAATAACAAAAGTTCCTGTAACAGCGTCTGTTACAGGAATTTATCTTGTTGCCGTTACATAAAAAGTTCTAGGAATCCCAGTGTCCAAGAAAAACGTTTGTAACTTTACAGATTTTTTTTTTTTTACAGTGCTCGTAGCAAAAAATATGCATAAACTTTAAACAGCTATTATCCGGTAAATTACATTCTTAGAAGAATGGGGCAATTTTTTTTGTCTTACTTCTTAGTCTACTTACTAGTTACTAGTTACTTTTGTCTTACTTTCTTAACCGGCAAACCGTATACAAATTTAAAATTCGTAATTTTTTATGAAATATTTCTATTGACCCAAATAACTTTTAATGTACGTCTTTACCTCATTCTTGAATTCGAAATGTTTGTCTATTCCTAACGATTTAGGAATTAGCCATGTACAATCTAAAAACAATTATTATTTACATATGTTTATTAAATACAGCTGTTTAACTTTTTCTTACCTTTGATTAATTGATTTTTATACTGTGTCCATTTGGCACACTCTACTGCAAAACAGCAAAACCTATCACTTTTAAATACTTAATTGATATTAGAAACATGCCTTTTAGAAATAATAGGAAAAATTATAAATGTCAACACACCAATATTGAAATTATAAAAGAATACATTTTTTACTTCTCATTAGTTTCAGAATATTTTGCTATTTTTAAAAAATACTTCTTTTGAATCAAAACATAAACTGATTCCTATTATCATTAAAAGTGATGTTTCTAATGTCCATAAAAAATTCGAAAGTGATGGGTTTTTAAATTTTGAGTACAGTGTACCATCGGATACATAATGAAAATCAATAAATTGAAAATAAGTAAAAGTCTTTAAGTAATAATTATATAATTCAGAAATTAAATAAAAGTAATATAATTAAAGTAAGTAAATAACATTTCTTTTCCATGTTATATACACACATATATATGTACAGGACGTCCACTCTCAACGTTGTTCAAGGACTAATTCCTAAACCTTAACCCTGTAAAAAAAGAAAAAAAAAAAAAACTCTAAAGTTGCTTTTTTAGGAAACTGGGATTCCTAGAACTTTTTATGTAATGGCAACAACAAAAATTCTTGTACAGGAATTTTTGCTGTTGTCGTTACATAAAAGGTTTTAAGAATCCCAGTTTCCTAGAAAAACTTTAGTAACTTTACAGATTTCTTTTTACAATGTAGGCATAGGCATATAGTTCCAATTACAAAAATGTTTTAAATGAGGTAAAAAAAGCATTTTAAAAGCGAATTGGGGTCAAATGTTTTTTAAACTACGAAATTAAAATTTTTATACCGTTCCACGGTCCCATTACTTATATTTGGTAAAAATATCCTGTTAAACTAAAAAGTAAGACAAAAAAAAAAAAAGTCCCGTTTTTCTACGATTCAAACTGATTGAGTAATACTGTTTAAAGTTGAAGCATCATTTTTACTGCGAAATAGATGTCATTTACAAAAAATATAAATAATAGTCACATGTAAAAAATTAATAGTTGAGAGTAAAATTAACATTACAATATAAACTTGAAAATTATTTTCACTCTGACATATTAATGAAATAATACAACTTGTACTAAAAACATAAGTTAAGAAATAACAGAATTTTTGTTAAATGAAATAATGAAAAGCAGCAGTCGCACTTCTTTAGAAAATGATACATATTTTAAAATGCTGTTAGATTATCTAATCTGAAACTTAAATTAACATTACAATGTAACCTTGAAAATTATTTTCACTCTGACGTATTAAATAAAAATATACAACTTAATTAATAAAAATTTAAATTATCTTAAAACTTGCTCTAAGTGAGTCTCTTCGGCTGCCATGCAGAAATGTACTGGAGAAATAAATCATCCTAATACTTTAAACACTTTATGTAAGATCCCTCGAAGCATGGCCCAACTCATCTGTGTTCAGATGACAAAAACTAGTATAAGTCATTCACTTCAAAGTTTCATAACTCGGTAAATTTTAGTGCTAGATGAATGGGACTTTTTTTAGTTTACTTTTTAGTGTACTAGGAAATTTTTACTAAATATCCCTTATAGAACCGGGAGACGGTATAAAAATTTAAATTTAGTAGTTTTTTTTTACAATAGAAATGTTTTTATTGGCTCCAAATTGCTTTTAAAATACTTCTTTACTTCATTTAAAACATTTTTGTAATTGAAACTATATGTGTATGACTAACGGTTTAGATATTAGCTATTGGGCACCCTTGAGAGTGGACACCCTGTATATACTATAATATGTATAATGCAAGCGGCAAAAGTTCACGTTCACATTTTTTTTTGTGAAATACATGCATACTTTCAAGAATTGAGGTAAAATTTCTTCATACTAATCGAGATGACACATGCGGTCTTAATTGAATTTGAGGCAAAGTTTTACAAACTAAACCCTTGAATAAATCTAGCTTTAAAATAATTCTGAACTGTCATTCTCGTGCTGAATATGTTGACGATTTCTTCATACCGTATTTTTTAGTATTTTTTATTCCGCATATACTAGTATATATATTTCGTATTCCTTCATAGGACGTTTGAGAGTAATCATACAGAAATTATGTTTCATATCTAAAACTTGCAATATCTTTCATACTTTTAATTAGATTTCTACCCAGAGTTAACTGGATTTGTATACAACTTTAAGCCTGTAGGATTTTTCTGGTAACACAGCTAGAAAAAATGCAGTTAGAGAGGAAGTTTATGTTTGATGTATAGCTCTTTCATCAAATTCACTTTATATGTAATTAAATGTATGAAACATTTAAAATTAATAACTAAAGCCATGCGATGTTTTAACAACAACAACAACAAAAATTATTGTCAGAATAGTTACATTTGTCAACTAAGATTAGCACGATAACGGTGAGGAATAGTGTTACCACGTTCAGTGTCACAAAAGGTGGGACAGAGAGACAATAAAAGCTGGACAGTGACTTCTAAATTGGGACATAAAGATACAGTAAGTCCTATGAAAACGGAATTTCTCTATAAAAGAATTGATTGTCAAGTGCACTACTCAACAAGCGCGAAACTTTCTGACCCATTTACTAACTTAGTTTTAAACGTAAAAGCACAAAGTTGGCAGGGTTGACTATTGAAACGATTTGGAATCGAAATGAGTTTTTCATTTTTTGATAAATAAATTACTTATCGGATTATAAGCAATTTTGTGTAACATGACAACCGGTTTTCCTCTTTCCTGTGGCAGGTTTTTCTCCTTTCGTCCCGATATTCGTTTCAAAAACCGACTTTGACGGTATTTTTTAAAAGATCGTTTACGTTTCAAGAAAAATGGAAAACGTCTTACAATTACAAAGTTTGTGAATAATAACACCTGCCAATTTCATGCGTTTCCGAACAAAAATTAATTAAAACTAGAGTCATTAAGTTAGTTACCCCTTTTGATTTAAGAATGTAAATGTAAAATTACAGGGACTGTCAGAAAAACTCGTCTTTATACACTAAATTATTCATCATTTTTAAACATATTATTTCTGTACTGATAGAAAATATGCTTTTTCTGTTAATTTTTCACGAAAGTCAGAAAAAGAGAAAAAAAAATTCCATTGTTTATTTGTACGCATGCGTATTGGCTCTATTAATACTAAAGATAGAATTTATTTTTAAAACACAAAACTGAAAATTCAATAAATTAAAATTTCTAATTTATTTAAATACAAAAAAACAAAAATAATGCTTTCGAATTTTATAAATTAGCAATCTCCCCTACATTTAAAATTTTTCGCAATTTATTTTTTAGAGTATTAAAAAAATATTCTCTTTTAAAATATGCTTTCTAAGCGAACGCATTTATAAATAATATATAGTCGTTGAAATAAATTTTAAAAAATTTTACTGTAAAAAGCAAACATTTCTTCTCGAATTTAATGGCAAATATAATATTCATATTGTACATCTAAAAATCAATTTTTGTCCTTTTTAAAATTCGCGTAATACACATTTTTATCCTCTATTATTCTATAAGTGTTAAAACGCTAGCAATTATCTTATAATGACGAAATCTAACCGCAATAAAGTTTAAAGTTGCGATCTTTCTGAACAAGAAATTTATCAAGCCTTACACATAAACTTCTCTGGGGCCTAACCCAATCCCCCATTTGAAGAAAGCCCATATCTTCATTTTAAATTCGAACTGTTGCAAGCGATCCCTGGCTTAGTGGTTAAGGTGGCACAAAGCCTTTAAGCTTTCAAAAAAATCAGTTTTCGAATTTTCTTTTATTCTGAATTTTAAAAAGATTTTCAACAATATGCAAAAACCTCCATTCAAAAATCTGCAATTTCTTGAGTTATAATCATTTATAGATGGTTTCAGTTGAAAGTCCATTGATATTGAAACTTTAAAACGCGTTTTCTCAGATTAGTAAATTTGGAGTTTGCACGCACTGTTACTTTTAAACTATATAAGCTACAGCTTTAAAAATTTAAGAAAATATTCTTTTCTTTATAGTCTTCATGCTAAAGCAAACAAACAAACAAACAAAAAAACCCCGCAAATTTTGGTTAATTATTTTTTTGCACTTGAAAAACTTGAAAATTTTTTTGTGCTAAAATTAAATTTTATACAAAACTTTTTGTATGCATTTTGGTTTTAATTTAGAAGTAGGTGTGTTATGGTTCTAATTTGTTCAAAAATTGTTTCTATATACATAATTTAGAGCTTTATCATGCGCGCAACACTTAATGATTTTAATTCTCGCTGTAGTGAGATTAATATTTAAGTTTAACATTTAAATATTAATTTTCTATATACAACATTTATTTTTCTGTGTAATATAGCCAAGAATATATACTTCAGGTAGAAAAGGAAAAAATATCTTAATTGCATATTATTTGTGTTTTGGTACTTTGAAAAAGGCGATGTTTTTGATCATTTTGACAAACTCAAAGGTCCCGTGCCTCCTTAAGATATCGCATTCGAATCCGTCCAGTCCCGGGTTTGATGTCAAGGTCAGCCACAAAAGAAAGATAGGAGTATTAAAAAAAAAAAAAAAAAAAAAAAAAACTTCAGTATTCAAATGGCGGAAAATTTCTCTCCTACAACGGAGAAAAAAAGGAACGGAAGCATTTTCCATAGCCAGATATTTAATATCTTGTCACGGAGAAAAAAGAAAGGACATTCTTCAATTAACGGAAATATTCTGCAAGTTATCCTGCCAGGAATATTTCCGTGAATTGAAGAAAGTATTTCTGGGAGTGTGTAAGCTTAAATGCAAAATTTTCATTGTCCCAGCTGTAGGACTATCATACAGTTATACCTGCTAAGGCAAAAGCCTGTTTAGAACGGAACTTTTCTTTTATCCCTTGCGATTCTACCTTAGTAGGTTTTATTATACTAAAGGAAACACAACGGTCATTGTATAGTAGAAACGGAAACGCTAGGAACTGATCCAAAATTCCTATTTAGCAGGTATAATTGTATTCATATAATATTGACTATGAAATTGTTCGTTTACACAAGGTTTACCGAACAAAGTACATTAAAACTTGCAACAACAGAGTCGGCAGAAACCACAAAAATTACGTTTTTGGCCGGTCTGCATGAAGGCAGTTAGAATTGTAAGGTGTTTCTTTGGAAGAGACTATAAAAAATTTCCGTTATAGATAAGTTCTGTCCTCACAGGTTTTACAGTATTAAGTTTCAATCGACTCGGGCTAACGAACAGATACTAAAAGAAATTTAAAAGAATGTATGCATCATGAAAAGTCAAGACTTTTGGCACCCTATGCAGTGGGTTACGCGGGACAGGTTTTGTAGCTCCTGAAAATCAGGACATCTGGTAAGACTAGACCGGAACTACAGAAGTAATCTAACATAGGCGTCACTCATTCTTGACAGATGCATTTATTCTAGCAGTAAAGCTTTAGTTATCCCATGCCTTTTTGTGGGTTTCTGTGAAAACCGCGTCGTGCGACTGCACACACGTTCCGGATTATTAAAAAGTTATTTTTTGTTACGCAGCCATAGATTCTTTAAATGTTCTTTAAAGTAATCTATACTAATATTATAAAGAGGTAATGTTTGTGTGTTTATTTGCAGGAGGTAATCTCTGGAACTACCGAACCGATTTCAAAAGTAATGGTAGCAAATTGCTGATGACAGTCCCTGTTCCAACATAGACTTTATTTTATATCGATGCCACCACTCCTAAGGGGGTGCAGTAGCAAAAAAGTTCTAAAAATGCGATTTTTGTTTTACTAAAGGGCCTATAAACTTGAAATTTCGCGTGGTAGTTACTTATACGATATAAATGCAATCTGGGAACAGTTTCTAAAAAAAAAAATCGAAATTTTAAAAAGGGATGAAAATGCGCGAAAAGAGTTTAAAAAACGGTCTGAATTACGATTTCTATGCAATGTCAGGAAATACAAAACCGATTTCAAAAGTACAGGTAGCAAATTGATGGTGACACTTCTTGTTCCAGAATATGCAGTAATTTATGTAGATGCCACCACCCCTAAGGGAGTGCAGGAGCAAAAAAAGTTCCAATAAGGCGATTTTTGTTTTACTTAAGGGCGTAGAAAATTGAATTTTTGCATGGTAGTTACTTTTATAATATAAATGCACTCTAAGAACAGTTTCAAAAAAATCGAAATTTAAAAGGTATGAATATGAGCGAAAAGCGTTCGAAATTACGATTTCTATGCAATCTCAGGAAATACCAAAACAATTTCAAAAGTAATGGTTGCAAATTGATCGTGGCACTCCTTCTTTTAACGTAGGATATATTTTATATCGGAGCCACAACCACCAAGGGTTGCAGGAGCAAAAAACGTTCTAAATTTCGATTTTCGTGATAATGAAGGATATAGAAACTTGAAATCTGGTATGGTATCTATTTATCAGATGCAATTGCTTTATAAGAACTGTTTCCATTCCTTTTAAATTTAGAATTTTTTAGAGATGCGCAAAAAGCGGTCTAAAAACGTTCTAAATTACGATTTCTATGCAATCTCAGGAAAATACGAGAGATGAGATGTAAATGCTCTCTAACAACTGTTTGTAAACTATTCCCAATTTTAAAAAAATATGAGCGAAAAGCTTTCTAAAATTTAAAATCTTGCTAAACTATCATTTTTTTTAATTGTAAATTTCGTTAATTACTTATATGATATAAATGCTCTCTAAGAACAGTTGAAAAAAAAAAATCAAAATTTAAAATGGTGAAATAAGTGGAAAGCGTCCTAAAAGTATTATTCTAAATTAGGATTTCTTTCGAATTGTTAAAGACAGAAACTGAAAATTTGATAAGACGTAAATGCTCTCTAAGACCAGTTTCTAAAAGATATGAAATTTAAAGGGTTAAACTGAGCGAAAAGCTGTTTAAGAACTTTCTAAATTACGATTTCACTAGAATCTCAGGAAATGCTACACGATTTCAAAATTTATGTAGGCAAATTCATCTGAGAATCGCTGTTCTAACATATTCTCTATTTTATGTTGGTGACACTACCACCGTAGGGATGGTAGGCCGTTAGACTAGAAGATTGGAATATGGCATGATGGTTACTTTTAAGATGTAAACGAGGGCTAAGAAATTTTCCTAAAAATTCAAAACCTCAAATGAAAACTGAAATGAGCGTTAAAATCTCAAAATGCATTTTAAATGATCTTTTATTTAGAATTAGTTTCAGTTCTTCTTATTAAGTTAACTCTCATTTTCAGCTAACGCAGTGTAATAACGAAGTTTAGTGAAATTGTGTATTAATTAGTAATTATTTAATTATTCCCAACAGTGTAATTTTTCTAATAAAAAACAGGCACACAAATATCATTTGGCATATTTCAATTACTACGCAAGAAAAGTCGCGGATTTTACTAGTTTAATTACAAAATTATTACAGTCTTTAAATTTATTAATGTTGTACTTCGGAATATGCCTGTCAAGGTCCTCATAGGTTAAAATCTACATTATAAAAATTGAAGAGTTTTTTTTTAACTTTTCCGAAATCTATCTTAAGAACTTGATTAGAAAGTTTATTATACAGAGAGATTCAAAATGAATGGGATGAAAAGGCAAGCAACGTTAAATTGCTGAAATGGATTTAATTAGAAAATAAAAATGTAGCGGCAATTATACAAGATTTATGAGGCAACAACGAAAAGTCTGATATTATCGAAATCGTCACTAGAAGCGCTGTTATTCAAAATGACGACATCCCCGCAAGAGAAAGCGCACTGTGTGTTAGAATACGCAAATCTTCATCTGCTGCCGTTGCTCAGAGACATATTCTGGATCAAATCTTTTAAAGAACTACCTCATCGTCAAAATATCATAAAGTGGATGAAGCAGAACTTACAGTAATGAAAGCAGCCGAAAAGTAACATGTTCGACTCAATAACACCAGATATGCTATCAAAAGTGTGGCATGAATTGGATTACCACACAGATATTTTTTGTGTCACGGAAAGCGCTCTCATCAAACACATTTAGAAATTTGTATAGATATAGTTTCACGTTAAATTTGTAATTTAAAAAGAAACCTATTACAGTATTCACATGTATGTTTCCTTTTGTTCCATTTATTTTGAATTACCCTGTGAATTATTATATATCTATTTTAAAAACGTTAGTGTCCATCCTAAAACAAAAAATAAATAACAAAACAAAATTCCTTATTTTATAAAGAAACGCTACTGAGTATTCTTTATGGATAACATTTGTTTTAAAATTAATTTCAACTCTTTTCTAATTTAATATTTCAAATTTGTCCTTTTTTTAGTAAATACAAATGGAAACACTGCTTTTGCTTGTTTGATATTCATAGCAATCAACAATGTACACAAACGAAACAATTTTACAAAATATGAATAAATATTCCCTGCGAGGTCGAATGCTTAAATTTACTTATATAATAATGTACTTTGTATTTTCCCAATATTTTCCCTTTAAATTTTCAGCTCTCCAGAATACTGGAAAAGACGAATCACTAAGAATTTCAATTCCATAAAGCACGAAAGAAAATATGTAAATGCAAGATGATTGAAATGGAAGTATGAGAGATAGGATTATGGTTTTTCTCTGTGACAGAAATTTTCAATTATATTGGTTATGGTGTGAAAATGAAATAGAAAAATTTAAACATTTTTCTTCCAAAGTAAAATGCTTAAGCTGTTATTTACCTATATAATGGAGTAAGTTTTTATTTTTGGAAAATAAGGGGTTTGATATAGTATGAAATTATTAGAAAATCATGGAATATTCTTTTTCATCTTGTGAGTATTAAAACATAAGTGACATCGACTTGAATTAATTAATGAATATACATTGTCAAGCTTTCACAAACGGTAAATTAAATATTTAGGCAAAAACATCATTAATAGATTCAAATTCTTGCATTTGCCTTGCCATTAGTTTCTTACACCTAGGAAATAAAACATATATCTAAAAACTGCAAAGGCACTTTTTGTATGGTTTGAAACATTGATTAAGAATGGAGCAAAAATATTTCCAAGGTAGTAAGCTTTTATTATATTAAAAGAAAATCTTTGAGAAATTGACTAAAATGCAAATTTCTAGGCTTGAATTAAATAAGATTGAAGACATTTGTGAAAAAAGTGTTATGTAACTAAAATGAAACTTCAAGTTATTTAAGATTGCCAATGGTTTTGGTTTATTTTCTTCTAGACACCATATTTTAAATGTTAATGCATATAGTATTCGGCTCTCTCACAAAAAAAAAAAAAAAAAAAAAAAAAAAAAAAAAACTTATTAACATTTATTTTTATACTAGATATTATCCGTCGAGATTTAACGGTAAGCAATTTGCCAGTTTCATTAGAAAATGTTTCAATTATTAATTAATTGCTTTTAAATTAATTAAGCATTGAAAATTTTAAAGAATTGCTATATTGTGTTGTTTATAAGAGATTCCTACTGATTTAAAGCAATTAATGGTGCTGTTAGTACAACCTAATAAATTAATGAAGTGAAAGAATTTTAATCTTGTAATTAAAAACCTATTATGATTTCTTTTTAGTGGGAGCTTTACTAAAAATATTAATTGAATAGGTAGTGAATTTTTTTCCCTTACTGAAATATCAATTTCTTCAAAAAAGAAAACGATAATTATTGTTTTCAATCTATTTATTTTTTAATTATGCGACTTTTAAAAATTTTCATTAATTGTATTTTATCAGTATAGTTCTTGGAACCCTTAATTTCAAATTTTCTGTTTGCAACTACCGATTTATAATATATATTTTAATTACTATAATTTTGTTTTACCTTTTCAAACAATATTAAATATTAGACCGTAGATATCAGTGTAATTTATTGTACAGTTTTCATATGAACATTTTTTCTTCTTTCTTCTTTCTGTTTTCTCTTCTTTTCTTTTTCTACTGAGAAAAATCACCTACTTTTCTTAGCATGTATATGTTTTATCATAATACAACATAGGGAAAAATTGTTGATCAGTTTAATTTATTAATCGATAATTATATGTAAAATCTTTTACTTTAAATCTTTTTAACACAAAATAATTCATAAAGAAATGCCGTTATGTGTTAAATTTTACGTAATGATAATTACAAAGCATTCGAATAACAAAAATACAAATCATATAACGTATCCTCCAGAAATACGATATGAAATTATAGAAGTGAATTGCAGTATATTAACAATATTAAATAAATCATTATGCAGTAGTGAGGTTCGAAGCCACGCTCTCTTCTGCTTACCCGGTAATTCCATGTCAACTTCAACCCCGCGTTTCGAGCTTAACTATGGGTTGAATGCGAAATCCAAAACCCACCTACAGGAGGTAGGTTGTTCGACCGCGCATGCGTATTCATTCTTTTCGAGAACAAACATAAACAGAAAGCTCGGATTGTATGTTTGGTTTTTTGTAATATCGTTCTTTACTTTTATTCTGCAGTAATTATGGATGACAGAATTCGTAGACTTCAACAATTAGAATTTATTGAAGCTCGAGAGCAAATAAAAAAAAAGCCCCTCAAAAAAAGGAAATGTGATTATGATCAACTGAATGATTATGAATTTTTAAAACGATATCGGTTATCTAAAGCATCATTCGACATGGCACTCCAGATAATCGAGCCTCAAATAAATGTGGCCAAAACACATTTAAACAATGTGATCACCCCAAAAGAACAATTACTGATAACACTATGATTTTTTGCTACAAATTCATTCCAGTATACAATAGGTGATCTATCGGAAGCCAGCCAAACTTCGGTTCATCGAATTCTCGTTCGTGTAACCGAGGCAATAGCTTCCCTGCGACCAAGATTTATCAACATGCCGGAAACCGAAGCAGAATATAGACAGGTACGTTACATGTTTTTTTTTTATCCATATTTTTTTTAGTTTTTGTTTGTATGTGTGCTAGTCGTTGTAATAAAAACTCATTAACATTGAATTTTTCTTTTAACTATGTCACTGTCAGGCAAATATTTCAATAGCTTAATATACTGTATATATATGTAACGAATTAGCCGCTACTCCAGTTATGGATCTTCTGTCGTGGCGTCGGTCAGTGCCCGACCGATGGGGGCAGGGGCGAGAACCGCGGACGCGTGCGTGCCTATTTCTGAGCGAACCCTCGGAACTTCTAGCATATTTAGGTAGTCGCAGGCCGTGAGTGGTATCCGGGAAATCAAAGTAAATTAAGATAGTAGTTGTTCCAATAAAGACACAGTTTATCAGGGGACCTGATTTATTGTTCTTTTGTTATATCCTTTTGAGAAATCAAGCCCCTTTTGGCTTGAGAGCTGCTACTTTACTTTATGGACATCGGGCTTGGGAATTGTGTACCGCCAAGCGATACTTAAGAGAGCCGAGTGACGTGGAGTTAGTGCATTCTTTTGATGGTAAAAAGCTCTGTCCGGGGACCCGTGCATCGGTATAAATATGCTGTATTTCGCATTATTCCTAGGGGCCGTTGAAGTCAAAGGAGGCGTCTTTAAACTATAATTGGTCGTTAGCTGAATGATTGACTGCCCGGGATAAAGGCTGTGGTTTGAGTTGGCCGATCGAATGCAGCAAGACTTACAAATTGTACTTATTCAGCAAAAGTATTCTTATGAGATGTGCCAAAACGATTTCTGAAAGTTATAAGCTGCGATGCTGAAAAACCAACTTACCAGGGTCAAAGGCGTTCAAACAACTGAGACACAATTACAAAAGCATTTTAAAAGTTTTAATTTTAATTTCTAAATTTAAATTTTAAAAAGGGACAAAAAGGGGATTTTAAAAAGGGGCTTAGCTTTTATCGTTTCATATATATATATTTTTAATCTAGATGAATAACATGTCAATATAGCAAATAAGTTTAATGCCCGAACTTAATGTTGAAACTCAATTCTGTTAAAATCCAAAGATGTTTAATTTCATTTTAGACAATTTCTTGTAATTTAACTTTTCTTTCACTATATTTTATACTTATGTCCAATGCACACATACATTTGTGGAAGAAACTTGATTTTTAATGTTTGTAACATCTAAAAATTTCACTGATTTTTTAGATGGAAATGTCATATTTAAATTACAAGTGTTTCAGAATAAATTTTACTATTTCCTGCATAAAGTTATTCTGATTTAGAAAAGAAAAAGGCAATAAATGAACATAATATTTTGTTAAAACTTGGCACAGCCAACTCTCCTTCTTAATTCAGACTTGAATAGCAAAGTAATAGTTTATTCGATGTTTTATTTACTCTTGGTAGTCATAATCAAAACAATGTTCATAATCTTCTGTTAATTTGAAATTTCAAACTATTTGTTTCGATAATTTGGAAAGCTTGATTTGCAATGTTTCATATGTGTTATAATAAGCAGTGTTCAAAATCCTTGCTGGTCCGCTGGTCACAGACCACCAAAAATTCAATCAGACCACTAATTTGAAAAAGTGGTCTGCAGGACAAGTAACTTTTTTCCCCTATCTCTCACAGGTAAACTTAAATTTTCCCGACCCTGAGAAAACCGCAATCAAAAACAAAACACACAATTATATTTTATTTAAAAAAATAAATAACAATTACATTAAACCTTAGTCAGTTGAAATAAATATCTAATTAATAATTTTATAGTTTTTCTTTATGTAATGTTTATTCAATTTTTAGTAAATTCTTATTTTACATTTTACTTGAAATTCTGGATTTTATCTGAAAATTTTGGATAGCTGCAAATAAAGTTTGGTTTTTATATCTTAGGAGGGGTGGGGGATCACTCAAAGGGTTAAAGGGACTTAATGGAATCGTATGTAGCGGGCCAGTGATGATGACTGCTGACCAGTAAACTCTCATGCTTACTGGTCCTTGGGACCAGTGACTTTTTTTTAAATCAATTCTACCACTGATTATAAGCAAGTATATTATGGAAGCTATTTAGTCGTCTGCGGGGACAGCAATCAAATAAATTTCGTTAATTTTTTTAATTTATGCTGGAGAAATTGTTAAATAAAATTTAATATTACAGTTGCATCATTTGTACTTATCTAGCAAATGACAACGATTATATGTCAACTAATGAAGAAAATTAATTTTTTTTTTACATGTAAAGACAGACTGAAATTGAATTTATTGATCACTGACAGTAAACATTACAGGTATAATTTTATTACATGAGGTAATTTTGAATAGGATATTTTTTTGTTGTTGACCCTCCAAAGTGAAGCACTTTGACGCTTTCAAATAAAGGTATTATTCCTGTTTGAAATTGATAATTGTTTTATTATGTTTTATATGCAAGTTTACTTTAATCCATATATATTTTACATGTCTCTTTGGAATTTGGCTTCTTACATATTATTCGGGACAGGCAGATAGATCGTCAAAAATGGTTTTCCATTGCGAAATTGGTTTATCATTGTCAGTTGCCAATCGTGTTAAGGGTCATTTAATGTTGATTTAATAAATACATATAGCACCATAAAAAATGATAATATAAAAGCAAACTAAAACGATACAAAACAACAATTTAGCATACAATTATTATGTATACATAAGAACAATATATTAAGGATTGTAATTTTATTTCCAGCGGTTTGCTATACTTACCAGAATAAATATACAATATAAATATTACGTGTACTTTTCTGTTAGCCACGTGCCAGTGTTAAATAAGCATATATATATATATATATATATATATATAGTTCAAAAAGAATTTTTGACCTTCAAAATGAAAAGATAACAAAATGTATCATAATAGACTTAAATTCATAATTACATGCACTTGTGAAGCATAATAACTGACGTTATGTGTTGTATAAACAAAACATTACAACATTAAAATAAATAAGAACAATCGTGACCACGACATATAAATGCAAAAGACATATAAATGAAAAACGTATAAACAGTGTTTTACTGTATATATAACACTAGTGCCCGACTAACAGAAAAGTATTATTTTATGTAATGCAAATATACTGTATCAATGAATATAATATTCTATTCCCATGTTACCAGTGGCGTAGCCAGGATTTCGTTTCAGGAGGGGTCCAGAATTTTTCCTCTAGCTTATATATATAGTAAAACCTGTCAAGATGAAATCGCAAATATTGGTGACAGTTCCGTTTTACACAGGTTTTCATGTTATCAGGTGTATTTGTATAGTATTCTTTTCAATAGTAGTATGGAACATTTATGTTTAAGACAGAATTCCACTATAGGCGGGTTCCTTTTTTAAAAGTTTTGTGTATTTATATAAATATATACTTATTTATGTCATATGAATAGAATAAAACTTGCCGAAATAGTAATTATCTATGACAGAATCCTGTCTTTAACGGAAGTGTTACATGGTCTTAATATGAATTGTGATACAATTAAATTTACTAAAAACCTGTCTGAAAGGGGATTTTTATCGCTCTTTAGTGAAACCTGTGAAAGCGGAATCTTTCTATAACGGAATCCTTTCTCAAACGGAAGAGTTTCAGGATAAATTTAATTAAATCAAGTTTCATATTACATAACATTTGCTTACAATAAAGTTTGGATCAAGTGGTTCAGTTTAAAACAGCAATTTCTATGTTTAATTTCTTACCATTGAATTAAGAACTTGTGCTGTAATAGATACTGGATAACGATTTAATATAAGTGTTGATCGCGTGAGCCGTTAAATCCCCATGGGAGATAGGGGTTTAACTTTAAGAAAAAGATCTTGCATTTTCAACTACAGAAACTACTAATGTAAGAAGCACACACATCAAATACAGTCCATGCTGGAAAAAGTAGTTTTGTTACAACTGTCTAATTCAGACATAATTCTTTTGGCTTTCTTTGTTTCATGTCTTGTCATTTTTTATATCATATTCGATCTAATAGTTGCTTCCAATATCTGATATTTTAAATGTTTATATTATGTTGTACGCACATATAAGCAGTACTGGTACATTTATTTGTACTTTTTCTATAAATTTTAATTAGTAAATAAGTGTAATTAGCATTGAAATTTTAACTTTTTATACAAAAATATAATTGTAACATGAATTGTGCGATTGTACTCTAAATTTGAATCTACCTTATTTCAGGCCAATGAAGATTTTTTTCGAATTGCTGAATTTCCTGGTGTAATGGGTGCTGTTGATTGCACTCATGTTGAGATCTTATCTCCGGGAGGAATCGATGCCGAGCGTTTCAGGAACATGAAAACTAATTTTTCCATCAACGTCCAAACTGTTGCCTCAGCAGATTTAATTATACAAAATGTAGTAGCCAGGTGGCCTGGCAGTGGCCATGACAGTATAGTACTGGCGAATAGCACATTGGTGGAAAAAATGCAGGAGCCACTGTTCCAAAAATATCATTTGTTAGGCGACAGATGTTATCCCTGTCAAAGCTACTTGCTGACACCATTATCTCAGCCAAATTCACCAGAAGGAATTAGGTAAGTGCATTTTCTTTCTGTTAAAAAAAAATCTACCTTTTACTTTGAAAGATAGTATATTTGATAAGTTATCATGAGATTTAAATGTCATGGTTATCTTCTATTTTCCCGTTGACCACTTTGTATAATAAAATAACCGTCGCTAAAAATGCATAAAATGTGATATCACTTCCATTACATATTCATGATTTTCAGCCAATAATAATACATAACTTGATATAAAATTTACAACAATGATAAACAGTAGAGCTATAACCAAAAATGTACATAAAACCTTGAAAACATGCATGAGAAAACACAAAAGAATATCTTTCATTAGAAAACTAAATTATCTTATTTGCAAAATGAGTAAAAATGGAATGTATAGTATACAGATCGTGCTAGCACTGCATTTAAAATCAAATGTGATACCAAGCTTTTCTATTACTGGCATTAATAACATTGTTTGGCAAGATTTTATATATATATATATATATATATATATATATATATATATATATATACATATATATATATACATAGAGGTTAATGGGAGAGTAGATAAGTAGAACCAAATACATAAACTGTCAAAACTTGATGTAAAGTAGAAAAATAAACTAGCATTATGATAATCTTGTATTCAGACAAAAAATAATTTATTTAAATTGATTCTAGTTATAACAGCAGAAATGTATTTTTTTCTTTACTGATCTTGATAATGATTTGTTAAGGCTGTTTGTTCTCAAATCCAAAGGGACTACTTTCAGATACATTTTTAATTCATTTTTGTTCAGAAACAGAAATGCATGAAATCGGCAGGTATTCTTATTCAGAAACTATGAAATCGAAAGATGTTTTTCATTGTTTGGCAGATACAAATAAATACAGTAAAGATATTTCAGAAAATGTTGTTAAAGTTTGCATTTTGAACTGATTTTCCGTATGCGACAGATGAAGAAAAACTGCACCAAAATCAATTTTAACTCTATAAATAATTTATTTATCAAAAATGGAAAGCTCATTTAGATTCTAAATATCTTCAATAGTCTGCCCTGCCAATTTTATGCCCTTACCTTCAAAAATGATTCCATAAATTTGTAAGAAAATTTCTTGCTATTGATAACTTTAGCAGGGCGCAGCGCCCGGCTACCCTTTTTATTTCTTTTTTGCGCCCGGCGGCTCTTTTAAACCCCTCCGATGAACCTGGCTGCCCTTTTTAATACTTACTATGCACACCATGGCAATTCAATTGATACCAGGAAAATATCGCAAATTCTAGGGACGCTAAACAAACCAGTTCAAAATAGGTTTTCTGAACAAGGTACAAGCGTGCCCTTTTTGAAAAAAAAATTGTCCTTATTTTAGAATAGTGTTCCCTTTTTGAAAAAATGTACCCTTTTTTAGAATAGCGTTCCTTTTTGAAAAATGTTCCTTTTTTTAGAATAGTGTTCCCTTTTTGAAAAATTGCCGCCCGGCGGCCCATTTTTCTAGAGCCAACACTAACTGAGCAGCCTTCAACTATAAAAATAATCCCTGCTGGCTTGGCCTACAAGCATAGGTCGATTTTGAATTTAAGTGCAAGTTTCAACAACAAAAAATAAATCAGGATTAGAGATAAACAAAGTCTGTATACCATCACATTTAAACATCATTTAAAATGAAATCTTATTATAATTATGATAAAATGCTAAAGTTTTATAAGTTAACTGTTGAATACTAGTATCCTATACTAGTATATACTGTATATATATACTACTATATACTGTAATAAGTAAACTCCTGACTATCCGGCCTAGTAAAACAAAATGAGGAATGTTGCAAGCGGCCGAGACAGGCAGGTTCCCGTCCGTAGGAAAATGCTAACTCACTACAAGAAGGAATTGCAGAATGCAATAGCAGAGACAGACACAAATGGAGGGTTGCGGAGGGGGGGGGGGGGTTAAGGCTTGATAACCTGTTTTGTCAGTTTTGCAATGGAACAAGTGCAGACACTATTTTCTGCTTATCCTGGTTACTTTCGTTTATTCTTTTGGTGTGCTTTGTGTTTATTTATTACAGATTGTTGAACAAAATGGGTGATAAATGAAAAAATGTTGTAGTGACTATGGAAGAGAAACTACGAATCAGTAGGAGGATGCGACAGCTGATATTATCTGCTTGCGTAAATGGAGGGACATCGAGTTGTGGAAGAAGGCTAACAGGGAGAAGCAGTCATCTATCAACTAGGGCTGGTCGATATATCAATAAAATCAATATAAAATGAAAATCGTGATAACGATATTAAAAAAACATACAAAACGGTACATCATGAATATCATAATCGTGATGTAAACGCCGATTATCATGGTTCTTCATTAAACCGCAAAATTAAGCAGCGCTTCTTCGGTTTTGAGCTCTCTAGATTCTCCCAGTCTAAACCGTGATATTAAATACCGAATCGCCTGCTCCGATTATTATGATACTAACGGTGTGGCTTCTCTCAAGTCTAAACCATGGTATTAAAAATACCGATTCCTCGGTTTCGGTATTCTTGATATTAACGGTGCGAATCCTCCCAGCCTAAATCGTGATATTAAATACCGACTCCTAAGGTTCGGTGTTCATGATACTAATGGTATGTGATTTCGTTTCGGTGGGTGTTAAATGTCATACATGGAGTTTTCGATGCGATCGCTGCCAGCAGATGATATACTATACATTTTTTTAACGGTATTGACGGTGTAAGCTGAATATCTGAGCTGTATGCTACTGAGATCATGACTTTCATTTCATTATGGTATTTAGATTTCAGTGGTGTTGATGAATATTTGCTCATTATTATTGAACAATATGTCAATCACCTGTAAGGAAAATATTTAAGCATTATGTCAATCAGTCGAGGAGAAAAAATATCAAAATTCATCGACTGGCCAAGGGGAAATATGTCGATTGGTCATGAGGCAAAAAAGATAAAGAAATTTGTCAATTGCCCACAAGAAAAAACAATGCAAAATTTGTCCATCCATCACAGAAAAAAATTATGAAATTTTTCAGTTGGACGTGAGAAAAATATCATGAATTTTGTCAATCAGTTGCAAGATTTGAAAAATAATGCAAAATTTGATAATTGATCACAAGTAAAAAATCTTGAAATTTGTCAGTCAACAGCGGGGGAAAAGAAATTGTAAATTTAGTCATTCGGTAACAGGAAAATATCATTAAAGGGGTCATTCAAATATTACGTAAGTAGTAAGGGGGGAAGGGGGTCACGAGAATTCTTACGTAAGCATTAGGCACTGAAGCAATTATAGTTTAACAACAAAAAGCAAAAGAGCAGGATGAGCGTTCTGCGTATGTTGAACTCCTTGAGATAAAGATATGGAAGAAACAAGGAACATTCCAGCTCACCACTACATTGAAAACGTAATAATGGACAATGCAGAAACATGGCTTCAAAGATCTTGGAAACCAGGCTAGAAATGTGAACGCCAAACACATAATATTCCTATGATTCTGGTTAAAATTTTAAATATGTGCTTAAATAAGTCAGGGCCTGTTGTATTTCTTAAAGTTTTTTTTTGTTCAGTGCGATAAATAATAATATATTAAAAACTATTTTGTATTCTCTGTATTGTTTAATGCAATAAGTAACAATATATTAAACCGATTTTGTTTTCCTTCGATACCACACCCCTTATATATCTATTTATGTAGATTTGGTTAATAATGTAATTTATCGCTAACTGTAATTTTTTATTGGCAAAGAGTGTGGATGTTAGAATGTCATAAAATCTTACGTAAGCAAAGGGTGGGGATGTAGTATTTGCTTATTTTTCCTTACAAAGGGGGGGGGGGGATAGGGGTACAAAATGACTAAAAATATGCTTACGTAGTACTTGAATGGCCCCAAATTTGTCAATTGGCCGTATGAAAAAAAAAATTAAAAATTCGTCCTGCAGTTGCATGGTAAAAAAAAATGAGAGTTTTGCCAATAAGAGAAAAAAGCAGGGAAAAAATATAAAAAACTCACTGTGTGGGAATAAAAAGCAAAATTCGTCAATTTGTTGCTGGAAAATATCATGAAATTCATCAGTTGACTGTGAGAATATGTCATAAATTTGCCAATTGTTCGTGAAAATATCACAAAATTCTACTGATAACAGGAGATTCCTAGGAAATTAGTTCAAAATGTGTTTTTTGAACAGGACACACAAGTGCCCTCTTTGAGAACAATGTGTCCCCTTTTTTTTCCTGCCTGGCTGACTGTTTGTTGTAAGGTCAGCACTAATATATTTATTTATTTACTTTTTTTAGGTACAACACAGCACACATTCGAACAAGGAACACAGTTGAAAGATTATATGGAATTCTAAAAAGCCGTTTCCCTTGTTTGGCGATGAAGTTGAGGTGCTCTTTAGCTAATGTTCCAGCTATAATTACTGCTTGCTGTGTTCTTCATAACTTAGCTGTCAAACTAGGTAACTAAAATTATAATGAAAACTTAGAGTAGTCAGTGTAAATCTATTCGAATTGCTTGTTTGCATTTCAAAAATTTTAAATGTTTTTCTCATAGGTTATTCGACGCTAATCTCAAACATTGTTAGTTTGTGTTATTTTATTTTTTGATGCATTTTTTTTCACTTTAAAAACACTCCCGGCTTCCGAACTGGTTTAGAAACTAGAAGTGCTCTTGAAAACTATAAATTATAATGGAACTCTAAATAATACAAACTAACAATTTTTGACGTGTGCATCACATATCCTATGCAGGAACATTCCTTGTTTACTATTTTAATTAGGGATTGACTGAATACCGAATAGCCGATTAGGTATTTGGTATGTAAACCGAATATTCAGCTTCGTCCAAATACTTTTAAGTATTCGGCTGAATAATTGCGGATAAGAAGAATTCTTTTTTATTTAGAAGTAGAATAGGCTAAACGATAATTTTCAACATTATGTGCATGAGTTCAGAGTTCAGCTGCAGAACAAAAAACAAGTCAAAAGCCATTAAAAAAAAAGTTTCCTTCCTAAAATAGCCTACATAGGGGTAAAATCAAAACAACAGTCTACAACATAGAAAAAAAAGTAAGGAAGGTGGGCATCTTTCCCTTATCATTTAATTTTAATTATATCTACATTATTTTTTTATAATTTAAATGTATTTAATTTTCATTTTTTTAATATACACACCAAATAAATATATCAGAATTCATCTCTGTATATCTAAGGTGTGTATAAAAAAAATACACACATCAAATAAGGGTACTTGTTAGTTATCCCGTCGACCAATTTCGCAAAATTATATAAATCGCCAAACCATCCGCCAAATCATACAAATTAACATAATTTTTATTTTAAATAACAAAAGAACAAATAAATTAGTATAGCAATTATAAAAATACAAATAAAACGTCGAAATAAAAATCATTTCATGACGTAAACACGTGTTGTCAAGTGGATGTGACATTTACGATCAACCACTATTGGCCTTTAATCTTACAATTTGACGACAGTAATTTGGTCGACGGGATAACTAACAAGTACCCAAATAAGTATACCCTATGTCTATACTATAGCTTTTATAACAATTAAATGAAAATAGCTCAAATTTGTTATCTTCATCACCACAATGTTAAAATATTAATCAAGATATAAATATTTATCAATAATTTGACAGCAAAGAGTTAAATGTACAAATTGATATGATAAATTTTGTTTTTGAAAAAATTCCTATTCAATCAATATGCTTATAATTGGACACAGGCAATCAGTAAATCAGCTTAATGATTATATCCAGTTTCTTTTTATTTGAATGAACTTTTGTTTTTCTGACAATCCTTATGCTTAATAATAGCCTGTATAGTTTAATACTTTCATAGGTTATTTTGGGTATTGACTAGTGATTTTTTCTGTGGCTCTTTTGATAAAAGAAAACGATTTGCTTAAATTATGGAAACGAAAAAAAATTATGTATCTCGAAACATAATTACTCAAACTAACTGCAAACTTACACATCAATGTTTTTAACGATTGTTGTTTGTTGTATGCAAAAATCTATGCAGGTTGTACTTCATAATCTTTTAATATGAGTTATTAATAGTTTTCTTTAAAAAAGTTTTTGAATAGAGTAACATGTTTGGGTATATTCAGTGTGTCTCTTTAATAAATTAATAAAAAATAAATCAAATGACAACTTTATGAAGATATAATTTAATGTTTCTCAAATGGGTTTAACTTTAGCATCCTCAAATTTAAACTCTTCTAACTTTATCAAGATTTAAGATATAAGTAAAAAGGTAACAATGCACTTTACCTGACTGTCTCGATCCAAGAAACTCAAATAAGGTGTCAAAAATGGGTGATATTTAACCCAGTGTTGAATTCAGACACTTTTCTCCGGGAGGGATTTCTGTGGCTCCGGGGGGGGGACATCTCATTGCTCTGGGGGGGGGGGATGTCTCTCCTGGGTCACCCCCTGAAATAAACACTGATTTAACCACAAAAGTTTTCCCTGGACGAGGGCACACCGGCCCTCAAGCCGATGGGCCAGTCCAACCTGGACAACGTTACATCTCATTGTACAGTGGTTGTCGCAGAGCTCTTGAAGAGTGAAGATATTCAATGCCTAGATTGGCCTGAAAGGTCATCGGACCTAAATCTCATAGTACACAAGCGGGACTATCTCGGGAGACGCTTGGCAGCACGAGACCAGGCACCAGCAATGATTCTACAGCCACAATTGGCGTTAAAAGAGGAATGGGATTCGGGTGCCTCATCAGCATGTTTACATGTTCGTATTTATACATATTTTACTAATCAAATTTTTAGCAAAACTCATCGCTTAATTTGCACCGAAGCTGGCAGGCTACGGTACTTTATTTTTAATGAATATTTAAATATAAGTTGGAACTCACCGGTGCTTATAAGTACTATAAGCCAAAGACCACTGGAATAGTGCTGCATATATATATATATATATATTGTCAGAAATTAAGTCCTGTGTATAATAAGATGCATTATGAAACAATTTATCAAATTAATTGATATTGCGAATGTATATGAAGGAGAGAGAGAATAAATATTGCTCTTCATAATTTGGTGCCACAGGTACTTTTGTTTGTGGATGAATAATACTTTCTTTGAAAATTGTAAAACTGTATCAATAGTTTTCCAAAATGTAATATTTTATAAGTTACATACTGGCATTTCTATACTCATGTGGCTTTATTCATGCATATGATACATTTTCTCTCTCTTCCAATTTAGGAGACCCAGAGCCACCTCTTGACGATGAAATAAGAGAAATATTAAATAATTTTGAAAATGCAAGTACAAGTAATAATCAAGGTACATCCGGCACTTACGCAGGTTTTGCTAAGTTCAAATTAATTGTTCAACAATTTTTCTCTTAAAATTTGTTTTATTTTAATGCAAATAAATTTTATTATTTTGCCTATCTAAGCACATTCTTTTCTTGTCTTTATTTATTTGTTTTATAAATCTAACAGAAAGACACAAACTATGTCTATTAACCTAGTACAGTCGAAGCCCATTATAGCGACCATTCCAGTATAACGACCGATGTAAAATGTCCCAAAATATATCCCCTTTACGATATGCTATTTTTACATCCAATATAACGTCTGGACAGCAGCTTATTTCCCAATACAATAACCGAATTGACTTTTCCTCCAGACATTTTTCCCCAAAAAAGATTACCATTTTCGTTGCTCATTGCGCTTTGATGCCTTTTGTAAAATGTTTTAAAATGACACTTTAAAACATTGTTTACCTATCATCTTTATTTGAGATGGAAAATTTTGTTTAAAGAAAATATCAAATGCACAAAAAATAAACAACTATTTCGAATTATTTTCGTAGAAAATAAATGTTAATATGTCAGTAACTATTTTTTTTTGTGTGTGTGATTAAACATTTACGTTAAATTTTCTTTTAGAAATACGTAATCATTCCCTTAAATTGATATTTATAATTATTCATTGTTAATGTTTATTTGATACGAAAGTAAACAGAATTTAATAATAATGTTGTATTATAAAATTTCCTTTGAAAACTTAATTTTCATGTACATGATTTGAGGGGTTTTTTTTCGTTCACTTTCGTTATAGAAACCTTTCATTATAACGACCTTCATCTTTGGCACGCGAGGGTTCGTAATAACGAACGTCGACTGTATATAGATGTATATAAATTGTATTACGTGAAGAGCTAAGTAGAGATTTATTTTACTATTTTGCTGTTACTGTTCTTTGTAATGCACAAATTAAAAAAATTAATGATGGATGCTATTTCTATATTTCAAAGTATTAGCATACATTGCAAAATACTAAATGATAATAAATGAGCATAATTTATATTATCATGCTTTAATAAATATAATCATAAATTGACTGATAATATTTGCAATTATTCAAGCATTGTTCTTTTCTTTCATCTTAAAAAAAATTCACTTCCTTCTGATCTGTATGGCCCAAAATGCATTTTGAATAATTCAACTTGTAATGATTGTAAAAAAAAGAAAAAAAAATAACTTTAAATATTTTTGAATTTATATTTGAATAAAGCATGGTCATAATAAATCATAAAAAACTGCTAAATTTTCAATATAGCAATATCTTTATATAAAAAAAAACTATTTTAAAATTTCTTCTTTTTCATTTTTGATATTTGGAAATAGATTTTCTTATCTGTTATTTAGGGCACTTTTCTCTATAAATCTAAGTATCTGATTTTCGATGAGTCCATTAGATCAGCAGAAAAAATAATTACTTAATGTACAGTAGAGCACCGATTATCCATATGTGGATCAATCAAGGATCATACCTTTTTTCCCCTTCACCAAAATTTTTTAAGTGAAATTTCTTTAGGCACAGTAGGGTAAATTTTGCTAAAAAATTGCCATCTGTTTTTTTAATTTGTCCAATTATTTGGATTTTTCATTAACCGGATCGGTCTCAGTTCAAACCGGTCTGGATAATCAGAGCTCTACTGTATATGGAAAAAACGTGCGAAATTACCATGTTTTTAAGTTCATATATATATTTTTTAAGTTTCAAACATATCAAAAATCAGTACTTAGTTATCACACACAGGGTCTAAAAAAAATTTTTTTTTTAATTATCAGACAGTCTGCTTAGTTATTATAGAGGTCTGCACGGGCCGGGAATTGGGATGCAGTCCATAAAAAACCGGTAAAGTGAAGGCAAAATTTAAAATGGCAGAATTAGAACAATATTTTCAACGGGTCAGGCAGATAAATAAAATAAACGGTCCAACCTAAAAATTGAACGAGCCTGTCAGACGGAGCCGGGCCGATAAAAAATGAACTACAGTAGAACCTCGATTATCCGAAGTAATTGGGACCGACCATCTTTCGGAAAATCGAGAATGCTTCAATTTTAAGATTAAGGAGAAATATATGCAATATTTCTTATCACGGTAACAAGTGTTTAATAAGAATAAAGCAATAGCAAAATAGAGTCGCAGTTTCGATTGCCTGTGCTTTGAAGCTCTATCACGAAGTTTTTTAGGCTAATGTCAGACGGATGTCTTTTTACATGCTTTTTTTCCTTACATATTATCCCTACACAATGCCGCTTGCATTGTGTAGGGATAATACGTAAGGAAAAAAGCATACAAAAAGACGTTCGTCTGGCATTAGCCTTAATATTATTAGTTCACCAGTATCACAGTCTAGAGATCTGCACGGGCCGGCTCAGCCCGCGGTCTGGGGCATACTTTTTTCGGAAGGCTTGGGCCGGGCCAGGCCTAGTAAATACTCTTTACGGGCCAGGCCTTACTTTTTTCCAGAAGAATCGGGCCGGGCCTAACGTATTTTTTGTGTACAGAGCCGGGACTGGTTTCTTTTCTAGTCTTCACGGCCCAAAATTTTCAGTCCTAGTTTTGAGCCAGCCCGTATGAAAATCATTGTCTCGACATGACCTGTCCTTTCAAAGGTCAGTAAAATTAAGCCTGGCACAAAGGCAAAATATGAATACATTTTTGAATCGCCATTATTCTACAATTAAAACATTAACATTTATTCTTTTTAAAGACTAGTAAATTTCTACGCTAATTAAAATATAGTAAAACGTGTGAAAAGGAACCTGCGTATGACGGAAACCTGTTTTAAACTGAAAAACGTGTTGATCCATGCAAAGTTAATATACTGATATGTAAAAAAAAATATATATATAATACATGTGCTAAGAAGGGAACATTTTTTTTCTTTTCTATGTAATTGAGTCTTAGAAAATTTTACTGTATAGCATTTTTCAGATTTTTAACAATTCAATGCATGGAATATGGATTAACAATATTAATGATAGTTGATGAAAATGAATGTTTTGTAGCAATAAACTTGGGCCGAGATTTTAACTTTTTTCTGGGCCGGGCCGGGCCAATTATTATTATTATTTTTTTTTTTTGGGGGGGGGGGGGGCAACAAAATCGCGAAATGCAAAGAATTGTGTAAATTTTTTGCACGACTCACAACCTTTATGTTGGCCTATATATTCTACTAATCAATTACAAATTCTTGTCAAGAGGCCTTTAAAGAAAAAATTAAGAACAACAACTTAGTTTATACTTTGATATCAGTAATGAATAATTTTGATTAATGAAGAATTTTCAATTCATTTCCATATGAAATTTTTTTTTGCATTATAAAATAAGTTTAAATTCAAAGTAATGATTTTAAAGGTCTTCATATAGTAAATCGTGAAAAATCAATTTTATTTAAATGTAGCCAGCGATCGTTAAAAACACCAAAGAAAATCGTGTTGAAACAAGGAAAGATATCGCCACAGCGGGGACAACGGAGTTTTTCACTTACTGTACAATGTAGCCGCAGCTGCGAAAACGGAGTGCAAAGGGTTAAAGATACAACTAACAATACATAAAACGTCATGTACATGTATGGTTTCAGTTATTGTATTTAATTTCTAAACTATATAAAATGCTGATTTACAGTGTTTAATAAAATATTACCATCTGTTCAAAATAAAAAAATTAAGAAAAATTCTTTAATATCTATTTTATTTACAATTTTATATTTAAATTTAAATCCTGTGGGTTTTCATTCAATACTTCAAGAATCTTCTCCTGAACTTCAATTTGTTTTCTCAGAAGTTTAACACGCAATTCATGCTCAAGAGAATCGCGCTCGTCTTGTTTACGTTTTAGTTCCATTTGTTGCATCGTTTCTTCCAAAATAACTTGGGCTGCTCTGGAGGAAGGCAGGTTCAGTAGGCTTTTTTTTAGATGGTCCTCTTCTGAACATGTTTAAAGCCTCTCTTGCTGTTACCTTTGGTGTATGGCTCGATCCAGGTAGTGCTTGAACACCGTGTTGTTTGGTGGTGTCAGGTTGAGAAACCACTTCAATCTGCCTTCCGAGGGTCCGGCCTGACTTCCTGGGAGCCCAGCATGACTTGTTGGGGCTACACCCGGACTTCTTTGAGGTCCAGCTTGACTTCCTGGGAGCCCTGTATGACTTGTTGGGGGGTACATTGGTACTTTCTCGAGGTCTAGCTTGACTTCCCGGGAGACCATCCTGACTTTCTAAAGGACCAGCTTCAGAAGATTCCCCAGCAAAATGAATGATATTTCCTAAGGAAAACAATATATAATATAAATATAAAAGCCAAAAATAAAATATAATTCATATATCATTTTTCTTAAACTGATAAAATGGCGATCACTATAACAGGGTCACTTAACATCCCTCTTCCCCTTTCCCTTGAGCGTAGAGATTTAAATTACTTTTTTACTTAAATTTCTTTATTTCATTAAAATTAATCTGAAACATGTGACGCTCAGTAATAAAGGGGGGTGGCCGCCCCAGGTGTTGAGACAAAGGGGTGCCAAATTGAGAGAGGTTTAAACCGAAATCATCTCACGTATTTTGACAATAAATAAAAATTGATTTTTAGTACTTTTGTTTGTGTGTGAATGTTTTCTTTAGTAAGATATTTTGTTATATCCAAATAAAGAAGAAAGAAAAAGCTTCTGTAAATGTTTCTAGGGATAGCTCAATACACTTGGTACCTGAGATTATTATGTACCTGAATTGAGGCACAAAATGATTAAATAGAAGGCGCTAAATTGAGAGGAGCTGTAAACCGAAATCATTTCACATTTTGACAATAAATAAGAATTAGTGACCTTTTCTTTTGTGTGTGTGAATGTTTTGAAGATATTCGGTGAAAGTGAAGGGAATGTAGAGATCCATAACTGTCAATTGCTGATGGAGGTTTCTAACTGTCTAGCTTCCAGTTTATCTATCCAAAGGCCTGTTGGCGACTTTAAGCCGCCTTGTGTGAAAGGGGGCGGTCCCCCCGTGCACGGAAATTGAGGGGCCACAAATTTATACTAGCAACGTCTTTTTTTTTTTTTTTTTTTTTTTTTTTTTGCTATCGATTATTTTAGGAGGATTTTTTCTTCTCTCTGGGGACCACTTGTTTCTAACCTGGTTGTTCGCGATTTTTTCCTTGCCAGTTTTCCCATTTTCACCAACTCAAATGCTAACAACAGCTGAAAATAGCTAGAAAAAAAGAGAGAAAGGTTGAGAAAAATCTGTCGAAAACATCGCAATTTCTCTAACAACTAACTGCAATTTTTTATTATGCTATTTAGTTGCTTATAATTTCTGAATTATTATAAAATTACACGTTTTAAAGCAAAATATTTATTCAATAGAATATTTCTGTTTCTGCACTTTATCAATTTAGTGGCACCTATCACAAAGAAAAAGTGATGGGGGGGGGGCACTAAATTAAACTTTGCACCGGGCGCAGTTTTTTCTTCACACGGCCCTGACTTTAGGTCACATTTCTGGTATCAAAAGAACATTTTCATTTGTGTACTACAGAGTTTCCCCCAGGTTTAAAAAAGGGTAGGGTGCTGTTTGTGGGAAAAGGGCACTTTTAGATTCCGAATGGCATGTTTTGAATTCTTAAGGGCCGCTGCACTGAAACTCCCAGAACTCTAAATCCCATGTTAACCTATGGGAAAACTTTCACGCGCGATGACTCATTACCTAATATAATTATTAAAATACCATTTACACCATCAGAAAGTAGACGTCGGATGCAGACGATGTGCGTTTTTAAAAATTGTCTACGTTAATTTTAAGTATTTTTAAGAAGATGATAAAATTTAATCAAATAGAAATTTCAAAGTTTATAGGGATTTTTTATGTACTTAAAATTTACGGAGGTAATTTTTAAAAACGCACATCATCTGTATCTCACGTCTACTTTCTGATGGTGAAAACGGCATTTTAATAATTATATTAGGTAATGAGTAATCGCACTTGAAAATTTCCCCATAGGCTAACATGGGATTTCGCGATTGTAAGTTTCAGTGCAGCGGAGCCCTAAGGGCATTTCTTGAAATTTTTAAAGGCATTCTTTTAATTTTTGAAACTACTTTTTAATATTTAATAGACAGAAAATTATTTTAAAGACAGCAATGAGTCAATTTTTACTATGCAAGTAATTTTTTTAATAAACAAAGTAGTAAAGGCACTTGTTTCAGGTGGGGCAACAAGGGAGCTAATTTTTTAAATGAGGGGCAAGAGGGGTGCTATTTTGTAAATCTAAGGGCAGGCAGGGTGCAGCACCCTCCTGAAACTGTCTGGGGGAAACTCTGGTACTATCTGACCTGTTCATCGATAAAAAACCGAATCCCTTAAAATGAACCTTTTGGTTGGGTACCCTATGTCTTCGGTAGCATATACCAGGCGTTCTACACACGTATCTCTAACCACTAAAATCTCTATTTGAATTTTATCTCTTTAAAAAGGAATCTCCGGCACGGGTGCTCGCTGCCTATGACACCGTATACCAGGCATTCTCCTCGCGCATCGGAAAATCTGAAGAGAATTGTAAGATGAGTTCAAAGAAAAAAATTCTGCAGACATTTGGTCCATGAAACATCAGATCAAAATGCTCCCTGGCGATGGAAGCTAGAACTAAAAACTGTAAGACAATCAAAAACCATCCAATTCCCGTTGGAATCAGGCCCATAGAATCAAAGAAAAGAGTGTGCCATTAATGTTCGATAATGGTAGTAAAAGAAGTCTATAGTTTGGAAAACATTGTTTTATATATAAATAAAGGGAAGAAAGTTTTGCGGACGAACTCTTAACTCATATCATGGGACTCTTGCCACAGAACCAGGGCTGTGGAGTTGGTGGGGAAATGGGTGACTACGACTCCAGGAATTTTAACACATCCGACTCTTTCGCTCAAAAAAGGGCCGACTCTGACAATGCAGACCTGCTTGTAAAATGGACGACTCCGATTCCGGAAATTTTAACAGATCCGACTCGGATTCTTTCGCTCAAAAATGGGTCCGAATCCAACCCCGCAGCCCTGCACAGAACACACTATTAATCTTCGATTAAATTTGATAAAATGTTTTAAAATTATGTTTTTAGCATTTGGACACATTTAATAATTGCCTACATGTTATATAATCTCTGATCCATCGATTTTGGAAATGAAATGGAGGTCAGCCGGAAAAAGATCTCTTTTTTGTTTGGCTTTTAATGAATGTTCGTCCCTGTAGGGTTCTTTCTCCAAACTTTTGTACTGTCACTGTCGCCATCAGTTTTTTGAAAAAATTAACAACAATTACAGAGCGATTTTCAACCCTTTTACACACAGATGTAAAATGTCTTTCTACGTGTGCTGTGAAATTTTCAAATCGATATCTTAATTTTCGCTGATTAGTGAAAATTTTTAATTTCTTTCATTTCGGCTGTGGATTGTGGAACCAGGTTCAGATGTACGAACGATTTTGCCAGTTTGTGAAAAAAATTGCGTTTCTGTTGAGTTTAATTAATATTCTAGGCTAATTATATATATATAAAAAGAAATCAGAGTCCCCCCAAAGCTATGGTACAGCGCCTAGAATACCTAGTGTGGAAATATGCTATCCAAACAGTGCTAAGAATTTGTATCCCTTAAATGTGCATCGATACTGCTAAAATCCCAAGTGTCGATTGCAGTGACATCTGCGGGATTTTCGTATTACTAGTTTGTGTAGACTAGCAATTTCTTGCAGTTGTAGGAAATATCCTGCAGATGTCGCTGCGATCTGCATATTGCAGCAGTATCATTGCACATTTAAGGGATACAATATTTTAGCGCTTTTTTTAAGTATTGCAGGGATAGCCGATTTCCACACTATATATCCCAGGCGCTATAGCTATGGGTTACTGGACACTCATACGAGCACCAGGCCCTTGGCCATATGGAATATGCTATTGCTTTACCAAGAATTTTTAATGTTGATTTCCCTGCTACAAAATTACTTCCTCTGTATGAAGTATTTGCATCTAACAAAGCAGATACTGTAATCTGAAGTAAAGAAAAATTAAAGTATTTTTTATGTTGCTTGTTTGAAACTATTTTATGTTAAAATTGTCATTTGGGTAGGGTAGGGGTGAGGTGGAATTGCACTCCTAGAGGGTTTTAATATTTCTTAGGGTGTCAGACTAAAAAAAAAAAAAAGGTAATTTAGCAAAAGTTAAAATATTTTCTCAGATTTAATCGCAGTATAAATATTAGCACTGAATAAACATTTTAAACATAGAAATTAAGAATTTATCATAATATATTTGCAAAAGTCTTTCTATTGCAAATTCACAAAATGAGACACATTTATCATTAATTAGGGACATTCCATGAATAACAGACAAAATGTCCTGCACATGACACTTACATAAATACCTATATCTATTAACTGATAAGTTGTTAGAACATAAACTATACATTAATAATAACAAAAACCAATAGATTTTCATATTAGCTTAATTGTTTTAATTTTGGGATACAATAGCATTGTTAAAACAGCAGTAATATGGAAAGCTGCCTCAAACGCGAGATTTGATGGCCCTTTAATAGGTTTAAAAATCTCGTTATTTAAGCCCTAGACTTAAGTAAGCTGCCCATTTTTAATAGATTTAAAAATCTCCACATTTTGAATTCTTGACCTGAGTAATCTGCACATTTCAAGGCCATTCCATGAAAAATGGGCAAAGTGTCCTGCATGTGATGTTTTTATATATCCCTACATCTGTTAACGTATAAGTTGTTAAAACATAAACTACAGATTAAAATTAACAAAACCCCTAGATTTTCATATTACCATAGTTGTTTTAATTTGAGGATATAATAACTTTATTAAAACAGCAGCATAAGCTGTCCCACACATGACATGGAATGGCTCATAAGTACTTTTGCTAATTTTAAAAATGTGTGTGAGAATGAAACTATCAATTGCTTCAATAAAAGCAGAATTCCTCCTTCCTTCCAGTCAACGCTACATTAAAAAAAAAATTATTTATTTAAACATTAATCCATGCACTTCTGTAATTTCTTGTTTTAGAAGTTCTAGAAATACTAGCAACATATATAATCAATTCTGAAATATACTAAAATAAAAGTAGCTTGTATTACGTAAATTATTAGGACTGATGTGTATAATATAATGCACAGGAATCATCCTGAGTTATTTATAACACAAGATCATGTATATTGCAGTAAACCTCAATACATAAAAATGGACAATATACATACAGCTTTGAAGGTGGACCGTAGCCCTGACACAAATTTCTTAATGCTGATATTGTTAATCTGTTTTAACAATGTATCAATTACGAACAATTTTTTGTATTTTTACAATAAATTAAAAAACATATAAATATTTATCAAAAGACATTTTTATATATTTTACCTTTCTAAGACATGAAAAGTGTTTAATTTCTTTTTTGCAGTATTGGCAGGAGTCAGAAAAACTACTTTCTTACTGTTGCAGGCTAGAATGCACTTACTTCATTGAAAATTTAGTTAATTGTACAACTAATTTTAAAAAGTAGCAACTACAAACTACTTTTCAAAAGTAGTTGCTACTTTCAGATTTTGTCAAGGTAAACACTCGAAACTGAAGAAGTGTTAAATAGTGATCCCTCGTTATATTGCATCTGCTATAATAAAAAAAAATGCAATGGTTTTGTGGGTATCACAAATTTTGTAAAAAATTATATACAAGAAAATGTTTTACTTTCGTCTCCAAAATGTCCGTTTACACACATAATTACAAATTTCTTAGCAAAAATAAGAGAAATACGTAATCTAATCAAAATTTAAATACAACTACTTAAAAAAAAAATAAATCTGAATGACTGCAGTTGAGTTTCCAAGCACTTTACAGAAACATGACAGTAAATAAAAACATAAATCTTAATTTTATAACGGTGAGCTGAAAATGTGAGGAAATTCTTACATGCATATGTATGTATGGAACCTATGTGAAAATAGCTAAAACTGATTGGAAACACTTCAAAATATAATAAATATACCAATATTTCGATAATAAGTTTATCATGATTCCATTAGTTTCCTAACACTGTATATCTAGAGAAACTAAAAATGCGATTAAACTACAGCTTATGACTTATTTTTTCAGACGGTACGAATATACTATATATATATATATATATATACTAGGGGGGCTCTGCCCCCTACGAGCTACGCTCGTCAACCCCCGTTCAGACACCGCAGACTCTAACAACACGATAATTTGATCGGCTTTAAAAAGATTTCGGAAGATTGAATTATAATTTGAATCTGAGAATTATAATCTGACGTAATTTTCACCAAACTTTTCTTTTTTCTTTTTAATATTCACGTAAAAATACTTTTGTTAGAAATAAAATATTATGATCATCTTAAAATATCAAATAAATGTCTCGAGCAATTTTTAAATTTAAATTGTTTTGCAATATTATTTTTTGTTCATTTTATATAATGTGTAATGTGACGTAAATATGACATAAATTCTCCTATTTAAGACTTCTAACGCATGTTTATGAATTTATTATTTTACAATATTCTGTCTCTTTTAAAATTCACGTGTAATTATAGTTTTTATGACGTAATTTTCAATGAGTTCCTGCTTTTAATATTTTCTGTTTATAATAGTCACGTGAAAAATAAATTTTTAATTTGAAGTAAACATTATTGCTTGCGCTGTTTATACAACTGGCAACAGTTTAAATTAATAATATTTTCTAAAATTTGTAAAAAATATCTCTAGAAATGCTGAAAATTTGAATTTAAAATTGAAATAAAACCTCAAAAAATGAGTCAAATAAGAAAAATAAATGCAATCCGCACACCGGGAACTTACAACGTATAAAATGATCTAAAAATGATTGAATTCTCATGTATAGTTTTTGCTCCAATAAAACTTTTTTAATGGAGCGATTTTGTCTAACTTTAGCATTAAATATCTCTTAAAATATTTCTTCGATTTGAAAACTGTCTGCATCAGCGTGTTTATCGAATATTTCTCTATAATACCGCCGATTTTCATATTTTTGTATGCAACAGTTTTATAATATTAACGATGAAAGGCCATGCTTAAGCATTCAAATTGGATGTGGATCTACCCGGAATATCTACGCAGATTTTCATTGGTCCATTTCCAAATGAAAACTTTTTTTTATATATAGAAGGATATGAACATGAGATAGATGTAACAAGGAGCTAGTCTTTTATATAGGATCAGGTGTTAAATTATATTAGGCTGTAGTGTTGTAGATGTAAATATTAGGCTACATGAAGAAAAATATTTTTACCACTACATACATATGCAAATGTGTGTCTAATAAAATGCATTTTCACAGAAAACAGCGATTGTAATATTTATAAATTTGAAAAGATTTTTTATTTCTTTTTTTAAATATATCTCAAATAAAATTTTAAAACCTCATTTAAGCATTACATACTATTTTACAACAAAGTTAATTGTAAAGGAGCATGAGCGCTGACATATATATTGAAATGATAAATTGGTAGTTGAAAAATGTACAATAATTATGATCTTTCTTTGAACCATTATTTTTTCTTCCCCAGTTTGATGCATAACATTTAAAAAAAAATATGGTTAAGATGAACCAAAAGTTGTGAAAAAATTAACCCTTAACTGTTGATACTGGTCCCATGGACTGATTTTTTTTTCATAATTTTCAGTTTAACTGTAGTTACTAGTGACATTGATTCGTTTAGAATCATGGTACTACTGCTATATACTTCTGAGTAAATGAATTTTAATTAAAATAGTTGAATATAAAATTTAGTATACAAAAATAGCATACTATGAGATAATCAATCTTTCAAGTACATTCATAGTACCTATGCAACAATTTCTGTCGCAGTAGTTAAGGATTAACATACTAATTAAAACTACAAGTGAATGAAAAAATGAAAATGGTTTATTGTATTACAGTGAGTAAGCATTCAGTTTGTTTCATTTAAACAATATTTTCATGAAAAAATAACTTGAGCAATTCTAGCTTTGTTAAGTTCAAATGTGAAAAATAAAATTATTGATCAGTAAAATATAGATCTAAAATTTTCACTTACTTCCTCGTTCATAGAGCATTCTCCGGCATCGGGAATTCCTAAAGTAAAAGGAGAGATTTGTTGAATATTATGAAAAAAAAATTTTGATAATAATCATTGTTAAATGTCTTTAATATATTTAAATAAGTATTAATAAATTTGCTTACCTCTGTCTGTGTCATCATAATCCAGAAGTCATCATAATCCAGAGGCATCACTATCAAACCGCGTCGACAGAGGTTTTGTTATGACGCTCATGGACAGGATGGACACTCCTATATTTGACAGATTTTCTATAACAGGGATTCCTCCCCCTGTTTTTCTTATTTCGCCCCTCTGTAATGCAGCCAATCTGTTCGCCTCTTTCTTTAAATTTTGATATTTTTGACGGAGTTGTTTGGCTGTTCTATAACTCACGTCTATATTTGAATTAAATACGCGCGCGATTTCATCGTAAGCATCCTTTTTCTGCTGAACACAAACTTTGTTCGTTTCCTTGCATTCAATTATTTCTAATTTTCCGCGAACTAATTCAAGCAATAACTCGCTTTCCAACGGAGTAAATAGAGCTCTACTACCCTGCTTTTCCATTTTTCAAGAACTTAAAAAGCACGCACGAATTTGCAGTGTAAATAGCTTTGGTAAACAAACTAGAAAATTGGCAGACGCTAGGTGAAATGTGCTCACGTGAGTACTTAAGCCAATCAACTACGCAGATTTCAACTGAGGGTTGACTAACTTAGGTCGACTAATCGCGGCTTGAAAGTTATCGATGAATTCGAAATATTAACCGGCGGTTAGATTTGCCAACCTAAGGTTTCTCAACTGAGAGTTGAACCGCGAGTTAAAGGTTGGTGGAGAATCGCCCGGTTAGACCACTCGGCTACCCTGACTTCGTTAAACTTCATTATAAAACAGAACACGTTCTGGATTGGATTTTACGTATGTGCAGACCTCTCCATTTCGTCTGAAAAAGTATCTTTGTTTTTTGTTTAATATGCATGATACTAAAAATAATATTCCTATGTCAATTATTAAATATCAAAATAATTTAACATCTTTAAGAGTAATTAGAACCTTAAGATTTTAGACCTACCGTATCATAGACTACCTCCACAACACCTTCATCTACAACAACTTTTAAGATAAATGCTACACAGCGTCTTACAATAGGTCTTCAAATAAGAGTTATTCATATACATGTTATTAAAATCCCAAACATTCGTGTTAGCTAGAAAAGTTTATCATAAGAAAAAGTCTAAATAAATTTAGCTAAATTTTAGACCAACACAAAGTAGATATAATTTATTAAATTTAAAAAATCAAATAACCCGACTGTGTAAAAAGCGAACTAATTAATCATTTCTTATCAATGCGCAACTATTTTTTTATATTACTTACCTATTTTTTTATTTACTTATATTGATGACTTTTAAGTTGTGTTTAATTGTTAGTCCCTATTTATAAACACTGTTTTGATGAGGCCTATATAGATATCTATGATGGTTAGAGTTGCAGTAAAGCTAGAGATCCTTCCTACACAACTTCCATGTGCTGTAATGTTTTAACGGAGCATCTGAATGTAAAATAGTCAATGAAACATCGTCTTCATTTTGAAAGACCTATCCAACATATGCCACACAATATGGTGCATAATTTTTTTTCCGTCTCTACCGTTATTTTGAATTTAAAAAAACAAACCCTTGCCTACAACCATCGGGCAGTTAAGACGAATTGATAGAGACCTTATTCATTAAAATCCATCCAGCCATTGGGATGTTTTGATGATATAAAGTAATCCACATACACAGATACGCGTGAAACACATAACCCTTCTTTTCAGACGGGTAAAAATATATTTAAAACATTGCTTCTTTGTTACAAATTATTTCAGTTCAGGGTTAATTTATTAGGCAAACATGTCGTAGATGTATCTATTAGAACTAAACGAGTAACACATTAAAAAGTATTTTATTGAATTATCCTCATGCATTTAGCAGACATTTAATTGCTGATTTAATTTTATTAAATAGTACGATTGTAATAATTTTTATTCTCCTTTCTCTCTTAGGTAAAATTGTAAATATAGCAAAATATATTTTAATTCTAGGAGATATGTATAATAATCGAATATTTCAAAAATTAAAATAACAAAAATGGCAAACTTAATCGAAATCGGATCTAAATACATAAAAAATAAAGACAATGCAATCTTCGTATATTTTAGAGCGATGCTTTGTGCCACCCGATAAGTGAAAGTGTAAATCGATAAATAAATCATTGTATCAAAATACAAAACTATGTAGACTAACAACATGCGTATTACAAACATTGGTACTTACAGAATTATTATCAATTTTATCACTTATAAAACCCCTGGGTTTTTTAATTCTTAAAATTTTCACTAGTTCATTTTATTCTAACTTCCAGCTCCATTTAAATTATTAAAGGATATCTCAATAAACCTTTAACATAACCGCTTTTATTTAAATACAGTCCCTATCTTTAAAATTCGCAATAGTCATAAAACCCCATTCCAATGTAACCGTTATACAACCAGATGTTAAATTCGTTTCAATTGATTTTATCTGAACTTTTTCATGACCATATATGGTTATCAATCACAGACCCTCTGCTCCGAGACATATGCAAGCTCAACAGAAACTTTATTCATATCCTTATTTGGCTCATAGATCTACAATCCAAGTACCAAAGTTATCGTCATAAGCCCCATTGTTTTGTCTGTGAATGCCAGTATAAAATTCTTATGGTATTTTGAAATGAATTCAAGGATAAAGGCTATAACACGCCAATATTTATATGAAAATCTCCCTATCAGAAAAAACGAGCTGTAGCCTTTTGGCGAATTATTTGGCGAGAATGTAAGTTAGAAGAAACATGCAATGTATCTGACACTCTCTCACTTGCATCTTGAATTGCAGCTTGTAACTGTTTTCATCAGCTCCCTCACCTCGAAACTTAATAAATAATTTTCAAGAACCTGGACATATTTATTCTCTTGCAACAAAATGTTGTGCACTTAAAGTTTATTTACATGGATTCATAATCAACTCCTTCATCATAACAGGTTATCTACAAATTAGTTGGGTAAAAAGAATGATTTATTGAATGGAATTGACAGGGAAAAAAAATAAAGTGTACATATTGTTGTAAGATACAAACGTAGTTTAAGTTTACCATTGTCATAAATGTTCGATGTGACTTCCTTTCGTGACTGTGAAAATGTCTCACCGGTAAATCATTTCTTGCCACAGCATCATTGTACGTCTCCATTATCATAATGCCGAACAAGAATAATTACCGCTCGCTAAGCGATAGCGTCAGTTATGACATCTAACTTCGGCAATATTACCGCTTGTCTCACTTTCAACTAATCAATTTCATTTAATATTTAGGAAGTTCTTAACTTATGAAACAGCCAAACTATTTTGTAGACGTTGTATTACGTTTTGTACGTGTACCAATTTGTATTACATTCAACGAATTTCGCGCGCATAATCTGTTATACAGGGTGGTCAAAATGAATGGGACAAAATGGAAAGGAGCGTTAAATTGCTCTCATGGATTTAATTAGAGAATAAAAATATAGCGAGAAAGTACAACTATACAAGATTTATCTGGCAACAACGAAAAGTCTGCTATTGTCGTAATCTTTATTAGAGGGGCTGTTATTCAAAATGGCGACATTCCCGCAAGGGAAAGCTTACTGTGTGTTAGAATATGAGATTAGAATACGCAGAAACATCATCTTGACGTTGTTCAGGGTCATTTTATGGACCAAACTTTTTAAAGAACACCTCATCGTCACAACATTACAAGGTGGATAAAGCAGGACTTACAGAAACTAAGGCAGCCGATAAGTGACCTGTTGGACCCAATAACACGGTATACGATTGAAAAAATGTGGCAGGAATCGGTGTATCACATAGACATTTGCCCTGCCACGGGATGTGCCCACATCGAACATCTTTAGAAACTTGTATAGTTATACTTTCACGTTAACACTTTATGTCCCAAATTATGAATTCATGAAAATTTCATTCGCTAAAGCATTGTTCGTGAATTTTTGGAACTAAATTATAAGAATTACACAATCATTTACGAAATTTTAGAAGGATTTTGCCAATTAAATTTAGTTAATCAAATTTGTAATTATAAGGATTTTGTGCAGTATTTATAACTCCACAAATATGTTTTATTTAAAATATTTTGCTTAGTATTTTATAGATTTAGCAAATGTACAAATTTAATGCTCTTAATATAGAAGTATAGAAATATTTCCGAATTGAATCTTTTCACCCACAATCTTTCCATGTCAAGAAAGCTGAAGAGGTGCAAATGAAAAAGAAATTATTCTTTTAAAAATATTTTTCTTTTGAGTAATCAATAATGTTTTTGGAATAAGATAATGTAAAGTATCTATAACATATTCTAAACAGCATTACTATTAGTAGATGTATTAAATGGTTTTTATAACAAGTTATTTTAATGGTACTTTAAAGTACCGTTGGGGCATAAAGGGTTAAATTTGTATTTCAAAAATAAACCTATTACAGCAGTCGCAGGTATGTTTTCTTTTTGTCTCATTCATTTTCTATCACTCTGCATTTTTGACCTCACCAATAAATTTCAAACACTGATATTCAAAATATTACTCGAATTCGTGTCTTGATTTTCAACAATGAGTATTTTCTATTTATCGCCATAAAGCACACAAGAAACTTGATACTATTTTGATAATATTATGGTTGTCTTTTTTATTATGAAATATTGAAATCTGTTAAAATATTAAATATATTTAAATAAAGGGCCTTCTTCCTGCAAAGTTAAAGCAAACATTCGAGTTATTCATATAAAATATGTTAGCATTTTCCATACTGATTTAATGTAACTAAGCTACCTGCAAATATTTTCTTGAGATAAAAGCTTTGAAATCTAAATCTTTCGTAAAATATATTCACACAGACTTTAAAAGCTTTAGAGGAAAAACATGACTCAGGAGTATTTTGAAATTGGAAAATATATCCAGAGTTATACAGAAATGGTTCAAGTAGAATTTCGCATGTTTGCCTACATTAATATACGTATTAATTTAAAATTATTCTAACAACTTTTATCAGAAATTCTTTTACGCAAGAAATAGTAAAACCTCTGTATATTTGTATTGAATCCCCAGATACCTAAATAATAACTTTCTAATATTTTGAATAAAAATAGAAAAAGAAGAGTAAATAATATGTAACACTCCTATTATTAAGAATTTAAAACAATTTAAACATTATGAATAGGATATGCGTATATGAAAATATGAATAAAAGAAGAAATTCACATAACCGCTGCCGAATTGTTTTACAATACCTGATATTACGATAATTAAAAAATTGTAGGATGCAATAAAAACTCCGTTATGTGTAAAAAAATTAAAAAAGGGTTTAAAAATACAAAAATCTCTAGTGTTTATTAAAAAATTGATAAATATTTTTCAATAACTTGCATCACAGGATGCATATATCCTATTTTATAAGCATTATGTTTAGCTTAATTTAAAGTTAAGCAAGAGCGGATGTATTTTTTTAAAATGTAAAATTGATTAAAGAAATTGAATATGTGCAAAAAAGTGAATATCTGTGATAGATATTAGAAATTTACTTTATGCATCTATAAACATGCTAAAACCGATAATACTTTAATGTGTAGTGAATAATTTTCAGTATTAATTATAAAATGCATACGTATATGTATGCATAAGCGGGTATTTCATTAGAAAAATAAAGGATCCGATGAGATGCGCTTTAAAAAACTGCTCCTCTTTAATTTCTACATTTTAGTACTTGGCCAAATAAAATATTTTTTAAATTAATTTACATTTAAAGTCATTTACATTTAAAAAACTTTCTGTCGGTTGAACAGTTTTCGCTCTTTTATAACCATATTTCTAATAACTTGATCCATGATTAAAGTTCGTTCACTAAAGTTTTTATAACTATTGATTTAACATTTAAAAACTGAAAATTATACTGTACATTGAACAAATGTAATTCAGTGGGACATGTGCCACTGTGAGAAAATAGTACGCTCCAATCATCGTGAATAATGTGAACGTACAAAGCTAAACGCATTGTAAACAACACTTGTAACTAATGATGATGATGGTTTTATGCGATTAAATTCAGCATTGAGTTAGAATTTCTGCTGGTAATTGGGGTTGTTTAGTATATCATTATATTTTAATGACATATTGCATTATTTATGAATACCACATACAGTATAGAAATCACATTATACTTTTTAAAATAGCTTGTCCGAAGTCACAAACAAACAAAGTTTGTCACATTATACTTTAAAAAACAAAGTTTGTCGTTTAAAAACAAAGTTTGTTTTAATAACGAAGTTTGTCTGAAAGGGCAAACATTATGAGGCTGGAAACAAGTTAAAGTGTATATTCTCGATAGAATACTAACTTTATTTCTCTAACATAACTTACTTTTTACATATATGCACAGTCCTGGAAAAAAATGCGATCACCCCTGCTAACTCTGCCTCGAATCATCGTATAAAAATGTGACTGGTAACAATCGGTTAATAAAATTGGGTCTTCTAATTAATGCCATGCATAAATTTTGCTTAGGGAATCGTCTATATGTAAAACTAATAAATTAATTTTTTTAACAATAAAACTTAATTTTGACTTTAAATTTAGATTCTTCGATAAGTTTTACTTTCGGGTACCAAACGTTAAGTCATTCGTTCAAGTAATTTAGTAATTATGCAATTTCAAGGTTTGGAACACTTATAATTTTTTCTTCTTTTTCTAGAAATATAAACATTTCTAGAAGTTTCAAATGTGAGTATCCAACATTACAGATCATTTTTACAAGAATGTTTTGAGTTACATTTAAAAAACTCAGTGCATTGCTATTGGTTTTGGAACGATTAAAATTGAATTTAACATTAGGAATGCCAAACTTCAAATCTTAATAATTCCTAACTATTTAACTGAATGACTTCCCGTTTAGCACCCAAAGTTGAAATTTACCAAACAATCCAAATATTATTTCAAAATTAGGTATTAATCGAGTCTTAAATTGTAGTCCAGGCATTTTGTGAATGAACATTAAAATCGAAGCTTTTTACAGAGTTTGTTAATCAGGAACTACCGCTTAATAACATACTAAAAATCAGACAAAATCAGAGCACGGGAACACCCCTATGTACGGATTTCAAAATGGCTGAAGGAATTTTCTGGAACAAAGGCAAAGAATACATCGCCTATGGAAATATATCACTTTATTTTCACAACTTTGAAGTATAGTCAAAAACGTTAATCAGTACACAAAACCCTACTATCCCTTACAAATTACTGATTGTTCATTTTTACAGAAATGTTCCAGTGACAAAAAACGACCTTATATCAATATATTTCACCAGTTTTACCGTATGCATAATTAGAAGTTAAGTAGTTGTTGTTACATCCATTGACTTGTCACACCCCACAAGCTGTGGAACAGTGCAATTCATTACGCTTGCATCCGCATCGTAAAGTAGCACAGTTTGTTTTACAGGAACATCGAATCATATTAAGTAGATAATCTGGAGCTGGTGGTAATTGGCACAGTATTGGGTAGTATGAGTTTTTTTTTAACATACCGACCCCATTCTTATGGCTTTGTTCTTAATTAGTGGCTTTCCAGATATTTATTTGTAAGTAAACGCGATATGATATTTTGCAGAAAAATTGATCGGAGGCAAACTTTCAGGTGTAACAAATTATTTTGATGTAGTTACTTTCCTCACCAACATTTAGTGACGTAGTTTGTCTGTGGATTCCAGTGTCTTGCAGTCATAAAACAGAGGCATTGCTTTTATCCCAGCCTTAGCAATATCTGAATGTAGATATGAATTTAAACAAAGTATTTTTTGCAATAGAACGGAGCTGTGTCGCCCACATCAGTTTGAGAAATGTTGAGGATTTACCTTGTACAAACATTTTGTGCACCTTTGCGTTTTCAGATGGTAGATTATACATTAGTGGCTTGAAATAATTAACATGTCCTGCAGCTGTTATTATGGGGAGAATTTCCAGCATAGCGCGCAAGAGCCAATCCTGCCAGCTGTTATTAAGGTTTTTACAACACTGATTAGTCGCTGATATTCTAACCAGAGTTTACTTGTTCTTGAAGAAGATTACAAATAATTTTTCTTCGTCTCCAATGCGAAGTCAGTCTGAGATACTGCGTCATACAGTTCAACGTCTGTTATTTGTTTTAGGTCGGTGATAATATTGTCGAACAGATCACAAGCTTTATTTACCAGGTCATGGGGAGATACATGTTCATTGCGAGCAAAAATCTCTGAAACTAGTAGGCAACTAAGAGCTGCGTCTGAGAGCATATGTCCTCGTATCGCCTGAGAAACAGCTTTCCTAGTCATCATGTGTACCACAGTATTTTATCCATAGATTTTCTCAAGTACTTCAAATAATCCTGAACCATTCATGAGAGTTTCGGCGGCATCTAAAACCTTCATTAGAGTATGAAATGTTCCTAGCATTAACCCTTAAATGCCGGGTGTTGCTTTTCGGCAACATACCCAATTTAGGCTTCTAAAATATTATTACAATAATATTGAAGCGATAATGCCTAATGTTGCCAATAAAATACATTCTGAAAATATTATTAAATCGATTTTCAACATGTAGATGGCGACAATTGTGCTGTTTAAGAATAAACATAGATTTATTTTTTTCAATTGTTGTTACTTGTTCTGTTTGTTTTGTTTGGAAGCTTGCGAAATACCCTATTTTGTTTTGCAGTGAGCAAGTAAAATTTATTTTTTATTATAGTTCCTAAAATTCTTGTTTGTTTAATATTATAGAATTTTATCAAGGAAAATTATTTTTTCAATTTAAGACCAGTATTGCCGATTAGTAACAAACAGTTTTTTAGCCGTAAACCATACTTAAAACAAAATATGATTTTTTAAAGTATTTTTCTCATGATTTATTTAAAAAATTAAAGCCGAAAAACATTATTTTAATGATTTTTGAAAAATCAGGCATTTAAGGGTTAAAATGAAATACTGATGGTCTGTTTGTCAGTTAATGATTTGGGAAGTTTTCCAAAATAAAGTCTGATCAAAGTAACTACAAATGAGACTTTATGATCGTATGCTACTTTGTTAAGGTATATAAGTGTCGAAAAAATACAAGTCATGTAGACGGCTGTCATATCAATGATAGAAATAAATGAGATAAATGGTTCCCTTGGATGTGAAACATCTGATTTGGAATGACCAATTAGGACCCAGTCTTTCGGATGATGAGACTTGCCACAAAAGACAGTCTATTTAGCGAAGCATTCGGTAGTATTGGAAGTTTACAGAATAAGATCGTCTTCATGATTTTTTTTCGCATGTCTGTATTCTATAATGTCAACTTTGATTAGGTTCTTAATATCGATATCACTTACATTAACCCTATTGACAGTAGGATAGATATTGCACATTGGAGTTACTGCAGCGATCATACACATACCATATGACATGGGTATGATTGCCGGAAAGGAATAATATTTTTCAAATGAAAAGTATTATTCCCGTCCAGAGTCCAGGTACTGTGATCGACATTATCTGCTGCTAGAAGTAATGTGGTGTTTTCAACAACACTCAAAGAAGCGGAACCACCTGATACTGCATCATTTTTTTCGAATCTCGTTACTTCTGAGCAGGATTAACAAAAACTAAGATCGTGAAGAATGTCAATAAGATATCTTGATCTGTAGTTATGGTACAGCTGAACGGACAGACCAATTTCTTGTGGATATAGTAATGCTCTGGGACGGTTAGCTTGCATAATGGCAAGCCAAACAGCACCGATTTTCATGGACATATCCTTTCCCACAAATAATTTTGATAACAGCAATTTCATGCTACTAGGAATGTAATCCAAAGCGCTCTCCTCCGTGAGGTAATTATGTAATACTCATAAATTTTAGATGTGTTGACTTTTTTGGTAACTTCGAAGAATTTTATTTTCTGTCTCATACGGGGTTAGTGTATCTAATATCCCTTTTTCACCCGATATTTTAATATTTTCCGTATAGTGTGTTTCTTAAAAAAGTTTCCTCTTTACGTGTCATCGTTCGTACGCAGTGCTCAGGCTTCCTTCAAAATATTTCTCCATTATAGAAACGAGGTCTCCAATAACCATTTGCTTTTCATCATTGTCTTCAAGGTATTCACAGATATGTGGGGAGCCTTGACCCATTATTTTCTCATGAATAAAATCTTTTTTCAAATTTCTTATATATTACACTTATGTAGCAATTTTATTTTTATAACTGATTGTATAACAAATATATTGATATATAAAACTTTATTCTACGTTCAATATTTAAAAAATAAAAAATCATTTTATAAAAAGTGGGTCAACACCCTCTAGTCTCCCCTATATCTACACATTAGGCGAGCCGCGAAAAGTTTTTCAAACATTGAGGTTGCTCGCGTAATAATAATATTTAGAAAATTCTGCAATAAATGATTTTATTAATACAAAATACCAAAATAATACTTGAATATATTGTATTCATTCATAGTGTGAGTAGCAGTATATTGTAAAATTTCTGGATTTTTCTGAAGGATAATGAGTAGGACTTTAATAGCCAAGAAGCCATAAGACTAATACAGCGCGCGCGCAGGTTTTTAGCATACATTATTTGCCCTTACACTGACAATACCACGACAAAAGAGAAGCTCGAATGTATTAAAACGTTTAAGTACATAATTTTGATAACACATAATAATAATATTATAATGATATAAATTTATTTTTCACTTTTAGTGTTTTTAGAGTGTTTCTAACTCTTAAATGAGTTAGATATTTTACATGTTAGTCCAGTCAAATTAGGTTTTTTTCTGGACATAATTATGAGAGTTTTGAAAGGTCTACTAATGAACATACTAAAAGTCCTGATGGATGGGGGGTGAGCGCGAGGGGGAGGGGTAAAAGAAGGTACCATTTTCGATTTTTTGTTAATATCTCATAATCTATAACTCCTACGGAAAAATTTCTAGTGTAAAAGTTAAAGAGAATTAAATTCTCTACAAAAAAGGTTCTATACATTTTTCTCTAGAAGCCATAGTTAATGAGATAATCGCATTCAAAAATGAAGAAATTTGTCGAAAGTCACACCAGTGCCAGAGAGCGGGTCAATAGCACTTGCATTGCATCTATTTAACTTAAATTTAAATGACCGTTAATAAATTTTGTGGTCAGGTGAATGGAAGTCTGAACAATAACTTCAACAAATGACATTTTTCTTAACTATAGATTATGTTATATAGATTATATATTCCGTAATCGGGTTCGAAGTCATTTTAAAAAGCATGGATTAACGCTAATTTAATTTCCTTCTGTAACTTTTGTTTGGTATACTTTTTTTACATAGATTATAGACATGTTGAGCCTTCAATCCGTCAGGACGAAAATGGAATACGACAAATTTGTTCGATAGAGCTATTTCACGATTCGACGCAGTGACAAGTTTTGGACATGCGTTTGGTTTGACATAACCATTGAGCAAAAACTAATGATATCTATGAAATGCTCTGTTGGGATCACACATGGACGAGGAATAAGTAGGGTCTGGGCGCCACAGCTACCTTTCATATTTGTACCGCCCTGGAAGAATTCTGTGGTTTAACTATTTCTTCTGGTGAACAACATAAGGATTTTCGTGAAGCTCGGATGAATAGAGATGCTGCAGATATGTCCAAACTTTCAACTTGATTTGAAAATCACCCCCCCCCCCTTTTCCTCAGATAGATATAATTATATCAATATCTTCTGGGGTTATTGGATATGAAACTATCACCTGCTTCAAAACTTTGGAAATCGGGAGTAAAAAGATGATTCAGGTGTCTAGCAAATGTTACTAAGGCTTAACATTTTTGCCTACAACCAGTTTTACACTGAATGAGGTTTAGTATTGCCCCCAGGGGCAACAGGATCGGTTGTTGTGATAGGCACTGACGTATGAACGAGCTTACGTTTCCAACCCCAAATCTCAGGAGACAGTTCATTTCCCTGCCACAGCTGTATCTGTAAGCATATACTTTTATCTGAAGAGGTTAAGCCTATGAGAAGAACAAGTATATCCACATCCTGTCCAACAACAGTACCGTTGTCACTTTCACTCAGTGCATCTATAGCAATCTGAACAGTCAGAGTTGCGGCATTATGAGGACTTTGCTGTCATGAGACTCCTTTGTCATTTAAATTAGAGGATAGAATGGGAATTAACATTGTCTTATTTCAGAGAAACTGATTTTGGAGAACACTGATGAGAGTATGTTCTTCAAAATATATGTCAACTGAAGTTTTTACTGAGCACCTTCTATTTTGTTCAGCTACTTTATTACTATTTACAGTGTCAGTATATCCATCGAAGACAATTCTGAGTCCCTTTCCACAATAGTGTTTCTTAACGTACTTTATTTAGGTATTGCAAATTCCTGTATTGTTGATCCCTTCTTCCACACCACTTCATATAACAGGAAGCCACCATCCACAACTATTGTTTGTTGTTGGTATAATATCTCACCTGATTGTTCAAATATTTGACACAAGGAACTTTACTTTGTCTTCCATATTCCGCAATCATTGAAAAGAGAGAGAGGATAAGGAGTCGATTCATATTGTAGATAATTTGCTAAATCATCATTACTACGTTTGCTCAAGGAAATCCTTTGGAATATAACTAGAGGATCCACAATTTTAGTAGTATCATGAAATTTTATTGAATTGTGCATACGGTTGAGTGATTGGGCTATACCTTTCTGAGTTAGTTTCCCATCTGCGTAACATTTGCTAGACACCTGAATCCTCTTTTTACTGCCGATTTCCAAAGTTTTGAAGCAGGTGATAGTTTCATCTCCAATAACCTCAGAAGATATTGATATAAGTATATCTATTTGAGGAAAGGGCGGTTGATTTTCAAACCAAATTGAATGTTTGGAGATATCCGCAACATCTCTATTCATCCGAGCTTCACGAAAATCCTTATGTTGTTCACCAGAAGAAATAGTTAAACCACAGAATTCTTCCAGGGCGGGCGGTACAAATATGAAGCGCTTATTCCTCGTCCATGCGTGAGCCCTACAGAGCATTTCATAGATAGCATTAATTTTTGCTCAATGGTTATGTCAAAGCAAACTCTTGTCCAAAACTTGTCGCTGCGTCGAATCTTGGAATAGCTATATCGAGCAAACTTTTCGTATTCCTCTTTGATCCTGACGGATTAAAGGCTCAGCATGTCTATAATCTATGTAAAAAAAGTGTACCAAACAAAAGTTACAGAAGGAAATTAAATTGGTGTTAATCCATGCTTTTTAAAATGACTTCAAACCCGATTACGGAACATATAATCTATATAACATAATCTATTGTTAAGAAATATGTCATTTGTTGAAGTTATTGTTCAGGCTTCCATTCACCTGACCACAACATTTATTAACGGTCATTTAAATTTAAGATAAATAGATGCAATGCAAGTGCCATTGACCCGCTCTCTGGCACTGGTGTGACTTTCGGCAAATTTCTTCATTTTTGAATGCGATTATCTCGTTAACTATGGACTCTAGAGAAAAATGTATATAACCTATTTTGTAGAAAATTTAATTTTCTTTAACTTTTGTACTAGAAATTTTTCCGTAGGACTTATAGATTATGAGCTATTAAAAAAACCCCGAAAAATGGTACCTTCTTTTACCCCCTATCCCTCGCGCTCACCCCCCATCCATCAGGACTTTTAGTATGTTCATTAGTAGATCCTCCCAAACAATATTACCAAGTTTCGAAACTCTCATAATTATGTCCCAAAATGACCCAAAATCTGCCTAATTTGACTGGACTATGTCTATACAACTATTATGAAAATCCTTTTTTAGTACTTGATTGCGCTCTATGATAAATAAATTATTAAAAGTATGGAAAAGGGTTTTTTTGCGGATTTTTGCAAAATGAGTAATTTTAGTGATAATTTTCTCGGGTAAATTGAAAATGTAATTTAACAATATTATACTGAAAGCTTATGAGATATAAATTATAAAGAAAACACATTTTACTATTTCGCATACCGAAAATCAGCGACTGCTAGCTAGGGATTACAATCCCGTGATTTCGGGATTGCTTAGATTCAATCCCGGGATTACGAAAATTAGAATTTCTGCAATATCACCAATTTTTACAATAGATAAGTATCATAATCTTATAGAAAAGATAATTAAAGCAAAAGTACAGCCTATCTTACATATGAAAATACACTAAGTTAAAAGTTTTTAATTTAATTAATTATCAAAATGTATAAGATAAATTACAACAATTGAAAATTAAAATGAAATATGCTGTTGATGTCCGACGTAACAAAAAACTTGAAATGTCTATGTTTCATCTTTAAGATGATTTTTTTTATTTCCTGTTAAACAAGTTTTTGAATGGATTAATATTTACAATATTAAAAAATAATTAATATCACTAATTTAATTTTGAATTATTCTCATAACCACGTAATTAAAGATTACAATTCTAGGATATCGCAGACGCATGATTTTCCTTAACACGAAACTTTTCTTTTAAATAAAAGAACTTTACACACGCACATACAATACAGAATGACATACATATATACTTTGAATTTCTAAATAGAGATAGTTGTTAAAATTCGAAAACGTAGCAATAATATAAAAAATTAATTAATACCACGAGAAAAAAAAAAAGATTAGTTTGAATAGTTCACAGTTTCTTAACTAAACTAACGGTTTTCTTTTGAAATTATGATCTAAGAAATATCAAGGTAACTAAAGTATCATCTCCAAGTCCCAGTTATGATATCAATAATGTATTTTTTTAATGAAATGTCATTACTAGTTTAGACGCTCTGTTAGGATTTCAATACACTTTGTTATTGTAAAAGATCCATGTATGCTCATAACGCCTAAATTCCAGAATTTCTTCAAATTTAAATATCTTGAAGGGACATTAATATTCATAAATCGCTTGTTTACAGTAAATGCCCATTCATCAAGAGTAAAACTAAATTTTTTTTCCTGAATTTTTAAAAGTTTGTATTTCACTTGCAAATAACTCCTTTGCTATGGAACTATAATTCACTACACGATTTCGAATTGATACTGCAGATTTAGGCATACATTATAGCCTTTAGCTATCAGTAAGCTTCTTAAATTAGTTGAAGTGACGAAAACGTTAAATGAGAAACCGTCTTTAGCTGTCATTCGCGATAAAATTAAATCCAGGGATTCCTTATCACTATTAAAATAACCCTCTTTTTTCCGCTTTTTAGAAAGCAATGTATCTTCTATGCAGTCTTTACTTGTGGAAGGAATAGAGGTTGTATTAAATTCTTTCAGAACTTTAGTACCATGTTTTGTAATAAATGTGTACAATAAAATGCAACCCCTTAGTCGATCTATCTAATATTTTAAGCACTGCTCTACATCTTTTACATTTATGGTTTTTTCCATTTTTTTGACGTTAAATAATAATACCATACTGAAGATGTATCGTTATCTTTCCTATGAGCTACAATATCTTTTCATTAGACATCTTTAAAGCAAAATACATATAAAGGCACGAAAAAGAAAGAAGTTAGCACATAATAATGACTATGAAACACAAATGCGAAGCTTTTCCTTAAACTCTAATTCGAAAATTAATTTTGTGGTTTCCATTTGCTGCAACGGCCGGTCTCCTAAACGCAGAGAAAAGGAAAAAACAAACGATTTCATTTTTACTGACTAATAGCTGTGCGGGTTGCATTTATTAGCAAGTGAAAAGATTTCCAAGTTAAACGATTTAATCGTTTAGAAATATATATAAGAAATACTTGAGATGTATATTCCTTTTTAATGATACATAAATTTCATAAAAATTGATTGATTTCCTTTCCAAAAGCGAAAATCTATAAATATATTTTTGATTTTCATCTGAATATTGTTCCTTAAAAAAGAAAGACAATCCCGAAAATCCCGGGATTTTCGGGATTAAAAATAAAGCGGGATCCCGTGATCTCGGGATAAGGGATCCCGAGATTGTAATCCTTACTGCGAGCTCCAAAAAAAGAGCCCATCACCAGTTTTCATTCCATCTACAAAACCTTTTTTAAAAACTTCGTTACTAAAAAAAAAAATACCTTAATCATAATTAATTTTTTTCATAATTGGTATAGCACCAGCATAAAGAATATTTGCAGCAAAGAATCGATAGTTTGTTTTACTCGAACGTTTTATTAAAGAAATAGAAATAATTTTTCAACTGTTTGTTTTCAAAATTTAACCGAAAAAGAAACATGATAACAGAAGCCCGAATGGTCGTCAAGATAATGGATTGGAGTTTCGATATTTGCTATGATACTTCAAAGACAGCAAAAGTATCAAAGAAGTACTGGAAGCGACAGACACTAAAGCATTTACATTTCAAACAAGCAGAGAAACTCAAGATCTAAAAAAGAAAAAAAAAACCTTTTTATAGGTTTGAAAGTTTATTGTTTCCAAAATAAATATTGTAGGTTCTATTTGTTTTCCTAAAGATACGATTGAAAGAAAAATGCATTACATCCAGAATTTTGTTTCCAAAGCGTTCCATTTGGGAAAATTTATCAATGACAGAAACGATTCTAAATATTTGAAACTTCATTTTACGTGATATTAGATAGTGACAAACGTTTGATCTTGAATTATACGCTCGTTGACGATCCATTCATTTTTTAAATCCCCAAATATACATTTTTATTTTTAAAGAATGCTTTAAATATGCGGTTAAATTACTCAAGTAAAAAAAAATGTATATTCTACAAGTGTTAAAACATTTAAACTGTACTGAGATTATTAGTACCTTTATATTTAAATTATAAACATGAAAAATGTTACAGTAAAAGAATTACATTTATAGACTAAGAGAAAATATGTATCAAAAAGATTTTCAGAACCTTTTATGCAAATTAAATATAAAAATAAAAACTAAATTAACATGCATTCAAATGAAAGGAAATATACTGCTATTTTGTGAATAAACATTTAACTTTTTATGCTTAATTTAGTACTATAAATAACAGTTTTAACTAATAAACAAACTGTTCCTTTTCAGTTCAGTTCACTGGGATAGGTTTATTCAAATTTTCATTAAATTGCGCATGCGATCATGAATTTTAAACGTTTAATTTGAAAGATAATTTTTTTCTAAATCAGAAAGAAGCTTGGTATTTAAAGTCACAAAAATATTCTCCTTCAATGCAATAGAATATAATGTAACAGACTAAATAACCTTAAGATTTTTCCTATAATCCTTCTGTAATGAAACCTTTCTGATTGAAAATACCCATAATGAAATATTAAAATTTAATGAAGAGAATTTCCAGAATGGCCTCTTGTAATACATTAATCTACATAGATTAAAAATATGCATTATTATCGGAAATAGAAAGCAGAAATATGTGCAAGTTTAAGAATATCTACTCATAAAAGATTATACCTTCATGAAAATGTACTCAAATTTCACACTTTTTTGAATTTGAGATAGATTTGTAAAACAATAATGTAAAAATTTACACACTTATAGTTAAAGTAACAAATTTCGCTTAGTAAAAGAGGAAATAATTTTTGTGAACCTTTTTTTGGAGATGTTTGTAAAAGGAGTTTTTTCAAGGGCTTATGTAATACAAATCTAGTGTTCTTATACCTTTTATTTTTCAAAAGAAGTACGAATTATTCAATTTCTTTAAAAGTTATTATAATTTTTTTAAACAAATGCTGAATAAGATAATTGACACTGCGAATTCATCAAAGGTAATAAAAAATGTGATATATTGATATAAAGAAATATAAAAAATGACCGTTAATTACATAATTGTACATTTGCATATTTCTGCCTTTCTCCCTTTTAGTTTTTTCATCTCTCTCTCTATTCTTGAATCGATTGACTGCAACCATCTCTAAAATTTTTCCATTACTTTTTAACGTGATTTTTGGTTGAAAGTTAAAAAGTATTGAGCGTCTAATGATACCTTTACAAGAAGAATATAAAACAACAACTTCAGAATTCGAATATTGTTTAAAAACCAATACTAGAACTTTACTTAAGAAATATTCAAAAATCTATAAGTTTTTTATCTGTTCAAACAAAGTTCCGAAAAACAAAAGATACCAAAATGAATCTCTTTCTTTGAATCTATAAGCGTCAAACTACCCCAGTCATAATAGGCCTACCACTTTTCTGATATGTCTGGAAGCATTTATTTTTGGAAAAGTTTTCGAAGAGTTTATTTTTAAAGGAAATAATGATGTAGGGCAGAGACGGCGAACCTAAGGCACGCGTGCCACTTTTGGCACGCGAAAGAATAATTTTGGTACGACATTGTTTGTAACTAAATGAAAATAAAATGAGATTACACAAAATCTCGACTTATCTTTTCTAAATTCTATTAAATGGAAATTGTAAATTTTCAATTGCGGCATATTATATTCCAATCGAATTAATTATAGTCTCAACAAATTTTCAAACAAAGACGATATTTGAAAACTGTCGTCAAGAATTGATTATTACGCATTACTAAATTCCGATGGTAAAGTTGTGGCAACTTTGAATTTATTTCAGAGCTATTCAAAGAAACCTGCGTTTGCCATTTTAAGTTTCAGAGCTATTCAAAGAAACCAGCGTTTGCCATTTTAAATTTTTCTGCCTATCTATGCATTCGAGTCACTGTTTTCTCAAATGAATGATGTGAGTATTAATATAGAAAATACTAAATCTAAGAAAATACTAATAATCTAAGTGAGTATTAAAACGAGAAAGAAAGCCTTAAATAAATTAATTAATTAATATGCGTTAAAAACAATAAATGGGAGAAACTACGTAACATTTAACACGTTCACGCCGGCGCGGTGGGTCACACTCGACTGTCTCAGAGTTGTCAAGTCTCCGGCTTTTTGCGCACCACTATTATTTTAGAGAAAATGTTGTTCTTTTAAATCGCCCAATTGTTCTAATTAAATAAATCAACATTTTCTGTATTAAAATACTGGTATCCAAAAGGCCGGAGACTTTCTAGCTCTGAGACAGTCGAGCGTGACCCACCGCGCCGGCGTGGACGTGTTAAAATGGCCAAATAATAATATTGCCAAACAGTTTAAAGTTAAAAATATATTTACACGAGCCATTTATTTCATATATCGAGATGATCTTTTTAACTATTGTTGCCAATTCTAAGACAGCGCAAATAATATTATTTCCTTTCTGAAAATAAATGTATTTTCACCTCAGTAATAAAAAGAAATAGAAAACTTTGCCAAAAGTTGCGTCAGGTTTAAAACGATACAAATGTCTTATTGAAAACAATTTTCTTATAGCGTTGTTAAAAAATACCGGGAGGTAAACACTTTTTTTACATAGTTCTTTTATATTGGCATTTTTCAAACGTTTAACTGATCTTATTTAATGGAACACGAAAACAGCCATTAGATGTCTCAACAGAAGCTGATTCAGTCATTTAATTCCCCAAACAAGGGGAAATGAATAGAAACCTGTTTACAGAGAGATCGCCACATGTTTTAAAATTATAATTAAATGTTTCTTAATCTTTTTGAAGCTGATAAAATTAGCGTGCTTTTAGACTCTGCGGTGTCTAAACGGCGATGGTAAGCGTAGCTCGTATGGGGTAGAGCCCCGTAGTGATAAAAAAACTATAATTTAAATGTAAGTTTAAATGCAAAGTTTTGTGCATAGGTATTATAAATATTATCGAGTTTTGGGACTATGAAACAAAAAATTTACACACGAAACGGAATTTTTTTTTATTTTTATTTAATAGATCAGATTTTATTTTACTTCCGAAAATAATCTAATGAAAATTTTCTATTAAAAACAATAAGAAAAAAAAACAGTTTCTACAATTAAGAAAATCATCTTATCTGCAGCACTCAAAATTTAGTGAGGTATTTCTTTTTTAGTTACCTTTAGATTTAGTTTCATTACCCGAGGGGCTTTATAACTTAATTTTTTATGTTATTTTTTCCCCAAAGCACTAGCAAAATTGCCAAACAACTTTTTAAGAAAAATGTCTTATAGATTCAAATAATTTTTTACGATAATATTCTTTGCATATGCTATTGATTTATCGATTTCTTTCTTCATAAATAAAATAAACTTGAATTCGAGTGAAAGGTTCGTATTGAAAATGTGCTACAGCACAAAATAAATTTATTTCATTCACAGAACTTCCACTAAAGAAATTTACGTTTCGAAGCTTTTGAATTTCTCCGAGATATCAATTTGTAAAGAAGTGCAGCCATTGATTATCGAATATTCATTTTTTTTTAAATATGTGAAACAATGCCGAGTTATTGTTTCATTATTTTAACAATAATGATATTAAAACATAGGAAAATTTTCTGGTATCTTTAAATTAAAAATATGTGACAGCAAATCAATACTAAGCTTGTAGAAACTAGGTCTTTTTTCAGATTAAAGAGATGGTTCATCACTAAGTCGGTCAGACATTATTTTCTATCTAAAAATATCTTGGGGCTCACTAATACGATTTCCTTTTAAATTTTATTCTTGAATGCATATGAGTTTATAAGAGCCATCGATATATATATATATATAATATTATTTATAGAACGTTTATTTCAGTGTCAATACAAAGAAAGACTCTAATTAAATTCTGGGTATAGAAATAATTTCTCATTGTTTTCTTATAGCTTGTGAAATAGATTTCTTGCATGTAGTTTGCTATAATACATTATATTAAACTACATACATATGTACTAATATAATAAATTTTAACACAAATATAGTTCAAATAAGAAAATCTACACATATTAAAATGCATGACAAATATTAATATATAATGTATGACATGTTTTTAGTACAACACAACAATTTTTTTTCTTGTTTGAAAATGGAAATATTTAGGTCAATAAAACAATATTTTTGAGAAGTATTCCTTTTAATTTTTGTTTTAATTAAGATGCAAATGATGTTTATTTATAAAACCTTATAGCATTCAAGCATTTTTCGAACAAAAATGCAAATAATGTTTTCAAAGCTTCGTAATTGATGTTTTGAGTGTGGAGGCAAAGGCATTCAGAAAAAAAAATATAAACAGTTTAGTACCAATGAAAAAAGTATCGAGGAAAATTCATCTAAAATATTTTAAGAAATGTCAAAAATATTACATTAATAGAACTGAAAGAGAAAGCATGAGAATGAAGAAAGCATATTACGAAACCAATCCAGGAAAGTAATAGAAAAAAACTCGGCATCCGCTTTATTCCCCAGATACAGCTCCATCAGACTACCATTTACTTCCGACACTGCAATCTCTTCTTTCTAGGGATAGGCTCAGATTTTATAAAGATTGTAAAATATAGTATGATAGACGAATCGTTAATTGTTTTGGTTTTCTTGTTCTTTTTATAAAACTATTATTGACCTAAAAATCATTTGTAGAATTTCAGCTTTGATTTCAAGCACAATATATTTTGTACACAATGCAATTTGTACAAAAGGTTGAAAATTTTTTTATATCATATTATAAATAATTGTGATTAGAAATGATAAACTATACAGGAAAAATAATCTGATTATTCACAATATTAAAAATTTCCATACAAAATATAATGTTGTCAATATACGGAGTTATCTCTAAGATCTTGCACACTGTTAAAAATTTGCAGCATTCTGGCAGGTCATTTGACCGTTTTTTTCCGAAAACAGTTAAAACAACTGTAATTTAACACTATTCTGACCATATTATTGGCCATTTTATGGTCCGAATATAGTTAAATTATGGTTATGAAACCGTTTTTTCAAAAAACGGTCGAATGACCTGCCAGAATGCTTCAAATTTTTTAACAGTGCATAATAGAAATTTGAAGCGTATGGTATGAGTTACCGTTAAATAGTAAATAAAATTTTCATTTATTACTCAAAAGTTTCGAAGCAGATATCAGAAATACAATTTCATTCGATGTCCGGAATATAAATTTTTCATTAGTTCATTAAATTTTGAATGATTAAATCTAATTATAAAAATACACAGATTAAAGATGTGTTTTGATAAATATAATACGTACTTTTGTTATTGCGATTAATATTTTTATTTGTACTTGAAACACAAAGAATTTTTTAATTTAAAATCTTTATATTTCAACAAAAGAATACGGACTCCGTCTTATGAAATTAATTAGGGAATAAATATAAAATTATCAAACCATTTAAACGTTACTGAAAAGAAATACTAATTAAAATCGGGTTAGTTACTCAGAGAAATGTAAATAAGCAAAGTATAAAATAAAATTGTATCTATGATAAGTAGGCACTTGAAATTACAAAATTGCGCATTTGAAAAAGTTTCTTCTTTTTCTACATAAACATTGATGTTAAATATATTTAAATTTAGATTATAATTCAGGCAATCAAGTATTCATGCGATCATGAAATACGATCTGAAGTGTAAAATGAAACTCGAGAGTTAAAAATATTTCTTTTAAATAAGAAATAACCTGAAGTTTCTATATCTGATCATAAAGTAATTTAAAATTTGAAAAGTATCGATTTTTATTTTTATGAAAAAAAAAATCTAACCAAACTTTGCTGTAATTAAAATTGATTTTGGTGTAAGAGCTGTTTGGGTACTAGAATATTTCTTTGGAAAACGAAATGGTCAGACTTTTAAATAAATAAATAAATAAATAAATCACTTTCGAAGCTATACACTGTCAAAGAAATTCGTCTATACACTGCAAATAGAAGCGTCTTAAATTTAGACACATATGTGACTGAAAAAGAATTTTAGACACTTAAGTGTCTTAATCTGAAAATTAAGACACTATAGATGTCTTAATTTAAGATACATAAGCGTCTTAATATGACCATGGTGTAAACGAACTGAGAATAATGTCTAAAATATCCGCAAACGTCTTATTTTAAGACACTTCATTGCTTTAAACGTGTCTTAATTTAAGACGTTTTGATTCTTCCGACGCAATATCCACCAGGGGGCACTAGCACTCCCAGTTGCGCATGCGTTTTAGATGTCTTCGTTCGAAGTGGTATACGTTGTAATTCAAACAAAGTTTGTTTTTATGTACGCGTGTATTTTAATTCGTTTTTTGTGAAATGTGAAGTACTGTTATTTTAATTCGTATTAACTTGGATTATTTATTTATTGAATACATACATCTGACGTGTGTGCTCGACATCAAATGTCTCTTAGAAGCTGTCGTCGATACAAGGGCGGGATAGACACAGAACAGAAGTAGACGACGGTTGAAGATTACACCCGGAAATTCTACAAAGCGTGTGCAACGGGCTTAGTGTTAACTCGTATCAATTTATATCAATAATATTGTGTTATTCATCTTCGTCCTGTCGAAGCTGGCAAAAAAAAAGAAACTTTTGTCTGGCGGGTCCTGTTTTTAGGATGAAACATCTCATTCTTTAAATATGGCTAGTCGGATGTATTATGGGATTACCTTTTAAACTGATGAAAGTCTTTCTCCCTCACTGTGGTTGTGGTAGTTTTTAAAATTTCAAATCGAGGAATATTTCTTACCTCTTGCAGCAACTCAAGTAAGTTTCTTTATAGTAGTAAAATTAGTGTATTTTATGATTTTATTTATTGTACTAAACAAAATCCTGCATGAAATTTAATTAGTTTTGAATCTGTTCGCAAAAAACCCCACTAATTCTAGAAGTATATATTTTTAAACTTATGACGTTCTTTTTTATTACGAATTATATATTCAATGTCAGTTCTTAGTTTCAATGGATAATTTTTATCTTGCAGTAAATGACGGCCACAAGGAAGTAAAGAAAAAAAAAACTTTGAAAGATGACCTAATGCTTTCTTACTTCCTGGCATAAAACCGCAGATTAAAAAAAGATAAATAAAGTAAATGAGACTGGTCTATTATATGAAGCTGCCTGTAAAAATATACATATGTATTTGATTTGCAATCAACTCTAATACTGATTTTTTTATTATTTTTAATAAAAAAGTAATTTGAAATTTATAATGGGAAAAAGTAAAAACCTCTAACTAGATTTCGTATTTAAAATTGTGGTAACTTTATTTATATGCACTTATACGAAAAATACAAAAATGACAGATGTTACTGTATATATTTAAGACGAAAGAAGTTTGGAAATCATAAGTTATTTTTTCCCCATGTTTTTAATATAGAATATGTACTTATTTGTTTTTATTGATAGTTGAATAGCTTTTGTGAGTACCCTCTGATCTACATAAAAACTTGCCCATGTGGAAATATAAATTTTTTAAAAACATAATTTTTAAATAAGTATTTTCATTTTTTTTGGGGGGGGGGGGATTTTGCATGAATTTTTGTAAAGCTGATATCTTAAATCTTGCACTGATTATAATGAAAGTTTTGAACTTTTAGAGTAGGACAAGTTTAAAAACGCAAATATATTTAACAAAATACCAAAGTCATTTTTTCCCCAATGTTATTAAAGTAGAATATTTATTTATTTATTTTCATTATTCATAGTTAAATGGCTGTTGTGATTATCAAGTGATGTATATGTAAAATTGCCTATGTGGCAATATATTTTTTTATATTTTCATTTTTTTTTGGGGGGGGGGGGATTTTTGCAATTTTCGTACATCTGATATTTTAAATCTTTTTCCACATTCAACCGAGTATAATAAATATTTTGAACTTTTAGAGTAGGACAAGATTATAAAATATATATATATATATTTATCTATGTACCTTAAAAGCCCTTAATAGCGAACACTTCGGGACCGCGGAATTTGTCCGATAATTGGAGATGTCTACTTTTTTGAGGTAAAAATACACAAATATGTATGTCTGCTGATTAAAAAAGTATTCGTTAAATAGAGGTGTTCGCTATTCGAGAATGTCCATTAACCTCCACAACGGATACTCCCGAATACCGGACATTTCAATTTAGACAACTATAATGCAGGGTTGCGTTTTTTGCAAAAGTACTTCTTGATTAAAGGAAGGGCAAACTGGGAAGTGCCCCGTCCCCCTACGACTTCATGCCCCCAAATTTGATGTACAATATTTGTAAAGCTTATATTTTAAATCTGTTTCGAAATTGTACTGATTATAATCAATATTTTGAACTTTTAAAGTAAAATAAGGTTAAAAACAAAATAAATTTAAAAAAATCTAATATTTAGATAAATATTTTTTGTTTTTTAATCTTGTTCTACTCCTGAAGTTCAAGATATTGATTATAATCAGTACAATGTCGTAAAAGATTTAAATTATCAACGTAACGAAAATTGTATACCAAAACTGAGAGCACCAAAAAAATCAGGCTGTATTGGTGGGGGGGGGGGGGGCAGGACCACAGCCAAATATTTTTCCAGGATTCAACGTGGTCAAACATGGCTACGTATGATGCTTACAAAAAATGGATGCGATTCAGACGTTTGAAGTGTCTGAAATTCAGACGCAAAAAGTGTCTGAAAAAATTCAGACATTTTAAAATGTCTGAAAATTGAACACTCCATTTCAGACACTTAAGTGTCTGAATTTCAGACATTTTAATTTAGAGTGTACACACTAAATTATTCGTTATTTTTAAAGAAGTAATTTCCTTACTCCTAGAAAACATGCTTTTACCGTTAATTCTTCCAAGAAGTCTGAAAAAGAGGGGGGAGGGAATTGAGTTTATGGCACTTTTCGATTAGCCGGGCTCCAGTGTTATATTTACATTCATATATACATATATATGCACATATATGTACATATATATATGTACACACACACATAAATATATACATACATATGTATATATATATGTACATATATGTGCATATATATGTATGTAAATATAACACTGGCGCCCGGCTAACCGAAAAGTACCGCGTTTTTTCTTTGCACGCATGCGTATTTGCTGTATTAATACCAAAGTTAGAATTTATTTTTTAAATGATAAACCGAAAATGCAATAAATTAAAATTTCTAATTTATTTAAAAACAAACAAACAAAAATAGTGCTTCCGAATTAAATAGAATCCGAATTAAATAGAATATTCCGAATTAAAATTCCGAATTATTAGCAATTTTCTTATTCATTTAAACTTATTCGCAATTTATTTTTTAGAGTATTAATAAAATATTCGTATGTAAAATATATTTTAAAGGAACACATTTAAAAAATTTATAGCAGTTCAATCAAGTAAAAAAAAAAAATCGATTTTATTCAAAAAAGCAAACATTTCTTCTCGAGTTTAATTAAAAATGTAATATTCACATTTTACATCTAACAATCAAATTGTTTTATTAAAAACATGTCTAATATGTAATAGTTTTTATCCTCTATTGTTCTATAAGTGTTAAAACACCAACCGTTATTTCATAACGACGAAACGTATCTGCAATTAAATTTAAATTTCCGATCTTTCTAAACAAAAAAATTAACAAGCCTTACCAATTCCCAATTATAGAAAACCCATATCAACATTTTAAACTAACCTACTGACAGGTAGGTGCTCGCTGGCCCAGTGATTAAGATGCTCGATTTGAAACGTGCGCTCCCAGGTCCAAAGCCCCCTTGGCTTTGGACCACGAAAAAACGAGAGACGTATTTAAAAAAAAAAAAAAAAAAAAAAAAAAACTCCGTTTTTCAGGTTATGGAAAATTTCTCTCCTAGATCGACCCCCCCCCCCCCCCAAAAAAAAAAAAAAATCGGACTAAAGCGGTATCAATGCTGTTTCTTTTGTGTTTTTTATGTTTCGTAATGTTTCTTTGAATTGAAGGAAGTATTTCTGAGAGTGTACAGCATTAGCGTGATGGATTAAGCATCGACCATTTTTTTACCATATTGCTATAGTACAAGGTTGGCGAACCTTTTTATAGCCGCGTACCATTTTATTTCGCAAAAATATTTTACATAACCTTGACGTGCCAACTAATAAACAAATTTAGTGGACTGAAAAATCATGAATAAAACCATTTATTAAGATTTATTTAAAAAATGAGTATTACACTGCAATAATCTTAAAAACAATTATATTTTAGAAATTATTTAAAAGAATTATGTGATTAATTGTGTTGTTGCATCTTAGGTAAAAAATAATTAATATCGGGTGAACACTCAGTTAATTTCAACAGAATGCAAACTGGACTGGATTTATCTCACAATTGCTTTTTATTTGATTTATTGTATTATTCATTTGCGAAAACAATGGCCTTTCGGACATAGATGGAAAAATTATTGACAGGTCAAACGCCAGTTTCTTTAAGTAGTTCTGAAATTAATTTCTGAATTGCCATAATTTTACCATTGGTACATTTACTAATGCGGTAATTTACGGTATTTTAAATAAGCGCAATTAAAATTCTGAAATTACTAGTTTATCCCGTTTTGACAAGATGCGGTCATCTAAGTTTGTGTATTTTGTGCAATATCACTGTATATTGATTTAGTGTCACAAGGAACACCGTGCCATAATTATTCTTTCGCGTGCCATAGGTTAGCCGTCCCTGTTATAGTAGATATGCTCTCAGGTAAGACTTTTAAAGTGAAAGTGACCTGAATTATAATTTAACTACGCAGAATCAGAAAGCTTAAAATTAAATATTTTTAAAAAAGCAAATTAATGCGATAGAAAACTTTTTCATGTGCAAATTTGTAGTCATTATATGTTTTATTTCATAAAAAATCTGTGAAAAATAAAAACTTGACTGGATAAAAGTGGAAATAAAATCGTTGCTAATGAAATATATGAAGTGTTGATTTTAATTTAATCTCATTCAAAATATAGTATTCTACATTCTTGAGATGAAAACAGCAGCTGTTTTTATTCTGTGACAGAAAAAAATTAAACTATATTAACCAGCGTATATTAGAGAAACAAGTCCATATTCGATTTATTCCGAGTATATGCGGGTTTTTATTAATCTTAGTTTTGTACGCATTAAATTTTTATTTATGTACCTAGAAATGGAAATAACAATATATTAAACTTTTCAATGATTGCTTTTTTGGTACAAAGTTATTAGTATATAACATTCTTACTTCTCAATTTCTTTATGTTGTTATGGATTTCAAATCTGTATGATTACATATAACATATTATATACAAATGGTGAATGAATAAAATGTTAATATCATATAATTTAGAATCGCCATGTGTTGCATGGAAGAAAATAAATTAGTTATCAGAGATATTTTCTTTTGTATATTGTAATTTCCATTAACATAATTTAAAGAAAAGATAATAGTTTAATGAAAGTATTATCGAAATTTAAACCATACGATGTATAAATATTATTTAAAATGGCATTTAATTGGAATAAAAAATCTTTCAGCTGGAAAACGTTTCTTTTTTCTTGTATGAAACCGCAGACAAATTTCATTTAGCGTGCAGATTCAAACTGTGCGTTATTTAGGAAAAAATAAATGAGGATATTTATTTAACGCATGAGTGGAGCTGGATCCTCCCTTTTTTGACTCTTCAATATAATAAATAAGCTTTTTCTGATAAGTAATATGTGTTACCCAATAAATAGAAATGTACAATTTAACGCCACTCAGCTTTTAAAATTGTATGCGAACAACATAAAAGTACAATGTTCATGCCTTCTTTAAAACTGATACCTCCCCCCCCCCCCCCACAAAAAACAAACAAACAAACAAACAAACAAACAAAAAAACACCAAAAAAAAAAAACAGAATGTATTCTTTATTCTTGTTGTTTCTTTTGTATTCACAATAAATTTAGTGTAATGTTTTATTTAATATATCTATTATCCTTTTTAAATAAACAATACCAATTTTGTAAGAATATCACTAATTACAAATAAACAACGATAAAAAAAATGCATTACATTTAGTGGTGGCAGGATTTTTCCGAGTACCGTTTTTAAAACTTTGTTATTTTGAATCATAATAAAAAGTGAAAATACCAAAATGTTTTTGAAGCAGTTTTGTTAAGAATATGCCATTAATTTATCAATCCAAGCTCTAATTATATCAGTAAATATAATTTCTTTTGAGATAGAAGAGAATTAAATATCCAATTTAAACCAGACAGTATTTAAATCGCGTACTTACTTCTTTGTGGTGGCAATATGCCTCCTCCGCCGCCACCACCGCCTGGTATAACTACACTTTCTGCTCCTCCACTATCACCTCCTGGATGTATTCCTCCTCCATTTCCGGTCCCGGTTCCGGGAAGACCACCACCACCAGTTCCAATTAATCCAGTAGTACTGTCACAGGATGGACTAACTTGTCTGTTACCACAATAGCACAAATTGGGACGGATGCAACGGCCATCACCACAGGAGGCTCGACAAATAGCTGAAAAAAATCAATCATAATCATGAATAACATAAAAAAAGACTTAAAGCACTTAAAGTTAATAATCATGGAACATACAGTGTTGTTTGGAGCCGACTGATGCATTTGAAATTTGAGAAAAGCGCTAAAATGCGAATTTGTCTTAATTGTTTTAAGGAGAAAAATACTGAAGATCAGGGCTGTGCAACGCATAGATTAACCAACAAGAAAAGGCAGTAGGAGTAAAATTTCTAATGGAAGCCATAGTACCAGTGTCATTAATGACAACGGTAAAAACACAACTTTTGAAACTTTACTTATGTATATGGAATTTGTTCATGGTCTAAATTCTTAAATATCTATTTTTTAATTCATTTGTATTCTCTTCGAAGCAGATGATTCCGTCTAAATTGACCGTTGGCGCGTTGTTTTATGTTATTAGCATTATTATTGAAGCAGCAGTTCTTTTCAAAACTTATTTCACGAGTGAAAAAATGTTAAGATATGTCAGCAAAATATGTCATCTTGTCTATTCAGAAGTCGGCATTCGAAACTTTCACTTTTTCCTTCTCTTGCAGATAACACATAACGGTAAGCATACATTCGCCGAATATTATTTGCATAATTTCACTATATGAAATATCTAAAAAAATAATTTATGCAGCACATAATAGTTTTCTTTTATGAGTTTTTTGTGACCATAAATTTTAAATTGACATAATCTAATACGAAATGAACCTTTTTAAAAATATTTATGTAGCTGACATGGGGAAGCTAAAATATTTATGATGCTTTTGCGTAAAACTATAACCTACAATCTATAATAACAAAGATAGAAGTTGGTGCGTGTGTTTGTCTGTGTGCTGTATTCTGAGAAGACCACTGCACGAAGAGTTACAAGATTAGGCAGGAAGGCTATACCTGAAGTAATAATGCATTTAGAAGCTCGATTTTGCATTTTTTGATTATATATTTTTACATTTAATATTTTATGCGATTTTTAGCGTCCTTTCACGGTTTGAGGCGATTTCTCTACATTAGTAAAACGAATCCGCTTTCAATCTTTTAGCCCAACATATTACTTTTAGGTCTTCTTTTCAATAATGTCAATTTGGAATTCGTACAGCAATTTTTGATTTTTTAATGCGATTTTTAGAGTTTTTTGCGATTTTTTGACATTGGCAAAAATAATTTGGTTTCAAACGTTTAACCTAATGTAAAAAATTTTGACCTTTGAGATTTTTTAATTTTAGTGATATTCAATGCAATTTTTCGCGTTTCGCGGTGATTTTTTGATGTTCATGAATAAATTCCGGTTACATTGTTTTACCCCACTATAGTAAATTTTGTCCTTCCCGATCTTTTTTAATCTTTCGCGGTTTTTAATAAGATTTTCTATTACATTTTTAGCGTTTCTTCGTGAACTCCGTGACAATTTTTATACATTCGTAAAAAGAGTTGTCTTTCAAACTTTTAGCCTAATATAGTACGTTTCATCATCCACAATTTTCAAAGCCATTACTGGTGGAAATTCACCTCTATGTTTACTAGGCTCTAAAAAAAGCAGAACATACACTACATCAACGACTTTTCTTATAATCTACACTATCGGATCAAATGTAATTGAAATTAGGAATAGAATTCTAATCTTAATCATGAATGTAAACTTTTGGAAACTGTCTGTGAACTTAACTCTTTATTTGTGAATCAAAGCATTTCTAAAATTTTTTGGTGCAAATTGGCAATACTTCCATGTCACGTGTATGGGCAATTCTCCAATAAGTGGGTAACTTCACTCTGTGATTTAGTGACAATTAAAAGTTAAATTTTAAACGCATTTTTTAAATAGATATGACATAAGGTATTGAGTAATGTACAATATTCCGGCATAAGCTTTAAACAATATTTTTCTTTAACCTACCTTTCTCTAGTCGACCTGATTTATAATTTACAGTAGTGTAAATGCCCGTCCTAGTACGTTGGGTAGAAATCGTGGCTTTCATTTACAATTTGAAATATTAAAAAAAAATATTCATATACAATTCATCGACAATAAGGAAAACTGACATGGAACATTAAGTTCAGAACTTTATTAATGGATGGGCTTTGGGATTTTAACAACAAATTTGTAATCTGATGTAAATAAGATGACAAAACGGAGGAGAAATTGCAGACCTATCTAAATTAGTAAAAAGAAACGGATACAAATAGCTTTTACTGACTGACTTGTACTCTAGATATATAAACATGTTTATATACTATTCATCAACATTAATTAAAACTTACCTGAAATGTTAAGATTAAATACTATGGAGTTTTAATAAATTTAATAAATTTAAAATTTTATGTAAATAAGATGACAGAAAGAAGGATAAATTACAGAGCTTTCTTAATTAGTAAAAGGAAACAGATATAGATGTAGTTATAATTTGTGTTTTATTATGAAGTCTTAATTTTATTATGATATATTAGACGGAAACAAATGCTAAATCATTTATATTAAGTGTAAATTTCTTAATGTTCCGTGATTGTTTCAACCTTTTTTTTACCATACGACTACTCTTAATAATTTTATTTTTCCTGAAATCCTCATTTTTCTGATTTCTTTATTAAAACATTAATTCATCTTATGAATAATTTAGTTTTTTAAAAAGCAGTTGCTAACACGTATCCAAAGTATACAATCAAGATGAAGTAATCAATGAAGGCTACAAATCTAATTTTCGTAACTGAAAATGGAAAAATCGTGAAAATTACGCCATGTTGGTACAATCGCATAATTTTTTTTAGTTTTATTAATGTAAAAGTACATTTTAAGCTAAGCATAACGTCATTTTCATAGGCGCAAACTTTTCCACCGTGCTTTATATATGTACTTTTATGATACCATGAATTCAAATGTTTTCTATTTAATTGAAATGAAAAAAAATGGAATCAATAAAGTTATCTAATATATAAAAATAAAAATTTGTCTGCCTGTCTGTAATGCTATACAAATCCATAGTTTGGAAGCCAGAAATGTGAAATGTTACGTACATGTTTATTAAAACACGGCCGAGAAACTAACTTAGCTGTTGCCAACAATTAAAAATCCACAATAAAATTCTTACCTCAACAATTACATTTCTATTGCAAGATTACCACGTGAAAAAATGAAATAAATGGTTTGACGAATTTAAAAAAAGAGAATATTGCATCATAACTTTTCTACTACAAGATTTCCACGTGAAAAAAAAAATAGTTTGACGAATTAAAAACAAAAGTGAATGTTACGGCCTAATTTTTCTCTTTTATGATTTCCATGTGAAAAATTATAATTATTTAATTAACTTGACGAATAAAAAAATGGAATATTACGTCATATTGGAACTATAAAGGACGTGGTGAATATATAACATCAAATAAGTGTGAAAAAATGTATTGAATCATGATAAAAATTCGATTATGGAAATATTGGCGTATTTTAACATTATTACTCCAATGATGAATGGAAATAAGTTCATTTATAGCTGCATTATTTTGCGTCTGTTATATAAATTAATAAATTTTTATATTGGGTTTTCATTTGATTCATTTGTATAACACCTCGAATGTTTTTTTTTAAATATTTTTTATGTTGTATGTTAAATTTTGAAATTGTTCTTTCAAAACAAACATTCTTAAAATTCCGGGCAACGCCGTGTCCTTTAGCTAGTAATGTATAAAGATAAAATAAACTCAATAGTCGTTATTCTCGTGATGTCACAGTAGATACAAACTTTTATTCACTTATAAAACCAAAGTACACGTACAGAAATATTTTTTGTTATTTTTTTGTATTTATCTTTTATCTACAACAATGAAATCCATTGTTTCCTATCCTATGTTTGTATGAGCTCATACCGGATTCCTTAATCTGCGTTTTATTATGTAGCGATTGTATTTTAAATGAAACAGAAATTTCTTAATAAAGTTATTTAAATAAAAGCCACATAGAGCTAAGTTAAATACATATGTTGAATAGTTTTAAATAATATTTGATGTATATGTTTTTAATCCAGGTTGAGTAAAATTTCAACACGGAAGTGAGGTGATGCACTTTCATTGAAAAGGGACTAAAGTAATGCAAATGAAATTAAGAAAATTGCTTCTGTGCTCATCTCTATATAATAAAAGGCAGTATAATGCATCCGGTGCGAACCCATCAATCTTACCAGTCTCCGATAAGATGGAGCCACGTTAGGCTTAATTTTGATTTGAGATGTGTATGAGAAAACTTATCTGCTTAAATACAAATTTTTTCAACCTGAAATCCCTTCTGTTCAAAATAATTTACTATAAAAGATTCAAAATTAACTAAATTTCAATGATTTACGCAGCCATTTCAGAAAACAAACATAGCGCACTCCGTGCGTAAAACGTATATAAGGAGCTGTGGTAGAGAGTCATTCCTTTTGTGATTCATTGAAAAAAATTTAAACCACGGAGGTATGAAGATTAAAGGAGACGACATAAATGACATCACTTGAAGCTGTCCCACCCCTGCTGCGTGACGTCAGACGCGGGTAAACAGAAGAAAAACACCAATAGGCGCGAAGAACACCTTATTTTAATTACGCAGTTTTATTGCGTATTTGTTAAATTTTTGTTTTATTAAGAAATCTTAATTTTGTTATAGTATATTAGCCGGAAAACCCGGTTTACCAGAAATATTGTAAATGCTAATTGTGTGTTTATTAGAACATAAACTAGCCAATATTTGCTCATCTAAACGCTTCCATATTGTCAATTATTTTTTATCAATTTTTCAAATTTTAAGTGAAAAACACAATTTTTACCCACCGTTACAGCGTCTAGAAGATACAGTGTGGAAAACGGCTATTCCTATAATGCTTTAAAAAGTGCTAAAAACTTGTATCCCATAAATCTCCAACAATGCTCAGCGGCAATATGCTGATACGAGCGCCATCTCGTAACTCTTTTCAATATAAACACTGTGTTTTCAAAAATTATTGAATGTTAAATATCGGAAATTATAAATATAAGATATTTTGGTCTGTTACAAGCTAATTTAGTTAAGGAATGACGTGAAATAGGTTAAAGAGTCTCTTTTAGAATGACTATCGTTTTTAAATCACTACGATGACGCTACGATCGACATCTTGTTATTCAGCATCGTTGTACATTTATGGGATTCAATTTTTTAGCACAATTTTGTAGCCGTTTTCAACACTGTATCTTCTATACGCTGTACCACCGTCCTAGGACGGGCATTCACACTAGTAGTAAGATAATATTAGGAAGAATGTAATGTGATATTTTGAAAAAAGCAAAAGTATGCTACATGATGACAAAATCTTAAGTAAATAAAATAACAATAAGGAAAATTTAACTGCGAGACAGTTGTGGCAGGTAATAAACATTTTTTTTCTTTCTATTTATTTTGCAGCTTATAACTGCTTTTGAAGTCCAGATAATTAAACCATGTGACTTTGTCAGCAATTAAGATTGCTGCTTCTATTAAATGTAACTGTAATTTTATCTGACCTCTTGCTGATCGATTGAGCAGTTTTATACGTTCTGACAGTAGTGACATAAAAACTAAGGGACAATATTTCTCTGGCCTGAATAAATATAAAACTATTTTCAATTTGCAATAAAGACGCTTTATTGTATATTTTATAATGTATATTTTTATTTTGTATTGTAAAATTTTTAAAAATAGTTTGTCGTTACACTTAGATTTATCCCAGAAGTTCAATGCATGAAGGATAAGGGACAGAAGTGACAATTTGGATATTTAAAATATCATTTGAGCAAAACTTACACTTATTTTCTTAATAATTCTTTTTGAAATTGCAGAAAGGCATTACAGACTACATTTTATGCTAACGAAAAGTAGATAAATGATAAAATGTAGCATATAACCCCAAGGAACACAAATTACCCAATTATTGGAGAATCGCCTATGTACAGTCGTGGAAAAAAAATAAACACCCCCTACTAACTCCTCAACAAATTATCGTAGAAGAAAGCTACTGGTACCGAACGATTGGAAATAAAGTCTACTTTTAAATGATGTATATAAAATTTGCTTAAGGGGCCACCTACATATTAAAACGAACCATAACTTTGTTTTTTTCAATAGCAGTACCCAATTCTGACAGCATAAATGAACTCTACACCCTTCAATTAGCCTAAAAACGAATTTTTATGCAATTCGTACCATAAGTTTCTGAGAAATTAATTATTTTAAAACGAGTGTATTTTAAGGGCTGTATCCAAATTGAAGTTCCGTACTGGATTGTTAACCGAGAGAGCCGCTTCCTTGATCAAGGCACCTTAAGCGCCACTCAAGGAGTCAATGAAGCGTGTTAGATTACACTACGGCAGAATAAATTTCAAAATGTCTACTCACTTCCATCATAGACGGCCCCTTAAACCATCGTTTTGCCGTTTTTTAAGCATAATTTGAAAACTACTTGGAAGAAAAATGTGAAATTTTTGAATTTCCATAAAGCAGGACTTAATAAATCTAAATCCATCAAAAAAATTGTAGGTTGCAATTCATATTTTTTTCGAATATTAATTTCATAATTCATAATTCATATCATAAAATTATAAAAATTGCAAATTCAGCTTATTTATGTTTGGGTATATTAGTATTATTACCACAAAAAAATTAGCACATTAGGAGGGTAATTTCGGGAGATATAAACAAAATATGAAAATATAATTTACATTAGAAGCACTAAATTTTGAATGTTTATAATTCAAAAACTTATCATTCAAATGACTTGAAATTTGGTGTCTAGGCATAGTTTGAACCGAAGATTTGAAATATCTCGTTAAAATTGGGTATTGCCATTGAAAAAAATTAAGTTAGGATTCGTTTTAATATGTAGATGACCCCCTAAGAAAATTTTATATACATCATTTAAAAGTAGACTTTATTTCCAATCGTACGGTACCAGTAAATTTCTTCTATGATGATTTGTTGAGGAGTTAGTAGGGGGTGTTTACTTTTTTTTCCACGACTGTACATGATGTGGTACTATGATCAAATGTTTTACAATGTTTTCTTTATGTTTATATTGCCTATTTGTTAAAATCAATTTATATAGTTTTATATATGGTTTAGTATATTTATATTTATTATTTAGCCAATTAAATGATAGATTGATAATAAATTAAATGATAGCTCCAATCATTTTGCACTCCGGTGTAGGAGGCACATACCATTTATCGTCCAATTACAGAAACACACAGAATATATTGGACACAATACTATCTATTAGCGATGCTGTCGATTGATGTAAGTGCTAGTCAATTATAGTATGCATTTTTAAGTTGCTAACTTTTTACTTATTACGTGGAGTGTATAAATTTTATAGGTGAAATACAGGGTTACACAAAATAATTCGTAAGCATTACTGAGTATAAGCGTCTATTGTTTAAAGTTTTTCTTTTTGAGTTATGCAATTTCATGCTGATCTACATTTAATATACTAAGAGATGATTATAAAATATATAAATTCATATGCATGAGTACGCAAAGAACTGGATGCATTACCGTCTGTAGATGTTAATATTTGGAAGTGTGATTTTAGTAGTTTTAAGCTTTTTTTTCACTGAATTGAATTTTAGACTAATGTGTGGCGCATATAAAAATCTGTAAATAAAATACAGAGTTGCACAAAAGAAGTCAACTACATTTCTGTCTATTGGTAAAAATTGCTCAAGGTGAATTCAAAACTCTGTTATGTGTTTTCTAACTAAATTAAATTTTAGCAGACTATTTGGAGCATATACACATCTATATATCATATAAGGGGCTGCACAAGAGAATTCGAGTACCTTTACGGCTATGGGCAGTAGATACTGAAATTTAATTTTCAAATATGTTATGCGTTTTATTTAAATTGTTTACTTAGCTATCTCCTTTACCTTATTAAACGGTGAGGTTTTGTAAAGTATTTTGTAAGCGGTGTATAGTGTTTCAAAATTTATGCTTGAAGTATGCTTTGGCTTGCTTGTTTAAAAATAAAGTCTATTTTAAATTAGGATTTCTTTTAAATCAATTACATTTGTGTATTTTTTAGTAGAGGAGTAACTAAAATTTTTGTTTCTTAGTTTTTGAGATATGTGTCCGTCTCAGAAAAGATGTTATGATTTATTTTGTCTGGAATTTTTTTACGTGGAGTTCTTGAATCGCCGAGGCTTTATGGATACTAATGTGAGATGTAAGTGCATCCTATATGACCACTGTGTATCACTACGACTGTAATAGTGATATGATATAATTCATGCTATCATATGAATAATGGCGCATTTGATTGTTTCGACAGATTTGGTAAAGAGAATGTAATTTCATACAGTTAATATGATACTTTTCATGTTGTGATATGCAACTTTTTCTGAATAGTTCAAAATTGATAATTGCAGTTTTGAAGACCTCGCTTCGATTCAACTGATCACATGAGTTTACTGTACGAGCATTGTACCAGTATTCGCGTGAGTTTTTGAATAAATTGTTTCCGACACGTTTGAGGAATATTTAAGAAATCAAGTAATGTTGACGAAGTTACGGCTGCTGATATTGTTTTACTAAGAATGCGTACGATGCATCTTTTTAAGGCTGTTCTCAAATCCAAAGGGTCAACCTTCTGACACAAGTTTTAATTCATTTTTGTTCGGAAACGCATGAAACTAGAAGGTGTTATTATTCAGAAACTATGTCATCGAACTGTTTTTTCCGTTTTCTCGTAAACGCAATAGATCTTTCAGAAAATACTGTCAAAGCTGGCATTTTGAACTAAACTTCCGAACGAAAGAAGAAAATCCACTCAGTTAGGGGACAAAAAGGCCGTGTCACGTGATCAAAATCGCTTCTAACTCAATAGGTAATTGATGAATCAAAAAATGTAAAACACTGTTCGATTCCAAATAGATTCCATAATCAGGCCTTTCCAATTTTATATCTTTCCGTTAAAAAATGAATTTGTAAATGTGTCAAAACGTTTTGAGCTTGCTGAGCAGAGCAGTTGAGAACAGCCTTAACACAGATAAAAATTATGCAGTAATGTAAAAGAATACGGATTTTTATATAATACAACTCGAATAACAATTTTTATATAATATAACTCGAAGATATTAAACGGCACAATTAGGAGCATTTATACACGTTTTCACCGCTTTTTTCTCCTCTATCACATTTTAATCATGACCATCTGAACCATATCAGATAGTTCTAAGCCACAGAGTATGACACTTAGATTAAAAACATTAAAATATATTCTAGCAAAATATGAAATAATTTTAAAAACATAATGTCTAAAGAACATTCATTAAGTAAACACAAGTGGAATAAAAGTATAAGCATTTTAAAAACATAATAAAAAGTCTTACACGCTTTTTTGAAACGCTTTTTAAAAACTAATTCTATTTTATTCATATTTTACTATCCGCTCATAAAAGTTTCTCTTATTTAACTCCGCTATATACGTTCGTATCATTTTCTTCCTCCAAACTCAGTAAAATGTTATCATTACGCAAGAATGAAATATTAAAAGAAAGTTTCCATTTTTTTATAAAACAAAACTACGAAGTAGTTACTGAGAAATATTGTTTTTGTTAATATATATTTTAGAAGTCGTTTAGCAGTATTTTGATATTAAGTTCTTCTAAAATTTAAACACGCGCCCTCATATTGAATCTTAATATAATACGTATGATATTATATTTAGTTCTTCAATAATTTCGTGTTGCTTAATCTGTACTTAAAGTTTTAGTTTTTACGTTAGTTTCTCTTTTCGATAAAAATATTTACATACATAATAATCTAATAAAGTCTCATATTATAAATTGAAAAAAATCTTTGAAACAAAAAATAGTCAATAGAAATATATTTTTTTAATCTTTTTTCTGGAAAATTATTAATATACGCAACAGAAAAGGTGGAATGTGTTATAATTGTTATATTTTAAATGAAAACTGGATATGTTTAATAACATTTATATCAAGTAGTTTAAATTGAGTTCAATAAAATTTTAGAGGTATCGCTTTTTTATATAAGAATAATCAATATAAGAAGGTAAATATATAAGAAGAATGTCAATCCTGTGCAACTAGACAAAAAGAAAGAAAATTCACGTGTCAAGCATAGAATATAAAACACTTTTCCGCACTTTCAGAATTCTTTAACAAAATTTTGCTGGTTAATAAAGTACATAATATATCCAAGGAAACATTTTAGAAAACGAGTAACACATTTGAAAACCAGATTTCAGAAATACCGTCCGTAGCCGGAAAAGTACTAGAATTCTTTTGTACAGCTTTCTATTCGATCTATAAATTTGTATATGCTCTACATAGAACTCTAAAATTTACTTTAGTAAGAAAACGCACTGTATGTTAAGAAGTCACATTCAGCAACATCTATCAATGGACGGAAACGTACTTGAATTCTTTTCTACAGCCCTGAACGCAACATACAGAATTTTATACGTGCCACATAATAAGCAAAAATTGAATTCTGGGTTAAACACGCTTTAAACTACTGAAATCACACTTCCAGAAATTTTTATCCGTAGGCACACATACATCTGGTTCTTTGCGTGGCCCTGTATATGAATTTCTTTATATTCTACAAACATAGCTTACGAGAAATTGAAATTACATAACTCAGCTAAAAACCACCATTAAACAACTCACGCTCTTACTCAGTAATTAAGATTGTTTTAGGGTAGCTCTGTATATGACCTATAGAACTTATACGTACTACGTAATATGAAAAAAAAATTAGTTATTCATAAAAACGGATACCATTAACTGAAAACCTACTTCCAGCTATTATCGCTATTAGACAGTATTTCGGATGCAGTACTTTATCCGAAACCTTTTGTGTGTAAATGGACGATAAAATGCACATCATATACTACAGCCTCAATAATTATATTTCCTTTCATTTCATGTGAAATAGCTTAGTATAATTTAAATACGTTGCAAACAGTTTCCTCCCGTAGACCATTATGTAAAGGAATTATTTTGTATGGCCCTGTAAATGAATAATAAATGATTTGCACCTTATATTCTAAACAATAAGTGCTTTACTGCACTTCATAAATGTATATCAATTTCATTATGTTTGAAATGATATAATATCTTTAAAATGTATGTAAAACGATTTTTCCCATTGACCGTAATGTAATGGAATAGTTTTGACTGTCCCTGTAAACAAACTATATATTTTACACACTTCATTTTAAATAGCTATCGTACTACAGTAAATGTCTATATAATACACAATATTTATAAATCAATCTGAGTATATTTACGAGAGTTCTAACTCGGATGGGCGGACAGACAAAGTGAAGTCATTTAAACAGTGTTCAACTATTTTGGAAAGTGTTAAAAAAATCTCACGTTAAGATGTTTTTAAAACATGAAAGAAGTCAATAATTATTTAGAGCTATCCTTTATAAATCTGAGAACAGCTCTTCTCTTAAAACGTTTCATGCAAATTATTTAAGGAATCAAATTATTTAAAATCAAAAGCCTTTCAAAGTAGTTTAGCATCAACAATGACATAATAATAATAATAATAATAATAATAATAATAATAATAATAACCAAAATGCGGAAATTTTAATGCAAGGATTTTAATTTGTGCAACGAAAGCATTCTCTGTAGAAATATAGAATATTTTCTGATCTTAAATATACGAATGTGAATGTGTGCATAAAACGAGAAATATTTATATACCAGAAATATAAAATATGATTAGAATGATATATGAAAATATACCGGAATGAATATAATTCATCTTTCATTCTTTCGGCCCCTTGTAATACTATACAAGAATATTTTTCCACCCTAAGAAAAAAATAGAAATTGATGTAACAGCAAAAATATAACTGAATAATTAAATAAACCAATAGATGGTTCATCGAAACATTTAAATTTTGAAACTTGTAACTTACTTAATGGATTTGTTAATTAATTAGATTTAAAATTATTGTTTTAGTTCAAAAATTCTGTTTTTGTGAAATTGTGAAATTTTAAATTTTGTTTAACTTCCGTTATTTTTTTTAATTTCTTTTAAATAATTTGTTTTATTTTTAGAAAATTCGAAATTAAAAATTTATCTTGAACATCCACTAAATTTTTGAGAAATTTCAGCATTTTAAATTTCATTTAAGCTATTTTTTTGTTTTTAGAAATTTTAAATTTTATTTAAACCTTCGCTAAATTTTTGAAATTTCTTAATTTGAAAAAATTCGTAATTTGGAATTTTATTTAAATAGTTTGACTTGAATAATTTTAATTTGACTAAAAACTACTTTTCTTTTGTAATCATTTAAAAATTAAATTTAATGGTGCTACCATCTATAAAATGATTTAATAATTACAAATTAATGGTTTAAATTTATTAATTAAAGGATAACGTCTTTTGAAAAGCGAAACCCTTTAACGAAAACCTTTGAGTGATTTTTGATCACACTTACCCACTTGTTTATAATTTAATTTGAAAATAATATACATTATCTTCAAACACTAAGATGACGTTGCATGGGATAATATACTTATTGCTAATCATTAAATTATTGTCATGTATCTTACTCATTGAAAATGCGACCTTTATTTGTAATGTATACTGAATGTTGCATAAGTTTGTAATTTTTTAAAAATATATAAAAAATTCGGTTAAATGCAATTTACATGAAACTTGGAGTAAGTATATTTTTTAGTAGTATAAAATTTTAATTTAAATAGTTATCAAAAATGGTTGCTGTGCGAATTAAAATAAAATAATTCTGGAATAAATAGAGTTTATTTGTCTTCAGGTGAAATTTAGAAGGATTTTGCAGTACAAAATGTTGAATATATCACCATCACAACAAAACTACTTAGCAATAGCAAGAAGAATGTATGCAACCAGCATGCTACAATAGCAGTATGCTAATAGTATACTACAATAGCAATCCCCGGAGCGGTCTCTTTTTACAGAGATTCAATCAAAACTTTTACCACTGCTATTTCCTTACGAAAATTTTCGTTTTAGATTTACCTTGAAATGTCATAGGAACCCTTCTAATACAGTAGTATAATGGGGTCTTTTACGCTTTGAAGGACTGAGAGCATCATAGTCTGGGAGTTGTCGAGCTCTTCAACTAATATTTATATGCCTTGTCTGTTCTTTCTTTTGTATTAAAAAAATATATATATACCGGGTGATTATAATTAAAGTTACGATTTCAAAAATCAATAATTTAAAAACTACTGGTCATAATGACTTCATATTTTAGCAGAACAATCGTGAGGCAATGAAATTTTGTTTGGCGAAGGAAAAAAATAGTTCCAAAATGGGCCGATAGATGGTGTTGTCAGCGTAATGCCAAGGGAAAATACCAAAAATGTAATCGCTGTACACAGGAATGTTGTTAGCCAAAAGGAAAAAATGGAGTTCAGGGATTTACTAAAAATTTATTTGCGAAAAGACAAGAATACGTGTTTACAGCGACAACAGCGATAATCACAAAAAAAGAAAAAAAAAAAAAGAGCTTCATGGAACAAACACCTTACTGATTATTAAGGCATAAGTTGTTCGATATGCCCTCCGTCTTGTTCCGCTACTAATTGGAAGCGCAAAACGGCATGCTCCACAACAGATCGGAGGGTATCTTTATTGATGCAATGGGTGTGGTGTGTGATGCTTGCCTTCAAGTCGGCTATATTCTAAATCCGCCCGCTGTAAACAACATTCTTCAGGTATCCCCAAAGCCAGAAATCACACGGGTTTAAGTTGGAAGAACGTGGCGGCCACGTTGTTGGAAAATGGCGGCTTATGATCCTATCATCTCCGAAATTAGCACTTAGTAGCTAATTCACAGGAGTAGCAATTTGCGGAGGACATTGCAATTTGCGGATCTTACATGAATATTGTGGGATCCACACACTGATGCTGCTGAAGTGCCGGAAGGACATGGTTACGCAAAAGTGCTTCATACTGCTTGCCAGTAATGGTGCAAGTAACGAAACCCGCAGGTGTGATCTCCTCGAAGAAAAACGGACCGACGATAAACGCTGCCGTTTATTCCGCACCACACATTGACCTTTTCAGAATGAAGAGGTAATGGCTGTAGCTGGGACGGATTCTCGGTCGTCCATATCCTGCAATTTTGCGCATTTACAGAACCTTGCAAATGAAAGTGGGCTTCGTCAGACCACAGAATTTTCCATGGCCATCCATTGTCCACTTCCATCCGGGCAAGAAATTGTAGTGCAAAAGATTGGCGTGCTTCCAGGTCAACAGGTAGCAACTCCTGCACACGAGTTATCTTGTACGGATAACAGCGTAAGATGTTCCGTAGGACTTTATGTACCGTGCTGTTCGGCATATCCAGTATTCGGCCAAGTTCTCGTTCACTGCTGATTCCAGCCTCACTGTTAATCTGTTCTTGTAATGCTGTAGCCACATCTTCCATCCCCGCAGCCGAAACTGGTTTCCTTCCTCTACCCCGTTTAACGTCAAATGAGCCGGTCTCTTCGAATTTAGCAATCATTTTTCGCAGACCGTTTGTGGTTATTGGACCCCTGTTTATGGATTTTAATGTCCGAAACTTCCTAATAGCTGTAAGTGCACAGTCGTCGTTCTTATAAAAAAGCTTCAAGAGCAGAGCGCGATCCTTCATAGTCAGAGTCATGATGAAGCATTCAGGAAAAAGAGCCAGTGCTCTGCATTTTTATGGCAGCTATGTCTGCGGTACGCATGTCACGTATTAATAATTTGCAAATCTCCAGACAATATGAACCCTGACAGCGCCATCTATCGACACATTTTGGAACTAATTTTTTTCCTTCGCCAAACAAAATTTCATTGCCTCACGATTGTTCTGCTCAAATATCAAGTTATTCTAATCAATAGTTTGAAAATTATCAATTTTTGAAATCGTAACTATAATTATAATCACCCGGTATATACCTTTTATATTTACTTTACTGCTTTGCGTATGTCACATTTGCTAAACTTAAATTTATCCTCATATTTATAAATGTATGGCAATGAAAGTGACCTTTTTTTCATGGGGAAAGGCAGCTTTTCTTAACATCTAGCTTTTTGGCTTCGTTCGGCTATGACGGATATTTTTGAACAGTGAAATCTTTAAATCTTCTCTTAAACTCACTTCTCGTTTACTTAAATGAAAAAAAATCATATTTTATGATTTTTAAGATAAATTCTTTTAATACCTTCTACTTTTCGAGTCTCTTGGATTATGGAAGAAGATCCGCTTCCCGCTCTCGGATTATCCAATCCGAAATTATCTCTCTTTTGTTTGGATTTGCCAAGTATCTCTGCCTCCTTCTATCGGATTAACAAATCGGAAATTTTTAGCCTTTCCTATATCTGTTATAGCTTCATTTTCTCTAAATGTGCATCTTTCCCTGTTTTATCTTTATCCTATCTTGATTATACTATGGTACATCTATTGTGCTATGACTAGGCTTTATTTTATGGCTTTTCTATGATGCGATAAACAATACCTCATCCACAGGGTGTGGAAGTAGCCCTGCACTGCGACTACTGGGTGTGGGTATCCCATCAAAAAAAACACCTGTTCACCTGTTCATCGGAACCCGCTTCGTAGTGACCTTTTTATTGCTTTTATTTCTTGTAATATCTGTCATAAAAATAATTTAAAAAAATTAGTAGTGGCTAAATAAGTGACTTCTCCTAGACTTGCAATAGCATGCAGTACAACTCTGTTTATACAAGACGGCATGCTTCATTACTTAAATAGGACTAATCAGATAATTGCTTGTGGTGGTGAACATATTCAGTATTTAATGTTGAATATGTTACATTCTGCTTGTAAAGTTCTACCTAAAAGGAAATTAAAGTTGTTTACTACGTAATTATCTGGTTTTTTTTCGTGCAGCTTACTATATTGGTGTATAATAGAACAAATATTTTTAGAAAAAGAATGTCCTTTATTAGAATAACTTTCTCGCAAACTGCATTCTTTTATAACGAACAACAACAAATTTATGATATATATATATATTCAAGATATTGATTTTACTTCAATAATTTTTCTTATCATTGAAACAAGTCTTTTTTTCCCTTTTATAAACTGTGGCTTTAAGTAATTCTTTCTTTATTTATTTTTAATAAATACATCTATGTCTTTGATTTTGCTAAATTTTTGTAAACGGATTTTTCAGCATTTTATGAAATTTATACTTATAAATTGTTCAATAGAAATTTTGTTTCTTTTCAGAATTTGAAAACTATTTTTATTATATTATTTTCTGAAAGTACAAAGTGCTTTCAAAAACTAGTAAAATAAATTAAACTAAATTTCTTGGTAATAATATCGTAGCATATTCTTAATTGCATACAAGCTAAGGAATAAAGATTTCTACAAACAGAAAATTCTAGGAAAGTAATAATTTATTTTACTCATTATTCTAATTACAGAAAGAATATTTCTAAATACATAATTCAAGTAAGGAATTTTTAGAAATGGACGCTTAACAATGTAAATGAACTTAAGAATAGTTTGAAGAAACAAGCAGTTGAAAATTTTACAAAAGCATTCGATAACTTCAGAATAGTTAGAGGTAAGGTTTAACTTTGTATATTAACAAATCAAAAGATTAAATAGTTTTTTTTTTTATTAGCATTCCACTAAAAAGTTAAGTTAGAAAAAATAAATTATTGGGAATGTTATAAAGAGATAATTGCTATAAAATGGAACAGGATAGGTTTGCTTAAAATGGTAGTTTCGAATGAAAATTATAGAGGATTTAAAGTTATTAACACTAATTAGCTTTTAAATAGCAAAATTATAAAGCCTATGTGACTTAGAAATTGCTTCTCAGAATGTATATTTTAATTACCAAAAATATTGACGTATGCATGAAAATAATTGTATTGTTAAAGAAATATCTATTTGTAGTTTCTTTGTTACATTTTATCTTTCATGCGAGATATTTCTTTACTTATGTTTTAAAACATTCATTTTTACATGCTGAACATTTTATGTAGATTAATTTACCAAATTACGACTTCAACAAACACAATTAAGGGAAAAACTTCAAGATACAAAAGTTTTATTTACCGAGAAGTTATGAATTGTAAAAGCTAAATATATAAATATCTGTGAATCGCAATAAACAAGTGTATAAAAACATAAATCCATAAAACAAATTTCATTTACTTTAGTCAGTAAAGTGTATTTTTAAACAATACTTCACTTACACTTGCTGATTTTTCTCGATATCGATAAAATTCAGTTATTCACTTATCGGTATTTATTTATTGGATTGGACTGGTGTACTTCTCATTTTAGTTTCTAGTAGTTAATATTATTGAAACATGAAACGGCATCCATTCAATTATGAAAGCATCAAAACGTAAGTGTCATTAATTGTTATAATGAGTATAAATTTAAAATTTATTATGGAAATTCGTTATAGAAAATCAATATGCTGTTGAACTGATAAAAAAAAATTCTCTAAAATTTATAAATATGAATACAAAAATTCTTTAATGTTTTAATTGGTGTTAATGAAGTATTTTAGAAATCTTTTATCTGATGCCAGTTTCTTGATGCTTTTTAATGCTGCGCTTCAGTTAGTGAAAACAATGCTATATTTATCGCTGTTAATGAAGGAAATAAAGGAATTAAATATTAAAATCATTGCTAATACACTTTATAAATAAATGAGCATAATTGAAATGCTAATTCTTTTATTCAACGCAAAAAATCTTTGCTGGTTTATGTACATAATAAAAACTATACTGTTAAAGAGCTACACTGTTTAACCCCTTGAGGGGTGGTGCGATATATTTTATCCCACGTACAATTAATGAAGATTTGGACCAGAAAAATTTTATGAAATTTTACTTTTCTAACTTTGGTGGAAAAATGTCGTAAAATTGCTTTTCCTTATTTTGAAATAATTTTTTTTTTTTTTAATTTCGGTGGGAATTCGGTATTACACAAACGCAATAGCTTGCCCCTCAAGGCATTAAAAAAATTATGAAATAATCAAAGGTAATCATTTAAACTTGTGTATATTTACTAGAAGCGATTGTGTTGAAAAGAGGGAAACTAGCCAGTAACTTTACAACAGGCTCTGTATATTTACCTGTACAACATACCCACGATCTTACTTTATTTATGTAAATAATCCTTTATTTATGTAAATAAATAAAGGACAAAGAGCAGCTATTATTTTGTCGTTTATACTGTTAGTAAATAACAACAAATTTTAAGTGGGTATTTCATACATTGACTTCTTAGACTAAGAAATCAAGTTGGTAGAGTATAGCTGTTCCTCCCAGTCATCTTATTGAAATCTTATAAAAAGGGGAAAACTACAAAGTTCAGCTGAAGCTCAACTAGCCGGTGAGAGAGAAAAGGGGCGGTTTAAAAGACAAACAGTGCTGCCGAGAACGCGTCAAATAGAGGGAAATTACAAAAGAGAAAAAAAATGTTTGTGAACAGAATTTAGCCGAAGCTAAGCTAGTCGTAAAGTGCGACAAGGTACGGGGTGCTGAATAGTAGATGAATGTACATAACGAAAACAATATTTTTGAAAAAGACAGGGCATTATAGCATAAGCGAAAAATTTTACGGAAAATATACAAAAAAAATGTTACAAAAACTAGCAATAAGTTGAAAACTGCTATGTTATATTTATTTTAAATGAATTAGCTTATACCTTCGCCTACGTTTCTAAAAAAAAGATCTTCTGCAATAAATAATTTATTCCACGTGAACTAATGATCGAGATTTTTGATCGACGGATTTTAACCAAAAACTAAAGTAAACTCTCTTTTTTCTTTGCTTTTGCATAAATTTTCAAAAGTGTACATGAAGTACATACGTAATGTTAAGGATCATTAGTAAAAGGTCATATTTCCATCCTGGCATTGTAACGTACAGTACTACATTAACAATAATAACAACAACAAAGAAAGTTATTCCGAAGTCATAGTTAAGTTATCAAGTTTGCTGAAAAAAGCTGCTTGCACCCAGTTCACTAATTTATAATTTTTTTATATTTCTGTTTCACGTTTATTGTGTTGAGGGATGTATACATTCTTTTTTGTTCAAACATTGACATTTTTAATACGAATGAATGATTATTTTACTTTTTTTTTTGTCCTATTTAAGTTGCCATAATATAAACTTTCAAAGCTATCTCTTTAAAATTTCGTTTCAATATGATTTAAGACGTGTTCAAGAAATGTGATAATGAAACAGTCATTTTGAATGTTAAATAAAAATGTCTATTATAACTCTTAAATATGACTATAATCATTACTTTGTATGGAGAATAAATTTATTTACCTCAAAACATATTAACATTCGTTATTTTTATTAATTTATTTAATTATTCGTTATTTCGTTAACATTTAAACACATTCGTTACTTTCAAATATTTAGAATGCTTCATATGTGCGAAAAAGGATTTTTGAAGGTTGACACAGGAATGTTTTGTGAGAGTAGGAACAATGATTGGGATTAGTGCTTGAATATGCATCCCAAGTTGTACTCGGTAGTGGGCGGTGGGATTGGAGAATGAATAAAATTTTCTTTTATTATAGAATGAAGTACAGTTTACTTTCTTCTGTTTTTCACCCATATGGAGAGCAAAAAATTATGCAGAAACTTTCTAACAAACGTTTTACTTTAATTATTTCTTGTAGCAATGTTATTCCTGATAGTGCATTCTAGAAAACATTTCTTTTCTCATAGAAAAAACTTTCATATTTGTTCTTGTTGATGTTTGCTCAATCAAAAAGGTGCAATCTAATGATTTGTTGGTGAATAATAAACCAGACGGTGAAGCAGAATTACTCTCAAACTGTAAGAAAATAGGCGATTTTTGTAACATTTCAGGTACATTCAACCCTGAATTCCTGCCATGCTGTAATATTTGAGTATTATATTTTATATTAAAAAAAGAAGAACGCGTAAGAAGAACACACTGAAGAATTTAAGTGATCAAAATGTTATTGATGTCCACTGAATGACAATCAACCGAAATGATAAAATACATTCTACAAAGCACATAATTCTGTCATTTAATAATCATACATTACTTAAAGAATCAACGCAGCTTACTTGAGACGTCCTGTTCCTTCATATACGCATAACCCTGGTATTGTTTAAAGTATCAGTATTATGTCCAAGGAAGAAAATATTTTCGGGGTTTCGTTCTAAAAACAATTGTCATTTTAATGTTCATTGGACCAATAGTATTGTTGATAGTTCATTATAGAAAACCCCTTTTCTCATAGCAAAAACATTTCGATTTGTTCTTGATGATGTTCGATCAATCAAAAAACTGGTGATTTGCTGGTGAAGATTTCATCAGCCATGATTCTGGATCATAAACTTTTAAAAAGAGCTTTGAAAAAGAAGAAAGCTTTGAAAAAAAGATTCCGGTTGGATAAATTATTCGGAATCTTTCGTATCCTGAAGCACACAAGTCTGCGCTCGTTGTAGAGAAGCCGGCAATGACAGAAACAAAAATTTCTGAAACCGATGAATACTTTTTCAGCTACTGTTTTAATCACGTAGCATATTCTACTTATTATCCGAACTGAAACCTGGAAAATGCGTATTATAAAATAGTTATATTATTTCTGGTTAGAGAAATTATTCCGAATATTTCATATTCTAAAGCACGTAAACAAATAGAATACAGAACTGCATGTATTGGGGTTTCCTACTCTATCTGTTAAAACAATCTTCAAAATTTGTAATGCATCCTCAAATTACATCTTCTTCATTAGCTGATACCATCTGGACACATTATCATCTAGTACTGCTATGAAAATGTGCTTTGACATGTATACTTATGGTAGGCCAACAAATATGTCCCAACTGACACTCTTACCAACCTCATCACAGCCCTTCAGATTGATCCTTCTGAATATAATCATACTAAATTACCATTATCCTCACAGATTGCTACAAGAGATCCATCTAAATAGCAGCCCAAACACTTTTCTGTTCCGCTTGGAACCAAATTGCAAAAGCCTGATGTTTCTATAAAATGAAAAGAAAAAAAACGTGCACAGAAAAACACAAATTTCTTTTCAGGTATCCTCACACTGGAAAACTGTAAGGGAAAAACAAAAGCAAGAACAGTTTTTGTCGAATTATTCCTAATGTAAATTATTCCAAACAGCTCTACCGCTATGGGGAAGAAACTATGGAATACAATTCTTCAAATCATCATCCTGTTATAGACGCAGAAAATACTGTTTTTGAGGAGTTTGGTATACGCGATTTAATTATTTTTCTTTTAATAATCCTTGGTTTTAAATAAACATGTTTATGCTACATAGTTTGGACATTTAATATTTTATTTTAAGACCAATTTACATTTAACAGATTGTACATATTTTAACTGTTTAATTTTATCCTTTTGAAACATAATGTTATGAATTTATTAAATGGCTTTAATTATATTTATCAGCACATTACATTTTTCATTTAGCTTTTTCGTTTTAGTTTAATTTACTTTTATGAAAAGGTTTTAAGATATTTTTTGAAAAATAAATTGCTTTGTTTTATTTCTTTTTTTTTAGTTTAACGTATCTTTAAAGAGACCTTGTTCAATTAAACACAATTCAGCCAACCAACCATAAGTAATTTAATAGTATATATCAATGCGTGTTGTGCTTACATTTTTATTTAAAGTATAACATAAAACAGTAATAATACAATACATATATTATCTTATTATCTGTGCCTAAATGACATACTTTTTCATTAATTAGCCGTAATTTTCATTAACCTAAGTTTCATTAGTAACTCAGAGGTGCCAAGCTACCACTAATCTTCTGTAATGCGTGGTTTAATTTCACCCACTTTAACAACGTTTCAAACCAGAAAATTTATTTCATGAATCTTTATTTATTTAATTTCAGTTTTTTATGTGGAACTTATTTACATTCACCTCTGAAAAAAATTCTGGTGCGAAATGTATTAAACCAGGGTTAAAATAACCCACATATTACGGAGGATTAGTGGCAACTTGGCACCTCTGGTAACTGATTTAAAATTTTTGAAAACTTCTTTTTTCTGCATAATGAGTTTACATGTGGATGGCATTGAGGTATTTCTATCTTATTTTAAAAGTTAAGTTCAGTTTCAATATGTAAATAATTCTTAATCACGAAGTAAACTACAGGTATTTATCATGTTCTTTCCGCGAATTAAACGTTGTTTTTATTTTTTTCTAGTTGCAAGTAAAATTGAAGTTGTAACTCTCATTTGAATTTCTTGTTGCGCATTGAATATAGATTTTTTTCAAGGTTACATAAAAAATTACTTTATGCTATTATATATGGCCAAAATACTTTTTCTTAAAGTACTCTGAATTTCAAATGTGCTTTATTGATAAAGCACTATATTTTCTTTTTATAAATTAATCATTGTGTTACGTATAAAACTTTTTAGAGTCACGGCAGAAGTTTGAATTTATTATTATAGTTATTTAGCTTGAAAATACACAGAAAAGTTCAATATGTTGTTCACATAGTTTTAAAGCTTTTTTCTTTTTTTAAGGCAATCTTTGTATAGCATACAGAATCTTTATAAGTCATAATTTAAAAATGTAAACCTCTGTTATTGGTTAGTGTTTGTGTAAGGATTTAACGTTACAATTCATTTAACATTTGACCTAATGGTTAAGATGTTTTCATAAACTAGTGAATAATGCACAGATCGATAGGAAATTTTATTTTATAACGACGATGGAGTATAGTAATTTCTGCTTTAGAAATCATTATTGTTTTGTCTATCGATTCTTTACAAGAATGATTTAAAAGCTGGCCCTGTTAACTCTATTATCTTCTATGACTGATTTTACTTTCGTAACACTCATAGAATAGACCTGAGGGCTATTGTTTTTCAACTTCCGATGGTGTATTAAATTAAAACACGTGAACGTTACAAAGGTTTTTCTTGCAGAAGTAAAACTACAAAATAACATATTTTTCAATACACTCCCCGCACAGATCAAAACTTTGTTACACCGCGCGGTGGTGTATGTGACTTCTTATACCATTTTAAAAACCGTATTCCGTTTCCATCCTCATGTAGCTTGCTTACTCGAATCTCTCTCGATTGTAGAGTAATGCTGTCTAATCAGTTACATCTTTCGGAAAAGTTGAAAGTCACACAAAACAAGTTGGTCAACTGAAAGAACTCACATTTGAAATTTTAATGAAGATAGTGGGTGGAAGCAGTACCATGTGCTTGAGTATAGTCATGAAGTAAGATAACTCTGAAAATCAGAATGCCTCTTCTTCTTTTGTATCCTCATTCGCTGACTTTGAAAGTCCAACAATACACATTTGGATTGATCGTCGTCGATTTGTTGTTTGTACTTGGCAGTGAAGAGGATCATAGAAGCCATGTTAATGCACTCCTCCTAGCTTAACTGCACTGAAGAAAAGTAGTCCATATATAACTCTAGTATCTTGACATAACAATTAAGAGATCAACATGGGAATAATATCATAATGGTCTAATTACGCTGCGGATTTCAAAATCAAAGACCGTATTGATAAGAGTAAATACCTTATTTCCTGTCTTGACACTGTCCAGATGTATATCTCCTCTGCATTCCTTTATATTTATTTAACACTGCATATTTCCTTTATATTTATTTAACACTTAAGGTATTTCCTTTATTAAAGTATATCTCCTTTATTAAAATATATTTCCTTTATTAATATTTCCTTTATTAAAATATTTCTTTTATTAACAGTATATAAAGTCATTTCACTTACCTTTTTATTCATCCCTGTTATTCTATCTTTAATTCCTTTTTACGATGTTTATCTTTCTTTGCCGTTCATATTCACGTTTTTCAATTGTCTGCTTCCGTGCAAACATGAGCACGCATTTCGTTTGAATGATGATCATAGATCAGTTTCTCGATCGCCGCCAGATGGCGTCGCTCGTTTGAGTTTACGACACATCGGCTCTGCGTTCCTTCGTCATGATGATCTCATTCTGGAACTGTCTGTAGTTGCTCCTTGCATTGCGTAATGTGGCGTTATTCAAACGCCCGGCTGATATAAATTGAAATACGTTTCCTTCCTTCTTCGCCTGTCTGCCTGCACTCGTTGCTTTCTTTCCTGTGTTTGTCTACGTGTTTCGTCTCGTCCTTTTTACTAACAGTGTTGGTTTTCCACGACATTTTAATAGTGCTATTATGGCTGGAGATGTCTTCTTGAGTTGCTGTGTGCTTTTAATAAATTGATGTTTTTACTTATTTCCTACTTCATCGTTCGTCGGCCATTTTATAAGATGATTGTTATGAGTTCGATAGTTTATGACTTCGTCTCTGCTCTTTAAAGATGGACTCTGCGTACGTCGTGTTTAAATGGTTACACTGATGTGTGAGTCAAGATGGCTATTGTTATGATGAAGTTAGAGATGTTTTACTCGCTATTTATTATCGGCATCTATATTTTGACGTTTCACCTAATGGCTGTTTACTATGCATCTTCATCTATAAAGAAGTATTTTTCCCGGAGTTGTCTCGGCACGGATGTATGATTCGCTGTACTTCAGTTTAATATTCATCGGCGTATTAGATGTTTGTGAACAACATGGAACTTTGAGGAGGACCAGTCATTCTGTGATCTTTTTCATTTCTTTATTGCTATGAGTTCAGTTTTCTTTTATTGTCAGATGGTTTCCTGATATATATATTTATATTTAATTTGACAGCTTTAATGTATTTATTGAATTTAAAGATTTGATTTATTGTTTGAACTATATTTAAACTTATTTTATATTTTAGTTAATAAACGTTAGTTTGTTTTTAAACTTACTTTGTTTTTATTTCGCCACCATACGTTTCTTTTCTTTTTCATAAACTATTTAATACTTTATTTTGACTATTAGCGTTAGCTTTCATTGTGCTTTTAATTAAACTCTGCTAATCTAATTTAATTTAATCCTTGTCATTAATTTAATGACATCACGGTTATGGGCCCGTCCCTAACTGTGTTAATAGTTTAAAATTTTAATAGAAACTTTATTTAAAAATTGAAAAAAAATTTTTTTTTTTTATAATAGTTTAATAAAACGTAATTTATGTGATTTTATGATTTTTAATAGATATATATATCATTTTATTTTATAATTACCGTATTTAACCCTTATGGGTACGGTATTATGGTGGTGAACGCTGACCCCATTAGCTATTTAGCGATGCTTTGCGATGGGGGGGCGGTTAGTTTACAATATTTTTAAGTTTATAAATTGAATTTTTCTGATAATTTTGAATTTTTTTTTGAAGTAATATACAAGTTCTATGATATCTTTGAAAATTTTTTTTTAATAGTTAAAAGTTTTTCTATAAAGTAAATAGTTTGAGATTTTTTTTTGAACTCATGGCATGTCTACAATAATATCCTGTTGAAGACAGTATTCAAGTTGTGAATATTGAAAGAAGTGTCATCTATTAAAAGAAGTTGACTGAGTCCTTTCCTATCTCCTTGTGAGTTGTTCTGCACATTTTAAATCTGCTTTATGAATCTACACGTTTTTGATGTGATTAAATCAGCATGTTTTCAAGTGATAAAATATGCATATTTTGAAGTGGATGGAACTGCATGATTGTGATCCTGCACTAATTTGCATATTTTGATTCATATCTTTCAAGTAAAGCTGAATTTTAATGTCTGAAAAGTAAGTCTGGTGCTTCTAAGATTCGAGATGTTTAGTGATGCCTACGTTTTTGTCAAGTTTTTCATAAAAGTACGTCATCTACCATAGTTTAAGAATGGTTTATGCATCTTTCTTTTCAAGAACTGTTAATGGTGCCTTCCCCAGTATCGCAATGGTCGCGTGCTGGGCGGTGATGATTGAAAGTAGCATAAGTGAACCTGATCAGAAGTCATTACAAGTTTTCTGTTTTTTTTGGAAACTTTTGACTTTTATCATTTAACATGTGACTATTATCGGTATGCAGAACTTTTGATGAGACATTTAGTGACCAAGAAGTTGAACATTTTATTGTTCCTGAGTCATCTGGCCAATAGCGATTCATGATCTCCGTGGACAACACATTCAATTTTTTTTTGGATCCCTGTGTGATTCAAATGCGATTTTTGAAATTTTTAATGAAGTTTTAGGTACTTAAAGTGTATGCCATCATGTTCTGTTTTTCTGCAATTGTCTCCTATTAATTTTTAATGTGTGCTAAAGAATTTTATGAGTCTTTTAAAATTTCGGGATCTCTAAGCTGTAGATCAGTTTTTGTTAAATTTGAATTTTTAAGATAGTAATTTTAAAGAAAGTTTTTCTTCATATTTTTAAATAGTTAAATTCTTGTTATAGTTCTTTATAAATATTTAAATAGAGATTGGGAGTTGTTGATTGGGGTAAAAATCCTTTAATAAATTTATGTTTAAAATTTTCTTATAAAAATGTAAAATTTTGTCAGGTTAGAATTTGTAATGGGGGCAATGTTTTTTTTATGTCAATTTCTGTTAAACAGATTGTGATTGCCTATCTGCCTGACCCGGTTAATTTTGAATTTCTACAGTTTGTTTTATTTACAGTTAATCTTTTGATCCTCTTATTTAATCTTTTCAATAATTTAAATGTAAATTCTTACACTTAATAGCTTTATCAACAGTTAATCAAATTTCTTTTGATTTTTGTTAATTGTATGGATTTTTGACTATCAGTATGTTTTTGGAAGTTCGACTTTTAAATGGGACATGTTCGATTACCTAAAATTTTTATTTTGATAGTTTTTATAAATATAATTTCTTACTTTCAGTAAATGTTAAGATTTTTTATTTTCTTGAACTTAAATTTATTAAGCTTTAACTTTAATAGAGGGTCATGTAAGATATATTTATGAATTTTTCTTTTGACTATTTAATCTAAGTTTTTGTCACTGAGTTATATTGAATTTTTAAATATGACTTATCAATTTTTAAATAGTCATATGCACAGCTGGGCTATATTGGAAGTCAGTTGGTCAGGATGTTTTGATTCAGTGACTTATTTATTGTTTTATGTTTAATATATATTCTGTGAATAAATATGAATTTGTTTTAATTTATTCATTTTTGATTTGCTTGCCCTGATTGATTATCTCTTATAAATGCATATTTTTGAAATGTTTTCTTACAGCCGTATCTTGGATGAGAACCTTTTTAAGAGTAGAACTCTAATGAAGTTCTTATGGGTTCATATTTGAAATTGGGGATTTGTGGCCATTTATTGGGATTATTTGTTTAGTTAAGTTTTTAATACTTCTATAGGCAGTTTTTGATTATTAATATAAAAGATTGTAAATGTTTAATTTTTATTTTTATCATTGTCTGTAATTTAACAAGTTTCTTTTCTTTAAGATCTTTTGAATTTTTAAATTGGGTGTAATGACGTGTAATTTGAGTCTGCACTTAAGTATTAGATCCCTAAATTAGGTGGGATTTGTTTAAAGAAACTGTATTAAGACAATGTTTAATTTTTTATTTTGTTTTCTTTAGTTTTCATCTGTTAAAATTAAACTTAAGTAATCTTTGCTGGCCATATAAGTTCCTCTACTCATTTAATTGTTTTCTTGGTTTAGATTGACTACCTTGTGTCAAATATTATTTTTTTTAAGGCACTGTGGTTTTTCAATTAATTCCTGAGGGAAGCTTTTTGAGGGAGGGACTTCAGGTTGTAGCTATCAAACATATTATATAATGAACTATTATTTTATTGTTTAAGTTTTTACAGGTTTTTATTAAATATGTTAAAGTTTAAAGTTTTTAAAGATGTTTTGTTTAAAATCATTTAGTTTAACTTTTTCCCATTTTGGCCTACATGTTCCTCATGGTAAAGGAACAGATTTATGTTGCTGTAAGATTAACTTTTAACTCTGTTTGGATTTTAACTTTGAAGAGATTCCGGAATTCATTTTTTTTAAATTAAAGTTTCAGTATTTGTATTGTTCAGAATTTAAACCCTGGGAAATTGTGGGTATGTTGCAGATCTGACTGATACCTCTTGTAATCTGGAATATCTTGGATTAACTTGTCAATCTCTTCACATATTTTTAGAATTGAATCAAATGTTAGAGTTTAATTGATTCAAATTCACTCTTTTTGGATTGACTATGTTTAAAGGTCTGATAGAGAGATGGAGGTTTTTAATGAGTTTCCTGTTTTAAGAGTCAGTTCAAAGATGGAATTAGAATACCTGGTGTGTTCAGGGATGATTCTTGTTTAAGTAGGAAAGTTTTTTTATTGGTGGAATTTCTGTAAGCTGTTTTTATCCTTTTTCCCGGTGGTTTACAAAGTTTTTGTTGATGGTAGCTATTGCCCAGATTTTATACTGTATCTTTTTAATTAGAGAAGGTTTGGAATGCAACTAATGTGTAAAGAGAGGAGTTGCTGTTTTTTGGAGGTATTTTCTATTAGATCAAGGTAGCAAGTTAAGATAGTGGTTCATATTTTTAAGGGAAACCTGGTCATTTCTTGCACTTGTGAATCTACCATATACCTTCCGTGATTTTCTACCACTAATGACGTCATGAGAAATTGCTTTTTATGGTTTTTAAGATGTGTAATGCTCCTTGATTACTGGATTTTAATAGGATTGTTGATTGTTATTGAGTTTTGGTTTATCTTCTGGGGTTTTTCCTGTTTGATCATATATATACCTGCGTGTCAATGTGGAATGAATCGGCGCGAATGAAGACCATTGGCCAATGGCAAATATACTTTCTGTTTCAGCTAGTCTGATGCAGCTTTAAAGAATGGGTCCGTGCTTCGGCATTTGTGCTGTCAGGGAATGTTGATACTATTTTTTCAGCATGTTGATAGGTTTTTGTGAGGTGTCATGCTTCAACAATTTATTCTTCTTTTGTTATATATTAGATTTTTATTTGGCAGGATTCTCAGGTATATTGTACAGTGATCGGAGGAGGGAATCCGTGGAGGTGAATCTGTTTTTGAAGAATAGAATTTTATTTTATTAAACCCTGAAAGTAATTTTTTATTGAGTCTTTATCTGGGAGCATATTTTTATCGTCCTTTAACCTTTGTCGATTGGTAACCTTTAGTGGCCACGGGGTTTGCCTGCTTGAGACAATGTCTGTTTTTCTCTGATGTCATGTGGGATGAATTATGATGAAGCGGTATACTCTGTCAACATGGGCAAAGAGTTTTGCTGAGTTTGGGTAGAGCTACCTCATTTCCTTTAGATTCTACTGAATTACTTTTAATACATATCTTAGTACATTTTTGAATCCTTTTAGGGGGGCAAATTGTGAGGTGGACATATGTTGGATGGTCATTTTCACTTACAATTTCAAGTTTTAAAGTTTTTAAGAAATTGTCTTGTTACCAAATGCCTTTACTTCTATTCATTGTAACTTTAGATATTGATTTTCAATATATTGTAATTTTAAATCAATCATGTAAGAATTGAACTGATTGAATTCCATTGTGATTGAGCACAGGGGGGTCTAGGAAAAATGTGTTTTGTCTTTACTAATATTTATGTGTATTTTTGTGTTATATATATATTTTTGTTATGTATATTTTTGTTATGTATATTATAAGTTTATTAATTTATATGTTAAATCACTGAGTGGCTGGTCATCCTTTATTTTACAGCTTTTAGTACTTTATCGGTTTTCACAGCTTTCAGTTTTCTTGGTTTCATGGAGTGAGATTAAGTTCTTCTGGTTTAAGTAGTTGGGTTCTGGTTCAAGTGGACACTAACATGTATATCTGGTGTAAAGTCATGTTTATAGTAGTTCTTTGAACTTTTGCTTTTTTTGCTCTGTCCCAGTGTCAAGAGGGGGGGCATTTGATAAGAGTAAATACCTTATTTCCTGTCTTGACACTGTCCAGATGTATATCTCCTCTGCATTCCTTTATATTTATTTAACACTGCATATTTCCTTTATATTTATTTAACACTTAAGGTATTTCCTTTATTAAAGTATATCTCCTTTATTAAAATATATTTCCTTTATTAATATTTCCTTTATTAAAATATTTCTTTTATTAACAGTATATAAAGTCATTTCACTTACCTTTTTATTCATCCCTGTTATTCTATCTTTAATTCCTTTTTACGATGTTTATCTTTCTTTGCCGTTCATATTCACGTTTTTCAATTGTCTGCTTCCGTGCAAACATGAGCACGCATTTCGTTTGAATGATGATCATAGATCAGTTTCTCGATCGCCGCCAGATGGCGTCGCTCGTTTGAGTTTACGACACATCGGCTCTGCGTTCCTTCGTCATGATGATCTCATTCTGGAACTGTCTGTAGTTGCTCCTTGCATTGCGTAATGTGGCGTTATTCAAACGCCCGGCTGATATAAATTGAAATACGTTTCCTTCCTTCTTCGCCTGTCTGCCTGCACTCGTTGCTTTCTTTCCTGTGTTTGTCTACGTGTTTCGTCTCGTCCTTTTTACTAACAGTGTTGGTTTTCCACGACATTTTAATAGTGCTATTATGGCTGGAGATGTCTTCTTGAGTTGCTGTGTGCTTTTAATAAATTGATGTTTTTACTTATTTCCTACTTCATCGTTCGTCGGCCATTTTATAAGATGATTGTTATGAGTTCGATAGTTTATGACTTCGTCTCTGCTCTTTAAAGATGGACTCTGCGTACGTCGTGTTTAAATGGTTACACTGATGTGTGAGTCAAGATGGCTATTGTTATGATGAAGTTAGAGATGTTTTACTCGCTATTTATTATCGGCATCTATATTTTGACGTTTCACCTAATGGCTGTTTACTATGCATCTTCATCTATAAAGAAGTATTTTTCCCGGAGTTGTCTCGGCACGGATGTATGATTCGCTGTACTTCAGTTTAATATTCATCGGCGTATTAGATGTTTGTGAACAACATGGAACTTTGAGGAGGACCAGTCATTCTGTGATCTTTTTCATTTCTTTATTGCTATGAGTTCAGTTTTCTTTTATTGTCAGATGGTTTCCTGGATATATATATATTTATATTTAATTTGACAGCTTTAATGTATTTATTGAATTTAAAGATTTGATTTATTGTTTGAACTATATTTAAACTTATTTTATATTTTAGTTAATAAACGTTAGTTTGTTTTTAAACTTACTTTGTTTTTATTTCGCCACCATACGTTTCTTTTCTTTTTCATAAACTATTTAATACTTTATTGGGACTATTAGCGTTAGCTTTCACTGTGCTTTTAATTAAACTCTGCTAATCTAATTTAATTTAATCCTTGTCATTAATTTAATGACATCACGTATAAGGCGTGTGTTAAAAGGAAAAATAGTATTTTAAATCGGCAAAAAAAAAAAAAAAAAAGTGAGCTCGCAAAGAATTTTGTGAAAACTAGACAGGAGCTAATGCAAAAGGCAACAATAGCACTGTTATTAAAATTATATAGATAACTACGCAATATATAAAGTAAAAAATGGCATCCTTGTTATGAGGATACTGTTATATTTCCCAAAAGATAGCTAACTATTCTTCACTAACAGCACCTAACTATTCTTATTGAAAAGACAGGGACTACAGAGAGTTTCCTCGGAAAGAATTTATTTATAAAAGATTGGGAAAAAAAAACTAGATTCTAAAGGGAAATTTTTTCTTATACTTTGTAGTTTTTAAGAGAAGCTAACAAAAAATGTCTTTTTTTCGAATGCACAAAGGTGTATTTTTTATTTTAAAGTAAACAGATACTTATGTAATTTTAGAAGGAATGTTTCTATTTTATTTGATAAAAATGAAACTTGTCAAGCTTAGCGGAGTTTTTGTTAAATAGAAAAAGTATTTTATATTTTTTTACGTAAAAAAAAGAGTGGGAGGAGAGAAATAATGTAACTATTCAGTGGGAAATTTTAAATCTGTTAATTTGCTTAAGAATATTTTTTCTCAAAGTCTATAAATTGCTTAGTACATTGAATATTACTGCAATAAGATTACTTCAATAGAAATAAAAAATAGCGTTCCATTTTTTATAAACTTTCAAAAATATGTTAACATCTTTAATCAACAAATTTCACTGTTAGAATTATAAAGCAATACTTAAAAGAAAACGTAACATAAACATATTTTAATGTTATAATAATTCGTAAAATTTAAAAAAAAAAAAAAAAAAAAAAAAAAAAAAAAAAAAAAAAAGTTCTAATGTTTATTTACTTTTTGTTTTTTATTGCTGATATTAAATTTTTGCAGTTTTTAAAAATGAAATTTGCACCACTTATAAATATTTTTGTGTTTCGAAGATCGTAGCATTGTAGGTTCTAAAATTGTAGACTCAAAGCTGAAAAAAAATAAATTAGTATAATGACGCCTATAGACGATAATTATTTGAAATATATTTTAATGACATTTCGATATTGAAAAAGGTATTAAATTTACATATATAATTGAGGTACGCCATAAAATGTTCAGCATGTTATATAAAATGCAATGTGATAGACATATTGATATTTACAAAGCCATACAAGAAAATGCGGAAGCAATACCGTCTACGAACGATTTTTGATGTAAATGCATTTTAACGGTGTTAGAAGTTTCGAAATCACGAAACATTTTTGCACTAGGGGAAGGTGGCCTAAAATGATCCTAGCGGTCAAAACGAACCACACAGGTTTTCTTTCAGACAGGTCGCGCTATCTACAGGGTAGCACATAAACTAGTGCCAAGTGAAGATGAATCAATGGCGGTATTCAAGTGATCGCAGTATTACGCGTCTGAATAGAATTCTTTGAAAAAGTGGTTTTTAGAGCATCTGTTAGAAGATAAGCATTAACTTTCATATTTATTTAGATATACAATCTTTCATGTACAGAAATATGTCTTGGTTTACATAATAGAGTATGTTTTTAGATGTGAATTACACTTGCTAAGTTTGTTATGTTTCTCGGCGTCATCCAGTTATATGACCTAAGATGTACGACCATTTTGTTAGGTAAAATGGTCCATTACGTGGATCGTTTTACTACCATTTCACTGGCTGAAGAAAATCCGGTACCGCGTCCTACCCATCATGGAAGCCAAATGTGTGACTGCCCCAAACCTTTCTCTTTGAGTCCACGCGTGGACCGATCATAATTTCCAAATATTCCATTTTATTGTTTTTGCAGAATTATTTGTGACACTTTTTTATTTTAAAATTTACATAAAATAAATTATCTATGCTATTTGATTGTAAAACTTATTTTATTTCATTATGTATTGTCAGAATTACTTTTATATCATTTATTTTGCCGATAGAAAACAATTTACAATTATTTTTAAATGAAGTATCATTTTGACCTTGGGTGAGGGTAAAATGATCCTTTGGACACTTTCAATTTTTTTTCATTACTCAATTTGGGTTTAAAAAATTATTAAAATATGTTTATAACGCAAAATAGAGTGTAAAACATATTGGCATAGGGCCAAAGCTTTATTTAAACAGTTATGTTCTTTTACACAAAATTTCCCCTTAAGGGCCACCTTCCCCTACTTGAAAATTGTGTACGGCTTAAACTGGACATTCGAATATGTTCCAGAAAGAGTTTCGGTTTCGTGTTACAGAAACATTCAACAAATTTGAAGAAAATTTCCAAAATTTTAGTTATAAGAAAGTCTGCCATATTACTATTTGCCTTTTTCTTTTCCACTTGTCACTTGACTTTTTCACTTGTACTATTCATCTGAGGCTTTCGACTAGAGATATAATTTAAAATTTTTGATATTAAAGTATTAAGGAAAATACCTGAAATACAATTAATAATAAAAATTATAAAAGTACTTTAAAAAATTGTGACGTTTCTCTTTGGCAACTTCGCAACAAAACTACTATCTCCAGACACGAAACCACGATGGAATTAAAATTAAAATAATTCTTGACAGACACACACAAAAAACAAGAACAACAAAAGAAAAACAACAATAAAAAAACCCACCAATTTCTAAAATAAACTCCTGCAGTAATTTCAAATAAACCATTAATTATTTATAACAAAATAACTAATAAAGTAATACATAAAACAAAAATACACAAGACATATGCAAGTTAACTTATCAACATGTAAGACATTACGATTGGCGATTGGCGTATTCGATAGTACACAATCTAACATTTGTAGAAGCACTAGGACAGCCATGAAAGTAAATTATGTTATAAGTATAAATTGCGATCCTATGAATAGTTGTAAATGGGGGCATTTTTTTTTCAATAAGGCTACGAAGCGTTTGCCATTCAGGGGATTCGGTGAACGAGTCGTGCAAAAGACAGGAAAATTAAGTGCAAAGATATCATTATAAGGCAGTTCGAAACATTATAAACATTGTAAATCGAAAATAATTTTTAAATTTAATTCAATATTCCAAAATTCTTTATAAATAAAAAAATCTACTAAGCGAAAATGTATATACTGTTATGGATTACTGGGACTTACCAGAAAGGAGTGGCATCGCGCAGCTTATATACGTAAATTTATATAATGAATATTTCTGACCTTTCCAGCACTAAAAATAACTTTCTTTAGTGATTGTAAGTTCCAAAATTTCATAAAATTTGAAATAGAATAACTCGGCCAATTCTGATATTCGAAGAATGTATATTTTAATGCTGTACTTGTCAGATGACGGAGAAAAAAATTCTAAAAACTTATAGGATCTAGGAACATTATAAAAATTTAAAAACTGCAATTTGTGAACATAAACATATTCTTTTTTCTACCTTATTTTTAGACTTTTTTATATTTTACATAGCCTACGTACCTTCAACATGTGAAAAGTAAAGTACGTTTCAATTTTTTACGAAGCAACCTGTATATTAAATAATATTTAACCACGGAAACGCTGAAAGGTTTTAATTAAAGTATTTTAATTAAAATAACTTTTACTTTCAATAATTTTGTCATTATTACGTGCAATTAATAGTGAGAAATGTTCGGAAAATTTTATATATGGAACATTGAAATTTCTAATTAAAAGAATCTCCTTTAATAATTTTATGATGTATGTTTCTACCGAGTCAAATTAGTTAACTTTTCATATCGTAGAAAGTTGCATCCTTGATAAAGAAAACTCATATTTTGCTTTGCAATATTTCACGCTTTTTTTAAAGGAATACTCCGAATATTTTTACTTCTTGATAAATAAATATAAACAGCGTGGATTGGTAAATAAGCAGAATAGCGAATAACAATATCAGTAGATTAACTTGCACCCCCGCCCCCCAAATATATATATATATATATATATATATATATATATATATATATATGTATATATGTATGAACGGTGATAAATCTTTGTATAAAGGACATCAACTAATTTACATATTTTAATCTAAAGTATTTTATAATCAAATTTATAAGCACTTCATAATGATGGTTCTTATTATATCGATACTAGGCGATCCAATATGTGGCAAGAAAACTGCAGTTATAGTGTATCTTGATTGCAACAAATGAATCAATCAATTAATAAATAAATATATTTTCTCCATTTCGAATAGCAGATGACAACACATTCTATATTTTTTCTTACCCTTTCCCCCTAAAATGGAATAATTTCATGCAAGAAAGAGATGGAGATGCAGTTTACCGTAAAAAAGGTTTGCAATATGATGTGCGTTATCGCTCAAATTTAAATCCAGTTTCGTTCTCCGTGCCTTCCGTCTACCGATGTTTAGAGCAGAACCTATCAGCCTCTGGTATAGCCCTATGAATATGTTAAAATATGGGATTCAAATTATAACGGCAAATATGTGAGACTTAAAGCATAATAAAGTAAAGTGAATGTTAATACTTTAATTGAATTTTATATCATGTGCCATATAAAAGTTAAATAAAGCAAAATGCAAGCATCTTTTGGTTTAGATATTTCCTAAACAAGTTTAACCCATATCTGTGTTGTATTTTTCATAGGGCGAATTGTCTTAACTCAAAACCACATGCGCAGTGTATAACATACTCAAGGTACGTACCATACAACCTATTCTTCACCGGCACTTCCAAATAATTTTCACCTCCTTACTTAATCGCAGACAATTCTTTCAAATTCGGTGATAGAATAAGTTGAAGATAACTTTGTGCAAAACAGTGGTGTCTAATGTAAAAACCGTGCGCACCCAGGATATTTCATACATTGCATGTTTGCTTCCGGTTTAATGAAATCTAACCAGAATGTCAGAGATTATATTAAGGAACGAAAATAAAGATAGTTTTCAATTGTAATAGTTGTAATTTCAAAGCTAAAAATGCCAAAAATACTTACGAACAACACATAAACCACTGTAACCAGGTCTTTTAGTCCATCCTGGACAGCAATGGCTCTTTGTTCCTCGATTACAAACATTGGGGCTATAAAACAATAAAGAAATATAAAACTTACATTGTTTGTATGTCAAAAATACAATAAGTGCAAATTAAATACTAGGTTGAGCAAAAAGTTCTGGGAAATTTGTGAAAGTTGCGTTGTTATACGCAAATTAACAACAAAAGCAACAAGGACTATTCTTCAAATTAGAGATCATCATAGTCCACGACTTTCTGTCATCGTTCTGCCAGTTTCCGGATTTGCTGGAAGTACCATGGTGGCTCCTTGGAATCGAAAAGCCCTGGACATGCTTCTTGAACTTCATTGAAAGATTCAAATCTAAGGCCCTTGGAAAAGTTGTGCATTGATCGAAAGAGACCATAATCAGACGTAATCACGCCTGGACTGAACCACTAGTACTCCTATATACGATATAAATGCTGTTAACTATTAGATTAAGAATTTCTTAGAACTTTTTGCTCAACCTAATATTAATATCTAACTTTAAAAATATCTTAGTATATCTTACTCTTTTGCTGAAATGTTTGAAAATCGCAATAAAAAATATTAACCAAAACGTAAATTAATAAAATAAATTACTAAAACGATTTTTTTAATAACCTATCCTTTATTTTAGATTTGTTTAGAATAAGGATAGTTTTAATTATTATGAAAATTTACTTGTACGTGTTTTGCTGTAACACAACAACATCTAAGGCTATTAATTGAATTTTCAATCAGTTAAATCCTCTATAGAAATAAAAACATCCTCTAGTTAATAAAGTGAATATTTTCTAAAATAGGATGAACGGTTAAAAAAATTCTTAGAAAATTAGCGATATTTGTTTGCTTTACGCTTAAAACTTAACTGCATTTAATACCAAGACAAATAAAAAAAAATGATGCGTTAAAATTTGTAATTAAAAAAATTATATTTTAATCAACGTTTTCTTTAAAAATCTTAATTTGAAAAGCGTCTACTTTTTCTTTTATAAATTTATTATTTAATATATATAACCATGCAAAATAAAATCACTCTGCACCAAACTTCGTTATGTCAAAGCAAATTTTACTTCAAATTTTAATACTATTACACCGCGTCCCAAAAGTTTAGACAATCAATAAAATTTGCAATAATGTAAAAAGTAATGAGGTACAATTAAAATTCGTGAGATAGGTAATAAAGAAAAGCAATTTTGCTGATATACACATATAAATTATGATCAAAGGTTTTAAATGATAAAATATACATTAAATTATGTAAAAATGGGCTGTCCCAAAAGTATAGACAATTGTAATTTTGTTTGGTTTTACATTTTTAAAAGTAACTAAAAACTTACTTTTAATATTTAATTGTATTGGCAGGACACTTTGTAACATAAAATACACGTTGTTATATATAATTAATTAAGCATTGCATTACAGAAGGAGGTATTTCATACCACGCTTTGTCAATTGCAATCTTTAAGTCATTTACACATGCATATTGCTTTCTATTTCATATATTTTACGAGATAAGATACCCCATATATTTTCCATGGGATTCAAATCTGGACTAAGTGCTAGCCAGTCTAATAGTGTGATATTGTTTCACCTAAACCATTTTTTTTTGATGATGTGGAGGTATATGGATCTATGCCCCATCTTGTTACAAAACACAGTCCGGTCCTGCTAGCAAATCCAAATTATGTGATGATTGAATGCTATTAAAAATGGCTTCAGTTGATAATTTATCTCTGCGTGAAATTGCATCAATTTCCAGAATTTCAAAAAGTACTGTACACAGAAGAATGAAAGCTTCAACAAATATTGTTTACAGAAGAATGAAAGCAAAACCTTGCTTAAAGCAGCGACGTCTTAAAGATGCACGTCTAAAGTGGGCTAGAAAGCATGTCATAGGGTGAAAAATGGATTTCTGTCTTCTTCAGTGATGAAACGAAATGGAATTTAGACGGCCCTGATGGTCATAAATTTTACTGGCATAACCTAAGAAAAGAATTCAAGAACTGTTTCAGCAAGCAACAATCCGTAATGACCTGGGGAGTTTTCTTTCAACGGCCAAACATTTCTACGATTTAGCAAAATTGATTTCATTTTGTAGGTTTTTTTCTGCTCTTTCTAAATATGTGCTTCGTTTTTATGTAGCATTATCGATAGTTTAGCAATGAGGGTTCTTTTACAATTTTCCGAATTTTCATTCTATTTGCTGTAACTTGAAAACTATTGAGATCCGACCAGGCTTTATATACTGATTTATGCTCCATGTGATCTCCTCTATTACCCCTATTAATATTGGACCCCTTTAACGGAACACCCTGTATATATATATATATATATATATATATATATATATATGTATATATATATATATGTATAATCATTAATTAAACATAACCTACCACCATCAAAAACCGAAATATTATGAATTAAAGCTGTAAGTATAAAAAAAGTGCCAAATAATTTATTATAAGAATTATTATGGAAGAAAAAAGAAGAAAGTGGACACCGACAAATAATGGAAAAGCTTATATATTGAATTACGTTTTCAAGGGCACAGAATTCAATGATATAAGCAATATAGTTGTTTTCTGTGAGAAAAAAAAGCTGAAGCTAAAAATTATTTTTCTCTGTGCCCGAACAACCATTATAATCAAGTGAATAGATTAAAAATGAAAACAGAATAGAAACAAATAATATGAAATGGAAAAATCAATAAAACCTGTTTAAATATTTATAGGATATAAAATAGAATTAATACACAACAAAATGATTAATATTTCAGTATTTTTCAATATATCCACACGCACATGGCTACCATAATATCGTAAAGATTAAGGTGAATAAAACAGTTAAGAAATCACAATAATTGATACCAAAGGATGCAGTTAATACATTTTGAAATACCATGATAAATACAATTAATATAACAAAATAAAATAAATAGAAAGTAATTACATTAAAAAAACTAAAATGCACTATTAAATTACTTAATTACTATTTAACAATATCGTCAAAATTTAGCTAAAAAAACCCACCTGGTGTAGGGAATTATAACTGAAAAGGAGCTGCAAAAGACAAAATTTATAACTTATCGTCAAAAGAAAAATTTTGGTGCTGCCATCTAGTAGTATTTTTATTATTCAAATGTCACAAGATGAACAATTGAAAGCCTTTGAATGTAAAAAATTTATCAACAGCAAAACCAAACAAATCCTTATATATAGATAATTATAAACCTAATATAAACCACACTATATATTTTTAAAAAAAACTATTGTTAATAAAATTTTAAAAAAGCATTCAAAGTATTCTATTATCTTACTCATTTAAACGACACTAAGAATTTAAATAATTCTATAACATTGATAATATATAGCATATAGCTATATGCTATAAAATAAAATAAATTCAATAATAATTAATATAAATATATATTAAAAATAATATAAAAATCGTTAATAATAACTATTATATATACGATAATTATAAAATGAACTGGAAATAAAAAACATATGGAAGTATATAGAAGATTATCAGATACTTAAATTCCCATTACCTAAAAAACACAAATATAGTGTGTGGATTATTTTCATACAGCCATAAAAATCCAAAAAGTATGAATGCGGGACATTCAATCACATTAAACCGATAATAAATTTTATAACACAAAGTGAAAATAGATCAATATTAAAAAGAATAGAGGAATAATAATAAAAATAATTACCCAATTTTAATACATACAGTATAACTTTATTTATATTAAATATACTTATATGTATATTAATCACTATAAAAATGGCATACTATTAGTAATTAATATGATATTGTCCTAAGTAAATTAAAATTTAATAACAAATGATTGTAAATAAGATAAAACTTTAATTAAGCTAAATATAATATTAATGAAAGTCACCAATTACAAATAAAATATCGAATCAACATCCTTATAAAATACATATTAAAAATATAGTGATAATACAAAAGCCCCATTTTAAAAAAAATTAACCATTGCGTATTATCCAGACAACAACACCCTCCTTCGTACTCTAACATCTACCCACCCATCCAACCTATAATAATTTTTTTATATTATTTTACAATTTTTAATTTTTTATAGATACTTTTATATTTTATATATTTTTTTGCAATTTTGTTTACTCATGTGTTAATTTGTTTTAAAAGATCATGTAAGTAAAGTATTAATTGTATATTAATGAATATATGAATTTTTTTAGAAAACCATGATTTAATGCATCATAAATTAGTTTTTTAATATTATTGTTAATTAGAGGAGAAGAACATAAACATTTCATTCTATATAAATGATTAAGTATTATATTTCGAAATACAGAATGATGTAGACAAGATTTAAAATTTGTAAATGTATTAACTTTGAATTTAAATTCTTTACGTTTGTCATATAAATCTGTGATTGGTTTGTTGTCTTTTATTGTAATTTTAAGATCTAAGAAGTTAATTGTATTGTTAGATAAAAGGTTTTCCGTTAATTCCAAATTAGTGGGATAATGTACTGGAAATTGAGTAATTACAGATTGATCAGTTTCAATTAAAATTATGTCATCAATATAACGATATAAATGTTGATTATTATTAGTAAAAGTACGTTCATAATGATATAAGTATAAGTCTGATAGTAAACTGGATGTACAACCGCCTTGTGGTATACCGACATGCTCTAAATAAAAAGTGTTATCTTGCATTATATAATTATTATAGATAATGAAGTTTGTTAAAGATTTAAAATATGCAAGATCTATATTAGATGGTAATGCCAGTTGTTTATAATACTTTTTAAATAATGCATTTATAATTTTATGTAAATCTAATAGGTCTATATTATTAAAAAGATCTTTGAAGTCATATGTCGTTATATTATATACACAATGAAGATTTTTTAAAATATTGACAAGTTGATAACTATTTTTTATACAATGTGTATTATCATTGTTTGTAGTAAGTACATATAATTGATTAAGAATTTTTAAGAGAAGTTTTTTGGCTTTATTATTATATGTATTGCAACCAATAGTTACAGTCCTAAATTTAATTGGAGTTTTATGAAATTTGGGAATAAGAACTAAATATGGATAATTAAAGTTAGTATATAAAATATTTAATAGTTTATAATAACTTCGAATTTTACGATTATTTACAATTACATTTTCATTAGTTTTTTGAAATGACTTATTAGAAGAAATACTATTTGTAAGAAGTTGGTGATAATAAGATTTACATATAATAGCATAATTATTAGGAGATTTGTCTACATATGTAATAGCGTAGTTTTTTTTTGTAATTTAGTAATTTGTTGGAAAAAATGCTTTGTATTAATAGAAACCAAATCAGCAATATTATTTTTTAAAGCCATAGTTAATTTTTCAATTACTAATATTTTCCATTGATTAAAATATTCAATAGGCTTATTATAAGAGATTGAAATTTTATAAATAAAAATATCAATGCCATATGTAAACTGTTTGATAATAGATTTAACATTAAATTTAGATGGAAGTCTATATTTAGTACCATAACCCATTAGTTGTTTCAATTTAAAATCATTAACAATATCAAGATTTCCAGTGATTATATGTCCATGATCATTGTTTATGTATTTTTTTAGAGTGGGGTCATTGCATTTACACGGAAAATTACTTGCAGCAGATGTATTTTTTAAAAATCTTTCTACCAATTGTTTTCGGATATTTAAAGGTTTTTGATATATAAAGATTATTAATAGGAAAATAACAATTTTTATCATTAATTATAGAATTGATATTAATTTTATTAAATATGTGATTTGAAAAAGTAATTATCATTTGAGTATTCATGTTTTGAATTTTATGTTTTTTTTTTGTAAATTAATATTTAAAAGATTAACCCTAGTCATAATGAAGTCAAAATAAATATCAGAGAAATGTTTAGAGAAAGATTTACTTAGAAATACATTTAAATGTTGTACAATCTGTTTCTTTTTAAATATATTTTATTCAGTATACTATTTTTTACAAACTATTTCAAAAAGTTAAGGGATCTTTTTTTTAAATATCAGTCAATTAAATTTTGTCATATTTTTGTATAAGGAATATCTTCCGGCAATAATAATAATAATAATAATAATAATAATAAAACGAACGGGAATGATAAATTTCAACTTCTAGTTTTAGAGATGGACAACTGTTTACATGCTCCTTCAAATAACTCTAGAAATCTGTTATTTATACGTCTTTATCTATTTTTTCTTTATGTTTTACATTTCTATATAGTACTATTTCTGACAAAAACATAAGAAAAAACTGAAGAAAAAAATCCATAATTTGCTTGTATAAACACATTTCCTTTTTCACTAATTACAAACAACCCGCTAGTTCCTGAACACTTCAAACACCCATATTGTAGCGATTTTCTTAATTAAACTCTCAAAGTTTATTTAATTGGGTTTAGAATAACTCTGAAAATGCAATGGCTTTACTTATAATTTTCTTTTTACATTTATTTTTCAAAAATGTTTGTCTAAACAAAAATCTCAACTTGTTTTAAATCTAATTTTACTGTTACTTTCAGCAATTAGAATTTCTTCAGCTAATATTTCACTTTTATATTCAGCATTTTTAAAATTATGTAAGTGAAAGACGACACGTAAGCAAACTTTACTTCCCAAATTCTACATTCATTCCTTTTTTTATCATTATTTCTGACGTACTTTCTTTTAAACATCACACGTAACTAAAACGTAATATTATGTTTTTTGCGTAAGCTTTTTAATCACGTAAGTTTTAATTTCCTTTCTGTTCTAGAAACGATAACGATTGTACACCCCTCCATACCCCTTCTTCTCAAGAAGCAATGGTGTCTTTCTAATGCGTGCCTTTTTTTTCTTTAAGAATGACGGGAAAAAAATTAGTTAAAAAGCCTGTCACAGAAAAGTGTGATAACTTTCGTTTCTTTGGAGAATATTTCTCTTCTTTTGCGGTTTCTATTAAGTTTTTTCTTTTATTTTTACGTTCTTTTCAGAAAGTGTATTTAAGTAAAAAACAATTCTAACAATTTTTGAAAGGTAAATTTAAGGTATGATTGTAAGAAATTATATATCTTATTGGTTCACAACTTTTTCTCTGAGGTCAATCATAGTTTATGGATCTCAAGAGATAGTTTTTTAAAATATGGCTTTGCATAAATTGTGTACAAAATTTATTAAAAATTTATAGTGTTTAGATTATTTTCAATGTATTCATCGTATAGTTCTTGAGTATCAATAAAGGCAGTTTTAGACATTTAATAAAATTTTAGAATGAATTATGGAGATAAAAGTGGATCACGTAATTGCGAATGGAATGCCACATACTTTTTTAATTAAACGTTCCGCTATATAAAATATGCTTTCAGTCACAATTTATTAATAAAATATTACCTAAAAGTGATTTTTATGGACATAGTTATTTTTGAAAAAGAACAAAAAAAAGTGACACATTAAAAAAATATATTAAAAAGACATTTAAAACATTTTATAACATTGGTTAGACAGAATAAAAGAAGCAATATAATTATCTCAAAATAATATTTGAATTTATTTTTAATAAAGGCTATAAAATCAGGATCAAATTTTAGAAAAATACTTTTACTTTCATGAATGTTTTAACGTTTTTGTTTAAAAAAGAAATAAATGGTATTGAAAATCTCAAATTTGTAGAGATAAATAAATAAGTTCTCCACTAATAATGAAAAACAACTTCTGCTATTGGACCAAAAATAGTTACATCAATATAGTAGGCCGACTAAATGTAACTCATAGAAAAAGAACAAGCTGAACATGTTCCAGTAATTAGGCTGCTATACTGCAGGCATACATATTAACAAAAGAAGAAAACGAACTATTCTAGAGAACATCCGACGGGATGATATTTCCAGAAAATTTCTACATAACAAAATTCTCGTTATTAATTATATGGAATGTCTGTATAATATGACTTATTTTAGATAAACGCATTTCACACTGTATTCTATTGCGTTATGTATTCTTATATATCGTGGAATAAATGTAGGATAATTTTCAGAAGTTGAAATTGCACGATAATGTTTAAATCATCATGAAAAAGTTCCTGGAAATAAGAGTACAGTCATCCAGGGTAGCTTTGATCCGCATTTTCTCTATTTTCATATGCCACACTCTTATTTTAAAAATATCATCACAACTAGGGGCATAAAAGAGAAGAAATGATCCTAAATTATCGTTTGACTATCAAACATTAAGGAATAATAAGGATAAAAGCAATGAAAAATGGATTTTTTGCCTGGTTCAAAGTTACCCAGCCATTTAGGGTAACTTTGCACCATATAATAAATTTTTTATATAAAATAATTCATTATAAAAAAGTATTGTAGTCAGGACAACTTTAACCCCCTACCTCCCCAAAAAATGTTTTCAGATATGTATGTAAAGACTGCGAATTTACATTTCCCAACATCACAAGATTTGTATAATTTATGATATTACAACAAATATCAGGCATAAGAAAAGTGAAAGAAGAGAACCATGAATATTTAGAAATAAATAAAACCTGGTTATCGTTCATATAAAACATAAAAATGCAGTGGTAAACAATTTTCAATGTTTTAACTAAAAAATATATCCATAGTTACAGTAATACATACTAGTACTAGTATTATTCAAACAAGAATAAAATATATATCGAATGGATGAAATGTCAAATTTGAGTAGCTCCGCCCCGAATAACGCCTTTAAATGGATTTTATGTATTTTACACATATTTGTGAAAATATTTACATGTTATATCTAACGTTCATTCTCGGCATTTATATAAGATATACGTGCAAATATGGGACATTTTTGACAGTATCACCTATAATTAGTAAATTATAAGCATCAGTATAACTTTGAGCCGGCTCAAAGTTACCCTGAAAACGGGGTAAAATGTTAGTGCGTTCTTATTTTACATTTTATTAACTATTAATAAATGAATAATCACAAAATATTAACACATTTACAACATTCACTCTCAGAAATAGAATTCTCACTTTTGACGATTTAGCAATCCTCAAGCTGTATTTCGTCGTTTTTGACGATCATTTCCTATCACCATCACGTGACTGTTAAGGAAAGGTAAACTCTCAGATATTTGACGAAAGTTTTTCCTCAATCACGGTCAGACTCAATGCATTTTAAGGAAACCGTTGCTGTACCTCCTCAAATCCTGCGATTTTAGCAAGCAGATATTTGCTTGTTTGTATTAGTCCCGTAATAATTTATTTTTAAAACAGCACTTTTTAGTGCTTTTCAGAAAATACTAAAATATAGGTAGTTATTGTTTCTTCATAAGTTATTTTTTTAGCTGTTAAAATTTTTAGGAATGCTTATTATTATTATTATTATTATTACTTATGTTGTTGTTCGTTATGTTTTAATTCGAAAAGAATATATTTCCTGTGTTCAAAAACATCCAAAAAGAAAATTTATTCAATAAAATTTCAAAGATCCGGGATATTTTTTTTAAAAAATTATTTAAGAAGTATATTCTGTTTTCAATCAGATTAAAAATAAACATAATTGATCCCTCTCCCTTTTATAAACAGTAAAGTGTTAAAATCTCATCCACCTATTCAAAGTTATAAAATCTCACGCAATATGCACTTCACAGTTCGTTATTTGTGTGCAACAAATTAACCAGACCATATTCTAACCATTCATTGAGCAAAGAAAATTTCACTAATAAATGATTTAATCAAGCCAGATTGTAATTAGTCATTGACCATGAGAAAAACATAATAATAAATTAGCCTTCCTAAAACTTTCAGCACCGATAAAATTACAATCTATCTTATAAAAATATAATCACGCGGGATTTTTCATTACGTCATTCTAAAAGCACATTCAGACAAGTCCCCAATAGCCTGATCGGTAGAGCAAGTGTCTCCCACACCAAAGCCCGCGGGTTCAAATCACGCCGAGGAAAACGGGACGTGATTTTTTAATTCCCTTGGTAGAGGAGCTTCCAAACTGTTCAATAGATGGCGCCACCAGCCCTTTTTTGACGAAACTTTTGAGGAAATTTATATCGTCAAACAAGTGAAGAAAGTAATTTCATCAATTTGACGAAATATTCGCTCGGAGCATATTCCAGGAAACCGTTTCGTCAAAAACAAAGAAAATTTCGTGAAATCTGAGTATTCATTTCTGAGTGTGTTTAGATAATAATATGTCTTATAAATGTGTATATTGTTACTTACTATGAAAATTTAATTGGATTACCACAACTTCAAAACAGCATTCAAAATTAACTTGAAAACAGTACTATACAAAAAAAGTTAGATGATGCAATTAATTGCGCATAATGTTGCTAATTTATTTTCTAAAATAAAGAGTAGAAATCCCAGTTTAGAACCTTGCCAACAGAGCACAGTTCTGGAGTTTATTTAGTCTTTTAGAGTAAAAAACAATGAAAAATTGGAGGTGGTGCAAAGTTACATCCCGTGGTTCAAAGTTACCCTGATTGACTGTAATAGAATTTGCAGAGCAGTTAGCATAACTACAAATATGGTGTACTTGCAGGACTGCCACAGGCGATTATTTTTTAATTCTATTTCGCACCACTTTTTCAAAACAAAAATATTTTATAAATGCTTTGACAATATTTGCAAGACCAAATATACTACAAAATGTCACATTTTTAAAAAATAGTGGTTCGAATAGAATATAAAAATAGTCGCCCATGGCAGCCCTGTACTTGGAGTTAAAGTTTACGTAGAATCAATGAGTACGCTTAATGTTTAAGATTTTCAGAGAATTTTCAAAGTTTTTCTTTACTCTAAATTGTAATTAAATTTCTCTTCTCTTCCTCAAACGTACCTCTGAAAGGCATTCCTTTAAAAAGAATATATCAAAAAATGACCAATATCTTAGAATAAAAGTATCGAACAAAAGACGTATAAAATGAAAAATCAGTTTACCGTTTTTACATAAAATAAATAAAAAAAAAAGGAAAAATTAAAGTTAATAAAATATAAATAAATATGTATATACTATCCTGTTTAATATCTAGAGATATCTGGAGACTAATTGTAGAATTTAAACATGAAATTGTCAATAAAAATGTTTTGACTAGAACTTGTACTAAATAAATCTATGATATTCCCTTTCTCTTTAACTGATAAGACAAATGCGTAAATATAGTTTAATTGAGTCGTTTTGAAGCTATTTACAATTTTCCCGAAATTATCATAACACATAACGACTATGTTCAGTGATAAATTTAACGCATTTGTAAAGGTTTCCTAGGAATTCTGCTGTTTATTTAACTTTTATTATTAAATAGCAAAATATGAAACAGACTTATTTCGTATTATGTATTATTTAATTACATTCAAAGTTTTGGCTGAAGGTATGCTGATATAATTTAAATTCCATATTTTTATGAGAAAAAGGAAATGCTTCACATATTGCGTCGTACTCAATATTTTAAAAATAATTCAAAAGTGATTAGGATTCAGTCTGTCTCTCTCAAAAAGCTTCAACTTTAGTAGATACCCAGGAATTGTAACTATATACCAACATTGATTGTAGCGCGTTTTTAGTAAAATTTATATTATCTCACAAACAGTTCGAATACATTACTTTCTATAAACATTCAATGGTTGAGGAGTGTATTAAAAAAAATATATTTTTTCATTAAAACTACCGATAACCAATTTTTTAGTTTGCACATCCCTATTTAAATTTCTGTCTTTCATGGTTTGAATTACACTGTAAAAAATATACTGCCAGTTTTCCGGTAGGAATCGGAAAAATAGTTGCCCTTATCGTACCGGAATAATTTTCGACCCAACTCGGAATAAAATCCGTAAAAATAAGGAAATAGTCAGTAAAACGGTATTTTACGAATTTTATTCCGATTTTACGGATTTTATTTCGAGCTAGGTTGGAAATTATTCCGGTACGGTAAGGGAAACTAATTTTCCGATTCCTACCGAAAAACTGGCATTCTTTTTTTTACAGTGTAGTGGCGATACAATACAGTGGGCGATAACGAGATGTTTTTATGGATTTTCTCAATTTTATGGACATCTCGATATTTTTCGATTGTGTAGAATGTTTCTCAATGACTCCAGTTTGCCAATTGCTTTTATACGATATCCGACTCGATCATATCAAGAGTCGTCTGCGGGAGAACTGGAATGAGTCAGCGTAAAGAATGATTTTGGAGACTGAGTTATTCTAGTATAATATAGAGTAATATTTTTTTTTATAGCCTAGGGGTGTATGCCAGCCAGGAACAAACTTTTCGGATATTACAATTGGAGGGTACGATAAAATATACGATATTAAAACGATACTGTCGAAAATGCTAAGATTTCAAGTTAGAAAAGTGCTCCCTGAGGCGCGAATTGGGGGGAGAGGGAAGAAAGGTTTATAATATGAGAGAGTGGTGAAAGTGATTTCCGACGATATATCACACGAGGAGTTCAGAAAAAAATTTAAATTTGCTCTCTCAATGGCAAAATTCTCCGAAATTCAATTCCGGCGGAGGAGAAAAAAGATTTCATAATATGAAAGAGTGGTCAAAGGGATTTACGATGATATATCAATGGAAGGGTTCGGTAAAATTTACAGTGAAAAATTGCCTCCCGTGGGTCCACTCTCGCGCACCCGGTATAAACCCGGAATTCAAAAACTTCTCTCTTTGAACATTTTAGATTTAATAAACAATATTTATCTATGTCGCTACTTGTCCACCCAGTTGTTTCCACTGCTTCTCTCTCACTGGTTGTTTTTGGCGCCTTCACTACCCGCATAATGTATATAAACCAGCGCGTCTCTGTCTATGATTTTGCTCAGATTTGCTTTTTTTAGCACGTTGTTCCTTTTTCCCTTTCTCGCACTGAAGAAGAATCTCGCTAGTAGATTAGAAGCAGCTGTTTGCTGCTTTTCATGTAGGGTAATTCCGGCATTTATGCCGCACATTTTTTTGAATTTGTGTATAAAGTCCCATGGTAGACATAAAAAAAAAATCATGCTGTGCTATTTAATGTTAAATATACAATGCGTGTAGTGCGACAAAAAATTCAAAACAAATTATTAATATATTTTAACATTTTTTTTCTAAAACATTACACTGCGGTGCGTCCCCCGTACAGTCAGGCTGAGACGCCGCAGTAGTGCAGTAGTAATGCCGCGCTTGTAATAAGAACAGGGTGAAATTAAAAAAAAAAATAAATTCATATCTGGACTATAATTAACGATGTAATAACAAAATGAAACTAAATGAGGACAATGAAACGCATTAGTAGATTCAAATTAATAATTGTTGCCCACTTTCACTATTAAAATTAACAACATATTTTTTACATTAAATTTAAATTGTTATTTCAGCAACAACGTAGCATCAATGTATTTGAAAGAGAAAAGAAAAAAAGTAAAATTGTGTGTACATAATTTATTTGTTAACCCTTTCAGGCTCGGTGGCTTTTACACACATTTTATTCCGTTGGTACCACTTTTTTAAAAGAAGTTACCTTTGCTTAAATAATCATGAATATGCTCTAATTAAACAAAGCAAGTATTACTTTTCTTTTTTACTGGTGCCAGAAACAAATTCTGTAAGCTCTTTATAAAGGTGCTTATATACACCTATGGTCCAGAATGGGTTAAAAGACCTGGTTTTTAGACTACAATCTACAGAAAAGTGTCGAAAAAGTACAGTCTTTATGCAACTACATTTAAACACATGATGCAACGAAGGCAATTACACTTCCTCTTTTTTAGAGTAGTTTGCAAAGAACGTCTGCGTTACGCTTAATCCAATTTTTCGTTATTATCATCTTGACTTGCATCTTTCTTGCCTTTCTTACTTTTTATTTTCCCCTTTTCCTCCTTTGGTTTAGTAAACTTGATAACATGCCTAACATGGTTAGTCTGTGCAAAAAGAAAAGGAAAAGTTAATAACACTTAATCATCCTGTACAAAAGAAACTGCGGCATGTATACCGGAATAGCAATGCGGCATGTATCCCATTTTGCATAGTGCAGACGTCGGCCATCACAGTTACCTGCCATCGCTAAGGGGAATGACGTAACCATACACACAGTACTCTATACAAACGCCACACTTAGTTTTGACTTCGAAATCATGCATGCCTTTAGTAATTAGTGTATAAAAAGTATTTAAACATAACGTGTTTAAAAGTTCGGACAGTGAAATCATGCACCAACGTCAAATTAAGGATTGTACTTCTACAAATAAAAATCGAAGTGGGATTCACGCTATACACTGGTTAAAATAATCTCATTGCGCACCTATACTGTGAGTTTTATGACCATCTATAGATAATTACAAGAAATACAAGAGGTGCGGCATCTATCCCATATGCGGCGACTCTCCCGGAGTTACACTATTATTTGTGCATTTTTAAACGTTGGTTTTTCTGCTTTTTAATATTGTTGCACAAAGGCTTTACTTGCCATTTTAATGTTTCAAAGATAGCCTCCTTCCTCGCTAAAATAACAAGCCTATAACTACTGCTGCCATGTATCCGCATAAAGTGGAGTTAAAAGAGTGTTTTTGCAAAGTACCAGTAGAATATTAGTAATATTCATTATGGGATGAAAGTTTAAAGTGAGTGGTATTGCTTATGTTGCTTAGGTATTGCTAATTTTAGTTGCTTAAAAGGCGCAGAGCCAAGAGAGTGAAAAAGTGTCCAAGCCTGGAATTGAATCAGCTCATTGACTATACGCCTCAATGCTTTGTCACTAAGCTACCAGGTCAATGCCAGACCTAGAACTTTTCACTGTCATCTGTTGGCAAGGCTGCAATCCGCAGCACACGGTGGAATAATATTCGTGAGTCCCCAACCCTGGGACAAACACGAAATGAAAGAGAAATCTAGGTGGTACTTTGAATAATAATAATTAAAAAAAAATTCAATCACACACAAGCGCATATGCCAGAAACTAAAAATTAATAAGTAAATGCAGAATTTGACGAACCGTGCCAAAAAAAAAAAAAAAGTATTTGTGAAATTCTTATCTAAGACAAAGTAGGGTTACGCTGATAGTTTAACTATAGTGATCAGTGTTTTGTCTCATTAATTTCTTTCAAAAGAATTTTCTTAAAAAAAAATAACAATGATGTTAGTAAATATCTGCATACTTTAGATATTTTATACTTTATAAATTCAAAGTTTGTAATGTGCATTTCATTTTTTTAGTGTTATATAAGATTTTATAAGGTTCGTTGGAAAAAGTAATTTATATTACCTTTTTAAATTAAGTTATTAAACTTAATTAAAGTGTTAAGGCAATATTCAAGATACGATCATGATTATTATTTTTCAATCGATTCACAATTTTTTTTATGATTTTTGAAATGAATAAATTAAAAACTAGAAAAAACTGACAATGGTGAGAGAGGAATAGGGAAAGTAGGTCAGGGGCTAATTATTTTTACTGGCGACTAAAAAATTTCACTGGATACCGGATTTTCCCCAATTTGTAAGAGCCTGATTAGTATTAAAAGTGAACATTGATTTGTCGTTAGTGTCGGGTCCTTTAATGGATCTAAAATATGTTATGTGTATCTAATTTAGGGGAGACTGGGGAGGGTTGACCAATTTTTTTACAAAATGATTTTTTATTTTTTTAATATTGAACCTAGAATTAAAGTTTCATGTATCATTTCATTCGTTATACAATCAGTTATCAAAATAAAATAGCGACAGAAGTGTAAGATATAAGAAACTTGAAAATGATCGATTTTAATCTTGAGAAAATAATGGGTCAAGGCTCCCCACATATGAGATCTTGACCCACTTTATTTTATATTGAAATATTTGTTAAAAGAAAGAAAATCAGTTAAAAAAAAGGCAATATAACGTTATGCTACATGGTTTAATTTCTATTAAATTTTTTTAGGAAAATATGATGTGTAAATAAACCTGCTTAGATGGAATTCAAGACACAGGATAAAAATTCCCTTTTAACACACAATTTTTGTCATACTCGACCTGGGAACACTACACATAGTTTGGCTTCATCTCATTGTGCTAATCTTAGTGAAATTTGTCTTTATATGCTTTCTTAAAGCGTTTTGATCAATATTATGTTCTTTTGCCAGAGCATAAACACTTAACATTTCTTATGGCTGCTGCTTTCATCCTTTCTAGCTTTTAGGTAGCTTTCATTACAAAAAGCTACCTATTGCAGCCGTTCAGAGGAAAGCGATTTCAAAAAATATTGGAATATTTTCATTGATCATGACCCCCAGACCCCGAAACCACCCTCCGTTCAAAATTGATATATATATATATATATATATATATATATATATATATATATATATATATATATATATATATATATATATATATATATGACCTTTGTCACACTATAACTCTCGAATTTATGAACCGATTTGCATGTAATTCGGTATGTACATAGTACATACCAATGTCTCGACCGATTTCGTTGGCCAGCTTCATCCGCCATTTTGTTTCAAAATGGCGGCCATTTAAAATTAAAAAAAAATTAAATTTGAAATGTGGTACCAAAAAATTGAAAATGGAAAAATATTTTTTTCTTATGTATTTGACCTTTATGCAAAGATTCCGGAGCAGTTTTTGTTTCGTCTATATCTTAAAAAATGGCTGAGTTATAGCATTTTGAATTTCTAGCGTGGCTGACATTTTGAAACGTCCTGAATTTTGTCATGCGATAAAAGGCGTATTTATGAACCGATTTGGATGTAACTTCGTTTATACATAGTACATACCAATGTCTCGACCGAGTTCGTTGGCCAGCTTCATCCGCCATCTTGTTTAAAAATGGCAGCCATTTAAATTTTTAAGAAAAAATTTAAATTTGAAATGTGGTACTAAAAAATGGAAAATTGAAAAAATATTTTTTATTATGTGTTTGACCTTGATACAAAGATTCAGAAGCAGTTTTTGTTTCGTCTATATCTTAAAAAATTGCTGAGTTATAACATTTTGAATTTCTAGCGTGGCTGACATTTTGAAACGTCCTGATATTTGTCACGTGATAACAGGCGTATTTATGAACCGATTTGGATGTACCTTGGTGTGTACATAGTACATGCAAATATCTCGACCGAGTTCGTTGGCCAGCTTCATCCGCCATCTTGTTTCAAAATGGCGGCCATTTAAAAAAAATTTAAAAATTTAAAATTTAAAATGAGATACCAAAATTTGGAAAATGAAAAAGATTTTTTTTCGTATGTGTTTGACCTTAATACAAAGATTCCGGAACAGTTTTTGTTTTGTCTATATCTAAAAAAATGGCTGAGTTATAGCATTTTGAATTTCTATTGTGGCTGACATTTTAAAACGACCTGATTTTTGTCACGCGATAACAGGCGTATTTATGAACCGATTTGGATGTTAGTTGGTATGTACATAGTACATACCAATGTCTCGACCGAGTTCGTTGGCCAGCTTCATTCGCTATCTTGTTTCAAAAAGGTTGCCATTTAAAAAAAATTAAATTTAAAATTTAAAATGAGGTATTAAAAAATTGGAAAATGAAAAAGATTTTTTTATGTGTTTGGCTTTGATACAAAGATTCCGGAGCAGATTTTGTTTCTGAAAATTTGTTCTTTTCTTGAAAATTTGTTCTTTATATCTTAAAAAATGGTTGAATTATAGCACTTTGAATTTCTAGTATGGCTAACATTTTGAAACGATCTTTTATTTGTCACGCGATGACACTCGTATTCGCCTATTTCCATGTAAGAAGGCATGTCGATAGTATACATCAATATCTCGACCAAGTACGCTGGCCAGCTTCATCCGCCATCTTGTTTCAAAATGGCGGCCATTAAATTAAAAAAAATTATATTTAAAGTGAGGTGCAAAAAAATTAGAAATTGAAAAAGGTTTCTTTCTTAAGTATTTGACCTTGATATAAGGATTCAGGAGCATTTTTTGTTTATCTTTATCTTAAAAAATGGTTCAGATATGGCAGTTTTAATTTCTAATGTGGGTGACATTTTGAAAAATCTCATTTTTTGCCTGCGACGGCACTCGTACATATCAACCGATCCCGATGGGAGTAAGCATGTGCACAGCAATTACTAAGGTCGCGACCAAGTTCACTGGTTAGCCTCATCCACCATGTTGTCTTAAAATGGCAGGCACTTTAAGAAATCGCCGAATTCTGCAGCCAAATATAAGTTACTTTAAATAAAAGCAGCTTGGATAAAGATGACTAATTTCGCGAAATTCTCATTCATAATGATTTAGTATTGATAAAAATTAGTATTGAATCTCCTATATTCGGTTTCCACTAAATTGAGCTTTGTGTGTTTGAATAATATAAGTTGGCTTTTTTAAAATAAGGAATTTGAAAGCTACATGTTCATCCCGGCACATGCCGGAAGGACTTTTTTCATTCTGTCTATTTACCTACTATCGGTGATCGTTACCTACGGTTCGATCGTATCGGTTACCTACTATCGGTACTTTTATTTAAATGAAATAAAAGTTCCTATCAACTTTCTAATTTATGTTTCATAAAAGCTTGTCTTGCCTCTACAACAGTTTTTCACATATTCCTTTAATCAATTTTAAACATTATCCTTTCTATATCCCACTTTACTGTAGCTTTACGGAAAAAAATTACATTATTTTAGAAATATAACCATTAACCCTTCATTATGTACAGTGCATAATACAAAGATTTCCAAAAACACTTAATTAAGGGAGCTTTGACTCTCTGGTCAACCCTCCCTCACATTGATTCGGCCAATCTTCCCCTCATGCCACTTTTTAACCCTTAAATGCCGTATGTTGCCTTTCGGCAACATACCCAATTTAGTCTTCTAAAATACTTCAGAATAATAATGAAGCTTTAATGCCTAATGTTACCAATAAAATACTTACTGAAAATATTATTAAATCAATTATCAAGATGTACGTTGCAGAATTAGTGTTGTTTAAGAATAAAGATAGATTTATATTTTCAAGTGTTGCTACATGTGCTTTTAGGTTTGTTTAGAAACTTGCGAATTACCCTATTTTGTTCCTGCAGTAGGTAAGTAAATTTTATTTCTTATCATATTTGATGAAATTCATGTGTGTTTAATGTTATACAATTTTATCAAGGAAAATTATCTTGTCAATTAAAGCCCAGTGTTGCCATTTGGCAACAACCTGCTTTTTAGCCGTAAACCATACTTGAAACAAAATATGTCGTTTTAAAGTATGTTTCTCATAATTTATTTAAAAAATGAAAGCCGAAAAACATTTTAAAATTGATTTTTAAAAAATCAGGCATTTAAGGGTTAAATTATAGCACATAGTTATGTTTACTCTAATTTACTGTACAATCTTTATGCTTGGGATGACAGCTGAGTATTTCTGCGTTACTTAAATCTACATACTTAAATTTCTATGATATATTTTATCTGAAAATATCTTAAAAATATTTCTAAAAAATACACTTTTTAAGGTGAAAACGCTTCACAATTAATTTTTTCACAACTGTTTCAATTATCTGCGTGAAACAAAGGCTATTGATTGGGCATGTCAGTAGCTTTGATTGCCACCAATTGACAAAACGCTAAAATTCTTTTCAATATGAAAACTGAAGGGTGGGTCAAGTCTCTCCTATGGTCACCCCCCCCCCCAGTCTCTCCTATATGGATTTATTTATTTATTTTATTTATTGACATATTTTACTCATTAATTGCTTTATGTGTATTGGTTTCGTTGATTGTGAAATACCTTTTCATATTCTTAGATATGGAAAAGGTCCTGATATTGATAAACATTTATTTCCAATAACAGCAAGAAATATTTTATTCTTTTACACAATCGTATGAATGCAGTATTAAATGAAAGTTAAAAAGATATTTGCAGTTTTAGAATTTACTTATTTACTTAAAGGGCAATATTGAAAGTTGAAATCGATACTTCGCATGTCTTTTTTTTTTTTTTTTTTTCCTTTCTAAAAACGTGTTTTGCGTTTAAAAATCACCTTTATTTCCTGTCTAGCCGTAAAATAGCGTGTCGCGTTACGTTAGTTACTGATATCGATTCTTTGTGTTATGATGTTTCTATCATTCGAAAAAAAAATGTTGTATTTGAAACTGATATATGTGTACTCGGAAACCTTTTGATAGTTTCTGTTTTAGAATTACATTAAATATTTTCTCTATGTGAGTTTTAATGTTGTGTTCTATACATTTTAGCATTATTTTTATCTCTAATACATCTACGAAACGGAGCACTAGAATGTGTTTAGGAAATAAACACTACAGCGGAAAAGAAGTTTTAGAAAAAATTAATTTAATTTGATAGTTAAATAGATTTAATATTATTATTTAAGTCATACGTTTTGAAGATTTAGATTTTTATATACAGTCGCTAAAAATTAATTGTAAAAACTCTGTTAAATTATAAAATTATTATGTTTATAGGGATTCATGATTTTTTTGCTGTATTAATAACAATAAAAAATTATATATGAAAGAAAAGAACAAAATAAAGTAAAACGAAATTTATTTCTCATTGCATTTGCATAAAATTGACTATATGAAAAATATACCTTTTCAGACAATTTTTTGTTAGGAAATTTGATTAAAAAAACTTAAAACGATCAAAATGGAACTCATTTTTCTGATTATGAAAAAAAATGGTGATAGCTTATTTAATGGCACAAAATAATTTAATAAGAGGTGATACTTTTCTACTGGGTTTCGTAATATAAAAAATGAATTTTAAATACAGCAGCCATTATCTTCGTTACCTTTAACATAAAAAATACCAATGATAATTCTTTAAAGTTTTTCCCAAGAAATCCACTCTTGTAATTAGAGTAGTCACCTGCGGCTTAAATCTATCTTCACAATTCTTTTTTATTGTGAGTGTGAAGAACGAAAATCAAATTCTAATTTCATATAAGAAAATTAATCTACATAATTTTGCTTTCATGGTTCAATTAATAAATATCAGTTATCAACAGTAATCAAAGAGAAAAATAAATATTTTGGGATTGCTAATGAAAAGATTTAAAGCAATAAAAATTGCCCATTAGATTGTCAGAAAAGTGTTGGTGTAATTTTTTATTAACACTAGCAATAAAAATTGCTCATTAGATTGTCAGAAAAGCGTTGGTGCCATTTGTTATTACACTAATTTTTACACATAACTATTAATACAAATGATTTGTTAACGCCTTTGGTAAAATAATGAATGTATATCGTCGGTTAAAGGACAAGCTACACTCGTCATTCGACTAAAGTTATTTAAATACCTTACTACCACAAACTACTTTCAATTCTTAATTTAAAACAAATCCTATTACGATTGCATCTAAATCTCACAATAAATTAAAAATCTTTACTTAGAGACGTATACTACATAAAAACACTTTTAAAACTAAATAAAAATTTTAAGAGTTTAAAAACCAACAAGTTTCGACCACGCTGTGGTCTTCATCAGGGTCATATTCCAGTCGGGAATATGACCCTGATGAAGACCACAGGGTGATCGAAACTTGTTGTTTTTTTTAAACTTTTAAAATTTTAATTTAATGTTTTTATCTAGTATACGTCTTTAAGTAAAATTTTTTAATTTATTGTGTGATTTTAGTTTCAAGACATAATAGTCCTTCAATATAGGTGCATCTAAATCAATAATATAGTTTTAATAATTAACAAACATACTTGTAAATTCAAACATGCTTTTTAAATTTTAAAATGCTACTATTGTGCTCAGTGTTTCACGATAAAATCTTACCGCAAAAGGCTACATATAAATTTTTAAACTATTTATTGCAATGTTATTTAATTAAGTATTTAATTATTGGTGCAAAAAATGGATAGCTAACTTTTATAAAGTAAATATAATGCAGTTGGTTCCAATTAAAATAATAGAGCTGAATAATATATATATGGCATTTTTGTTTTTGTCCACAACGTTTTTCCACAAAGCAACTCTGTTGTTGGGCTTAACAATATTCCAGGAAATAAATAAACTAATGAGACTAATTTGAAATTAGCGGAAGTGAATTCCATCTCCTGAAATGTGGTAGCAATTTTACATGCATAAAATTCTTTTCTTTAAACGTTCCGTGGATAAGTAACATGAATATTTACAAAGTATCTGTTACGTCCCTTCATTAAGCAGATAATCTCCGATATAATTCTAACAACTTTGTCTATTTAAAATAGCAACATAACATAAATGATTTTAGAGGTTTAATCAACAGATGCAACTAAGAACTGTAGTTAAAATTTCAAGAAGAAAATAAAGTGAAAGTATCAGAATATTTAAAGCTTTTAATGTGTAATTATGTGGAAAATAATTCAGATATCGTATCATATTTTTGTACAAGCTTGGCTTAATTTAGTTTTATTGATCATGGTGAAATATATTTATGCATCATTCAATTTGCATATCTGAGAAATAATACAGAAATTTATTGCTCGTAAAATGTTAATTACATTTAATAGAAAGAAAACAACCTAAGAAATGAAATCTAAAGAAAGGTTCATTAACGAGCTTATAGTTTAAGAAATAACTTTTATTCATTAGCATAGACGAATTGTTTAGGAAGCGTTACAAAATTAAACGTGTTTTGAATTAATTTTCTGCACCATGTCTTTTGTTGAAGATGAATTAAAGTAAGATGAAAATGCGCCGTGCATGCTACGATATTTAAGTTAACTTGATATTAGTGTCGAGAAATCTGGAATCAATACTCTCCACAGCACATATTACGCACACACGTACAAAGTGAAACTTGATGAACATGAAAATCTGAGCACACGCAGTCCTTTATAAGCAGATTTACTTTAAAGAAAATTATTTCGGATTTTTGTTCTATTTTTTGGTACTAGACATATGTTCTACAGCACATATCCCGTAACTTATTGATTAAAATGATTTTTCATTAAAATTCGTATAAAGCACAAACAAAAAGTACTAAAATTCCTTTTAGGTGCATATATATAATATAAAATTATTTAAAATACTACATGTTCTATCAGAGGCTATCCATCTACATTTTCTTCGATTTTGGAAAATAGTATTTTATACGAATGAATTATATTGCAAGTTTTTAGCTATTTTTTAAATATTTAGGTATATTTAGGAAATAAATGACAAGACCATACTTTAGTATGCGCTTTTTAAAGAGAAGGTAAACAAGAAATCATCATTAATTAATAAGCATTATTACTAAGTTACTCTTATGTACTAATAAGTTAAAAAAACAAACAAACAGTTCGCTGAATGTGTGTAGAGCATTACTGCAAAATCGTACGCGTTTTTTGGCGTTCACTTTTTTATATTCACTGCTGATGTTGCATGGTAATAGATATTGCCTCAATTTATCCTTAGTACAATTTTAGACACTTTCGTACCACTTTCGTACTTTTGTAATATACTTCGATGGGTCAACCCTATTAGACCTCATCATTTGATACGCAAGTATTTAATATGCGTTCTAATTTATTTGGAACACAGTAAACACACAACAAAAGATAACAGCAAACTTGATTATTTTTAGCTGAATCATACGATTGTTAAAGATATGACACTAATTAAATTTTTCGAAATGAATGAAAAAATACCAAGGCCTGGAGTTGAATCCAGGACCTTTCTAAAAATGTAATTCGAATTATATCTTCACCAATCAGCATGATTGAGCTAAAAATAATAAAGGGGATACATATTCATCGTTTAATGGAGTTTCATTACCTGCCGTACATTCTATTTAGCTGCCTAAATGACAGATTAGACGCTTTTGTCAATAAGGTTATCTAAGTGAAATGTGTCTGGTTATTGCCCAGGTAGCTCAATAGGCGGAATATTGGCAATTTAAGTCAAAGCTCTTGAGTTTGATTCCCGGCCAGGACATTGCTTAAATCAGTTGGGGAAGAGTTCCATACCCTGTGCTGTTTTTTTTTTGGCATTAAATGAATCGAAGTGGTTGCGATCTTCAGTCTTTAGCATTGCTTTTTTTTCTGGAATGGATTTTATTCATATGTTTTTTGTGTAATTTTTTGCATTCAGCATATTTTTTTCGGAAAAATTTATAACTTTTGTTTTAATTTGACATATATAATAAATATATAAAATTATATATAAGTATATAATATTTATTTATAAGTGTATATATTATGTATGTATAAGGTATATCTCTATATGTAATATATATACATAAAATTGAAACTCTCTGTATAAACATAGCATTATTTTTAACATGTGACAGATATAACATTTATTAAATATATATATGTTTATAAATATTTAAAGACCATGTTTTTCCGCCCCCTTGAAAATTTTTATAAGATGCTAAAATGGCTTTTTGGTGCCATCTTGGATTCCTTCGCCAGTCGCGCCAACCAGCACAGGATATGGAACTTTTCCCCTCAGTTGGAAAAATTCAATTCGTATAGTAAACTTTATGTTTGGTTTTTTTCATAATAGTTATAAACAATATTTTATATTAAATAACAATAAAATTTTACAGTTCATGCAATTTTTAGATTTATGAATCCCTATATCTATTATTAACTATTTATAATTAATGTTATTATTATTAACTTGTCTTTTTAAATAACCAATTTAGCATATCTAAATATTCTTACATTTATGTTATTTTCTCCTGAAAAGAACATAAGAACAAAATAAATATACTTAGTACTGTCGCTAAAATCTATCTAATTTTCTGTTCATTAAGTTCGACAAATATCATTATATATATAAATGAATTACATTAGTTTGAAAAGAAAAGGAAAGTTAAAGACGATCAAAGGCGACTTAAATAACAGAAATAAAAGAAATCTATGAATCAGTTTCAAGAAACTTATAAAAAAACCTTTTTGTCTCTTTTTTCATCACTGAGCAAATGAAGTAATGATACTCAAATATTCTCTCATAATCATTTCAAAAAATGGTCTTCTTTCACCACAATAACTTTCTTTAAATGGACAAAGTATCCTCATTTATTTTGTTAATTGCATTCTCATGTTACAGTGAGATTAAATCTACCAAATGAATAATGATTCTTGGATAGTAATAGAGGGATTTTTTTCTTTCAGTTAAAATAGAAGAAGACATATTTATTAATGTTCTTACACTTCAGCTTATGTTGAATCTTTGTAATGAAAAATGTATACAGAACGGGATTATAACGTAGTGGTAATGTGAATTACACATAAAATGATTGTGTGTTCTATCATTATTTTACGAAGAAGGTTAATATCAATACATACAATTCAATGTAATGATTACAGTTAATCATATTACCATCTTTTAATCATAAAATCATAAATTTTCATGAGTAAAAAAATTAAGTAATAATGAATTATGATACGAAAAAGGATTATTTAACTTAAAAAGCAAAAAATTTTTATCTGAAAAGCATATAAATAGTTAAATGGCTATTGAGTCACTCAGATATTTACATGACTTGTATGATAATTTAAAATATAAGTCTTTCAAAGAGACGCTAGATGTTTTAAAGCAAAGAAGTACTAATTTAAAGAAATTTGGATACATATGTTTTTCATTACATTTTAACAAAAGTATGTTAAAGGCAATGCGTATTAAAAGCTAACTAGTCGATTGTCATAAAGCGTGAAATATGTAAAATCTTGTGAAGAAGTTATAGCCTGCAAATTTGAGTGACACTTCATGCAATATCTTATAAAAAGTAACTACTAAAAAGTTACTGAAAGTAAATCACGCTTGATAGAAAATGTAATTGATTATAACAAAAATATAAGCAAAATACGCAGGTACATATTCTAGGTCAGGTAACTCTTACGACTCTCAAACTCTTAACACTTAAACGCCTACATCTGTAGCAGCGACAAAACTAGTGTCTGGGTATAGAACGGACAAACTAAACGTCTACATCTGTAGCAGCGACAAAACTAGTGTCTAGGTATAGAACGGACAAACTAAACGCCTACATCTGTAGCAGCGACAAAACTAGTGGGACAAACTAGATTCTTCACCTTCCTTATAACGAGTTTGGCCGTGGGTATAGTAATGGGATTAGGCGCTTCTTTGATGAGACTGCTTGCAGCGAATTTGGAAGTAAAATTATAATTTACCGTTAGGAACTCGAAAACTATACGAAATATCGGGAAATACTCAATTACAAAGTTGTACAAAAAGACACATTGCACACATTAAATGCTCAAATTATAACATTTAAAATGCTCATTTGTGTTATGTTGAAAATCGCGAACAAACTATTGAGCATTTACTCGTTCTTTTCTTAGCGTTCACGTGGAGAAATGTTTTTCCCTTAGAATTTCAAAACATTTAGTGCAATCTGTCTGCACTAAATCGATACTGCTCCACCACTTTGTAACTGACTATTTTCAAGTATCTTATCTAGTTATCGAGATCGGCGAGATAACTATTAATGTTATCGCGAGGGTGCGCTGTAAATAGTCTCATCGAATAGTGCATAGACATTTTACTGTAATACCTAGACCATTTTTATGATATATGCTGTTGGCGTTGAAACTTTAAGCGCGTGAGAATTGTAAAATATTTTCTCAACTAGAAAAAGTAATTTCATGATTTGTAGATATTTTTGTTATAAACAATTGAATTCTCAATCAAACGCGATTTTTTTCTGTACCTTTTTAGTACCCACGTTTTGTAAGATGTTACATTGTATATCATTTAAATCACTGGAATATAATTTTTGCCCACAAACTAAATATTTTGTAAAAATCGATTATACATTTAACTCATTCCGAAAATAACTTCCTATAAAAAATACAAAAAACTATTCTCTGCGACATATATTCAACATGCGTAGAGATTTCGTTCCCATAAAAGATAGATGTAGACAGACTGCATTTTAAGTTATGTTTAACTCTCTTGGGCTTTAAATATCAGACAAGAGCTACACAAAATCCCATCTCATGTAATATTACATTCAAACTGAACACACATTTAAAATACATATTTATTAAAGAACGAAACAGATATATTTATAATTAACGAATGTAACATACTTTGAATTCCGAACAAAAAATACGGAAATACTATTCTCTGAGAAGGTTTTTCAGCTTGAATATGTATACAGATATCATGTTTTTATAAATGAACAATAAAGTTAATTCATTTTTGAAATAAGTATGTTTAACGTAATATTAATTTAGATGAAGAATACAACTTAAATCCTCCTCCCTGAGATATACATACTTAGACATACATTCTCATAAAAGATAAAGAAAGGCAGATTATATTAAAAATTAATACATTTGTTTAAAATTTAAAGCTTGAAATTCGAAAATCCTACTTTAACTTATGCCTAAGCTTAAATTTTAATATTTAATACAGATTATATTAAAATTGAACTCTTTTCACAGCACCAGACTTTAAGCTATGAATAAGGAATACGAAAGTCCTGCCCTGTATGAAATAGATTCAAAATAGACATGCATCCAGATAATTGTTTTATAGTTTAAGAATGACGAAGACAAACTGTGCTCAAAATTATTTCGTTTAACTGTAATAATCTTTTACTTCCCCCCCAAAAATACATAAATTCTATTCTCTGGAATATTTTTTTTGGGGCATTAAATTCAAAGTACGTTTATGTAACAGTACAAAGGAAATACATTATGTTCGAAATACATTCGGCAATTCAAGCTACATTTTGTATTGAATAAATGTCAAAATTTCAATCATTTTTAAAATTTGATTTCTTTTATTGAAAAGTAAATCTATGAAGGTCATGGGGGGGGGGGGAGCCTTCTCCTCCAATATATGTGAACTTGGGAAATTGCAGATTTTTGAAACACATTTTTTTTAAATAATATTTAAAAAAATATTTTATTGTTTTGCTAACCACTTTTCTGAGTTCTGTAACAGTAAACTAGTTAAATTATCAAAAGAAATAATAACAAGTTGAAAATTGCTCGTCAAACGTGGCAAATGAGGTGCGTTCGAACTATAACTAGTTTTATAATTATTTTTTGCACCCCATATTGTACTGAATGTATAATATTTTGCACTTCATAAAGTGCATAGTCTGATACATCATTAAAATGCACTTCCAATAATTTTTTCGGAATAATTTGACTGTCCCTGTAATTAAACTATACATCCGATTTTCCTAAAATTTGAAATAGCTCAACAAAATTTTGCTACAATTATATCTTTAAAATTTCAGACCATTCGAAGGCTGTAATATCATTAAAATGCACTTGCAATAATTTTTCCCATTGGCCGTAATGTAAAGAAAAACTTTTGACTGTCCCTGTAATTAAACTATACATCCGATTTTCATAAAATTTGAAATGGCTCGACAAAATTTTGCAACAATCATATATTTGAAATTTCAGACCATTCGGTTGGGTAGTTTTTGGTCTGTTACATGCGGACAGACGGACAGACGGACGGACAGAACGACGACTATAGGAGCTACGTATTTATATAATTACGAACGCACCTAAAAAGCATCCAGATTCAATTTGTCATTGTGTTTCTCTGTGCTACGAAAATATCATACATCAACCAGACCTGAATTTCTCTACTGTTCTCCATCAACAGTTCTCTAATCTATTTCCTCCAAAACTTTGTTCCTTTCACAAAAATCTCAAAATATCATGAGATTATTTTAATATGAAGTACAATCATGACTCGTACACAATAGAAGACAAAATCTTTCATTAAAGGAACCAATAATTATAATTTTTATGTTTTTAGTTTCAGTCCTTGGAAAGTAGTTTCTTGGAAAGATTTTTTTTTCTTTTTTACGTATAAGTATCATTATCACTAAACACACATTGCACATATCATTTCAGTTGGAAGATAGAGCACTTTGTTAAAAGTTGGGAAATTTTTGAATTATAAGTTGGACAATTTTTTAATTCTCCCCCCCCCCCCAAAAAAAATATATATAGCTACGCCCCTTGAATGATAGTAGTTCAAATTTGCGAGATTTAAAGTGATAGTACCATGTACCATCTATGTTAGCTTGAGAAGAGTACAATCGTTTGGTAATTTTAGATGAATGCAAAAATTAATGTAATATTTTGAAAAACCTATCTGAAAATAGGTATTAAGGGAGAAGAACATTTATAGTAGGGGAGATCGGGGTTACTAGTGACATTTTCGACATTTTTGATATTAGCCGTAAGATTTGAACTGAAGCGAAACATTTAGTGTACCATAACATTAGAGTAAATCTTGCGTAACATATTTATAAAACTACTTTTAACATTATTAACGTTTTTCATAACACAAAATGAATTCTGCGTAACCTCGAAGTTTGTCACTATTAACCCCCGCTACGGGCAAGTTGTGACATGCTTGGGGCACATTGTCACTCATAAATGACACATACAAGTACGTTGTAACATATACAAATTATGTAAGAAAAGCGATTAAATGGGATATGTTAAATCAAGAATGAGAAATTTATTCATTTATAACGTTCTTAACACAATAAAACACTTTCATGTTTTAATAATATTCTAAATCAAATGAAAATAAAATAGTTAAATTGTTAACGCTTGTAAACTCTTAGTCCTTTTAAAGATACTTTTAGAGACAATTAGCAATAAAAAGAAAAAAAAACTGTCTTAATCAAGAAAGTAATAAAAAGTAAGCCAAGACTAATCTTTGCCATATTGATCTTTGATTCGGTAGCCTACTACAACGTATAGGCCGATATCCTACATTTTTAATCACTCATTGTCATCGCTTGTTTCAGCGTCTGATTTGCAGTTAATACAAATATAATAAGGTTCATTTTTGGTACATTTGACATGCGCCTATCTTTTACATGTCATGCATTGCACCCAGTCTTCTCCGAGTCTAGAAATTTTGTATTGCTCCAAGCAAACTAGACATAAGCAATTTTCTTCATCTTCAGAGCTATCCAATACTTGCTTCTCCCTCTTTTTCAATAACTAAGGTGTACTTTTTTATGCACTGCTTGGCCTTTCCACACAGTTTCTTTTTGCCTTTTCTTCTTCAATTTGTTTTCTGCGTTCTTTTGCTTTTTGTTCTATTCGAATTTTCTCTTTTAAAGGTGTGCTTGTTAGAATGGCAGATTTCAAACATTTACGAATAGATCGCTTGCCTTTCACAACTCCATCTCCTGTTTAGGTGTGAATATCATACGCCGTTCTTTAAATTCCATTTCAATACTTCCTTCCGTATTAGTACTATTCTTTTTCTTCATATATCTAACAAGGGACATTCGGTTTACATTGAACAGTTCTTGAGCTTTCCTTAAACTACACCTTCCGGATTTTACTTCTATTATAGCCCTATCATAATCTACTAAAGCTCTCTGAGTACGCCTCTTGTAATTTCGCACCAATTTTCCTGAAATATAAAAACCTCTATTAAAAATTATGCTGGGGTAAGTAGTGACACTGTGACAACGTGCCTCTTAGACTTCGTCACAACTAGCACCGCGTTACGCCATTTTGAATTTTATTCATTAGTTTCCGAAATGGTGGCATGATTAACAAATGAAATACATAGAATAACAGCTCAAAATATAAGCATTTAAATAATGTTAGGGAAGTTTACATATCTCAGTATCGCTAGTGGCAATGACGATTCCAACGTAGGTCGCAAAACTTACTTTTACGATAGAAAATAAGAAACATATTTTTATCTCCAAAACAACGCAACGCTATACTTCAAAACATACGCAGCACACTGAGATAATCAACCTCTTCACTCACATGACGCGACAGATGTTGCAACAAATTGGCTCAGTCAGGAAGCTCGATGGCACTACTTGCCCCTGGCACAACTAACCCCGGTCTCCCTACACTCTAAAAAACTGAAATAACTCAGAATCACTAGATTGTGATTATCATAGATTTCTACCTTGATCCTGCATATGAAAATGACTTCTGAGTTTTGAATAAACATTTACAAATGAATTGTTTAAATTTTCTTGTATTAACTTTGAACGTAAGATAAATCTCTTGCTTATATTAATAGATATTAATATTGACGAAAAAATAAAAAATAATATTAGTTCTCAGTTTCATGATTCAACTTTTTCCGTACAAGAAATGGCCATTCCATCAAAATAATTTTCGCAGGAAATTGAAGTGTGTCATTTGATCATCTTATTTCTCATAATGAATGCTCTAAATAAATGTGCAAGTTCACTGTCTCGACAAAGTCTAGTTAAATGATATGACCTGGAAATAACATCTTCTAGTGCTTCGACTAAAAGTATTTTGTTTCACAGATGCGCTGATTTTAGACTGAGTTCTCAAATCTAGATGTTTTTTAACAAAATAATGAAATAAGGCTTCATTAAATCTAGTTTTTTTTTTTTTTTTTTTTTTTTTTTTTTTTTTTTTTGCTAAAATAAAAAAATAAAGAGTTTTGAAGTATTTCTCTAATTGACAGTAAGCAAACCTTAATGTACACAGTGCCTGAACTGAGTTGGGATATTTCAATAAAGTTTTGAGATATTGTCACCCTTATTTTTGCCAACAAAAGGAGCAAAAGGGAAATTTTTATTTTACCCCCTATAACCTAAAAAAATTAGTTTTTTAAAAGCTGTTTATTAATATTTTGTTACTGTTATCTGTTTCAAAGTAATATTTGTTGGACTTTTGTTTTTTAACTTGTGTTTTTTTCTTAATATTCTTTTATAATTATTGAAAAAAATACACACACACACACATATATATACTAAATATTCATTTCGAAAAAATTGCTAAATCTTAAATGTGATGTGTTATGAAAGCCTATCAAATAGTAACTGCATTAGCTTAAACTCAATTTTACGGAATGCAGTTCCAGTAGGGTAATTATTTTTTATTTTTTGTTATTTATGCATTTAAATCGCAAATAAATAGTCATTTGATGGATAGGTCTATAACGATATATATATATATATTGATAATGTTAGTTATTCTTAATGCAATTTTAATACTGACGTTAAAAATTAAATAAAAGTGGCATACCATTGTTGCACAAAATTGACTTTTATGATATATGATACGTAAGCGGTACTACAGATTACTAATTGCAATTACAATTACAATGCCTAATTTAGATTAAATGAGAAACATTTTTTAAATAAAATATTCTGATATTTCGCAAAACTAAATGTGTGTATTTTTACACATTCCATTAGAAAAGATAATCTTAGCTATTTTAAAGTGAAATTTGGAGATCACGACAGACTCAAATCACGCTGTTCAAAGGTAAAAAATAAGCATTCAGATTAGATTCCCATTGAATGGAGGGTGCAAAGCACCGCGTTGACAGTTGTATTTTTTTGCTCACATTATGTTATAAGTCAAAACAAAAGAGGAAAGGCTTAATGTATCCAGATATTACTCAGCTTTATCGCTTGTTCTATAAGGGTCCAAAAATTTATGACCCTCTTTTACGTTTGGTTTCTTCTTTTTTCGCCATTATTTCAGGAAAAGTACTCTTAGATTTATTTTACAGCAGAATTTATAACAACTGCCTATGACAACAAAATGCGAAGATAATTATTCGATTGTATTCATTGTAAAATAACAACCATACGTACCCTATGCTATACCCTACGCTTATGCTCTCTTTCTTGCTCGAGTTTGACGTTATATAAAAGGTACGGGAATGAAGACTTTTCATTGATTGCACTAAAAAATATTTTAAAAACTGTCCTTTTATATAATAGGTATAAACATGTCTCTGTGCCTAATGAATCAACTTCAGTGGATTATATGATTACCGGTTATCGCTAGGTCTTGAAAATGCACAGTTATTACAAAACAATCAAATCAAAATATGCAGATTTACTAACTTTATTTTAAGGTAAAAAACTGTATACGACTCTCAACTAAATAATTAACGACATTAAGCCTATTTCAAAATATTCTATATGTATGCTGATATCTACGTGTACATTTTCAAATAAAATTCTTCAATTTTATTTATTTGATAGATTGTTAAAAAACAAAGGAAAACAAAAACTACATGATATAATCAAAATTAGATTATAGTTTGAAGAAGCATCGAACATTGTCTAGAATCAGTTACATTTTAAGTTTCCACAAACACCAATTTTCTAGACTTGAGATATTTGTAGCTCCGAGACCTGAGCTGCTGCTTATACTGATACTATAGAATCACCACTCATAAAATATTTGTTTGTTTTTTTAATCAAAAATTCTTTTAATTAGATTATTTTATTTAGTTTTATTTGTTTCACCGTGTAGTGTAAGAAATCTTCGAATTTACTTTTCTTTGTAATCATTTGGCAAATGCTATGTATAATTATTCTGAATCCCCTACACTTCCGCTAACTACATAAAATGAAATTGTTCATTCATAATAGATCATTCACACAGAATTCTCGTTATGTTGTATGCATATAGCTAGATAGACGTAAATGCAATGATTTAACGTTCTTTTTAATTATTCATTCTTTCCGTGCCCATATCTCTTATGCTTCAATTGATTGCATGGAATTTTTCACTTGAAGTAGTTCCTCTCTATGGAAGATTTGTGATACGGTGTAAATGAACAAACTAATTCAAATAAACTGTATTTGGATTTATTGTTTCTTTCTCCGCCCCTATCTCTTTTCTACATTTTCACTGACTGCACAGGGTACTTCATTCCATTTACAGTAGATCCCCGATTATCCGAGTTCATATGGACCAAGCTCACCTCGGATAAGCAAAAAACCCGGATAAACAAGATTAACACAAATCGTCAGCAATTAAGGAGATGGAATATACATTTTCACTTAATTCATTCATTTTTATGATACTAGTAACATTTCTTTGATGTACATTACCGTTACTTTTAAGAAAAACGGGGAATGAAATTGTTTATTTGAAAAAGCCCTTGCTAGTTTTTTGTTTGCTGAATGTCAATTTTGGTGCAGCATTACGCTGCCGCATAGCTACCGATTTCTAAGATTTTTTCTTACCACTAAAACGTACCAGTAAATTTTCCCTAATTCAATCGTCGAAATCTAACAATTGTCGACGATTAAATATGTCGAAAATTTGTATTACACTTTAGAGATAACAAAATTGTACAAATTGGCAGCTATATGATTCTATTAGTGTCATGAAAATTGCAGGTGTAGCCCCTTTTTTCGGCTCAAAGTATTAAATAATTTTTTTTCTATCGAACTTATACCTTTGGAATGGATCATTTTCTTCTGATGAACTGATGGCTTCCATTATTATGAAACAGCCATTTTAAATGAAGTGTTAGATGAAGATGAAAGAGCAGCCGTAAAACGTTTCTGGTCAGAGTGGGGGGAAAATTGCCATAATAATAAAAAAAAAAAAACGCCATTTTTTCCCATTATGACCAGAAAATCAGATTTCTAACTTTTTACTAACTGCTTTTCATAACTGCTCTTTCATCTACCCCTAACACTTCATTTATAATGGCTGTTTCATAATAATGGAAGCCTTCAGTCCATCAGAAGAAAATAACTCGGTTAATGCGGAAACTCAGTTAAGCGGGACTCTGATAATAGGGAATCTACTGCAGTTTGTTCATGTGAGACGCTGTTGGATTTCAGTTGTTCTTTCAATCTAAAGGTCTTTTGAGTCACACCAACTCATTTCAGAATCAAAGGGATAATTATGTGCTGATTCATGAATTTTATAGGTTATTTAAAACCGAATATGGGTTTAAAAAATTAATCTAACTGGAAAAAAATCAGCGTTTTTAAAATACGGAAGAACTATTTGTTTCATTGGTGTAATTCAAAGTATTGGTGAAAAAAAAAAAAAACTATACGTAGAAATGGTTCAGCTAAACGAACTCTAGTCCTATTTGATAAAAAAACTTGATATAACTTTTGTAAGAATCACATTCACTGTCAAAAACATGGATTGTAACTGATGTTAAAAAGAAATGAATTGATCTTAAGTAATAGGAAAAATTAAAAACGTTTGAGTATAGTGTCAGAAGTGTAACTTTTTAGCCCTGCTTATAGGTTAAACTAGTCGGATGTGCCAATCCTAAAACTTGCTTCTTTCTCCTACATGCTAATATCTCAGAAAGTTGTTGCATTTATTAATCAGTCACTGTTACTACTTTAATACTACACCAAATTCGCTATTGTAGCGCTCCCTTCAGGCGGAATATTTCCAAATTCAAGGAGGACCTGCTTGCCATAGCCAAAATCATACTTATGAAATTTGGGTCAATTCTACAGATAACTTCATACACTTATTGATGTTACATTAATGAAAATGGCACAAAAATCGCTATTATAACGCCCCTTTCCGGCGGGATATTTTTAAAATCAAGGAGGACCTGCTGGTCATAGCCAAAAATATACACAAAAAATTTGGTTCAGTTCTATGCATAACTTCATACACTTTTCGATGATACAAATCGGACATACACACACACGGCTGTACGGATGCACGGACATATGGGCGGACAGACAGATATTTTGTATAAATATGTTTTTCTGTATCTCTGATCCCTAAAACGTGTAAATCCGTCAAAAACCAGAATTTGAAAAAAAATCTCGATTACAATACTTTGTTCGTTAGAAAGAAGAAAGTATAAAAAAACATAAACGCTTTAAAATTTGTAAAACCTAATACACGTTTTAGCAAAAGAAAAAACAAATGCTGCAAAAAAGGTGTGAAAATATACTGTAGAAAGAAATGTTGAATGCATTAAATATTTTTTGATTGTGAATAATTTACTAATTCAAATATAAATAGAACTGAAATACATCTTTGAAAACTACATAAAAAGGAATATTTATTTAAGCTAATTGATTAATCAACGAGATCGTTATGTGAAAACAAAATGTTAAATTAGTGTCAGGAAATAAAGAAATTACCAAACATAAATGAAAATCTATTGCATATTTTCTCCAACAAAAGACGAATGAGAGATTATTAAAATATAAACTAAAGCAAGTTAACGGATGTTAATATTTATAAATACAAAGGAAAGAAGAAAAATCTGTATTAAGTTCTTTAATGCATTAGAATAAAGTACTATGCATCAAATACTCACTCATGTCCATTTTATGCCGATGTACGCTCTAAGATAGCAGAATGAAAGAATATATGAAGTGCTAAAAAATGCATATAGATATCGTCAAATTGAGCAACACCCTTTTTTTTCAAGTCGGTTAAAAATGACAAGAAAAAAAGTGTTGTATTAATAGATCTTTTTACTTTTTTTGAAACTCGAATAAGCAAAAATGGAGAGTGCATGAGCAAAATTAACTCTGAAACTAATGCATTGTGGGGATCTAATGTCGAATTTACAGGTGACTCCTAGATGAATATTCATGACGGCGAGCTTTCAGAGATTAATTTTGTGACTTGTCAGCAAATCCTGTGCTCTCATTGTTCCCGGAATTATTAATTTCTCACAAAATGAAATCAAGCGGATACAGGATAGATTATGCAATGAGCGTGCAGATATCACAGAAAGTATGTCATCTATCACTTTTGGTGGATCTGTTATAAATTGTCTTGTCAATGAAGGATATCGAGATGAAATATTTTTTAAAAGAAAAACTTTATGATTTGATATAAAATGTCATATTTGCGTTTCCATCATACTTTTAAATACAAAAAAGAACTTGCTAATAGCAAATGAATTTTCTGCTGCCTTATATGCATTGTAATGTTTCTGAAAATGTATACTTATTGTTTTGTTCTATTTTTTTACTTATTTTATCATTTTTTTTGTATGCAAGTTTGAAAACTCAAATAACGTTATTTTTCCTTAAAGTTTCGACAAAAATTTTGCATGTGATGCTTCAAATACCATATTCTGACAGATATTAAGAAATTTGTCTTTGTATATTGAAAAGACAAAGCTGTAAACAGCAGCTAGATACCGTCGCTGAAAATGCGCCATGCTTACATTAGGATAATATAAATATTTACCTATTATAATATTACCTTATCAATGAAATATATTAAGGCGATGAAGTTTAACTTAATAACATGTGTTCCATACAAAATGTTACTTAAGTACAACCATTGTAGTTTTAGAAGAAACAGGTAATAATAAATGGAATAATAACTGGTATTTTGCATTTTCATAATATAATGCCTTTTCATACATAGACTTCCATTAATTTTTTTAAGCGCAGTTCAACTTTTTATAATAAAAATGTTTTTATTCTCTATTTTTGTTCTTCATGATTTTGCATGCAAAATTAAAATTTTTGAATACATTATCTGGAGCACACCTTAAAGATTCGGAGAAGAATTTACATGTAATGCTTCACATATCATATTTTTGAAAACTTTTAAGGAATTTTTGAAAGGCCAAATCTGTAATGTGATCAATATTTAAAGATTGAAGGTCTCTGATCATTTTTTTGTGCTATCGGAGTGAGAATTATCGCTCTTTAGATGTATGCGGTCTTGCTGAGACATCCAGTATCAATAACTGTTACCTATTTAACGGATCTTTTTCAGCATTTAATTAAACTGATTCCAAGAAATATCATAATTTGTGGTAATAATTATAGCGGTTCTTTTTTATAGTTTTAATAACTCTGCACAGATAAATGGGATTTCATCACTACAAAATTCAGTTTAGTTTGCAATCATATTCATGAGCGTTGGGACAGCTTTTCCTTTCGATTCGTTAACTGGTCAGACAATTAACACTTTTGCATCATGTATTAGGAATTTACTTATTCAATGACAGCACTTTAATGCGAAAGAGTAAGAAAATTCGCTTGCTTTTGACTTGGTTTGTTGTATAAAATTTAAAGGAAGGTTCTGCTTATTTGGTTTAAATATCACGATTTTTTTATCTTGCATTTTTTGCATCCCTCAGGTATGAAGATTGTTACTCTGCAGCGGTGTAGTGATATCTGAATTCCTTACAGTATATTTTGCTCACTAAATATACTGCCGCTCGTTGAACACAATGCTATTGTAAAATTTTAAACTTGCTTTTCTCGAAACCTTGTTTTTGAAACTGCACGATAATTTTTTTCGAGATCTATTGGATCGATTTCCTCCATTTTTCTCCAGAACTATTGGTTAGATTTCCTCTATTTTTAATTTAAAAGAAAGCTAATCGCTTTATCTGGATCCTATACCCCTGAAAGCATAATTTTCATGGTATCATTTTTTGTTGAGCTCGCAAAAGGTTAACCTTTTCCGGCACAAGCAATTTTTGTTGTAAAATGTTGAAATGATTGACTGACACCGGTATTTTAAATCGACTTTTTCAGAAATTAAAAACCTCTTACTTTAAATGTTCATTGTAAAAGCAAAATTTTACTAAAATGTTTGATGAGGTATCCCGACCCGATCACACCGTGCCGGAAAGGGTTAAAATAAAAGAGAAAATATGACCCTTTTTTGATCAAATGCCGGCTATTTTATCAAAAATCAACTTATTTTTTTTTTCGTTTAACCTCCAGAGAATTTAATGCCCTTTCGTATTAGTGTTACGAATATTTTTGAAATGCTTCTGACCGGAAAAAACCGTTGCTCAATTGAAAGACTATGTTGCGCATCTGCAGTCACACAAGACATAATATTAAATTTTTTACAGGAAAATTAAATATATAATTAAAATATAAATAATTAAAATGTAAAAAAGTTCGGAGGTAATATATTTTTTCTTTGTAGCCGAAAAAAAAGTCGTAAGAATCACGTAAATTTCAGGCCAAATAAATAGAAAGTAGAACCTCCCCTTAACAGCGCAAAATTTTCTTTTCATTTGGATATCCCCGCAACTATTGCTGTTGCAAGTTCGAACTCGATATTCGAGTGTCGTTTAAATAATTAGCTGTATTGAATTTTGTATCAACACAGATATATCTGTTAATAGTTTTAATATTAAACTCTTTATGAATTCAACTTATAGGACTTTTTTAGTTACAGCCATAAAGTGAAAATTATTTACATATCTTATAATTCTGTATGGTTTATTTATGTATACTTCTGATTCTTATGTAAAGTCAAGTAAGTCGTTTCTAATCTTTATTCCTTTATAAATACTTTTTTAAAAATAGTCTTTAGGGTTTTTCGCTTGAAAATAAATCATAACTACCTTGTAACTTATATATATATATTTATAGTTAACTATATTTAAATGTTTGTTTGTAGTCCCCCCCTCCCCCCCTAAAACTTTTCTCACTCTCTTTTACTATTTTTTTAATATTGTTCATCTTTAGAATTTTACCATTTGTTCATATATTTGTGATTTCATCTTTATTTTATATATATATATATATAGATAGATAGATACTATAGACACACACACCTATATATACATATATATATATATATACTATACAGACACACAGACACACACACACATATACATATATATATATATATATATATATATTACTACGATGTAAACTCGCTACTAAGATGTATTCTTTATTAAAATTTTCTCTCTTGTGTATATTTTTTAATTTTACAGGAGAAAAAAAATATATATGTGAAAATGTGTTGTAGCAATAGTAATCAACTATTTTTGCAACCGCGTAAATTTTATTATAGCGATTTCCATCTGTACATTGCATTTTGCTGACGGGTAAAATAAATCCTTGGCTGGTAAGATTTTCTGAAAATTCCCCACTCCTGTATATATATATATATATATATATATATATTAATTTATATATATACGTATAAACAGGAAAGTTTGCGCTTTAAGAATCACGTAAATTTCAGACCAAATGACTAGAACCTGCCCTAACTGGTGCGAAATCCTCTTTTGATTTGGATAGCACTGCAATTCTCGCTATTGCAAGTTCTGACGATATCCGAGTGTCGTTTGATTAATTAGCGGCATTGAACATTGCATCAACACAGATATAACTGCTAATAGTTTTAATATTAAATGCCAATGGTGAAACTGTTTATGAATTAAACTTTTGGTGATTTCTTTCGTTAAAGCTTTAAAGTGAAAATTGTTTACACATCTTATAATTCTGTGTGGTTTCTGTATACTTCTGATTCTTTTGTATCGTCAAGTGAGTTATATATAAACATGAAGGTGCGTTAAGAATTATGTAAATTTCAGGCCTAATAAGTATAAACTTCCCTTAATGGTGCAAAATGCTTTTTTGATTTGGATGTAGCTGCAACTATTGTTGTTGCAAGTTCCGACTATATCCAAGTGTCGTTTAATTAATTAGCAGCATTGAATTTTGTATTAACACAGATATAACTGCTAATAGATTTAATATTAAATGCCAATGCTATAAGTGTATATGAATTCAACTCCCTATGATTTGTTAAGTTAGAATTAAAATGAAAATTATTTACACATAATGTAATTCAGTGTAGTTTCTGTATACACTGTAAAAAAAAAAAAAAAAAAAAAAAAAAAAACATTGTAGATTTGCTAGCACTGTATATAGTGTAAAAAAAAAAAAAAACCACTGTAGATTTGCCAGCACAATGTGCTGGCAATTTGGACGCCAGCAGTTTGTGCTGTTAATTTTACGCAACAACTATTATTTTTCATGTTTATATAGTCAAGAAACCAAGGAAAGCTACAGCACATTCGACTGTGATCGAGTTTGAGCGCGAGATGAACAGTACTTTGTGCTGTAAAAATGTCGTTTTTTTCTACAGTGTATTTATGATTCATTTGCATAGACAAGTAAGTCGTTTCTAATTTCCATTCCTTTATGAATAGACTGAATTTATAACTACCTTGTAATTTATATATGCATATAAAAATTAAGATTCGAGCGTTAAATTGTAGCAAAAAGACTGACACAGAAATAATTATCTTATAGTAATGGTAATCTTGTAGAAATATTAAATTTTAATGGTGCAGAAGCAATAAATTTTAAAAACGTTCGCTTTTGTAGAAAAATACACATTGCATGGAATTAATCATCTTGGCTTTCTAATTTGAGAAAAAGTCCTGCATATGCTGTTTTGTGCATTATAGAACATCCCAATATCATCTCTGAATAAAAATTAACACATTTAGAGTCTCAGTAAAATTGAGATTAATACTAATGGTCTGCGGATTGTTTATTTTTTATGATGTAGTTTTGAGATTTTAATGAAACTGCCGTAAGTTATTGAAAAAGGTTTCTAAAAGTTTTTTACTGATATATACAGCTGATATATTACTACCTGATAATATACTGATATATTACCGCTCTAAACTAAATATTGCTTGTTTGAGGTTATATAAGTCACGTGTATATTTTCTTATTTACTGCTAATATTATTATAGCTGTTTAATTTATAGTTAAACTGCTTCAACTCTAAAATATTTCCATGCACATCTACGTAGATTTTAAGAACGTTTAGGCGAATCATTAATTCTTTAATTAAAGATAAAGAATGCTTATTAGAAATCGTGTGTAATTCGAAAAAGATTATTGTATATTTTCATAAGTCGTTATATTATATATTTGAAGATTGAGAAACACTTGCAATTTTTTACAATGTAGTTCGCATATCGTTACTTATAATTATAATGAATAATTCCCAATAAGTTGCGTTCGACTGAAGATCTGAAATTAAGCTTTTTTTTAAAATTCAAAATAATTGAAATATATAAAATAGTTTTAAATTGAAATTAGCAATTATCAAAGAATAGGCATCTTGATAACGGTTCATATTTATTCATTTTGCATAAAATCTGAATTTAGATTATTCCTAATCTCGCTATAAAAATGTCTTGCTTTCACCATTTACTCTTGACTATAATTTTTCTTACACTGCGTAGGATCCCAATACCGCTTCCACCTGTTTGCGTTATCAGTCGAACGAAGATGCTCCTTTAATTAAAGTTAAACGTAGCGTAATACGTACTGCATGACTTGTACTATAATGAGTTGCTATGAGGCAGTTTCATTATGATGATAAAACTAAATGTAAAAGGTTTAGTTTAAAAATTCATCAGAAATAAATGTTGAAAAAATTTACACATATATATATTTGTTCTATTATTATATATAACTGAATTAAATATATACATATATATATATATATTTGTTTGATTATAATAAAGGGTTGTTCAAAATGATGTACGGTATTTTAAAATACTATAATAAACTCATTTTGAAAAAATACACTTACCAGAACGCAAGGGAAATGTATCGGAGCAAAACGGAATGAAATTCCAGTTCGTGAAATTTTGACATATATTGTTCCGGTTCGTGAAGTTATGGTAAATATCGTTCTAGTCTGTGCAATTATTACAACATATTGTTACTATTCCTAAAAAACAGTAACATTCCTGTTTCAGTCCAGGTTCATATGAAAAAATCGACAGAATGTGCGGTGATGTACTTATTATCACTGTGATAAGCCACCACTCATACGACTCACAAGGCAGATGACTGAACTAGACATTCATATTTCATACTGTGATCACGATCTTACACCCAACCTTTTTCAATTTTAGGGATTAAATAAATATAACAGGCCATATATCCAATTTTTTTTTAAAAATCTTTTGATATAACGAAGATGCGAAGCAGGCTGGATTCAGGACTTACCAGAGACACGGAGTTTGTTGACACACCGCTTGTTGCTATCTGCAAAAGATAAATTATTCGCCGTTTTACCCACGTAAATGTAGTGTTTACATATATACCTCATTGTAATATTTTATTATTATTATAATTATTTAGGATCTTGAATGCTTTTTTTAAATCGTTTTTGTATGTTTAGAAATAAATTTCTTTATACTTTCAAAAAAAAAAAAAAAAAAAAAAAAAAAAAAAATTGTTAGTCAACAATAATTTCGTTCCGGTTCGTGTGTTTTTCCAATTCGAGCCATTCCAAAAAAGAGTTTAAAATGAAAAAAACTCAAAATATTTTCACATTCCACTTGGGTAGTAGCACTACGGAAGTTGTGGTGGTACTAGAATCGTTATGATCTAAAATAGCGTCTCAACATGAAAAGGTCTTTCGTAATCTGCAATATGTGAAAACGGAATCTAGAATGTTAGTTCAACGCGCGTTTCGTAGACTTTTTGGAAAAGATAGTACTACTGACAAAAGCATTCATAAGTGATATCCTCAATCTGAAAAAACAGGTTGTCTTTGCAATCATATAACGTTTTCTTGCGTCTTCCAGACCATGACATTTTGTTTTGGGGCTTTGTGAAAGACAGCGTGTATAAGAAAGGGCAGCTCACGTGTTACTGTTGGTCAAATTACTGTGGATCAGCAAGAAACACCTGTCCGTTTCTTATGACTCCTACTGTACACTAGAGTTCGGGCAGTTTGATTAGTCTACGTTTAACAGGTCTATGACATGATTGGCCTATGCCATCAAAACATTGCCTGCAATAATCGCTACCACAAAATGTAGTGGTAGATTGTTTGACGGAAGCGTTTGTTTGTAAATATGACTTTTCCTTTTGTGAAACCGTTACCAAGCAACTTGGATGACCTGAAAACACGTGTATATAATTCTATGAACTTAATAATCTGGACAATGTCCGTGTGACTGCAGGAAGACATATGGAACATTTATAATGCAATAAAATAAAATTGTTTGTTTTCTTTAATTTTAAACACGTTCTGGTGAGTATATGGTTCAAAAATGAGTTTATTATAGTATTTTAAAATACCGTACATCATTTCGAACAATCTTGCATATATCCGACTTTAAAAATAATATATATAAATATAGATAGATATAGATATTCGTTCGATTATAATATATTACATAACTGATTTTTTTTCCTATTTGTAAACATCCTTTTTCATTAAAAGAAAAACTAAGTAAATAATAAAAACAAATAAATAAAAACATACGGTCTGCAATTATCTACATTTATCTCTAAAGAAATATATAAAAAATAAAAACGCCCTTGAAATGGAAATTCACTTGACATGGCCACAAGTAACATTTCTAGTCCTATTTTCACGTGGTTTTAATTACATAGCAAAACAATTTTCGAAATTTTTATCCCGCATTATTTATTTAATTATTTAGATTTGCTGCTTTTACTTAACAGTTGCAACGATCGTATCGCACTAATTATAAAATAAGATAGAAATATCTTATGGATCTTTATATCACTGATTTGTAAAACTGAAATTTTAAATATTGATTCCATGCACAAACACTTACACAAAACATAAAATCATGTAAGGTGCGATTAAAAATAAGCAAGCTAAAAATATTAGCTAAAATTTCGGGCGATTAGAAGCGCAATAATATCGGATGAATTCCAAGTATACATAATAATTTCAATTGCCAGTTAAAATTTTAAGTAGCTTAAAGTGATTCGAAATTACTATTTATTGCTTAATCTGATTGTGTAAGTTTATGTAATTTACATAAATATTTTATCTCCAGTTATATAGAAAAACCTTAACAAACTCTGTGTTCTATTCGAAATATCCTTTATTAATTAATATTTCAAGCAACACTTTCTTTACAATTTGAATCTTGTATGAAATAATGTTTGTTGCGATTTGTGGAATAATCGTGAATGTATCGTCCATCAAGAGAAGGTACTCAACTGGTTCGGATTTTTTTTTTTTTTTTTTAAAGAAGGCTCATTCGATAGAACGTATCGAGAAAGGTTAGGTGGTGCCAAGTTTTCTTTCACGATTTCGCGGGCGCAGAAATGCAAGGGTTCTTCAGTTATTCCTGACACCCCTCAAAGCTTAACTTGTTTTTTGTGGCTTTCTATGCAGAATTAAATTTTTTTAAGAATACTATTTTTAGTTGAACTTCATTTTTGTGTTAAAATACTAATATGCGAAGTAAAACTAATATTATGTGATAAAGAAGAATAATAAAAACTAACAATAAGTATAACAATAGTAAATAATAATACTATGTTAGGGTAAAACTTTTCTCGGGGTATTCTTCCTTTATTTCCCAGTCTGCAGCAACCTCAATTAGCATTGGCTTCTATGCCTTATCTTGTATATATTTATTTTTACTTTGACCCTGTACTTTTCTCCACAGAAGAATTTGGGAAATAAAAGCAATCCCCTTTTCATTTAATTATTTTTTACCCAAACTGGTTGAGTGCTTTCTTTTGTAGGCACCAATTGATTAGAAATAACATCTAATTACTAACTGACCTACCCGGCGTGATAATAACCTTAAATATATATAAAAATTGTTGAATAAGTAAATATTTTAAAACAAAAAGCTGGCCAACCGAACCTAAGGTTGGGAGCCCTACTGTCTTCTGCAGAGTACACTAGGTATGCTACGCTCGCTCCAGTTTGTTTTGAATATATATTTTAAAACGGAATTTTTTCCAACAAAAATAATTGTGGGTACTCTTCTGAATTCAGCTCTTGAATTTGTATGAGTTTATATTTTTAAACGAAAAGCGAAAAGAACCTAAACATTGAGGGACTCACTACATTTGGCAATGTACACTGGGGTACATCTACACACTATCCGTTTTTTTTTTTTTTTTTTTTTTTAAGACCGGCGTAGACCGGACCCGTGATACTAACTTTAAATATACCTAAAAACAGTGCTGAGTATGCATTTGACCACTATGTAAAAAATTGGCGTTAAAATACGAATATTTAATGATAAAAGTGCTTGAAAAAAGAGTAACGGAAGGAAGGGGGATGGTTGCCGATTGAACTTTTTATGCGAATTGATATAGTTAAGGATCTTATAATTTCTAAACCAATACTCGAGATTTATCTAAAAGGTGCCTGTGTATAGTTTTTGTGGTAAAATATTTTTACTTAATTGTAAAAAGCAACACCGGTCCAGCTGTTGAAGACTGTGGAGGTCTTGGAGGAAAAATGCGAAAAACAAAGTTTTGTAATGAATTTTTTTCGAATGGTTAAAGTTCGTATATTTTTATACAGATGCACTATTAGGCATTTAAAAGAGTATTTCAATGAAGTGTATTTTTTCATTTTTTTTCTATTCCGAACGGTTTAGCTGCTGAGAGATTCGAAACGCCGCGGAATATAGAACTGTTTTCGATCTTTCGGACCCTCACTGCAAGCCATCTCCGGAACTGCTGTTATGCGCCATTTTGAGAAAAAAAGAAATTTCTGATGCGTGTTCATTGTGGTTTTAATTAATATCTCGGCTAATTAGCAGAAATTTGATTTTATGATTTGGCCGTAATAGGTTAATTTTAAACTTTTGATTAACATTATCCAAATTTTCAGACCTATGCGTGCGATAGATTTTTCTACCCAATCAGACACTTACACAGCCAAACTCTTTTCTTTTATCAGTATAGACTGATATTTTTACATTTTTACTTCAGATTATATATACATATTAGAATGACTATAAACATAAAAAATTTTCAAGTTCATTTTTTTTTCCGAAATTTGACCTCGATTATAAATACTGCTAAAAAAAGCACGAATTGGTGGTTTTCATTTTTTTTTTCTCGCAATAATATGTGAAGTGCAATTTTTAAAAGACATTTGTGTACATTTAATTTTTTAAATCTCTGCTATTGTATTGTTTCTGGAATAGAGCAAATTAAAATTTCAACCAAAAACTCTAAATGCTGCTATCTACATTATCAGACATTTTGGTCTTGAAACTGAAAATTTTTTAAATATATATAAAGGAAAGAAGTCATAATGATTCTCTTTTAATTTTTGAAATCAAAGGATTTCTGTGACAAACGATGTCATAATTGATTTTGTGACATCGTATGATTTCTGCGACATCAAATTATCCTTTGATGTTACATGATCGCTCTTATTTTTTTTTTTTTTTTTTAAATCTCAGAATGATTGCACTTTTACAAGATTGTTACACATTTTCACAATAGATTTTGAATTTTTGACAACATTTTTAGCAGACATGTAAAAAGAAAGTCAGTTCGTGAATATAAAAAAATATAATCATTTCTGCAATAAAATTTTGGAAAAAATTATGACGTAAATTCCAAAGTAAAATTTAAAATACATAACTAATTTTAAACTCACAAATATTTGTTGCAGTTTTCTTCGTTAGGTTTAGCAGAACTTGAAAATAATCATAAGTAAAACGGAGTTCTGCAATGGCATTAAAGTATGATAAAATTAGATAAAAAATTGAAGAAATTAGTGGAAGGAAGTGTTAAGTAAAAAAAGGTTAGAGAAAATTTGAGATTTTGAGAAAACGGAAGTGAAATAGTTTCGTTGTAAATTTTTTGATTTATGTTTTTTTCTTGGTAGAATGTTTAAAATGTTAATTCAGATAGTATTTCAGCTCTCCAGACAAACTTCTTAACATTTTTAATTTACACGCATTAAAAATAATTTTTGATTATTTAAATTGTTAAACAAAAAAATATTAAATATTAAGAAATAATCTTGTCAATCTTCAAGAAATTTTATAATAAGTATTTTAGCTTTGTTATCTCAAAAAGTCTTCATCCATAAAATAAAACCATTTGGAAGAAAAATGTTACATAATCCATTCTTTCATCCATGTCTTCAATTAGTGTTCTTTTATCAACACATTCAATATTAGCAACAATAAGTATAAAAGTAAAAATAGTTATTTAAAGAACGCTCTTTTACAAGCATTCAATTTTCATCTTGGAAATCACGTCTAATTTGTTTTCTGAAATTCATGTTTTTTTTTCCGAAAAATTTCCATTTTAAAACACTAATTTGGCTGTGGCATCGAGCTCGATGAGGAAAAATTCACTGCCTTTTTTTTTTAACGCTTCGTAGAAAGCGCATGCAAATAAATTTATTGAAAAATATATAATTTGTCGTATATTTTTTTAAAGGTAAAGCAACAGGGAAGGAAAATGAAACTTTTTTTTAAGCTATCTTTTAAGAATTTCTTTTTCTCAACACATAATCTTAAATTAATTAATGCTATATTATTAGCTGATAAGAGCTGTATTTTCCTAACTATTACTCTCTCCATTTTTATTTTATTCTATCTTTAGAAGAAGAGAGTATTCAGTTCGTGAAAATTTTCGAATTCGGGTTGTCGACGAATTTACACATTTTAGGGGTCTGAGATTAAAAAAAAACCATGTTTTTACAAAACGTCTGTCTGTGAGTCTGTCTGCCTGTATGTATGTATGTAACACAAATTTTGTGGGCGCCCTATTTCAAGAACTAATGCATGGAATTTAATAAAGATTTGTATTCAGTTAGTCTATGATATAAATTAGAGCTGATTACTTTTGGTGTAAATCACTCAACAGGTGGCGCTGCTATGCTGCATTTTTCACGATTTCCGCAATTGCTCTATCTCAAGAACTAATGAACGGATTTTAATGAAACTTCAGATTCGGCTATACCTTGATATAAACAGGCGCTGATTACTTGTTGGTGTATATCGCCCAATAGGTGGTGCTGTTATGGTGCATTTTTAACGATTACCACTATAGCTCTATCTCAAGAACTAATGCACGGATTTTTATAAATCTTCAGATTCAGCTAGTTCCTGATATAATTTGGTGATGTTTACGTTTTGGTGTAAATAGCCCAACAGGTGGCGTCGCTAGACTGCATTTTTTATGATTGCCGCAATAGCTCTATCTCAACAACTAATGTAAGAATTTTAATCAAAATTCGGATTCAGGTGTACTTTGATACATATTGGTGCTAATTATGTTTTGGTGTAAATCGCCCAACAGGTGGCGCTGCTATGCTCCATTTTTCACGATTTCCGCAATAGCTCTATCTTAAGAACTAATGTACGGATTTTCATCTGACTAAGGATTCAGATTGACGTTGACATAAGTTGTTGCTGATTAGGTTTTGGTGTTAATCGCCTAATAGGTGGTGCTGCTAAGCTGCATTTTGTAGGATTTACACGACCCTAGCACTAGTCATATCTCAAAAACTAATGCACGGAATTTTATGCAATTAGAGTCCTCATGATGGGCATAGATTGCCATTTAATTTTGGCACTGTGCTAGAGAATTTTGAAATATTAACATGTATGAGATCGAAGAAAGTTTCGAGAATGCCACATCCGGCTAGATTATTTATAATTTTTCTTTTCTTTTTTTTTTTTTTTTTATTTTTTTTTTGCTTTTAAAATGTTTTATTATTGCAATTTCATAATCATTTGGTCTATTTTAAAAAGCGTTTCTAAGCGCATATTTACATCCACTGTTTTTTCAAAGCTTATACAATTGCATGGGTTACAGAGAATATTTGGCGATTTATCACCTGTTTCGGTGTAATGAAAAATGCTTTAAAATCGATATCTTAATTTATAATCAGGTTCTAAAAATATTAAAATGTTGTATTTATGTTGAATAAAACCTGTAAACGTAATTTTTTATAATTCTAAGTTAACAAGAAGTGAGGTAAAAATCGACTACAAAAATCCACCTTTACATACAAAATTCAGCTTAAGTGCACTAAAGAATGTAAACACTATTAATTATAAAATAATATCATAAGACGAAACGCAATATTTCACCTTCATTTAAACATAAATATGTAATATGAACATTCCAAATTTCACTGTTTTAGTTAAAAAGCAACTAAAATAATAAAAGATATATTAGAGTTTAAAAATATACATTTTATTTAAAAACTTCTTAGTACTTCCAGGCTTTATCAATCCTTTCGTCAGAGAATATTATAATAATAAATTGCTGTTTATTTATACAAATACGCCACTTCGTTTTGAAAACGAGAGAACCAATAATTATTAGAGTTGAAAGTAGAAGTAGCAGTTTCTTGGTTTCTTTAATTAAGTTCAATCCAAGAAACTGCTACTTCTCTTTTCAACTCTAATAATTATTGGCTCTCTCGTTTTCAAAACGAAGTGGCTTATTTGTTTAAATAAACAGCATTAGTTATTATAATTTTCTCTCATGAAGGTCTTCATAAAGCCTGAAAGTACTAAGAAGTTTTTAAATAAAATGTATATTTTTAAATTGCAACATCCGTTTTTATTATTTTAGTCGCCTTTTAAGTAAAACAGTGAAAATTTATAAAGTTTGTATTACATATTTTTATATTAATTATTATTAATAATTAGGAATAGTAATTGTTATTAATTAAGGTTTTTTTTTTAATTTCATCTACCAATTTAAAATATTTCAGTATGACGTGATTTTTTTTTCTACAAACATATATTTTTTTTTAGATACAAAATCCAGCTTCAGTGCAATAAATAATGTAAACACTATTAATTATTATTAATAATTAAGAATATTAATTGTTAATAATTAAGGTATTTTTCTTAAATTTTCTCTACCAATTTAAAATATTTCAATATGATATATTTTTCTTCTTGGGCACAAAGAAAATAGAGTGAATATAAGAATAACTTATTTATTATAGAAAGCGCTCGCTTTGAACATAAAGTTTGTAATGTGCAACAGTATACTAAAATGATGACGTTTTATGCAATTACTAAGTAGAAGGTTTTTTTCTCCATTGATCGGTTATAATATGTCTGATTTAGGAAACTTAAAAATCTATGCAAACTTATTTGAGCGAATTAAAAAACAGACTGGTAAAAAAAAAAAAAAAATGATGTGTAAAAACGTAACTTGATTTTGAAGAACTTTGATCCGGAAAATATCTACCATTTCATGAATAATTTATATGTTCTAAACATCAGCATATGAAGTTGCGGAAGAGCATTTCAAGCAAGTTTTTTGTTAGACATTTAAAAAAAAAAAATAGTGATGGAAAAAATATAAATATGTAAATAGAACTTAAATATATTAAATATTATACGCAAAAATATTCTGACTTTCTTTATCTGCTAGTTAATAAAAAGATCCGAAGTTTTTCATGTCTCAGAAAAAACTTAAATTAAATTAGGAACACTTTCCACAGCCGTAGAAAGAATTTTCTGTTCCAGTAGAAATACTCAAACTGAGCAGAACAAAAAGGCAATGCTTGTGACTCAGGTGTTTTGCGAAATGTAGCAAAAATTCGAAATGCCAAAGGCGTGAAATATTCAGGGAAGGTTAAAAATCACAGAATTTTTGTAAAGTAAAAGCTTTTAGAGTTAAAAAGAATAAAAACATATTTTTGGTGAGAAAAATTCTAGATAGCAAAAGAGCTCTTTGAATTGTCCATTCTAAAAGTGCTTGGAATCGAAATATTTCACTTTCAGACTGTAATGTTAATAAATACTAGACGTTACAATATTTCCATATAAAAAAGAGATATATTATATAGACATCCAAATACATAATGCTGCTTTTATATTTTTAAGGGTAAAAAAATACGATATTATAAAGTTCAATAAATATGTATTTAGTGCAAGACATTTTTTTGAATACATAAATAGATTTTCAATAGTATCATGGACAGCAGGAAATGAATTTTAATTTCTCCAGCTTTGTTTTAAATGATTTCAAAACTTTTAGGGTTTTTTTTTTCTTTTTTAGAGATAATAGATATTTTGTATTATTTTTTTTATGTTCTGATTGCAAATGAATTAGTATCATCATTCGTAATTAATTGATCCATAAAAATTACGCAATTTAAATAGGCTTCTTGAAACGGCACTTCACAAAGTACGTCACAGAAGATATTTTTTTCCGTCTAAATCGGTTATCATGTATTTAGTAAGGAAAAGAAATTGACCTTTAATTGGCATATTATTTATATGCATTGTCTTACCCAGGAAGTCGCAATAGCTTCCTTAATGTATATTTTATGAACTATATTCACTAATAAAGGCATTAAATAATGCAACTACAGATTATAAAAAATAGTAATTATAAATTAATTGCATTTTGAATTTATAATTCAAGAAGCATTTCAAAGAAAACGTGGATCGAACTATCAGAATGCAAGAAAAAAACTAATGCATTTTCTATTAATGGGGTAAAGAAAAATCAATCGAAAAACATACTTGCACTTTCTTCAAAAAAGACAAAACTCAAATTGGTTTCTATCAATGGAATTTAAATAAAAGAAACTGATGCTATCTACATCTATCAAATTGAGGATAGAAAATTAATTCTAACAGATAAGAATTGAATATATGAAAACGTATTCAATTACAGCTAAGTAAATGTGAGTTAAAACAATTAAAAGAATTCAGATAAAGATCTTTAAATTTTGTTAGTCTGTTGTATGCATCCATAAAAAAAGAATTCAATACTGAAAATGAAAAGATTGAGCTACATTTATTTTATCGAAATAATTTTTTTTTTAGCGGAAACATTATATACAAAGTGGGAAGCAGAATTGAGATAACAAAACATATATCTACAGAGCTTCTTAATAGAAATTCTTCAAAATTTTTTTGCAGAGAAAATGTCTTCAATAATATTCACAATTCAACAAATTACGAAATCTTTTGTAAATGGCGGCACTTACAAGACAGCAAATTTTGTGTAGATAACTGCAGGATGTACTTATAAACATTACATTCTGAGTAAATGTCTGTTGCTACTCTTTTAATTTTCAGTATAATTGTGTCTGTTGGGAGTGCGAATAGGAAAAAATTATACAACTCTTTTCAGTGATTTTGCTGATTACAACAATATAACCGAGGTTGAAATAAAAGCTACTGATGATTTTGAAGAGTTCCAGTAGAATAGAATAGTGTAGGCATCGTAGGCGTATAAATTTAGGTGCAAAAAATCTGTGGCTAGGGAAGTACAGGATGATGGGAAGTACAGAATATTATTTATTTTCTGTCGTAGTCTATACACATATACTCTTTGGGGGCGATAAATTACTTATTATCAATATTATATAGTCTGATAAGTAAGGCTACCATTTACATTATTAGAAGACAACGTCAAACATAATATGCAACGAAGTCGAAAAATTTTTATTAAGAGGATTAATTCAATCTACACAACATCAATGAGAAAAATTCGCAAATTGTGGAATTATTCGGTTACTTGGTTGAATGTACACAGTGATAAATGTAGCTATAAGATAATTTTGTTTTCACATGCATTTAAAATTCTTGGCTATTTCTTTCTTTCTTTTTAAATTTTGAAACACCGGAGTCAAAGTATTAGGATGGAAACACTAGAACGCCAAATATTCTTAGGCCAAGATTTTTTAAGGATTTATTAGTGTATTGGAAGAAAAAAAGAAACAAAAAAGACAAGATATTTATAAAAAAAATGCAATAATATAAAGGAAAAAAATCCATAATGAGAAACTTTAATTAAATAAATAGGCATTAGGTTACAACACAATACACATTTCAACAGTACACTGTAAAAAAAAATCTGCAAAGTTACTAAAGTTTTTCTAGGAAACTGGGATTCCAAGAACTTCTTATGTAACGGTAACAGGAAAAACCCCTGTAACAGACGCTGTTACAGGAATTTTTGTTGTTGCCGTTACATAAGAAGTTCTAGGAATCCCAGTTTCCTAGAAAAACTTTAGTAATTTTACAGATTTTTTTTTTACAGTGTATATATTAGCTGTTTTTAATGCAATATACTTCAATGGAATTCTTACTTGATAAATTCTAAATTGTGTATATTGTTTTAAAAGTAGATTTTTTCTTTAACCGAAAGTTTAAAGAAAATTAAACAGAGTTTTAAACTTGAGAGTTGTATAATTTTAGAGCATGAGACCAAAATATTTAAGAACAGGTAAAGCTAGAAAATGCCGCAAGTCTTTAAAGTGTTAAAAAGTAATACCGCGATATGTAAATAGTTTGGATTAAAACTCTAAAAGAAAAATATAATAAAAGAAAAAAGTAAAATGCATTGCAAGTGAAAGGAGGATTTAAATATTAAAGTATACTCACAATATAATAAAATATTTCCAAAGCTCATAACTCACACATCTACTGATGACAGGGTTTTCAAGATAAAATTATATCGTTGTTTTTTAATGCACAGCCTTAAATATATTGATATAATGGAAATATTGGCTTCGGTATATGCATATTTTCAGAAGTGTTTCCCAGATAATTAATGTTTTAAGGTATACGATCATTTAAAATTTTGCAAAGTATTCTTATAACCTACTGTATACATATATTTTTAAGATAGACGTTTATTCACTTATAATAAAAGTATAATAATTTTTGTTATTTTTAACCGACTTTCAACGAAAGAGGTAAAATTCGTTTGTGTTTCTTTTCTATTTATGTCCATGAATAATTCTTTTTGTTCTGTATTTTGTTCCGTTTCAATGTCATTAGGATCTAAAAGTGATACATTCGTTTCCCTCTTTTTATGCTTTTTTTTTAAACTTTAGAGTCTTGAAATTACGTAACAATTGACCATCTGGCACGTAATTTTAATGTCATGGCAAACTACACACTTCTTACGTTTTAAAAATAGTCGAAGTATCGTGTATAGTTTTCCTTACATCACGAAATTTCAATACATCACACTAGTTTGAGACAAAATAATTAACAACAAAGGGATTTAAAACGAATGGAAATTACAGTTATGAATTAGGTCAGGTTATCGATCTTACTCTAATCCCTCCCAAAAGTGGTTCTGAATGACAATTTTTTTTCGGGTCGGCACGACTCCAATTGTTTAGGATTGGGTATCGACTAGGTTTGGTAACCTGTTTTATTTATTCAAAATAATACCTACAATATTGTCTAAGTTATAAAAATCTATATATTTGAATATAAATGAGTATATACTAGTATATATATATATTAATATTTTAACCCTCCGAGCGTCTTGAGGGCTTTCCTGCATTTTCATAAAAATGCTTATAAAAATAATCTTAATGTAAATTTCTTTCTCTATTTGTTTCTAAAGTACACTTTATACCCCTTTATTTGATATTACATTTTAAAATACAATTCTGTTTAAAATATTTTTTTCTACAACAGATTTAAGTTGTTTTTGGGAAACAGAAAAATACGCTCAAACCACTCAAATGGAAAAAGATAAAATAGGTATTAGGAATATGATGATAGAGTATTCGAAATAAGATTTATACGTTAAAACATAACTTGCTTAATGGTACACATAGGAAGTTTATGTGTTTTAACGTATAAATCTTATTTAATATATTTTATGGTGCAATTGTCTTATATACGTTAATGATAGAGTCTTGTTTTATAATTTAACTAAAATATGGATTAATTCATTAAAACATGTAGTGAAGTGCGCCGGTTTGAGGTAAGTTTTCTGGTTGACTTCAAACATTATAGAGAAGCTTCACATGAAACGAACGTACAAAATCCTTGCTTTTCAAATTAAAATACCCTGCTTCAATTCAAAACTAAAATGACATAATCAGCGTAATCCAATGATGAATTCTAAAAGGATTTGGAAATGCATATCGTGCATAACTAGAGTGGAATTTGCAATTGAATAGTCTCTTGATTCATAAATTGATACATATAACCTGACCCATGCAGCATTAATGTGAATAACAATACAGGATTCCTACAAAAGCACGAAAATAAGAAAGAATTCCTTGAATTGATTTTATTGTTTTGTCAAAAATTACTTTTCTTATTATTATGTGATTGGACTCGTATTCTATGTCCTCTGTTACCTGAAATTTTAATCATTGGCTCCCCTCATAGTAGCTAGTTCTTCAGAAAAGTTTATAGTCTACTCAATATTTCTTTATTCCTGTCGCAATTTTTTGAGCAGAAGTGCATTTTAGAAATTCATGACTGCTAAACGATATCTTTCTTCTCTTTCTGTAACATAAATAACAAAAATGAAAGCGAACATTTTAATGGTAATCGGGTGTTTCCAGACATTGAAATACACAAGTATTGGTAACATAACCAATAAATTATTGGTAACATAAAAATAATTTTATGAGCATTCTTAGCAATTTTTCAATTACTTATAAACAGCATACAAAAGATTTCTATTTTAAATTATTTTCAATTTAGAGCAGCTTCACATGAAACGAACTTACAAAATCCTTGCTTTTCAAATTAAAATACCTTGCTTCAATTCAAAACTAACAGCGTAATCCAATGATGAATTCTCAAAGGATTTGGAAATGCATATCGTGCATAACTAGAGTGGAATTTACAATTGAATAGTCTCTTTATTCATCTAATTGATTCTGGATGTAAACTGATGAGTGTGCAGTCAAAATAGCAATTGTACCTTTTAAATATACCACAGAATAATAACGAGCAAGATTAAGTTCAAAGAATAAAAAAATAAGCATAATGAGATACGGCATAGTTTAATTCCAGAAAGAAATCAGTTTTGAAAATATCCAGTAAGACAATAACTATTATACATTACAGGGAAATTTTTAATATCCCTTTTTAGTATGGATTAGGATAATTTCATTTTGTAAAAAAACGTACACATTTTTCCAAGTGAATGTATGGAAATAAATAAGTAGATGGACAAACAAAATGTTTGCATATAAAATTGTTCTATTTTCATTATTTTCAGGGAGTAATCTAAATAAGATAACAAAATGTCTGATAACAAATCCTTTTTTTTTCTTTCCTATGAAAAAGCAATTTATTCTCAATTTATAAACATATTTAAAAAATGGACTAATTTCACTATGAAATTAATTTTACAAGAGGTCTTTATTATAAAATTAATATACCAGTTGTGATTTTTTATTTCCTTGCAACGCTTCCCCAACAGCATATTTACTTAATTGATTTTGTGTTTCCAGTGCACTATGAAGACATTTAGGTGCAAATCACACTGCCGTTGCTTTTCCTGAAAATGACGTTTATTATTTTTATATACACTGTAAAAAAAAATCTGCAAAGTTACTAAAATATTTCTAGGAAACTGGGATTCCAGGAACTTTTTATGTAACGGCAACAGCAAAAATTTCTGTAACAGCATCTGTTACAGGATTTTTTCTTGTTGCCGTTACATAAAAAGTTCCTGGAATCCCAGTTTCCTAGAAAAATTTTAGTAACTTTACAGATTTTTTTTTACAGTGTAGGAGGTATAGTTCATGTATACAGCTTTTAAATGCTATATTTAATTTCCTGTAATAGGATCTCACTTATTTTCTAAATGTATAAAAAATATTAGCTATTTAATAATGCATTTGTTTTCTGTGTGTCCTTTTATAAGAGTAATTACATTTTACTATGAGAAAAACATTTTTTTTCAAGCATTAAATTTTAACTACAGCTACAGTCATTTATTTAATCTTTAGTTATAATAAAATTATGTGCAATATTCTCCAAAATATAGTAGCATTTTGTCTCGTGCTAAAAATATACAAAGGCAGGAGACATCCCTTTTTAATTTCGATTGTTAACAGTGAATATTCACATTATCATTTGTCTTTAATTTTGAAATATTTTTAATGAACAAAATGGTCATGAACTTTATGTTTACCCCGTTTTTCATTTAAAAAATAAACTCCTATTATTTAGTCAAAATAAATTTTTAGTTCTTATATACTTTTTAAAAATTTATTCAATTCAAATTTTATATCCTATGCTAAATAAGCATGGCATTATAAAACAAAAGATTGTGTTTTTATATTTTCCTTATATGTGTAGTCCATTACCACATTATTTAGGAAATTATCCCCTAAATCTAAAAAAAAAAAAAAAAAATTCAGCACCAAACAATCAAAAACCTATACAACTACCTATATAACTATCTAAAAAATCTTTTAACAAGTGAAAGATAAACTATGAATATAAATATAAATTTTTTGGGTTTAGATTTTTTTGGCGAAATTTTTACGCCGAGAAAGTAACTTTTTCTGCATCATGATGCACATGTATGTTTATCAACAATTTTAATATTTAATATCTTTTAAATTAAAAACTGCATAAACTGCACGAATCCTCAAATTTCGGCCAAATTCAAGGACATTTGGTCCTCTTATTTTATAATTTAAATATTAGAGGAATTTAAAAATCCTCATCGAAAAAGCTTCTGTAGAATCTTCAATTTTTTAATATTTAGGCATCTCAATGAATCAAAGTAAAGTGGAAATATTGTTAGTAGTAATAGGGGTAATGGTAGAAATACCGGTAATACGTTATATGATAGCAGATTTCAGTTAACATTCGACAAACGTTATAAAATGAATCACAAACTTACATCTCTGAATTTTAATATTTTTTAAATTCTCACAAGGAATTAAAATACATATTTCTATATGTAAAAACTGTAATCTGGAAGAAAACGTAACAGTTCGTGATTTCGCTTTATATAATATTCTGTAAAATAAGCACCATCATATTAGATGTTTTCAGTTATCAGAAACCATTTTTTATTTTTCAATTTGCAAGACTTCGTAGTTTCTTCTTCTTTTGTAAAAATATATTATGTTTAGAAATAGATAAATTATGGATTATTCTAAGCAAAATAATTATAGTTTTTAATTTACTTTAATATGAAGCATAAAATGTTATTCGATATTCAGCTGAAGAGGCAAAAATAAATCAATTTTTGTTAAAAATAACTTTAAATATTGTTTAAGTTAAACAATATTTAAAAAATAAGTTAATTGTTAAAAATAAGCTATTTCTGCTATAAGGAACTGAAATATGTACTACACAGAAAATTTAGGAAATGATTATGTAATTTGTAAATAACATAACACATATCATATATGGAAATAAAGTTTGTATTTTAAATGTAATCGTTTTAATGATACTTGCCTTGAATGCATTTACATCATGGAAGTTAAAACATTTCTGAAAACATATGTATAAAAGCACACGATTTATGATGCAAATATGAAATATATATATATATATATGTATATATATATATATATATATATATATATATATATATATATATATATATATATATATATATATATATATATATATATATATATATAAACATTAATTAAATAATACCGACCATCATCAAAAACCGCAATATTGTGAATGAAATGCCAATAAAAATGGATACCACAAACCTATAATATACAACCGTATGTATAAAATAAAGTGCCTTATACTTAATTACACGAATTAATATGGAAGAAAAAAAGAAGAATATGGATACCGAAAAAAATAATCGAAAAACTTATATATTGAATTACGTTTTCAAGAGTACAGAATTCAATGATTCTGTAAGCAAATCGGTACATATATATATATATATAGGTGAAACATCAGGTCCAATTCATAAACGTATCAATCAACATCGTTCAGACTCTAATAAAAACAAAGCAAAAAATTTACAGTCTACAGCTGAAATTGAACATTTTCATAAACACCAATTTAAAAATACGACAATTGAAATCCTTCAAATTCTAAAAAATAAATCAGAACGGCTTTATATGGAGTCATCATACATAGAATATTACAACACAATTTATCCTTATGGACTTAATAGTGATATATTTAATCGACCTGTCAAAGTCTTCACATCTATTAATAACACTATTGATTATTCTCCAAATTATCTTACTCTTAATCATAATTTAAATTGTAAAACAACACGAAACAAACGTGGAAAGGGTTCATCATCAGTTGTAATTTCTAAAAAACATATCACTAAACAAATTAATGATCTTCAAAGTAAATATTTAAAGCATTATAATTGGTTATTAATTCGAAAATACATATTTGCTATTAAAAAGAAACAGATTGTACAACATCTAAATTTTTCTAAGTAAATCTTTCTCTAACCATTTTTCTGATATTTATTTTGATCTCATTATGACTAAGGTTAATCTTTTAAATATTAATTTACAAAAAAAAAAAAACATAAAATTCAAAATACGAAAACTCAAATGTTAATAACTTTTTCAAATCATATATTTAATAAAATTAATATCAATTCTATAATTAACGATAAAAACTGTTATTTTCCTATCAATAATCTTCATATATCAAAAACCTTTAAATATCCGAATACAATTGGTAGAAAGATTTTTAACTACAATACATTTTCAAAAAATACATCTGCTGCAAGTAATTTCCCGTGTAATCGCAATGACCCCAATCTAAAAAAATATATAAACAATGATCATGGACATAAAATTACTAGAAATCTTAATATTGTTAATGATTTTAAATTGATAAAACTAATGGGTTTTGGTACTAAATATAGACTTCCAACTAAATTTACTGTTAAATCTATTATCAAACAGTTTACATATGATATAGATATTTTTATATATAAAATTTCAATCTATTACAATAAACCTATTGCATATTTTAATCAATGGAAAATATTAGTAATTGAAAAATTAACTATGGCTTTAAAAAATAATATTTCTGATTTAGTTTCTATTAACACAAAGCATTTTTTCCAACAAATTACTAAATTACAAAAAAAAAAAAAAAAAAAAAAAAAACTACGTTATTACATATGTAGACAAATCTCCTAATAATTATGCAATCATATGTAAATCTTATTATCACCAACTTCTTACAACCTGTATTTTTTCTAATAAATCTTTTCAAAAAACTAATGAAAATGTAATCGTAAATAATCGTAAAGTTCAAAGTTATTATAAACTATTAAATATATATCTACTAACTTTAATTATCCTTATTTAGTTCTTATTCCCAAATTTCATAAAACTCCAATTAAATTTAGGACTGTAACTATTGGTTGCAATACATATAATAATAAAGCCAATAAACTTCTATTAAAAATTCTTAATCAATTATATATACTTACTACAAACAATGATAATACACATTGTATAAAAAATAGCTATCAACTGGTCAAAAAAAATCTTCAATGTGTATATAATATAACGACATATGACTTCAAAGATCTTTTTAATAATATAGACTTATTAGATTTACATAATATTATAAATGCATTATTTAAAAAGTATTATAAAAAAAAAACTGGAATTACCATCTAATATTGATATCGCATATTTTAAATCATTAACAAACTTCATTATCTATTACAATTATATATTGCAAGATAACACATTTTATTTACAGCACGTCGGTATATTACAAGGGGGTTGTACATCCAGTTTATTATCAGACTTATACTTATATCACTATGAACGTACTTTTACTAATAATAATCTCCATTTATATCGTTATATTGATGACATAATTTTAATTGCCACTGATCAATCTAAAATTTCTTAATTTCCAGTCGATTATCCTACTAATTTGGAATTAACGGAAAACCTCTTATCTAACAATACAATTAACTTCTTAGATCATAAAATTACAATAAAAGACAACAAAACAATAACAGATTTTTATGATAAACGTAAAGAATTTAAATTCAAAGTTAATACATTTACATTTTAAATCTTGTCTTCATCATTCTGTATATCGAAATATACTACTTAATCATTTATATAGAATAAAATGTTTATGTTCTTCTCATCTAATTAACAATAATATTAAAAAACTAATTTATGATGCATTAAATCATGGTTTTCCAAAATAATTCATATATTCATTAATATGCAATTAGTACTTACATGATCTTAAAAAAAAAAAAAAAAAAAAAAAAAAAAAAAAATTAACACATGCGTAAACAAAATTACAAAAAAAAATTATAAAATTTAAAAATATTTATAAAAAATTTAGAATTGTAAAATAATAATAAAATATTTCTATAGTATGGTTGGGTGGGTAGATGTTAGAGTACGGAGGAGGGTGGAGTTGTCTGGATAATACGCAATGGTTAATTTAAAAAAAAGATGGGGCTTTAGTATTATAACTACATTTCTAATACGTATTTTATATGGATGTTGATTTGATGTTTTATATGTAATTGGTGTCTTTTCTTTTTATTTCAATTCATATTAAATTTAACTTATTTAATCAAATTCAATATTAACTTGTTTTAAAATTTAGTCTACTCAGGACAATATCATATTAGTTAATAATAGTATACCATCTTTTTATTGATTATTATGCATATAAGTTTATTTGATTTAACTAATGGTATACTGTATGTATTAAAATTGGTTAATTAATTTTTATTATTATTCCTCTATACTTTTTAATATTGTTTTATTTTCAACTTTGTATTCCATGATTAATTATGAGTTTAATTTGTTTGATTGTCACAATCATATTTTTTTTAGCTTTTTTATGGCTAATAGGAAGATAATTCACACACTATATTTGTGATCTTTAGGATATTGGGAATTTTAGAATCTGACAATCTTCTATAAATATCCATTATTTATTTATTTATTTATTTATTTTCTTTACTGTTCATTTTTTATACGTAATGGTAATTATTAAGGTTTTTTATATTATTATTATATATAATTTTTATTTTATAGCATGTAGCTATATTCTCTATCTCTGTATTATCAATGTTATATATATATATATATATATATTTTTTTTTTTACTTTCTCAGTGTAGATTAAATGGGTTGAGTAATAAAATATATTGAAAACATTTTATTAACATTTAATTAATTTATTTTTTTTTAATAATTTTTTTGAATAATTTTATATTAGGATTTGTGTAATAATGCAGTTGTTACGTTTTTATTTCTTTAGCTTTTATTAGGTTCTTCTTTTTGTGACATTTGAATAATAATAATAGTTTTAAAATAAAATAATAGCTGGCAGCACCAAAAATTTTGTGTTTATAAAGCTTCTATTAAAGTTATAATTTTAATTTTTTTACGCCAGGTGGTATTTAACGCTGTATATTGGCAATATTGTAAAATTGATATTAAACAATTTAAAATTGTTTTTAAGTTTTTAAATAATGTAATTATTTTCTGTTTATATTACATTAATTGTATTTGTCACGGTGTTTCAGAATGAGTTAACTGAATCCACAGGTTTTAATTTCTGTGTTAACTTAACTATTTTATTCACCTTAATCTTATCATGCTTATGGATTCCATGTGCGGGAATCTATTTATAAAATCTACTGGGAATTTATTCGGTATGTTGTGTGAGATTTCTATTGCTACAAGTTAAATATTTAATGGGTTGTAGTGTTTTTTTTTCCATTTCATGCCATTTGATAATGTTCTGTTTTCATCTTGAGACTATTCTTTTGGATCTATTGGTTGTTCGAGTACAGGAGAAAAAAAAATTCAGCTTTAAGCTTTTTTCTCACAGAAAACAACCGATTGGCTTATATCATTGAATTCTGTACTCTTGAAAACGTAATTTAATATATAAGTTTTTCCTTTTTTTTTTCGGAATCCATATTCTTCTTTTTTTATTCTTCCTTATTAATTCTTGTAATTAAGTATATGGTACTTTATTTTATACATACAGTTCTATATTATAGGTTTGTGGCATTCATTTTTATTGTCAATCATTCACAATAATGCGGTTTTTGATGATGGTCGGTAATGTTTAATTAATGGTTATATATATATATATATATATATATATAGGGAATTATAGCGAAAGATATTATTGCTTCATATTAAAACACTAGCGAGCTTTAAAATATGAAATTTTAGATAGTTAATATTTTATTTAAAATAAGTAAATAAGCGCCTGAAAATATATATTGAAATAATGCTCTAAATATACGCAGGTCTTTAAAACAATCAGTATTTAGGGAAAAAATACTTCTTGAACAGAAGAGCTTCAATGATTATTTTTCGTCTTTCATAACCATAAAAGAAGAGAAAAAGGTGGATGTGAAATGTAACTGTTTTACTGAAGTTTCCAGCATATGTTGCGAAAGATATTTTTCTTCCCTGAGAGGAAAAAAGGGAGCCTTCTTTCGATAAATAAAAACTTATCTCAGTTCCAGGAATCACAGGACATAAAATTCGAAGCAATTTCTTATTTTCACAGTAATTTCGAAACTGAAACATATTGCGATTTTTCTAAAACATCGATACAGAGAACTCAAAATGTCAGATAAAAATAAATTTCTTGACCTATAAAAGTGTTATGGGGTTATATTATGTTATTATTATTATTGTTATTTACCATTTTCAGCTTACTATAGTAGAATCATACATACCTTACTACTGGTTTTTATTTGTCTAATCTCGATTAAATATAGCTCAAAAACAATTAATAAAAGAGAAATTTCAAAGAATGAGGTTTCCCATTTATTCTCTGCAAAATGATATTGAACTTGAAAAAGGGGAAAAAAAACTAATTTAAGCATTTATTTGATAACATTTATAGGAGAAGTTTATTAGATAATGAAAGATAACAAAATATACTGCCGTTTGCAATAATACTTAAAAAATATAGTAACTACCAGAATGAGTGAAACGTCTTTGTGCTAAACAATTCAATTCTATGCTGGTATCATTTATGAAGATTGCGGCTAGAAATGTTATCCAAAAGTTCACTTTTTCTTAATTTTTGAAAAATATTTTCTTTATTCTTTTTCTTATTGGGTATAATTTTTTTAGAATTTTAGTTATCACAGTTTGACTTCATTAATTTTATTCTAAATAAACAATTCAGGAGATTTTATGGGTACGGAGATGTGTCCCTCTATTTTCGACTGCTTCATACAAAGAACTCATTTCATCTGTTCGGGACATCGTTCCCATACTGAACCATTTTTCATACAGAATGCGATTCGGGGTTCTAAATACATGGTAAATAGACAGTTTACCTTAGTTAATTGGGCTTTGCATTAGCTTTGTTATGTTGAAAAGTTGCAGTCTTTATGTTGAATATGCTGTGTACTAAGACTTTAAAATATCGTATACTTGTTGCAGTTATTTTTTTTTCTCAGTGTGCAAAGTGTGACCCTCGTGAATAATTCGTGAAGTAATCTCTCGAAATTATACCAAAACACAAGCATTTGAACTTGTGATCCAACCGCCTACGTTTGACAACGCTTTTTTATGTCTTACCGGTATGGTGTTTTCTAATATCAAAATTTAGGAATTAGATATGTTTTATATCCCCAGTAAGATTTCTCTGCTAAAATCGAAAATTTTGGGGGCAAACAAGTTTTGATAAGTAAGTTTTGGCGAACGTTCATTCGTCGTTGCTACTGAAATGGTGTCCTTTAATGGAAAACACGTCAATAACAGAGTCTGTTCGTAGATATGTTATTTAACGATGGTTTGGAAACTATATATATAAATATCAAAACGGACATACAGATATATATTATCGATGTACACACACACACACACACACACACACACACACACACACACACATACATATACATATCGTAGATCGATGTAATAGTATATTCTATTCATCGTAGACCGGTCATCCAAGACTGCCGTATAGATGGCTGGTGACTTCGCCAACATGATTTATTACTGAAAAATTGCGGACTCGGGTATTAGCCGGAGTAGTTCAGTGGTTAGAGCGGCAGACTGGAATGCTGTGGTCCCGGGTTCGATTCCTGGCTCAGGCTAATTTTTCACTCCAGTTGGGTTTATTGTATTTATTATTTGTATGTCTGTTTAATATTTACATATACCGTTAACAGTTGAATGCAGGCGTTATTTATGTGTGTTTTATTAAGGTAACTTGAGGTGAGATGCTGTGTTGTACAAGATGCCGAATCACTTAGTTTTCATATGCCCTGCTCCGTTGTAAGGAAGAGAGTTCCCTGGTGATACTATAATTTCAGTCTGCGGTCTTTAAAAAAAATTTAAGTGGCACTTTTTTATTGCTATTTCATCTTAACACTTCTGGTAAGTGTCAAAAATCGTTTACGTGACTTCTTTATTTGCCTATATAAGTCTTAGTTTAAACTCCAGAGAAATAAAGCTGATGTTTTTAGAGAGCACTAGTACCTGGCCTTTCTGCAAATCATAAATGGCGGCCGGTTTCCGCTTCTTCACGTCAGTGGGGGTACCGGCGTCTTGTCCAATACTTTGGGGGTAAGTCGACGAAAATTTTTGGAAGTAAGATGCCGGTTGTTTTCCCTTGGGGAAAGATGTAGGTTTTATTTCCGTTGTGGTCAAATGCCTGGTTGATTCTTCATTGTTTAAATTACTCTTGGCTATTAACTAACTTGTCAAGGATCTTAATCAGATAGTTTAAATCAGTGATTAAATCGTGATTTTAATCATCTGATTAAAAAAAAATCATTGATTAAAATCATAAATTTTCTAAATGTTTAAAATGACATAAAGAAATATTAAAATCTAAGATGAACATAATTTGAAAGGTTTCTATATGTATTCTACCTTATAAATAAACTTTATTGGTCTTATAAATAATTAGTTAATACATATTAATTTTAATCATTGTTAAAAATTTTATGTTAAATGCAGTTATAAATAATTTTAATAAATGTAAATATCGGTAGTATATAATATAGTTTTAGATAACTACGGTCTTCTGCCCCCTACGAGCTACGCTACCCAACCTCCATCAAGACAACGCAGACTCTAAAAACACGCTAATCTGATGTACTTTGAAAAGATAACGGATTAAATTTCCTACCAAGATTCAGAAGATGAGGATTTTTTTAAGGGAATGAGAATCAGTGTTCAGAGTGTCTACCAGAGTGCAATAAAACCTCTGAAAAATGTGATTGGATCAAATGCAAACAGTGAAACTGTTGGCTATATAAAAGTTGCTCAAAGTTTCTAAACAAATGTGCAGTCTATGGCAGATCTGAGTTATAGCTCTAAAGAACAAAGGGGCATATGAAAAACACCAACAAAAAATCTGCACTTTAAAGCATTTTATCACAGAGGCTTTATCGTATTTAAATTTATTATAATGTTTAAAAACAGGCATACTAGAGCCAGAATTCTTTTAAATGTGAAGTAGAACGTACCCCTTTTTTTTTTTTTTCAAATATTAGTTTGTCCCTTTTTTAAATTACCAAAATTTGTTACATTCATAATTTTGTAATTTCCTAATATTGAGTAATTTAACAACTTTAGTATGCTAAAATATTAAAGTTACTTTTATTCATCCCATTATGTTTTAAACTGCTTCACAAAAATTATTGTTTACATTGAAATTCCACAAGGCATCTTACCCCTAGATAGTTGAGCATCTTACCCATTGGTATGGGTAAGATGATGCCAAAATGCAAGTGTTTACAAAAACAAAATTTTTGATGCTTTATATATTATCTGTAAAATGAAATAAGGTTTTAAATTATATATAAGGGTGCAAACTTTATCAAGAAATCAATGAATAACAAATAAAAAAAACTAGGCGATTTTAAAAACAATAAAGTCAAAAACTTTCACCCAATTTATCCTATAAATTGTAGTGCGTGTGTTTTATTATGTTTGGAAAGGATGTTTTATATGTTTACTGTTTTAAGGATGTAGTATATATTTACTGTTATATACAGTGGTGGTCAGAATTATAAGAACAATTGAAAATTGCACAGAAAAAAAAATTATTTCTGAATTAAATAAAGTGAAATTTATACATAAAATGCTTTTTTATGCTAGAAATCATTGTAAAATGCAAAACTGTGGAAAATGCAAAATATGAATGTATTGCCATAATCAACAAAATATGTCATTGTAAAAATTGGACAAAATTATAAGGACAATGAATGCTTTTGCCTGAAACACACTAATAACTAATAATCTGCTCCTTCTTCTCAATCACATTTTTCAGTCCGGACGTCATGGAGTTTGACAGTTCCTTAAGAGCGTTCTTGGAAATTATTGACCAGGTTTTTTTGATGGAGGACATGAGCTCTTGCTTGTTTTCATATTGTATACCATTTTTCTATACTTCGTGCACCAGAACACCCCACAGATTTTCCGTTGGATTCAAATCACGACTTCTGGCCTGCCAATCAAGTAGTTTCACGAAATTAGCATCAAATCACAATTTTGAAGTTTGGGAAACATGTACTGAGGCATTGTCCTGCTTAAAAAAATAGTCTCCACTCGTTAATAACGGTGCTCCCGTTAAAAGATTATCTCCTCAATACATCAACATAACTCTCAAAATTCATTCTACTCTGCACAAAAACTACTGGAATAGTTCCACCAGTTGCGAAATCTCCCCAGACCATTACTGAGCCACCAACAAATACACGCTTTGAGAAAATTTCTTTTTCTCTATGGCGATCCTACCAGAAGTAGTGAAAACCATCTGGTCCATCCGAATTAAACCTTTCCTCATCGGAAAAGACAACATCATCCCACTTTCTACCCACAGTAATGCATTTTTTGCCAAAGCCATCCTCAGTCTTTTATGAACTTTTGTAAGATGCAGTCGTAACATATGTTTATCATAGCGAACTTTTTTTTCTTTTTGTAAAACACGTTGAACACGTTGAAGCACTGCAATCCAAGTTCAATTCACGTTTTATTTCTTTTGACATCTGTTTTTTGGAGCAAGCTCGCCTTATTATCATTATTTTCTCCCGTACAGAAACGGAAGATGGCCTACCTGTATGTGTTTGACGTCCATATTTATCGGGCTTTTTAAGATAATTGTAAATAACAGTTCTTGATCTCTTAAGCTTTGTCGCAATTTGACGTACAGAAAGTCCTGAACTTTTAAATGCATCCACTTTCCTTTTCTCAAACACCGAAAGCTTTGTACCTAGCGGCATGACTGAAAAACAGAATATGACGATCCCAAACGCTTAATACGCATTTATATCGTCCGAGATTTCCGTGTGCATTGCAAAAAATCCCTGCAAATTTTACACTTTAGAACACACAAATGCAGTTGTTCTTATAATTTTGTCCGTATCAGATGTCTGTATAAATCCATAATACATTTTATGAATATGAAGTTTCCACATATTTCCACAAAAACTTATAAAAATATTCTTCATTTTTCATTGGTCATTAAATTTGCATAAATTTCAGGCCAAATGTAGCCATGATTTGGCAATTTTTGCCTTGTCCTTATAATTTTGACCACTACTGTACTACATCCTTTATTATTATTATTTTTAATTTAGCGTTTAATAGTGAAAGGTGGTCCTCGAATTGATTTACATACAGCTTGAAGTTACTCCCCATAAAAGTTTAGGTAATTTAAATAAAAAAAGTATAAGTATATGCATATGTAAGTATGTGTATGATTAGAAGAATATACATGCATGAGTGTATATGTAAAAATGCATTAAAAAATTTAAATTCTAAGTCAAACTCTGCGATATCTTTTTGCTTTCTTCACTGAATTTTTTTTTGTATCTTTATGTTTACGTGAAAGCTCTTAATGATAGATGTGGAAAAGAAATTGTGGATTAGATACGTGAGACATAAATTACTGAGTATGCGGATCTGACAAGAAATATCAAAAGTTTCACTGGCAATGAAGTACGTCGTGAGGCAAATTGCCCAAAACTGAAACATGAAACACCAATCTATCTATCGGAAAAAAAATAACGGTAAACAACAATTTCATCTCTCACATGACTACCTATTTTTTAGATAAAAAAGAAGAAAGGCGATATTAAAAGAGATTTTTCTGTGGATTTTGAAATATAGAAAAAAGAGTAAAATTCACAGAAAGGTCTATTATATATCATAGTTAAGAATTGTTATGGAAGACTGATATATTTTTAAGGGAGCATGTGAGTTTTTCGGCTTGAAAAATAGACATTCTTTTAACGTTTAGGAACGGGGTAGAAATATGTTTTGCATAGCAAAGCACATTTAGAGTTTTCGAAAATTAACTTTTTCTTAATCTGGACAGAAAATCACTTTTTCTTCGCCTTCCTTGGAACCTGGCATTTGTCTGAATGGTATTATCCGAAATCAAATGGAAAAAGAGCGTTAAAATACATCGTCTAGTTTTTGACCGATGATGTTTTGAAATTTTTCATAAAAACAAAACGAAACTAGGGGATCGAACCCGAGATTCTCAGCTATCTCCAGACTCACAGAACATACATGGAAATCTTTCTCTCTCTTTTTTTAATATTGGAAACTCTAATACATACTATTTACATTTAATATATATAGACTTAGATTTCCCACACTGCAAAAAAAGATAAATATCTCTTAATCTATAAAAATATAATATAATCAGGAATGAAAATATAATGTAACGTTTTCCAAGTCACCTGCGTTTTCGAAAAGCGTTTCTTTATTTTTAGAAAGACCAGATTTGAATAGATTTTTGAAATTTAAAGAAACATTTATAAAAAGAAAGTTTCTACTGCTGCCCATATTTTTCAGAAATGTTTACGAGTAGCTTTTACAGCACAATATCAGTTTTCAAAAATCGAATTATCACTTTTTCGGATTTTATCAATTCTCAAGTAAATATTTTCCTGCTCATCAAACATGTTTAACATGCAAACATACAAAATTAACAGTTTTAATATTAACATTAAAATTATTTTGTTACAAGTACATGTACAAATTCAGTTATGCAGCTAAAAATGTTACTTGAGTATCGATAGCCTCCAAAAAACCGATTTTCTGGGTAGAGAGAACTGATTAATGCATTGCAAAAGGTACTCGGAACCGTTTCCGAAAATTACGGGTAGCTAAACAAACTTATTTTTCACAATTTTTAGGTGCGTTCGTAATTATATAAATACGTAGTACCTATAGTCGTCGTTCAGTCCGTCCATATGTCTGTATGTCTGTCCGTTTATCCGCATATAACAGAGCAAAAACTACTCAACCGAATGATCTGAAATTTTAAATACACAAATGTTGCAATACTTTGTCGAGTCATTTCAAATTTCATGAAGATCGGATGTATAGTTTAATTACATGGACAGTCAAAAGTTTTCCGTTACATTAATGCCAATGGAAAAAAATTATTTCAAGTGCATTTTAATGATGTTACAGCCTTTCGAACAGAATGAAACTGATATGCACTTATGAAGTGCATTAAAATATACATGCAGTACAATATGCGGTACAAAAAATTATTATAAAACTAGTTATAGTACGAACGCACCTCATTTGCCACGTTTGACGAGCAATTTTCTTTTTTTTTTAAATAATTTGTTATCTGAGGTTTCTAAAGATAAAGGAACGCTTTTCGGAATCTTGGGTGACTCGATAGAGGTTATTATGTATATTTTCGTTCGTGATTGACATTTTTATATCTTATGGAGCATTTGTCTATTTTTACGGGGCACTAACAACAGTAAAAAGCAATTTTATATGAAAAATATATATTATAAAGCAAAAACATGCCAGTGTGCAACGCTGACGTCATGCTGCCGATAGCAAGAATCTGACCAATAAATTTTGATTCTACTGAAATTTTTTTAACTTCTAAACTTCTCGCAATTTCAATTTTTACTCAGTCGAATAGAAAAAAAGACCATTTCAAATGGAATTCGTTTGAAAAATGCATCTTAATTTATTGATATTTTATGTTTTTTAAAACAATTTTTAATTAAAAATTAAAGAAAAAATGTTACAAGACAAAAATTGGTTTAAAATCGGATTGCGGAAAAATAACCGTTTTGCATTTAAAACAATTTAAATACTTTATTTTGAATTCGCTTGTTTCCGTGTAATATTCCATAGTTTAATTGGGAAATTAAATAAAAACTTCACAGAGAAGTAAATCAGTAAATAAGCTACGAATTTAAGATCTACGTATTCGAAGTACAAGCTTAAACACGGAATAATCAAAATAAAAAATGTTGCGATAAATAGTTAAATCTTTAACGATTAACTGCTGACGTGCAGTAAATTCGAAAGTATCGAAATCGATTTTTGGGCTCGTTGATTGACAATGCAAGAAAATATACTAAACGTAAAAAACCTATTAGAATTTTTAATTAAAAGCGATTTCTGTACACTGGACAGTAAGTTGATTATTTTAAACCCGAATATCACAGATTGAACCGCCTTGTATTCAAATAAAGCTTTGAAATTTATTAAAAGCGATACTTTCTCATTACTTGCATTCCAGGAGTTAAAAGCCGAAGAAATCGCCATTGATTTTGCTATTTCGCGTAGTTCGATTACATGTTTGTTAAATTTGTGTTTTATTTATATAATTTTGTAGCTGTAAAATACGCCGGAAATATTGACTTTTTTTTTAATTGCGTGACGTTTTGCATTGAAAGATGCCACGCTGGATATCGTCCGAGTAGCTCAGTTTTAAGAGCACTGGTGTACTATGCCGATGAATCGGGTCACAGTCATGGCTTGGACACTTCTTCGCTCTATTGGTTTTACTCCTTCTTAGCAATGAAAAATTCATATGATATTTTATTTATTTATTGATGACGTTTCAATTTCGTTATGGGGCCTAAACAAATGCTGAACTATTTGTATTGTTTTAAGTACAAACAGGTGATCTTTTTCAACGGGCTGCACGCAATAAAGATAGATAAAAAAGTGCTTGAAAACAATTTTAAAAGTGTCAAATGCACACAGAAGTGTGCAGTACGGTAACAAAACAGCAGGATAAAAATTACGTATACTGTGATTTAGATATCCTTGTTTAGAGCATAGATAACTACAACATGGGAAAAAAAAAAAAAAGTTACTTTCTTAAATTCTAAGGGAAACGGTGGTTTATAGGTTTACCATATTGCATAGTGTATTGTAAGTGATGGTTTTGTCTTTACAATTACTAGGGGATACAACCGGACTTCGCGGGTTGCAGAATACGGGTGAAAATTATTTTTTCTCTTTAAAGTGAAAACGCCAATAGGCTTTTACACTTACAATATTTTTTTTTAATTGCCCTCTAATAACGCCAAAAAGCATTTTTATACGAAACATATAAATAACGTATTTAACTAATATTTGAAATTTATTAAAAGCGATACTTTTCTATTAGTCGTATGGCAGGAATAAAGTATATAGAAGGATATGTATAGAATAGCAAGAATATATAGAAGAAATCACCTAAGATTTCACTGCTTACAACAGTCTTACTGATTCTGAGAATTTCAGTGCCTTAAAAGCGTAATTAGATGGCGTGTGTTAAATTCGTGTTTTATTTATATTATTTTGTTTTTCTATTGGTTACGTTTTAATATCGTTATAGAATATTAGTCTAAACGAATGCTGAATGTTTATATTCTTTTAAGTGCAAACGGGTAAATAATTTCAAATCAGGTTGCATGCACTAGAGAAGGATTAATAATAATAATAACGCTTAAAAACTATTTTAAAAATCATAAAAAATAGTAAATTGAGATATATTTTTCAGACAAATTGCATTTAAAAGAACATCTGATTTCGTTTTCAACGGCGTAAAGATAGAAATTATGCGATGTTTAGAAATTAAAAAAAAAAATGCAGTAACAGCAAAATTAATTGGTAAGTCATTGCCATTTTCAATCTGACGCCATTGTAATTCACGAACATGTTTCTTCTTACCCTATTGTGAAATTTATTGTATCAGTTCTGAAAAAAAAAATTATACTATTCTTGTATTTGTTTTGTTTATAAAGTGAATTTGATTATTTAAATATAATTTTTTCAGCCATCTTCTAAAAGGATAAGGTTTAAAAAATTAACATTATTTTGAAAATTAAAACAAAAGAAAAACAATAGAAATAGATTACAGTATTGAAAAATTCAGGAGCATTTATTCTATAAGTTTTCACAAACAAGTAGATTTAAGCATTATTTTCGGTTTACAAATGTAAATGTCAAACACAAAAGCGATGAAATAAGGAAGAAAAATCTAATGAATCTTCTGTATTTGAAAGCAAACTTTATTTAGTGCACTTTCGTTGGGTACGACATTTTTAACTGTCAGAGAAAGCAGTATGTGGGGTGTTTTTAAATTGAGAAAAAGAGTTTTTTGGACAGCGATATTTTTAAGATGTCATGCTTAGCATTAATGTAAAATGTAAGAAAAGGAGTTTTTATATATCAGAAAAACGTAATATTTTAAACTGGTATGCAATGAAAATTTATCCTTACATGATTCATTATAGCAATACTTTATAATATAAATAAAAATTAGCACTTTATCATTCGACAATAAATTTTACAACCAAAATATATATCTCTAAAACTTAAACAAATTCATAAGCAATTACAAGGTAATCTACATTATAAAGCAAAAAGAGAGACGCATGCGCAGGTGGGTATTAAACAATAAAGCATTGAAATAACTAAACACATATTTGAAACTTACTTGTATAAATCCTGAACTTATTTATAAACAGAATTACTTGTTTATTTTATATTTTCTACAAATGCTAATTTTCACAAAAATGTTTAATTATAAATGTGTTGTATACCAGTGTTTTTACTATTTGGTTTAAACTTTTTATTCAGAAAGACTATGGTTCATGAACATTTTGCATGTGAAATCATTGTATCATTTCTGAGTAGGTAACTTATCTCTTTTATTTTATAGAAAATTTGTTTTTGTATAGAAATTTAGATGAATGTGAAAAAAACTTTCTTAAAACCTGACATATAAGATAAAGTTAATAAAAAATCGTTCATCTTCCATATAAGTCATTCTCCTACCAACTTTCTTGTTAACCTTCTACCCCTGAAGCGGGATGCTGGGATGTTTTTAGTCTTTGGAAGTTTAACAAACATAAAAAATCACTTATTTCTTCAGCTGAAAAAATGTAAGATGACACTATTCAAAAAGCATATTTTTTCTTTAATTTTCCAGCTAAGCTGCTATTTTTAGAAAAGATGCCTCTGGAAATGTCTATTGTTAGATAGCGTATATTTCGAAAATATAATCAATGATTTATTTGGGATTCGTTATATGTTTTACGAGGCGTAGCGGTGAAGTCTATGGAATGTTAGTAAATTTGCTTAAGAGGAGATAAAAGTTTATTCCATATAACTTTCACACAAATACACATACATACACAATAAAAAGAGATAAGAGCAAAACTGAAAATAATAAATTTTCAACAGATTTTTTTATATTATTTTCTATTGTTATGAATGACGTTTTATTAACTTAATTTTAAATATATTAGATGGTTAAAAATAGAGAAAAGTTTTTGAAAGATTATTTTATTTTCTTTAGCCCATGTAATTATGCGAGATAAAGATTTGTGTTAAATTTACATGACATAAATATTCCTAATGAATTACATAAATAAAAGAACTGAAATGAACAAATAAAGAGTATTTTTTTCACCCCGTCCTAAAAATTTACTCTCTTTTGGCATGACAGGCGTTTGTGATTACAATTTCGCATACGTTAGTCACCGCGAAAATTAGGAAAGACTCTTTGAAATGTTAGTATCACGTAAAAAGAAATAAAACGTTAGTGTATGTAATTCTTACATAAATCGAAAAAAAGAGAAATAAACATTTCTCATCTAACATACATTGAAAGATTAACGCTGTTACTGTAATTGACATTTTACGATTTTAATTTTGCATCTATTGCAAATTTAAAAGAATAGTAGAATAGTGTCTTTGAATATTTTTTCTTACTTAAAAGAAAATTAAACATTATATTTTTATTTTTATGTTTATGTAAATAGATTAAAAAATTTTAAGAAGAAAGGGGCACAAAATCTATTCTAAAATACTTCCTTTCTGCCATGTCTGACGATTTACGATTTAAATTTGGCATATGCCATCTGCCCAGAAAATAAAGAAAAAATCTTAGTGAAATGTTAGTGAATTCATGTAATAGGAAATAAAATTTAGTGTATATAATTCTTATATAATGAAAGAAAAATCAAGTAGTGAACACTAACATAAAGTCTAAAAATCCAAACTTAATTTTTAACTTATCTTGAAATATTACTTCTTGTTGATATGATTGATGCTTCACCATTTCAATTTTTCATATACTTAGATGTGTAGAAAAGTTGAAAGGGAATATATTCAAGGAAGTATTATTTACATAGAAATACCATCTCAAGAAAATGCATAGTAATTTTAAGCATAGTAACACTTACAAGTTTAAGATTTTATTTTACCAATTAACAAAAAAATGTGATTACCCCCACACTATTTCATCACCAATTTTTAGTCTAGATATACGAGAGGTACCGTTAGAATCGATTGGCATTGGCATTATTAATGACGACCAATTATTTAAACGAGGGATACGGGCCCAATTGTTTGAATAGAACTATATCTACTTTATGAATATGAATATAATTATTTAAGCATTGATCGTGCACATATAAGAAATCATATCAACTTTCAATTTTCAAATGTTAAAACTCATTTTGACACCATATTTGAGTTCTTTCGATGAAGGTAGCATGGTAGCATATGCTATTTTTTAAATCTTTATAGGGATAGACGAGGTCAAAATTCCGAAGACGCTAATGTTAAATCAAAGTAACAATTTTAATTTATATTTTCCCATAAATCCTCTGATTGAAATTTTATTTTTTAACTGATATACAATGAATAGATCCAAACATTTTCCGGGAATCTCTTTGATACAAAAACGTAATTTTACTGATGAAATTTTTTAACAAATTCAAATAAAAAAAATTATGAATTATAACCTACATTAATTTTTACATAAAAATAATCACAATCGTCAAAAACATAGGTGTGTAAGTTTACAGATCCTTCCGAACGTTGATTTTTGAGATATACGGGAATTTTACTTTTCGCGACCGTATCAAGTTATGAAAGCAAAGCATCCAACAAGATACAATATTAGGCATTATCGAGAAAATATTTAAAAAATTATTTTTCATTTTCGAAGACAGTTAACTCGAACAGCCTGGGAACCTAGCCGCACAACTTCTATAAAGTAAGTTTCATTTAATTTAAAACTTTAGAATAAATTTTCTGGTAAATAGTTGAATATTCCGTATACCTTTATCTGTAAGATCTTAATTTTAATTTCGAAATTTATGGATAAACTTACAACACAATTTCTTTTATAACTCTGTGAGTATTTTAGAAAAGTATGCATTATTCTGAGAAGCCCCGATCCACGGAGTTCAAACATGATGCCAAAAGTGCATGTTACAATTCGAAAACTCAAAGCTACTACAACTTTTTATATGTAGATGACCCTGATTACGAAGATTGCTTTCATTTTCTTAATATATACACCTCCCAAATGAACAACACCTCTTGCATCTCTATCCTATAATATGGTGGTAATATATTATGTGACGATTACTTCCCCCAGGACTGTAGATATATTTATTTTGTTATATATATTAAAGAAAAATAAAATTTATTTGTTCTTTTATTTGGATATATCGCATATGTTTAGATTCAATTAAAATAATATTTATGTGATGTCTATGTGTTATTGAATGAATAAATTTTGCGATGAGAATTAATTATATTTTTCAAATTATAACCCGTTGAGCAACTTTTGAAGATTTGTTTGACACTTTTTCCCTAAAGTCTTAAAATCATGAATATTTACCCCAGTTTACGGAAGATTAAAGATCAAAACATAAAACAGACAGTCTACTTGATTAGTGAGCTATTAAGACAATTATGAATTCAAGTACAACAACAGCATAGCACAAACAACCTTTGAATTTGAATTAAAAATTTCAAATAAAGTTAAAATTTGTTTGTCCAAGTGCAAAACAAAACGCCCTCTGCAGTTAAGTTTTAAACTTACAGATATGTATTCAATAGTTTAAAGTTCATAAAAAATAAGTTTCAATTATGTAAAATATTCAAAAGTAGCAGTTTTTGAGTTTGTACTTAATGAGTGATATGTCTAAAACAATACGTAGTTTTTCTCTTCTACAATTTTTAAAAAAATATAAAAATGCTGCATATAAATCAGATATATAAATGCTGCATAAAAATAAAAAAATCAGATTTTTTTTTTTTTTTTTTTTTTTTTAAGAATTTAAACGTAAACAGCAGATATTCATTATTCTCAGATTAAAATATAAAACTTTACTTATAAATTAGGATAATTTTTTATTAATGAAATAAACTGAATTGAAAAGTTTTAAAAATAGTTCCACATTTAATTGTAATTATCTTTTATTTTATAATAAATACACAATTTGTCTTCTCCATTGAAATAAGTGAATATACAGGGTGGCTTGATATTACTAAGTGATATAATTTAAAAAGTTGATCAAAAGTACATAACTAAATTTTTCTTTTCGTTTTCATTTAGAATATGGACACTTTGGAGTTTTACCAGACATGCTTCAAAAAGGGTTACAGAAAAAGTTAATTTCAAAATCAACGCTTAATTATTGCTACTATGGTCATCAGAAATTCCCAACACAGCCAATACGCAGTTTAATTACACGTTTTCACAACAAAATCATGCCAAAAGATTTACCTCACATGGGTAGACTTCTTTTATATTGCAGGATATTGAACGCACAGTAATTAAGCATTTAAAAAAAAGATAAAATTGCACCATTGCTTACTTTCTGTTCAATCGTTATCTTCTGTTAAATCGTAAAAACACGTTTTTAGTGCATAAAAATATTGGAAATTGTTAAAATTCAAAGTATTAAAACTACTACCAAAACTTTTGGTAGTGGAAGAATGAACTTTTTACTATTTTACTTGTTAATTTACTAAAATCCATTAAGTATCATGTCCTACAATGACGAGCCTTCTTTTTATTACCACAAGCCCCGAGCTACAGCAGATGTCTTGGCCAGGTGGTCAGTCTAACGCAGAAACCCCGGGGTTTAGTTCCCAAGCAAGCTTGGTATTCATTTGTTGAGCTTTGGGATGAAAGGTGTAGAGAACCTTGTCCAGTCCGCTGTCCGAAATCAAACTGCAGACCTGTAGCGTGGCAGAGAGACTTGCTGACCCCTATACTACTGATTTTTTTAAAAGAATTAATTTTTTTTTTTATAAATATAACTTGTAGGAATCATGCACCGAATAAAAAATAACATTTGTAACTTTTCAAAAGAATTTTTGTTTTCGTGAATGGGTTTTTGTATGATAAAGAACAGCATTTGAAACATTTTTTTGAAATTGGAAGTATATCTTTAAAACTGATGGTTTAGTGAGTGGGATTTTGTAAATTGAGTGACTGAATTTGATTTTGATTTGCGACTTATTAAGTTCAGTCAGCCTAAAAATATTTTAAGTATTGAAAACTGTATTAAAATATGAATTCGAGGAGTTTATAACTCTCCAAACGATGCCCATGTGCACCGCTTTATCAACGGTAACAATGGAACCCCTGTATGTTGTAGCACAGTGCTTGAAGAAATGATATTGTAAAAGCAAAAGACTTTAAAATAAAAAGTTACAGCCTTAAGAAAAAGTGCTACGCTACGAAAACGTTACCTATGAAAATGCAATTTCATGAGGCGATTGCTTTCAGGATTATACTATAAGAGTTTTATTACAGTGGCTATTTTTAGATACGGTACTCAATCTGATCTTATCTATTTTTGTTGAAGAATTACATTAAATGTGATATATATTTATTTAAACTGAAAGCATGCTGTATATAATGCTTAAAATATTCCATTTAAAGGTGCTGTATTAAGATTGGGGCATAAGTTATGCATAATTTATGCCACATAAATTACAAAATTATTTTTATGGATATATTTAATTCAAAAATGTATTTAAAGAGATATTTCGGAATGCAAGCTATAAAAATTTATCCTATAAATTCCGTTATAAGCACTTGGAAATTATGAACTTTATAAGTCCATACGCTTAATGTTTCATGCTTAAGTCATATGAATTATATCGACGATCTGGTCTTTATCAAGTTTTATCGTCCTACAATAAATTGCTTACATTGAACGATGTAAATTTAGTTTCCAAGTAAATTTATTTCTTTTCTTTTAAGTATTTAGTGAGAAATTCCTATCATAAACATTAAATTCCTCATAGTTACTTAATCAATTTGGTTATAGCTTGTGTTACTGAACATAATATCAAAATCGAGCATATGTATTAATTTAATCAATTTATTAAGTAATTGTTGAAAACGTAATCAATTTTTGCTTAAAATTTCCATTATCCGATGGAAGTATAAATTCTTTTAATTACCTATAAAACAATATTGATGTAACGAATGTAAATAAAATATTAAATATAACATAAACTTTTATTTTGGAATGATATTCACTACTATAGATAAAATGGCAACAAAGCATTTATATTTTATTATTTACATTTAAATACATTTAAAAATTTAGTTTACTGTATTTTGCGATAATAAACAAAAATAGCTTACTTTTTTGTATTTGTAATCAAATTATCACACAAAAAAAGAAAAACAGATTTATCTTTTAATTATAATTTTTATTAAAGATAATAAATTTTAACTCAGAAAGATTCAATTATATTAATTATATGTATTTTATGGTAAATCGAATAATCAAGTTAAAAGATATATTAAATTTAGTTCGATTATAGATATGTAATTTATTTGAAATGGGAATAGAAGTTAGATTACATTAAAACATAGGACAAACCTAGCACCTTTTTAAATTTTATGGTGCTATTAAGAAGTTTTTTAAGAAGTCTTTATAGTATTTAAATTAATTAGGTCATATATAAATTATAAGGTAAAATTATTCTTCATGAAATATAAATAAAATAAAGATAGTCACATAATTTATATGAAATGATAAATATATATATATAATTGAAAACAAAATTAACATTTGTTTAAACGAACATTTTATTTTAAATGATGTGGAAATATTTTCGTTTAAAAATTTAAATCAAAATAGACCGGAGCCTGCACAGTACGCCTGGTGTACGCTGCCGAAAGCAGTGGGGAGCCAACTGCATATTAATTTGAATAGAATTTCATTTAAAGTATAAAATCATACAAACAGACTTCACACTGTAATAAGTGATTGTTAGGGAATTTTCTAAAATGTTATTGTTTCGCAATGATATCACAAATTTACTTTTATGTATACCCACCAAAATTTTGAATAACAGCAAAACTACCATCTGACAGTAGGTGAAGAGATCTTTTAAGCACTTGAATGAAATGTTCTATTTTATTCCAGCATTTGAATCAACTTAATCTAAAATGAATGGAGAAACTATTATAGTAACTATATTGATTGTTTAGTGTACTGATCTACAAATAATCGATCTCTGTAACAGAGAAAGCTTAACATTTAATAACATAATAAAAAAAAAAAAAAAAAAAAAAAAAAAAAAAAAAAATTACGCACTACAATGACGCAATCATTTAAGATTCTACGTATCAAGAACAGAATATTTCGTTTTATTTAAGATCACTAGAGTTCAAAAGACGCATACGCAAACGCGATTGATGTTTCAAAGATCAGGCTGAAGCAGCTCAATTTTGACACCCGTAATTTTGCAACACCTGAATATTGTTTCCATTGGTGTAGACTGTTCGAAGTAATGAACTACGAACGTTCTCATGGGAGGGACACTGTCTTCTAGTCCAGTCCATTGTTTGAACCTCTAGATCCATAAACTGCCCCAAGGTACTATTTAGCTGTTTGGACTGAAGCATTATGTGCTTGAAATATTCAAGATAACCCTCCTATATTTTCAGAAATGGACAATAAATTCCAAAAAGTCCTCAATTATATCACAGCGTTAATTTGGCATTTTGGAAATGCCACCCCCCCCCCCTTTACAGCCAAAGCCTATCCACATAGTCAAAAAAGCGCCACTGCTTTGCCATTTCATAAAAAAGAAAGACATCCAGTTGGGCTATTTTAATAACCACGCGAACCGTTCAGGACCTTCTTTATACAAGAGAAATAAAACTCGTTGAAAATGAAACTTCCAGGACATCTGGTATCGGTGATATGACAGCTTTTGAAGTTTATGTCTCTCAGTAATTCTTGACTTGAAATTTTCTTTCAGTATTTCAAATTTCCAGAAATTCTAACTATTCGATGTATGGTTGCTCGTGAAGTAGGGATATCTGCTTGACTTTTAATTGTTGATATGTAACTTTTTTGTCGCATAAAGTCTACTTGCGGTTTTGTCTACTTTAAGATATTTCTCTTCCTTTTTGAAGCGATTTTTTGAGTTTGGCTAGGGGAAATTTTCATACAATAACATTTAACATTTAAGCAGATTAGGAAGAGTTTAACTAACTACATGAGAGCACATGAGCTTTTCCTTTATTGCTTACGCTGACAGATCGCTTATTTATAAATAATAAGTTTCTCTTTCGCATGTTCATTTAAAGGATTTTGTTTAGCCCTTATGTTAGGCGTGCAAATTGACAACAAGGAAAATAAAACTCCACTTTATAAATGCAACACAATTTACATATTTGAGAGAAGATTGGTATGAGTGACATCTGCCGTTTTTGTGGGATTTTTGTGGTATTTTAGTTATTTTTCTAATTGGTCATATCATTATGAAACACATTTTTTGTTGGACTTTTTAAAAATATATTTTAATAGTGTAAAATTATTTTTGTGGCATCACAATCATTCCGTTCTAAGACGTTTTAACTTTTATAATAATCATTCCATGGAAGTTAAAAGTTCATTATCTCTTTGTTTGAGCAAAAATACAGCGAGCATATCTTTACGAAACTGAGTGTAGATAACAAGTAATGATTATAAGAATATTTTTTTTTCTTCCAGATTCTGCTCAAGATTAAATATACTAGTTCGAAATAACATCCAGTAAAAAGAATCCTGAAGGATATGATCTTTCATATATTTTTATTTTTTCTGTCTTTTATCAGTTCTAAATTGAAGAGTGGAAAATTTGTTTATCTAATTATTAATTTAAGTTTAATATCAGCTTCATTTCCTGTCTAACGCAGTTTTCACTTTGCGTCATAAATAATGTGGAGTTTAAACATCAAAAGTTATTAACTTCCATGTCTTTAATTAAAATAGTGTATTTTGCAGATAATTACTGCATATTAAACTTACTTATTTTGCTATTTTTAGAATTCAGTAACCTTAAATATAACCACATCGATATTCGATTACCGAAAATCCTAAACATAAATGTGAGAAAAGGCATTTCCTTTATTTTTTTCAGAACTTTTTTCAGAATTTTTTTAGTAACGGAAAGTAGGAGACTTGAAATAGAAATTTCTGTTGTTAAAGCAGTAGTTAGATATATTGGATTATTTCTTTTTAATATTATGGTGAATTGAAAGCTTAGGTTTAATAGGATTATTACACTTTAGATGAAAGATAATAATAAATTAGGAATTAGTATTTTATCATGAGGCATACTGCTTATACTGAACAAATTCAATTTACAATGTTGATGCAATCCCAAAAGGACATGCAAATAGGTCTTAGATGGACACGCTGAAACTATAAAGATTATAAATGGTTAGTTGGTGAACCAAGAATGCTTCTGTAAAGTTCATCTTTTCATTGTCGCATGAAAAACGATCAAATCACCAAGTTTGCCATTTTACTGATCATAATACAAGCAACCCTACAGATTGTAAATATGTGATCCGGTACAAAACTTGTTGTGCTGAAAAACATAATTGCAGTATTAAAGATAAGAAATTTCTTCATTACCACTTGCTCTCAAACTAAGCCATACAGGCTGTCGCAATAAATTTGACCCTTACTTTAACAAGTTGTAATTACTAAACACATTGCGTTACACGTTTCTAACTTCACTAAATTTTCTATGGACATGGCAGAGAGATATTGAAGTCGTTTTCTCAATGGCTAATTTTATTAATTTATTTATTTTTGAAATCCCATCAATAATTAAGTGTATAAATTCAACACTGTTTTCAGAAGCCTATCTCTCAAAAGGAAAACTTTTGATTTGATTACCGTTAATAACATTCAAAGAAAATACATTATTTTCAAGAAAACTGTTGTTTCATTTTGGGCTTCTTCCGTATAAGGTACAAAAATCGAGATTCAAAACATTTATTTTGCGTGAGATTCGTTCCTATATATGGATGATAAGTAACAGACAGGGTCCACTGAAATATCTCTTTAATGGATGAAGCTGGAATTATGGAGCAAATGTCTACCTAGGATAAAACGACTATACGCCATCATATGACAGTGACTGCAGCACCCCTGGTGACAAATTTGAGAGGTTGTCGACATTATCTGGAAACATATGAGAGGGTAGCGCAAAACCGTCTAACACAAAAGTGCAGAGCAACCGAACATCTTCGATTTATTATGAAGTGATGTCTCACACGCAAAAATTACTTTATTAGGAGCTCTGAAATGTTAATTTTTCAATAACGAATAACCGTCTTAAATATGTCAATAATTGCTTGTAGAAGTGAGGCATTTTAAGGCAGTAGTATAGCTTTTAATAAAACTAATACATGTAAGCAAGACATAATTTATTTTTATAAGAAATTCCTGCTAAGCAAGTTCAATGTATCCAAAATTTGCAGCTATGTATGGTGGACACATTGAACATATTTATCTTGAAATTCTTATTAAAATAAACTGTACCTTTTTTTACACATGTTAGTTTTCTCGGAACATTTACATGTCCCTTACAATTTTACACTTCTCAAAGCGATTAAGGAGTACCATTTCAGGTGGTGATTGGTTATAAAAATAATAAAGTTTCCAAACTTCTAATAAAGTTTTTATACGTAAGATGTCGTTTAATAATAAAACGTGGATGCGCTACAGCTTTGTAATTCATATCTTTTCGCTATCTCCCATATTTTTAAAGGAAGGATCATCACCATCTTTAAGAATTTAGACTATATAGTGGGGCAAAAAAACACCTGTTTAATAGTGGGACATAAAAAATACTGTTCAGGTTTCTACTCGAATCTGTTATTCCCAGGGTAAAACCAGCAATTAATTTGTAACAATAAAATGACTCTTTACTGGTACTCTTCTACTTCATACTTGGTCTGTTCTTCCTTCATCTTCCTGTCGGGCTTTATCGACTTTTGCGGTAGGGTCGATACATTCCGTCATTATGGCACTACACTGTAAAAAAAAAAAATCTGTGAAGTTACTAAATTTTTTCTAGGAAACTTGGATTCCTAGAACTTTTGATGTAACGGCAACAACAAAATTTCATGTAACAGACACACTTTTGCGCCGAAAATCAAAAAATCTGTAAGGTTACTAAGAATTTTTTTGGAAACTGGGATTCCGAGAACTTTTCATGTAACTGCAGCCAGGGTTACAAATAAAAGTTTAGTAAGATTACTGAAATTTTAGCAGATTCATTTGTAAAGTTACAGATTTTTGTAGCTTTACAAAAACTAGTTTTGTAGATTTGCAGCTTTTTTCGTACAGTTACAGGTGAAAGTATAGTAAGCATGTAACTTTACATCTGTAGAACTACAGATTTTTTTTTACAGTGTACAATCACTCTAATATCATACGATAGTAGTCGTTTAGTAGTTTTACTGTAGGTACAACTCTAGCTTTATCCTTTATAGATATATTTGACTGATTTGATTAACTGTACACCGGAACTTTAGTTTGCATATACGTATTGCCATAGTTGCGAATCTCACGCAATGTAGGCGTTTTGAACCTTGTTTTCTTTTAACATACTAAAGCGGAAAAGACAAAAAAATGTTTTCTTGCCATTGAAGGTGTGTTCTTTCCAGTGGTACTAACGATAATAAAATCAGAAATGTCTCTGTTACTTCTGTGTGAGATATGCGCTTCTGAAAATAAGATTGGATTAATGAATTTAATTTATAATTGGATTTCCAAGAAGAATAAATTAATTAATATTTAAGTATGCGGGAAACGACTTCAGCAGCTGTATGACATGTTTAAGTTAATTAATTAATAAGAAGACAAATTTTTAAAATAATTTGTTAAGTTGTTACAGCTTGTTAAAGTAAGTGTCAAATTCATCGCGACAGACTAAATGGTCCAGTTTAAGCTCAAGTAATGGTGAATGTACTGATTTTTTATTTTTAATATCGAAATTCTATTTTTCAGAACATAACGTTGCACAAGATCACATATTTGCAATATGTAAAGTTTCTTGTATCATGAGCAGTAAAATGACAGGTTTGGTGATGTGATCGTTTTTTTCTATGACAGTGGTTCTGTGCTTCACAAAAATACTCCTTGTGGCATACCTATGCTTTTTCTGATTATGAGAGTTTGGAAATATTCATTTCAGACCTATATGTATGTCATGTAGCGATTATGAGGTGTGCCAAGGCTGATATGATACTCCATTTTTTAAATAATTAATGGAATCTCTATTTTCTAAACATACAAATTATGTACATATAAATGTTTACAGCTTTACAATCCTTTTAAATGCTGTTAAATCCTTTTGAAATTTTAATTTCACCACAATACATGAAAATCATCGAAATATGCTAGCATTCGATGCACATATTCAGATAAAGATTAAATAATTTAAAACAAAATTTCATCAGAATTATACTGACACTGGACATGTACCGCAATTTTTTGATTTTATTAGAATACTAGCAGGCTATGCCCGCTGCGCTGGTCAATATTTCCAAATGAACCTTGGATTAAACTAAATGGTGAATTTGAACTTGTATTTTTAAACAATATGGATCTTAAGCTTGACCTTGCACATTACTGAAAACGATGCGAATGCCATTGCGATATAATGTTATCTTAAGCGTTGGACAAAATTTAGCAATTAAGAAGTAATTGTTTTAGTTGATTATAAACAGCGCACTTATGGTCGGGTAATGAGACCGTTATGACAACAGGAATTAATACCTCTGTAACTAATCAACATATAATGAAATCGTATATACTAACACCATTCCTAAAAGTCATGCAACAGGGCCACTTGTAACAAAATATGTTCTGTAGATTTTTTTAAAAAGGCTAAACTTTCATAATCAGGTTCGTTTAATTTTTGAACTTTTACTGTTGCTCTATAACTAAGTACCCTTGAACAATATGTATACACTAAAACCTTTCCAAAATTATTACCTAACTAATTGTGGTATATCCTACGAAAGTATTATAAACAATCGGAATGAAATACAAATTTCCGTTGTAAATATATAGTAGATGATGATGATGCGATTTTGTGTAATAGAATTCATAGTAAAGTTTTCGCTTCAAACAAAAACGATGCTTTCAACATTAAAGCTAATACACCAATATGTGAAGTATCCGATTACGGAAGGTTAACTTTAATTCTCATGAGCAACTACTCAAAGAAAAGTGAATATGTGGCTTTTGTGATACTTTTATGTCAGCCGGGCGCAGGTAATAAATCAATAAAGATTGTTTTCATAGCATATTCTTATTTTATTATTTTCATTTAAAACACAAACCTTTCATTCATTTAATTTAAAATGCATGCCTTATACTAATTTCATTTAAAAAACTGAAAAGATAAACAATAACAGGAAATAATGCCATAATTAAAAGCAAAAAAATATTTTTAATTTACATACGCAAAATGTAACTACTGCTACTGGAAATTTTAAAAATGCTATCAGCGAGATGTGCGCACGGTTGTTATAAATGTACCCATTTTTTCTTCTTATCGAGGAGCAATTTATAAATCGCACAATATTATTCCAATTCCAATTTCTTTCATTGAGGAACCTATGACCGGAAAAAATGGAAAAAGACTCTTGTAGATTCTTCGGATGACGGCATCTGACGCCATAAACCGAGTTTATATATATGAAAATAATTTTTAAGTTGTTACAAACATTGCTTTCATACTTAAATATTTTCATTGGTACTACTTGTTATCCCGTCGACCAATTTCGCCAAATTATATAAATCGCCAAACCATTCGCCAAATTATATAAATTGACATAATCTTTATTTTAAATAACGAAATAACAAATAAATTAGTATAACATTAATAAAAATACAAATAAAACGTCGAAATTAAAATCACTTGATGACGTAAACACGTGTAGTTTGTTTAAATTCAAGTGAATTTGATATTTACGATCAATCATTATTGGCATTTAATCTTATAGTTTGACGATAGATTTTTGGTCGAAGGAATATCTAAGTAGTACCTTTTCCATTTTTGTTTTATAACGCTAAATTCTCAGTAATATTTTCCCTTTTATTTTAAATAAAATCACTATTTAAAAAAAAAAAAAATTAAGATGCTTGCATTTTTATTTCAAACTCATAGAGCCGTTTTTATTTTTTAGCCAAAAGGGTTGATTTGAATTTTTTCCGTGCTAGAGTAACGGATGTAATGATAGATATTTTGAGGTTTAGATGCCAAAGACACCGCCAAATTAGAAAAATATGAAATGTGTCATGAACTGTTGGACTTATAAAAATTTATTTGATAGCATTCGATTCAGCATACAAAACTACATTAAAATATGCTATCATTTGACGCATAATTTTGATATTTGATTTTTTTCCCCTCCCCGTGCAAAAACCATTATGGGTGACACTTTAGAAAATCCTTTCTTAGCAGAAGTTTATGTCATAAGAAGTATTTTTACCACGATTTTCAAGATTTTAGGTTCAGTAGTTTGCGCTGTGCGTTAATTAGTCCCTAATACAGACTTTATTTTATATACTATATTAGATATGCGATTTTGCTGTGAATCGATGATCGAAAATTAGTCCAATATCATTTGAAATATTACATAACAGAGGAGAAAGTATGAAGAAAGACGAAGAAGAAATGACGAATTACAAAAGACCTGTAATTTTTTTTTTCAAAATGTTGAATTTTTCCATAGTAATAACGTATTAAAACATAAATTTCCTTAAAAATTATCTTTATTTCCTAGATTTCGAATCTGTGAATTTTCCTATAAATGAAATTGGCGACATGACTTGAGAAAATAGATAATATTTGCTTAAATAAAATGGGTAATATTCGTTGATCTGAGTTCGAGTTTATAAATATCACATGCTTTCGGAATTACGGCGAAAAACATTTTAAAAAGTATGAAATTATTTTACAGTATGTATGTGTGGCAGAAATTCACACTGAAATTTAAGTATTCGATTCCATTTTTAAAATATTAACTGATATCTATATAAGTTACAATTGAATATGAAAATGTACTCAAAAAATGATCTCTTTCACCTAAAAAAACACCATTTGTGAGAACATCCTCAAGATAATGTCACGCTTATGCATTTTTGGCTTAAAATCACATTGTTTGGCGACAAAAGAAAAATAAAAAATTGTAAAGAAACAAATAGTAATTACACATGTGACTCACAATTACATCTGCTTGTTTCTTCTATAAGTCACGTGATGGGACAATTAGATATAAAAAAGAAAAGAAAAGAAAAGAACAGAACAGAAAGAAAATGTCGTTAAAATTTCATCTAATCAAATTTTCAGATTCGTTTCCATATCTAACGCAAGCGATAAAGAGCCAAATATTGCGTATCAAGTGTAATATTTCTTATTAAATTAATTTTTAAGCATTACAAATATTTCTTTCAGGTTTTGATTAAATGTTTCCGTTTTTTTAATATTATCACTCCTTAAAACGGATTTTCTTCTTCTTTTTTTCTCTTTTTTTCATTTAAATAAAATTAGTAACAGTTTTTCTTTTATTTTTCGAGGTTTAATAGCCGTTTCAATTTTTTTTTTATCAACGATGAATTTCGCCAAGAAATAAAATGGTAACCTTATCACCCAAAATAACAGAATTTTCCGTCATAATTCTAAAACTAATATAGGTAGAATAATGTGTTATAGCTTAAAACCTTCCCTGAAACAATACCTATCTAACGGTGTAGGTTTCGTAAAAATCCATGCAGTAGAACTCGAAATCTAGGCGTTCGGAACGAAATTTCCGTTTGGATTTTATATATATAATAGATAATAGAATGGATAATAGATTTTATATATATATATAATAGAATAGATAATAGATTATGTGTTATGAACTATCTCAAAGTTTAAAACAGATCGCATTGTTAGATTTCCTAATTTTAACAATATCGCGTTATGTTAGTTCCACATTCCACCACCAGGGAGCGCACTCTATTCTTAACGAAAGCGTATCTGAACGAAACTCCTTCATGCAACCTTTCCGTAGATACATGAATCGGGAGGGTGGCGATCTTAACCAATAATTTAAGATAATTGCTGAAATTACTACGAAAAATATTTTAAAGGGGCTCTACACTGGCCCCTAATAGAGTTAGAGGAAATCGGAAGACGGCAAAATAATCGCGGGGAAAAGTTTGCTTGTGTGCTTCGGAGCTACTTTTGGCGCGAGATCTAAGCTCTACGACCAATAGGAGCCCAGATATTTAAGGAAATATGAAGTAACAAAGTCCAAAATAATAGAATTTTCCGTAATAATTCTATAACTAATCTAGGTAGAATGATGTGTTATAGCTTAAAACCTTCCCTGGAAGGATACCTATCTAACGATATAAGTTCCGTAAAAATCCTTGCGGTAGAACTCGAAATCTCGGCGTTCGGAACGAAATTTCCGTTTGGATTTTATATATATAACTAGAAAGGTAGCCCGTCAAAAATGACGGAAATTTAGATATAAAGATATATACAACTCATGTGCAAGAATATGAGTTTTCTCGCTTGTTCCGCAGTGATAGATGAAAATAACACATTTTAAAAACGAAACACATTTATGAAAAACTGTGTACAGTAGAAAACCACTAATCTGCACAGTTTGGTTCCAAGTGTTATGCAGATTTGAGGCTTTTTGCGGTCATGGCTATTCAATCTTTGTTTACATATTTTAAATTCATATATTGGACAATTTAGATTATTGAGCCTTAAAACTAAATAAATAACACACTTGAAGTAATTTGCAGTACTACCATAGTAGATTGCTCCTTGAGGCTTGGTTCACTGAATTGCGGTCGCAGGCTTTGAATGATGCTCGTTCTGTCCCTAGTGAATATTGTTTGTTTTTACAATAACTAACTGTAACTGTTCTTGATTTGTCCTGACGTTTGAAATGATATGGATATTTTTTGTACTGATGATGACTTGCGTGTCGCTTGGCGAAACGTTTACATATTGTATTTTTAATTGTTTTTAAGTATATTCTTTATAAATTTTATATTTTAACTGTGCTCAAGTCTGTCTTAGTTTATTTTATTTGGTGTTTTAACACTTGAAGTAAGGTTAAAAACTATTAAATTATCGTATACGATTTCATGAAATGGTATTATATGGTATTATATGTGTGTGCTTCACGATCTTCGTTACGACGTTGGCGAAATTGGCTGCAACTTGTCATAATCCTAATATTTTGGGCCGCTATAACAAAAAAGTAACCAGTTTTTAGTAAAATTTCTGATATAAAGTAGCTTTCAAAAACTTGTGTAAAATTTCAGGCCGTTCTCGTGTTATGTCAGTCCTAGGAATAATATTTCTAACACTGAAGATTTTCCATGTATATATGGAATTTAGAAAAGCTTCTCCAAAAGAAAGGTCCTGAAATGACATTGTAATTCCTCTAACTTCAACGTTTAATCGGGCCCTGATGTTGAGTACTGAAATCTAATAAATACAGTTATTTTGAATATTACAACAGAATTAAACAGTTAAACTTATTTAACTTAAACGCGCTGTTACTTCCCGATGTTATTTTTCAGTATTAAGAAAGAAAATTATTTAAAATTTTCAAATCATGCATTTATGATTTTTTCCCGTCTTTAATAACTAAATAATGAAAAAATAGGCTTTTGTTCTGAGCTCATAAATATGACAATAAAATAATGTAACTAAGAGACATTGCAAAATTAAATCTTTGTGATTACAAACCATAAACAAACGATACCGCCACCATTTTACCTACTATGACGTCATTAGAATATTGCCCATTGATTGTTGGAAAACTTACTTTGTGAATGATTATCTCAATGATTTAATATTTTTGACGTTTCAGAATGAATGAATCACTTGTGTTTGTTTAGGTTTATGGAATGAGATATTAAGCTGTGAAACTAATTCCAATTGAAGTTATCCAAGGATATATGTATTTTTAATCGAAATTAAAAACAATGCTTTGATCGCGAAACAAAAAGTATTAGTTTGTATAATTTGTTATTTCTGTTAATATTTATTTAAGTACTTTTCCATTATAGCGCATTTTTTAAAAAAAGCTTGGCGCGATTCGGACATCAGAAAGTGAGATATGTTGCGAAAATATATAAACAGCTATGAAAACAAATCTAATGAACTTTTATCTTTGTTTATATATGCACTTATATGCATAAAAAAATCGTTTCTAAATATATATAATTTTTTATATATATACAAATTACGGCACAGATTTCAGATATGAACCGGGGGCACAGATGTCATATTCGCCCCATATTGGCGCGATTTTTTTCTGTCGCCAATATCATATAGGCAACATGTACTTAACTTGCGCCAAAGTGTCGTTATTTTGCTTGATGTGGTAATTTGGATTATGTTGTTTATGCTATTGATGTTTTCGCCAAATTGGCAACCGAAATAAATCGCGCCAATATGGGGCGAATATGACATCTGTGTCGAACCGGGATACCTAACTGGCACCAAAATGGTGTTATTTTGCCTCCTATGGTAACCCGGCTATTGTTTTTTATTTATTAATGAATTGTTTATTTACTTTTATTTTCTGTTTTTTAATTATATAAACTGCTTTGTTCTATAGTTATTATTCAAACTTTTATTTATTTATAGTTATTTCCTTTTCAAAATGATAGCAAATAATTGAAAAATATATAAGTAACTGGTATTCGAAAGTGAGATTTCTGGCAAATTGGCGCCATAGAAAAATCACGCCAACCCCCATGCGTATATGACATCTGTGCAAAAATTACATCTGTTTCTTTATAAAATGGGTAAATAGCTTTTTTATATTAAATTGTCGGCACAGATGTCATATACGACCATATTGGCGCGTTTTTTTTTTTTTTTTTTTTTTTTTTTTTTTTTTTTTTTTTGACGCCGATGTCATATACGCACCGGGTACTTAACTGGTGCCAAAGTGTCGATATTTTGCTTGTAATGGTAACCCGAATGTTGTTTATGCTGTTGATGTTTTCGCCAAATTGGCGTCGGAAAAAAATCGCGCCAATATGACATCTGTGCCAGATTGGGCACAGATTGGGGCGATTTTTTTATGAAGCCAATGTCATATACGCAACGGGTACTTAACTGGCGCCAAAGTGTCGTTATTTTGCTTGATGTGGTAACCCGGATTATGTTGTTTATGCTGTTGATGTTTTCGCCAAATTGGCAACCGAAAAAAATCGCGCCAATATGGGGCGAATATGACATCTGTGTCCCAGATTTTATACATATGGAAAAAATTGCTTGTGAGTATGAAGCAGTAAATAGGTTGCCAGAAAATACGTTGGCAAACTTCTTTCTAGCCAAGAAACTTTTCTCCGAAGTATTGTACATAAGCAATGATTGATAGAAATGCATTTTTAATTATGATATGCGCTTTTAAGTTTCACTACATTTATGCATACTATACTGTGTGTATAAATGCAACAGTTCATATGCAGGGCTACACAAAAGAATTCGTAAGGGTTACTGAGTATGAGAGTAAATTGCTTAAAAGTGGTTTTTAATGCAGTTATGCATTTTTACGCTGAACTGCATTTAGTTTCCTAAGAAATGTTTGAAGAATATAAATAAAATGATATACATGGTCACGCAAAGAATTGGATACATAACCGTCTATGGATGATAATATCTGGAAATGTGATTTCAGTAGTTTTAAGAGTAGTTTAAATTAAATTTTAGCTAAAAAGCGGCATGTAATAACGGTACTATTGGCTATGGACGGTAACTGCTGAAATCAATTTTTTAATTTTTTTATGCGCTTTCTAAAATGTTTACTTAGTTATCTTGGTACTTCTTAGTTATCCCGTCGACCAAATTACTGTCGCCAAATTGTAAGATTAATTGCCAATAATGGTTGCCATTAATTAATTAATTAAATGCCAATAATGGCCAATAAAACCATTAATTCGACGTTTATTTGTATTTTTATTAATGTTTTACTATTGATTTGGCGGTTTATATAATTTGGCGAAATTGGTCGACGGAATATCTAAGAAGTAACGTTATCTTATTTACCTTATTTCCCTGAATATCGAAGTTTTGTTAAAGCATTTATTGTGTGTTGGAAAGTGTTTCATATTCTATGTTTAACGCACGATTTTTCTTTCTTCTTTAGTCTTATTTTGCATTTATTTTATTTTTAATTTTTTAGTCTTATACTGCTTTATAGAAACTTTGGCACAGTTGTCATATACGTTATCATATATTCGCGCGATGTTTTTCCGACGCCATTTTGGCGAAAACATCAACAGCATAAACAACAACATCCGGTTTACCATATCAAGCAAAATTACGACACTTTGGCGCCAGTTAAGTACCCGTTGTGTATATGACATTATTGTCAGAAAAAAATCGCGCCAATATGGGGCGCGTATATGACATGTGCCGAAACTTTAATATTTAATGTTTAAACTCTTCGCTCCACTCCCCTTGCATATAGTATACACTATAACACGGATAGCGCAAAATAATAGATAGTTTGGTACTTTTCCACTGTAGGGGCTTTGGCATTTTTTTAAAAAAGCTTGGTGTAATTTGGTCATCAGAAAGTGAGATTTGGGTACTTTTCCGTTATGCCGACACCATTGTCGCCAAGCGTAATAGTTGGCGCAAAATCGTGAATTGAAGCATTTGAAAAATAAAAGAAAAACCATTGCCGATACTAAAGTGAGCATTTAAAAAATATAACATTTGAAAATTCCAGACTTTTACGAACTATTTCATCAAATCACAAATATATACTTAAAATAATGAACAAATAACTGCTATAAAATAAAGCAATAAAATAAAACTCATATTAAACTGCTGGCATAAAATTACAAATATCTTTTAGCATTTTGAAATAATTGGCGCATTAGCATACATTTTGGCATGGTGTCCGTATAACGGAAAAATGTCGAGATTTGTTGTCAAATCATATAAACAGGAATGAAAACAAATTTGATGAGCGTTTTTGTTTGTTTTATATGTATATTATTGATGTTTTTATGTACAAATTACATCTGTTTCTGTATAAAATTACAGAAACGGCTTTTTTATGTTAAATAAATCGTATAAATATCGAAAAAAAATGCGTGTGTATATAAAATGAAACAGTTAGGTTCCCGGAAAATATGTTACCAAATTTCCTTTTTCGCCAAGGCACCTATACTGGAAAAGTACCTAAATCACATTAAAATCGCGCAGTTAGGAGCTCACAAAGTACACCGTTGTCTATTGGCGGTTATTTTATTAGTAGCATCGGGAGGAAGATGTAAAGATGTACTTTAAATTCTCACCCATAGATTTCGAAAAAATATCTTAAAAGAGTGGAGTTTAAATTAAATTTCGGTGACCTCCATTATGAAAGATTAATGGTTTTAAATGGGAATTTCGCCAAATTAGCCAGCTATCGCCAAGTTGGCTAACATTTGGCGCTACTGTGGTAACCCTGCATTAATATTTTTCAACAATTACTCATTTCAATGAGGCGGTCCTACCGGAATAGTGAGGGACACACAGAGACTTGGATTTTATATAAATAGATAGATTTGGTTCTTGTCTATGTTACCGATTATTTTAGTCATCTGTTCACATAAATTCCTTTATATGAATACATTCATTTCATTTACATGAAAAGTCGTATTCATGATAATTTAAATTAATAAATTTGTAAGGAAAGTTTCATTATTTCTTACATTCCATTAGTTACATTCCATTATTTCTGTTATACGCACAATAACTGAACTTAATTAATGGTACATTATTCTCTAAGAAGGACGCTGAAGGCATTACCCCCGGACATGCAGACACTATTAAATATTTATTTATGAATTATGAGCTGTTTGTTTTGTCAAAATCGATTTATTTCCTATTTCGTGGACGTTGCTGCAGGAGAAGAAATTTGGTTATTTTCATGTTACATGAGTCAATTTATCTCATGGTATTTATTTGGTCACGTTGTGCAGTAATACAGAGATAAATATAAATATTTTACGTTAAATTTTGTTAATTATGATATTTTGTTCTTGTTCACTGTATGTAATTGAAAAAAAAATTTGGTGAGTAAAAACATGCTTACCAACATTCAACTAAATTTCCATAAAATATAAGTTAAATTGACCCAGGTTATATCCGTTACTAACCAGAAAATTTATTTGGTGTATCATTATACATTTAAAATCATGTTTCTCTATGAAATCTATTTGAATTAATTTCTTTAATAAATTTCTGATTCGAAACGTGTTTAGCCTGGGTCAATTTAACTCACATTTTACAGAAGTTTAAGGGAAAGTTGGCAAGTATGGTAAAAACAAACAATGAAGAACAGTTTAAGATGGATATTAATTGGTATGAATTTTTTAAATAGACCTGAGCGCCTTTCAAAAGATTTTTGAATAATAGTTTAACTGTAATCTTTTGTCATCGATTAATTTTTCTAAACAGATCATATCGAAATTAAAAATGTATTGGGGTAGTATATATAATTAGATATCACATGCAAAGGAAAATAGTACTTCAAACAGGCCTTAATAAATTTTATTCCAGCTGACTCTCATCATGTGACAATTTGTCACAAATTTACACACAGATGCGCAGGTGCTATGTGATTTTTGGAATCCCAATAAACACAAATTTTCTTGTTTTTTCACACTACAATGCAGTAAATAATAATGTATTTTATTTTTCCAATTTTATTTTTTGTGACCAATATGCATATATCGCATGCATAGCATTACCTTCAACAGCGCTCTCTTTTGTCCAAATTTTTAATATTTTCCATGTCACACAACATGTTATACCTCGCGAATAGTTTTCTTTAAATCCCATCTCTTCGACCTAGAGATCATTTTCGCCTCATTTTATTCTTGCTCTGGACTTAAAATACCCAGTATATTTATATGTATAGGTCATTCTACCACAAATGTTTTTCTTTTACGACAAGATAGTTTGTTTCTGACAGAATAGTAAAACAAAATAATGTTTTCGGGATTTTAAGTACTGCAGCACATTAAAAATATATATTCGTTGAAAATTGATGTTTTGCGAATTTTTTTATGTATTTTTTTAATAAATAGAAGTATACTTGTATTTACCATTATGTGTTACATAATTTTTCTCTATTAACATTTCCCTTTATTTTATATTTGTGATAAATATATTATGAATTCAATAATAAATTTTGTTTGTCTCTAAATTCATTTACATATAATTTTTTTTAATTTATTTTTTATTGTTAGCTGAAAATGCCCACATTGTCCTTTCTCATTAATCTAGAAGTATTCTCACTGAACTAGAAATGATCATGAACTTTAAGTACCCACCATTCTTGGTTTAAAAGTTAAGTATCATTAATTTAACAAAAGTAAGCTTTTAATTCATATATGTAAAGCTTTTCGGAGACGTTTACCGAAAGTTTCAGATACTATGCAAAATAAGCCTGGGATCGGGCATTAGGAAATTAAACATTGTGTGTTTGTACCCTCAGTATTTACATTCCTCTTTCTTAAAAAAAATTAACCCCATAAAATAAATTACGCACCAAATAATAAAATAACTGTACGCTCACACACATAAATCATAAAAGAGGAGAAAGATGAATATATCGCTCACCCGCAAGAAATGCGACACAACTCACAAAAATTCATTTTTCATTTTATTTTATTAATAGGTTTGTCATAGGCGTCTTGCTACAGGAAAAGTATCCAGTTCCAAGTGTAGTTATCCAGAAAATCGCTTTATTACGCTATATGTCCATTCGTGTCCAGAGAAGGGGGGGGGGATTTTTGTGGGGAAGAAAAATTACTAAAATATTCAAACCTCATCTACGCCTTCATTCTTATAGTCCAGACAATAGAGACCGTATAGGGACTCTACCTAGCAAAATTAATGGTAGTACTGGAAATCGACTTTCTAGATGTTTTTTGGTCGCTAAATCCGAATTTGTAACTTCCCACCAAAATTTCCCCCGGCAACCCCCTCAAATTTTGGTAAAAAGCCCCCCAAAAGAGGTTTTTATTAAAAATTTATTGTTTCATGTTGTGTATTGTATTGTTGTTTTTTATTGTTTCAGGGGAAAAGTAGCTAGAAATTCAGAAAGTAGACAAAATTTGCAACAAATTAGATATATGACATTATGACTTAGGATGAAGGGGAAGGGGAGATCTGCCTCGGAACATGCTCCGCAGTACTGCGTGGACTAAGTTGCGCAATTCCACTTAACCACTCACACGTTTACATTCGTCCTCCCATCTCCCCTCCGAACGTTCTCTATAAGGTTTACTTTAAGTTTTTTGGGTCGCTGAATCCAAATGTTTAACTTACAACCCCCCCCCCCCCCCCAAATAGTTGTTTTTAACTTCAATTTCTTATTGTTTTAGGAGAAAAGCATTAAGAAATTCAGAAACTAGACAAAATTTGCAACAAATAGGATATATGACATTGTGACGTAGGATAAACGGGGAGAGAGGGGGCTGCCTCGGAACATTCCCCGCGCGCTTTTCTCAAAAACCAAATTTTTTCAAAAAATCAATTTTTGGGGGAGTTGCCGGGTGAAATTTTTGTGGGAAGTTACAAATTCGGATTCAGCGACCCAAAAAACACAAAGTGAGTCGAAATCCAGGACTAGTATTAATTTTGCCAGATAAAATCCCCTATTGCCTGGACTTCATCATTTAGTGCACGTAGCGTCGCAGTGCATGTTCCGAGGCAGCCCTCACCCTCCCCGTTTATCCTAATTCATAATGTCATATATCCTATTTGTTGCAAATTTTGTCTAGTTTCTGAATTTCGTAATGCTTTTCATCCAAAACAATAAGAAATTTAAGTTAAAAACAACTATTTGGGGGGTGTTTCGGGGGGGGGGGGGCGGCAATTTTGGGGGGAAAGTTAAAAATTCGGATTCAGCGACCCAAAAATCTTAAAGTAAACATTATAGAGAAAGTTCGGAGGTGAGATGGGAGGGCGAATGTAAACGTGTGAGTGGTTAAGTGGAATTGAGCAACTTAGTTTACGCAGCACCGCGCGCATGTTCCGAGGCAGATCCCCCCTTCCCCTTCATCCTAAGTCTTAATGTCATATATCTAATTTGTTCCAAATTTTGTCTACCTTCTGAATTTCTAGATTTTTTTCCCCTAAAACAATAAAAAAATGGAATTTTGTAATAAAAACCTTTTTGGGGGAGCTTTTTACCAAAATTTGGGGAGGTTGCCGGGGGAAATTTTGGTGGGAAATTACAAATTCGGATTCAGCGACCCGAAAAACATCTAGAAAGCCGATTTCCAGTACTAACATTAATTTTGCTAGGTAAAATTCCCTATTGCCTGGACTATTAAGGATTTTGCGATTTTTTGCAACTTTTTATTGCTGCATGTAGAACTAAGTGCTATAATTTCATGTCACAGTAAAAACATGCGAATATTCGTTTGCCTGTGAAATTTACTTTTGTCCAGATGTGTCACTTTTTTTGCGGGTGAGCGATATACAGTGTGTCCACGTATAATCTGACCGACCATTATTTTCGCAACCGTTGGTCCTAGATGCATACTTCCAATTACAAAAATGGTTTAAATAAGATAGAGAATTATTTTTAAAGCGATTTGAGTCAAGAAAAATATTTATTAAAAAATTACGAAATTTAAATTTTTATTCGGTGCCCCGGTCCTATAAGTGATATTTAGTAAAAATTTACTGTGACACTAACAAGTAATATAGAAAAAGTCCCATTCATGACTTAAATCCGATTATAATGTAATATTATTATGATTTTCGACGCTTACCACCTTATACATACTTATATTAGAGCATAACATTAAAAAAAAATCGGATAGATTACCGTCAACAAGTTTAAGAAATGGTTTTAGATTAGACAAAATAAACCTGCGATGGTTGTGTTTTTTAACTTTTATAATTACGTTTTATGTATTTTTTAACACTAAATAAAAAAATTACCTTCACTTTTAACCATCATGTCAGGATTTTTCGCAAATCGTAAATTTAAATAATAAAAAATAGCGAAACATCTTATACTAAAAAGTAGATGTAAGACTTTTTATTCAGTTTAATTTGATTTAATTCAATAATTTATTCAATTTTGTGACATACTGGGTTTCTTACAGCTAAACAGCTCAGGATTCTGATGAGGTTGGGAAGAGAGGGGGATCAATTTTAACTTTGAGCTTTTTAACTTTGAAATTTGCGATTTGAGAAAAATCCTCACGTGATGGTTTAAAATGAAGGTCATTTTCGGATTCAACGCTAAAAAATACATGTGAATCAATTTTCAAAAATTAAAAAACGTGGCACAACCTAAAATTTGAAAGACGGTGTAATCTAACAGCCTTTTAAAATATGTATCATTTTTGTAACGAATTGAGGTTGTTGTTTTTCATCCTTTTAACAAAAATTCTGTTATTTTTATCCTCTTATATGTTCAGTACAAATTGTATATTTTGCAGTAATATCTCAGAATGATTAAAGATTTCAAAGTTATATTGCAATGCTAATTTTACTCTCAACCATTTCCTTAATATATCTGACGATAATTATATTTCTACTAAATTTGTGAATGACCCCTAATTTGTAGCAAAAAATATGCTCCAACTTTAAACAGCTATTACTCGGTCAATTTTAATCGTAGAATAACAGGACTTTTTTGGCTTTACTTGTCAATGTAACAGGAAAATTTTACTAAATATAACTTATAGGACCGGGGTACCGTATAAAAATTTTGATTCTGTAACTCTTCGCTAAATTGTTTTTTTCGCTTCAAACTTTTTTTATCTTAACTTTGCACCTAATTTTGATCATTTTTGTAGCTGGAAGTATGCATCTAAGACCAACGGTTGCGAAAGTAAAGGTCTGTCAGGTTATACGTGGACACACTGTATATCTATATAAGTATTCATACATGTATGTATATGCAACTTACATGATAAAATCTGTTAATATATAAAAATTATACAGTACAAAAGCTTAAATCCGGTATCATTGGATCATGCGATTTAAAGTAGGTACAGAAATAAAACAAATTATAAAATTTAAACGACTCATCCTGCTAAATATAATTACAAATTGATAAGCTTTTCTTCTATTTGCTCAACGTTGCGGTTAGAAAGAATTTAAATTTTTATTTGGTATAATATCTTTTCTTTAATTTCTTTTACACAAATATGATCTTTTGAACATTATCGGTTAAAAAAGATCTTTCTACAGCTTTTGAAATGTTTGCACATTATTTTCCGATGAAATTTCCAGCTAATTTCTGGAATTTTCTAATGATTAAACGACCCCACTTTCGAAACGAGCTTTATAAAAGAGACATTTAATTTTACATTTTTGTAACAGAACAAGAATCTTTTTTTTTTTGGTTATTATTAAATTCTAAACACGATTAATTTAACGTAAAGAAAGATTATCATATATTAACTTTTCTCTGAAAAATTTTAAAAGTTTTTTTTTTGACAGCTACTCCTATTTACCTTTTTTTAATGTTTCGCTTAAATTTTGATTGGTTGGAAGCAATAATATAAACGACAAATTAAGGATAACATTTTGTACAGTGGCGCCAATTTTCAAAATTAAAAATGAAACTTCACACATGCATTCGAAAACGAGGTAAACTCATGAATATGTAAATCGTTCAACAATATTTTTACGCTATTCATCTACGAAATTTTTCAAAATATTTAGTGAACATCTGGCCGCGTATCAACATTTTGCAACGTATACTAAAATATAGAAACATACATAAATACTTTAAAATATTTTCTTCATTAGGGGAACTATTTCAGGGATTTTTAAAAACAGCCGTAGGTGGATTTCTAAGTGGAGGATGAAAGCAGAACTTTGTTATGATACAGATTACATTAGTGTAATTGGGCAATTTCGGTACAAATAAAAATTAAAATCGCCATTTTTATAAAATTTCGAAATTTTGAGTTACCGAGACCCTTTAAATAAAGCAAAATATTTGACCACAAAAATAATTTTCTTTAGCCCCTTCAGAGTGTAGAAAGATCCATCCCCTCTCTCAATCATTAAAAGACATAAATCACATAAAGGAATAAATAATGCACAAATGAAAGTGCATTTGAGTAATCGTTGCTAACTTGAGAAAAATACTGTTGAAAAGACTGCGATTGGGTGACACATGGAAGATTTTAAAGTCACATTCGCATTTAATCTAATACTTTATACAAAATTAAATAATAAACATTCATCAAAACGTCAATAAAATCATTTTAAATCTAGTGACCAAAACACAATTCAGTGAGAAGGGCAAAGACTATAGCCAGGATAAAATAAAATCAAAGAATTTTAATAATAACTCAGCAGTTAAAAATTTAGTAAAATTTTATTATAAAACTTACTATCATTAATATACAGATGGGTGACAAAATAATACGAACACCCATGAAAAAGGTATGGTCCATTTCAAAGGACCAGAACGCGCATGTCACTTTGCACTCAATTCTGCCACCTAGTGGTTATGAAAGGTAAGGTATCAGTCGCTCAACATCAGTCATAGGTGTTGCATGCGCTTACCATACGCCCTGGAAAACTCAGTAATGACTGACTTGTCAGAGTTCGAAAAATGAATGATTGTTGGAATGCGGTGCGCTGGTTGCTCCGTGCCAGCCAATTATTAAATCCAACCAAAAACAGCCAATTATTTGGGGCGTGCAAGGAGTACTGTGTCAACCGTTATGACAGCCTACACGAAATGCGGTAAATTGTCGTCTGCGAAGTACAACAGTGGACGGAAAATAAAGCTTTCTGGGAGGGATAAAAGAGAGTTGACACCCACAGCGGTCAGAAAGTGCAGGCAATCTTTAACCCAGATAGCGTCATATATAAATAGTCATCTCCAGAATCCATTTCAGCAAGAAATGTCCAAAGGGAACTTCGTGCTTCGAACATTTATGAAAGAGTTTCAATTCGTACGCCATTGGTGTCATAGGTGTTCGTATTATTTTGTCACCCACCTATATGTATATATTATATTCTAAAAGTGACTACTGTACACTTAAGGGGCTTATAAAAACCTTTTAATAAACATATCCATTAGTTTCGCACACATATCTCGAGATAAATAATGATAAAAAAAATGTTTGCAAAGTTTAAATTAAAAAAATGAACTTGATAAACAAAAATCTTTTTTGAAAAAACTATTACTGATTTTTTCCTGCAATAATAAATTATTAAATCTTTAGCAAAATGCATTTTCGTTTCTAAAAGACTTACTTCATCATGTTTTGATGTGTATGTCATAGTAAAATCTGAGGTGCATAGGTTTTGAAATATAAATCTTTCTTTTTTTTCTTATTGAGCGTCAGCAATCAAAAATATTGAATACTTCTTTTCGCCTAAAAAAAAGAAAAATCCAAAACACATTTCAATATATTTATTGAATATTGGCACGCAAGAATCCAATAGCTCACCGCCTTAAGACTGAAAGAACATCAGCGATGGGAGATATAGTGAGATAGAAATGGAGTGAAATCCCATAGAAGAGAAAATATTTTATCCATCAAATAATCTTTCTCTAAAAATAGAGAAAATGTTTAACGTGTGTATCCTGTGTTATACCTATGAGGTTAAAACTTGTCAAGAGATGCATTTTTCTGTGAATAGGGAAAATCTATATAATGTATTTATCTAGTATTAAATTCGTTATCATGAAATTCGTTTTATAACATTCAGCTGAAATAGTGAAAAACGTAAAATTAAATTCTTTTCTTATAAAACGTTACTTCAGCCCCTAACTCAATGATTTCTTATCATAATTGTATGAATGTGGCTCGGATAAATCTGCATTTTGGTTTGAAATTCAGAAAGCGTCAAGTTACAAAAACATTACACTCTCAAGATAAAACGTTGTCAGAAAATAAACATTTACGTAATAGCAAAGAGTAAAGAAGAATATGTTCATGAAGTTGGTTATATTTTGCATTAAACTATACACTAGGTTAGCTAATTTTATAGCAAGTAATACTTCCCTTCCAGCAATAGACTTATATCTCAAATGTTTTAAAAGTGAGTAAATTAAAACCCGCAGATTTTCAAAATAAATAGGTAAATAGGTAGTTAAAATACATAAATAAAATTCGTCACTGAAACATACGTGAAATTTTACGTACTATTTTCAACACTTTCTAACATAGTTGAAAAGTTTTTATGAAATAGGTTTGTCTGGACGTGACCTAACTCGCGTAAATATACTTGGATTGCATATAATTGATATTTATGTTATGGAGGTTACCATGGCAAGTGTAGTATTAAAAAGGAATTGTATAGCATTTACAGTTCATTTACAGGGGCTCTCAAAAGAATTTCGTAAATTTTGGTCTATAGGGGGAAATCTTTTGCATTCAATGTTAAACTGTTTCACGCATAATGAAATTGATATAAATCACTGAGTTCGACTACAAAATGCTTTCTATAATAGAATATTGTATTCATAGCATGCGTCGTTCATTTACATGGACACACAAAATCGTTCGGTTACAGCACTGCCTACGAAGAATAATTGGTGGAAGTGCATTTTCAATTCTGGTATGCGATTTTAAATTTTTTGCATATAACTTGGTGTGTATAAATTCTGTAGGTCATATACAGGACTATACAAAATAATTCGAGTACATTTCTGCTTATTGACGATAATTGCAGATGGGGAATTTACAATTGTGATATGCGTTTGCTAACTTAATACATTTTTGCATTCTATGTAATATACGTACAAATCTATAGCTCGTATACAAAGCTCCATAAAATAATTCGGATATTTTTCCGATAATAGATGGCAATTGCTGAAAGTGGGCTTTCAATTGTGTTATGCGCTTTCCAAATTCTTTACTTAGACATTATCTTTCACTTTAACAAACAATGAAGTTTTGTTACACTATTCTGAATGTGTTGGAAAGTGTTTATTAATTTATGCTTGACGTATAATTTTTCTTCCTTGTTAATTAATTTTAAATAACTTTCCATTACTTTGACACTTGCATTATAGATGTAAATATAGATGTAAATTGTTGCATTATGATTTATTTACCAATTAGAATAATTGTGTTAAAATTAATCTACTTGCATTATAGTATTTGTCGACTTAATTTTCTCTTCAAAAAATTAAACGACGTTTAGAGAGTTATACTTGAGACGAATATGTCATACTGAAATGAAATATTTCTTCACCCGCGTTCAAATCAATCGTTATAATGGTTTCAACTTAAATATTTACTTGACAATTTTAATGTTGAATGTTTTGTTATTATCATTAAAGTTTAGAGCGATATGCATTAACTCTTTATTAAATGGAGTGATTTGACGACTAATGATCGTTATGCGATTTTTTGACCGTTACACGATTTTTAGGTGCGTTCGTAATTATATAAATACGTAGCACCAATAGTCGTCGTTCAGTCCGTCTGTCCGTCTGTCTGTCCGTCCGTCCGTCCGTCCGTCTGTCTGTCCGTCCGTCCGTCCGCATATAACAGAGCAAAAATTATCCAACCGAATGGTCTGAAATTTTAAATATATGATTGTTGCACAATTTTGTCGAGCCCGGTTGTATAGTTTAATTACAGGGACATTCAAAAGTTTTTCTTTACATTATGGCCAATTGGAGAAAAATTATTGCAAGTGCATTTTAATGATGTTACAGTCTTCCGAATGGTCTGAAATTTTAAATATATAATTGCTGCAAAACTTTGTTGAGCCATTTCAGATTTTATGAAAATTGGATGTACAGTTTAATTACAGGGACAGTCAAAAGTGTTCCGTTACATTACGGACAATGGGAAAAAATTATTGCAAGTGCATTTTAATGATGTTACAGACCATGCACTTATGAAGTGAAAAAAAATATACATTCAGTACAATATGGAGTGCAAAAAATATTTGTAAAACTAGTTATAGTACGAACGCACCTCATTTGCCATGTTTGACGAGCAATTTCCTACTTGTTGACATTATGATAGTTATGCGATTTGAGAAACTAGGTCAATGTGCGGCATAACTACATATATTTTGTTTCTATCTCATAAAAGGCTTTTTAATGTTTGACGATATATAATATTATATTATAAATTGACATCATGTCGTCGTTATATACGTTGTAATAATTCTAATATGATATGAGATGTAAATTTCCAACTGGGTGAAGAATGTTCGAACTGGGATTCGAATCAGGGATCTCTTGGCTGAAGCCGAAATGCTCTGCCAACTGAGTTATACAGAATTAAACTTGGGGGGGGGGGGGTGATTTATTTCACCTAGCTAACTTTATTGATCATAGCAAATGGAGTGATATTTGAATCAGTTCAACAGAATAAGTCTCAAGTAATGGAATTCCAATAAGCGTTGGATACGTAATTACCCCAGATTAATTTTAACACAATTGTTATAATTGATAAATAAATCATATGAGATGCAAATTTCCACTTGGAAATTTAATTGTGTGGTAAAATAGACCCTCCAGATTCGTCCGAGATAGCTCAGTCGACAGATCATTGGCAGTTTCAGCCAAAAGATCACTGGTTCGAATCCTGTCCCGGACATTTTTCACGCAGTTTGAAATTTACATCTCATATGTTTTATGTACAGTTAGAATTAGAATAATTGCGTTAAAATTAATCTAGTGTAAATATATGATATTTGCAATTCTCCAACCTGACTCACCGAAATGTAGATTTGCCGACTATTGAACCTGCCTTTGCTTCGTTCACTCATGTACAAAATGAAATGAAGTATATCCTTTGAAAAATCAAGTGAGAAAAAGTAAAAAGTAAAAAGTGACAGATTTTAGTTGTTAGTTCTTATGGTACCCAACATGATGTCCATAGAGTCATCTGAGTAAAGCAATTTACCCTATAAACGTTTTATCCGATTAAGTATGCTTTTCAATCTTAGCAAAAGCGATGATTGCGTGGTGTACATAGTGTCCTGTACATACGTGTGCGTTTATTTGTACAGTGAATAAATTCGTGGCCAACATTTATATAGCGTAGTTTATATACTTTCGGTCTCAAAACATGGCAACGCAATTGCGCTCATTTAGAGTTTACTTGATTTTCTTAATCATGCTATTAGCATATAACTGATATCTTAAGGCCTTTTTGTAAGCAAAAAATTTACATGAGGAATTCAGTGCGATGATATTTTACTGGCATAATTCCTATCCAGATGGAAAATGATCTCGCATTATAAACAAATTATGTTTAAGAACTTGGAGCTATGTGCACCAGATGTTACACATTATGAAGCAATTTAAACACTTGTACATTTAAAAAAGTTTACAGAAGTGCTAACCCAATAATATCCGCAAAGTTGCAAATGCCGATTATAAATAGGTATAAATTAGTGATAATCTTTTAAGCCGCTTATGATTGTAATATACATCCAATTACAAATATATAAAAGTAAAGTATAGCCTTTAGATGTAGGATTTGTTTGCATGGGACTATACACATAATAAAATACAAAATTTTATTTTTTTATGGCCCACATTTTCCACTAACTCAAATTCCTAAAATGCTGCCCTGCTCATTATAAAAAGTGCAATTCCTTTAAGATAAAACATTCCAAGTTATGATACTTTTCGCTTTATATGTTTTCACATTTTTACGCGAAGTTTAGTCAAAAAAGTATGTAATTGTCGTTCATAATACACTAATTACATTTTGAACATTCGGCCTTTTGGGGAAAAAAAGATCCCCCCATACTAACTCTGATGCAAATCAATGTATAAAAATATGACTTGTATCAATCGATAAGATATAACGTCTATTATTTAACGTTGCACTGCAACTTTGCTTAGCGTGCAGTCTCCATATAGAAATAATAACAAATTGCAAAGATTTCATTACTTAATTATTTTCACATCATATTTGGATTCATAGATAAATTTTATCTTCGGATATTAAATTGGAAATTTATTCGGTTACATAGCTTGAGAATTATGCAGATTTAAAGTTTGGAATTCTTAATGTTAAACTTATTTCAATTGTTGGAAAAGAGATTGCTATGCAGGTAGTTTTTAAAGCATAAAATGAAAAAATACTTAGTGGAATTTTTCGAACTGTAATATTGGATTTGCATATTTGAAGCTTCTAAATATATCTTTTCCCCCATATAAGACTTCAACAGAAATGGAAATATGCGCAGGTCTTGAGCAGTTTTTATTTTCGAATACTTACTGTTTCCCAATACTTACTGTTTCCCTTTTGTATGACAAATTCTGCGATTAAATAAAACGAAGAGTATTCGGAAATAGAGACTCTCAAATGTAGGAATTGTGCAACCCTTTCCGCCTTCACATTCATTCTACTTATTTCTTTTAAACATTATGAATTAGTCATTGTTTGAATACAGATTTCATTATTTCAAATGATAGATATATTACGGACTTTGCAAATTCATATTTTTTGCAATACTTCTAGCAAGTATATTTTTATACGAAAAAAAGTATATAACGGATTTTTTCATTCACAAAATTTAAATATTTTTGGAAATTTTCTCTAAAGTTTTGGTTTATCTGGTCATGTTTGTTTGATTAGTAATTTTATGAAAGTTTTTAAGAAAATGCAAGACAAATACAAACTCATATTATACGCTTCTGTTTATGAGCGAAAGCAAAAGTTTAATTATTTTACATTTAACAGAATGAATGCAGTATTATTTTTATCTAGTATGAGGAAATGTCTGCGAGGAATGCTTTCAAAGAGATTCTTTTTAATGGTGTGTAAGTAAAATCTTCTTTGTACGTAAGATTAAGAAAAAAAATGCAAATGTTTATTTGCTTTTTTTTTTCTTTTTTTAAGAATATCAAAAACTTTTGACCTTGCACTTTTCCTGTCATTCATGAGTATGAATATGTCGACCTCGAAAATGGACTGGTCAAAGACATACATTTAATATTTCATATTTAAAATCATTGTTTTATTCTGGTAAAAAAAGATAGCGAGCAATTGAAAAATTTCTATTCTTCTCTTTAAGGTAAAGGTACTTTTTGATTTACTTAAGGTTAAGTTTTGAGTTTAAACATTTCCGTGTCCTTCAAAAGCAATGAGTTACATTGCTATCGAAGGATGACCAAAAAAATAGAAGGGACTGCTATAATTTCAGTTATATTTATATATAATGAAGCATAAATATACAATATATGTATAATTTTAATAAATTTTTCAATTAATTTTCAGCCGTGAAATTACGTTCTAAATTATTGAATATTAAATATTTTAATTATCACAATGCTAACTCAGCGTAAAACCAACAGATTGAAAAATGACCAATTCGGAAATCGAAACCAGAACGTTAGAATAAAGCTCCAATGCTTTACAATTTGAGCTCAAATGTTAAAGCATTGGGCGTTATTCCAAGCACAAGGGTTCGATTCCCGGCTATGACATTTTTCGCTGTGCTTGTTTTAGTCTTATTTTGCAATATGATAATTCACGTATTTAATATTCAAAAAAGATATGAATTTTAAACGCCTATAGAACATTTACAGATTAAAAAATACATTCTCATTTCAATGTTATTCATTCTTTTTTTTACAAACCATGCAAATTTCGTACTGCACTTATAACTGAATAAAAGATCTAATCAATAAAAATAGATGACTGTCACACCCACCCACACACACACACACACACACACGCGGGCATATATACAGGGTGTCCTAAAAAGGACTGACTGATTTTAAAATTCAATAGCATGCAAACGGTGACAGATATTTAAAAAATTCTTACAGGAAGGTTATGTATGAGGTCAAAAGTTTTTTTACAGTGATTTTCGATTTTAGTTCGAATTAAAAACAATAGATGGCGCTGTAAGCAATAGGCGCTAAATACAGGCTCGATTTTTTGGCTTTCTCTTCTTTCATGCGGAAAAAGGAGATTAAAATGTATTGAGTGGATCCTGAAGGACCAAAAATCGAGCCTGAATTTAGCGTCTATTGATCCCAGCACCCTCCATTGTTTGTGATTCGAACTAAAATCGAAAATCACTGTAAAAAAATTTTGACCTCATGCATAACTCCCCTGCAAGAATTTTTTAAATATCTGTCACCGTTTGCAAGTTATTGAATTTTAAAATCAGTCAGTCCTTTTTAAGACACCCGGTATATATATATACAGTCGAACCTCGTTATTCCGACACTCTACGGACCAGAACAAAGTGGCGTCATAAGCGGGGTGTCGCGGTAACCGGAGTTGGAGAACAATATGATTATAAAAAGCTGTATTTTTAAGTAATTTAAGACAATTTCAAATTCATAACTGTTCTTCCAGTTTTAAGCATTAAAACATTATTATTAAACAAAATAAACACACAAAAAATTGAAAAGAATAAAAATCAGATTTATGGTGAAATAATTTTTATTGTTACATGAAATATTGATGAATTAAGGTTTGCTTATCCCTAGATGTGCTTCCTACAATTCTTTTTCCAATATCATACAATGAATTGTAATCAATATTCGTTGTTTCAGAAATGGATGTTAGATAATTGCTGATCGTTTCAATGCAATGCAATGCTTCGGTTTTAGTTGAAAAATGCCTTGTAACTACAAGAAAGCACTGCCTGACCAGAACAAAAAGACCGCAAGTAGACTGGAGTGTCTATCTGGAGCTTAAGTGGGTCATTCATAGAGTTTTGGTTTATTTATTCAGATAAAGGATTGAAGTAAAATTTCTAATTTATCTCAATGGATATTTTAGACACTTTTGTGAAAAGTTTGGCTAAGAAATTTCTTACCGCTTAATTTCCGTGCTTATATGGTGTATTATGAAAAATGGACAATTTTCGAAACCGTCGGGATATCCGGAGTTGAAAATTACACAATGACGTAAAATCCGCAGTTTATTTACATTAAAGTCATATACGGAAAATCGGGACTTTGAAAAACTGACGTGATAAGCGGAGTGACGTGAAAACCGGGTATCGGGATAACGAGGTCCGACTGTATATATATATATATATATATACAAGCACCAATTAAACACAACCCACCACCATCAAAAACCACAACATTATGAACCAAAGCTGTAAGTACAAAAAAAGTGCCAAACAATTTATTACAAGTATCACCATGGAAGAAAAAATAAGAAAGTGGACACCGACAAACAATAGAAAAGCCCATATATTGAACCACGTTCTCAAGGACACAGAACTCAATGACACAAGCATTATGGCCGTCCCCCGTGAGAAAAATAAGCTAAAGCTAAAAATTATTTTTCTCTGTGCCCGAACAACCATTATAATCAAGTGAATAGATTAAAAATGAAAACAGAATAGAAACAAATAATATGAAATGGAAAAATCAATAAAACCCGTTTAAATATTTATAGGATATAAAATAGAAATAATACACAACATACCGATTAATATTTCAGCATTTTTCAATATATCAACTCGCACATGGCTACCAAAATATCGTAAAGATTAAGGTGAATAAAACAGTTAAGAAATCACAGTAATTGATACCAAAGGATGCAGTTAATACATTTTGAAATACCATGATAAATGGAATTAATATAAAATAAAATAAAATAAATAGAAAGTAATTACATTATTTAAAATAACTAAAATGCACTATTAAATTAATTAATTACTATTTAACAATATCGTCAAAATTTAGCTAAAAAATCCGACCTGGTGTAGGAAATTATAACTGAAAAGGAGCTGCAAAAGACAAAATTTATAACTTATCGTCAAAAGACAAATTTTGGTGCTGCCATCTAGTAGTATTTTTATTATTCAAATGTCACAGGATGGAGAATTGAAAGCCTTAGAATGTAAAAAATTTCATTAACAGCAAAACCAAACAAATCCTTATATATAGACAATTATAAACCTAATATAAACCACACTATATATTTTTTAAAAAAACTATTGTTAATAAAGTTAAAAAAAAAAGCATTCAAAATATTCTATTATCTTACTCAATTAAACTACACTAAGAATTTAAATACTTCTATAACATTGATAATATATAGCATATAGCTATATACTATAAAATAAAATAAATTCAATAATAATTAATATAAATTAATATAAATATATATTAAAAATAATATAAAAATCGTTAAAAATAACTATTATATATAAGATAATTATAAAATGAACAGGAAATAAAAAACATAAGGAAGTATATAGAAGATTATCAGATACTTAAATTCCCATTACCTAAAAATCTCAAATATAGTGTGTGGATTATTTTCATACAGCCATAAAAATCCTAAAAGTGTGAATGTGGGACATTCAAACACATAAAACCGATAATAAATTTTATAACACAAAGTGAAAATAGATCAATATTAAAAAGAATAGAGGAATAATAATAAAAATAATTACCCAATTTTAATACATACAGTATAACTTTATTTATATTAAATATACTTATATGTATATTAATCACTATAAAAATGGCATACTATTAGTAATTAATATGATATTGTCCTTAGTAAATTAAAATTTAATAACAAATGATTGTAAATAAGATAAAACTTTAATTAAGCTAAATATAGTATTAATGAAAGTCACCAATTACATATAAAATATCAAATCAACATCCTTATAAAATCCTTATAATATTGATTTTTCCATTTCATATTATTTGTTTCTATTCTGTTTTCATTTTTAATCTATTCACTTGATTATAATGGTTGTTCGGGCACAGAGAAAAATAATTTTTAGCTTTAGCTTATTTTTCTCACGGAGGACGGCTATATTGCTTGTGTCATTGAGTTCGTGGCCTTTACAAATTACAAAACCCTTGAGAACGTGGTTCGATATATGGGCTTTTCCATTGTTTGTCGGTGTCCACTTTCTTATTTTTTCTTCCATGGTGATTCTTGTAATAAATTGTTTGGCACTTTTTTTGTACTTACAGCTTTGGTTCATAATGTTGTGGTTTTTGATGGTGGTGGGTTGTGTTTAATTGGTGGTTGTATATTAGCATTCAAATTATTATGATGCATTTGCGCAAGTAATTATGAATGTAAGCTTTTTATGATGTTTTTAAATATATCTTTTCATATATATGTATATACTATATATATATATATATATATATATATATATATATATACATATACAGTAAACTCTGTCTAAGGCGGAATCGGTCGGGACTGAGAAAATTTTCCGTGGTAGACAATATTCCGGCTTATGAACCCCCCCCCCCCCCCAAAAAAAAAAAAGAAAAAAAAAAAAGAAAAAAATCCCTTGCCGATGACGTTCTTTCATTGATTTTCCTGATTCGAAAATCGGTTGAAAACTGAAATTCTAAAAAATCCTTTGTCTTTATAAATAAATGAGAAACGCTATTCAATTTCTTAGTACTGCTATAATATATGCGAATAGGATGTTTACACGCACAAAAAACAATAAACTTAGAGAATGAAACAGAACGGTATCATGTTGTATTTGAGTACAACCTTAAAGTATAATATTATACTTTAGTATACGTTAGAAAATATATATATTGATAAATGTGCATTCTACTAGAAATAATAACTTTTAAATGCAATTTTGTATAGGAAAAAACGGCATAAGCAAGAACTCCTTAAAAATTAAACAGTTTCTGTTCTTTTGAATTAACTTCTTCGAAGTGTTACACAATTTAACTAACATGCTCGACATTGAGTATTTTTCTTTAAAGTATTTGACATTGAGTATTTGACAGTTTTAAAGTTTGACAAACAAAATGCCTTTCATTATTAAAATATCCTTTTTTCCGCGTTATGCAAAATTTTGGTTTCGGTGAAACCTTAAAATCGTTTCCGTTTCCGCGTTAGACAGATTCCGCCTTATGCAGCATGAATTAATATAATTTTCTATGGGTTCGCCGGGACTTGGAAAATTTTCCGCGGTAGACAGATTTCCGGCTTGCACAGAGTCCGCCTTAGACAGAATTTACTGTATATATATATATATATATATGTTCAACCATTTTTAGGTATGCGCTCGTAATTATATAAATACGTAGCACCTATAGTCGCCGTTCAGTCCCTCCGTCCGTCTGTCTGTCTGCCCGCATATAACAGAGCAAAAACTACCCAACCGAATGGTCTAAAATTTTAAATATATGATTGTTGCAAAATTCTGTCGAGCCATTTCAAATTTTATGAAAATCGGATGTATAGTTTAATTACAGGGACAGTCAAAAGTTTTTCTTTACATTACGGCCAATGGGAAAAATTATTGCAAGTGCATTTTAATGATGTTACAGCCTTTCCAATGGTATGAAATTTTAAAGATATAATTGTTGCAAAATTTTGTCGAGCCATTTCAAATTTTAGGAAAATCGGATGTATAGTTTAATGACAGGGACAGTCAAAAGTGTTTCGTTATATTACGGGGAATGGGAAAAAAATATTGAAGTGCATTTTAATGATGTTACAGAGTATGCACTTTATGAAATACAAAAAATTGTACATTCAGTACAATATGGGGTGCAAAAAATAATTCTAAAACTAGTTATAGTACGAACGCACCTCATTTGCCACATTTGACGAGCAATTTCCAACTTGTTTGTAACTATTTTGGCTTCTTCTATGATTTAATTTTAAATGAAAATTATCGTCTGCTTTATTAAAACTATTCTTTGCTTTAAGATGTTGCTGGTAAATAAACAATGAATCGAAGGTATCTGCACTTTACCAATAGAAATATTCTTATGTAATTATTCAAAAATGAACTTAGAAATACGGTTTTAATATTTCTACACGTAAAATAAGTGACATATTTAATAAAAAGAAACGCCAAATTTTGCATTTGACTGGTGAAAAGGTAAAAAGTGTATGTGCATTAAGGATACATTCACTGCTTATTATATCTAAACTTACATTTCGTATTATAAAAGAAAATCCATTTCCCCAGAAATGTGGCAAAATCTTTAAACATCTATATAGGAACTGTAAAGAAGATGATAAACTCTGAAAAAAGCATAATGTTCAGCGTCTAATACCGCCTAAACTATATTTCTCAGCGTAAGACTATGTCAAGATTGTTGTATAAAAATTAATTGGCAAGTGAAAAATAAAATCACATAGTTACAATTTAAGAGCATTCACAGTTATCGGACTGCAATAGAAAAAGATCCATTTATTATCGAAAATAAGTAGAAAAAGACCTAAAATGTTGGTTCAGAGAAAGAAAGGTAAGTTTTCCGAAATGTTTTATGGTTATTGCAGTATTCTCTTTTAACGGAAAACTTAAAAATAGAAAAGTAGAAATAATATGAAAATTAACTCGGACATGCTTTAACACCCGTTTTCATAAAAGACATCCCATCACTCTAAACAAACAATTTTTCTTGTGTTAAATTCCAGCAAGATACGGCTAGCAGCCACACTCTAATTCTACTGCGTATTTTTTTGAGGAAAAAAAAAAAAAAAGAGAGAGAGAGAGAGAAATCAAATCGGTATTGCGGCTTTTCTGTTTAAATACATATTACCGAAGCCTCTCGACGTGTCTCCAATTAATTATAGTGCATTTGGACTTTAAAAACAAACAAGCTCTTTATAAGCGGAATCTCAAAATATTGGGTGGCCTCTGGAAGATTCTGGTAGAGAAGAGGAACAAAATCAACCTTGAAATTTGAAAAAAAGCTATTTTTCTAGTAAATCAAGATGTAATATGTTAGTTCAACAAAAGGGCTATCAGATTAAACATATCTGAAAATAAAATTCTTAATATGATTAAGAATTAAACAAAGGTTTAATTTAATTTTCCAAAATCGTTACAAAACGTGTGAACATCCTCAATAGACATAGATATGGGTAGATATGTTTTTAAAAATCGATGTAATATGCAATTCTTTCTAATCTTTTGCGTACATTTTGCTTGGAAAAAATATCTTAAAGTTTGTGATTTGTTAGCACAAAAAAATTAACCTCTTTTTAGGTGCGTTCGTAATTATATAAATACGTAGCACCTATAGTCGTCGTTCAGTCCGTCCGTCCGTCTGTCCGTCCGTCTGTCCGTCTGTCCGTCCGTCCGTCTGTCCGCATGTAACAGAGCAAAAACTACCCAACCGAATGGTCTAAAATTTCAAATATATGATTGTTGCAAAATTTTGTCGAGCCATTTCAGATTTTATGAAAATCGGATGTATAGTTTAATTACAGGGACAGTCAAAAGTTTTTCTTTACATTACGGCCAATGGGAAAAATTATTGCAAGTGCATTTTAATGATATTAGAGACTTCCGAATGATCTGAAATTTTAAAGATATAACTGTTGCAAAATTTTGTCGAGCCATTTCAAATTTTAGGAAAATCGGATGTATAGTTTAATTACAGGGACAGTCAAAAGTTTTTCTTTACATTACGGCCAATGGGGAAAATTATTGCAAGTGCATTTTAATGATATTAGAGCCTTCCGAATGATCTGAAATTTTAAAGATATAACTGTTGCAAAATTTTGTCGATCCATTTCAAATTTTAGGAAAATCGGATGTATAGTTTAATTACAGGGACAGTCAAAAGTTTTTCTTTACATTACGGCCAATGGGAAAAATTATTGCAAGTGCATTTTAATGATATTAGAGCCTTCCGAATGATCGGAAATTTTAAAGATATAACTGTTGCAAAATTTTGTCGAGCCATTTCAAATTTTAGGAAAATCGGATGTATAGTTTAATTACAGGGACAGTCAAAAGTTTTTCTTTACATTACGGCCAATGGGAAAAATTATTGCAAGTGCATTTTAATGATATTAGAGCCTTCCGAATGATCTGAAATTTTAAAGATATAACTGTTGCAAAATTTTGTCGAGCCATTTCAAATTTTAGGAAAATCGGATGCATAGTTTAATTACAGGGACAGTCAAAAGTTTTTCTTTACATTACGGCCAATGGGAAAAATTATTGCAAGTGCATTTTAATGATATTACAGCCTTCCGAATGATCTGAAATTTTAAAGATATAATTGTTGCAAAGTTTTGTTGAGCTATTTCAAATTTTAGGAAAATCGGATGTATAGTTTAATTACAGGGACAGTCGAAAGTGTTCCGTTACATTACGGGGAATGGGAAAAATTATTGCAAGTGCATTTTAATGATATTACAGCCTTCCGAATGGTCTGAAATTTTAAAGATATAATTGTTGCAAAGTTTTGTTGAGCTATTTCAAATTTTAGGAAAATCGGATGTATAGTTTAATTACAGGGACAGTCGAAAGTGTTCCGTTACATTACGGGGAATGGGAAAAATTATTGCAAGTGCATTTTAATGATATTACAGCCTTCCGAATGGTCTGAAATTTTAAAGATATAATTGTTGCAAAGTTTTGTTGAGCTATTTCAAATTTTAGGAAAATCGGATGTATAGTTTAATTACAGGGACAGTCAAAAGTGTTCCGTTACATTACGGGGAATGGGAAAAAATTATTGGAAGTGCATTTTAATGATGTATCAGACTATGCGCTTTATGAAGTGCAAAAAAGTATACATTCAGTACAATATGGGGTGCAAAAAATAATTAAAAAACTAGTTATAGTACGAACGCACCTCATTTGCCACGTTTGACGAGCAATTTCCAACTTGTTTATTTTAAATAAAACTAAAGTTAAATCAAAATCCACAGTAGCTAATAGAATACTTGAAAAATAATAAAATAAATCTTCTGAGAAGTAAACTTATTTCCGACAGTGAAAATAACTTTTGAAAGAAAAGACAAATTTTCATGTCTCACAAAGAATCTTATGAATATGTAACGTCAACAAAATTATTGTCGCATTCGTTTCTTTTCAGAAGAAAAGCGGTAACCGAATAAACAGCAGTCCCCGCATTTTCCTTTTACCAGAAATCAATTACCACAAATAATATCTATCATTCACACACCAACGCAATAAAAAATGAAAAGAAGGGAAAAACGAAATTGTTAACGAAAAATCGAAAAGAAATTACTAGTTTCATGAATGATGTACGTAAAATAAAATGAAATATTTTAACCTAAATTTCTTTATGCAATCAATATTGACAAGTCGCGAATCATTTTATGGGTAGAATAACTATCATTTTGCAAAGCTGCAAGCTTTAGGTTATTTCAAATCAAATAAATAAAATATGAACTAGGAAAATTACATGTTGAAATAATAATTTTTTAATGTGGGCTTTAAATAAATATTTTTATTTAATAAAATTTCTTGTTTATCTGACTTCGAAAGAAAAACCAGATGACTGGCTGCCATGTTTTCGATCTGATTTCATCTAGCTTCAAACATTAAAAACATATACACAATATTAAAGTACAGTGAAAGGAAGATAAAAAATGTAGTATTTTTTATGTTCTAACGGATATCGGTAAGTGAATAATGCGTTGCAATCTTATTGTTTTTTCATTAACAATTTTCAGAAGTAATAATCTGTTAATTAAAGTTAAAATACTTAATAAGACACTTTATATGCAAATTGTACTTTATAATATATTACTTTTTAAAATAAAGAATTTCAGGAGAAAAGCTGTGGATTATACACACCATGTGTTGCGTTTTTAGTTAGAAAAATATTATTTTTCACTCTTTTTACATCTATATATTCAACTCGCATTGCAAGAAACATTAATAACAGTTAAAACATCCAGTTTACGAATTTCAAAAAGTTGCTTAGTAAGAAAAATCATTATAGAAGAAAATAAAAATTTAAATGTTTAAGACTTTACATAAAAATAAATATTAAACAAATTTTTAACCATTTTGCGTATCCCTTGAATAATTACATGTGGCTGGTGTAACCCTCTTTTATTTAAAAAGTCATAATTAGAAAATTGGAAACAAAGAAAATAATGATCTATATATATGCTAGTAAACGTAACTTAAATTTTGTTCTTTATATAATCTTTATATAGCGAGTTTTTTAATGTGACGAGTGCAGTTGTTTACCCTTGAATGGAATACAGTTATTGATTTAAAATATTTTCTCTGAGAGGAATTTCTGCATCTACGGGCGGGGGGACCGGCCGAGTTTCCACTTGTAGGATGTTAGTAAGCATAAAATTCAAAATTTTCCAAACAGGGCATATCACTGTTTCGGGTCACTTTTTACTTTATCACTGGTAGAATTCACTGACAGTGGTCGTTTGATAAGGTAGAATCGTAAATCATCTTCAACATATGTGTTTTTAAATTATGTTTTTAGGGCAGTCATTTGTGAATAACTATATTTACTATCTAATTTGGTTGCACTACGATGTATTTTCGTTGGAAAAAAAATTATTACGTACCTCATACAACCTCTTCGCGTACCCTCAGTGAGGGTACGGGAACGTCACTTTGAAAAACCCTGCTGTAGATAATATTTTGCTTAAATATTAAATAATGCTCTGTAGAATATTCTGTTTCCTTTAACAAAAATGGATTTTTGCAAGATAACATCATAATCTATACGAAAAGTAATTCTAAAATGAAAACCTTGAAAAAATTACTGTCGTATTCCTTCCGTTTTAAATATCTTCGAAATACGAAAACAAATTAAACAGCACAATATTTTATTAATACGAGAAATCAGTTCCAACAAGTAATATTGCATACACACATCAATTCGATAAAAAAACTGAAAATCAGAAAAAATGCGTGAAAGTGTTAAGGAAAAATTGGAAAGGAATTACTTTTTTCTTAAATGATGCAGGCGAACTTTAACATAAAAGTGTTTATGCAATCAATATCATCGATACTGGTGAAATTTTTTATGATATAGAATAGCTAGTATTTTAAAATGATTTGAGCTTGCGATCATATTTATGGAATTAAATAAAGATCAAAATGAAATGAATATGAATATACACATTCTCGTGTATACATAAAGTATAAAGATGACAATAGATGACATATAAACATTTAACATAAGAATATCAAAGAAAATTTTTATTTACAAGGCTTTCATTTGAAAATGTTTAAGTACCTGAATGCTGAAATTTCGAAACGTTGAAGTCCTATTTTTAAAATTTTGGTCATTCACACATGGTACATTATGTTTCAGTTAGAAAAATAAGTTAATTGTACACATGGATTTGATATCTTTTTTCATACACAATGTATTGCATTAAACTTAAAAGAAACAGATATAAATTATCCATATTTCAAATGAAAATCAAATTTCAAAGTAATTGCTTAATAGGCGCAAAGGCCAACATAGTGAAAAAGATTCCAAGCCGGGACTCGAACCCGGGCCATCAGTATAGCGCACTGACGTTCTACCGACTAAACCACTTGGAACGATACCCAGCAAGGAAAATTTCTCACTATTATATGTTGGCAAGGCTACAAACGCCTTTGCGCCTATATTGCTTAATAGGCCTTTGCGCCTATTAAGCAATTACTTTGAAATTTGATTTTCATTTGAAATATTGTATCCAAGGCGAATGTTTCCCTCTGGAATAATTTCCATGTATTAATAAATTATCCAAATTGTAAATTATAAAATTATTCTTAAATAATGCAAAGCATAATCGGAGAAATTTGTAAATAAAACGTTAAAAACTAAAAACAAAATAAGTTTGTAAAGACTGGATTAAAGTCTTTCCAAGAGGGACTTTTTTTTTTTTCAAAAATAAATCAATGGTTTCTTATATATAAAAAGTCTGTGGAATATGTAACATAATCAAAATTATTCTCACTTTCTTTGACTTTCCATACATTTTTATCAACTACAGTAAACCAATTATCAACGCACAATACATTTTGTTTATAGCATTTCTTATACAAGGAATCTGCAGAATCTGTAACATTAACAAAGCTATTGTCGCTTTCTTTTACTTCAAATATATTTATCAATTTCAGTAAAACAATAAATAACACATAATGCATTTTATTTTTATAAGAAATAAATCATTGAAATCTATCATTCACAGATCAGATTATTAGAAAGGGAAGTAATACAAAAAATTGAAATTAAAAAAATTTTGAGAAAAAAATCTATAAATATTTGTGTGTTCCTGGAATGATGTATGCGAAATGAAATATGTAAACGTAAAATTCGTTATACAATCAATATATGGAACCTAGTAAGACTTTTTTATCAAGAAAAAAAATCATCAATCTGAAATGATCTCATAGACTTTTTTTATAACGTCAGTATGGTTATTTAAGATATAAATATGGATTCAGGATAATTTTAAAAATATTTGTTGCGAAAATTTAAAACAACTACCTAAGTTTTGGTCAGACATTCTATAATAACCCCAGCAACTATTCAAAAACTGTGGTAAATCTACACTTGATATATAACCTTTTTTATTAGCTTAAAATTTAAATATTCTTCTTAAAAAATACTTAATGCGATTAACCTTTTCACCTAATCTCCGGAAGTTTTAATATGTTTAATTTAGCACGACTCGTTTGACTCTAAATTTAAATATTCTAGTTAAAACACTAAATACAGATGAAATTATTCAAATTTTATTAAAGCTATTAATATGGAAGCAAATATATATATATATATATATATATATATATATATATATATATATATATATATATATATATACAGTACAAAGTCTAAAGTTCGGACACCCAAAGTTCGGAATTCTCCAAAGTTCGGACTTTCCAGAGGCAGTATTCAAGAAAGAAGTGAAAAGACAAAATTGTTGAAACAAAAAAAGGTCTATAGCAAAGAATCGTTATTACTGAATCTTAACTCATGTCTATGTACAGAATAAAATAAGAACTTCTTCCTGATATATCTAACAAGGAGAGGGCCAACGTTGTTAATCACAGATTTTGATTATTTTAATATATGTTGTAGGGTAGACACCCCTTAGTGTCAAGTTCAACGGATTTTATCCAATGCCCTATAGTTCTTGAAAAACCAGGGGGTCTAATATTAGTAGACAACTTAAATACTTACTTCGCAACAAAAATGATAGGTTAGTCGTAGCTCAGTTGGCGTGGCGTTTGCCGGCTGATCAGAGGGCCCGGGTTCGATACCTGAATGCGCTACATTTGTTTTTGTTTTATAAATATAGTTGTAATTATAATTTAATAATTTCAATTAAAAATTTTAACATCAAACATTAATTATAATGTTAACAAACTTAAATTTATCATTTCTTATTTGTAAACTATTATTTCTCAACCATTAAAGAGGTTTTAAAAAAAAATTGTATCTATTATTGAATGATAAAAATTCCAAAATCGTGACAAATTCTGTTGTGGTGCCATCTAGTTATGATAAAAAAAAGGAATGTTCAAATAAATTAAAAGCATTAAAAAGATAAAGGGGAAAGCAAAATAATTGAAAGCGCAAGCATACTTATTACAAATTTAAAAATCTTTAATATGCAAAAAATCGGTTGTAATTTAATTATGATGCTAATTTTTAATATGATTATGCTTGTTACTTTAAAAACAGAATAATATTATCTCATTGACTTCCTTTGTTAAAGCAATGCGTAAATGATGTTTCTTTAAAATCACGAATTGACGCAATTGCTCAATATCATTGCATCGATAAAGAATATATGAAATACATTTTTAAAGTGATTTAAAAAAAAAAAAATAACAGTTTTATGATGTTTTATTACAACTATTCAGTTAAAAGTAAAAAATTAAATAGGTTAAAATTATAATTGATATACAATATTAAAAATTTTAATTGACAGTGAGATTATTAAGTTATACTTACAAGTAAATTTATAAAACAAAAAATGAGAAAAACAAACGTAGCGCATTGAGGTATCGAACCCGGGCCCGCCAATCACCATACCAACTGAGCTATAACTGACCTGTCATTGTTGTTTCAAAGTAAGTATTTAAGTTGTGTACTAATATTAGACCCCCGGGTTTCTCAAGAACTAAGGAGTATTGGATAAAATCCGTTGAACCTGACACTAAGGGGCCTCTACTCTACAGCATATATTAAAATAATCAAAATCTGTGATTAACAAGGTTGGCCCTCTCCTTGTAAGTTAATAAAGCAGCCCACATTAACTAAAATGTTCAACAGTTCAGAAAGTTGCAATTTCTTTTTAAATTGTTTATTCCCTTAAGGCTGTTCTCAGCTGCTCTGCTCAACAAGCGCAAAACGTTTTGACACATTTACAAATTCATTTTTTTTTTTTTTTACGGAAAGTCATAAAATTGGAAATCTTGACTACGGAAGCGATTTTAAATCGATCTGCGTTTTCCATTTTTTTTCAATAAATAAATTACCTATTGAGTTATAAGCGATTTTGATCACTTGATAAAGTCGTTTTTCACCATTCCTTGTATGATTATTCTTCTTTCGTGCGGGAATTCGGTTCAAAACTCCCACTTTGACACTATTTTCTGAAAGATCTATTGTGTTTGCAAAAAAGCGGAAAACACAGTTCGATTACATAGTTTCTGAACAACAACACCTGCTAGTTTCATGCATCTCCGAACAAAAATAAATTAAAACTTATGTCATAAAGTTGCCCTTTTGGATTTGAGAACAGCCTTAAATAAATGTTTTCGTTTTACCTTTTTATTTTGTTATGACTTATTTAACTAAAATGATTTTTTAATTTAGTATTAATAGTTGTTATATGCAATTTTTAATACATGAACGTCATATTTTGCCTTTTTATGTAGTGAATTTTCTTTTCCTTTTTATTGGAAAAGCAATATTTTTGATGACCCAAAGTTCGAAAAAATCCGAAGATCGGACTTGGTAAAGTCCCGAGGATTCCGGACTTTAGCCTTTGTACTGTATATATATATATATATATCAGACCAATTTTTTGCTATCTAGAAACACGTGTGTACATTCTAAAAACAAATTAAATTTTTATTTCATGATAGATATCTTGATTATTCAGATATTTATTTTTTCCATGATATCTCCAGCTCAAAAACTAAACATAGATAAAATTATTTAAATTAAATTAAGGCTGTTAATATTGAAACACACATATACATACAGGGTGCCCAGTAATTAACGGAAAATTTGAAACTTCAATAAGTGTTTAATGGGACGTCATTGTGACGTAACATTTTGTGACGCAACACTACGCGGTTTACAATTTACGAAACCAGAACAAACAAGGGGAGTTTTGTGTTTGAATTGTGCTGACGCAACAGGACAGGGGATTGATTGGTCTTCCTATTCTCCTGATTTGAACACCCTCGACTATTTTCTGTGGCGCTACTTGAAGGACAATGTGTTCAAAAATCCCCCACAATCATTAGATATGCCTCGTCAAGCCATTTCTGCTGAAATTTCGGGCATCGCACTGCCAACTATTCGTTCAGTTTTGGACAACTTTGATCTTAGGCTTCGCCATATTGTTGCAAGTAATGAGAAGTACTTCGAAAATCTTGTGCATTAAATCTGAATAAATGTACTTTTTTGTGAAGTAAATATTTTTCTTTTAGCTCTTCTCAAACTCTTTTACTAAACAATTCGAATTTTTGGTTAATTACTGGGCAGCCTGTATATATCAGACCAATTTTTTGCTATCTAGAAAAGCGTGTATACATTCTAAAAACAAATTACTTAAAAAGAAAAATATTTTCCAAGATATCTACACTGTAAAAAAAGTACTGCTAGTTTTCTGGTAGGAATCGGAAAAATAGTTGCCCTTATCGTACCGGAATAATTTCCAAACCAGCTCGGAATAAAATCCGTAAAATCGGAATAAAATCCGTAAAATCGGAATAAAATCCGTAAAATACCGTTTTACTGACTATTTCCTTATTATTACGGATTTTATTCCCAGCTGGGTCCAAAATTATTCCGGTGCGATAAGGGCAACTATTTTTCCGATTCCTACCGGAAAACTGGCAGTATTTTTTTTTACAGTGTATTTGATAATTTCGATGTTGGAGAAACTGAAAATCGAATTTATTTTTAACCCTTAAATGCATGATTTTTTATTTTGTTTCCAAAAAATTATGTATTATTCTTGGAAAGGATTATTACACTGGAAAAATAATGCAAAAAATCAGAGATGCATTTTTCGTGTATAAAGCACACCTTTTCTTATGTTGCACATCTCCAATACAAGTAAAAACTAAAATATTACAATTTAGTAAATATTTTAATAAGCATGAATCTAAATACCTCATTTTATATAATTTTTTATTTTGCAAAACTTAAGCCTTAAATGCATGAATTATTCTTTTAGAATTGTGTTTTTTATTCGTATATTAAAGATTAGACACCAGAAAATTTAAGATGGATTTTTAACCTTTTTTAGTAGCATTTTTTTTCACATTTTACAGGATTAATATTTATGTATAAATGTAGTGGTTGCTAAGAGTTAAATAAAAAGTTATGCAGATATATATCACTATGCATTTAAGGGTTAAATTAATTTTCACCCAATAAATTTAACGGGCTGTCATCTCGTCTGTTTTAATAAAATCTTTCCAAGTTTAAGCTTTTCTCACACACTGTCTGCAGATTCAAGAAAAATATTAGGCACATATTTCTATGTTCCGACGTGTCTGCATCTTATCAGCAAACAAACAATATAGAGACATGATTGGGAATAAAAGCATTTTTGAAAAGCCTTTTCCAAAATCGTGCATTTTCTTCTTTTCCAGTGTAAAATGTCAAGTTCGTTGTTAACGTTTTCAGTTAATTATTCAAATGTGAAAGTTGTAATGTAACCAATTTAAGAAATAGTATGTAATGTAACTAAATGTAAACGCTAATTTGAAAATGTCAGGATGATCTATATCTCATATTTCCTAAATTAAGTACTTATCAAAGAAACTCTACTCGACTTTTGCAACAAGCAAAAGATGCAACACTATGAACAGAAACAAAAGGAATTTTATCCAACTGATGTTAAGCAATTTTACAAATTTAGTATACTTTGTCTAGTTTATTTTTTGCGAACTGAACAAAATGTGTTTGAGAAATCTACACCTTGCGTTCTATTTGGCATAGGAACAAATTAAGTGTTTGGATGGCATGAGACATACCAAGTGAATAACTAACCGAAAGTAAAACGGGATAGGTTTTTAGTAAATTTGATTATAAAAATGCGTTTTTAAACTTCTTAAAATTCTTACTCAGCCAAACTTTTTTGGCTACAAAAGATGTAGAGGAATACTACTTTATGGCTAAAGAATATGTAATTATCAGATTTTTACGCCTGCTACATTTTATTTGTCCGTATGAGTCATTTAAATATTTAAAGTTTTATGTAAAAATATTAAAGAGGTTTTGAGTTATATCAGTTTGAAGTATCGGATTTTTATACTTACTATAGAGCAAAAGAATACTAAATTTTTTAAAACTTGTTAAAATGGTAATATACACACGATTTTAAGATATGTCACTGAAGTTGACCGCAGTAAGCTCTATATTGAAAAGAGGCATTGTAGCATCTACGGTAAAGGTGCAGATCCCCAATATTTTTAAGGAGCCAGTGACGCCTAAACCCCAAAAATCCAGTCGCCACTTTGGCTGCTAACCATAATCTAGTGGCCACATTGTGAAACAAACTCACAAAACAATAGTGTTTATATGGAAAAAAACTTTACAAAAAAACTCGGGAATTCAAAATGAAAAATATTTTAATTAATAAATACACATGTACAACAGAACACAGACTAGATAGATACAACAGATTTGCATATTTAATTTAATCCTAAAATTCTTGAAACTTTGATATTAAAAAAGCATAATGTAAAACGAAAAAATGCAGCGCGAACCAGACCCGATGCAGGACTCTACATTCTAGATCTAGATGGAATAAGATAATGATAAGGGAAATTGCAGAGGGGCTAAATTCACAAAACTCGTGAAAAAAATTTCCTTCTATGAAAATCTCTTACTTGCAGAAAACATTTACACAGGAAGAATATACCTCGCGTTAAGTATTTTTTCGGGGGAGTTTCTTTTTTTTTCTTCAGAGTTTGGAATCCTCTATCCTCGCGATTCCATGATTCAAAGCTCTTAAATAATTTCCATCACATCGGGAACTTTGGACTGTCTCGTGAGCCGACCGTCAGTAAAGGAGTATTTATTTAAACTCTGGATTTCGGACGAAACCTTCGAAGAAATCCTTGTTTTCGCTGGTGTCCGAAGCTTTACCATTAGCGCGCTCATGTGCCGAGCTTCGCAGCTGCTAAGATTTGTAGTGGAGCGGACATGCGCACAATTATATTCAAACATAATGTTCGGTAAGAAAGCAGTACATCACAGGGGCGGCGTTCACGACGGTAACTGAGGTCACAAAAATTCCCTGACTTTTTATCAAGGCCATACTTGATCTCGACCAGTGAAAAGAGCAGGTGCTTTTCTATTTGAAAAAGAAAAAAATAATATCAAAATTCCGCGACGAGGATTGGGTACACTGGAAATTGATCTCTGGCGACTAAGACACTGAAAGTTATTCACCACAGCAAAATATTTAGTCGCCACGTGGCGACTGGCGACTGTAAATCTGCACCTATAATCTACGGTTTGTTTATAGGGTTGCTCAAAGGATATCGAATACATTACAGCCATTTATATTCACTGTTTAAAATGTGTTTGATTCACTTTATAATATTTCAATCTTTACGAAGTTTTGTAATATTTCTTCAATAATGAATATGAATCTAGTTTGTAAGTCTAATAGTTTGCGTGTTCACCCAGGCTTCAACTGCAGTGCACTTATGGACTTGCCCTCTCTCCCTTTGAAAACACAATATTTAAGTAAATTTTGGACATAAAGTTTAGATAACAAGTAATTAAAATTTAATTCCGCATGAAACCGAGATGATTATTAACAGCGGGGATCATCGTTAATAATGCTCAAGGAATGCATGGTTTGATTTCTTTGCTCCGACTATGGTAGTCGACACATTTTACAGAAGAATGCTGTGGAGGAGGAACTACAGGACACGTTCAGTAAAAGAATGCAAGCATTTTTCATAATGTGTGATAAAAAAAATCATTATATAATAAGTAGTTTCATAAGTGTTTAAATATATGTAAAATCTTATAGATTAACAACTGATAAAGTTTAAAAAGCGAAATTATGTAATCATTGCTGTTAACAGGATGTTTCAGTCAGTATGTTCTGAACGCCCGGTTTGGACTTTCTGGTATGATTATAAATTTTGAAAATGAATATTTTTAATAAAAATATTTGTCAATAAAAATATAATTTTCCGGTGACAACTATTTAAAAAATATTTCTTAAAAATGTACGAGCGATTGATGTTTTCTAGAGATAATAAATTAAAAATCTTAATTAAAAACAAATTATGATAAGAATGGACATGGATGATACCAAAAAAGAAAAGCTCTGTTTTAGTTTCGATTTAAACGGTAATATTACAAATTGGTACCCATCAATAGAATTTTTTGAGATACGTTATTATAGAGCTGATATCAGTGTTGTGCCATAACAAAATATAGCACTGCAAGTAGTATAACACCACTTGCAGTGTAAAATTCTCCTGATAATAGTTGGAAAATGAACTTGCTGTTTTAAGTGCTAAATTATTTTCCAAAGAAAATGGTGTGAACATATAAAATAAAATGTACACAAGATTTACTTATATATAAATATAATCTTTTGATTCATAAGGCATTATAACGGCAGAAATAGAGAAACAGTAACATTGCATTTCTTTCTGAATTTATTATTTTTAACAAGGCTTAATTTTATTTGAATAAATTTGCATTTATTTCAGAAATAAACAGATAAGTAAACCAAATCATAGGATTTAAAATATAAATAAGCTTAGCGAAGAAAAATAACAAGATATTGCCGCTTATTTAAATGTTGGGAACAATATAGTAGTTCGAAGATAAGCTCAAAGTAAAACCACCGCACTAAAACATAGGTTTATTATCACGGTATTTTATTGCATTCTTATTTCTCTAGGATGATATTTTAATTTTTTTTAACGTGATATTTTGATTTCTGTTCTAAAGCAGCTATAAAAAACGGCAACGATGTATGAACAGGTAACGACATATGAGTGACGAAACAGTGTTTTGTGATCCCGCACATGTTTTGACATATATAATCGATTTGGAGAAGATGTTTTCTTTAAAATTTAAGAATTCAGTAGAGAATTTTTAAGTTGATAAATTAAAATCCCCAATTAAATATTTAAAAAATATAATACATTCAATAAATTCAATACATTCGAATTGAAAATTTTAAATATGTCTTTATGTCAGGTCCTGATTACTGAATAGGCACGAAAAGTACGTGCTTCACTTAGTAAATTTTAAAGGGGCCCGAAATTGAGAAAGCAGGGGCCCCAAATTTTATATTAAATTAATTCCATTCCAAAATTCTATCTATTTTTTTATTATTAACTTATTTATATAAATATACATATATTTTTAAGTAAAATATCTTTCATAACAAATTTTTCATGTAATAGATCAGTTTCAACCACATAATCACAATTCTTCAGTTTGCCCATTATTTTAGATGTATGTTTATTTTATACATTCAATTTAAATAGTATTGAATTTGGCTTGTGTGAACAACATAAAATATTAATAATTTAAGCTATTGCCAAAACTGAAAGATGTATTTCAAAATATTGATATTTTATATTGTGCATACATTCTGAATTCAAACTTTTTATTAACTTACATTTTTATGCTAATACCAAGCAAAATCATGTTTGCATATTTTTCTTGATTGTATCCAATTTTTGCGTAACGGGAACATAAAAATGTTATTTAATGAAATACATGTGAACTCCACTGAGCCACTCTTTTGAACAATATAGTAGCATTAGTGAGTTTCCGGGTATGTCGAATTTAGAAAACTCTTCTGGAAGGAAAGGGGCCCCGAAATGACACCGTGCTTCCTTAACTTCAGAGGTTAATCGGGCCTTGCTTCATGTATTATATTCCACTTTGTGGCAGTGTCGTTATATCTATGGCACAGAAAAATTACGGTTTTCAAAAATATTTCCATAAAATAAACATATTCTATATTACGTATTGTATATTGTATTGTACGTATTACAAAGTCACTGTGTGCATGTTATACAGTGACTCATTAACTATTGTAGAATAGCAGAGTATAGAAACAACAGCGGAACTAAATACATCAAGAATAAGCATCAACAAATATATGTACTGTACTTGGTTCTGGAATTCTATTCATTCCAAAGAATTGATTGAGAGAAGAATTGTTCGAGAACCGACATATACAGATATATAATTGATGTAAAATATGAATGTATACATACCAAACATAGACTGAAATAAGTGACTAAATCTGAAATTTTATACAGAAAATTTTACCCCAGTTTCTTATTACTCCAACGTTCTCTATAAATTTTTATTTCACAAAACTTTAATGTAACATTATACCTTAATATAATATATTTCTTTAATTATTCTGAATATTTCAAAATGAAATTACAAAAGTGAAGTAAGTATGTTTTTACTTAATATTATGGGGCTTTTATGATATGCTTGTAAATGCTGCAAAAAAAATATATAGGTCAATTCTCCCCCCACCCCCCTCAAAAAAAATTGAAATGAAATTTCGAAAAATTTTCAAAAATATATCTTTGCTCTAAACTACAATAGATGTTCAAATGGATTTTCTTTAACTAGACACACATGTGTTTGATTAATCAAGTTCACGAGGATTCTTTTTAGTATGTCAAGTTATCGTATGATCATTACAAAAGCAATTCATTTTTCCTTTTTAAGTCGGATAGCACATACTGTTCATTAGGTCTCTCAGAAGTGGCGTTCCCTTTTTTAAACGAGTAACTGTTGTAAATATAAACTTCGATATTGTACCGACATATTTCCTAAAAAAACCCACGATGTTTGCGTATACGCGGATGCGCATTTCTCCACATTATTCTAAATCCAGTCCGCTCCGACAATTTAGCCGCGAAGATTACAGACTTTACTACTATTGCACCCGTTGTTTTACAAAAGTCTCCCGTGCTTGTGTTACTAGAATATGAATTATTTAAATTTCCATTAGCGCTTTTTTGGAACATCCTGCATAAAATTTGTGCTACTGTTAGCTTAGGCCAGAGTTGGACAAATTGAAATCACGAGTAGGCCTTTTCAGTGACATCAGTGTTGATATATATATATATATATAAATGTATGCTAGGTACATTTGTACATACAGTATCAACAAAGGTGTACTGAATATGAATGTACTGATACTCATAATTATAATTACAATCTGGCCTATTTTATTTCATTTCTGCTATATATATAGGTTTGTGTTTAAAAAAGACTAAATTTTATCTATGTAGTGTAGATCAAACAAATTAGCTTAGATTACTTTGTTTAGTTCATGTAAAGCAAAATTCTAATAGAGTAGGTTAGGTTAAAAGCACTTTGTCAAATCTTATTAAAAGGCTTCATTTCACTTTTGTATATCCAGAGCATATTTTTTACTAACTACCCACTAGTGCCGCGGACGATCACACGTTCCTATTTTAATAGTTCGTAAGTTATTAAAATGATTTGAAATGATTTTGTTTAGCGCCACCAACTGCACAATCCTAGAAAAAGGAACAGATTATTTTAACGTTTAGCAATAAAACACACATGTCTTTTGCATGGATATAATTAGAACAAAATGACCCCAGCAAAAATGAAAAACGTGTTGTTGACAGAAATGGCTGAAAGTACCGTCGATTTTATTCTTTGTATTGAACAAACAATAGAAGATAATTTGAAGTTTTTGTCCTTGAAAAATAAGTTATATCCTACTATAGGGTATTTGAATAGTTTGGGGGTAATTTAATTTTTTTAATGGCAACACTGAATGTGTTTGTTTCGTGTGTAGATTTTAACTCTCCAAACTTTCTATTGTGAATCAATCTTGATAAGAGCTACAAATAAAGTAGGTGTCAAAATATTACCTTTAGTAACCTGTAACCCATGTGTGATCATAATGTTTCCTTTAACTTTTTATTTTGGCAGAAAATGTTTACGTTTTCATAAAGCTAGCATGAAAACTAGTATTTCGGGGCTACTTTGTGCCAGGCCTGTTTTGGTCCGAAAATAGCATCAATTACTTAGAAATGCCTTTTATACAGCCAAATCTCTTAAAGCATGTTTTAAGTAACTTTTTTTTTAAATGTTACTGTTGCAAAATGTTACATTAATTGAAAGAAATTAAGTTGAAACTGGTGTGAATGAATAAGAACAAAAGACCTTCTCAAAACACCATCAAAAATTTTTAATCGCGCTAGGCCTTTCGAAAGATCTGAGTCTTTCTTCGTCAGGCGCAAAAAGAAAAGACGTGCTTCTACTATGAAAGCATTTGAGTCTTGCTGCTGCTTTCATAGTAGAAGCACGCCTTCTTTGCGTCTGACGAAGATCTTTCGAAAGTCCTAGCGTAATTAAAGGTTTTTGATGGTGTTTTAAGACGTTCTTTCTTTCTTGTTACATTAATTGTTTTTGTTCCAGTTGCTGAGAATAACATGACGAAAACTATTTCTCGTTTCTTTAATATTAACAATTGGTTAATTGTGTTTAAATGTTTTAAAAAAAATTGTTTATCGGATTTGCAGTGTTAATTTATTAGCAAATGCTATTTTAAGGGTTTTCCATAAAAATGTATTCATTTACACATGAAATGTATTCATTTACATATGAAACTAAGTGAATGGACCAAATAAGCCCCAAGCAGGGTATACTTTGTTCCAAGTCTTTAAAAATAGTTTTAAAAAAATCCTCTTTAAAACCACACAGTTTACTTCATTGTTTCATGTTAATTGTTTATAAATCCATTTCGACGTTGAAAAATCACATATAATGTTTTTTAATAATGGAAATGTGAGTGGAACCAGGAAAAAGTGGCTCAAAGTAGCCCCCGTTCGATGGTACGTTGCTAAATGAAAATGTCAATATCGATTATTATTTTTTGAGTTAAAACTTGACATCAATTATGCCTAAAATTTTAACCAATTTTACGCTATAGAATTCTATTGTGACTACGCCTTAAGTTATTATGATTAATTCAAAGTGAAGGTGTTTAAAACATTTTTGTTATATTTTTGAATATACGTTACGGCTGCTCTTTTTTTTTTTTTTTTTTTTTGGCCAGTTTCTTACTACTCCTGTCACTTAGTTACATACCTTCCGCTAATAAGGATTTCTTTAAACAATATTATGAAAATAAATAAGGAAATGTTAAAAAAAAAATTAATCATCATAAAAGAACCTGAATGAAAGAAAAATTGTTCAACAAGTATATTTACTTTAATAAAAATTTGACTTAAAGATGATAAACGAAAAATAATTGTTGCTTTTCAATATTTAGTTTGTAATTGATCGAGACAAAACAATATATGACATTTATACATGACTATTACAACATTTATGGAAACAAACCTGAATATAAAGCATAAAACAAACAATAGTTAATGAAAACACAGAGCTGTCATACACAATTCTACACTGTAAAAAAATACGACCAGTTTTCCTGTAGGAATCGGAAAAATAGTTGCCCTTATCGTACCGGAAAAATTTTCGGATCCAGATCGGAATAAAATTCATAAAATAGGAATAAAATCCGTAAAATACCGTTTTATTGACTATTTCCTTTTTTTACGGATTTATTCCGAGCTGGGTCGGAAAATTTTCCAGTACGATAAGGGCAACTATTTTTCCGATTCCTACAGGAAAACTGGCCGGATTTTTTTTAACAGTGTAACATGTAAAATAAGTACTTATTATTCAAAAAAATATTATTTTTTACGTAAATTCAATTAAAGAATCAGTTTAATTTTGATTGAGACAAATAGTACAGACGATTAGAACTGGATGTCAACATAAAGCTATATATATATTTTTTAAAAAGTTGCATTATTTAAAATAATTAAAAGCAGGAAAATACGCAATAAAATTGCTATGAAAGCCCGTTAATGTTCTTTTAATTCTAAAATATTGTGTAATTAAGTAAGGCATTATTTGTTCAGTTGCAGAAATTGCCAGTATAATTAGTTTTTTTATTTATAAATCACTTTAATCATTCCAAAGTTCTAAATTAAATATGTAATATCAAGAGCATTATAATATTTATGTAATATCTTTCTATGTATACATGAATATTTATGTGTACATAGATATATGTTATATAAAAATTTTTACTTTTACTATTCATTTAAATTATTCTAAATTGCCGGCCTATTCATTATTTCCTTTTTTTTTAATACGCTCTATTATTTATTTCTAATTAAATTCCTATAATTTTAAAACGCGTATCTTAATAATAGATTTATTCCAAAATGTAATCTAAACTTTTAATCCCTTCATTAATTTTTATCGTCTACCAAACTGTAAAGTTCTGAACGCAGTTATTTATTTTTCGAATGTTTATCAAAGCCATTTTTACATTTTTATTCTATTTCATCTCATTTTCCCGCCCGCTAGGCGACAACCTTTTCACATCGAAATTCTTCCATTAGCGGCGTCGGAATTCTTTCCTGTGACGTTTCTTGATCGCTCTCCATTAGCTGAGTGTCGGATCCCAGTTTCACTTCGAAGCTCGTTCGTGATTTTGATTGGGTTAGCCTGAAGTTTCCATTTCAATCGGAATTCCTCCGCGCATTCTAATAAATAGTTCGAGCATGAGCTCAGAATTAGATTTTTTGTGCTGTTTGATTGTTTACATAACCTGTTACCTGGTGTCCTAAGCCATGTAGAATAATCATTTCGTGAATTAACATCTATTCCGCATGAGTAACTAGTTCATGCTCGAGTGGAATGCTCTGATTTCTCATCCTGTGGGAATTGTTTAATGTTGGTATGTTCTGATGGAATAAACAGTTTCCTATGACTACGTTTCCATGTTTTAATTGGGAAAACCCCTGATTTCTTCATACGCTTTTTTCGCCACTCACGCGGCCTAATCTGCCTTGTCTTCATCATGAATAAATAAGAGTTTGATTGGACTCTATCAATATTCTCATCGCTTTACTTGTGCTAAGTGGTATGCCTTCTATACAGCCTCACCAACGGCTGATTAAAAGGTGGTACGAATCAAGTTATATGTCGTAAAAAGCACGACGTGATTATTCGACTACACCCATTAAATTGTTTCGTAATATATATATATATATATTAATATGAAGAACACGCACCAATATCTTATAAAATGAAATTGCCATTTTCAGATTTATATTTGAAATATAAAATAATATTGAAGGAAATCATAATTAATTGTTTTCATTAAACATATCAGATGGGTGTAAAAAAATAAATATTGAATTTCAAATAATTATATATATATATATATATATATAAACTATTACAAACTGTCGTCTTTTAATCGTTTTCAGTTCTCGAATTTTTAGAAAGTGGATAAATATGCATATATGAGTGTAAATCCACAACCCATTAAGACTTATTCCTATGCAATCTTTAAACCGTTTGAGACAGAAATTAGTAATAATTATTCGAATGGAAATGTTTCTGGTTTTTTGTAATTAGTAATTAATTTATTTTGAAATTTTAAGTAAATAAAAGAAGTTGCATTTAAACTTACATAAAGATAATTAAAAGGAAATTTCTTTAATTATGTAACTTCTTTAATTAATGATTAAGAAACAAATTTTTAATTATTAGTAAGGGATGGGAAAAAATAATTATCAGTAGTTTCATGATAAAATATTAATAAACGCATGATGAAAGCAGCAAATCTTTAATTTGGCATATACAGGGTGTCCGGTCTCAACGGTGTCCAATGGCTAATTCCTAAACAGTTAGTCATAGACATATAGTTCCAATTACAAAAATGTTTTAAATCAGGTAAAGAAATATTTTAAGAGCGATTTGGGTCAATAAAAACATTTCTTAAAAATTACAAAATTTAAATTTTTATACGGTCCCCCGTCCTATAAATTATATTTATTAAAATTTCTTTATCACACTGATAAGTAAAGACAAAAAAAAGTCCCATTCATATAACACTAAAATTGAGCGACTTATGAAACTTTAAAAATGCATGACTTATGCCACTTTTCTGCTCTGAAAACGAATGAGTTCGGCTTGGCTTTGAGGGATCACATATCAAGTGCTTAAAGTATTCGAAGATCTTATTTCATGTGTATTTGAGCTTTGAAAAAATCGTACAAGTATTACGATTAAGTTAACATTTATTAAGCTTTAGATTGGCTAAAATAACATATGTTTTATTTTGTCAGGATTTGAGACTGTTTCTTTTATGATTTCTTTTAACAAAAATTATGTTATTTTATAAGTTTTTATGTTACTTCGACTATCGTATGTATAGTTTTCCGGTTCAAAATTTGTACTCGAACTTTAATCACTTTTAAATATCCGATCGAGATTACATTTTACATACTGTCACAAATCCAATAACAATCTAATATTATTTTGATTTTCGGAGGTTACCATTTATACTTATTTTCAGGATAACACAAAAAATTTCGGATAGATTTCCGCCAAGAAGTTTAAGAAAAGTTTTAGATTAGATAATAAAAGACTGCGATTGGTTTTTTTTTTTTTTTTTTTTTTTTTTTTTTTAACTTTTATGCATTTTTTAGAACTGAATCCGAAAGTTACATTAATTTTTAACCATCATGTCAGTATATTTCGCAAATCATAAATTGTCAAATTTAAAGAATAACAAAAATCGGATACTATAAAGTAGAGGTGATGGTTGCGTTTTTTAACTTTTGATAATTGATTTTTACGTACTTTTTAGAACTGAACCTGAAAATGACCTTCATTTTTAACCATCACGTTAGAATTTTTTTGCAAATCGTAAATGTGTAAGTTAAAATATAGCGAAAATAACATACTATAAAATATATGTAAAACATTTTTTGTTTTATTTTATTTTATATTATTCAATAATTTATTCGATATTTTTGCTTATACTGGGATTCTTAAAGATAAATAGCTGAGTGGTCCGATGAGATGAGAGAGGAGATTCAATTTTAACTTGGAACTTTTTAACTTTGAATTTGCGAAAAATCCTGGTTAAAAATGAAGGTCAATTTCAGATTCAGCGGTACAGAATACATAAGAATCAATTAACAAAAGCTAAAAAATATGACATAACCCAACTTTTTCAGGCTAGTGTAATCTAATAATATTTTAAAATACGTATAATTTTGTAAAGAATTGAGGCTGTTAATTTAGCATCATTTAATTTAATAAAAATTCTGTTTTTTCTTTCCTCTTAAATGTTTATTACAAATTGTATATTTTGCATTAACATGTCAGAATGATTAAAGATTTCAGTTTATATTACAATGTTAATTTTACTGTCAACCATTTTTTAATATATCTCACGAAATTATATTTCGACTAAATTTGCGAATGACCCCCAATTTGCAGCAAAAAATATGCTCCAACAGCTATTACTTTGTCAATTTGAATCGTAGAATAACAGGACTTTTTGTGTATTACTTGTCAGTGTAAAAGGAAAATTTTACTAAATATAACTTATAGGACCGGGGGACAGTATAGAAATTTAAATTTCGTAATTTTTTAAGAAATGTTTTTATTGACCCAAATCACTTTTAAAATATTTCTTTACCTGGTTTTAAACATTTTTGTAATTGGAACTACATGTCTATATGACTAATGGTTTAGGAATTAGCCATTGGACACCATTGAGACCGGACATCCTGTATATTATATACAACTAGCAGATCTACCCGGCTTCGCTCGTGTCAATAATAAGGGTCCTCCCGGGTAAAATACATTAAAATGAAATAATAAGGCAATGACAATAACTGAGATTGGTGTATTCCCGTCCACGAAAAGTTAAAAAGACCAATAAGAAATATATATAAAATAGTCTCTAATTGCGTCTAATATTAACTATACCATAATAATATATATTCCAAACAAATGTCATAACATATATTAAAGTACAATTATTTGCTTAAAAAGCGTCATTTCACTAAAAAAAAAAAAAAAAAACATTAAAAGTATTAAGAATTTACATGTTTTGACACTTTTATTGAGTCATCTTCAGAATATACAAAAAAAAAAAAAAAAACACAAGCACAATGCGAATTGTGACATTGTACTGATGATGGCAACGACGTAACCCATAAATTTTGCCTTTACTGAAATTTTTCTTAACTTATGAACATCATACAATTTCGTTTTACACACTGTCGAATAGAAAAAAGTTCTGTCAAATGAAATTTATTTGAAAACTGTATCTCAATTTTTTCATGTGAATGGATTTTAAAGTAATTTTCAATCACGGATATTTTTTTATTTGCAGGCTGCCAGGAATGAGATTTCCGCATTTTTGCACACCAGTATTTTGTTAGAGAAAATAATATTTCATTTAATCGGAACACTCTTGCGATTTAACAGAACAGCATTTTCTCTAAGAATATACCGGTGTACAAAATCTCATCCCTACATTCAGCCCAATTACGAAAGATATAACTGTTTGCTCTTAATGCAATATTATAAAGTAAAGACATTGCTATGAGTAACTATAGCATCATATTGTTGGTGGCAATAACCTAACCCAACCATAAATTTACTTTTACTGCAATTTGACCTTTGAACATCGCACATTTGATTATTCCAACGTCTAATAGAATACAAAAAGCACTTTCAATAATATTTGTTTGAAAAGCTTATCCCAATTTACAGATTGTTTATCCATTTTAAATTAATTTTCAATCACGGAGATATTTTTGAATATACCTGCAACCCAATTAAGAAAGATATATCCGTTTTCTATTAATGCAATATTATGAAGAAATGACATATCGATGAGTAACGCCTAGCATCATATTGTTAGTGGCAACAACCTAACCGTACAATAAATTACGCTTTTACTACAATTTGATCTCTAAACATCAAGCATCCCATTATTTCAACGTCTAACAGAAAACAAAAAACACTTCCCGTAATTTGTTTGAAAAGTTTATGTCAATTTACAGATTTTCTATGTTTTTAAAAGTAATTTTCAACATTGATTTTTTTTAAAATATGCCTGCAACCCACTTACAAAAGATTAACTTAATTACTCAAAAATATTGTAAATAATTCAGTATTTGTTTGTTTTCGTGTGGGAATCTCATTCCTGCTACTTATATCTTGTGTTCTTCTGAAATAATTTTAATTCAACTTGCACTATTAGTTTTTCAGTTAAGGTTTTGGTTCATAACATTGTTATGCGCTGATTAGTCATAGAATTATAGGGGAAAATTCCATAAACATGTGGAACCCGATTATGAAAGATTAGTCTTTTTAAAAATTCTGAATGGATTTCATTGGAACTTGTATTGTTTGTTCTATAAAAATAAGAAGAATGCAATGGTTAGGTCATCTAATCAGAATGAGGGATGAGTGAAGCACAAAGAAGATTTATAATGGTAATTTAATTGGGAATAGAAGTATTGGTAGACCCAGGAAGAGTTGGATAAAAGAGATAGAGAAATATCTTGCAGAAAACCAAATTATAAATTATAAAGTAAAGGCCAGAGATCAGTTCTGGAGAAGTATATTGAGGGAGGTCAAAATCCTACATGGATTGTAGCACCATTGTATCTATCTATCTTGTATTATTTGTTAGATATTGCATATAGTTTTACGTCGCTTTGTTATAAAATTATAGAAGAAATTTCAATAGTCAGGTGAGCCCGATTATAAAAGATTAGCCTTTTTTAAAAGTTCTACGGGACAGATTTTGATGAAATTTGCACTATTAAATTGCACCCAACTTTCTGGAATAGTTTTAGTATATAACATTTTGTTGTACATGCTTTTTTATAGAATTAACTGAAATGTTGTATAATAAGGCGAAACCAATTCTGAATAATTAGCCTTTTAAAAAAGTTAGATAATTTTTGAGGACTAGTTTTAGTATATTGCATATCCGTCTATCATTCTTAGACCAAATCCTACTGTAAATGATCAACTAAAAAATTAGGCCCTAAACAGTCTAAATTTTGTCTTACACATTAGAAAATATAATAGCGCAGTGGTGATCGTATCTTTTTCAGCTATACGGAAGAGCATTTGAGATAAAGATACACATTGCTTTAAAAGGGAAGATCAAATTCACCCATATACTTCCTTTAATTAAAGATTTGTTCAGAGAATTTGTCCGCAGTGGGAGAAATGTGCTACTCAGATAAATAAGTGATCGCTAAAACGAAAATACCAAAAATACTTTTCCCTGTAGTTGTTGAAAAATCTCAGAAATATACAAAGGGTTAAAAATATATTCGTGTTTCAAATTAAAAACGATTTTTATTTATGTACTATTAACGGGCAGTATATCAGGCATCTTTAACACATGTATACAAAGATTCTTTGCCGAAAATTTTAAAATGGAAACTCATATTTCCATTCATAAAATCCAAATCCGTAGCCGTGTTCAATCGTAATGTCAGTCATGAAATTTTGTTTAAAAAAGAAAAAAGCTTCCCCTAAAAAATAGCAGCTATAATTTCTATTTAATATAAATCGTAGAAAAATCGTATTTTATACAACCGTATTCGATATAAATCGTAGAATGTTATCACTGCATTTCAGGTATTAAAACATTTATCTAAATGATATAATTAAAGATACAGCATTACAAAGAAATAGGAAATAAATATTGTAGCAGCCGGTTTTTAGAACCAGTTTGGAATTATATTGACGACAGGAAATTGACGTCATGTGTAGCAAAAGATTATTTTATTATTATCTTTTTCCTTAATTGATTTCTTGATATTGAAATGACTTCATTAAAATAGATTTTTTAACTTTAGAAACATCAAACTATTTTCACGTCATTTTACTCAGTACTACGTCATTTAAAAAAATGCTTAGTTAAAGTTTTTATATAAATATATGGAAAATGTGCATTTTCTTCTTTTAATGACGTCAATTTCAAAAACAGCAAAGATATAGTGAGACAATCCGAATTTTTATTGGCTTAAAAAACAAAGTACTCGAGTTATCAAATTTTTTTTAATTATTGAGCAGTTTTTTAGATGTGTGGCAACAGGAAAGAAACTATTGAATTTGAAAATTTAAAAAGAGATATTTCTATAATGTTAAATTATGAAAGGTGGCGGAAAAAAGGAATATATATTGGTCTGATGATTTTTAAAAGTAAACAGCGATCTTTTCCAAGTTCTAAAACGTATGTACAGCAAATTTAGTACAAATCGGTCTAAAATTGAAGATTTGTATGAAGGACATTCCATATATATACATAATAAATATTTTCTATTTAAAAAAATAACTAATTAAAAAGTTTTACGAGATTACGATGGAATAATACTCATAAAAAATATTCACGTTCAATAAATAGCAAATATTAATGTTTGGCACGGTTTGCAATAAAAATCGTTTGCACGATTAGGGTTGAAATAAATGGCGCGATACCATACATTTTCGCATGGTGTTGGTAGAACGAAAAAGTACAACAATTATTTATTTATTTTAGTTTTTGAGGCGTTTGTATTTTTTTTCCTAACTGACATAGGTGTTTTAATTATTTAACCAAAACAATTGATTAAAAAATTATTCAATTAGAATTTATGCCCTTACTATAGTAACACAATGAACAAAATGAGTTTTTAGAAATTATCAGTTGAAAATTTGAGGTTTTAGCGCCAAAGGTAGCACCAAATTAGAAAAATATTATATATCTCATGAACTATTAGACTTAAAAGAATTTGGTTAGTACCATTCGATTCAGCATACAAAAATACACTAAAATATGTTATCAGTTGAAAAATAACTATAAAATCAGATTTTTAAGGAATTTTTTTAAGTTCGTTCTATTTTTTACCCCCTTAGGGGTGGAATTTTAGAAAATCCTTTCTTAGCGGCACTCTTTGTCATAAGAAGTATTTTAACCCCAATTTTCAAGATTTTAGGTTCAGTAGTTTTGGCTGCGCGTTGATTAATACAAAATCCAGACTTTCTTTTATATATATAGATTAAAGATTTAATATAATATTCCGGCTGATTCAAAACAACGGTTATTCACATTAAATATAGACCTAAATCAAAACCGAAATTATTCTATTTTTGGTCTAAAACGAAAACGAAATTGTCCAAACATTTTTAAAAGTAATTAATACATAATACATAAATATACATAATTGTTAATTAATAATATGAGTGACCCAATTCGGCTCACTGTGCCTCTGACCAAAACTTTCTATTTTCATATAAAAATGTAATTAATTCATCAACGGCACAGAATGATTTTCTAATTTTATGAATTTAATCCAATTAAAAAAAGTTTTAGGTATGCATGCCTCGATTTAGCTTTTATAATTATTTATTGAATGCTCATGATACTTGAATATTCTCAAAGCGTATTCGAAACACTTCTGTGGTTTCAAACCTAAAATTTTCTATTACTGTTAAGTCTGCAGCTTTGACTGAGCACTTGAAAAGCATCTTTAAGGTTTAGTCATATTTGCATTGCTTGCTCTATAATTTGCGCTAACATCTTTAGTCAGTCATGACTGACAATTATAAACAGTGAAGTTCATAGCAATAAATAAAGAGTATCTAATTTGAGCCGATACAGCTCAAATCAATGAGCAATGTTTGAAAATCTCCGAAGCAGGAAAATAGACTTTTGGAATACAGATAGTTTCGGTCGAGTTTTGGTCTGGCCGAATTTTCGGAAACAATTTCCCCGAAAACGAATTTTCGGCAAAAGTCAGATTTTGGGTCGAAAACGAAACCGAATTTTCAGTCGACCCCTAATTTCGATTACTCTTAAAACGCTGGTGCTGGAAAAAGTCTTCCAATAAATAGAGATATACAAATGAATTATAGCTTTTGGATATGGATAGCTTTTTTATTTACAAGGAACTGTAAATATGTTAAAGTACGACATTTAATATTTATACGTGGCCTATATATGTTTTCTGCATGCTCTGGCAAGAAAAAACCCAATAAAACTTTATCGAACTTTACGAAATTTCGGTGCTTTTCGGCACTAAAAACGGACACAGAATTTTTTAAATGCAACTTATATATGAATTTTCCTAAATATAAATTATAAGATCCAGAGGCTGAACTGAAGTTTAAATTTCGTTATTATTATGTATTCTTTTTATAATTATTCCAGTTGCTAAGATGTGTTTGAATTGATTAAAAACACATTCAAAGTTGCATTCCTCTAATAAATTGAACCACAATTCATAAAGATAACACTGGGTAATGTTTTGGCTTCAAAGAAACCACCGATAACACTGGTCAACAAATTTGAACTTTTGCTCTGTCCTAAAACATAAATTTGTTGTTTTTATGTGGTTTTTGTGCTGATTCCGAATCTAGTTTTAGATTTACTCCAGCACGTCAAGTTTGAGAGATATTTGCATATTTCAATTTATGCAAATTTAGTAAATTTTATAGAATTATTTGCAATTTTAAGATATAAAGCAATATCAGACAGGGTTTTTTGTTTTATATTATGATTACTACCTAATTTACTTCACAAAAACGTTGTTTCTGAGATTATACTGACATGTGACTGTGAAATAATGTACCTAATTCGCATATTTTTCATGTTTTTCTAATAATATTTCTTGACATTCAAATATTTCTGCCGCACGAGTACTCTAATATGTTTCTAAACCAGTTGTTTGAGCTGATTTCAAATCTTGTATCTGTTTTCTTATATCACGTCTAGTTTTTGAAAAAAGTGAAATTTTAGTTTTTGGTCAGAAAAGCCAGAAATAGCTTTTTATGATACTTTGTATGATAAACTTCAACTGTTTAGGATAGATTCTACTACTTATTCTTTTTTTCGATTACATAAATTTTTGTTTATGTCTCTGATATGAATCTGACCCTGTTCACCTTCTTGTCAATGAATTACACACCCCTAAAAAGCATCTTATATCAAACCTGTGTTAATGCCATGCAAAAGTAGAAAATCATCTTACTCAAAAACTAGACATGACACAAGAAAACAGACTGCAGATATGAAATAAGCATAAAATCTAGTCTAGAAAAACATTACGTCAATTCTGTGGCAACTATTTTAAAATTGATATTGATGTAAACATTACACCATTGAAAAATATGTAAATTGGCTTAATAACTGATAAATGAATGTTAAGAATATGCAAATCGTAACATTTATCTGAAGCAAATAGTCAAGCAGTCATTATCTAGAAAATGTAATTAGATGTGACATATTTTGTATCTAAAATTTGCAGAAAATAGCACAAAAAGCTTAAATTTGCATAAATTTAAATATGCAAATTTCTCAAAACCTGGACCACCTAGAGATAAACGGAAAGTATATTCGGAATCAGCGCCAAAAACTGATATAGAATCAACTAATTTTAGTTCTAGGACAAAACCACTGTTGTCCAGTGTAATTAAATTTACTAATTTTTCGATAATTTTATTTTTGGTTTCATTTATGTAAGCTGAAATTGCCATTTCCAACGTCTTTACTAAATCTTCTCGAAAATGTGGAGCAACATCTTCGGTAACAATATCAGAGTTAACGATCTTTTCAGTTTTTACTATCTAAAAATAGCCTCGAATACAAATTGCTGAATAGGCTCGAAATATATATCGCAGTGTACAACAATCAACAATAAAACCAGGTGATGATTTGATCAGCTTGTGTATTGAAGTTATTTCCAATCCGTAGCAAATTTTTAACGTATTTAATATTTGGGTACAAAATGTCTCCGAGCATTTATGTCAATGATATACAAGTTGATCGGCATGAAAACGTAAAGGAACAATTATAAATCATGCAACTTGAATGATTTTACAGCTGAAATCATGGAAATTGCACAAAACCTTTATTTTCTCATGCCTAACATATCTTCAAAATGCAGAATATCATCTTTCTGAAAAAAATTAATTTAAATAAGATTATAGGAAAAGTGATATAAAGTGGCGTAGGGAAAAATTTATGTTACTTTTTTGGAACTTTTTAGTATATGATTGTGATTTTAGTGGCATAGTAGTTAACTTTTTAGAGATATTTTATCAGATTTCGAAGTACCTGTAACCAAAATAACATAAAGTATCTTTTATTTTCTTCTTTCTATAATAGAAGAAAGTATTATAATAGAAATTTTTTTGGACTGCCGGTTTTTGACACATTTACACGTTTTAGAGATCAGAGATCCCCAAAACCACGCTTTTACAAAATGTCCGTGTGTCCTCTATGTATAATCGAAACGAGCATAAAGTTATGCATAGAATTGAACCAAACATCATACATATGTTTTTGGCTATTGTCAGCAGGTCTCAGTGTCAACTGGCGATATACCGGCGGAAGAGGGTGCTGTGATAGCGATTTTTGCGCCATTTTCCTTATTGTATCGTCGTAAAGTGAATGAAGTTTTGCATAGAATTTAACTAAACTTTATATTATATGTTTTTGACTATGGCCGTCAAATCACAGTTAAAATTAGGAAATTCCCCAGGAAGGAAATGCTGTGATCGTAATTTCTGTGTGATTTTTCTTTTGTATCCTCGAAAAGCGCATGAAATTATGGATAGAATTGAACCAAACTTCATATATAGTTTTTTCACTGGTAGACACCAGCTCCAGTTGAAAATGTGAATATTGCCTCAGAAGGGGCGCTGGAATAGCGATTTCTATGCGAGAAGAAAACGTAGTCCTTGTACAACGAGATATCGATCTTTTTTTATTATTTTTTCTTACGAGGTGCATAACCATCATATTTATGACTACTGAAAATCTCAGAGTTTGGACAACCAGGTCTATTATTTTTAATTGCTGAAATAGATCAAAAGGAAAAAAAAGGTATTCTTGCAAGACTTTTTACCACTAAATATCAATATTTTTCCACCTTTTTTTCACACAGGTTACCAAAACAGTATGTTTTTAATTCCTAAAAATTTCGAAGAATTTGGACGATAATGATAAATTTTTAAGCCTCTAAAATGCCAGACGACCCAAGCCCCGCCCTCGCTTTTTGCGGCATATTTCAAAATTATGCAACAACTTCAAAAAAATCAAAATACGGAAAAAGAAAATATCAAATAAAATAGACTTTCAGTTATTTTTAAAATACTGCAAACCATTACAAAAAATACGAAAATTGGAAAAAAATTCATTCCCCGAAATTACTTTCCATTTTTTTCTGCGCATTTTGCCTTAGAATTAACATTGCGCACATTTTGATTAAGAAAATACATTTTATTTTATCCAATAGCTCTGAAAGTTTAATACTACAGTGTGGCCTCAAAAATACGGTATTCAGAAATCAGGCAGCTTCAAAAATCCGGTATCAAAATCACCTTCCCTCTTTTTTTTCCCCACTTCCAACTTACGGCGGAAGGCAAAATAGCAATTATTTATGCATTTAACAAAATAAGCATTTTTCAGATAGCGAGATCGATGGAACCACGATCTAAATGGAACCACAGATACTGCTATTCGCTGCTCAGATGACGATTATGAGGAACCGGCAGAAGAAAAGATGTCAATGGAAAAGTGCTTAAATTTGACTAGAGCAATAATATCTTCTTTAGAGAAACAAGACTGTCGTTCCGAAATAGATATTCTTCACTTGTGTAAAATACAAAAAATTTTGCTAAAGAACGGGCAAAAAAATTCATGCAAATACATGTCTCGGAAATTACATGAGGAAAATAACACTTCACTATTTATTGGATTTTTTTGTAACATAAAAAGTATAAATTAAAGCAAGTTTTTTTTAATATTTAATTTTATCCTTGTTTAGTTTTTAAATTGCTTGAATAGTTCTTAATGCATATATTTCAGTTGCGCTAAAGTGAAAGTTGAACATTCCAGCCTTTTTCTCCCTGCATAGGGATAAATAAAACACTTACTCTGTTTTCCCTCTGCGTAGATATATTGTTGTTGATTTTTCTCTTTTTTACCAGTTGAGCTTGTAAAACGTGACGAGTGTGTATTGTGATTTCTAAGCCGATAGTTTTTTTTGCGAAATTTTTAATTAAATAGTGTGAAAAGTAAAATATACAGTCTGCTGATTCATTCAAAAAAACCTTTACGAAACACTCTTTTTCTAACATAATTATTCTTGGGAAACAGCACCGAAAACTGGCGATATGAAGCAATTAAAATAATAAAACTTTGTAAAAAAATTTGGAATTTTATTTCATTTTAGTTTTATTTCATTTTAGTTTTATTATTTTGTTTTATTTTATTTCATTTTAGTTTTATTATTTTGTTTTCTTCTATTTATTTACTTATTTATTTATTATCTTTTTAATAATAATTTGGATTTTTTTCTTGTTCTTTTATAGTTCTTTATTTATTATTTTTATTTACATTTTTAATTTACTTCTTTTATTTTTATTTTTTCTTTTATTTCCATTTTTTCCATTTCATTTTCTCTTCTATCTTTTTTCAACACATTTCCCTTTTGCATATCCCTCTATCAGGTAGCGCCATCTGTCGCATTCTTCGCAACATTCTTTTTCTTCAGTTCATTTTTGAACTTGTTCGTTTTCGGACACGTGTATGCTTAGCTGATGACGAGCTGTTATGTTTTTAGCTCGAAACGCGTCCTGTGTTTTGTTTTAATTTTATGGTGATTTTTTACAAAGTTTTATTATTTTAATAATTATTCTTGGTTATGAATTAAATTATGAGTAAAGGCACCATTAAGAATTTCGGAAGCACTTTTGATATTCTTTCAGAAATCCGGAATTTCTAAAAAATCCGACTTGGCCTCGGTCCCGTAGATGCCGTATTTTCGAAGTTATACTGTATATATGAGTACTAACTTTTTAGCCAATAATCAAGTATAGATTTGGTTCAGGTATGATCGGATTTCAGGGTGAAAAAACTAGTTTGAAAATAAAAAAAATTTACTCAGGATTTCGATTGGGAAAATAATCTTTATTACTTCCCCAAATTTGAACTTTTCACGTTCTATAGTTTACGAGTAAAACATCTGTGACAGACGGGTAGATAGTCACGGGAGTGATCTAACAATGGTTCCTTTTTTACTTTTTAAATATGGAACCCTAAAAATAAATAGTTACGCGAAAAGCAATGGTTTCTGCACCTAAATATCAATATTTTTGCACAAAAATTACACATAATATTTAAATCTCAGAAATTTGGTTAAAAAATATAAGATATAGGAGGGAAATAATGAGTTCCAGTTTCAAAACTTTTGCCATCAAAAGAAAAAAAAATGAAAAAGAAAAATAACCGAAGAAAACACCGCTTTTTACAACTCTATATCAATATACCTTAGCATGAAAATTAAACACCGACATTAATGACAAGAAATTAATTTTTTTAGTTGAATCCCCCCCCCCCCCCCTCATCCAAATACAACGGGAAAGGTACCGTTGCAGTTATTTCGACCCTTTTTACAGCTAAATATGTTTTATTTTTCCAATTTTTCCACAGAGCTAGCGAACACACATTTTATATAACATACCTAAATCTCCAAGCTTTTGGAAAATTATAGGCTGTGAAATGTATAACATTTTTGTGAAAAATGACATTTTGTAACGAAAGGTGAAATACTGTTACTCAAATGAAAAAGTTTTCTTACGAAAGCTTTTGCCACTAAAAATGATATTTTTCGCTATTTTAAAAATATAAATTCAGACAAAATCGAGTTAAAGATACAAAATAATACAAAATTAATTTGCATTTAAGGTTATCATCACGGGCTCTGTCAACACCGCGCGTGTCAGCTAGCTAGTAATAAAAAAATCGAGTGTGTTTCAGTGAATTATTTTCAATACGTTTCAAAAGTATAAATTAAATATATAAAAAATATTTAAAGTTAAAATATGATAATTACAAAATGCAGTTAATAAATCTAGAACAATCAAAGTTCTGCTAAATATATTAATGTATATTCCTATGGGTACTCAACTGTCAAAAAGTATCATTTCACTAGGTGTTCAGTATTTCATACATATTTTTTAAATAATAAATTTCTTAATTTTTTCATAAATGTACCCTTTTCTAAATAAATTTAATTAATTTTTGTTAATAAGAATATCTTAAAATGTATCCCAGTCTACAATACTAAATAAAGTGTTTATTAAAAAATTCTCAAAATTTCATCAAATTTTGAAAATTTTAAACTTGTTGGTTATAGTTAAATGCGTTATATTATGTGTTATATATTTTGTAAATTCTAAACATTAAAATAAAAATAGCCTAGATATTGATCAAAAATTTCATTTTTCACGAAATGCAATAATTGAAGTTATCGAAATTAAAATAGTTTCTCAAAAGTTTTCAAAGGTTACGCTGTTAAACGTTTGGTTCAAGATTTCATCAAAAAAAAAAAAAAAAAAAGGTGCGTAAAAAACACAATCACTTCGTGAAACTTTGCTCCAACATTTAGCAGTTCGGTTGAACCATAATCCTAAACTTGTTTGGCTGAATCATGAACTGCAAACGTTGCACAATGATTTAGTAAAATGTTGAATAGTAAAATAGTAAAATTTTGAACAAAAAATGGATACAGATTATCCTTTGTAAACACAGAATAATCAGATAGGGACTCCTCTGTAAAGTGCAATTCAGCACGCAATGGACATCCAAACTCGGACTGGTATTCGAACCTGACATCTCTTGATTTGCAACCGGCATTCTAACCACTAAACTAGAACTCTCACCTCAACTTTCTCAGAACTATTTATTCTGATTAACTATTACATACAATCATACTATGATGAAATTCGAACCATTGTTCAAATGATTTAAATGTTCACATGTTCAATGGACACACTTTCACCATAATTAGGAGATTTTAAAAATTAAGGTAACCATGATTCTGCTTTTTCTTACCCTGTCAAATGGTTCAATGATGAATGGGAATTTTTTATATTGCAAAAAGGATTAATTTGGGAAAAGCTGTAAAAAAATTATAATTTTTTTTGAAAGTGTAAAGTATATAACAATAATACTTCTGCACATTCCAAGCCCTTTATTCTTTACCGTAAACTTTTTGAGAGAACAGCAGAAATTAATTATATTATTAATTAAGTTTATCAAAGAAATATTTGAAAATGTTAGAAAAATAAATGTTTAGTTTTATATTTTTTATAGATTAAGCTATGTAAGATTTATATTTTTAGATGAACAAAAGTACTACTCATGGATTGGTTAGAATATGGTAGATACAACTTTCCTAATAATCCTGCTAGCGAGACAAATTAATTTCTTAATATAGTAATGTAAAAGCAGTGTACTTTTTAAATTAATAATGAAAAAAATAAAAACATATTTTATTAAAGAAGTAATAAAACGCTTTGTAAAAAACATAATAATAAAAACTTTCATTATATCCTTTGTTGGCTAGTGTGTGATTTAATATAATTCAAGAAAGCTAATTTAAGTTACTGTAATAAGATTAAAATTAGTTAAGGGATTCAATAGAATTAAGCAAAAATTATTACATCTATGTCAATCTATTAATTTTATAATAATTGAAAATATTATTAATAGCGTGTTTAGTATAATTCAAAAATGAATATATGCGGTTCACTTTATATTGATTTATTCTTTTTAATCTGAAAACAATGAAATAAAATTTTGACAACAACGGTATACACATACTGCGTCAACGTCTATAGTAAGTTAGAATACTGCATTTTATCAAAGAATTAAATGACATTCCTTAAAGTTGCATTTTTAAAAACTTTTTTAAATTGTTAATAGATAAAAAATATAATTTGAAAATATGTTTAAACATGTTGAATTAACTAATTTCTGCTATAAATTGATTTAGACAGAGAGCTGCTAATTAACTGATTTCGAAACTATATTAGTATATTAAAAGGTAGAAAACCAACGTAAGAATGCACATATAATGCACAAAAAGCAGCAAACAGCTGTTTCGAATCTACAAACGAGATTCTTCTTCATGAGACATACCAAAGTATAGACGAACACCAAAATTCACAGAGTATAATAAAGATCGTTAACGCCAAATACATAAAAATAGCAAATAAAACCTTTGCGCAAGAATATTAAAAGGCAGATTCTGCAAAAGAACTTTGTTTATAGATTTGAAATAGTTGTTTGTTGTTTTTATATATTATTTGTGCATTCTTAAACGTTCGTTTTCTGCCTTTTAATATTCTTACACAAAGGCTTTATTTGCTATTTTTATATATTAGTATACTTTTACTCACTAACTGGGGAAAAAAGACTAATTTATATTTTAGAAAATGTTTTTTTTTTCGGGTGTGGATTGTAACTGCTGAATGATTTTCGAATGTTTTAAGCACTTTCTAAAATGTTTATTTAAGTATCTTATTTACTTTATTAAACAGCGAAATGTTGTTAGTGGGAATGTTGAAAGTGTTGGAGTCTGGGAGTGTTGGAAAATGTTTTATAATGTTTGCTTGACGCATGATTTTTCTTTCTCGTTTTTGTGTCGATGATAAATGGATTGTTTATGGCGATATTTTTATTTTAACCCTCAAAATTATAAATATATTTCTATATATAATGCATAAAATAAGAAGATGTAGGTTAACCCAAAAATATATTCTTTAATATTTTTTCTTTGCTTAACCAACAAAATTAACCATAACTGATTTGTTTAACCCTTTATCTAACCATTTAAATAACTCGTTATAAAATTTATTTAATGCATTGATTAGTAGTAATACAGTTTATAATAAGTTATAGATGCATTATTTTATCTTGTTCCAAAAGCATTATTGCTTACACAAAACAAAAATATTTTTAAAAGGATGATTTCTTTTGCCTTCGCATCTTTTCAGCTTTCTTAGCGTTGGGAGGGGGGGGGGGATTTTCAATTAGGAAATATTTCTATATTTCTATTGTAAGAACATTATATTTGTACATTTCCTAATTCTACAAAATACTAAGAAACATATTTAAAATAAGAGATTTGAGTGGGATTATAAATATTTCACAAAATCCCCATAAATTCAAATTTTATTAATCCTTCTAAATCCTTCAATCCTTCTAAAATTTATTAACTGATTATGTAAATCTTCTAATGTAGTTTAAAAAATTCACGAAAAATGCTTTAGAAGATAAAATTTTGTTGAATTCATAGTTCAGTACATAAAGGGTCAAGATAACTTTCTAAAGATTTTCTTTATTCGAATTAATTCCTTTCGAAAATAGGTTTAAGTTCCAAACAATTTACTGTGATATACGAATGAACTTTGATTTATTTAAACACCATACAAATACTGCCCTTACCATGTAAATAGTCCACTGAAGCGTAATATTTCAGCAACACATTCGTAGTTATTCTGCCTATCAAGAATGTTAATACGATAGCCTTCGAGATTCAGTGTAATTCTCTGAGTAATAATACTGATTTATTTTATGCTATACCCATTAAAAATAGTGAACCGTAGGATGTAGCCGTGAATTCGAATAACTTTCATGTAATAATTAATGAAAAAGGCACAATAAGCACACCAATTCAGGAATATAACTCAATATCTGTACGGATTTAAATTGAAAATTTTATTTTACAGTCCAATATTAATTTACAGAATTTCAACAACATTGGTTAACAAAAAATTATCTGAATCATTTCTTTTTATATTTACAAAATGCTAACAGTTTCTTATTTGATTTATGATATTATAAGATTTAGTTCTGATGAAAAAAGCACCAGCTTTAAATATAACCAGAAATTATGCTACAGTAATTTTCAAAATAAGTCTAAAATGTGATTTAAAATTTATGCATTTATTTTTAATAGTTATTTGATATCTTTTAAGATTTATTCACAAGAAGTCTTAACATAATTTTATAAAAACTAACCGGAAAGAAACTAGACAATTTTTAGAAAATTCCATTTGTCTTTATATAAAAATTTTAATAATTTACTAATTCAGTTTACTATGCGATTTTTTAAAAATCAGATTTAAAAATATCAGTATAAAATTTAATGCAAAATGCCTCGATGTAACAAATTTAAAATATCATGTAATTTTTTTTAGAGTTATTCTTCGGAAATTTTTTGAAATGTTTAGTTTGGTAAATTTCTAGTGAAATTTTATAAAAGGTTATTTTATAGACAAGGGAATTTAGAAACCAATATACTTTTGATATTTAGAAAATGTAAGTACCTTCGAAATTCATTTACCATACTAAAAATATATAACTTCTAATTACAATATTACAATCTGCTTAAATTACAATCTTTATATTTAATATTTGGGGAGTTTCATTAAAGAGGGGTATCAAAGAATCACAATATATGAACTTTTTTCTGAATATAATATAATGTATGTAAAACAACGGGTACGATCGTATCAGACATGCTATTAATTCGACAATTAAATATCATTCATTGTGCTGCTTTTCCCACAATTTATAAAAAGTAAATATTTGTAATGAATTTTTTATTAAAATTACTCGAAAAAATAATTTCCTTTTATTATCAAATTTGCAAGTAAATTTTTTACAGTATCTTTTAGCTGACTATCTTTGTAATTATAAATTTGTATGTTTTTACTGTCACACTAAACATTATACTTATTTCGATGCATTAACATTAATATATCTTTTTCTTCGTGTAAAAATTTCCACTTTAACGTGTGTTGCATAGTTATCTGAAGAATAAATGGAGTATTTTGAAAGATAAACAAAGTAAACTTGTTCAAAAATTTCAAATATCACTGTATCAAAATGAAGTAACTAATTATTTCACTATGTCGACTAACAAAAAATTCTTCCATTGCCTTAAATTATCGCGAGGTCCAATTTTATCGCAAAATTTTCGAAAGGATGTTTTAAATGCTTAAAAGCACTTACAATAATTTTTTACCACTACGAACGCCATTGAGACCACTGTGCAAATACTGATATTTTCACTTGTATGTATGAGGTTACGAATTGACAAAAAAGAAAAACTTCTTTATCGTACTTAAAATACATTTATTCCTTTGTATTAGGGATTCCTTCCTTTTCAGTCTCCATCATTGGTTACATTATCGCATTAATTCAACTAACTGAATATAGGTAAACGACAAGTTAATATGCGTTAAATTAATAAGTGCTATCAACTGACAAATTAACTTTCCATGAAAAAGACACCTGTAATGTTTCAATCATGATTCTAATAATAGTTCTAGTTAGCGAAATTTCATTATGCAAGTTATTCCATAATGCTTTATCTTAAAATACGCTACTGAATTATAAGTAAAAGAGTTGCAATGTCGTGGAAACCAAGAACAGTGAATAAAATAAAGACACGAGAAAACGTCGATAAACTAATGAATTTAATAATAATTTATGATGCAAGTCATTGCTTAATCTTTTATTCATAATTCAAACGAAAAAGAAATCTTGTACTATTAGAAAATGGGATTTCATTTAATTTCTTACCAAAGCGTACAAATATTGGTTCGCAAGACTGAACGTAAATGTTACAGAGACAACATTTCTTATATTATTGAGCGTTAGCTAAACAATTCGCTTGATTCAATTACTTGTAATCACAAACAATTAGTACAAAATATGAAGACGTCTTATATGTGGAATGTTTGAATAATTCATAGAGAAAACAGGTATGAACTGCTATTTACCATAATAAATTAAAGTGTGCGGAAATGGTAAATACGTAATTATTTTATTTACATATTAACGTGAATTTATTAATAATACTAAGTTATAAAGTATACGAAACATTTTATACAGCTTTGCTTGTTTGGATCTCAAAACATATTGATTTTGCATTCATCGCTTTTACAGGTAATTGGTTTTATTTTTATAATAATACACAGTTTTGTTGTTAATAAATTTAAGTGAGACGGAATTATTAAGAGGAAATTAAGTTTTATCTATGCCTTTACTTATTATTAACATGTCTATAAAAACTTCAATTGCATTTTACCTGTGGGATTGAAAAATATAGATAAATGGGATGAATAATAAAAAAAAAATAGTGTATTATTCCAGAATGTTGCATTTTATACACCACTTAGTTAATGCAATTTCTAAAACCCTGTCACGTAATGGGGTCTTTTTGACAAAATATACCAAACTTTGTTAAGCACTATAATTAACTCTTAAGTGTGTATGTAAGCAATTTTTGCTCTTTTATTTTCAAGATATTTTTAATTTAGATTTTCTCTCTATGCGTTTATACTGCAATCTGCCTTATTTGTTAGTATTTCTTTTTATAACATAAAATAATTAACATAAAATAATTAAGTCGATATTTGAAAATATGCCCACAACAGAAATTGTAAGAAATTCGATTTATTTAATTAAGTGTTATTTTGAAATGATTTATTGAAAGTTTCAATTTACGATAAATTCGTTACTGTAATTTTTTTAAAGTTTCATCTGTTAAAGTTATATCGCATTTGTGGATATATACTATTTTGTAAATAAGAGAATTAATAAAGTCTATATGTGAATATATGTCATGTCATATATAAAACTTCAAATACACGAGTAAATAATACTTTATTAATAGTGCTTGTAAATGTTATCTTAAATAGATAAAGTAATCCTGATTACAGATCTTTTTGTTATTCTCTTATTACCCCACCCCCCACCTTTTTTTATTCTGAAAAAAACAACAACAACATATAAACAGATGAAGATAAGTACTGGGCGCTGCTTTTGGAGTTTTTTCCCCTGAAATTTACAGATCATTGTACATAAAAGAATCTTCAATTTATCTTACAAGGAGAGGGCCAACCTTGTTAATCACAGATTTTGATTATTTTAAAATATGTTGTAGAGTAGAGACCCCTTAGTCTCAGGTTCAACGGATTTTATCCAACGCTCCTTAGTTCTTGAGAAACCGGGGGGGGGGGGGGGGGGGGGCTGGCTAATAGTAGTACACAACTTAAATACTTACTTTGTAACAAAAAGGATAGGTTGGTCGTAGCTCAGTTGGTAAGGCGTTTGCTGGCTGATCTGCGGGCCGGGGTTTGGTACCCGAACGCGCTGCATTTGTTTTTCTCATTTTTTGTTTTATAAATATACTTGTAATTATAATTTAATAATTTCAATTAAAAATTTCAATATCATACATTAATTATAATGTTAACAAACTTAAATTTTTCATTTTTTATTTTTAAAGTATTATTTCTCATCCTTTATAGAGGTTTAAAAAGAAATCGTATCTATTATTGAATGATGGAAATTCCAAAATCGTGACAAAACCTATTGTGGCTCCATCTAGTTATGATAAAATAAAAGAATATTAAAAATAAATAAAAATAAAAGCAGAAAGAAGATAAAGAGAAAAGCAAAATAATTGAAAATGCAAGCATACGTATTACAAATTTAAAAATCTTTAATATGCAAAAAATCGGTTGTAATTTAATTCTGATGCTAATTTTTAATATGATTATGCTTGTTACTTTAAAAACAGAATAATAGTATTATCGCATTGACTTTCTTTGTTAAATCAATGCGTAAATGATGTTTCTTTAAAATCACGAATTGGCACAATTGTTCAATATCATTGCATCGATAAAGAATATATGAAGTACATTTTAAAAGTGATTTTTAAAAAAATTAACAGTTTTATGATGTTTTATAGAACTATTTAGTTAAAAATAGAAAATTAAATAGGTTAAAATTATGATTGATATACAATATTATAAATTTAATTTGCAATGAGATTATTAAGTTATACTTACGAATATATTTATAAAACAAAAAATGAGAAAAGCAAATGTAGCACGTCCCGGTATCGAACCCGGGCCGGGGATCAGCTGGTGGACGCCATGCCAACTCAGCTACCACCAACCTATCCTTTTTGTTACAAAGTACGTATTTAAGTTGTGTACTACTATTAGACCTCCTGGTTTCTCAAGAACTACAGAGCGTTGGATAAAATCCGTTGAACCTGAAACTAAGGGGTCTCTACCCTACAACATATATTAAAATAATCAAAATCTGTGATTAACAAGGTTGGCCCTCTCCTTGTTAGTCTCTTTCTTCAATTTATCTTAGTCCCTTTTCTTAATTTGTTCATTTAGTCAAAGGAAGTGTTAATAGTATTTTTTAAAGAAAAAAAAAATAAGGCTTAAAAAAGTGCCCAACTCGTCCCCATATCTGGGGTACAGTAAGATACCACGTGAGAAATAGTGCATGCAGTAAACAATACATAATGAAAGGTAAATTACAATATTAAGATATATTTAAACGACAAAGTACTCTATTAGAAATCTTTATATTTATTTACTACCATGCTTTTGAACGCACAGATCGATTGATTTTACGTGAATAAAAACATTTAAAAGAATTTTTGTCGAGAACGACATCATATATATATATATATATAAAGTACCTTTGAATAAAAATTTATCTTATAAGTTCACTTTACATTATATATATTAAAGTTTTACTCAGATATTTAATTAAAAAAGAAAATTAATTATCATATGTTAAACAATATGTAGAAAAAAATAAGAATAATATTCATTGGAATTGTCTAATGAGTTCGGTTACAGCAATTTAGCATTTATGAATTAAATGGTATAATTGTTATGGTCTTTAAAAAAATAAAGAAAAAAAGGAAAACAAATAGCCTTCTAAATACTTTTTCTCATTTTAATATGAATTAGTAGCGTTATTCTCCGAGATATTAAAATTGCGCAGAACACAAAGGTATTCTTTTTAATATTTTACAACAAAATATACTAGAACAAATTCTTAACTGCAGTATTAGTTTTAAATGAAAAGAAGAAATATTGTTGCAACTCTAAGTTTTTCTATTGAAAATTCTACTTAAATCAATATAAAAATGTGGTACACTTTTTTTTTTTTTTTTTTTTTTTTTTTTTTTTTTTTTTTTTTTTGAGATGATCCTTTGTGCGTGTACACATGTGTGTGATATATGCATGAAAAATGTGTACATGGAATAAGAAATTTTGTCAAAATATTTTATTTGATATGTTACCGTAAATTTTGAATAGATTTACCATCACGTGAATTCTCTTTCTTTTTTAAACTCCATTTTTTAAAATTCTTTATTTCTAATCTTTATTAGTTTAAAATCTAAAGTTCCAAAGAAGCGAAATTCTACTTTTGTAGCTAAGATCAACAAACTTCTAAAATGAAAAATATCTGCTTTGGTCTTATATTTTAAAGCTAAAAATATTATTACTATAATGTCATTTATAAGATCTGCTATAAAAGTAAAACAATGTAAAATAAATACTGTTTGAAGGGAAGTACACTGTGCCCTTATGTCCAGTGAATTGTAAAAATCAATTACGCAAAACTAAATGGTATTCAAATGCAAAGGAAATTGTTGACACAATATGTGAAAATTATATTAAATCCTATTAATTCAAAATCCTATGAACTATTAAAATAACAACAAAAAAAATTATATTCCGAAAACAAATTAGACAGTACGATACATTTCCATGACTTACATAACTTATTTTGTTACTCACTTATTGCGGTATATAATTTTGATTACGGGATTTCGTTTTTCATTAAATTTATTTATTTACTTGACATATAAAGACATTCAGTGCACACATTGTATATGCTAGATTTACAGACAATTTATAAGAAACTTTAGCAACAGATTCTTTGTTCAGACTTTTATCAGTTCCTTCCTTTAAAGGAAAAATATTTTTTTTAACATTTAAGAGAGTATTTTTCTTCGTGGACGTCTCAGTGTCGCATCATTTCGTATTGTTTCATGAAAGAAAGAATATGATATTTTCACTCTATTATTATTTATTCTGTATATCATACACTTATCATTCACAAAAATAAGCATGTTTTCAAATAATAACAGTTTATAAAATATTTTATGAATATTTTAAAACTTTATTTTCTTTTTTGGATTCGAACTTTCAAGCAAGTAAATAAATAAAAAGAAAATCATTAAAATGTAGCCGTGAGGTAAAAAATAAAACTGTATCGATACCCATTATTAAGTTTATTGAATTGTCTCTGCTAAGTTCTCTGTTTAGTTTAAAAAGGCTTAAAAATTCATGCTCCATGCAGCATTAAAAGAGTTTTTCGTGAATTACTGTAGCAAAAGTTTCCTATGCCTTTTTTATAAACAAGTCATCCTATAAATGTCATTTTAAAGGAATTTTTCAAGAAACTTCCCATAATAAATTACAATAAATGCATAAAATTTTACAGTTTTCTGTGTACTAACAAGCATGTATGCAGTAACTGAAAAAAAGTCAGTAGAAGCCTTGTCAATATTTATATAAGAAAAATTCTTTCTATAATAACATATTTTTTTTATAATTTAGTTGCATTAAATGGATTTTTAAGGTTGAAAAGTATGATTCATATCTATGTGACGATTCAATAAAGCGTGCATCTGAATACTTATTATTATTATTATTATTATTATTATTATTATTATTATTATCATATAACAGCTACTTTACTGCATATAAAAATTTTCCTGTTTAAATAATCCATGGTTGTTGTTATTGAAAAATTTAACTTTTATTCAGGTTTCGATTTTTAAAGATTATATGTGATTTTAGAGGTCTATAAAGTTTGTTAAAAAGTCAAATTCATAATCATAAATATGCCATTGGAAATAACTAAATGCATTTCATATTTTCTTTAAAACATTACAGTAAATCAATCAGACAAATAATCAATAATAACAGTAATAATAAAATAGAAATGTGTAAAATGTGTAAAATTATAGGCAAATTTATTCTTTACTACCATTAAAAACAAAAACAAAAAATATGTATTGGTTGCGTAATCTTTTTACATTAAGGTAAATAACTATGAAATAGTCCAACAAAAACTTAATTTTAAATCCTTACTTTTTTTATTGTGAATTATATCTATATCTTAACTTACATTTTAAAAAATGTAAGCAACTGACTTATTTATTTAGTTGATTAGCAAATTTAAAAATTCATAAATGAATCAATGAAGACATTAGGCGTGCCAAGATTTAGAAGAATTTAAAAAAGTAGATTTATTTCAATACAATTCATTCCTGCCAAGGAAACAAATGTGGTATCTTTTGAACAAAATAATACATAATATTTTATCTAAATAATGTATTTAGAATGTGCATGCAAATTAAGAAAAAATTGCCTTTTGAAAACTTATTTTTTATTTTCTATTTCCTATCTAAATATAACTTTGAATTCTTTCTTTCTTTTTTTTTTTTTTTTTTTTTTTTTACGTATAAAAGTATATTCTTACACTAATTTTAGCCGCTTTTAAGAATTAAAAAAATAAATAAATAAAAGCTCCATTCATTCAAAGGACAGATATTACACATTTAAAATCCATCAACAAAATTTATTCAAGTGGGGTAAATTGGAGATAATATGATACAAAATTCTAAACTTGTCTAGTTACATGTAATTTATGGACTCCAGGTCTAAAAAAATTTATATAATTTTTTTAATTATGTGTGAGAACCACTTAAAATCACCAAACTAAGTTAACACCTGCTAAAAGGGATAAAAATACACTTAGAAGGCAAATAAATACCTTTATTTATGCAGATCGATATATTTCATCGCTCAGACGGAGACAATCTCAAGATCTATAATGATACAAATATTTTCGCAAAAAAGTTTTAAATTAAAAACTGGTAAAAAAAAATCATACTATCTCATATATAATTAAATCAAGTGCAATAATAAAAATGGATATTTGTGAACATGAATTATTTTATACTATTGTTTCTTATTCTGCAGAGCATCTCTTTCCAAATTTCAGGCTGTTTCATGGAGGCTGAACCACTGCATATATTCTCACAGCGTAAAAATAGTTAGAATAATTTATCCATCAAGATTTTATTTGTTATCCATTATTCAAAAATCGATAGAGATCTTTTCACGCAATGAGAATATATGCAATGATGCAGCTTCCATGGAGCTACCTAAAACTTGTGAAGCGATGTTCTGCAGAATAAGACACAATAATATAAAATAATTAAACGTTCACATATGTCTATTTTTATTATTGCACGTGATTTCATTATACATGAGGTCGCGTGATTTTTGTTTACCAGTTTTCAATTAAAAATTTTTTTCCGAAAACATTTTCATCATTCTAATCCAGATCATGGTATTCCCGCCGTCTGAGCGATGAAACATGTCGATATGAATAAATAATGATATTTATTTCCCTTGTAAGTGTGTTTTCTCAGTCCGTCTCAAAAGTTTATGCGCACTCTTCAAATATAGTTAAAAATAATTGAAGAAAATATATGATGCTAATTTGCAATAAATAATCGATATTTAATCAAAATTAAAAAAAAGCGGTTTTTGTTGGTTAAAATAAAAATTATAATAATTTTTATTTAATTTACTTTTTTTCTGTAGCAGTTATAGTCGTTGTCTGGTCCGTCCGTCTGCCCGCATAAAATAGCGCAAAAACTGAGAATTATTGTAACGATTTCAGAAAGACCGAGCCGAATGGTTCGAAATCTAACATATATAATCGTTGCAGAATTTTGTGGAGTCATTTCAAATTTTAGGAAAATTGAATCACTTAAAAAGATATTAATAAAAGTTTTCTTCATTATATTAAATCCTATCATACGGAATTAATTCGATGATATCCCATGATAGGTATTGATTCTAGATTGCCATGGTGTTTACGTTATTACTTTCTTCTATCTCTACAAGAAGAAAGTATGGGATTCATGAAAATTTTCGAATTCTGGTTTTCGACGGATTTACACGTTTTAGGGGTCAGAGATTCCAAAAAACATGTTTTTACAAAATGTCTGTCTGTGACTCTGTGAGTCCGTCTGTCTGTCTGTCTGTGTGTATGTGACACAAATTTTGTGGGCGCTCTATCTCAAGAACTAATGCACGGAATTTAATAAAAATCTATATTCAGTTAGTCCCTAATACAAATTGATGATGATTAGTTTTTGGTGTAAATCGCTCAAAAGGTGGCGCTGCTATGCTGCATTTTTCACGATTTTCGTAATAGCTCAATCTCAAGAACTAATGCACGGATTTTGATCAAACTTCAGATTTAGTTCATCCTTGATATGAATTGATGCTGATTACGTTTTGGCGTAAATCGCCCAACAGGTGGCGCTGTTATGATGAATTTTGCAAGATTTACACGATTTCCCCAATAGCTCTATCTTAAGAATTAACGCACGGATTTTCATCAAACTTCAGATTCAGTTAGTCCTTGATATGACTTTCTACTGATTATGTGTTGGTGTAAATCGCCCAACAGGTGGCGCTTCTGTGCTGCCTTTTTCACGATTGCCTCAATAGCTCTATCTATAGAACTAATGGACGAATTTTCATCTAACTTCAGATTTAGTTGTATGTTGACACAAGTTGTTGTTAATTAGGTTTTGGTGTTAATCACCCAATAGGCGGCGCTGCTATGCAGGAATTTTTATGATTTTCGCTATAGCTCTATCTCAAAAACTAATGCACGGATTTTCTCCAAACTTCAGATTCAGTCAGACGTTGACATAAATTGTTGCTGATTAGGATTTGGTATAAATCACCCAATAAGTGGCGCTGCTAGACAGCATTTTGCCGGGTTTAGACGATTTCATTGATAGTCATATCTCAAGAACTAATGCACGGAATTTCATATCTTTAGAATCCTCATGAGATGCATAGATTGTCATTTAATTTTGGCAGTGTGGTAGCGAATTTTGAAGTATTAACATGTATGAGATAGAAGAAAATTTTGGGATTTTTACATCCGACTAGTATTTAAGATGCAGTTATATTATTTCCGTATTACTGAATTTAATATATAATCGTAATAAATTTTGTATTCATGCATTTTTGGATAAAAGTGAATTGGGCATTGTACAAAGATCTGAATATTTATAAAACTAGTTATAGTACAAAATACAACTTATTTGCCACGTTTGACGTACAATTTACGACTTGTTTTTAAGTGGTTGCAAACACTAAAGGAATGAGAGAATTTTTTCAATGTTTTACCCGAGTGTAATGTTTCAGCTGTAATATTTAGATTGTTTTAATCTTTCATTTTGATTAAATTTCGAGAAACCTTTCACGCATCCATCAGAATACTCATAAAAACCCACTACAATAAATCTCTGCCCTAATTTATTAAATGGTAATTTAGGAATTTGAAAGAAATCTAGGAAAATGATCCATAACACTTAAAGTAGATTTTTTATCAAGATTTAGTAGTAAAGTTAGAGTAATATAACACTTTTTACTGCAAAATAAATAAATAAATAAATAAATAAAAATAAAAATGAGTTTTACGACCTTGAATGTTAATTTATTGTTCATCAATAATTACATAACTAGGAAAAGTGTAAGTAATTTTCGGGTTTTTGAAGGGAAAGGCAAGACTGCTTTAAAGAATAGTTTCGGTAGTCTTATAGACTTTGTTAAAGAAATGTTATTAATGTCTTTTTCTAACAGGTAATATTATAATTTTCGTAAAATATAAATAATAAGAAAGAAGAAAAATGAATATATTGCTGCTTTGGTAATATATTCGGTCACTGCACGTACCTGCGTAAAAGTAAGCTATTAAATCAACTAGCTAGCATCTCATATCAGTCGATTGAAAATCAGTAACAAAGATAGAAGACTATACCATTTAGCTTCGAATATATATAAATATATATATATATATCTGGTATTTTAAAATAAAAAGACAATTAATGATTAACACTTTCTGTTTTTATTTGTGGTATGTGTTTCAAGGTATATGATAAAATAATATTGTCAAATACTCTCTCATATTATCCCCACATACATTTATCACAGTAACCCTATACACCGTCTCACATTAACCCCATATACTGTGTTACATTAGCCCAATCGGTTTAATTCAGACTACGTTAAGCATATACAAATTTTTAAAGGCTAAAAATATCGCCCTTTCTTACTGAATAAATGCCAATTAGAAACAGTTACCTAACATTTTACTTGAGTGTTATATAACAAAAGTTTTAAAGTCTGATAGAAAAGTTTTCTTCATCATAAAAATAATATTATGCATTGTATATTTTTGGTGATATTTTCCCTTAAATTTTGAGTGTATTCGTAATGGATATAAATAAAATGATGTAATGTTTATAAAATAATTACAAAATAAATTTTATTAGTGTAAAATTTGGTACTTTTTTCTTTATTTTTTACATTACTACCTTTTTTGAGTGTCTCATAATTGCACCTATTGACATCATTAATTTTTCTTCTGATCATTCTTGAATTTTATTGAAATAACTCGAATCATGAAGTCTTTACAGTGTTATTTTATCACTTGAAACTTCGTTTTAAAAAATAAGACTGTGTGCTAATCTTGTTTATAATCTATTTATACACAAAGTTTCAAGGGAAATATTCCAGGAATTTTAAATTTTACAATAAATAAATAAATGAATAAAATATTAAAATGTTCTATTTAGAAATTCCTTAAAGTTGTCTCATGTATATTTGCTAAAAAAATATATTCAGTATTTTATTTTATAATTTAACAAATAATATTTTGTTGGATAAATACTGATTTAACATTTGAAGAAAACGTTTCATTTTAATGGAAAAAGCCCAGTACCTGTACCTGTACCCAGTACCTACTCCAGTAAATGAGGCAAATAAAACACTATTTGCTTAAAGTTTACTTTTAGTGTTTTCTAGATATTTTCTGTTGATATATGTTAAGAAGGTTAAATTTTGAGAGTACAAACTACTGTCGTAATTTTTTTTTCGAAATATAAAATTAAAGTTTACATTAAGATTACATTAATATAGAGGAATGGTAAAACATCTAACTTTTAATATTTAACATTCAATTTTGTTAAAATTGTACTATTGGGTGAAGCAGAAAGTAATTTTATATTTTTCTGTATACACATTTGCAGTGAATTAGAATGTCAGTGTTCATCTAAAATCACCCTTATTACTTTCTCTAAAAATTAAATAATCTTTAGTTGTATAACTGACAAAAACAAGGGCTTAAGCTTATCTCAGGACTCTCAAAAAATTATTATCCAATTTTATAAAAGCAAATTATTCCAATGTCTACTCAAAAATATATTTGAATAGGCTATACGTTCAAATATTTGATACTGCGTAAGAAATGTGCATTCTATTTGTATAAGGAATTTACTAATCTCAGGCGAAAATATTTTCCCTAATCTATAGAAGTAAAATAATAACATAACGTTCATGTGATGCATTTAAAATGAATTAATGGGGATATTTTTTTAAAAGTCAATCTATGGAAATGAAACACATTCTAAAGATAAATGAGCCTACAGAAAAATCTGATTTAAATTTCTCTAGCATAAAATACAGATTGTTTTATTGGACAGCTCGGGTTGATGTAGTATCGATTAAGATGATATGGTGTAAGACGTCGCGCGAGAAAAATCTGACATTTTTGACAAATTAGCGTTATTTAAAGTCATATTGGCTTTTGAGGCTTCAACTGATACTTTATCCATGCAATTTATCATTGTCAAAAGAGAGCGGAGGTAAAGTAGGTATTAAGTTTTACGACACTGACTTTCTTGTAAAGAAAAATAGAAGGCTCATTTATAACAGAAGCATTTTTATGCAGTTTCGAAACAATATAAAGAAACCCAATACGAAAACATAAACAAGATTTAAAGCTATTTTCGAAGTTTAAAGAGTAATGATACTTGTTAAATTCTAATTATAGATAATATATTCTGTAAAATTTATTTTTTATTTATATCATTTTTAATTGTCTACAGAAGAATACTCATTTTTGTGTGCATACAAAATAATCCAATAGGGTATAACTAATTTATGAATTGATTTGATGTTTAAAAAAAACTTGTTTTTAACAGACTTCCAGCGAAGGAGGTTATTCTAAGAAGGTTTTTTTTTTAGGTGGGTTCGTAATTACATAAATACGTAGCACCTATAGTCGTCGCGTCGACTTGTCTGTCTGGCAGCCCGTCTGTCCGTATACAACAATGCAAAAACTACCCAACCAATGGTCTGAAATTTAATATATATAATCGTTGCAGAGAATTTTGTCGGGTCATTTCAAATTTTATGAAAATCGAATCAAAACTTAAAAAGATGTTAACAAAAGTTTTCTTCATTCCACTAAATCCTATAATACGTAATTAATTCAATGATATCCCATGATAGGTAATGATTTTATGTTGCCATGGTTATTGCGTCATATTTAAGATGGAGTTGTATTATTTGCGTGTTGCTGAATAATATATATATTAATGTAATAAATTTTGTATTTATGCGCTTTTGCATAAGAGTGCAACAGCTATTGCACCAAGATCTGTATATTTATAAAACTATTTATAGTACGAACGCACATCATTTGTCACGTTTGAAGTACAATTTCCGACTTGTTCTATTTTCTATGTACGAACACGCATAACTCTTCAATGGATGGTCCGATTTTCCGACTTTTTTTTTTTGTGTTCGAAAAATCTCAATTTGCCAATGGTTCCGTTATAATATAAGAACTTAAAAATTATATATTTGCTGCATGTCTGTTTTCGTGTCTTTTTTATACACTTTGCCTTTTGTAAAAATTTACCAAATTTTAATATGAAGTTAAGGTACACCTCACTATCCTGCGTTTTAAAAATAATCATCATATCGTGTATAGATTCTGTACAGAGGCACCTCAGAAAATTAAATATATTATCTTCTACTGCGCCTCAAAATAAGCGATATTGACAACAATGAGATTTAAAATGATTGTTGATTACAGCTATGCATGAGATCAGGTAATCAGATTTTACCCGAAAACTTTCCAACTAGTGCGGCGGGTTGAGTTGTATTGGGTTGGCAATATTTTTTTTTCTTTGTGGGTAGAGTTATTTGTAACTTATTTGGCTTAGATTTGGGTTTCAACTCCCACGGGTGAAGTATGGAAACCCATTTTTTCAAAAGAATATCTACTTATTGTGTTTCAGTATTCTGTTTGAAAACATTTTTATCGATAATAATTCACCAAATATGCTTTGTGAAATTTGCGAAACTTTATTGGTGAAAGTTATTTACATAAATTTAGACGCAGATATATCAGAAATGAAGTTTTTATTTTTTTGTTTGTTTATTACATCATCAATGGTCTAAGATGTTTCAAATTTTTACCACTTCATCAAAAGAAATTTTTACCCATGAATTGCATACGTTTTAGAAAACAGATTTTTTTCAAATGATATTCTCAAAATCCAGATAATATCATTGATAATCATGTTATTGTTAATTTATTTTAGATTTCAGCACATTAAAACGCCACAATAGTTTGTTATTTATACTGTCTTATTTAAAAATTTACATATATTCAATTACGTAGGCTTTGAAGATAAAAAGTTTATTTTACATGTGGACTGTGCTGTAAAATGTCTGCTCTGAAAATAAATTTCAGAATTTCGAGATTTTTCAGAAAAAACCGTTATAAAATTTTCCAAGTGTATTACAGAGGAAGCAACGTAAAATCTATCCTTTCACATTTTAAATTATTCCTTTACTATGATTACTCAGGCTACGAAATTACTATTGATATTTTATATTATGTAAAACATTCATTTTAGAGGTTTTTCATTAATGTCAGAATCATTTGAAATAAAAAGATACAGCCGATTAATTAATTTTTCGGACTTGCGCGTTCCGTTTATTATCTACATTAAGCAAGATTTTCCTGAAAATTTGATCTTGTAATTAATTCAACAATAAGCTAATAATTTGAAATATCTGGAAAAAAATCTTAAAAAGACAAAAGTCTTGGTCAATATGATACAGGTGTGATATGCATCATGCATAAGACTCAAGGTTATTCTCCCATGGCACAAACATCGCACGCGAGTGTAGATGCGAATTTTAATTAGACTTCATTTAGAGATGAGAACTGCATTATGCTTTTTGAGGCTCTAGTTGCATGATTAAAGCGCTTCGTCACGTCTGATTTTACGATGAATGCCTTACTTCTTTTTCAGAAATTAACTCTGAATTCATATTGAGACATCGGAAACTTTTATCGAGATTCACCAGAAACCTGTGTAACATAATTTTTTTTTTTTTCTATGGAATTTGAAACTGATAATTAAAATATCCGCTGGGATCGGTGTAATCGGTCATTCTGGTGTTAATTATTTCAGAAACAAAGGCGTATTAGCTTTCAGTTTAATTGAGGATATTGCTTTTAATAAGCCAGAAAAAAGTGTTAAGGGATTATTAAAGCAGTAATTTATCTCTAAAAGGATTTTGAATTGTTTTGAATTGCTTTATTAAAAAAAATTACAAAATGTGTCATTTTGAAGGAATAATGTTTTCCAATGGCTATTATTTTAATGTCATAAATTAATAGAAATGAAAATAGATTTATTTATATCAAAGATCAGAATAAAGACTGTTACTATTCATTTGATATTGGATTTTAATACAAAAATAGACAACTTTCGAAACAATCATTTAAACTACAACATGCAAAAAATAAATATCTAACAGCTACATAATTTCCAATATTAGAATTAAGGGATATTATATATGTAATTAATTATTAACTGTATGACTGCAAAACAAAAGAGTAAAGAATATTAATACAGTTAATAATAGAATTATCTTTAAAAGAAATTTCAGCAGTCTAGGTTTCTTTGTACCTATATCCCTTTTTAGAAAAAAATAACGAAATGAACTTGTTTTTCTAAAGAAAAAAACAATTGTCTTAGTTTTTATTCAAAATGAATTCATAAAACAATAGTTATATCACTTTATTCATGTTAAATAGCAACTAAATCAAGGAATCTAACAAAGTGGTTTCTGTATGTGACATATTAATATAAAAATGTTTTGGAGTCTGAAAATGGAGGCAAAATTTTTTCTTTTGTGTGCGTTAATACACTGCTCAAAACAATTAAAGGATATTTGAAGTTTTATATAAAATAAAGATATAAACGAAATTTTTTTTGCCGAAAATAGAAGAAGAGAATCACAAATGCAAATTTTTCTGGTTTTCAAACTGTGGAGTATGCAAATTTTGAGTTCGACGTCAAAAACGTCGCTTCAGCGGCAGCGAATGAAATTTGACTTTCAACTGGATAAAAGAGAATGAAGACAAGGATGATCGGTATTCAGTGATTGCTTTGTTTCGATGAGTACGATGTCTCAGCGAAGTCATTTGACAGATTCAGAAGCTTTGAGAATTGTTGGTAGGTTAGAAGGGGGCCAAACTCAAGCCGAAGTAGCGCAAGCCATTGGAGTGTCACAAAGTGTCATTTCCAGGATCTGGAACCGTTTTTTGGAGAGTGGATGTGCAGGCCGAAGACCAGGGCAAGGTCGTAGACGGGCAACAACGCCCAATGAAGATCGGTATTTAGCGTTAACAGCTCGGAGACACCGAACCATGAACGCTACTCTTCTCCAACAACACCTTCGCTCGGCTACAGGCACCACGATTTCAACTCAGACTGTCCGAAACCGGCTCCATGCTGTAGGTCTGTATGCTCGCCGACCGATCGTATGTCTTAGATTAACATCAAGGCATCGTCGCGACCGCAGGGGTGGGCAACCGAGCATGTCAACTGGAGGAGAAATGAATGGAGCAATATTCTGTTTTCTGACGAGTCCCGTTTTTCTGTGCATCCGGATAATAGGCGTATTTTCATCTGGAGGGACCGTGGCAGTAGGAATAATCCTGCGTTCGTGCACGAAAGTGTCAGATTTGGCGGTGGAGGAGTGTTGGTGTATGGTGGCATCTCCATTGACGGGCGCACTGACCTCTACATCATTCGAGATGGAGCTCTGACTGGTCGCCGATATAGGGATGAGTTCCTCAGACCTATTGTAGTCCCTTACGCTGCAGCAATCGGAGATAACTTCATTTTAATGGACGATAACTGCAGGCCACATCGTGCAAACCTGGTGGAGGATTTCCTTTTCGAGGAAGGCATCGTTCGAATGGAATGGCCAGCGTGTTCTCCAGACATGAATCCAATCGAGCACGTTTGGGACGCTCTAGGAAGACGAGTTTCTGGCCGCCAACAACCCCCACAAACTCTCCAAGAACTGGAAAGAGCTCTTCTGGAAGAGTGGGGCAGAATACCCCAACTCGTCATTAATAGCCTCATTGAGTCCATGCCTCAAAGGTGTTCAACGTTGCTGGCCGCCCGTGAAACCATACCCCCTACTGAAAATGATTTTTTTTTGAAGAAAACACATTTTCTTATTCTTTTTTTCTCATACGCACAAATTGTGTTTTTTTCCTTTAGTACACAAATGCGCAATAAAATGCATTTTTTTTCTGCCAAACATGTGTAATTTATTCTCATATAACCTACTATGTCTGTCGACCATGTATCAATCAGCTAAACAGTTTACCAGATACAAAATCCACCTAAAACTGCAATATCCTTTCATTGTTTTGAGCAGTGTATTAAAAATTATAGAATTTGAATAACATATTCAAAACCATTTTTTTTTTCTTTTTACTTCTTCAAAATATCCTCAAATGCATTTTCATATAGTTCTAATTAAAATTAGCGTTTGTAATAGGTAAAACACAAACTAGACACACGTGAAAGAAATGTTTCAGAACTAGCATTTTGTAAATGATGCATTCCTTTTTACATGGTAAGGCATACTTTGTGACACTTTGTTTAATTGGCTATAAAATTGTCGATAACTGGAATAGGAAACGAATGTCAAACTTGATATCAATAGTAAATAAACTAGATTTAAAACTTTCAAATAAAATATAATGTACGTCTTTTCCAAAATATTCCCAATCATGTCTGTTAAGTTTAGAACACTAGAATACAGAATTTGACTCTGTTCGTTCAGTTTTCTTAGATAAAGGTATCTCATACAAAAAAGTTTATTCGGATACACACGTATTATGTTCCATTAGCATAAGATCATAACAAGTACTAATTACAAACGGTTTATTATGTCGGTGAAGGATGATGGCATGATATCTTCAAGTGGTCATTCACAAAGTGCCATCAACCAGCACACAAATATCACATTTTCAATAATTATGCGTAAATTTATGTGGCTAATGATCTGAGCATTATTTTTTTTCACTTGAGATTATGGTATAAAGCAATTTCTAAAATAAATAGGATTCATTTCTTAATAAAAAATAATCATAAAATATTTATTAGTTCAAATGTTATGTTATGTTTCCAGCATAATAAGACTTATTTCCGATATCGGCACACATGATCATATACCTTACTGGACTTTTGACAAATATGGCTGAAATGTAAAGTCACCCTTTGCATAACATTATTTGTGATCTTGTTGCCACAATATTGCTTGAAACCATTTGGTTCATCATGGCACTACGTTTTTTTATTAACAATTTTTTTTTTAATTACAGAAAAATTTCCGGTTTTTTTCGCATTTACGAGGGAAAACTTCCGTTAAAATACGGAAATAGTACTGGCATCTTGATTACCAGTAGTATTTCCGTATTTTAGTCCGGTTTTTTACAGTGTATTTGGTAAAGCGAGCGATAAAAATACGCCATCTAAGAACTTTGAAAAAACTTTGGAAAGATCCTCAAGAGGGGTGGGAGAAAATTGGCAAGACTGTACTAAAAAAGATTTTACTATCATGTAAATTTTGAGCCAGAGCTATTACCAGAAGTCACGACAATCCAATAGATTAACCCTTTGCTCTCCAATGGTGAGCCTCAATCACCGCGCTATTCTTTACATCAACTCCAACGGTGAGTCTCACTCACCGCGCTATTCTTTACATCAACTCCAACGGTGAACCTCACTCACTATCTTAATTTAAATGAACAATTTACATTAATTCCAACCTTGGTTCTTACTTACTCTTGTATTATTTGCATTAATGAAGGGATCTAATTGGAATCTGTACAGATGTGGTAAAAGGAAGTATCCAAAATGTATTTTATAACAATTTTTTTATGAAGATAAAACTGACTGATATGTATCTTTGAAAAAATTTAGTATTGTAAAAAACGGCACTGTTATTCGATGTGATTTCTTTTGACAAAGTAATGTTATAACAATATAAGAAAAATAAATTGGTACTCACTCAATATAATATTGTCGTGGCATTAGAACGTATTGATTAATTAATAAATTTATTAAATATACTATATATATATTATATATATATCAGGTAAATATGGCCGGATTTTATGAAAATTAAATTGAGGTTAAACAAACTAGCTGTCATACCTAGATTAGTGGGTAAAATGAAAGATCATAAACAAGATTTTCCTCTTCGCCCAATTGTGACAAAATGCCAAGGTCCTACCTACTTATTAGAAAAAGCATACGTTCCCATACTACAAAAATTGTTGCCTCCTTCCATATTTACAGTGGACTCTACTACAGATTTCGTTGAGAAAATCAAGAAATTCAACATCTCTGAAGACTGTATTTTAGGAAGTTTGGACATTGTTTCCCTTTATCCATCCATAGATACAATAGAAGTTACCAAGAACCTAGAACATTTTATCGATAATGCAGAAACCTTTGATCTGCCCATGAAGAACACTTTAAAGAGTGGTTTAAACTTAATTATTTCAAGTAATTTTTTTTTATTTTTGATAATGTTATTAATGAGCAATCATGTGGTACTCCGATGGGATCCCCAATATCTGGCCTTCTGGCGGAATTTAAATTATGCCCCCTCGAATCTAAAATTTTCAGCACTTTTGAGGTAGTTTCTTTAGTATGGTTACGTTATGTAGACGATATTTTTATTGTTTGGCGAGGTAATATAGATGAGTTAATGATTTTCATACAACAGTTAAATGAATTTGACAATAATATTAAGTTTACTTTTGAACTAGAAACAGGGGGAAAATTACCTTTTTTAGATGTTAAGTTACAGAGAAAGGGGAATGAATTAATTCGTTCAGTTTACCGAAAACGTATCGCAGATTTAAACGTTATACCTTCCGATGCATGCACCCCATTGCCTTACAAATTATCCCCCTGTAGGTTCCTAATCAATCGTGTTTTCAAGATTTCTTCTGATATAAATCTGGGGGATGAATCAGAGAAAATTAAACGTATTGCTAGTGATAATGGATATCAGGTAAAATTAATTAACAAATTGATTCAGAGCTCCTTTGATACTTCTAAAAATAAAAATAAAACTATTAATGAAGTTACTATGAAAAGGGTTGTAGCAAATTATTTCCCGGGTTTCTTTGAACATATAAAAAATCATTTAGGAAATTTTGGCTTATGTTTGATCGCGAATCCGCTTCCGAAATTAAAGATGCTTTTAAATACTAAAATTGATCCGTTTAATAGAGATGACCTCTTGGAGTTTATATGATTCCATTTATTAGGGAGAGAGGAATCAAAAATCATTATATAGGTATAACCAACGAAAATTCAATATCAGATGTAAAGAACATAAAGCGGACATAAAATACAATGGAGGTAATACTGCTTTATCCCGGCTAAATCAAATAGAGAACATTAACATACTTTTTAACGAGAGTAAAATCACCTACAGGTCTAATTTTTATTTACAATTATTCATAAGAGAGTCCATCGAAATTTATTTAAGGGGTTCAGGAGTTTGTAACGATACATTATCTTTTCTTATCCCGAATTTATGGGTTGAATGGTTGGATAAATTATGGCATCGCGACATAGAGGGAACACGAGCAATCGCGAAAATATAGGGCGCGTTACATAGTTACTTGTTTATTTTCGATGATTTTTTCCATTTTTCATTATGCATTTCTAATTTTCTATTATACATTCTGACGACGACTCAGAAAATGAGTTGAAACATGCAAATAAAGAGTTTTTAATTTACTTTTAATGTGTTTTTATAACGTCCTTTAAGCAAATAAATATTTCAGTATTATGATATAATAAATTTTGTTTAAAGAAAAAACACGTGGAGACATATTTTTTGAACAGATAATAATTATCTTTGTTGAGTGCAAACTTGTAAAACAGCAAAGAGATGAGCGTCCACTCAGCCATTTAAAATACGCGAAACAATTGATTAATCAATTGAGAGGAGATTTTCAAGAAAGCCATGGGGCTTCAACATCCACTGATACCCACACAAGTGTTCGGTTAAATAGAGGGCTGCATGTAATGCTAACAAGAGTCAAAGATTGTCGAGTCTGCCCTCACAGAACAGGAACAGGAAAGAGACATCAAACGACATACTTTTCTGACACTTATCCCGAAAAGCCTGCAATGCACCTTGGTGAGTGCTTTATAAAATACCACACCCAACAGAAGAATAGAGCATAAGATTTAAATATTATATTTCTAACATGTAAAAATATATAAAACATTCAACTAAAAAAATATTTTCAATTTGACTATATAAGACAATATTTCATTTTCTTTAAAAATGTCGCGGTGTTGCTAGTTCCGCCATGGCAAAAAAGCTTGGGATGCAAAGGGTTAAAATTGCTGCACAGAATACTGTCTGTCTTATGCTGTCATGCAATAAACATAGTTAAATGTTGACCTGTATGTTTTTTAAAATTTCCAGTATCCAGCGTCTTCATCTGTATAACTTTTGGAGAATATTGTGAAAAATATTAGGCTTTAGATCAACATCAAATTCTACCTTTTTTTGTGTTGATTTAATTACTCACCATCTTAACAAACTTAAAAAGTCTATTTTGTTTTAATTAAATCAAAATTATTTTATCAGAAACAAGTAAATGATCCATAATGAACAAAAAGGCTGAAAGTTTTAAAAGTCACACGCTGAACCCAGTTTAATTTTATTAAAGATTTCTTCACAATGATAGTAATTTTTTTCAGCCGTTGTCCTTAAAGTTACTTAATGTCCGTAAAACTGTTGGTAATTGTTATTTGTTATTTCTGTCATTTAAAAGAAAAAAAAAGGAAAAAAAAGAGAAGAAGAAAAAAAAAAGTAAAGAAAAAAAAAAGAAAGAAACTGAATCTTTATATACTGAGACGATGTGCATATGTGTATGCTGTGTGTGTACATGTTTGTTCGTTTAAATAAACATATAAAATTCTTCCATTTTCGTCAATATCCATGTGTATGAATAACAGTCATTTTAAGTTATAAAATAATGTATAAAATTTAAAATTTAGAATAAATTGTTGGCATGATTTCAACATTTTGGATATTTAGAACTATTTTTTTGAAGGAAAAAGATATATATATATATATGAATAAGTTTACTGTCGATATCATCTATGTATATATTTATCTAAGTGATTATTTTATCTAATTGATTAATTTTTTAATTCAAGTTTTTTTTATCTAAGTGATTATTTTATCTAATTGATTAATTTTTTAATTCAAGTTTTTTTTATCTAAGTGATTATTTTATCTAATTGATTAATTTTTTAATTCAAGTTTTTTTTTTTTTTTCAATGTACAGTATTATTGTTTTTATGTATGCATTTATTAGTACATTATTATTATTTTATTAAGGATGGGTACCAAGAGAATTAAGCATTTTCCCAGGCAAGTGTTTTGCTAAGGGGAAAGCTTAATTGCCAGTTACTATCTGTATGTATGATATTACGATGTAAAGTAAAGAATTGGACAGTTTTGGTACAAAAGAGGGACTTTTATGACCTCATGTTTTATGGGACAGCTGCAGGATCTTCGTGTGGGAGCCCGCGGTCCCGTGGGAAAGTGGGGCTTGAAATATCGGATGTAGGAGGGTCGGAAGGCCCTGTGCATTCCGGGGACCCACTGACCACTGGCCGACACGAAGGCGGGTCCAGGCAGCGGCGAGTGGTTGGAGATTTTAATTATGCTGAATATGTTAATTCGCATCCACCACTCAGGGCCGCACATGCAAATTTTTAACAGAGAGAGATTTTCTTTTTCTCGAAAAAAAAATACAGATGTACAAAAAGAGTTCCAGAGTGCGGTGGTTATTTTTTTCAAGCCCTTTTGGCTGATCTGCCCATGTTTACTTGCTCTGTCTATGACGAGCAATATAGTAGTGTTAATTTTTTTAAAAAAAATGATTTAAACATTTTTGCTTTTGGCCCAGACCTGGGTGGAATTTATTGTAAATAAAACTAAAATTACGGAACACGAATATGTGTGTTGTGGTTCTACAAACAAAAAAAAAGAACTTTTGGATATATATATATATATACTGTCAAGTCTACAACTCTAAAAGGATCTTGTGACCCCCAATGGGGAAAAAGGTACGATGTTATGGATGTTCTCTTTTCTATTGTGTACCGTATTAATATCAAATGTTTGAATTGGGAATAGGGTGTCCAGGAGAACTTGTCAACTTCAATTAATATCCAAATTAGTGTTTTTTTTTCATGAGTTATTATTTTGGATGGTAAAAGTATGAATTATTTAATTGTAACTTAATATAATTTGCCTGTGGTGTAAATAAATGATTTATTATTATTAATTCCCTTCTTTGTTATTATTTGTTAAAAATCTTGCTAATTACTTATTTTACGTATTTAGAAATTACCTGACTGCTTAATATTATTATTAGACCATATATGAAAAAGCCATAATTAAATTTATCTTGTAGGGTTGGTTTGTCTGAAAATTGGGGAGTTATATTTAGTGGTTTTGATTTTATTATATATTTCCCTTCAAACCAAGTGGCCATAGGTTAGTTATCTTCTAAACATTTCACAACGCATTGTCTTATTTATTCAAGATAACCTTTTAGGTAAATGACCGTAGGTTATCTATTAACTAACTAGGCTTTACGATCACCAGGTTCTCTATAATTAGAGGCCCCTATAAGATAGATTTTCTTTTGGATCAAGTAAGTTCGGAGAAAAGGGTGCGCTCAACACTCTTGTTAGCTTGTGCTAGGGAATTTGTAGATAAATTTAGATATTCATTAACCTAATTTTTAATATTTGTCTAGATCTTGCCAGCATAAATCAATGAAAAGAAATCCAGTATTGAAATAACCATCATTTTACTCATTAAGTTAAAAATATTCCACTTTATTCCTGAATGAATATTAGAACAGAAAAAGTGTACCGTAATTAATTATTTAAAACTATTCAGGTTTTGAATTTTTGTGTATTTTGAAATATTTAAGGAATACGTTTAAAATTCTCAGAATTTTTAATATAAAGGATGTTTCCTGGATACAGTTAATTTTATGGTGTCAGGTTAATTGACATAGTATTCTAAAAATGTCTGCATTTTAGGCAATAAGATTCAAAAGTTTAACTAATAAGAAAAAACACGTTTGTAATACTTCAAGTAATAGTTTTCTTTCTGTACAAAGACTATACAGTAATTTCCATTTGAGTTTATTCCGAAATTGTTTTTATTTAATGAAAGTATTTACAAATAGCTATAAAATGCCGAAGAGACTTTCAAAGTTTATTAGATTTCCTACTTAGATAGTAATAAATGTTGGAATAAAAATAAATTTCAACAACTAAATTATTTTTGAATGAAGTGCAGTGGCGTAGTGGTCAGCGCGTGTGCCTACCACAAAACAGATCTATAATTCGACTTCGGTTTGGGCATCGTTCATTGAGCCTTTCGTGCCTCCGTGGTCGATAAAATGAGTATCATGCATGCTTGGGAACTAAACACTGAGGGTTTCATATTAGGATGAACACCTGACCAAGACATATGCTGTAAACATCTCGCGGCACAGGGTCAAGAAAACAGCACTCTCAGAAATAAAACTTTCACTTTTGACGATTTAGCAATCCTTGAGCTGTATTTCGTCGTTTTTAATGATCATTTCCTATTAGCATCACGTTACTTTTAACGAAACGTAAACTCTCAAATATTTGACGAAAGTTTTTCCTCAATCATGGTGAGACTCAATGCATTTTAAGGAAACAGTTGCTGTACTCCTCAAATCCTGCGATTTTAACAAGCAGATATTTGCTTGTTTATGTTAGTTCTGTAATAATTTATATTACAACAGCACTTTTTAGTGCTTTTCAGAAAATACTGAAATATAGGTAGTTTCTTCATTAGTTATTTTTTTAGCTGTTAAAATTTTTAGGAATGCTTATTATTATTTTTAGTTATTTATTTATATGTTGTTGTTCGTCAAGTCTTAATTCGAAAATAATAAATTTCCTGTGTTGTTCAAAACCATTCAAAAAGAAAATTTGGCCAATAATATTTCAAACTTCCAAGATATCTTTTAAAAAAATTATTTAAGAAGTATATTCTGCTTTCAATCAAATTAAAAATAACCATAATTGATCCCTCTCCCCTTTATAAACAGTAAAGTGTTAAAATTTTATCCACCTACTCAAAGTGATAAAATCTCACGCTATATGCACTTCACAATTCGTTATTTGTCAACAACAAATTAACCAGACCATATTCTATCCATTCATTGAGCAAAGCAAATTTCACTAATAAATTATTTAATCAAGCCATATTATAATTATTCCTTGACCATGAGAAAACCATAATAATAAATTAGCCTTACTTAAAACTTTCAGAAATTATAGCGGCACCGATAAAATTACAATCTACCTTGTAAAAATATAAATACGCAGTAGAATTCATTACATCAATATAAAAGCACATCTATACAAGTCAACTTGTATACTGGGGATCCTCCTGTACTACTGTCCTGATCCTACTGGGGATCGCTACTGGGGATCCCCAGTAGCGAGATCGGAAGAGCAGTGGTCTCCCACGCCAAAGGTCGCGGGTTCAATTCACCCCGAGGAAAACGAGAAAGTGAATCTTTTCTTCCCCTGTCAGTAAATACAAGGTCTTCCAAACTATTCGATAGATGGCACCACAAGCCCTCTTTTGACGACATTTATATCGTCAAGCAAGTGAAGAAAGTAATTTCATCAATTTGACGAAATATTCGCTCGGAGCATATCCCAGGAAACGTGTTTCGTCAAAAACAAAGAAAATTTCGTGAAATCCGAGTATTCATTTTTGAGTGTGAGGATTGGACTCTGTAGTCCCTGATCCTTAATGGATGTTAAAGTCCCAGGTTTAGTTTTTCAGTAATTATTTTCGAATAAGTAAAAAGCCGAGATATTCTAATGAAAACGTCCAATACAATCGAACCTCTTTATCCCGACACTCTAATGACCAGAAGTGTCGTCATAAGCGGAGAGTCGTGGTAACCGGAGTTGGTGAAAAATATGTTTATAATAAGCTGTATTTTCAATTAATTAATGTCAATTTTAAATTCATAACTATTCTTGTAGTTTTAAGCAATAAAACATTATTATTAAACAAAATAAGCACAAAAACAAAATAGAAAATAATAAAATGCAGATTTATGATGATTTTTTTTATTGTTGCATGAAATATAGATGAATTAAGGTTTTCTTGTCCCTAGATGTGCTTCCTACAATTCTTTTTTTAATATCATACAATGAATTGTAATCAATATTCGTTGTTTCAGAAATAGATGTTTGATAATTTCTGATCGTTTCAATGCAATGCAATGCTTCGGTTTTAGTCGGATGACAAATGCCCTGTAACCACAAAAAAGCACCGCCTGATCAGAATAAAAAGACCGCGAGTAGACTGACATGTCTATCTGGAACCTAAGTGGGTCATTCATAATATATGGGTTTATTTATTCAGATAAAGGATTGAAGTAAAATTTCTCATTTATCTCAATGGGTATCAAGACATTTCTTACCGCTTATTACGAAAAATGAACAATTTTCCTAAACAGTCTGGATATCCGGAGTTGAAAATTATTCAACGACGTAAAATCCGGAGTTTATTTACATTACAATTATATACAGAAAATTGGGACTTTGAAAAACTGACGTGATAAGCGGAGTGACGTGAAAACCTGGTGTCGGGATAACTTGGTCCGACTCTGTTATAAAACTTAAGTGCAATTTTTCTCAATACTAACTGTTTCTTATAATTTATTATTTCAAAAGACATATACTAATATATTATATTTTTATTAAAACTGTGCTTTTACACTATATATTTCTTTCTAGAAAATGATTTAAAAGGACTTTGATAGCTTAATTTTTTAGCTAAACTTTTATCAGTAACTTAAATAACAGAATGGCATATTTAAATAAAACATTTATAATAGATAGTCCTCAAGATTCGAGAATTTTATTTATTAAAGAATTCTTGTTGTAATAATATATTCTTTATATAAAAGTTTGCAGGGTATTTTGGTATTATCTTTATTTAAGTAAGGGTTTGTTTGTTTCTTCGTGTAGTATTGTTGATTTTTTAAAATAAATTATTTAAAATTACATGCATAATGTAAATTTTTCCATAATAAAGCTTGAACACACATGGATAACAATGCTTTTAATTATTATAAATTTTTATTTATCACCATTAATATTTTTTAAATAATAAAATGTATCTGTTTTGGATTTTTGAAAAAAAAATTAAAGTGTTAAAAATTTTATTTTGAAATGCTGTTTAGAAGCAAATGCTACCGTATGGCAAAAGGATTTAGGCATGGGGCATTTAGGCTTTAAGAATGAATTGCGATGATCAGTGAGTAATGAAAAGGTGCGAAGAATGGTATTTGGACTCATATTATCAGAGTGAAAAACAAAAAGCTAAAAAGACTTTATTTTAATAAACCTTTTGCTTGATAAAAGAGAAACTATATACCACGAAATCTTCCAGTTATAAGGCTAAAGTCAGCTGGACGTTCTTTTGCACGCTTTTTTCCTTACGTATTATCCCTATACAATGCCTCTAGCATTGTGTAGGGATAATACGTAAGGAAAAAAGCGTGCAAAAAGACGTTGGTCTTACATTAGCCCAAGGCAATAAAATTAGCTCATAAAAGAGCGGTACTAACAGATAATTCGCGGACTCATTTTAATAATTTTGTTTTACGCACAAATGAAGTGATTTGAAGTTTGTCCTAATTTTCCTGATGAGCTTTAGACGTGGCACCATGAAAACCTCAAACTTTTTGGATCGTTTTCAGTATCTCGCAAATAACTCAAAAACAATTCACTCTACAGAAAAATCCTTATACATAAATTGTTGGATACAAAATTCTGCGTCGATTGAGTACCACAGACTAAAACTTCCACCAATAGTAAACGAGATATGATAAATAAATGTGCCGTTTTCCAAATTTTTCTAAAAAACCTCATAAAATCTTTTTTTTTTTTTAACTCTCAATACCTCAAAAAGTGTTTATGTAAACAAACTAAAAGCACTAACACATATATTTGAATTTGTAATTACAATTTTGAAAATAGTAGAAATATTACTATTGTAAATACTTAAATATACCCTATATTCTTTTTCATGCATGTATGTTTTGGAGGATGTACGTTACGTTATCAAGCATATAGAGGGTGTTAAGTTCTAGAAAGTGAGGTGGATAGAAGGGAGTGGATGGGCCCTTGCAAGGTTGATTTTGGACAACAAAGAAAAAGCAGTTGTTTGCCTCGGAAGGGAATTTAATGAGGGTGCTGTGTGGAGATTATCTAGAATCACAACGGACAACATCGATATGGATAAGTTTGTTTCATGGTTCCTGTCGCACACATTCCCCTCATGTGACAACGTGATGTGTCTGAGTGCAGAAGTGATTAGTGGCGATAAAATAAACTGTCATCTAGCCAGAAAGAAGGAAGTTGCAAGTATTAAACGTGTCATTAGTGCTGATATTGGCCGTATGGAATTCAAGAGATCCATTCGACTAACTACAATGAAAAGTTTCATGTATGCCGTAAAAATTCATGATGAGGAGGTATCCGTCAATCCAGAGACGATTTTTCTCAAAAATTTTTTCTTCAAGAGGAAGAACTTAGAAAATTCTTTGAATTTAAATTGACTTCATATCCAGCTTCTCTATTTGATAACGTTGGAATGAGGAAAACGCGAAAGTCGGTATTTTACGATTTCTTCACGTCCCTTGATGATGTAGAACAAACCATACAAACTGTCCATGTTTTGATGGTGTCTTCCTGCTTCTGCTTCATTGAGTGAGTTAAGCGTTAAGAGAAAAGTTCTCGTCAATTATTTTCAAGTACACTGAATATTTGAAAAGCTTCTATGGTGAAATTGCAACCATTGTATTTGACGGTTACCCAGAAGAATCGTCAGAACATTGAACAACTTTTCAAAATAAAAATAACTCTCGAAAATTCTTTATTTTTACTTTTGAATTTATTATAAATTTTGTAAGTAATTTTTTTTATAATATTCGACAAAAAATTAACAAGAAAACTTTTCTGCACACAACAGTGAAAAAATAATGAAATTGGGAAGTGGTACATGAGTTAAATAAAAAATTAAATAAGTCTGAAATTTAAACAAATATATTTTTTTTAATTTAAAACTCTTAAATTTTTTTAATCTAAAAAGTAGTTTTTATAGAAAAACAGATTTCAGGGAGAGACAAACTCATTAAAAAACGCCAATAAATAAATAAAACAAAATTTTAATCCCCGGACCATGTTAAAAACTTGTCTGAATTTTGAATTAATAAAAAGTAATCATGAACTTTCTAAACTTAGATTTTTATTACTGTCTTGCTCCCTTTTATTCAAAAATTTTAAAATAAAAATAAATCTGATAATTATATTTTATGGACAATATAAAGAGTGTCCTACTACAAATTATTCTCCAATAGGTAATTTCTAAACAGTTATGTTATAGGTATGTTTCAAATTGCAAAAAATATTTTGAATATTATTCCTCATCATACCAAAATAGTAGTTACACGACATTTAAATTTTATACGATACCTAAGCCCTATAAGTTATATTTACAAAACCTTTTCGCATGTTCTAATAAGCAAAACAGTAAAATTTCCTTTCTTCGAGAACCAAAACTTACAGAAAAGGGTTACTTTAAATTCGACGAATTTTAATAGTTTTCTGACGCAAAAATGACAAAAAACGCGTTTTAAGTGCCGGGAAACTGTATATTTATTTGTAAAATGCAAAGTATTATTGAATCGTACTTTGGTCTTAGATTTATGGATTTGTTTGGCTTCTGGGTTTTACTGCATTTGTGACGTTTTTCCAAATACAACTGATAGGAACCAGGAACTGAATAAAAGTTTAAATTTTGTAACTATTAAAAAATAACTATTTTGACGCTTTAATTTTGATGAAGAACAGTACTTGAAAATTTTTTTTAGAATTGGAATTATATTTCTTAAGCAAACTGTTTAGGGATTAGATACTGGATAACGATAAATGGGCCACCCACACACACATAATGCACCCTCAGTATGTAAGTGCATTAAAAATGAAGATTTTGCAACAGTAGAGAAAATTACAATTGTGGAGTGCGATTAAATTTTTGACTTGGACTACCTATATTCTGGATTTAGAAAACAAATATCGTCGTAAGTATTAACAATTTAATTTACATTCAGTGAATGTAGTAAAAGTTCATGTCTATATGTCTTGCGGAAATGAATAAAGCATATTTTGACGAATATGTGTGCCGATATTTAACCTTAAAAAAGTTCTAGCATGCTATGTCCATGACTACGGTTGGTTTATTTATCAATATATCGACAGATCTTTAAAAAATCACAATAACAATATCTAAACTTGACTCTCAATAAAATAACAATATCTCAATAAAATAACAATATTTTGAGTTCACTGGAATTTTGAACACGAGCCTAAAAAAAACAAACATCGCCTAATAGTACAAAACCCAATAAAATAATAATGTTTTGTGCACACCGACAGAGTCCCGAAAAACATAGTCCAATATTCCATTACAATGTTTTCACCCTCCATCCTCATCCAAAACAGAAAATCTACCTCAATCATATTTCTTTTCAATAATTATCTCCGTGAGAAATATCCCAATTATTGCAATACATTCCTTCACTGAAAACTTCCAGTTCATTCTACAGACTGGCTGCGTAATACTGAATAATACTTATCGCCCTTACTTCTCTCGCCGTTGTGATTGGTGCACACCTATTGCGATAACTCCACATATTGATAAAAAATCATGAAAAATCACATGAGGTCTGGTTATTATGAAGTTTGAGTAGATAGAGAAAAGCTGGGATGCTCGGCTTGCGAACAACCAATCAGCGTCGCTAATGGTAAATTTGCCTTTTGTTTCTGGACAAGTTGGGGGAAAAGCCAAGGTCAAAGCATTCGTTAGCTGTGATGATTGGTTGCTTTTAAAAAGAGTTTCCCAGTCAGCAACTTTTACTATGCTACTGAATACCGTTTGTCGTATTTTCGTTAGAGCGACGTTTTCACGAATGAATTTAATACATCATGTTTTGATATTTCAGATTAAAAGAAATATTTATTAAGGGGTCTGGTACCTTTTATACGCGACGGAATTTAACGAAAAACTTCAAAGTTTCAATTAGTCTATCTTCAAAACCTTTTTATGTATAAAAATGAAATTTTGGATATTGATTAAACAGATTGTGCTTTGTAATATACTACCAACAGAAATTTATTAACCCTTTACAGAATTTGTGTATTGTTGAAATGAAAATAGCTCTTTTTTTTTACCCCATAAGTCATTGCGCGCATGATATCTTGAGACAGTATGTATGTATTGTCATAAAATTTGGTAAATATACTAAACAAATATGTGTGTTTAAAATGATCTACTTTTAAGTATTTACAAAGGTAATATTTTTAGTTATGACTATTTTTATTCATTAAAAATACAAAATTTTTATTTTTTTTTACGAAAATATTTTTTTTATATAGTTAATGAAAAGATTTTAGCCTAAGAGTAGACCATTTTAAACACACATATATGTTTAGTATATTTACCGAATTTCATGCCAATCCATAGATACTTTATCAAGATATCATGCGCGCAATGACTTATGGGGTAAAAAAAAGAGCTATTTTGATTTCAACAATACACAAATTCTGTAAAGGGTTAATAAATTTCTAATGGAAACAAAGCACAATCTGTTTAATCAATATCCAAAATTTCATGTTTGTACATAAAAAGGCTTTGAAGGTAGACTAATTCAAACTTTGAAGTTTTTCGTTAATTTTCGAGGCGTTTAAAAGGTACAAGACCCCTTAAAAAATTAAATTTAAATCAGTATAAAACTATTTCGAAATGTGATTTAAATATTTATATATTTTTTAAAATGTTTTAATGCTGTTTTTTTTTTTTTTTTTTTTTTTTTTTGTAGTGAATAGGTACGAAGATATAAATACAGTGAATTTTTTCTATTAAGAATGCATTGATTCCTTATAGAAACATTGAAAAACAGCATTTCTTTCGCACTATCATACAATGAAACATATTTAATAACAAGTACATTAGCATGACATGTGACATTAAATTAATTTTAGTTTTTCCTCTGCTTTTATATATTTTAATTATATTAAAATCATCAATGTCCTAAATTTCAGAATATTTTATTTTAATTTGTTTTTTTATAATATTCTCTGTTATACGTGAAGTAATTAAATAATTTAAATGTTATTAAATAATGCATAAAGTAAGGAAAAAAGAAATCATACTACTTTTAAAGAAAAATATTATGCAACAAATGATATAAGTGCAAACAGTTATAAAACATTGGTTTCTTATCGCGATATATCACCAATATTAATATTAACTCGTTGATATATTGCGATATTACATTATTGATATCGTCCAGCAATATTCATGACGACATTATAGATGTAAATGAATCATATGAGATTCTATTAAATATGTGACATTAACAGAAAAAAAATAAACGGTCAAGTGAGAGTATTACTCGCGCACAGAGGGTTCCGTAGAATAAATATATGAATTTGTAATTGTATTATAATAAATAAAAACCGTTGCTGAAAGAATACTAAGACTTTGTAAAAAACTATACAGCGTAGGGTTGGGTATATATTAGAAAAGTGTAAATGGATATACTATGAAAGTTCAAAGAGATGTGGAACCTAAATCATATAAAATATAGCTATTCGTATTCGTATAATTCTTTTTTTAATGTTATCCTAATCTGTTTATGATGAACTTAATTCGGTACTGACAATAAAAGCAGTGCATATTTAAACTTCATTTGGCATTTCATTAAACTAAATTCAGCGTAGTATTAACCTTTATTTCTACAGGGATGACAGGGATGACCGCCCCGGGACCTTTATTTCTACAACGTAGCTAAAACAAAACCTTTGTTCAAAGTTTAAATTTGGCATTTTGCTAAGCGCACTTCGAAAGGAGGTCTCAAAGTTGCAACGCCGCCTTAGTCAGTGCCGCGTTTTTCCAGATGGGCTTTTAATTAACTTTTAAAGTCACTCCAGGCGTATTGAGAGATACACTCAATGCAAACTAGTCGCGAATCCCACAGTATTTATGCGATTCATTCTAAAAACCTTTCGAGGGGGGTGTCCTTAAAAAAAGGACACCTAATTTTAATTCCAAAACAGACAAACGGCACCAAGAATATTTAATTAAAATTTTCCTTTCATCATGTAAGTGAAAATAAGCAAGTTCGCATTTTCTAATAAATTCTTTTATAAATTCTGGTGTCAGTCCATTATTTCATAAGTTTATTAATGGAATTATTTCGCGTCGGAAAGGGTTAAGTGGTTGCAGGATAGAGCTTCAAAATTTAAGAAATTTTAATTTTTTTAGATGTTAAACTCCTATCTTTTCTGAACACTTTGATATAATTGTTTCCTTGAATTTCCCATTAAAACAGAAGTTATGCCTTTTAGAATTATACCCGCTCAATAGCTGAAGTGGCATTTCTGAAACTTTGAAATTATTTTTCTCCAAATGACGTTTTTTGGGCATAACGCGCAGGATACCTCAAAAACTTCTGAATATTTTTTCATGAAATTTTTAAAACATATATTTCATGTAAGTCTGTATAAACTGAACCTAAAATTTCCTTTTTATCGTTCAAAAAAAATGTTTTTTGGGGTGATTTTACTGTTGAAATTTTCAAAATTTTGTATTAGGTAAATGAAACAATTGCATTCAAAATATAAAAATGCTTTAAATACAAATTTATCAGGGAAATTATTACAATCTGAAGTATAAGTATACACCAAAATTTTTATTCTAGTTGCAATATTTATTTTGTAATTTTGCGCGTAAACTGTTATGCCAATTTTCTGTTCGACAAATGCCTAACAGTTTCGAGTCCCCTATAAATACTAATTCTGCATCTTGCAATTTTTTTAATTCATGAGATGAAAGCACATACTTATATCTTTCATCCCAATTAAAATTGTGTTTTAAAATCATACACATTTTAAGACATTAAACGTTGAAAATGGTCTTTTTTTGTTTCATTTTATCCAATTTTTAGAGTCCTGAGACCCCTTAAATTAGTATGTTTTTAGCAATTTGACGTTTATTGCTTTTATACTGTTACTGTACATTACATTACACATATATATCATTAAAAGTTGTTACCTATGCATAGAGCACGCCGCCATGTCCAAATTGACCGTATCTTTAAGGGTTAATATCTCGGCTAATTACCAATGATTTTTTTCGAAAATCATTATCAACAATGCTTTTATACTTCTGCTACGATAGGTACATACAGCGATGCTCAACAATTTTTCTGAATGCCCGTAAATCGAAATTTGTGTATAACAGAAAAATGCTAATTTCTCAAAAACTATGTGACCTAAGGTAATCGCTATAATTTTCCGGCAAGGTTTAAATTAACGACTACTACCTCTAATTTTTTCCATAATTTTAGTTTCAGTAGATTCGGAATTAGATGGGCGGGGGGGGACATATTTTTGCGCTAGATTTTCGACAATATCTTTCAAAATATAATACCTAAAATTAAAAGGAATGTATTTTTGAATTTAGCGTTACGAAACCTTTCACAGGATACCCCACATGATATACAGAGAAAAGATTTTTTTTCAAGTAGCATAAATAGCACCTCTACATTTTTACTAAATATATTTATGAATGTTTATTAATCTGAATATATGTGGGTCAATGGTCTTTATTACTTCCCCGAATTTGAACTTTCCACGTTCCATAGTTTACGAGTAAAATGTCTGTGTCAGACAGACAGACAGACACAGAGGTGATCTTATAATGGTTCCGTTTTTACTTTTTAAGTACGGAACCCTAAAAATTAATAGTCAATATATAAGAATTTGAATTACTTGAAAGTACTTTTAGCTGTTGTAAAAATATTTTGTCCTAAAAATATTGCAAGGAGTTTCTTTTAAATAATAATAATAAAAAAGATTTATATATGTATATACACGTGTGTGTGCGTATGCGTTTCTTATAAATAATCAGATTGAAATGATGTATGGTATAAATTATAAAATTCAATAATGATGAGATTATAAGTATAAATAAATACATATAGTATGGGAAATATATTTTCTATAAATTAATTAATTTTCCACATGAATACCATATCACAGCATCACTCGTTGAACTTTAAAAGAAAATACACGAGACTGGTGCATCGCAGTCACGAAATCGACTTACGGGACAGCAGCCAAGGCCTGGAGTCAGTTCTATCTGGTGTGTGAATATGAAAAAGACATCGCTGTTTAACAAAGCCTAATGGTACAGAATGCTGCCAAGACGTAATTTCGACGACTGAATAAATTTGTTTTCTCTCTATAAATAGTTATTATATGTAATATAAGTTTTGAAAAAAGTAATAGAATGCTTTTTGATTCTGTGGCAATAAGATTTTCAATTTTGGATTCGAGCCTTCATTTTGGGTGTCATTCTCTTTGAAATTTTATGATATACATGATCAGGTTTTTATAATTATGGTTGCACTTCGCCTTGACATTTAAAAAAAAAATGGAAAAATTGTTTTTTATTTCAAATTCACAGCCTTGCAATTTTTCCGTTTTTGAGATACCGGCGGAAAAGTCAAAATGAGTTGTAACGCATTCACTCCTCTTTAGAACAACCTTCAGTTCACTCACTCAAATCAGATAATTAGTCACTGGTATGTGATTATGTTTATTGACGAGTGTCAATACTGGAAAGCCGAAATCATGGGTTCATTTTGCGCATGCAGTTCACGACGTTGGCTGCAACGAATATCAGATCAGTACACTGTTAAAAATTTGCAGAAAACTGTTCAAACATTTCACCGCTTTCATAAAAAACGGGTACATAACCGTAATTTAACCTTTTTCGGACCATAATAAGGTCAATAATCTGCGTATTTGGTCAGATACATGGTCAAATGACCGTTATATTTTAAAACGATCGGATGACTGGACAATTTGCTGAAGATTGTTAACATTGTACTGACAATAGCTTTCATTCATCCTCTTTAATATCAGACCACGATGGTGGTACAACGTCTGTTTTTACCTGAGTTCGTGAAGTTTGAAATTACCTCGACACAATCTGCAGCTCATTTAGACGCTATTGCTTCCCAATACCCGGCATTGTTTTTAATGACGCTTAATATAAAAAAAATAATCATGAGGCCTAAACACAGAACGATGGAACGCTTCCACCGATGCATATAACATATGTAAAAGTACATCGTCAATTTTATCCTTAAAAAATGAAGCGTAATACAATGATTGTTGAAAGAAGATGCTCTTTTCATTTTTATTTTCAGTCTAAAATAAGAATTAAGAATCAGATCACAAAAATAAATTGTTTTAATTTTTACGGTAAACGAAGCATTGAAACTAAATGGTAAAAGTTGTCATTGAAACTGGGTTATTTTTAAATGAAACGAGCATTTTCCAGAACTCTTATTGTGCATACAAGGTTCGACATTTTTTATTTCTTCAATGTTTAGAAGAAAAGCATTATTATCAGTGTCTCTCAGCATTGTGCAAAGCAACAAAATAAAGTAACAAAATAATCGTTTGCAATTTGACATTTATTGAAATTACATTCAAACAATTGCATGTTTAATTTTTTTTAATTAAAAGCTTTTTGTAAAATTAATCAGGTAAAATTCGTAAATTACAGTACAGTTTTGAGATAAACTTAATCTGAAAGCACATTTTTTGTTCTATTCAGTGTTGTAAAGACTAAAATTATACAATATCAAGAAATATATATACATTTATCTACTTATTTAAAAGCTCAAGTTGTTCTAACTTCTATGTAAAAGACAAATATACACACAAGAATAGAAAAATAACAACATATTCACATGTTTAATATGTTGTTATTATTAAGTTTTCTTTTATATAGCTATCAAACACGAAGGATTCAAGGCTGATGCGGAAACATTTTATGAATGAATGGATGTGAAACATATGCTTCCATTCACAACTTTCACATCCGCCAACGAGAGTACCACTTTATCTGTCAGCATCAGATGTCTCATCTTTCTGTATAGTTATCTCTTTCTTTCACTTTTTGCGAAGGACTCTAATTGGGTTCGTAGACTTTGACCTCGCCGCTAACAACGGAAGAACCGTAGTTTTAAACGAAACGCATATGTTTTGTTTGAAACAGATGCGCAAAGCAATAACATATTGTCTAGATCAGTTTAACTGGAAGAAATTTTTTATGGTATTATTATTATTATAATTATTAAAATATTTAGAATTGCTATTATTACTATTAATACCAGCATAATTATTAATACTACTTGTAAAAGTAGCAAAACTCTATGCTACTAAAAATTACACAGTACGCTTGAAAAAAAAAATACAATGTGATATTAATGAGTTGTTATTTGTTTTAATAAATAACTTTTTAATTTTAAAATTCAGATTAAGACGTAATATTTCTGAGTCGCTCGACCTCTAATTTATGAACTAAGGTTTTGTTGAAATTGTACAATAATTCTTACATTAAATTTTTTGGACGATTCTTGTAGGCCGGGTAGTTTTTTTTTCTTTGTCGTAGAATTTTCGTGCTGAGTTTCACACCTGTATCTCAAAAGTTGTTTTTCTATTTACTGCGTACGAAAGTCTCTTTTCGAAGTAACTTTAGAAAAGAGTTTTCCCAACAATATCCTTAATTATTTTAAATAAGGCAGGTGATCCAATGGTGGCCAGTGTCCCCAAGGTATCCCACGCCCCGAAATAGAATTAATTTAGTTTATATTTACAAAATAGCACTAGTGTGTTGTAAATCATGTATTGGTAGTGCACGTGTAGCTGAATTTGAAGAGATCAACTTGATAAGTACTCTTGATAAGTAGTCGTTCTATTTTACACGTAAGAAGAGATATTTTAATTTGCATGTTTTTAAATTCTTAGAGCTTTGAGTTATGATACGTTTTCTGACTGCATATTTCTTCCTCTTTAACGACATTTACTTCGATTCTGATAAATGTATCAATTTAAAAGGTTTACGTCCTGCAATTGGCGTCATATGCATGCTCTCAAGATGGCCTGACACCCGAGTCACCTTAAGAAACAAATATGGAAATCAATGTACTAACGGTTATATTCAATATTTCTACTTAAATATCTGAAAAACTTATTACCATTTATTATCACTTATTATCAGATTTCTCCAACAATTTTCACACTACTGAGAACACTAGAGATCCCCCAAAAGAAGTCAGTAACTCCCAGAAGAAAAGCCCTGAACGACCATGCACGAAAAGTAGTTTGAAGTCCTTTAGTGACAGAAGATAAGAATATTAAGATGAAAGACTCGAAAGATATCAAAAGAAAAAATCATCAGAGCATAATAGTAAGCAACATACTAAGAAAAAAAAAGAATCCGATACACTGCCAAAAAATACTTTCAAAGAAACTAACACTCCCGTGCCTGTCAACATTGTCGGCCAAAAGTAAGCTGGTTTGGCTATTTATCTAAGTTAGACAAAATAATGGAATGCGAAATCGAAATTTTCAATTTTTTAAATTGTTTATTATAATTTTTTTCCTTGTAATTAAGTAATTATTTTTAATTGAACATTGTCTAGAAGTAAAAATTGTTTGTTTTCACATTTTAAAAGCGATTTCAGTGCATGGGCAACTTTTAGAATACTATGCGCCAAAGGTGGCCCACAAGCTATAATTTTGAAATTGTAATATAAATACAGTTAAATTATAATTTACAAACAAAACTATACTTGATATGCGTCAGAGATAAGTGTAAAATTTTATGAAAATAAATTCATCCACATACACCTAACTAGAAAATTATGACAAATTCTCAAATAGTAAATGTGGCCATCTTTGGCTCACCAACCTTATGCCTGCTCATTTATCTACACTCATGTCCAAAATTAAGGTCACAAACATACAATCTGTGAAAACTGATGAATTATTCAATGTGTTGCCACGAAATTTAGCACAGAGGTATATTGCAATAGGAGAAAAAATATAGTAACATAACAATATGGAAAAGATTTTAATTGTGAGTTAATATACAGGGTATATCAAAAATTAATAAATCATTAATAAAAAATTAATAAATCATGAATCAGAAATAAAGCATTTATCTCGTGAAAAGCCTGTCTAATATGGAGTATGACCACCATGTACTGCTATACTAGCCTCAAAACGAGCTTTCATACTGTTTATGAGGCTGTCAATACATGCTTGTGGCAACAAAGCACATTCTTCTAAAAGCGCGGCTTTTAACTCCTGGCGGATCCTGAGAGGGTGGTTACGCTGTGCAATGGCTCTTCCTAGGCCATCCTAAACATGTTCAATAGTACTGAGGTCCGAAGTACTTGAGGACCAATTCACACGGCGAATTTCCTCTTCTTCAAGAAAATTATCAACAATGTGAACACTGTGTGGCTTCGCATTATCGTCCATAAACAGGAAGGCCGAACCTACAGCACACCGCAACAACCTCACATAGGCTTCAAGGACCTCGTCCCTACTCGCTTCGAATATGTGCAGTGGTGTACGACTGCCCAACATTATGCCGCCCCATACAAGGATTCATTTGCCATCAAATCTGTAGATTTCTTTTACGTAGGAAGGATGGTATCGAGCCCCACATTCTTTCTAGATTAAGATTAGAGGAGAATCACTCTGCGTAATAAATCTCGACTCATAACTGAAAAGAACACGGCCCATTCTTGTTGTGTCCAAGACTGGTGGCTTCGGATCCACAACAACCGGACTCTTCTGTTGGATGTAGTGTAAGGGACACACACGACTGGACACAGGGTATTAGGGATGAGGTCCTTGAAGCCCAAGTGAGGTTGTTTTCGGGTACTGTAGGCCCGGACTTCATGTTTATGGACGATAATGAGAAGCCACACAGAGCTAACTGTTGATGATTTTCTTGAAGAAGAGGATATTCGCCGTATGAATTGGCCCTCGAGATTTCCGGACCTCAATCCTACTGATAATGTTTGGGATGTTCCAGGAAAAGTCATTACATAGCGTAACCCCACTCCCAGGACCCGCCGGGAGTTAAAAGACGCGCTTTTGGGAGAATGGGCTTTGTTTCTACAAACATTTATTGGCATCCTCATAAACAGTATGAGAGATCGTTGTGAGGCTTGTATAGTAGCGCACGGTGGTCAAACTCCATATTAGACAGACTTTTCCCGAGATAAATGCTTTATCTCGAATTCATGATTTAACACTTTTTCATATACCCTGTATCTTAATTCACAATTAAATTTTTTTCCATATTGTTATGTTGCTATATTCTTTCTCCCAATGTACTACAACTCTGTGCCAAATTTCGTGGGAACACAGTGAATAGTTTATCAGTTTTCACAGATTTTATGTTTGTGATATTAATTTTGGACATCAGTGTAAATAAACAAACGATATTATAAGTGTCCTTTATAGAATATTCATTTAATTCTATGAAAAGATTCCGATCTTTTTTTATATATAGCAGAATGGGTTAATAATTATTTGTCCAAAATGTGTATTTTTAGTAACATTTCTCTGTACTGTAGAGGTACATTGAGTAAAAAATGTTTTTAATCAAACCTAATATTTTTTATTTCTTTTTTAAACACCATAGATGCAGAAAATGTAAACTTGCCAATCAGAAAACAAATCCCTTTCTCAATACATTATGCAGCTTTTTTGTTTGTTTGTTTGTTTTGTTTTGTTTTCCCTTCCAAGATCATATTTGAATATAACCTGTTGCACTTAATATCGGATTTCTGCTTATAATATTCTTTTCATGCAAAAAATATTTAGTTAATAAAATATGTTGATAGCTTTAGCATAAAGCGTGCTTAAGATGACATTTCATAGTTGATTCAAAAGAGTAATTTTTTCAGATAATTTTTTTACATCATAAAAAATGTTACATTTCTAGTCTCATTTGTACAGGAACGAACGTGATTTACGCAACACAAATTACCTAACTTTTTAAATACGTTATAAAAATTGTCAAACGTGAAATCTTTCCTAATTAATTCAAACATTTATTTTAAAAAAAAATTGTGATGTTGGTTTACAAGGCTATAAAAAGTTCGTTTCGTAGTCTCTATTTACAACAATATTAAAGAAATTAGCTAATTTTGAAGAATACCTATCTCAAAATGTTACGATTGCAAGTGAAATATCTGGTTAATTTAATTTAATTAATTAATTAATTTTTATAAGTTATAATATATATATATATATATTAAATAAATGATTTTTTTCTTATTTTTTCCGTTAGATATATCACATTATCATTCATAAATTTTAAAAGTGTACATCACGTGATCATCCGAAACAAATACGGAACTGGTCGCTTCACATTTCAGAAGCCAGTCAACTAGTTTTTCTCAAAATTATTTTAGTAGAAATTTCTATAAAAATTACTCCATTTAGGAAGGCCTTGAGAATTAAATATTGTTGGCAGATGATCTATATTGAAATATCTATGGTTTAGCTATCTTCAATTGAAGTTCAGCTGACTGTCCGATATTGAAGTAAACTAAGGTGTAAAAAAATCGAATTTTTATGATTTTTTCCCTCTGTGTTAAAGTGCAGTATAGTTACCAAGAATTTTAGGTTTCCAAAACAATTAAACTTCTAATTACTTTTATAATCTATGTTTTTATTCTTTTACTAACAAAATTAGAATTATTGGTGTATAATTACAGAAATTATAAAAACTGCTAATACTGAAATTATAAAAAATTATGTAAAGCTATATTAAATATTATTGATGATTTATTAAAGTTATTAATAATTGCATTTAATATTAAATTGTTAATATTGTTTAAAATTAATCGTTATTAACAATAATTAAGGATATTAATCAGGAATATAATATACATTTTTATTCTGCAATTACTACATTAATTAATAATTTAGTATTCATTCTAGAAAGAAAACAAGGCAGAGTACTATTTCCAAAAAAATGCACTATCTCATTAGAAAAGGGCATTATTTCACGAAGCAAAGAAAGGAATGCATTTAGTAATGTTAAATATATATATATATATATATAATTTTTTAATATGATAAATAAAGTGACATTAATTTTTTTATCATTTTATGAGTTACAAAATGAAATGTACAATCAAACTACAACTTGGTTTAATAATATATCGTTTCTGTCTAAGGAATTTTATAATTTTTGTAAGGAATTGGCAACAAGGATTTGGAAATACTGTGATATGGAAAAAGTTTCTACAAAAAAGCTCTGGGTACAACTAATAGTAATTTTCACTTTATTTATAAAAAGCAGGGTGTATTTTGGCAATTTTAAAAAGGGCAGGTTGGCGCCCTTAAAAAATGGCTTAAAGATAACAGAAAGTAATTGCAGAATTTAAAAAAAACTGCATCATTAATTGCCTAGTTGTAGCACACATATATTTTGTGGAGTTATACACTTTTAAAAAATCTTCGGCAAACTACCCAGTTATTCAACCGTTTCTATAGAAAACGGTTACATAACCCTAACTTATGTCTTTCCTCGCCATTAAACTTTCCGAGACGACATCCCTTACATAAATTTTATATGGTTGACACCGCTTTTTTTCACCAGTTCCCTTTACAGGTTAAATAAAAATAAATGTTCTAATTAAAAAAAGACAAATATTACATTTATTTATTAATGGTGCCGAAAACGAATTTCAAAGTCGTCTTTTGACGATTCATGCATGCATTACCCGTCCCCTGAAAGAAGTTTGTAGAGCGGTGGTCGACAGTCGCCAACATAGGGACTAGTATTTCTTTACATAATCCCATTTATCTGCATTTAATTTTAATTTTCCACATGTGTTAGCGAAATTCCACAAGTAAAAAAAGTGATAAAACCACCGTTATTGGCGACTTCTGGTTATTATATATATATATATGTATATATAGAGAGAGAATTCCCTTCCCGTGCTTTCAAAAATGTTAATATAAAATTCTTTGTCATTTCAAACATTAGCTTTAGGTTCCAGATGTCTCCAGAGCGAGAGAGTTATTTTATAGATACCAGTTACATGCTGCGTTTTAATAAATAGTGAGTTTGTACCATAAACATTTTCTTTTGTGCCCCCCCCCCCCTCCCACACCAATAAAAAAAACACATTTCCAAATAAAAAATTATTTTGTATTCATGCATATTAAAATATGCTCATTTTAAAAAGTTAGAGGAATTCGAGCATTTTAAACCGTGATATCTGTAATTAGCGAAATCAATAATTAAAAACATATTTCAGAAGCCCCTTAAACTGTCGAAATAAAATGAGGTAAAAATGCTTTTTTAAAAAGTTGATTGATAGACGCTATGATTGGTGCAGAAACCAACTAAAATATCATTATGCATTCTCTCATTTCGCGTCCTTGATACATTCGTTTACTGCAGGAAACTTCACAGGCAAACAACTTACAATATCCCCAAGACAGTCAATGTTTTTTAAACTTATATTTCAAAGAATTCTCCACCTATTCATAGCACTTTCATTGATATAGTGATAAATAGTTCATTCAATTTCGTTCAGTTTACCTGAAATGTTTTAAGTTCATAAGAATCCGAAAACCTTTTTTTCAACATTGAATTTACTTAAATTTTTTTAACTGACAAAACTAAATTTCAATTATATTAAAAAGATCAGCTTTTTTAATTTTTACCCTACCCATAAAAGATTCAATTTCCTTTCAATACAATATTTTGATTTAACATCTAAAATGTTTAGAAATAAGATGTTATTATATATTTTTATAGGATTTAAGAAACATTTATACATTTTTCGTAAAATGTAGGTTATTACTAAGCGTTAATAAAAAAGTATATTACTTTTGGTGTTGAATTAATGCAACAGTAGGCTAATGTGGATTAATTCAACCCTTTAATCCATAAAAATAGTAAAATACTTGAAAACACTGAGGGAAATTTTTCTCTACAGAAACCGCTAACTGCTACCAGGATTTCTCTTTTAGTTTTTCCCCTGATCCCTAATGAATTAATTTTTTTTTTTTTTTACACGATATAGAGAACTGTTCTTTACATTCTTAATATTTTGCATGAAAAAATATGATTTAAGGTTGGTTACATAGTTTCTTTTTTAAATAGTTGAATACTTAAAATTTTGCAAAACTTGAAATTTTGAAATTAAGCGCTACAAATATCCTTTTCGAAATAACCAATATGCAAAGCATACAGCGAAACATTAAAAAAAAAAACAATACAATTAAGTAATATAGCAAGAAACAATGATATCTGCCTTTACAAATACATCACAATGACCGCATCAATATAGTTATAGAGTTATACAAAGTTTCGAGATAGATACCGCAACAGTTTATACATTTTGTGTTTATTTTTTTAAGTTGTTTATCCACAAAAAAGCGATTTGATCTAAGATATTGGCCATCAAAAACGTATGTTGATATCGATCCAAGTAAATAATACTCTTTTTATGTAGGAATCTTTCGATCGAAATACTCAGTACTATAACCAAAAGTAAGAGTTCTTATAAATGAAAAGACGATACAGTAAATAAATGTTACAACTTAACGTTTTTTCTTAAATATATTTTGCTAGAAGGAAGCAAAATATTTTTCTCTAACTATCGAAATAAAATGTATTTATTCTATTAAGTAGCTTCTATTAAATGTAAAAAGCTACTTATTGCAACCGTCAGGGGAAACTTCAGGATATTTTGGAATATTTTCACCGACAATACCCCAAAAACCATCCTCCGTTCAATTGTTGATATACACCTATGCCCATAAATTAAGGATAATTCAGAATCACACTGAAATCGAACTCTAAATTAAAAATTTCACCTGTAGAATTATCATACACATCTTCAAGACTAATATACAAATTACAGATAGCCACCAGATGGCGCCGATTGTACGTCACACTGACGAGAGTGTAAGAGAGGCGTATATAAGGAATGGTGGCAAAGAAGTAAAATTGTTAACAAGCCTCCTGTAAGCCGCTCAGTGCCATAACCGAATAGTATGACACAGATGACGCATGTGGATGATTTTTTACGTGGTAGAATTATTGGCCGTCTGGAATGTGGGCGTATTCAGATGGAAGTATCCGTAGAACTTTGAATCGCCCAAAGCATCTTCTCTAGACTTTGGTAACGATCCCAAGATGATGGAAATTTCAGTAGACGTTACAGTACAGGACGCCCGCGAGTTACAACGCCGAATGAAGACGGTATTTGGCAGTAATTGCCAAAAGAAACAGAGGGAGAATAGCATCAGGGCCCTCTCGTTAGCTATTTTCAGCCACGGGTACGACTGTTTCAAGGCAAACTGTGTACCGACGTTTTGGAAATATTGGTCTATATATTCGTAGGTTGTCAGATGTGTACCGCTCATGGCAACTCACTGTCGCCTACGGTTAGCCTGGAATAGTGAACATGCAATGTGGACATAGTCACAGTGGGCTTGTGAGATGTTTTCCTACGAATCCAGGTTTAGCTTGCAGTCTGATTCATGTCGGACTTTCATATGGATAACCCCAGGCACTCGTTCCCACCAAGACAACATCACTGAACGACATCGTTACGGTGGCAGGATTGCTCGTTTGGGGTGGAATTATACTGGGCTCCAGAACAGATCTGCATGTTGAAATCGTCACCATGACAGGCCAGATTTATTGGGACATCATTCTGGAACAACATGTATGGTTGTTTAGAGGTGCATTGGGCGCAGAATTCGTGTTTACGGATGGCAGCGCCCGTCCTCACCAAGCAAACATCGTAAACGAATGCCTTCAATCTGAGGATATCACCCGTATGGAATGGCCAGCATTCTCACCTGACTTGAATCCGATAGAGCATGCGTGGGACTTGCTTGGCCGAAGAGTTGCAGCCCGTCAACCATTTACTACATGTGCGCCGGAACTTCGGAGAGCATTGCTTGCTGAGTGGAGTAATCTTCCCTTAGATCAGCTTGATAATTTAATACTCAGCATGCCTAGGCGTTATATGGACTGTATTTCATCGTCTGGGAGACATACCAACCATGAAATGTTAATTTTTTGTAAGGGAGATATATTTTTGCAATTGCTTCAGGTAGCAACAATTGTAGTTTTTATGAATGGTATCATACATGCACCATCGTTTTTGTTTCTTATCTTTTGTTTAAAAAATGGGCTTGATGAATAAGCCACATTTGTTTTGTTTCCAAATCTTTATTTTACGTAGCTGGTATTATCCTTAATTTATGGACATGAGTGTATATATAATTTTTATCATGCTGTAACTGGTATTTATGAACCGATTTGGATGTGTACAGGATGACAATAAAAGAAATTACCCATCTCAAACTTATTAATGGTTGTGAAATCAATTTAATAAAATAGAAGTTGATTGGCATGTTTATTTTTAGATAAGTATTTAAAACCATAAATGACAATAAACTCACATTATGAGAATTATTGGGCTAATAAAATCAAACTAGAGTTAAAATAAACATTAAACGAATCTTAAAACCCATTAGTCCGGGAGATGGGGATATCAAAACGGAATTGGAAATATTTTATATAAATCGATAGTAAAAAGTCATACGAATAAAATAAGCTAGGTATGACTAGGTTTTTGCGAGCCGAGAAAAATATGTTTAATTAAAATAATAATTATTAAAAAGCTAGAATGATTTTACCGTTATCTCGGAAAACCGATACCTGGCCAGCATCTAGACGCGAATTAAAGTCGACACCGATAAAAATTCAAAGCAAAATAAGTATTAAATTTTATCACCAGCTGCCTCTTTAAAATAGGTATGAGAGATTTTTCCGGCCGAATAAAGTTTACCATACCAAATTTTTCTGCAAGTGCGCATAATTTTCTATAACATTCTCTAAGAGTGATCAATATCCGCGATAACGGTAAAATACTATAGCTTTTTAATAATAATTAATTTAACTAAACATATTTTCAGCTTGTCAAACCTGATCATACCTAGCTCATTTTGTTTGTGTGACTTTTTACTATCGATATACATAAAAAAATTCCAATTCCGCGACGGGATTTTTGATGTCACCAACTCACGGACAACATAAATAGTAATTTACTGTTACAAGAATGACATGACATGATGTATGACCAGCATGGCAATCATCTCCCTCTGACGCACGTGCTTGAGTGTGTTTGCTCTGAATCTCCTCGGTGCTCTCGAGCCACTGGATCTGACTAGGATTACGAGAATATAATAAGCCAATAAAGTCAGGTCTATGACAAAACTGCCTATTTTCTGTGTGTCACCCCACGACTTTATCTTACATCCATTACACAAATACAGACATTATATGTGAGAAAGCCTTTTTAGTATTCCAAGTATCTACTGCTTACAGCGCCACCAACTTCTTACATAACTGCCGATCAAAGCGCCTTCACACTATTTGTTTCCTTTCCCGATGAACAGATACAGCGCGCATGCGCTTGAAGGACAGATTTACTATCTATAGATGTTCTGTTTGGACAGTGTAAGTTCCAACTGAACTGAAGGGAGTGGAATGATGGAGTAGAGGTAGAATGTTGTGTTTTTTCGCGGGAGAAGCAGAACTGTCGAACGCAGAGTAATGACGCTGGTTGTGTTTGTTTAAGACGGCCATAAATGTAAGGAATGATACAGTGTTTTAATCCGAGTGTATAGTTTGTATATAGTTTTAATTTGTAAATATAATTTACTTTAAAAGTTACCAGTGTCAGGATCACGTTTGTGTCAGTCTCATTCAATGTGATATTTCAAGCCCTGATATTCTACAATTGGTGCTCAGAACTGTGATGTGAACGTTACGCCCACAAAGCTAATTCTTAAGCTTTGAAGTGTCGTTATGAAGGCGTTATTTAAGCGTGTAAAAATTAATAAATGAAATAATGTTGGCTGGCTGATGGCTATATTGTGATTACTCTGAAGCCGGATTATCTATTTATGAAATGAGTTGTTTATTTTTTCTTATTCAATGTCAAAGTTGGTTGATTTTAAGGAATTGGAACTTTCGTTGAAAGCTGAAAAATCATTAAGTATTAAGAACTTACATAAATGAATTTTTGGAGAAGTCGGTGATAGAAATAATAGACGTAAAATTCGAAATTTTACTGGGTTTGCTTTTGAAATTGATTCTGATGAATATAAATCAAAATTGCAAGATATTAAAGATAACTTTTCTGTAAACGAATTGATAACTATTTACAATGTTTTGTGTATAAATAATTCGGGAACTTTCGATGAAATTGCTGCCAGAATAATTTCAAGTTTATGTATCTTTAATGTATTTAAATCTAATTTAATTCCTGATGAAGGCGCTCTTAGCGATGATGAGAGCGATAATGATTCTAACAATGATTCGAATAAAATTAATGATATCTCAAATGTTTCTGAAAATAATTTGAGAAATGATTCTGGTAGTTTTGAAAATAATGAAAATCAGAAAATTCTAATTCCTGATTATGTTCTTAAACCTGCTATTTCTATTAATAATATTCAGAATATGCTTACGGAATTTGATGGTAGTCAATTTCAAAATGTTGAAAAATGGCTTGCCGATTTTGAAGATACTATTTCTTTATTTAATGTTAGTGATTTGCACAAGTTGATTTTGGGTAAACGCCATATCACAGGTAAAACTAAATTGTTTACTTAAAGTGAAACAAAAATAAATTCGTGGTCTAAACTGAAAGCATTGCTTATTTCTGGATGCAATTCAGCTGAATTATATGAACTGTTATCTAAAATGAAAATTAAACCAAATGAATCTTTAGACGAATATTTTTTTAAGTATGAAACAGTTATGTTCGAAAGGCAACATACGCTATATGGCCAAAGGTGATCGGTCACTTGCAATTTTAGACGTTTTGTTAAATATCTAAAAAAATACATAAAGAATTAACCTGAAACTGCAGGTGTGTAAACAGTATAGTATAGGTCATATATTTCCGCGAAGATGTTTTCCCGAAACCCCCTAGGAGACCGTCAACAAATTGAAAAAAAAAAACCGAATATCTTTTGGATAACCTTGTAAAAACTAATGTAGCAAAAGCGTTCAAACTCGAGTTTATTAATAAGTGGCTTATTGCAATATACTGTGTTCATTTTTATGAAGATAGCATGTATACTCGTGGAGAAATTAAGGTTTTTGTAAAAACTGTCCCAAATTTCGCCAAATTTTTTGCTTATAATTTGCAGAGTTCTTAATATAAAAAAAGTGTTCTTTTCAGAATACATGACAAACAACATTGCACACAATACCCTGCAATCAGAAGGAAAAAATAATAAAAATTGTATGAAAAATGAACAGGTTTACTAAATAATGATTCATTGCGCATGCTCGAACGTAATCAAAATATAATTTGCATAATGTGTTAACTAAATGTATAGAGCAACTTTTGTGAACGTCTCAAAAACATAGTTTGAAAAGTCTGATAATAATCGTTTATAGAATAAGTTCAAAATCCGCTGTTCCCAAAAGGAAGCAAAAATATGAGGGCTGTATCCAAGTACGTGCAATTTTGTGTGTGTTATATTGGCAATAATCAATGGATATATGGATACGACCCCTCATCTTTTTGCTTCATTTTGGGAACAACGGATTTTGAGCTTATTCTGTAAACGATTATTATCGGACTTTTCAAACTATGTTTTTGAGACTTTTGAAAAAGTTGCTCTATACATTTAGCTAACAAATTATGCACATTATATTTTGATTGCATTCGCGCATGCGCAGTGAAACATTTTTTTGTAAACTTGCTCATTCTCATTAGCATCATTTTCATTAGGTCATTTGCATTATTGTTTAATTCTGATTGCAGAGTATTGTGTACAATGTTGTTCGTCATATTTTCTGAAAAGAACTTTTTTTTATATTAACAACGTTGCAAATTATAAGCATAAAACTTGGCAAAATTTGGGACAGTTTTTATAAAAACCTTAATTTCTCTACGAGTATACATGCTAGCCTCATAAAAATGAACACAGTATATTCCAATAAGCCACTTATTAATATTCTCGAGTTTGAACGCTTTTGCTACATTAGTTTTTACAGAGTTATGCAAAGGATATTAGTTATTTTTCAATTTATTGACGGCCCCCTATGGGGTTTCGGGAAAAAATTTTCGCGGAAATATATGACCTATACTATACTGTTCATACACCTGCAGTTTTAGGTTAATTCTTTATGTATTTCTCTAGATATTTAAGAAAACGTCTAAAATTGCAAGTGACCGATCACCTTTGGCCATATAGTGTAGAAGATTCTGCTCTTATGTAATTAATGGAATAAACGATCCTGTTTTTAAAAAATCCTTTCTGTATGGTTGCCGAAATATTGTTGAATTTAAAGAAAAACTTAAAATTTATGATAAATTGCGTGTCGATTATGACACTAAACCTGATGTTGATGTTAGGCCTAAGATGAAACCAGAAGTTGAATTTAAAAACAAATATAGACCCATTAAAACTGATATACGTTGCTATAATTGTGGCGATAGATTCTACAAAAGTAATCATTGTAAAAATAAAGATAAAGGTCCCCTCTGCTTTTCTTGTAATTTGTATGGCCACAAATCATTCGAATGTGGTAAGATTAAAGATTCAAAATTGCCCAATGATTCTCAAGTAAATGATCTAACCTGTTCTTAGAATTTAGTTTTTAAAGATGCAAAGTTGTATTCATTAAATTTAATTTCATTAATTGATACAGGAAGTGAAAAAACTATTTTAAAGAAAAGTAATTTTGATGAAATTAAAAGTTATGCAAACTTGGAACCAACAGATATGCTGTTAAGTGGATTAGGTAAAAAATCATTCAGACCAATCGGTTACTTTGAGGCCGAAATCGAAATTGATGATTCTAAATTTCAAACATCTATTTTTGTGATTGATGACAAATCTATTGAATTTGATTTAATTATTGGTACTGATGTAATACAATAAGGCTCCTTATTTGTTTCTGGTAATGATGTTAAGTTACATAAGAGTCAAAATAATTCCTTAGTTAATGTTATTAATTCATATAACTGTATGTGAAATAACTGTAAATCCTAAATTTAACCCTTATTCTTCCCCCTTGCACAGTATTAACACACAAATACCAAACCAAAACAAATATTTGCCTGTTCCTCAATTGCACTAATCTAGCTCTGAAATTAAAGAATTACGCCTAGAAAATGAAAATTTAACTGCCCAAGTTAAAGAAGTTGAAAGGAAATATAACATGTTACAATTAGATGTAATCGATTTAAAAGAAGCATTTTTGTCAGAAAAAAACGAAGTCGAAAATTGCAATAATATTGTTAGAAGATAAATTAGAACAAGAAGTAGCAGAAAGACAGACCATTAGTAAATTGCATAGAAAATTAGAGATATGTTTTTAAGATATGAAATCCCAATTAGATGAAGAAAGTAAACGTTCAGAACAATACCGAATACGATTAATAAAAATGAATAACTATTCAAAACATCTTGAAAAACAGTTATAAGAATCAGAAGATGAGTGTTCTAAAATAAAGATTTCCAAAAGATGAATCCAAATAAAATTGAATAATTCTCAGGAAGATTTCGAAAATTTACGACATGAAATGACTAAGTTAAAGAAGCAAATTAAGGTGACTAACATTGCTAAAACCCTTAAAATGATTCAGATTTCACTAAGTTAGAAAATAAAGAAAATATGATGTATTCTTCCAGAAATGAAAATAACCAGAAATTTAATGTAATAAATGAAGAAAATTTTAGATAAGAAAATCTTAAGAAAATATCTAACGAGAAGTTGAAGATAAATATTTCTAAGAAAATTCAGAATATCCTTAATACAATAATATACAATAATATGATATTACAACCCCTTATATTCTACATATATATATACACTGGCGGAAGAAAAAATTCCAACACCAAGAAAGACTTGTGTTAGATAAACGAAATTTGGTAGGCGTGTTTATAAATCTGAAAGAAGACATCGATTGAAATATCGAGCTTCGCGCATAAATGTGGCGCTAGTGGCGCCACTCAGAACTTGCAGATCAGGTTTACTTTAAATGCGTGCTGTAAAGTTCGTGGACGTTATTTAGCTTCAAAATGTGACGTATTGAGTTGATGTTAGCCAAAAATGCCTTTAACAAGACGAAGAAGCCACTGTCAACAGCTTACCGAGTTGGAACGAGGTCGCATTTTCGGGCTACGAGAAGGTGGATTTTCTTTCCGCGATATTGCAGAAAGACTTGGCTGGAATTTATCCACTGTGCATGATTGTTGGAAACAGTGGTCAAGGGATCGTACTACCTCAAGAAGACCGGGTTCCAGGTGGCCACGTGGCACTCCTGAGAGGGAAGATCGCCGTATTTGGCGTACGCCTGTGGCGCTTCGTTCTGCGTCTGTGGCAAAAATTTGAGCTGCAGTTGGTACCACAGTGACACAACGAACTGTTAAAAATTGGTTACTTCAAGAACAGCTCCGAGCTAGGCAACCTGTAGCGTGTATTTCACTGACTCCAAGCCATTGCCGTTTGTGAAGCCGTTCGTGTCAAGCCAGAGCTCATTGGTGGGTGGAGTGGAGATCTGTTGTGTTTCTTTTTCATCAGAAAACACAACAGATCTCTACTCTGTCCTCCAATGAGCTCTGGCTTGACAACAATGGCGTCGCAAACGGCAATGGCTTGGAGTCAGTAGAATGCACGCTACAGGGCGCTTGACTCGGAGCTGTCCTTGAAGTAACCGATTTCTAACAGTTCATTGTGTCACTGTGATACCAACTGCAGCTCAAATTTCTGCCGCAGATGCAGTACGATGCGTCACAGTCCTACGCTGAATACGGCGATCTTCCCTCTCAGGAGTGCCACGTGGCCGCCTAGAACCCGGTCTTCTTGAGGCAGTGCCATCCCTTGGCCATTGCTTCCAACAATAATGCACAGTGGATACATTCCAGCCAAGTCTTTCTGCAATATCGCGGAAAGAAAATCCACCTTCTCGTAGCCCGAAAATGCGACCTCGTTCCAACTCGGTGAGCTGTTGACAGTGGCTTCTTCCTCTTGTTAAAGGCATTCTTGGCTAACATCAACTCAATACGTCACATTTCGAAGCTAAATAACGCCCACGAACTTTACAGCACGCATATAAATTAAACCTTATCTGCAAGTTCTGAGTGGCGCCACCAGCGCCACATTTATGCGCGAAGCGCGAAATTTCAATCGATGTCATCTTTCAGATGTATAAACACGCCTACCAAATTTCGTTTATCTAACACAAGTCTTTCTTGGTGTTGAGATTTTTTTTTCCGCCAGTGTATATATATATATTAGGGTGGTTCGTAAAAAGTCAAGGTGATATTTCCAAATCCCTATATTGCGGAAAAGTTGCCATTAGTAAATACTAGAAAAACAAAAATAAAAAAAATCTTCAAATCGGACTTTATCATCCGATTGTTCAAACCGCCTAAAAATTCAAAAAAATTGAAAATTTCTGATTTTTTTTCACAATTAAAACATTTTTAACGTTTATATATATGTATGTATATATATATATATATAACATATATATATATAATATATATATCTATATATATATATATAATATCTAAAGGGGAAAATATTTGAAGCTTGTACAGTTTAATAATAATAATATAAAAAATTGTGTTTAGAAAATATCTTCCGATCGCACAAGTTCAATAAAAATAAGGAAAAATTCAATTTTGAATGATTTCGATGAATTAAGAAAATAATCACCTGAAGTCAGTTTGCATTCAAATGTTAATATTTTTCATATAAATTGTGCAGGTCATAGATATTTGATAATATTTAACCAATTCAGACCTCACCACGTGAATGTGGCTGCACTTCGTGTTATACCCACACCCTTAACCCCATGTAACCAATGAGGGTGTTCGGTTAAATGAATTACATTTACTAACATGACTTAAATACATAACTTGTTATTCCATTTGTTTAAGTATGACTTTTAGACGCAAATGCGTACTACGATTCGGGGGTAAAATATGGTATCATAGACCTTGATTTCAGCGTGGCCTTGATGAATCCACATTCCTTAACTGATGCTTCCGTTACCAATCTGACGCACTGCTTGACAGCATGCAGGTGGCAGGGAAATTTTTTAGCATCCCAGTCTGAGAAACCACCTGATTGAACGAAGAAATGCATTTCTTCATTGGTTACTCTCTGAAAAAGAGATGGAGATGAAAATTTTGCGACACTCCAATCAATTAATTCTGTATAATCTGTCGCATCGAAGTTAAAAGTAGTAGTGATAAAGTTTCTGATGCCGTTACCTTTTGAAACAGTCTAACCTTGGTCTTCTTAGCCTTAGCTCTCCTAGCTAATGTTCCTCATTTTATCAAAGGACATTACCATCAGTAGATTTTCCAGGGTGAGCAAAGAACGAGTTTCGTTCAATTACAGGGGAAACAATTTTCTTCAGGTCGTTAGGCAAGTATCGAGATATTTCTATGAGGCCCATCTGTAATGTATTAATGTACTTACTGCATTTTATTTCAAACCAAAATGGCCTGTGAAATTTAAAAATAAATGTCACTATGGTTTTTAAGGTATCCGATGGGTTTTCCACGTTCACGTAAAGTCGAAGGAACCTATTTGCACAAGTGAACCATCTGGCATGAGAAATTTGGTCGGATCACGCTAGCATAAATCATTTGGAATGTTGCCACTTTTAATCGCTTGACTTACGTCAAAAACTACATTGGTCCAAATTCAACAGTTGCCTGTCCACTTCTGGAATTTCACAATCAATTAATAACCCAATAAACAAACAGCCCAATGCAGAGGTCGTCCGTGATATACTTCAAGCTCTCTGATAGCACCACGTTTCCATCCGGTATTGGTATTTGTACCATCCCAGCTTACCAAATCAAAGTATTCTAGTGAAACCCCTTGTTCAGTTAGACATGATACTATAGAATCTATAATGTCCTTAGCAGATCCGGAGTTTGTACACGGGATCATGGAGAGATGGGTGGGAGCACCATACAACAACTTTAGCGCTGTTTTGCAACAGTTGGGTGAACTACCAAAATTTTCCAACCTGCAGCGAAATCTTCATGGTAAGTTCTAAGTTGCTTAAAAATGACCTAATATACTCAGCGTATTAATTTACATTTAAATCTTAACCTGAGACGGCAGACTGACCTCAGTTGATTATTTTCTTAATACATCAAAATCAATCAAGAGTGAATTTTCAACAGATTTTTATTGAGCTTGCGCGATCGGAAGATATTCTCTAAACGAAATTTTTCAAAATTATTGTTAAACAGTACAATCTGCAAATATTTTTTTACTGTAGTGATGAAAAAATATATAGGTAAAAAAAATTAAATTGCAAAAAAATCGGAAATTTTCATTTTTTTTTTTTTAAATTTTTAGGAGGCTTGCGCGATTGGAAGATAAAGTCCATTTTGAAGAATTTTTTTTCCTTGTATTTACCAATCGCAACTTTTCCGCACTATAGCGACTCCGAATTATCAACTTGACTTTTTTCGCACCACCCTAATATATATATATATATATATAATAAATTTGAAATCACAAATATAAGAAGAAATCGGTAAAGTTATATATATATATATATATATATACCAAAATAATAATAGCACATTGTATTTTTTTTCCAAAAGTATTTTTTCTCTGAATGCACATTTATGCAAAAATTATTAGTCCTTATATACGTACTTCCACGAACATTTATGCATTAAAATAAATTCTGTATTTTATACTTTCAAAATTTAACCGAGAATATATATATATATATATAAAATTTTCAGCTTATAGCTTTTTTTTCCCACAGAAAACAACCGATTTGCTTATATCATTGAATTCTGTACTCTTGAAAACGTAATTCAATATATAAGTTTTTCAATTTTTTCGGAATCCGTATTCTTCTTTTTTTTCTTCCATGTTAATTCTTGTAATTAGGTATACGGTACTTTATTTTACACATACAGTTCTATATTGTTGGTTTATGGCTTGTAGTCAATCATTCACAATATTGCAGTTTTTGATGATGGTCGGTAATGTTTAATTAATGGTTATATATATATATATTAATATTAAATAATAAAGGGTGTATGTGGAAGTTCTTTTTCAAAACTTTTCGGTTCAGCATCAATGTTTAAGCTGCGTTTTAAATATTCCTTCTTTAACAGGTTTATTGCACTTAGCACTGCAATTGAAGAATATCGCATATGAAACAAAGAAATCGGTAAAATACTAAGAGGGCAGGAATATTATAAGGGCTATACAATATACATATCAGAATCGGTAATGAAATTACAATTAAATGAAGATGTTATTAGTATAAAAAAAAATTTTACTCGTAAAATTTTAAAAATATTGTTGATCCTCTGACAGAAATAGGAGAGCGTTTTCATCAAAATAAAAGAAAAAAGTATTTACGTAATTAAAAAAAGAAAATTGTATAAACAAGAAAACACACTTTTTTATATCCAAGGTCTGCGAATTCAATTTATTAAAAAAACAAATAAGCCGAAAGGTATTGTATTAAATATAAATATGATATAGTCTGAACAGTGGAAATTATTTATCTATTTATCTGACTAGTTATCTATCTAGTTTGATAGTTTAAATGAACTGAATTTCAGACTCTACGTTCATTTTAGGTAACATAGACTTATAAGTAATCCCAAGCAATGTAGATTATAAAATATTTCTATTTAAACGATTTGTGTGATATTCAATTTTATTATTATTATCATCATCAACATACGTACTCTAAAATTTTAATTAGAAATACATTTTTTTCTTCCTTTCATATATTATTATGTGAATTTACACTAATATAACTGTCTATCAGTGAAGTCACGGTAACGTCACATTTGGCCATAAGTGTCACAGTCACAACGTGTTGAAAATTTGGTTCCTTTATTTCATCACATAGTAACTCTTTCGAGATTGTCATTTGCTGACTAAAGTGTGAATGCACCATGACAAACATTCTAGTCACATGTGAAATGTGGAATCTCAATGTTACAATGACTGTGGTACGACGCCAATAATTGCATATCTATAACAATTAAACCTTCGTTCCAGCTCATTATGATATAATTTCGGTTATAGTCTAACAAAAGTATATATTTTCATTTTACGAGAGATGCTTTCTTTTTTTTGTGTGCATGTGTGCGTATGTGTATACTTCGATTTTGCCATTAAATTGAAAAATTATGTGGTTTCACTTGCAATAAAAATAAGTTTTAAAGGAGATATTTAAATAATGCGATGTTTAAAGAATTTAATAGTAAACTTTTAATTCTCATAAAAATCAACAAATTTATAATTGTTACATTAAGTTTTCTAGATATTTTAAACACACAACTGAGTATATTTAAGAATCCAAATATTACAAGAGCTTAAGCTGTTTAATAATGTCATTATACGTAATTCACGAAAAACTGAACTTGATTACGCATCATGAGGCATATTAATAGATGTTTTCTTTCATTCTTTGTGTATGTGTGAGTATGTGTATACTTGGATTCTGCCATTAAATTGAAAAACTGGGCTTTTACTTGCAATAAATATAAGTTTGAAATACATTTTTGATATTTATATAATATGATGTTTAAATAATTAGTAAACACTTACTAATTAATTCTCATAAAAAATAACAAATGTACACTTGTTACATTAAATTTTCTTAGCTATTTTAAATATACAACTAGGAATATTTAAGAACCCAAATATTACGTGAGCTTAAGCTATTTAATAATGTCATTATACGAAATTCACGGAAAACTGAACTTCATTACGTATCATGAGACATATTAAAGATATTAAGTTACATGCATTAATTACACGCTTATGTAGGTCCTCAGAAAGTACCATCAAATTTGCAAAACTTTATTATAATCTTTTAATTTGTACACTTTAATGATGAAAGCAATTTCACAGATAATGAGAGTTTCATATAATAACAATATTTTATACAGTGATATCACTTATTTTATCTATATACATTATTTATAGCCGTTCATATGGTAAGTGACTATAACATGTTAAAAAACAATAATTTGACTACTACTACTTCACCGAGCTTTGTTTAAAACTAACGGCACATTTCCACGCATCATGATTTGATTTTGTTTAAGATATTTCTTACATTTTAGTATCCATGTATGAATGTCATAATGATTATTATTTTAAACTTATTTATCGATGTAAGTCCTTTACTGTATAAAAATAATATTGTTATAAACATAAATGATGCTTGTAAAGTGATAAGTAAGCGACGGAAATTAACTTTACCTTTTCTAAAGTTGACCTCTATATTCTAACCATGTAGTTTTCGGTAATAGGTAAACATAACAACTTACCTAGAAAAAAAAAAGAAAAGGAAATAAATTTCAATCAAAATGTGGCAACCAAAATACATAACATAAATACTAGGTTATCAAAATTATGCAATAGTATGTGTACAGTCGTGGAAAAAAAAGTAAACACCCCTTACGAACTCAGTAAAAAATTATTGTAGGAGAAAGTTACTCGTACCACGCGATTAGTAATAAAGTCTACTTTTAAATAATGCATATAAAATTTGCTTAGAGGGTCATCTACATATTAAAACGAACCATTTTTTTCAATAGCAGTACACAATCCTGACATCATAAATGAATTCTGCACCCTTCAACTAGCTTAAAGACAGATTTTTATGCAATTTGTACGATAAGTTTCCGAGAAATTAATTATTTTAAAACGAACGTATTTTGGGGGCTGTATCCAAACTGAAGTTCGGTACTCGATTGTTGACAGATAGAGCCATTCTTGACCAAGGCATCTTAAGCGCCACTCAAGCAGTCTTTGAAGAATGCTAGATTACTGGATAGCATAAGAAATTTTAAAAATATCTAGTCACTTCTATCATAGACGTCCCCTTAAACTAGGCGTGCACAACCTTTATAAGAGAAGGGCCACTTACAAAAATGTTTGGGCTGTCGAGGGCCACATCAGTAACACAGAGAAAATGCTATATTGGGGAAGTAGGGGGGAGGGGTAATAAGTCTTTATTCTTGATGAATAATTATTTTTCGTATATAATAAAAATAAACGGAAATAAATAATTGTATGGAGGAATGCAGGGCTTCTTCGCATCTGTATGAATAACCATTCAACAGTTTATGAAGACGATTTCTTCTTGACAAATAGTAAGTTGAAGAAAAAAAATTACACAAAATTTCTAAATAATTGAACGTTATTGAAAATTATTAAAAAAAAAAAATATTGAAGAATAACTTAATTTAAAATAAAAGGAAACTTATTTTTGAAGTAACAAGGCATGATGGACTAATTACGCTATTTTTTATGCGGTCAATTAACGAAACTCTTTTTTTTTGTTAATTAAGTGCGACTGATTGACGAAATTCGCGATTTTCTTTCAACGACTGATTGACAGATTTCGCGGTAATTTTCCATTGCCGATTGGCAAAATTTGCAATCTTTTCAAACAACCAATTTGCGATACCTGCAATAAATTGACGCAATTCGCGATTTTTTTCAGCGATAAATTTTCAAATTTCGCGCGATTTTTTCCCACAATGGATCAACGAAAATAGCAATTTTTTCCGCCCCCATCGAATTATTTCGCGACTTTTTTGTTCTGCGATCGATCTTCGAAATTTGCAAGTTTATTCCATGAACGATTGACAAAATTCGCGATTTTTTTTCCATGAGTGATTGGCGAATTTTACTATATTTTACGTGACAGATTGACAATATTTGCAATTTTTTTCAATGGCCAATCGAAGAAACGTGATTTTTTTCCTGATATAAATTGATGTAATTTGCGATTTTTTTGCGCAATAAATTGGCGAAAATCACAATTTCTTTTTCGTGCACAATCGATGAAATTTGCGATTTTTTCCTGCGATCAATGGATTTCTATTTCATGATATTCTTTGGGACCGACACACAAATTTTGTAATTTTTTCTACGAGCTATTCACGAAATTCGCGAATTTTTGGGAAAATTCACGATTTTTTTTTCACGAGCGATTGACAAATTTTTAATTGTAATTTTTTCTATCAATTGTCAAAATTCGGGATTTTTTTCCGCCACAGATTGACAAAATCGCGATTTTCCCCCAGTCAATCAACGAAATTTGCAATTTTTGTAAATCATCGAAAAAATTCGCGATTTTATTGTGCCCGATTAACAAAATTCGTGATTGCTAATTGACTCTGATGAAATTTGTATTTTTCGAATTCGGCGAATTGACGAAATTTGCGATTTGCCCCCGCAATAAGCTGGCAAAACTCGCGATTTTTACATAGCCGATCAAGAAAGTTTGTAATTTTTCCGCAGCTCCTCGACAAAATTGGCGATTTTTCCGTGTCCGATCAACGACATTCGCGATTCTTAACTGACTCTGAAGAAATTTGTAATTTTTACGCGACAAATTGATGAAATTCGATAGTTTTTCTCGCGATAAACTGACAAAACTCACGATTTTTCCGCAGTCGGTCAACAAAATTTGCAATTTTTCCGTACCTCATCGACAAAATTTGCGATTTTTCTGTGCCCGATTAAAGAAATTTGAGACTTTTCGCGCTGAGTCGACAAAATTCGCGATTTTTCCTCTCGTGATCAAAAAAATTTGAAAATTTTCCGCACCCGATAAACGAAATTTGCGATTCTTAACTGACTCTGACGAAATTTGTAATTTTTCCCGCGGCACATTGACAAATTTCCGTTTTTTTTTTTTTTTTTACTGTCAACTAACAAAACTCGCAATTTTTCAGCAACCGATCAAGAATTACATAATCGACAAAATTCGCGATTCTTAACGCGTCCGATCAACGAAATTCACGATTTTTAACTGACTCTGACGAAATTTTCAATTTTTTTAGCGGCAAATTGTCGAAATTCGCGATTTTTTCTCGCGATAAACTGACAAAACTCGAGATTTTTCCCAGTTGATTAACGAAATTTGAGATTTTTCTGCGACACATCGATAAATTTCGTGTTTTTTCCGAACTCGATCAACGAAATTTGCGATTCTTAATTGCCTCTGATGAAATTTGCAATTTCTTCCCGGGGCAAATTGATGAAATTCTCGTTTTTCCCTGCGACATATGGACAAAAAAATGCAATTTTTCCAGTTATAAATTGAAGAAAAAGTGTGTAAAAAACGAAGAAATTATATATATTGTGATCGCGGGCCACAAGTTAACCCATGGCGGGCCACTTTTGGCCCGCGGGCCACAGGTTGTGCATCCCTACCTTAAACCATCATTTTGCCGTTTTTTAAGCATAATGACTAACTAAAACTACTTGGAAGAAAAATGTGAAGTTTTGGATTTCCATAAAGCAGGATTTAATAAATCTAAATCCATAAAAATAATTGTAAGTTGCAATTCATAATTTTTTCGAATATTAATTTCATAATTCATAATTCATATCATAAAATTATAAAAATTGTAAATTCAACGTATTTATGTTTGGGTATTTTAGTGTTATTGCAACACAAAAATTAGCACATTAGGAGTATAATTTCAGGAGATATTAATAAAAATATGAAAATGTAATTTAACATTAGAAGCACTAAATTTTGAATGTTTATAATTCAAAAACTTATCATTCAAATGACTTGAAGTTTGGTGTCTAGGCATAGTTTGAACCGAAAATTTGAAATATCTTGTTAAAATTGGGTATTGCCATTGAAAAAAAAATTAAGTTTGGGTTCGTTTTAATATTTAGATGGCCCCTAAGCAAATTTTATATACATAATTTAAAATTAGACTTTATTTCCAATTGTTCGGTATCAGTAACTTTCTTCTGCGATAGTTTGTTGAGGGGTTAGTATGGGGTGGTTACTTTTTTTTCCACGAATGCACCATTTCGACATAACATTACTAGACGAACCACAAGTTTTACATTTTAAGAATTTAAAGGAAAGCATTATGAATAAATACTTTTAGTCTTACAAAATCTCATTCATAAGTATTTTCACAAGTATTATTCAGTTTAGTCTTACAAAATTCACAGATTTCCTCATACCTTTTATAAAATTCTATCTAAATCAACACATTTATTTTAATCGAATACATAAATGATGACATTAAAAAAAGTATGGATTATTTAATCCATTCGAAGCTTTTCTAGATGCACGTACGTTAACAAAGAACTATTACATTTTCTGTCGACGTAAGGATTTTGATTTATACAGACAGTATAGCTTTTACAAGTACTTTGATATAATTCCCATGTGCTGAAAGTTTGAAATCTGTTATATGATAAATTTGTTTTACAAGTAAATGACGAGAAAGTAACTTGAATTACCCAGAACTAACAATTCAGCAAATAACACCCTTGCATGGAATCAATAAATTAATTTTCTAGCTTCATAATTTAATATCAGTGATTAATGACTACAACATGTTGTAGTTATGTTTCATTAAACTCAACATAGTTTTATAAGAGTATTTAGTAAGAGCTTTCACTTTAGTTTCGTCAAGCAAAAGAGGTACATTTAATATGCATACCATTTCTAAGATAAATTTTATCGAGCTCATAAATGTAAAAATTGTTATGGAGGTATTTTAAAGTTATTGGGAAATATATATAACATGGGATACGTATATTTTATGAAAAATAAAATAGGAATCAATAGTGCTGCGGTTTAACGGCGATTTGCATACTAAATGACATTTTAACTTATTATGGCCAATATATGAAATTGTAACGTAATTCAATTTTAGACAATAATGCCTAAATTGCGAATCAAAATAAGTTTTTGTTTTAATGTATTAATCGTTACAAACGATAGCTCGTAGAATTATTGGTACCAATTTTTAAACAATGAATACAATGCACAACAAGATGGTAATAAATTTTCTTTTTAAATATTGTTTTGAAATGTATAAAATTATATAGATATACAAATGAATTTTACATTGTCATCTAATAAAAATGAATTAAAGCCGTTTACTTATTCAGTCTATCTTCTGTAATGTATTACTTAAGAAAAAAATCGCAGTCTTATATGCCATAATACTATGGACGATTTATGATCTTTTTTCTCTAATATATTAAATACCTCAGTTAATTATTTTGAATTTCTATAATTCACAATATCATGCAATACAATTTATGTATTATTAAATTTCTGCACGTGAAAGTAGCGTAACAAAGCAAACCATTGTGATATAATAATACACATTTAGCAAAATAAGACTTTCTTTGCTAAATGAAAATTGAAATTATATTCGAATATATATGCAACTTTTAGATTATCCCTCACATTTATGAATTATTTTTAAGTATTTGAAAAAAGGTAGTTTGGACTTAAAATAGATTTTATTTGATTATAATAAGAACACATAATGTTCGATTTTTAAAAAAATTACATCTATTAAAGAATTACAAAACAACACTCAATTATAATCGTGTTTATAACTCTAATATACCCTTTTATAAGCAGTAAAATATTATTAAGATTTATTAAATAGTTTTTGATGATAATTTAAACTTTTGATATCTTCTCAGAAAAAGATATATATATATATATTTTTTTTTTTCGGTGATATCCATGATTAGATTCGAAAACAAATATTCTTTGAGAAAAAGTTCTTTCCTGTAAAACAGTAATCAATTTGTCGAAAACTAATTCTTGAAGTAAATATTTGAATAGCCCTGCTATCTATTCCTGTATTTCACAACAATTATTGAACTTACGGGATGTTAATAAAAAAAGGAAGTTTTATTTTCTGTTAAGCCAGATTTAATAGATAAAAAACCTGATTAATGCAAATATTTGGTAAAAAAAAATTGCAATTGCCAGTGATATCAGCAATATCTTGATTTTTTTTCAGAAATTGTTCGTGATAAAGCATGAGTTCAGCCATATTAACTAGAATTACATATTAAAATACTTACAGGATGATATAAAAATAAAAAAGCCTGTAATTTTGTCCCTACATCTGAACTGAAAGTTTCATTGTTTACATCTACGATGATGTGCGGATTTTAGGCATTTGTGAATTTTAGGGTTGCGGATTTTAGAGAATCTATTGTATTAGCATTAAAAAGATGACGTAAATTTTCTTTTTGTATTTCAGTTCTTTCTATTGAGGACGGTGCGCTAAAGGCTACCGAAACGAGTATGCTTTAAAATTTAAAGTTCGGCCACTATTAGCGTTGTTTTTTTCTATTTGTATTCTATTGTGCCAATAGTCACTCTACTGTATATACAGTGTGATTCATAAAGATGGAGCCTATTTTCTTAAATAGTGCCCCTAGACACAAACTTCCAATTGCAAAGTTACACACACAAAAAAGGTGCAAAATTTGCCAACACATGTTGCAACCCCCTGGGCGGTCTGTTTGAAAAAAAAAAAAAATAAAATTTTTATTTTGTGATAAAGGAGCAAAAATGTAATATGCACATTTTTTGAGGCATCTTCCTCTATGTAATCTCATATGAAGTTACCAAGCATGAGGGGTCTATGAATATTAAAGTTTTGAATCATCCAAAATCTATACTAGAAAAGAAAACGTTGATCGTCATAACACAGATGGCAACGACCTGAACCATCTATTTTGTTTTATCTCAATTTTTTTTACTTCTAACCTTTGAACAATTTTAATTTTTATGCCATTGAAAGCGAAAAAAAAACATATTTACAAATTAAAATTTACTAAATCTTAATTTACCGATTTTTTAATGTTTTTAAAAATAATCTTTAGGAATGATTTTTTAAAAATACATCTCTATCTCACGCAGCTCAATTACGGAAGATGAAACAGTCAGTACTCTAAACTATATAAATAGTTCAGAATTTATTTATGGCTAATATTTCATACCGAAATTAACACTTCATCAATTAACAAATAAAACACAAGTTTAACAGACATGTAAATGAACTAAGCGCTTAAACACCGAAATAAATAGAATAAAAAAGATTGCTGTAAATAGTAAAATATTTGGCAGTTTCTTCGGCTATTAACTGCTGACATGCGACTAATACGAAATTACTATTTTTTAATAAATTTTAAACTTATTGAATAGAAAAATTTATACTGTTTCCCAGAATAATACTTTTTGGAGGTGTTGGGGGCAATTAATATATTATATATAATGCGCAAAAGAATTAATAGAGTTTTCATATAAAAATGCCTTTCAGCTATGTTCTGTATGTACCAGGCAGAATGTTTTTTTAAACTTGGAAATAGCGGGCTAGATCCCATGGAAATAGAATAAAGAAGAAAGAATAATAGAATAGTATATATAATAAGGATATAGAATAAAGAAGTAAAATTTTCAATTTTCACATAGAGCTAAAGGCATTTTATAAAGCTCCTCCTTTATAAAATGGCCTTAAATCCCTTCTATCTCACTCATTACATTCAGTATTTTTACATTCTGACACAACCATCAAAATATGTGAATTATAGAGCTAATCTGTAAAGTCTACGATATTTAGAGTAACACATTTTATTTACAATATCTGTTGTTGTGATTGTAATCATGTATGACTTTATCAGCATAATTTAATAAACAACTTTGACAGCAAGTCATTTCATAACGTAAATTTATTTATTTTTATTTATTTTTTTTTTTTTACTTTTTATTTGTCCGAATATCTCATAATAGAAATACTAATTATTTTTCCATACCGCATTGAAACTAATCAATAGCCCATGTCAACGAAGAATTTGCGTCAAAGAAGAAACAAAATAAACTTTTATTGTCATCAATGTTAGTGTTGATTGTTAATATTTTTTTCTATTTGATTTGTTGTGTGAAAAAATATTAAATAACTTTTTTTTTTAAATGTAGTTACTGTGTATTATACTAAAAAACTAGTAAAAGTAAGAATTCACTAAATTTTAAATGATAAATACTTGTTAGGTTTCTAGTTATAGTGATGATTTGATCCATAAAAAGTTTTACATTGAAAACATATAACCATAATTTTAATATTATTATACAGCATACAATTTCATTTGTATTCAAAATTTCGAAAGTATAAAAAAGTCACCATTTTATTTATTATCTATAAGGAAATTTGAATAGGCAATAAGTTCAAATCAAACATTCAAGAATTATTGAAATGTTTGTCACGTTTCAGCAAATACCAGTACGCCAAGTATCACAATTTTTTAACGTTTAAAAAAAATAAATACTTAATGTTTCTTAATGTTTGTATTAAACACACATATTTTAATGCAAATTTTAGAGGTATAATATAATTCAAGTAGATAAGTATAGTTCAATTTAAAACTAATTTAAGTCGAAAGCTATTAGTGATGTTTCTGCAATACTTTTTCTGGATCTTAAACAAACTATCTTCGAATAAACCAATAAAATGTATCATTTAAAAGAGAATGAGTACCGAAGGAATAATGTAAGATATGTTAAAAGTAATTGAAATTGTTAACCCATCACTGTATCTAAAATCTACATATCAATATAAGTAAGTAAAGGAGATCAATTTCTTAAATTATCATCCCTCTTAATGGGCATAATTTTGAGAAAATTGATGAGAGAGGAAGAAAACAAGAGATCCTTGATTTATGAACAGTTCTTAATCATATAAATTGCACGATATTCAAAAGAATATTATATAAAGTAGTTTATTATTTAAAACTTCTAAAAATTCCATGATTTAGTGAAGACGTTAATGAGAAAAGGCATTTTATAAAAATTCATTTTGTATGATGAATATGCTTCATAAATATCTTTAAGTTTACATAATTATGCAGTCATTCAGTTTCAGATCGAGTTATTAATTTACACACACACACACACACACACATATATATATATATATATATATGTATATATATATATATATATATATATATATATACAGGGTGATTCATAAAAGATGGGCAGAACTTTAAGGGGTTATAGTACACTTAAAGACAAATAATATTAAATAGGAGACTAAGGGTCCCAGACGTATTCCCAAGGAGATAGGGGGCATTAAAGTTTAGGGTCCGAAATTTCAAATGATTATAAAACATGGAAAAATTGGTCGATTCGTTTGCGGTTTTTGCAAAAAATTTTCTTTATGCCAGTATTTTCTTGAAATAAAATTTTAAAGTTCATTTTCAAAAAATGCCGATAGGGGGCGCTTTAGACTTTGAAGTAACAAACAACTATTTTTTAACGTTATTTTTTGTATTTCTTTAAATGATTTCGAAAGCTTAGACTTAAACTTAAATTTTGATCTAAAAATCTGAGTCCTAACGAGTAGTTAAGTAGCATAAACTGAAATTTGAAATTTGAAACCCTTCTCCCCCCAGAACAAAAATCAGTTATTCCCGATCTTTGTGTCGTAGATTAGGCTCTAACTACTGCCGCGTTTTGCTAAAATTATTCTTTATGTCAGTATTTTCTTGAAAATAAATTTTAAAGAAAATTTTCAAATAATTCCGATAGAGGACGCTTTAGACTTTGGAGTAACGAACAACTATTTTATACCGTTATTTTTTGTGTCTCATTAAATGCTTTCTAAAGCTTAGACTTAAACTTAAATTTTCAGCTCAAAATCTGAATCGCTGAGCGTGGTTCAGTAGCGAGGGGAGGGGGTTCAAATTTCAACTTCTGAACATAGTTCAGTTTGCACTACTTAACCATGCCCAACGATTCTGTGCTGTGATACGAGGCAAAAATACAACTTTCGTCAAGGACTGCATAGTCGGAATTCACTCATAAAGGCACTGGCACAGTTGGAAACGTCGCTCATGCAAACGTTAAAGCTCCATTCCTGACGCTAGTCACCGGGTGAAGAAGGAAACAGAAAGTATGCAAATGTCAAATGGGGAAGAAGAAGAACACGTATGCAAAATTTCGACACGATTCAGGCATAAAAACCACTGAACGGTGAGTCAAGTGTAAGTCGCTGTAGTAATGAATCGGAAGATGGTGCCCTTCACGAATAAGGAAAAGGCTGAGATGCATTTAATTTACGGAGCGGCAGATGGAAATGGTGCAGAGGCACAACGAGTGTACGTAGAGCGATTTCCCAACAGGCGGTTGCCTAACCGCAAAACTTTCGAGCGCTTGCACAGACAGTTGTGTGAGACGGGATCATTTCTCGCTTCCCGGTCGAATGCAGGTCGTGCAAAAAAGGACGAATCAGTAGTTGTTGCAGAAGCCATTCTGGATGTAGTAGCGGCGCAGCCAAGTACAAGTACACGAACAGTGGCTAGGCAGGTGGATACCTCACAGTCCATGACTTGGAGGGTACTGAAGGATGAACATTTGCTCCCGTTTCATGTGCAACGAGTCCAGAAACTGTCTCCAGGGGATTATCCAAATCGTATTGAATTCGCCCGCTGGTTTCTGCAGCAGAACGCGCTAAATCCACATTTTGGACGAACTGTGCTTTTCACCGATGAATGTACCTTCACACGTGAAGGTACATTTAACACACACAATGCACATGTATGGGCGGATGTCAATCCACATGCTACGTATCCACATGCTCATCAGAGACGCTTTTCCATCAATGTTTGGGCAGGAATCCTCGGAGACCACCTAATCGGACCGTACCTTCTTCCTGAACGCCTCAACGGTAAAACATACCTCACATTTCTGCAACATGTGCTGCCAGACCTGTTAAACGTTGTTCCTCCACGCATCCGGCGGGTCATGTAGTTCCAGCACGATGGAGCGCCAGCCGATTACGTACGAGACGTCCGCAACTATCTGGACATCACATTTCCGAACAGATGGATTGGTCGAGGTGGTCCTGTTGCTTGGCCTGCTCGCTCGCCAGATCTTTCACCCCTCGATTTCTTTTTTTGGGGACGATTGAAGGCTCTTATGTATGAGACACCCATTGAATCCCCCGAGGAACTGGTCGCCAGACTTTCCGCCGCTGTAGGGGAAGTGCTCGAAAAGCCTGATGTTTTCGCGAATGTTCGCCGTTCCATTCTTCGCCGTTGTTCTGCGGGCATAACCTCTGGTGGTCACAATTTTGAACATTTATTGTAATTACATGTTAATAAATATGCTTTGGTAACATAATCCTAATTTGTGTCTTTTTACCTCGTATCACAGCACACAATGTGTGGACATGGTAAACTGAACTGTGCTCAGGAGTAGAAATTTCAAACCCCTCTCACCAGAAACTTAACCACGTCTAACGATTCAGATTTTGGGCTGAAAATTTAAGTCTAAGCTTTAGAAAGCATTTAATGAGACATAAAAAATAACGGTATAAAATAGTTGTTCGTTACTCCAAAGTCTAAAGCGCCCTCTATCGGAATTTTTTGAAAATTTTCTTTAAAATTTATTTTCAAGAAAATACTGACATAAAGAATAATTTTACCAAAACGCGGCAGTAGTTAGAGCCTAATCTACGACACAAAGATCGGGAATAACTGATTTTTGTTCTGGGGGGAGAAGGGTTTCAAATTTCAAATTTCAGTTTACGCTACTTAACTACTCGTTAGGACTCAGATTTTTAGATCAAAATTTAAGTTTAAGTCTAAGCTTTCGAAATCATTTAAAGAAATACAAAAAATAACGTTAAAAAATAGTTGTTTGTTACTCCAAAGTCTAAAGCGCCCCCTATCGGCATTTTTTGAAATTGAACTTTAAAATTTTATTTCAAGAAAATACTAGCATAAAGAAAATTTTTTGCAAAAACCGCAAACGAATCGACCAATTTTTCCATGTTTTATAATCATTTGAAATTTCGGACCCTAAACTTTAATGCCCCCTATCTCCTTGGGAATACGTCTGGGACCCTTAGTCTCCTATTTAATATTATTTGTTTTTAAGTGTACTATAACCCCTTAAAGTTCTGCCCATCTTTTATGAATCACCCTGTATATACAGGGTGATATATGTTATCTATCGCCGACCTTTAATTTCTAAACCGTTGGTCGTAGACATATAGTTCCAATTACAAAAACGTTTCAAATGAGGTAAATATTCATGTTGAGGCATTATTTAAAGTAAAAAATCAATTTTATAAAAATTACGAAATCTAACTTTTTATACTGTCCCCCAGTCCCTATAGTTATATTTAGTAAAAGTTCACACATATCATAACATATATAACACAAAAATTTTGACATCTGTACTACAAAAATTGACGGAGTTATTAAATTTCAAAGTTTGAGATTTTTTCGCATGATTTTGTCTTTCAATGAGGGATCAGTTAAAAGATTAATTAAAGTAATTCGAGATCAAAATCAGGATGCAATGTCCTTTTTATGGCGAAACCACCTTTAGTCGGTATCGTCAAATTGGGATATCACCAAAGAGGGTTATTTCATTTAAAAATTTTAGCTGACTTTTAGGGGTCGTATACAAAGCGAAGAATGAAATATTGAAATTAAACTGAAAAATAAATATCAATTTATTATCAAGTGCATGTAAGAAATGCCAGATATGCTAACCACATGCCTCGCTTATTTCTGCCGTGCTCAGTTGTGGAATTAAAAGGACGAATCACAGCACCTTTCCCGGTGTCACTGGAACATTACACCTTGCCCGTCTACTTGTTCTGAGTCGTGGTGAAACAGAGCCGGTCTCTCTAATATGGTGCAATGCATTATTTATAGTTTCGTGCGTTGGATGCAGATCCTTAGGGAAACGTTCTGAATAAACAATCGCAGCCTCTCTGCATACCTTTGACATTCACCATAAATTTGTATCAATTCGGCATATTGCATGCATGCGTGGCTTGCCATCACGATCTCAGCGCTGACTAGCATGTCCACTGCTAGATGGCTCCTGTTTTATCCTGAACGTGTGACGATGCGGAACTATTGTAATTCGCATAATCCTAATTTTCATGCACGCTATAACTCGGCTGGTCGTTTGCATTCCGCTGCCATTTATCTAGTCCTTAGTGAGTATGTTTTATCTTCCGGTTGTCGATTCTACCTACTTTGACGTTTGAAGGTTGTTCGACCTATAAAAGTGTTAAACAACACTTTGAGCAGTATCACTAGTAGATTCCGTCATTTGACATATTCATTTTTTATAGTAGACCGTTTTCTGATATTATAATAAATTGATATTTATTTTTCAGTTTAATTTCAGTATTTCATTCTTCGCTTTGTATACGACCCCTAAAAGTCAGCTAAAATTTTTAAATGAAATAACCCTCTTTGGTGATACTCCAATTTGACGATACCAGCTAAAGGTGGTTTCGCCGTAAAAAGGACATTGCATCCTGATCTTGATCTCGAATTACTTTAATTAATCTTTTAACTGATCCCTCATTGAAAGACAAAATCATGCGTAAAAATCTCAAACTTTTAAATTTAATAACTCTGTCAATTTTTATAGTACAGATGTCAAACTTTTTGTGTTATATATGTTATGATATGTGTAAACTTTTACTAAATATAACTATAGGGACTGGGGGACCGTATAAAAAGTTAGATTTCGTGATTTTTATAAAATTCATTTTTTACTTTAAATAATGCCTCAACATGAATATTTACCTCATTTCAAACGTCTTTGTAATTGGAACTATATGTCTACGACCAACGGTTGAGAAATTAAAGGTCGGCGATAGATAACATATTGCACCCTGCATACATATAACGGATGATGATTCAAAAAGCAGATTACGGCAATTATCTCTTAAAGTAGAAAGACAATTACAAAAAGTATACAAATCAAGCATAGCTTTTAGATATGGTATTGATTTTGAAGGAAATAGGTATTAAAATATGGAGTTTAATTTTTTATAAGGTCTCTGGGTCCTATAAATTAATGTTAAAGGTATTTTCTGTACGTTCTTATAAATAAAACAGTAAAACGTCAATTCTTTTACGACCAAATGTCTCCGAATTATGATAGTTTATAAAATTTGGGAAATTTCTAACACTAAAATATCGACTATCCACTTTTAGTACTACAAAGCTCCAAAATTACATAAAATTCAACTTATGAAAGCTCGGTGCGTTTTGGTCGTACACTGTAAAAAAAATAATGCCAGTTTTTCGGTAGGAATCGGAAAAATAGTTGCCCCTATCTTACCGGAATAATTTCCAACCCAGCTCGGAATAAAATCCGTAAAATATCGTTTTACTGACTATTTCCTTATTTTTACGGATTTTATTCCCAGCTGGGTCGGAAATTATTCGGGTACGATAAGGGCAACTATTTTTCCGATTCTTACCGGAAAACTGGCAGTATTTTTTTTACAGTGTAGAAGAATGGAATTTTTACTATTTTACATATATGGGTATGGAGAAAATGTTTCTAAATATAAGTTATATGACACAGAGTTCGTATATATAAAGAAATTAATTTTATATTTTAATATGCTTTGTACCTGCTTGCAATATTAAAGCCATACATATAAAATCTGTATTTGATTTGTTTAGCTTTTATAATTATGATTATCTTTCTATCATCAACAGTTTAAAAGATAATTCACATTATGTACATACATACATACACACATATACATATATATATGTGTGTGTATGTCTGTGTGTAGGTATGCGTGTACTTTTGAAGAAAAAAGGACACTGTTTAAAAGCGCTATTTATGGTACATGTCCGCAAATCTCTTAAAAATATTTGTATGTATAATAGAAAAAATTCCAATGATTTTCCTTTAATAAAACTCGTAATAATTACTGTTTCTTGACAACTAAAGTTATATGATATCTATATTTAATAATTATAAGTGTGTTTTATATATACCAATTATGTCACAAGAAACATGGTTACACTTGAAATAAATACTAGTGCTCTCCCTTTACTTTGTCCCACAAGGTAAATTTTTATCTGTAATAATTTAAACAAATTTAATGCACAAAAACGTTCAATCAGCTTTTCTTCATAATGATAATGGTCCATTTTAAACATAATTGTGTAAATAACACATTATATATAAATGTATTCCTAATACTTCTGAAGAAACTATATAAAAAATTTACAAAATCTAGATAGCAATACAAGATTAAAATATTTCAAAATTTTAAATATTTTTTGACTTTACCATTACAATAATTTCGCGTTGTATTTTACTTCATGTTTTTCTCTTATATTTTTATGCTTAAAATACCAGCATATCATATTCTGATAGAACAATAATATGATATTATGAATTACAATTATAGTACAGAAATGTTTAATTTCTTAAATATTGTAAATTTTGTGCAAAATTGCTAGCGGTCCTAACTTTTTTCAATGTTTCTTTTCTAATTGATTTTAATACAATACTTGGAATTTTAAATATTTAATTTATCTGACATTTTATACTTTAAAATATTTTAAACTATTGTAAAGTTTCAATATTGTAAAACAATTGTAAAACAGTGTTTTGGTGCATTTTTTTATACAGATACACATAAGAATACAATAAAATAAGCAAGCAAAAAATCACTAAGTAAACGAGCAGGCATTATAAATAAGATAAAAAAAAATACCTGAGTAAATAAAATCAATTTAACTTATTTTAATTATTCTGCATGAAATATTTTATGTACTCGTCTTAAAACAGCATGAGATATGAATCTTAGCTGTTTCAACTTCGCTAAATTTCTTTCTAGGTTTATCCCCTCGGAAGTATTTAAAGCTAAGAACACTGAATATGTTTTCATGATGGCATCATTAGGTAAAATCCATGTTAAAAGTAAAACGGCTTTTACAAATTTGTTTTTGTTGAAGACCACTCATTTCAAGTGAAGAAAGGAAAGTTATTTCCTGAATAAATATAGTTGGATTTTTCACACAAATCGGATGAGTGAAAAGCAAATGTGCTAACATTTAACATACTATAACTCTTAGAATAAATCTTTTGATTTTTTTTTTTTTTTTTTTTTTTTTTTTTTTTGTAAACACAAATTGTGAACAGACAAGGCAAAAGGTAATTAAGAAAACAACTGGGTATTAGGAAAGAGAACATAAATTAATCTCAGCAAATGGATGTATGTAATTTATTTTAATTATTCCATCAGAATTTCTCTCATGTTCATCCTAAAGAAACATAAAGCAAGAGTTGATATTTAACTAGAATAATTATGATAACTGCACTGCCTTCTACCTCCTTTTATCTTTAAACAAGTTTTTAAAAGTGACAAGTTTGAATTTGTTTTCATAATGACATCATTAGGTGAAATCCGTGTTTTATAAATAAAGTCGCTTTGTGATTTTGTTTTTCTTTAATATGTGGCCATTTCCTGATAAAAAGGAAGGAAATGAAAGGAAAGTTATTTGTAAAATAGATGTTGTCAGATTTTTCACAAATAAGTGATGAGTGAAAAGCTTCAAACTAACTAAACTTTTATAAGATGAGTTGATAATGGTAACTACATTTAACTAAAAGAGAGAATATTAAGCAAAACAGTTCTTAAGAATTCTAGCGAGTAATTGAAAAATTAATTAGTATTCTTTCATGATGTATTTTATTTATTTCGACAAGATATCATATTATCACGAGGATGTAAACGTAATTTGTCAGTCGCGCTATAATTAATCTGGAGAGTTTAGTTAAATAATGTATTCCATTTTTGTAGGTAACAGAACTTAAGTAAGTTATAACTGAAAATATATATTCATTAACGAAAGTAATTAGTCAACGAAATTTTCAAAATACATGAATCATTTTTTTTCTTCTGAAAGAATCATGTTTTTTAGTACTGGAAAAATATGCTATTGGAATCTACAAGTAACAAATGTTACAAAAAATGCGAAGGACAAAGAAAAACATTCAAACATATATTTTAGTTGAACATTTTGATTTTTATGAAATTTCAAAATTTTTTAAGTAAAACATTTTATTATAATATTAAAATCATTTAACGCACGAAAAAAATATATATTTTAATTTTTAAAATGAGAATTAAATTTTTTTGACTTATTTGCCGAAACTTATGAATGTTATAAAGAATGATGAATGTTATGATTAGTATATGAATGTTATGAATATCATAGTTAAAAAAACGTCTTTTAAAATTTCTTAAGAATCGATATTTTTTCTGGACATATATTTTATTTTATTCTTTTTATTTTGGATATAAAAATCAACATTATATTTTCATTAATATCCAGAGCATTATTTAAAAAGATATGATTTATATTTATGTTTGTCTTTGCGATCTTTTAATAATAGTTTAGTCAAAAAAATTACTGAGGGAAAAGAAAACTTGGAAAAAAAAATCATTCCAAGTTTATTTAAAATGTTGTAAGTGAAAGTTAATCACTAAGTTAAAATATGGTTCCATATATTTATTCATTTGTTAAAAAAAAGTGCGTTGTTATAATCATAGAGATGCAGATTTATACACTGATGGCCAAACTTAAGGAAATCTATCGGAAAAAAAGGATTTCTGGAATTTTGATGACTCGTAACACTGCCCTTTTTTTAGTAATATCTTAAAAGCATATAGCATCACCAGAAAGATAATTTAATGAACAATATCTGCAATAAAGTTTGTTCAATTTCTAATATTTTATCAAAATTCATGCCCAAATAATAAGAAAAAGACAAAAAAAAGCTTGTTTAGACTGCTGTCAAGCATTCTTTTTTTTTTTTTTTGGTATATAATGAATATTTAAAGCGGCAGGTAAATTTCTTTTTGTTTGGAAGTAAGTTAGGTTTAAGAAGGATTTCAACTATTCATTCGTGTATTTACAGCTATAAGTGGACTTTTATTAGTGTGAATTGTAATTACTATCAAGTTAGTAACATTTGGTAGTAACATTTAATGTGTTCTTTCAATTATTAAGAAAGTAAAGCATAACAGAATTTAAGAAAACTCGTAAACTGCTTTATTGGTTATCTAAAAACAGTGATGTACACTGTAAAAAAAATACTGTCAGTTTTCCTGTAGAAATCGGAAAAATAGTTGCCCTTATCGTACCGGAATAATTTCCGACCCAGCTCGGAATAGAATCCGTAAAAATAAGGAAATAGTCAGTAAAACGGTATTTTACGGATTTCATTTCGATTTTACGGATTTTATTCCGAGCTGTGTTGCAAATTATTCCGGTACGATAAGGGCAACTATTTTTCCGATTCCTACCGGAAAACTTGCATTATTTTTTTACAGTGTATAATAGTACTGTTAAGTATAAAAGGCTACAGTTATAATGAAACTCAAAGACAAATTGATAGAAAATAAACCAAAAGAAGCTAAGGCGCATGAAACAAGACTGGTAAAGACACAACAAAAGGTACAAGAGAGCAACTGATGATAACAAAGTAATGAATCTGTGTTTAAATAACAGAAAAAATTCAAGTCAGTTTCTACAAAATGAAATGTCGCATTGCAATGCGAAGTAAAAGAAAAGTATACATCTGTGCAGGCTGCAGTATTTTTGTCAAAATGCTAAAATTCGACGAAAATACATTTTTATGAATTAAACGACTGTTTAACAGACTAAGCTGGGATAATATATATATTAATTAGATAGAGAAATAGTGGTACTATGTTATTTTGGGTGATTAAACAATAAGATTCTATGCTGGATAGTGATGGCATAACATATGCAAGCACAAGAATCGAAAAAACATTCGGATTGTGTCACATTTTCTGTGAAACACGCATTTGGTGTTATGATCTCGTGTTGAATGCGGTCGAAAGGTGAAGACTTTGACTTTTGATTAAAGGAAATATAAATGCCAATTAATGCATGAATGAGATAAATGAAATCCCTTCATGCGTGATCTTTTCATAGATAATGAAATGTTTATATTTCAACAAAATTCAGCTCCATTCCATTTTGCTGTTGCATGCAAAAAATGGTTTCATGCTAATCACATCACAACTGGAATGGTCTAAGAATAGGCCTTAACTTAACTGAAATTGTAGGGATAGATTTAAGGATGCATTTTTGTCAGAAATAACTGTACAATTACATCTAACTAACATAAACAATTACGAAGTGGAACCTGTCGAATTTCGGCAAAATAAAATATTTAAAAAGAATTGTTGCATTGATTTGTAATAAGTCTACAAAATTAATTGCAATAAAAAAAAATTATCGAACATTGGCTAGTCTGATTTTTAAAACAAATATTATTTTATTATGAAATTAACAAAAAACTATTTGCTTAAACTTCAACTGTTCAAATTAATTAAAAAATCGAACTTTATTCGTATACGTAATTAGTAAAATATAATCAAGTTAAGTAAATATAGTGAAATTATCAATTAACGTTCTTATGTTGCGTATTACGGAATGAACAAGTTGGAAATTGCACGTCAAGCTTGGCAAATGAGGTACGTTCGTACTACAGAAAGTTTTACAAATACTTTTTGCACCGCATATTGTACTAAATTTATATTTTTGTGCACTTCAATAAGTGTATATCAATTTCATTATTTTCGAAAGGCTGTAACATTAAAATGAACTTGAGATATTTTTTTCCCATTAGCCGTAATGTAACGGAAACTTTTGACTGTTCCTGTAATTAAACTATACATCCGATTTTCATAAAATTTGAAAAGGCTCAACAAAATATTGCAACAGTTATATATTTAAAATTTCACAATTTCTGGTGGGTATTTTTTGCTCTGTCATGTGTGGACAGACAGATAGACGGACTGAACGACGACTAAAGGTGCTACGTATTTATATAATTACGAAAGCACCTAAAAATCAGCAAAATTTTTCTGACACAATTACAGAATTTTTTTTTCTTCATGAAATTTAAACATCATGCCATTTTTATAATTTCAAAATTTACATATGCACCTCTCATATCTGTTATCACCAGTTTAAAAATATTTTTACCCGCAATAGATTATCACTAAATATTTTTGCATACTTGAAGTCACATTTGTCAGCTACATCTTTGCATATGAACATTCGTACTCTTGACTTGAGGTTCTAATCTTAGTACCGGCGAGTGAAAATTACAGAGATGTATACCTTTTTAGGCTCATTTGCGGCAACATATTGGGTGTACTAAGAAATTTTAACGCGTTTTTCAGAGAAATGAATATGCAATTAAGAGCTTAGAATAATACCTTTATTCATCAAAATAATCTCCATCATTATCTAACACCTTCCGCCATCGGTCGGACAATTGACGGATGCCAGCAGTTTAGAAAAATTCGCCTTTTGACGTGATGAAGTCGTCAACCCAGTTTCGCACTTCGTCCACTGTCCGGAAGTCTACAAAAGGCAAGGCATTCTGCATCGATCGAAACAAATGATAGTCTGAAGAGGCTATGTCGGGACTATACGCCGCTTGTTCCAAAACTTCCTAGACAAGAGTTACTAACATGTCCTTGACTGGTTCCACGGGGAGCAAATCTTTGCCAATAAATGGACGTTTTCGACCGATTTCCTGGTTCAATTGAAGCAATGTTGCTTGTAGCGTTCAGCAGTTACACTTACACCAGGCTCCAACAGTTCGTAATAGAGCACACTCTTCATATCCCACCAGATGCAGAGAAGAATTTTTTTGCAGTGAATGTCTCATTTCGGGTTGATGTTGTTGTTCCACCGGGATTCAACCAATATTTGTTCCGTTTCGGATTGTCATAACATATCCATTTTTCATCTCCAGTCACGATTTTCCCAAGAAAGGTTTTTCTATTGTGTGTTTAGCAGATTCATGCACTCCAAGACACGTTCATCCTTGTTCCTCTTACTCAATGCATGTGGCACCGATCTTCCTGAATTCTGAATCTTTCCCATTGCGTGTAAACGATTACAAATCGTTTTTTGTGATACTGCTAATTGTTAGTCAAGTTCTTTTTGCATCTGAGATGCATCTTCATCAAGCAGTGCTTGCAAATCCTCATGACTAGCCTTCAGTGGGGCGCCACTACGTTCTCGATGGCTAACATCAAAATCGCCATCTTTAAAACGTCGAAACCAAAATTCGCATGTGTTTTTCGATACGATTTCCTCTCCAAGAACAGAACAGATTGATTGATATGCTTTTGCAGCACTTTTTTCTTGGTGAAATTCGTAACGAATGCAGTGACGAATAAATGACTTATCGTATGATATCTTTCACCTTCGAAATTTCAACTTTACTTTCGCTTTTCTCGCAGCGTCTGCGTTGATATGAAAACGCTGAACTGTTTCTCATCACATGACACAAACTCGGTGTACTGATATGTGCTATTTTGCAGTAAACGTCGGACAAAATTTGCTTTACAACTTCTTACTACACCCAATATTTAGTTTTATCAAAGAAAATGTCAGTTTTCTTTTAAATATGTCGTCATGTTCTCTCATATTTCTCTCATTTCAATGAAGCATTTCGTCTGATCAGTATCAACGGAACGAAAAAAATATTGAAATGTAACAGTTTTGTGAGGTAAATGCATGACGCCATTTTCTGTTAAATTTTTAAAAGTTATTTTTAATTGTATTGAGAAAATGGCGTCAATAAATATATAATCAATACAAATAAACTCCATTTTTAATTTCCTCTGAAACAGTGGAAGCATTACAATAGTCACAATTTTGAAGAAATTTCACAAAAAACGTTTAAAATTAAAATTAAAATATAAAAATGGAAATAAATTAAAAAATAGCTAGTAAGGGAACATCTACAAATAAACAATTTTAATTAAAAAAAAAATTATCAAAATTGGTTCAGTGGGAAGCTCAGGGTCGATGACAAAACAAACAGCTATGCCTTTTAAATGTATTGATTGGATCTTAGTTTCATATTAAAACAGTCACAGAACTAAAAACCTTGGTTCACTCTATGGGAAGACGTTTCAAGTTTGCGACTAGCGTTAAAATTTAAGATTGGTCGTCATTTTGACAGCTGCTATTAAAACACAAATATCCCTTTGACAGTCATTGCATGATATTTTGTATTAAATTATTTTTATGTTGGTAGGATATTTTATGACTTTACTTCGAAAGTAAGTGCCGTTATGGAACTATCAAATTTTCGAAATAGAATTTTTCCAAAAGAGTTACTTATTTTTGGCGTCTACTGTATGATTTAGCCTGTAAATAAGGACGAAGTTCGTAGGTGTATTATTTATTATTTGAGCAAATAACCGTGTTTTGTTTCAAAAGTTTTTAAAGTATATTCTAGACTCTTTTAAAATATGACGTGAATAAGTTGAAATCGTAAGATAGAGTCGATACAATATACATTGTTTGAATATTGAATTTAAAATGCTAATTGCTAGTCACTTCATATAATAAAAAACTTTACAAATTTATTTAATAAAGTTTTAGATTTTATAGGATAAAAAGTATATAATTCTATATTGAAAGAACAAGTTTCCCAAACGTATCTTTTTGATGGTTGTAAAGGTCAGTGTGAAATATTTGACATTTATTTTTCCAAATCGATCCGAAACATGTCTGCGATTTAAGTAAACTCTACTTTTTAAGTTGTGTTACATAACAGTATGTGTTTTTAAATTCCTACAGTTAATTTTTAATTTTTTTTTTGTAAATATAGATTGCTTTAAATTGTTAAAATCTCAAAAGCGGTAATGATTGATTTATGTTAGTCTGGCATATGTTTTATATAGGTCAAAATAAACTAAGTTTCGAAATTACTATTCAATGAAATTTAAGTTTAAAGGAATATTTATACTCCTACTCATATTAAGTTTGGTCTAAGATTTTTACGAGAACGATTTTTTTTTTTTTTTTTTACTAAAGAGGTCAGCTTGACAAAGTTTAATTGGGGAAATTTGACTTAATATTCATTAACATATAATTAAATTAACAATATAATAATATTCCGTTTGAAATATTTCACACTTGAATCGAAATCGTATATTAGATTAAAACCGGGAAGTGTGAATTTTTATATATCTTCCTTGGAAAAGGCATGCGAAGGAGTAAATTACTAAATTAAGAAATTGAATAACAATGTATTGAATACATTGTATTAATACATTAATACAATGTATTAATACATTGAATAACATATTCATATAGTCAATGTTTGATAGGCACTACTTTCTATAACAGGAATCGTGAACCGTTTTTACTATAACTTAAACCGTTCGGATTTTGGAAGCATGTTAGTAGGCACATGCGCCAATCATAAACATATCGTTAATATATCTGTGTGTACGGGTTTTACATTTCTTATACATTCAATCAAATACTGGGTGATCCAGAAGTTCCGGGAGTTTCGAAATGTTAATAATTAGAAAACTATTTACAATAGAAAGGTGCGGTTTTCACATATATGCTCAGAAACGTGTGGGATTTTTGTTTATAATGAAAAAATGGTTTAAATAAATAGTTAAAATTTTTAGCAACAGATGGCGCTGCTGTATATCATCAAAATTATCATCAAAATTACCATATCTTATACAAGGAGATGAGTTCATTGCGCAACATCTCTCCTAAGATAGTGCTCAGATTTCGCTTTAAGGGTCGTTTATGTTCAAACGCATTTTCGAAGGTTAAAGAAATTGCATTTAAAAGGAATTTTTATACAACATTTGATGTGTAACTGCTATGTTTAGACATGCTTTCTTTGCGCGACAAAGCTTTGTTAGTTAAGTTGTTTTACAAAAATGAAGAATCGGCAAGTTTAGTTTTTCTTTCTTATCGTGCAATGCGTGAAGTTAAATTTGGAAAAGGGCCAATGACCGTTACAAATCTGAAGGCTATGAAAAAAAGGTTTGAGGAAACAGGATCATTGGAAGATCATCAAAGAAGTGGGAGACCCCAAACATATGTTGAAACCGAAAACGAGATAGAAACAATGCCGATAATCAGTCCACATTATTATACCATAGCAAAACAATGTTATCAATTTCCGCGCCACCTGCTGGCAAAACGTGTAACTAATATAACGTATTCTTTCCTTAAAAAACAATCCCACATGTTTCTAGGCATTTCTATGCAAACTGCATCATTCTATTGTATATAGTTCACTAATTATTAAATTTCAAAACTCCCGGAACTTCAGGATCACCCGGTATATATAGATGTTATACGACACTAGATGTATTTCGATTATTCACGAAATATATTAAATGCACAGGTTAACAAATCTTTGCTGATAATCAAAGCTATACGAGCAATAAAACAATGTCAAAAATGATAGTTTATTTTACTGCGCATGATTCTTTTAATATTTTGTGCACGGCAGATTTCGTTTTAAGAAAACGTCTGATGGACTGATGATTTCTATTATTATGAAACAGCCATTATAAATGAAGTGTTAGGTGAAGATGAAAGAGCAGCCGTAAAAAGTTAGAACTCTGATTTTCAGGTCAGAATGGGGAAAAAAATTATCATAATTTTTTTTCAAATAAAATTCACCTAACACATCATTTATAATGGCTGTTTCATAATAATAGAAGCCATCAGATCATCAAAAGAAAATAACTCGGTTAAAGCGGAAACTCGGTTAATTAAGACTTAAAACACGCGATTTTATTTTATGTAAAATGACGTCATTCGCATCCGCGTAAGAATTCCACATTTACGATCCAGCTTTAAACATCTACAGAAAAGTACGCATATGAAGTCATTATCGCTGAATAATATACAAATCTAGAAAAAACGCGATCTCATTATTCAAGAAACTGGACAAAAAATCTAATTATTCACAGGCCTTCATTTGTTTGTAACATCAATATAGATACTTAAAATTAAATATAGTTTTAAGTTTTTAAGATTTTTAAGAAATTTTTTTTCTTAATTTTTTAAGAGAAATCATTCGTTTATATTTTTTTAAAGCACGTATTTTAATTACATTTCTCTTGGTTGTTATGAGTAAATAGCAACAAAAATATATAATTACTATTTTAGAACTATTTTTCCTTTACTTTCTACAGAAATGGAGTACTTCCGTTGTCAATATTAAGCAAATGGCTCTAAAAACTACGAAAAAATTAATATTTCAAAAATAAATAGAGATACAGTTTTCAACCAAATTGCATTTAAAAGTACAGTGAAACTTCCTTGAACGGTCACCACTAAACAACTACAACCTCCGAATACCGGCCACATATTGATGGAACCAAACACATTCCATAGCATTAACATTAGTATGAACCTCTAAATAAGGAATTCTGAACAACGGCTGCTCAAAAGTCACAAGAAATATTTTTTAACAGTTTCCGGTACAAATTTATATTTATTTGCAAACCAAAATCTGAAGCAGATCAAACAAAGTTTATTTAATATGTCAACAAAATGTTACTTAATCTTTTGAACATTTAATCCTTTTCTACAATTAGACATAGAAAATGAAGACAATAACGATGGGGGAAATTTAGATAATATTCTTAGAACAGCAACCATAACTAACTTAGTGAAGTCAAAAATTTTGCATTAAATTATAATGATTATGAGTTGTGTAGCAAAACAACTCGTACTATTATTTCTTTGGAGAAAGACATTTGCAGAAAAAAAAGTAACTGCGAATCACTGATTTTTTTAATGTATTAAAACAATGAGGATTAATTAAAATGATTGTGTATTTCTATTTAAATTTGTGTAATTGTGATTTTTTTTAAATGAAACCTCCGAATAACACCCACCTCTGAATAGCTGTCACTTTTCATTGGTCCCGCTGGTAACCGTTATTCAGAGGTTACACTGTACATTTTTTTCCCAATACGACGGTATAAAAATTGAAAATGTGCGATGCTTAGAAGTTAAAAAAATTTCTATAGAGTATTTAATCGTACAATGATACATCTGCTTTGTTTTATGGCTGGCTTATACAACGTAACGTTATGTTTTGGAGACGACACAAAATAAGCTCTGAGAAAGAAATAGCATACCGGGGGCTAATAAAAACTAACATTAAATATCAGAAACAAGAAAGAAAATACAATGTGGTCAGTTTAAATACATGTTTAAAGAACAAAAAAGTTAAAGAAGGTTATTTAATTTATTAAAACTAATAAAAACAATTACGTAATTAAGGAAAGATTTTTTTTTAATTCTAAAATGTATTGTGCTAATAAAGGAAAATGTAATCTAAATTTTACGGTACAAAAATTACCGTTGTCATAACTAATACAATTAGTATAGATGCGCTTAATTAATGCTTCGTTTCATATTAAGGTAATTTGAGCTAGCGAGTGACGACGGTCTAGTTGTTGAATTGTTCTTAATAGAAATATTCACGGTGTGGTTTTAAGATAAATTTGATGAAGCATATTTTAAAATCAAAGAATAACAAAATAACAAACCAGTCGAGCTATAAGAAGAGAGTTCTATGAAACGAAATTAAACTGCGTGAAATTAAATCTGAAGAATATTTCGAGAAGTAAGTTTAACTCATCATTTTAATTTTTAATTTATATTCATTTTCGAGAATAACCACTTGTGACGCTTGTTTCTATTTCCCGAACAATATGGCTCTTTAGATAGAAGCAGATATAATATAAATATTGCATAAAGGGAAACCGGATTTTTCCTGTTAAATATTTTAAAACATTAAATATTTTTAAAACAAATTTACCGACCTGTTTTCAAAATCTCTGTGAAACAGCTTACAGCGGCTGATGAAGAGACGAATATGTGAATAAACGGTTCTGTCTTTTTTGGAAGGTGGGGGTGGGGGTAATGCAATATGAATTCAAAATTTAATTTCTATTATTGTTATGTGTTATTAAGTTATACCTGAATACTTAAATGATAATATATAATAAGCCTCAAATTTGTTTGCTGGGTGTAATACTGCAAGATTTCTGTATGCATGTTATTCCAAAATATGTATATTAGATATGAAATAATGATGAGCATTTTTCCATTATATTTGAATGATTGTATAATATTATGAAATAAAAAACTTAATCTTTTGACACTCTAAGTTTTTAATTCGTCCATCAAAAAAGAATAAGAAAAGGTTTTCTTGTATCTTAGATGTATAAATATCCGACGTTTTCAATTTTTTATTTACATGTGACGTTTTAAGTTATTCTTACTTTGTGAATTGCTAAAAGTGCATAAAAAATTAGTTAAAAATTCTTAAAAGAAAGCCTTTTTTAAAAAAACTTTGAATAAATGATGAAATAATACGAATTATGCGCAAATATATGTTTTAACCCGGGAGAACTCGCTGCATGAGATTTTCTCTCACAGTCGTACTTTTTTAAGACTCTTATTTAAATCATTTTTCATTTTAATTAAAATTTCAAAATGTTTTTCAATTACTTTATCTACTTTGTGTATAAAAGTACTAAGCCAACCAAAAAAAGTTGATATTATATAAGTGTAAAGTAAAAGAAAAGCAATTGGGCATTCTCACTAGCGAGTTCTCCCGGGTTAATAAATGACTTGGAAAATTATGGACAATAATAAATGACTTTTGGGCACTTTTAATAAGCTGCTAATTTCATTAGCTTTAATGTGGCCTATGAAATAGATAATAGAACATTCTATTTATTACTACAATATTTGGAATCCCAAAGAAAAGTAAATTACTAGAGTGCACAGTTAGAAATTTACAGTAAACTGTCGAGTCATTTGATCGTTTTCAAAGATAACGGTTACTCAACCGTAATTTTAAGTGATCCTGACCATAATAGGGTTAATAATATGGTCATAATTATAACACCTTCGTAATATGGTCGAGTAACCGTTATTGGAAAAACAGTGGAATGATTGGACAGTTTGTTGCAGATTTTCAGCAGTGTGGTAAAAAATAAAAAAACCCTTCTTCTCGTTTCCATATTGAGTTGAAAAGTATCACTTCTATAAATACAAAAGTTCATTTTTAGTTTAAGCGGATTTTTAAATTAAGCTAATGTCTAATAATCATTATAAATAAATAATAATAGTAGTTTTTTTTTCATAGATTTATTATTCATTTGTTATGTTCCTGAAATATGAGGGCAGTATGATAAGTACCTGACCTAGGCCAGTGAGGGTGCTACTAGAATTTAAAAAATGGTTTATTTCACAAATGTGACGTTACACAACAGCAACTGGCAAATTGCCAAGTCGGTAAGGGGTTTAGTTTGTGAGTGGAAGCGATTTGAATAGAACACATTTGGTAATATTTCAACAATGGATAAACTTGAATGTAGATCACTGATAAAATACCTGTTTTTGAAAAAGAAAACAAATGATGAGATTAATGCGAAACTCGGAGAAATTTGTGGAGACTATGCACCTTCGTTGTCAACCATAAAATGTTGGACAGCTGAATTCAAACGTAGCCGTACAAACGTTTTTGATGAAGAAAGTCCAAGTCATCCAACTGAGTTTACGATATCAGAAAATATTGAAAAAATACACGGTATTTTGGTAAACGTTCGGAGAGTGAAAGTGTGTGAGATTTCTATGACAGTGGGCATCGCAATTGAATGGGTGCAAAATATTTTAAAAACTCATTGAGATCCGAAAAAGCTTTCCGCAAGATGGGTGCCGCGATTGCTGACATTTTAAACACACTCGTGTGTTAATTTCAAAAGAATGTTTGGCGAAGTTAAAGCGCAATCCAAATGATTGTTGGCATCGATTCATAACTGTTAAGGAAACATGGATTCCTCACAGTACACCAGAACTAAAGAATAGGCCAAACAGTGGGTTTTTCGTGGCCAACTCGAGCCAAAAAAAGCTAAGGCGACTTTATCGGCGAACAAAGTCGAGGCTAAATTTTTTTGGGATGCATGCTGAATAATTCTTGTCGATTACCTTGAAAATGGCGAAACTTTTAACGGGAAATATTATGCCAACTTATTGGATCGTTTCAACCATGTTGTGAAATTAAAACATCCGCATTTGGCGAAGAAAAAAAAAATTCTTTCATCAAGACAATACACGCGTGCACACAATGCGTCGACTCCATGGGAACATTTCATGAATTAGGATACGAACTGTTTCAACATCCACCATATTCGCCAGATTTAGCCTCTTGCATTTATTTTCTATTTTCAAATATGAAAAATGGCTCGGTGGAAAAACATTTAGCTCAAGCGACGAGGTTATTGCTGAAACAAACGCCTATTTTGAAGGTTTGGAGAAATTGCATTTTTTGAGGGATACAAAAAATGGAAAATCGTTAGTCTAAGTGTTTCGAACTAAAAAGAGATTATATTGAAAAATAAAGTACATTTTAGATATAAAAATGTGTTTTTTTGTCAAGGCCAACTTATCATACAGCCCTCGTAAAATATTAAACATATAATTATAAAAAAAAACACTTTTTCTAAAAAGATTACTATCTGATTTTCTTTCTGTGATTAGATTTCTATTCTTCTGCTAACTGCTCATTCTTTGGAAAATATCCAGACATTTAATTCTATCTCCAAAATAGACAATTTAAGGGAAAACAAAAGTAAAACGTGAATACTTCAAATATTTCATAAAAAATGGGCCTGAGAGTTTTAAACCATTTGTAATCACTTTGACAATCCAACATCGTTTCAAGAAGAAATTTCAGTACGTGAATCTTTATGCTTCAAACGTCAATCTTCTTTTCTCTGGATTTTTACCCAGCCTGATCTTTGAAACATAATACACGTGATGTACACCCGCTTTCTTTTCCGTAAAGACGTGATATATTTTTAAAAATACTTTTAAACTCATTTCTTTGGGGAATATTTATTTGACTCTAGAGATGGTACCAAAGATGATTACTTCGAAAGAATAAATGAAAAGTAATATGAAGAGCTTAAAAAAGTTTCTAAATGTCTGCAAGGCGAGAAATTTGATAGAATTTGAAATAATTGGGATATTAAGATTTCTAATCTTATAAAACTGAACATGATTTTACGTTAGGCGATATGTTCATTAGTTATTGTTTAGAATAATAGATATTTTAGATATCGTATATTTTCAAACACGTTCATAAACACTCATTTACTAATGAAATGATGCCATTATTTGAGGCACAAAATAGAACTTGTAGGACAGAAAAACAAAGTTTCGTCTTGATTCCTTACATTCTGTAGCCGTATTCCTTATCACTTACCTTCATCTTTGGCAGCAACGTGAATTTTGACAATATTCACGGATACATACATATATGTATGTATCCATACCTGCATACATATAACACAAGAGAGCGTATATTAAATCCGAAAAAAAGGACACTTTCTAACATCGAACGACAAATACAGCGATTAGAATCGGCATATGATGAGCCCATTGAGCGTCCATCCTAAAAAATACAACTTTATTTTTATTTTTAACTTTATTTTTCCCTAAAAAATACAACTTTTATATTTTATACAAAAAGTGATAACCTATGACATTTCTTAATATTGTTCAATACTTGGCGTCACGGTTAGTTGAAACTGCTACACATGAATTGAAAGTTAGACGAAACAATTACACGTGTGAAGAAATTTCCTCATTTAATCTTTCATTTGTCTCCACGTCCAGTTACATCTCATGAAAAATGCATTTAAAATATTTCGAATACTTCGGCATTCGGAAAATAAAATAGATATCATTGTTGATTTAATATTTTTTATTTTCATTCTTTCGACTAATAAGATTATCAAATATGAAAAAGTATAAAATAATAACAATGATAGCAATAATGATAATAGATAAGAATCTTTAAAAGAGTTGAACAGCTTCTTTTTAATACTAAGGATACTTTTTAGTGCTAAAAATGGTGCTACTCAAAACTAAACAAGCATTGTTTCTTGTAATGGAAAAGACAAGGGCTGCTTCAAGGGCAACGTAAGATAATTATAGCACAATTCGAATTTGAAAGGGCAAGAATGCAGGACGCCCTTAAACCGATTTCCTGGGATGAATACTTATATTTCCGAAAATATTTTTTTTCAATAAAAGCTTCCTTCATAGATGATATCTGATGCAAATAAGCAACATCTGAAAAGACATAAAATCGAATAAGATATTACTAAGTAATAATTTTCATCAACATCATGCAGGAAAGGCCCTTAGTTCGGTCGATAAATATATTTGGGGCATACTGATGATGCATACATTTTGTGGGAAATTTTAGATGATATGTTTCCATGGTCATTTTCTTCACTCAGATGTTTCGTGGAACTTCTATTAGAATATGACGAGGTTCTGTCTAACTGCTTCTCTGTTTGCTTTAATTTAGGAGAACGTGCTCCGTGAATAACGGAATTAAATTGTTGCTTTTAAAAGGACAATTGCTGTATGCAATTAACATATAAAAATGACATATAACTTTCACAGATTTTGTTTTCTAGAAATCTCTATTAAGAATCGCAATTTCTTATAAATATTTTTCGTTAGAACAACTATCACTGTTTCTGTTTCATTTCTCTACTTAAATGATTATACGTGTTTTCCTGTACTAAATGCAGAGGGTTCTTGTTAATGCTTGTCCGCTTAAAACATATCTCAGGTTAATGATGAAAAGTTTGATTCCTCATCATTTCCTATTTGCAATTCATGGTAAAGACATCACTTAACACTAGAACGCCGGATGGTGTCATTTCGACACCAAAGCACGATTGCTTGTGAGTTATGATTGGTAGAATTTTTGTGATATTTTCTTTTGTTCTTGTTACTTTGTATAAATAAAATGTAAAATGTCTTGTAAGAGAGGCCTTAGTGCGGAAGAAATAAACACACTTCTAAGAGAATTGTCAGATAATGAATCAAAAGGAGGAGAATTGTCCGACATGCATGCTGAATCTGATAATGAAAATTTTATTCTTTTTGTATCATCTGGATCAGAAAGGTATGAGGATATTGAAATTGATCATTCTCAAAATCAGAATGAATTTGTGGCTCGTGATGGCTCACAGTAGAAAGAATGTGGTTTTGGAAGTGCAACCGGTAGATTAGCAAACCAAAATATTTTGCAAGAAAATAGTGGTTCAACTAGTTATGCAAAAACAAATGTGAATAATGACAGTGTTTTGAGTGCTGGGTTGCTTTTTATAGACTGAACTGTTTTAGAGTATATAATAAATTGCACAAACACAGAAGCTCGTCGAGTATTAGAAAATGATGTTTGGTCTCTATCAAAACAGGGACTTTTTGCTTACATTTCTATTTTGCATGCACGAGGAGTTTCAGCAGCTAGTAATCTGGAACGTCATTCATTATGGTCTACTGCATGGGGTATAAATTTTTGTAAAGAAACCATGTCCAGAGACAAATTTTGTGAAACATCAAGATATTTGAGATTTGATATCAAATCAACGCGTCGTAATCGAACAAATCAGGATAAATTCGCAATGATTTCTGAAGTATGGAGTCGCTTTATTGAAAACTGCATCAGCTGTTACAAGCCAGGCCAGAACATAACAATTGATGAACAGTTATTTCCTAGTAAGACTCGCTGTCCATTTACTCAGTTTATAGCATCATGAATTACCAGCATGGTAAATACGGACAAAAATTTTAGATAGCTGCAGATTTAGAAAATAAGTATATTTTGAACGCATTTTCCTACCTAGGAAAAAAATTAAGAACGAGATCAAACCCAGAGCCTTTCTGAGTATGTGGTTTTAAAACTAATAGAACCTTTTAAAAATGTGGGAAGAAATGTCATATTTGACAATTTTGTTACTTCTCTTGAGTTGTCTAAGAAACTAAAGGAAAGACGGACGAGTTTAGTTGGCACGGTGAATAAGGCCAGACGAGAAATTCCCGATTGTATAAAATCCAGAAAATAGCTATTATATTCAACAAAAATATAGGACAAAAGATTGAATCGGGTTCAACAATTAGAGTTTACCTGTGTAAAAAGAAAAAAAAATTGATAATCCTAAGTTCTATGCATTCAAACATTGCAATTGCTAACAATTCAAAGAAAACATCCGAAACAATCAGTTTTTATAATGAAACGAAATGTGGAGTAGATATTGTTGACCAAATGTCAAGGCAATATTCAGTCAAAGCAGGTTCAAGAAGATGGCCAATTCATATATTCTACAATATTTTAGACTTTGCTGCCATAAACGCTTGGAATATTTTCAAACGTGTGACGGGAGAAAAATTATCAAGGCGTACTTTTATCCAAACATTAGCTGAATAATTGCGAGCAGAATATATTGAAAAATTCACTGAAAAAAAGCAGAAGCGATGAAGATGAACTGCGCACTGAAAATTCTACCAAGCGTAGGAAATGTGAGGTTAAAAAATGTCATGCAAATGTGACAAATAAAGCATGTTCTACTTGTAAAAGAATGACACGTGGCAAATGCACAAAAATATGTCAGCTATAATTGTATTTACTGTAAATAATGTAAGCAGTTGAAATTCACCATCTCTCCTATTTGTGTGAGCAAATTTCCGCCATCTTTAGCACTGAGGACGGTATGCTATATGCTACCGAAACCGATATGCCTAAAATTTAAAATTATTGGTGCTTTTTACGTTGATATTTTTGTATTTCTATTATATTGCACCAAGCTCATCTTAATAATTAATGTAAGTAGTTATTTCTTTTGTTTATATTTTCATATCATCTTGCAAAAATATTCTCATTTTCGAGATATAATATTATTTCTGCATTTTTCATATCATCTTGCAAAATTATTCTTATTTTACAGATATATTATTTATATGTACCATATATATTTTCATAAAATCTTGAAAATCAATCTCATTTTACAGATATAATATTATTTGTGTGCACGATATTTGTAAAAAGAATATTAAAATGCACATTTTCTTCGAATTTTTCGCTTAATCAAAATGTCAAAATGACACCTGGCCGGCGTTTCAGGGGGTAGCAAGATTTCCGGCGTTCTAGTGTTAAGGGGTCTCAGGACTCTTAAAATTGGAAATCATGAAAAAAAGACCATTTTTAATATTTAATATCTTAAAATCTGTATGATTTCAAATCACAATTTTTATTGGGATGAAAGATAGAAGTATGTTCTTTCATTTCATGCATTTAAAAAATTGCAATTATTATTTATAGGGGGCTCCAAACTGTCAGACATTTAACGAGCAGAAACGTGGTATTACAGCTTACGCGCAGGATTACAAGATAAATTTTGCAACTAGACTGAAATTTCTTGTGCATGCTTATACTTCAGAGTGTTGTAATTACCTTTAACCTAAATAATTTTGCATTTAAAGCAATTTTATATTTTTAATACAAAGTTGTATTTAGCTATACAAAATGTTGAAATTTTCAACAGTAAAAGACCTAGAAAAATATTTTTTTGAACAATGGAAATTAAATCTTAGGTTCAGTTTATACAGACTAACATGAAATACATAGTTTGAAAATTTCATGAAAAAATATTCAGAAGTTTTTGAGATATCCAGCGCGTTATGCCCAAAAACGTCATTTGGTGGAAAATGGTTTGAAAGTTTCGTAAACGCCGCTTCAGTTATTGAGCAGGTGTAATTCTAAAAGTCGTAACTTCTGTTCTAATGCAAATTTTTAGGCAACAATTATATCAAAATGTTCAGAAAAGATAAGAGTTTAATATCTCGAGTATAATATATAAGCTTTAAGGGGACCGGGAAAGCAATCGATACCATAAAATCGATTTTTACTTTTTTATATCATTAAATAGTTTAAACTTTTATCTTTCCAACGATGTGTCACACATATTATATATATATATATAAAATTTTATATATATAAAATTTATATATATAAAAAAATAAGTGTTGAAATTATTCATTCTTTCTAAGAGTACTTCACAGCTTAATGGTCATTTACATCTCCAATTGACTTTTTCTCAAAACTTGGATTTTTCATGTTTATGTTACTTTTTTTCGATAGCTATTAAACTTAAGAACTCAGGTTTTTTTTTTTATATTTATATTATGTTATATTGTATACTTTAACACAGGGATTTAATGATTTGTTGAGAATTATTTATTTAAGCAGTAAAATCTTACCAAAAATGCGAATTTAAAAATAACTTTCAATAAATAATTAATAATTAATTTTGAGTTTCACTTAGAAAAAATTGGTCCATTAAAATACATAAATCATGTTATTCTAACTACTCTAAAAAATCTAGACTTCTATCTTTCACCATTTCTGAGAAAAAGGTACATAAAGTTGGTGAATTTAACATGTCTTTCCCGGTCCCCTTAAAAGTCCTGAGACCCCTTAAAGCACACTTCTCATCGGATAATGCGGACGAAATAAATCGAAACTGCTTTTGTACACCACTTTTTCAAAAGTGAGTTTGATGTAAATGTGGTTTTTGACAGATGAAGAAATTGTCAATGACAATAATGAAGAGAGAGAGAGAAAAAAAAAAACTTATTACCACCAAAATGTGAGAGGTTAAAAAATAACTAATCGCTGACCGCCGATATCGTCCATTAAAATCTGATATAGCAGACCAAATTTTCGAGTGGATCGCAAAACTGAAAAATGATTCAATAAAAGTATCATTTATTCAAATAGCGCGAAGTGATAAATTACTTTAATTAAAGTTAACCTATGTATGTACGACAATTCCTTCGAATATTTTGTTTGTCCTCAGTAATTTATTTTAAATTGTCACTAACGATTTTTAATTAAAATTACCAAATTAAATAAATAGTTATTTCTTCTAGCATAAAGTTGGTAACTTATTTAATTTCTGACAGAAACTCAATTTAATGTATTCAAAGAAAGGAATAATTTTTTGCCTGTCGGATTTTAGGTTCGAGCGGACAAAAAAGCTTACCTTTTATGTCCACACATACGAAAGTTCACTGTAACTGTTTTGCATGAAAAATAAACATTAAGATTATGAAACATAGCAAAGTACACTAAATAATAATAAAAAAGGTATGATAGAAAACAGTTTAATTATTTTGAGCCAATTCTACACATCCTAAAACATACAAATTATACAAACAGCGAATTTTATAATGTTAATGAGAGTACTTTTCAAATCATTCAAATGATATAACTAATTACTTTACATTTATAATTTTATAAGTTTAACGCATGATAAAAGTATTAAACGATTATTTCCTTTTTCAGCAACCATATTCATTTTAATGCTTCTAAACAATACACTCTTAAAACGAAAGAGCCAAAATAACTCAAGTTGAGCCGAAATCCACTCATCTCATGATTTGAAAGTCAGCTTCTCATAAAGAGTTGAAACAACTCGAGTGAATGAGTTGTTTTTAAGCAACTCATGATTGAGTGATCTCTATTTTACTCATACTTGAGTGAAATCAACTCAATGAAGGTAAAATCCAGTAGGACTTGAGTGATTTGTAACCAACTCATACTTGAGTGAAATTGAGTCATTTAAGACTAAATTCAGTCGCACTTGACTGATTTGTAATCAACTCATACTTGAGTGAAATGAAGTTATTTAAGAATAAATCAGGTAGCACTTGAGTAATTTGTAACCAACTCACACTTGAGTGAAATTAAGTCATTTAAGACTAAATCTGGTCGTACTTGAGTGAAATGGAATCCCTTTGAGACTAAATTCAGTAGCACTTGTGTGATCTGTAGCCAACTCATATTTGAGTGAAATGAAATAATTTAAGCCTAAATCCAGTACCACTTGTGATTTATAATCAATTCAAACTTGAGTGAAATGAGGTCATTTCAGATTTAATCCAGTAATTCTTGGGCAATTTGTAACAATTCATACATGGATTAAATCAACTCATTTAAGAGTTCATGCAATGAACTCTTAAATGACATTCTTAAAATGCAAAATCCCGAGTGATTTTTAATAAACTCATTCATAAGAACGCGCTCAAAATTACAAAAAAAACCCTGAGCGATTTCTAATTAACTGATTAAATAAAATCATGTCATTTTAAATGAAATTCAGTAACCTGTGATTGATTTTTATCAATGAAATTCAAAATAACACAGAATTCTTGCCACATTTTCAAATTAAAATAAATAACTAATTTTATATTCCTTCATACTGGTTTATATAATTGTATTACTTTTTGATTGAAAAAAAAAATATGATTTATAACTAAAAATTACAATTAAACAAATCTTAAGTATTTAACTTAAATAAAAAAAAAAATTGAAAATATCTAAATGTAAACTTGAAATCACAAAGGAAAGGAAAAATCCCAATGACAACTTTTAAAAGCTGACTTCTCAAATCCAAAAGGGCAACTTTCTGACATAAGTTTTAATTTATTTTTGATCGAAAATGCATGAAACTAGCTGGTGGTGTTCAGAAACTATGTAATCAAGCTGCTTTTTTCATTTTTTTTGCAAACACAATAAATCTTTCAGAAAATAGTGTCAAAGTGGATGTTTTAAACTTAATTTCTGCGTGAAAGGAGAAAAAACACTCAAGAGCGGGCGAAAACCTGTTTGTCACGTGATCAAAATCGTTTATAACTCAATAGGTAATTTATTGATTAAAAAAAAAAAAAATGGAAAATTCAATTCCAAATAGCTTTCATAACCAGGCTTTCCAATTTTATATCTTTCCATTAAAAAATGAATTTGTAAATGTATCAAAACGTTTTGTGCTTGTTGATCAGAGCCATTAAGAACAGCCTTAAGATCCTACACTAGTCGCTGAAAAAGTATAGAAGGGTGATTCCGTGCAGAGAGTCGCATGTAATGAGGGCTTTAATTTTCATCTATTTATCAAATTTTAATGCTAATTCTGATTTTAAGTGGTATGGTAAAGAAGTTATAACCATATTTTTTAGTTTAAATGTGTGGAAATAAAACTCCCAGAAATATATCATTAAATTTCATTACTCAAAATGTGTTTTTTTCCGAAGTAGGAAAAAAGCACATTTTGAGTAATGTAATTAAATAATATACTTCTGTGAGGTTTATTGCCACACATTTAAATTTAAAAATATGGTAACTTATTTACCATACCACTTAAAATCAGAATTAACATTAAAATTTAATAAATAATTGAATAAATGCAAATTAAAGCCTGCTTTATGTGTGTGACACTCTCCATGGAATCGCCCAGAAATGATGTGTTAATCCTATGGAGAAGTTATTTTCAAATACATTGTTTGGATTTATATATATACATTTTTTTTTGGGGGGGGGGGAGGCATAGGATCTATGCAGGCTTATTTTTAATTTTGCAATTTTGGTTAGTTTTTTTGATACAGTAGACGATTTTACGAACTGGTGTACTGGTCCCGCCCAGCATCTCGCTGAACTAATGTTACTCCCATTTACGAACTTTTGACTTTATGAACACATATGAGTCCCATCGAGCATTTACTGTATTAAGATATCAATTTTAGAATTGGTTCCGAAAATTAAAGTATTTAAAATAAAATATAAAACCTAAGTTAAAGTAAAAACTAGCCAGCATATAGATTATCTTCAGCTATCATATGCAAAAAGAAGCCTGTACAAATATTAAAATCCAAGCAAGATATTTGAAAATAACTTCCCCGTGGAACTAACATTATCACAAGTGTTGTCACACGGCTATTGTTAGGCTGTAATAAGTAAAACAAAATATTTCAAAAAAGATAAACACTAACCCATTATATACTTTGTTGTAATTATCCCTTGATTTAATTCACACTACCTCTTAAATTGACTAACTTTTAAAGAAATATTAATTGTTAAGCTTTTTTATGCTAATTAATTAGCACTTGCTAAATGTCAATTTAAAGCAGTTCATATATTTACAAATAAATTATGCACCAAAATAACTTTAGAAATGGATCAACTTAATTCTTTATATCATTTAAAACATTTGTTGAAACTTGAAATTATGTTCAAGTATAACTTTAAAATTTAGCTACTGGGTTAGAAGGAACAATGTCTTGATTGGATAAATACCAACCTATTAGGTACTATCTTGCAGTTATTCTTTCTTAATCTTGTTTTGTTGCAATTAACCATTGATTTTATTCAATATTTCTTAAATCTACTAACTTTTAAAGAAATGTAAAACTTTAAAATGGCATAACATTGTAGCTTTTTATGCCAAAAGCAGGAGCCAAATATGCAATTTATAATATCGTTGGGGAAAGAAACAACATTATTTACTAACAATTTTATTGAACAAAAAGAAAAAACAAATGTAGCATTGATAGCAATTTTAACAACAGATGGAGTGTTTTGACAACACCTTTAACTGGACATGTAAATATTTTCATTTAAAATTTTCTTGTCAAGACAAGAAAATATGTATTCTTCTCTGCTGAAGATCCTTGAGAGATTCGATAGGGTTGTTGAATTCCACTCCTCGCAGCGGAATTGCATTCCTCCATGAGGTCACTATTCTCCTGTGTTAAAAGAAAATATTGAAATTAAGTTAAATAGCAATAATTGTAATGCAAAGGATTATGAATCTTTTAAAATATTAGTTTTTAGATTAAAGTAAATATAAATAAATTCTTAAAGTCTTAAGCAACTTCTTAAAATATTGTTGAACATTCACCTTTGTTACCATTTTCAAAATGTATACAAACATATCTTTTTAAACAATAATTGGGGGGGGGGGGGAAATGAAACTTTAAAAATTAAATTTATTCTAAATATGAAAATATATATAAGGGGTCATTCCAAGCAAAATTTAGGGCCCTTTCACAAAAATCTAATAAAATAGGCCCCTTTGTAACATTCTTTTTCACACAAACTGTTTTAAAATGTGTAAATTGTAAATAAAACCAGCTCACTGAAAACAAACTTTACCAAGGGGATTTAAAGAAGTTTTGTCAAAGTCTTCATTTAAATTTGAGTAACATGATTTCAACTTTCATTACAAAATGTTATTTATCACAAAAATAACTTACTTTTCACAAAATGGGCCCCAAAAATAAAAACCTACACACACACAAAACCGCCTCCCCATGCATATTCTTAAAAAACATACACTAAAACTTTTAGCTTTATATAAAGTTACACCACTGAAAATTCGGCTAATTGTGAATAAAATGGAAAATGAATAAATGAAACCATCTGTGCAATCACACTTACCCACTTGTTTATCATGTTACTTCTGATTAGGATGTAAAAAAATCATGATTTAAAAAAAAAAAAAAAAAAAAAAAAAAAAAAAAAAATCTGATTTTTTTATTTATTTAAACCTGATTCCTCCCCCCCCCCCGTGTTAAAATATTAACATCTACCAGGAATTAAGCATTTCAAAAATGAATAACCCTCCAATTACTAACATAATCTTTGTTTTTTTGCTTTAATTAATAAAATTTTAATTATGTAATTATAGAAATTACAAGAAACTGCAAATAAAAATTTTTTTTAGTAACATACAACATTATGTGCATTAATATTTTATAATAATTATGTAAACCAATATTAAATACTGCTTATATTTTAAAGTTATTAATAAATTGCATTTAATTTTAAATTGATGATACAGATTAAATTTTGTAATTATTAAACAATTAACTGTTTAAGAACACAATCTACATTTTTGAAAAAGTGGTTGAAAAAAGGTGATAAATAATAGTTTGATAAATTCATAAAGCAGCCAGTAATTTTACACAGGTTTTAAAGCGTATGTCTATCAAACTGATCAAAAATTGTAGCAATGTATACAGCAAACTTACACATAATTTATAAATAGAGTACAAAAATTGTATTTTTGAAATTTAAATCAGATTTTTTCCCCACAACTTTAAAATATTTGAATAGCTACTAAATAATATAATGTTTTGAAGTTATTTAGTTAGATGTTTTTTAAATGTATAATACTTCTTTTTACACAGTTTAATATTGTTATTATTAACACTAACAAATATTACATTTTTTACAAGTGATTTAGTGATCATTTTCATTACTAATTATAATGCTTTTTCACACCATTTTAAAAATTCAGAAACTATGTGATTTTATCATCTGATTTAAATCAATTGATTAAAATCATTGACACTATTGCTGTGTTTATTGTATATAAAATAATAACTTGATTATTAAAAAGAAATTATGACATTGAAAGTTATATTAGATTTAAATATTTTTAAATTAAATGCTTTTTATGTTTGTTAGATAAAAAAACATGCTTTTTACAAACTTACTGTACTTAAAATTTTTCACAATACTCAGGAATTATACTTGGAAACAATTATTTAAAGCTTTGTTTTGTGTATTCATAAGTCACAATAATTTGAATACTTTTTTATGTCATTTTAAACATTAAAAATTTTTTTGATTTTAATCAATGATTTTTTTTTTAAATAACTTTATTAAAATCATGATTTAAATCGTTGACACCCTACTTCTGATACAATCTTAAAATAAATTTCTATTTTAAAAACAAATTTAAAAGGTCTTAAGCAACATTACAAAATATTGTTGAAAATTCCCCTTTGTTGCCATTTTCAAAATGTATACATTGGAAGGGGGGGGGGATGAAACTACATTTAAATTTATTCTAAATATGAAATGTTTTATTACAACAATGATGTTTAACCTTACCCCATAAAATCTAAGCAGTCAGGTGGCAATTTTCTTCCAACAGTCAAATGCATGTCATGTGTCAGAGATACATGTCTAATTTAATACAGTATAACCTCGAAAATCCTGTATCAGGACTAAGACTAGATTTATAAAAATTCTGGATTTCACAAAGATAATCAAAACTTTCACTGTTTTTAATGGTACCTTTAATCATAATTTAATAACAAAGTTATAATTATGTAAGAAAATGAAAAAATAATATTGAAAGGCTTACTTTCATTGAAATTTACGTTAAAAAATTTTCTATAAACAGTGAATTTTGAAAATTCAATTGCAATTTGCTTTTTTTTTTTTTTTTAACTATTAATAAAAATGCTTTTCATCTTAAATAGATGTTAGGAATATCTATTTCAGAAATACAGACTTGTTTTTCTAACTTGCATAATGTTATGACAAAATTAAATTTTATATGCTGTTTCTATACCAACAACATTACTCTATTCTATTATAAAAAAAACTTCCAAATCTAACACATGTCATGGATTTCTATCTAATATCGGAAGAAAATGTATGTTATTGGGCAAATGTATCTGACTGATAGACGATACTAAATAAATGAGCTAAAACTGCATAGCACTGCATTCCAAACACATAGGAAACCCGGTAGCAGAAAGTTCCTGACGGGTGACATGCGTCGCAGATTTTTTTCCATTGGATTTTTTTCCAACTTTATATTATGTTTAGTTCTTTATTATTTATTACTAAAACTTAAGATTATTATTAATAAAAATTAGTAAAATGCTTAAAAACATTAAAAGTAAATTTTCTGCTATTGGGATAGGAAAGATAGATGCTAGGTATGAAGTTTACTAATATGAAAACAGATTTTTTTTTTCCAGATATGTATCTGTAAGGTCACACTGACCCAATACAGTGTTAATTACTAAACACACACAAATGAAATTCCAAGACAAAATAAAAACTTAAATATATTTAAGATTAATATGTAAATTTATACCTTTCTTGCTGATAATACACCTCTTCAGGATTATCACGTGTCCCTTTGATAGTCCTCTTTGTTGGTACTTCTTTTGGGCTGGTGTTAAATTTAACCTCATTGTTGCCATAACCTCCATTCAACCATAGCAGCTTGAGTGATAGGATCAAAGTATTGTTCCTAAAATGAAAATGTGCAAAAACAATGTTATTGATTTAAAACATTTAAATGATTTTAACTTAAAATTTCAAAACAGACGTAATGATGAGTTCATATGAAAGTGCCTGAAACATACAAAAAACGGAAATTCATTTCCTTGCAATTTACCCAAGCAATAAATTGGGTTGGGTTGATTTTTTATGGCAAAACTCTTGAGTTTTGTGCGATTGAACAGTAAAATTCGCTATATCTTTTTGTGACTAATTAACAAAATTCACTATTCGTCACGACCTTTTGACGAAATTTGTAATATTCTTCACCGAATAAGTTTATCGATATTCCCGATTATTTTTTGCGCAATCTTTTGACGAAATTCGCAATTTCTTTCTGAACTCTTTACGAAAATAGCAATTTTATTCAACAACCAATTGAAGATAATTACCATTTGTTTCTGAGATATATGACAAAATATCTGGTATTTTTCCATGATCATTTGAAGAAATTCTCAATTTTTTTCTGCGACCGATTCATGAATTGATTTAGGGAAATTCGCCAAAGTGTTGCAGAAAAAAACAAATTTTGCCAAAGGGTTGCAGAAACAAAAAAAAATTTGCCAAAGGGTTGCAGAAAAAAAAAATTTGCCAAAGGGTTGCAGAAAAAAAAATTTTGCCAAAGGGTTGCAGAAAAAAAAATTTTGCCAAAGGGTTGCAGAAAAAAAAATTTTGCCAAAGGGTTGCAGAAAAAAAAAATTTGCCAAAGGGTTGCAGAAAAAAAAATTTTGCCAAAGGGTTGCAGAAAAAAAAAAAATTTGCCAAAGGGTTGCAGAAAAAAACTAATTTTGCCAAAGGGTTGCAGAAAAAAACTAATTTTGCCAAAGGGTTGCAGAAAAAACAAATTTTACCAAAGGGTTGAAGAAAATTTTGTCAAAGGATAGCAGAAAAAAACAAATTTTACCAAAGGGTTGAAGAAAATTTTGTCAAAGGATAACAGAAAAAAACAAATTTTGCCAAAGGGTTGCAGAGAAAAAACACAAATTTTGCCAAAGGGTTGCAGACACAGTTGTATAATATAGACGCACGCGCAGAAGATTTTCCAAAAATTCGGAACCTTGCAGAAAAATTTGTAGAAAAAAAACTTATTTTTGTAACTTTTTTTTTTTTTTTGAATACCAAAAAATTAAAAATATTCTCTATATTATAATTTCATCAAAGAATCGTGAAATAAAAAAAAAAAAAGAATTTCTTAAAAGCATAGCGGAAAAAGCCAGAATTTGTCAAAGGATCGTGAAAAAAAAAATCCCGCAAATTTCGTCAAAAAATCGCAGAAAAAACTTATTTCGTCAATGGATTACGGGAAAAATATGAATATCGCTAAAGGCTGAGAAAAAAGGACATATTTCGTAAAAAAAATCGCAGGAAAAATGCGAATTTCGTAAAAATATCGCAGAAAAAACATGAATTTCGGCAAAGGATCGTGAAAAAAAAGCTAATTACGTCAAAGAATCTTAGAAAAATGCAAATTTCGGCAAAAGGGCCCAGGAAAAAAAAATTTCTTAAAAGCATAGCGGAAAAGCCCTAAATTTTGCCAAAAGATTGTGAAAAAATGCAAATTTCGTAAAAGAATCGTGTAAAAAACTACTTTCTTCAAAAAATCGAGAATTTCGTCAAAAGTGTTGTGAAAAAAGTGAGAATTTTGTTAAAAATGCATGAAAAAATACGAAATTCGTCAAAAGATCGTAGGAAAATGCAAATTTCGTCAAAAGATTGGGAAAAAACTGATTTCGTGAAAGAATCGAAGAAAAATGTGAATTTCATCAAGGAATCGAGAAAAAAAGAGAATTTCTTCAAATGATCACAGAAAAAACGAGAATTTCATCAAAGACAAAAGGAAAAAACATGATTTTTGTCAAAGGGGCGCGGTAAAAACTCACCAGTCTCTTTAATGATGATACCTATGAATGGATACCTCTTCCTAGAAAAGGTGATTTAGTTGTTTCAGTAGCAATGTCACATTATTTCTGCCCTTCTTATGCATTTTTAGCTGGGTTTTTGTTTTGACCAAAATAATTATTCTTTGATTAATACTAATTATTTTTAATTTAAATGTTAATTATTTTAAAAATACTCTTTTAAATTCATATCGTTAAAATAACATAACATGGTATTTTACGTTATTAAACATTAAATTAATGTGCAGATAGTTTTTGACCCAATATTTATGCGCACAGAAAGTTTTTGGTTTTATACAAGTCTGGTTGCAGAAAAAACAAACTTTGCCAAAGGGTTGCATAAAAAATGGAAGTCTCTTTAGAAAACAACATATACACAAATATCTACGTTTATTATAACAGGGATAAACTTAAAAAATATACCAAACTAACTTTTGAAAATTTGGGTTTAACCCGAACCCAACTTGCAGGAATTCACACTCAGCCTCAAATCGACCTGAACCAATTTTTCCACTTTTACTGTTTGATTTTAAAAACAGTTACTATTCGGCTAGCTGAATATTCAGTATTCGGCCAAAATCACTATTCAGAGCATCACTAAATCTGACTTGCTACTTTGAACAACATTCATAATCTTCAATTTTAATTTTTAGCTTAATTGTTTACATATCAAATACCTACTGTTAAGCTCCGGTATCTTGGCATTTCACGCGCGGAGATTCGGACGATTCTATTCTGGATAATCGGCAAAAGGTTGTAACCATAGACTAACATACTAGAAAGAATAGCATTCATAATTGGCACGTTAGCCTAAAATAGTGACAACCATAAGCGGAATTTTTTTTATATATATTTTTTATAAGTGTAATGTTTCGTTTGTCGATTGTTATAAATGTAAATGTCTGTGGTCGTTTCTAATAGCAATAATTTTATTAATAATTATGATATTTAAAAACTTAAACGATGCTTCTGATAATAAAAATGATGATACTAATGATCGAAATGAACTGTAAAAGCAACTAGACATATTTTCAACAATGGCAATTCTTTATATATAAAAATGAATGCTGATCATTTCATAATATTTTAGATATGAATTTATTAATGATTTTATAATTATAAAGATGCTTCTGAATCTTTAAAAAATGTTTACATTATGTTAGGATGGTTTCATTTTGTATATAAATCTTTTTTTTTTTTTTTTAACTAAATTTAAAATGTTAGACATTTATATAAATTAATAGCTATTACACGTGCCTTTAATCACGTAACATTTAAAGAAGAATAAGTGCATTAATTAAGGGAAAAAATTCACTTACGATAATTAAACATATGTGCAATTAACCAACTCTTTATCTCATTTTAAAGTAGATAAAATTTGTTATGCTCCCAGTTTGCATATTTTTATTTTCATATATGGAATCATATAAATGCCTTTCAAGAGCTCGAAATTTCATACATTTTCTCTAAGATTAATTAGAGAATGAATTCATTCCCTTCTAATTTTATTTTATTATCTCTATTTATTCTATTTTACATTTATTCCATGCATGCATATTGAGATATTTTTATCTATAGATTTCGATATTAAAAAAAAAAAATTATATATAAGTATCAGAAACGGATAACTGATTAATTCTGATATTTTTTATTGGCTTTTCCATAGTACCTTTAAAAAATAGGGAGGAGGGGGAGGGGGGGATTTTATGTTTAATTAATGACATTGGCTTTTTGAATTATTTGTTTATTTAATCAATCGATGGTGCATTGATAGGAATAACTTGAGCGTCTATCAGATTTTACGCTGAGTGACAATCTGAACTACACTTGCTGTGACTCTGCATGGTTGCAGTATTAAATTATTATAAAACCGAATATTATATTTTAAGAATGTACACTAGGAATGTTAAACCTATGAGAGTATTCACTTCAAATGTATCACTTATATTTTAATTTTTTTTTTTTTTGTAGAATAGCTGAGGTTGATCACTAACCGGGCTAGTTTTTACTTTTTCGATTTATGGTGCTTTTTTTTAATAATGAGTACTTTCAGAACCGACTCAGAAAGTGAAAGTAACTTTATGTATTATAAAAGAAATCTAAAAATCTTTATACTAAAACTTTATGAAAATCAAAAAGTAAACCGTTTATAGATCGACCTCAGCTATTCTAGGGAAAAATCATTTAAAATTGTTAAAATGCAAGCGAAACATTTTAAAAGAATGTTCCTTTCCTCCTCAAAAAATTTCAGCACTTTTAAAATCCCATTTCGTTCCTTGGAATGAATAATTTTCTTTTTCTGTAGCATTTTGTCAAGCCGAATATAGTTGACAAAGATCGATAATAATTTAAAAGACAAAAGAGCAAGATCAACCTCAAATACAAGCATACGCTACGATCAGAAATAATAAAATCACCACGGAACAAGGAATACACATTTTACAGTTATTTCCAACTTCTTAGAAAATCACAGATGAAAGAGTAAACTTGTACTAGAGGTGCAAATCCCTATTTCCGAGATTTGGCGGATTGTCCGTTCGCCAATTACACACTTGTACTTGGCAACCTATGACCCTGAAACCCCTGGTCAGAAATAGATTCGCCCAAGGTCACCTGCCAAGATACCAGAGCTTAACAGTACATATGTGAATTATGAATCACTGCAGGATTATTATTAGTTTTTGCCACTTACTGAAAGAAACTAGTTTCTGCCCTGATGATATGAAAAAGTAAAATGTTTTAAAATTTTACTGTTGTATGATATATTTCTCAATTCATTTTCATTTATTAATTTTTTTTAGAATATGAAATTATGGCTAAATTGATAAGCTGGGGATGGAGGGGGGGGGGGGGGGGTGATCGTGGCTTCATCATGAAAAAATACCAAAAATTTTAGCGAAGACAGTGTTGACTAGGGATGCACCGAATAGTGATTTTGGCCGAATACCGAATATTCGGCCTAGAGGTGAACCGAATACCGAATATTCGGCCAGCCGAATAGTAACTGCTAGGCCGAATACTGAATATTCGGCCTGCCGAATACCGAATATTCGGCTTGTCAAATACTTTTATATTTCAAAGTTTAAAGGCATTAAAATATTAAATTTTAAAACAATTTTACATACTATTCAATACAGAAACTTACATTTTGATAAACAAGAGTTACAATTACAAGTAAACTTTATACTGAAAAAAAATCTGCTTTGAGTTATTTAAGAGGATAGTTATAAAACTTTTTAAATTAGTAAAATTTTAAATTTCGTGGCTTCTTCTGAGAATTAATACAGATAAATAAAATTTTCTTAAATTCTAAAAGAAACATTTTAAAATCAAAGAGAAATAGTGAAAAAATTGTACAGGATCATATACTATTTGTTTGTCAGGAAGAGACTGAAGTAAAAGTAAACAAATATTACAAATCAATTCAAATTTTATATGGTGGCAACTTAGCAAGAATAATTGTTCTACTCCCTTTAATTTAAGCAAGGAAGTTTTTAAATGCATCCTAGATAGGTGCCTGGAGTGGACAATCATTTTCAGAGATTCTAAAAATTGTTCTTAAAATCTTAGCAAGAAACAGATTATTTGCTAGACAAAATTTAGGAACTTGCATTTGTACATAATTAATTTCTATGAAAATCCTCGTGATTGGTTAATTTTCTTACATAATACTTAACAAACAGCAAATAAATAATGTAATAACATTCTCTTTTATTTAAATATGATTCTGTTTCTAATTATTCTGAATATCTTTGTAAGTTGATTGTTAAATGTAGAAGTTGTATAAAGTTTTTAAAAATATGTTTAAAAAATTTTCCTTAAGTATTCGGTTTGGCCAAATATTCGGCAGGCCAAATAGTTTGCTATTCGGCCAAGCCGAATATTCGGTAACATGGCCGAATACCGAATATTCGATGCATCCCTAGTGTTGACTAGAATAAAAGGACTGTTTTTACTGCAAAAACTTTAGGTCGTCGTCTCCCCCCCCCCCCTCTCCCCGAGATCCTTTGACAAAATTCATATTTTTTTTCATGATTCTTTACTGAAATTTTTTTAAGTTCTCTGGCGATATTTGCATTTTAATAAAATTAGTGCTTTTTAGCTTTTGACAAAATCTGTATTTTTTTCCTGCCCCGTTATGTGAAGATACTTGCGAGTTAAGGCTATTCATATTTTTATGGGAAGGTTTTTTTTGCTAATCTTATTTGCATTTCGACATTTTGAATTTTTTTTTGGTGGTGGTGGCGCATTGTATATCTGAGCTTAATCCTCAAGGCACCTGTTTACTTTTTCAATTTTGATTGCAGAATTTTTATTTTTTTGAGAAATTACTTTCACCTTTCAGAATCTGTTCTAAAAAGGAAAGTACTGTCTAAAAAATAAAATAAAATTCTGCAATCAAAGATTAAAGTAAACAACAAGGGGCACCGTGAAGATCAACTATACAATGCCGCAAACAAATTGCAAAATGCAAATGAGATATTAGAGAAAAACCTATACCTATTTTACCCCGTGCTTCAGAGTAAAATGGATATATGCTGGTTATAGTTGAATTACAATATAATTAATGTGTAAACCATTTAAGAGTTTTGTACTTCCATCCTCTGAATCATATATGTAAACTGGGGTGAGGTAGGAAGACAAAAACCTGCCCCTTTCAGTTTGTTTACATTTTTTTCTTTAAAAATAAAAACACTTATGAAACTAATAGAAATAAGATGCAAGTACAGACAAATCCTATCCTAGCCCCCTCCCCACCCACCCAAAACTGCTCCCAATTTTCACATCAGTTTACGTCCATGCTCTGAATCATGTTCCTAATAGTGTTTCAATTTTAAAGTTTTATTTTTTTATTTAATGCAGTTCAAAAGCAGATAGATATCAGCATAAGTATCTGTAGGAAAAAATGAGAAATTAATTTAAAAATATTTTAAATCAAAAGCAATTTATAAAGTTAACTTGCTATAAGTGAATGAAAATTTATATACAAAATGTATACAGCAATGACCGGTGCAGCTTGGTTGAGAGACTTCGTAACAATTCAGGATGCCTGCACATCAGCAATGTCGTCTTTCTCAGGGAAGACATAAAATATTCCGGCAGATTACTTTGTTGCAAACTTTACAGTGTATTTATCTTCATCAGGGATATCAATAATAAGAACTGTAAATTCTTGAACAGACTTCTTTACACCGAATTTCACAAGGACCCAGCCACCAATCATTGGATTCACTACAGCAAGAACCTTTGGTTTAACTTCCATGGGTTGCTTCGATTCTTTTTACTGTTTGTCCTCTTTTAATCCACCCAATTTAATAATTTAGTATAGTTAGAACATGTGTTTTAATTTAATTTATGGCTGAAAATATGGTACTTTAACGTGATTTTTGAGAAATTGTCAATTAACAGCGATTTTTAATGTTACTTACATTCCAACATGCAGCGCAGATAACAGATGTTCGCGACTAATTTATAGCATAATTTCACATTTAAGCATAGGATCAATAACAATTTGCTCTCAAAGGTCTTTCAATTTTGATCCATCTTCATACATTCATATCTTGACAAACTCTCATAAAAAAGATGGGCTATAATACCTATTTTACCCTATGTGACAAGAAATCAAGGTTGGGTTTAAGCCGTCAAAAACCAGTTTTTGACATGGCATAGGTTTAAACCGCATTTTAAGCGTCAAAAACACCAATATTTAAATATGTTCAGAACAACAAAAAAAATTGTTAGTATACAGCACCGCTTTTATTTAACGATAGACACTTTAGTTTTAGTATTTCTTTTACTGATCAAATATTAAATTATAATTTTTTTTCTTTGTTTATGACTAAATTGCCAAATTTTTTATGTGGATTTTTAGCATACTTGGTTGCTTTTCTTATTTAATAAATATGTAGGGTAGATGTGCCAGTAATGGACACCCTTCCAGTAATGGACACCCCTTGATGTTTTTGGTTCATAAAAAAATAACTAATAAAATATTTAGCTTTAATTATTTTTTTTTATAATTCCCCCTTGTATGTTTTATAAAACTATGTTATTGTTGACACTTTTAATCAAACCAATCAGGATGCAGAAAATAATGTTTCAAAGTTTTGCTGTTTTTCTGTGAAAATCTTAATGAAGAGGTTAAGAGATGGCTTCGTTTAATTAATTTATATATTATTTATTTTCTTGCAAAATTTGAATGTTTTTGTTTGAGTAGCAATAGAAAACTTTGAATTTTATATACTAATGGCTATTTACAAAATTTCATTTCTTTTTAAGTTTTTAAGAGGGAGTGTCCATTACTGGGATGGTTAATTAGTCATTTTCCAGTAATGGACACCCCATGTAGACATTGCTAAAAATGCAATTTTAGTAATGTTCATAGCGCATAAAATACTTTGGCTTAACTGCAAACCTAAATAATCAAATTTAATTTTTAAATTATACTTACCAAAATGTAATAACACCAAAACTTTTATAAATAGCTGCTTTTAAGTTATTTTATGTGATTAATAAAATTGATATTTTATTTATTTATTTTTTTTTTATGTAGTACATATATATACCTCACATATTTTACAATCTGGAAATCAAACCAGGAAGCAGAAAATACTGTAAGAGCAGAGTCAAAGAGGGGCTCATAAGGCTTAATCCCTCTCCGTTTAAATAAAAGCAATTAAGTTACAGAAGCTATTAAAAATACATTTTCTGTCTTAAATGTTTCCTTATTTAAAAAGAAAAAAAAAAATGTAATACTATTAATGAAAGTTATAGGTAATATTCATGAAACTAGTAAATCTGCAGGTCAGTGGCCTCAAACATCAGTTCTACAGTTTTATTTTGAAATTATTTTATTTAGTACTTAAAATATTCAACTCACAATATCATTTCTTTCATATTTGTAATATTAATTAGTATAAATGATATATCAAGTAATCTCTGGAAGATTGTTAAAAATAGTGACATAAAACTAAACATTAATATTCCAAAACTTTTTTTTATTATTATTACCTTTTAAATCCACCACTGTTTCAATAATTTGATAGCTCTAATTGTCTGATATTTAGTATTTTAAACTATCCATCTAAAATAATTAAAACATCGATCTTCTGATAATTACAATAATTGATGCAAACAGTAGGTAAATGATTATCACAAATATTTTATTAATTACTGGTATCCTAATTGTTAAATTTATTTAAAAATAACTATTTTGCTTCATTCTGGTTCTAAATACAGTCATAAAAACAATTATATTTATTACTTTTTATGGGGTGTCCATTACTGGAACAGAGGGTGTCCACTACTCGGCCAGAGGGTGTCCACTACTGGGCTTTTGATATATTTCTGTTATTTAAAATTAAATTTCTATTCATATGGGGAAATGAAACTATAAGAATGGTTAAATATTGTTGATAGATTAATATAATATTGAAAAAACTGGAATATAATAATTATAACTATTAATAAAAAAATAATTTTTAAAGAAATTCCTTAAGGGTGTCCATTACTGGCACATCTACCCTATATAGAGATAGACAAACTTTTTGTAATAATAAAGCATTTAACAAATGAAATCAAACAAGATTTTACAAAAATAGATTATATATCAGGGGTCGATCCAGGTGAAATTTGGGGCCTATTTAGGGCCCCTTTACAAAAATCTATTTAATAAAATAGGGCCCCTTCAGAAAAATAAATTTAATAAAATGGGTCTCTTCATAAAAATGAACTTAATAAAACAGGAACCTTCGCAAAATTCCTTTTAATAAAATAGGCTCTTTTGTAACATTCTTTTTCATAAAAAGTGTTTTAAAAATGTGTAATTTGTAAATAAGATCAGGTCACGAAAAACAAAAACTGTAGCAAGGGGATTTAAAGAATACTTTTGTTCATAAATTCTTGGTTCGAATTTGATTCACTGGATTTCAACTTTCATTTCAAAATGTTATTTTTCACAAAAATATTATAAAATTCACAAAATTAACTTACTTTTTACAAAATGGGCCCCAAGAATAAAAACCGGCACTGACCCCTGTATATATACAGTCTTTAACAGAAATATTTTCTTTGCAGCATAATTTTTTTTTTGGTGGGGGGCGGGGGGGGGGGGAAGATGCAGTAAAACAACAATAAAAATGATTTTATCATGTGTGCAAGAAGTCCATCCAAGCCAAGACTGAAAACTTTTCCGAATATTAGGTATAACCTACTGGCGATGGTCTAGACAATCTCAATGTCTTGATTTATGGCTAAAAATGGATTTTTTACAATACAAAAGAGCAATTAAAAGTTTTTGCTAGTAAAATTGCTATTATTTCAACATAAAATATAATTTACAACCAGCCAAAAATCTTTCCGAGACTGAAGGTCTTGCACCCATGTTTATAATTGAGAAAAGAATTTAGTGATTGGTTATACCAAAATTATCTTATCTTTTATTTAAATCTTTTGAAATGAGGGACAAATGAATAATTCACCATACCAGTAAGAAAAGAAAAAAAATAGTATGCTGCTAGTTTGTTTTTACAAAGTTTAAATATTGCCAGATATGTGACCATTTCATTCACACTTTTAATTTTTCAAAAAATTTTGTGTGGTAAAATAATAATAAAAAATATACTCATTTTACCCCGGCTACCACTATTGTCAGGAAGGTAAATTGGAAAATATAGCTCTCGGAAAATTGAAAGGGAATTGCTGAAAAGTGATGGTGAATGGATGCAGTAGAACACTGTTTATGTAATTATTTGAATTCTTTTACACAAATAGTATTGTATAGAAATAAACTATTGTACTTCTAAGGAATAAAATTGACTTTTGAAAATATAATTAGATTGAAAAAAATGTATAACTGAATACCAACCTTGAATTAAAATTCTGTATTTGGAGAAAGAAACAATTCTCTGGAAAATTTTAGGGAGGAATTCTAGTAATTTTTCACAAAATTATTTACTACAAATTATAAAACGTATTTTTGTTTGATATGATTTATCTGAAAAATTATTTTTACAAAATACTTAGAACTGTTATATCTGACAAAATGTTTCGTCACACGAAAAAGTAAACTTTTATTATTTTCACCTCCCCCGACCCTTGCTTTAACATGACGCTATGATCAGCTTATTTATTTATTTCTCAACAAATAAACAGGACATTTTAAACGAAAATAAATAAGTAAAAAATAAAACGGCAGAATAATTTTAAAATATAGAAGCACTTCTAAAATTAGCTGCCTGTAGCGTGACGCAGAATGTGTTTACAACGTGCATTAAAAATTATAAATTTAAATCATTACATGCAATTCCACTAAAAAGTAAGGATAAATTAAATGCTTTTATAAAACTTACCGAATAAAACAGACACATCCTTTCGTTCCTTCTTTAAGAAAACTTCTTGAATGTTTACATATTTATCCACACTTCAGCGTCCATCTTGAAGCAGGCAGCGACACGATAAGACGAGACGAACGAATCTAAGAACGACTCGCAAAAGAGCGGCAGGAAACGAGCTCGCTTAATCAAGTTGAGCTGTCTTGAGGTCGCTCTCGTTGAGTAAAATAGAAGAATAAGAGCTTAAATCAAGTTGAGTGAAGCGTTTAAAAATCAACTCATTCACGATCCAATAAATTAGTGCTCATTCTTGAGTAGACAAATCCACTCATTCGTTTTAAGAGAGTAAAGAAATGTCATATAAACTATTTTTCGAATCTAGTTTTTTTTTTTTTTTTTTTTTTTTTTTTTTTTTTTTTTTTTGTAACAAAGGCATTGTATCAAATGGAGTATAATAATAAAAATCTAGCCAACTATTATCACTTATTACTTTATATTATATGAAATATGAGAAATATTTATTAAAGGATGTTGCATAGCAGAATTTGATCGACAGCAAAGTACAATAGAAACGGTAGACTTCAAATTGTTGAGTTTACGAAAATGTTAACTTCCATTATTTCACCAATAAGTACATCCAAAGAATTCTTTGCATCTCGATATTTTAAAAGCAGTTGAATCCGGTAATACTAGTTTGAATTGCGAAAAGAAATTTAAAATTTTTAGCTGAACTGTTCAAATGTTATTGTTATTTCCAGTTTAATATCTGAATTCGCTATAGACTATAGAAATTCTTTTACGGTTGAGAGCCAGTCAGATATTTGTAGGCTATTTTATTTCAATAAATATTTAAATAAGACTGCATATTAATCGCCAATAAAAGTGTTTTATATGTAAATTTTCCTTAAAAACTTCGTCCATAAAGTTGTTTTTGTTTCTATTATTTTAAGTTTTACCTTTTTCAGTAATTATATGCATACTTTACTTTATTAAAGGAATTAAAATGTGAAAAATATACACAGCACTTAAAAGGCAAATAAGGAACCAATTAAATGTCGTTAGAACTGTAATTATACATATATTTTGACCTACGTTACAGACATAATCCAACAACATTTATGTTGCGTATTCATTTACATTTAAATCATTTTAATTATATCACTAATTAGGTTATATTTTAGTAATATTTAAATTCAAAGTATCACAAAATAATAATTATTGTAATCTGATGGAAAAGAAAACTATCACAAACATATTCATTATGATGCATCTAAACAATTTCAAAACCAGATAGAAACAATCTTAGGGATCTAATTTATACGTGGGAAATGCACGGTAGCAACTGCAGAATAATAATATGTATTCAGTCAACTGTTATCGTTTATTAATTATTATGGTAATAACTATGAGAAATATTTATTAATGGCTGTTTCGCGGTAGGATCTGATAATCAGTAAACTATAATGATACCATGAGATTGAAATTATTGATTCAACCTCCAGTTATTAGTGCAATCAGAACAAATATTTTGATTTATGTTAACATTTTTGCACATAGCATGAAAATTATTTTACATAAAAAAACATAAATCTATTTTTGAAAATATTAATTAGAACTTTTCGGTAGCTTTTATTGCAAAAAGTAAAAAGGTACCTATTGCAGACGTCCAGAGGAAAGCACTTCCTAAAAATTTTGGTATATTTTCATCGATCATGACCCCCAGACGCCAAAACCATCCTCAGTTCAAATGTGACTTATACATCTGTTTTTGCCATGCGATAACTCTTGTATTTATAAACCGATTTAGATGAAATTAATTGTATGTATAGTACATACCAATGTCTCGACCGAGTTCGTTGGCCAGCTTCATCTGCAACCTTGTTTCAAAATGGCGGCCTTTAAAAAAAATTAAAATTTAAAAATCGGTGCAAATAAATAACAAAATGAAAAATATTTTTTTCTTAAGAGTTTGACCTTAATACAAGGATTCCGAAGCATGTTTTGTTTCGTCTATATCTTAAAAAATGGCAGAGATAGAGCAGTTTGAATTTCTAAAATGGTTGACATTTTCAAACAATCTGATTTTTGTTATGCTGTAACTCTCGTATTTATAAACAAATTTGGATAAGATTAAATATGTGCATAGAACATATGAATGTCTCGACAGAATTCGTTGGCCAGCTTCATCCGCCATTTTGTTTTAAAATGGCGGCCATTTGCATCATGCACTACCACACAATGCTTAAATATTAATAATATCCGTTACATTCAAATTATCGAAATATCACCAAATTTGGCGACTAAGAATAAGTAACCATAAATGATGCCAATTTGGCTGTAGCTTATTAATTTGGGCGCAATTTTCATTCAAATTCTGCATTGACGAATATTCTCTTATCGAATTCGTCGCATTTTAGCTTCTGAAAATTTGACTAAAATTAGCTTCGAGTAAATCTTGCAAAATTTTAAAACAGAGAAATATGAAAGATGCCTTTTCCAACACGGCACATGCCGAAAGGACTTTTTATTTTGAAATGGTCTATAAAGGATAGATGGTCGATAAAGCCAGTTCATCTGCGTCTGCATGCAAAGAGAAATAAAATACAGTAGCATCCCCTTATATTGGCCTCTTTATATCATTCATTCGTATACTTAATACTTTTCTCTCAATAAAAATAAGATCTAATATAATTGTCCTATACTTTTAAGTAACTACGTATGTAGTACATAACATATAATAAACCTAATTTAAATTAATAATTCTATTAAGCAATTGTAATATATATATGTGACTAACATATATAAAGAATTTATTTGTATGTTATCACCTTTCTTAACTTTTCGAATGTTGCCAGTTGTATTGCATTTTCAGATACGTCACGAATAATTTTTTTGTTGTATTCTGCCATGCGCAATATAATGAGATTCACCTGTATTTTTTAAGTAGAAAAAATACGTTGTACAGACAGACAACTTTATAATAATATCACAGTTGAAACATTCAAATAATGCTTATAAGTTGTTGCAGAACTAATGGAAGAGATTTTAAGGAACAGTAGGACTTAATGAAATAATCATTTTCACCAAAGGACAAATGTGAATAGTTAAAATTAGTTTAGAGGCAAGAAATCTCCAAGGAAAAAAAATAACCATATCACTTAAAACTGTAATCCAAGCTGTGGAATAGGTATTTATTTACACAGAACCTTAAACTCTAATGATTAACAGATAATCTTATGAAAACAGAGTTGGAAAGGATTTCAGCATGACAATTTTTTTTTTTTTTTTTAATCAAAACGCATGCTTTTCTGAGATAGAAAATGAAACATTCGACAACATTTTTATTTTCAGAATAATTGCAAGATATGAACTTGAAACCTTTTCAGTGTTTTGATTCGATAATGTACAGTCGAGTCTTGATTACTCTATTCAAACATATGAGTATTCCTATTCAAACATATAATGCAGGATTTCTGAAGTATTTTTTTTTTGTTTTACTGAAGGTGATTTGATTACTGTGAATATGACTGCTCTCTTTCTAAGCTCAAGGCAGTCGCTATAAATAATTGCTTCCGAAACTGCAAAATGTTCATTCAATTTTCATGGAGATGAAAAAGTCTTTTATCAATGGTATTCTTTTATGCTGACTTCGTTAGAAAGTCTACCATTGCAATCACTTCAATCACTTGCAATCGGCAAAATAAAGGATATAAAAGTAATTATGACAATACATAATGAAATAAAATAAGCTTTACAATCAAATAGCATACATAATTGATTTAATGTAAATTTTAAAATAAAAAAGTGTCACAAATAATTTCGAAAAAACAATGAAATGGAATATTTGAAATTTATGATCGAAAAGTAACTCCTATTTCCGCCCCATCCGAAATCTAGGAATATTTAAGCACATATCGCAAAGATACACATAATCCTCATTCTCATCTATCTCTGCGCATGCATTTTGCGCCCTCTTACGACACTTGTGACACTGAATCGAACCTTTACCTTCTGCAGAGGAGGCAAACAGTTCATCGCAATAAATACATTTTTGTTCATCTTCTGAAACTGTTTCACTATCGTTTTTCAGACATCCTTTTCTTCTGATTCCCATAACAACATATACAGTGTTGCCAGTGGGCTGCTTTCTTTAAATTCAGATTTCTTGATTGGCACCACTTTTTTGAAATAGTAAAAATTTGCCGTATTTAATGACATATTAATTAAGGCGAAAACAAGAGCAATTTTACCATTTCAAAAAAGTGGTGCCAATCAAGAAATCTGAATTTAAAAAAAGGAGCCCACTGGTAACATTGATGGGAATACGTCTTTGCTTTGACTTCATGTTCTTTTCTTTGCTTGTTCTGGCTATTTCGATTTTAGATTTAGAATATTTCAATTGAATTTTCTTAGCTGTAGCCTGTTTTATCTTCTCTTTCTGTTCTCAATTTTTCGCTTCCAAGCACAGTTGATTCTTATAAGGACTGCCCGTTAAAATGACACTTTTCATCGATTTCCTTTTTCTCGAAGTGCTTGGTTCCGTTTTCTTTGAAGACGCTAGGATAACATGTGGACTCAAAGAGAAAGGTTTAGGCCAGTCACACATTTGACTCCCACGATGACTAGGAAGCGGTATCGGATTTTCATCAGCCAATAATATGGTAGTAAAACGATCCACATAGTGGATCATTTTACCTGGCAATATGAATGTCCATTTTAGGTCATATAACTAGATGACGTCTAGAAACATAACAAACTTAGCATGTGCAATTTGCATCTAAAATCATACTCTATTAAGTAAACCAAGTCATATTTCTGTACATGAAAAACTGTATATGTAAACCAATATGAAAGATAGTGCTTATCTTATAACAAATATTATAAAACCCACTTTTTCAAAGATTTCTATTTAGACGCGTTATATTGCGATCGTTTGAATACCGCCATTGCTTCTTCTTCACTTGACACAACTAGTTTATGTGTTACCCTGTAGATAGCGCGACCTGTCTGGGATAAAACCTATGTGGGTCGTTTTGCCCGCTAGGATCATTTTAGGCCAACTTCCCCTATATATATATATATATATATATATATACCGGGTGTCCCGTACATTTGTTTATAATTCATAAATTCATAAAAAATTGAAAAACTGGTTTACTTGAATGCGGTTTGCGACAAAATTCTCATACGGGGGGATTTGTTTTGGTAAAGAGAAAAAAGAAATAGTGAAAATTTTTGTCAACAGCGCATTCACGCATGTCAATTACAAGAAATATGCAAATTAGATTCCTATAAAACACCGAGTGCCCGTTTACAGCTTATTTCAAATTTCACCGATACTAACGAAGGCGTACGTTTTGCCATGTGATATTGATGTTGGTGGATAAGGCATTGTTGGCGAAGCTGTTTTGCCTTAGTCAGGAATCGCTGATCGAAGCTTTATGATGGATTCGGACACAGAAAGGAATGAAGATGGGAAAAGGTCCAATAACCACGCCTGGACTGCTCTCCCTCGTTCAACATTTCGAAGAAACGGGAAGTTTGTGTGATCGACCTCGCAGAAGTGCACCACATCTATCAGCCCGTACATCAGCTGTCATTACGCAAACGGACATTTTAAGTAATCTGTCTATCAGTGTGGTAAGAAGAGCGAAAGAATACGGAGAATAACTGGCATACCAAAGACATCGGCATCCCATATACTTCCATGATAAACGTAATTTTAAATTTTGGGTTTTGGATGTTACGCCCTCTATGAACAAAACTTTTCTCTATTTTTTTTTCTTTACCAAAAAAAAAAAAAAAAAAAAAAAAAAAAAGGGAAAAGAAAAGAAAAGAAAAGAAAAAAATCCCCCCCCGCATGACAGTAATTTTGCCGCAAAGTGCATTCAAATAAGCCAGTTTTCCATTTTTTTACGAATTTTTAAATTATTACCGAATTGTATACGTGCCTGTACAAAACATGTCATCACGATAATATTCGAAATACTGAACAAATTCGAACCTAACAAAAAAGTAAATCATGAAAGTATCTTGTATGAGCTCTTTAATCATGAAAATAACACAATTCGTTTACACTGCCTTAGAAGAGAACTCCGTTACCGTTTTCCTTTTTCTTCATTTTTAAGTTAAAATATCTTGGATGAGTTCGTTAAACAAGAAGATATGGCAATTCGTTCAAAAACAACGGCAATTTGAAATCTGAATAACACTATGACAAATGAGACTATATTTTCAGTTTATTATTAATAAAGGGTGTTTTTTTTTAGAGGAGTGGTTTTGAAATTGGAAACACTATTTCTAGTCATAGTCAGTTTGACAGCTGACAGATGATTTACTTTCAGCATGTTTTGCCATTTTACCCTGAATAGACTTACGCCAGAACAATGCTTGCAAATTGTGCAAAACACCATAAGTTTTTTGCAGGAGACATCCGGTGAGCACATAATTTCGCGTAATGGACTTGTGAACTGCCCTCCATGGTCATGTCATTTCACACCAATGGATTATTTTATGTGGGGATATGTGAAGTCGTTAGTCTACGCCGATAAACCACAGACGTTGGACCACTTGGAAATCAACATTTGCCGCGTTATTGATATACGGCCCCATCTGCTCAATAAAGTGGTCGAAAATTGGACTTCCAGATAGCACTTCATTCGAGTCAGCCGCAGCGACCACTGCCCCAAATAATTTTTAAACACTAATAGTATAAAATTATTTATTTAATAAAGCCAATATCATGGCGATTAACGTTATTTTTATCTGGGTTTTTTTTCATTTTAAATTTGTATACCTCTGAGGAAACATCATATACATGCTTACATTCTACGATTTCGATAAAATTTTTAAAAGGGATTTTCTTTGTTAGGTAAGGCATATTAAAATTTTTTGGTGGTGTTCATTGAATAGTTTCGGTTCGAAAGGAATCTCATTAGAGGTTCGGAAATACACTGCTCAAAACAATTAAGGGGTCTTGTACCTTTTAAACGCGTCGAACATTAACGAAAAACTTCAAAGTTTGAATTAGTCTATCTGCAAAGCCTTTTTATGTATAAACATGAAATTTTGGATATTGATTAAACAGATTGTGCTTTGTAATATGCTCCCATTAAAAATTTATTAACCCTTTACAGAATTTGTGTATTGTTGAAATCAAAATAGCTCTTTTTTTACCCCATAAGTCCATTGCGCGCATGATATCTTGAGAAAGTATGTATGGATTGGCATGAAATTTCGTAAAGATACTAAACATATATGTGTGTTTAAAAGGATCTACGCTTAGGCTAAAATTATTTCATTAACTATATAAAAAAAATATTTTCGTAAAAGAAAATAAAAATTTTGTATTTTTAATGAATAAAAATAGTCATAACTAAAAATATTACCAATTTAAATACTTAAAAGTAGATCATTTAAAACACATATATTTGTTTAGTATATTTACCAAATTTCATGACAATCCGTACATACTTTCTCAAGATATCATGCGCGCAATGACTTATGGGGTAAAAAAAGAGCTATTTTGATTTCAACAATACACAAATTCTGTAAAGGGTTAATAAATTTCTGTTGGTAGTATATTACAAAACACAATCAGTTTAATCAATATCCAAAATTTCATGTTTATACATAGAAAGGTTTTGGAGATAGACTAATTCAAACTTTGAAGATTTTCGTTAATTTTCGACGCGTTTAAAAGGTACAAGACCCCTTAAAGGATTTAAAGGATCAAGCAATTAAACTTCAAAGGATATTTGAAGTTTTATATAAAATAAAGATATAAACGAAATTTTTTTTGCCGAAAATAGAAGAAGAGAATCACAAATGCAAATTTTTCTGGTTTTCAAACTGTGGAGTATGCAAATTTTGAGTTCGACGTCAAAAACGTCGCTTCAGCGGCAGCGAATGAAATTTGACTTTCAACTGGATAAAGAGAATGAAGACAAGGATGATCGGCATTCAGTGATTGCTTTGTTTCGATGAGTACGATGTCTCAGCGAAGTCGTTTGACAGATTCAGAAGCTTTGAGAATTGTTGGTAGGTTAGAAGGGGGCCAAACTCAAGCCGAAGTAGCGCAAGCCATTGGAGTGTCACAAAGTGTCATTTCCAGGATCTGGAGCCGTTTTTTGGAGAGTGGATGTGCAGGCCGAAGACCAGGGTAAGGTCGTAGACGGGCAACAACGCCCAATGAAGATCGGTATTTAGCGTTAACAGCTCGGAGACATCGAACCATGAACGCTACTCTTCTCCAACAACACCTTCGCTCGGCTAAAGGCACCACGATTTCAACTCAGACTGTCCGAAACCGGCTCCATGCTGTAGGTCTGTATGCTCGCCGACCGATGGTATGTGTTAGATTAACATCAAGGCATCGTCGCGACCATAGGGAGTGGGCAACCGAGCATGTCAACTGGAGGAGAAATGAATGGAGCAATATCCTGTTTTCTGACGAGTCCCGTTTTTCTGTGCATCCGGATAATAGGCGTATTTTCATCTGGAGGGACCGTGGCAGTAGGAATAATCCTGCGTTCGTGCACGAAAGTGTCAGATTTGGCGGTGGAGGAGTGTTGGTGTATGGTGGCATCTCCATTGACGGGCGCACTGACCTCTACATCATTCGAGATGGAGCTCTGACTGGTCGCCGATATAGGGATGAGATCCTCAGACCTATTGTAGTCCCTTACGCTGCAGCAATCGGAGATAACTTCATTTTAATGGACGGTAACTGCAGGCCACATCGTGCAAACCTGGTGGAGGATTTCCTTTTCGAGGAAGGAATTGTTCGAATGGAATGGCCAGCATGTTCTTGAGACATGAATCCAATCGAGCACGTTTGGGACGCTCTAGGAAGACGAGTTTCTGGCCGCCAACAACCCCCACAAACTCTCCAAGAACTGGAAAGAGCTCTTCTGGAAGAGTGGGGCAGAATACCCTAACTCGTCATTAATAGCCTCATTGAGTCCATGCCTCAAAGGTGTTCAACGTTGCTGGCCGCCCGTGGAAACTATACCCCCTACTGAAAATGATTTTCTTTGAAGAAAACACCTTTTCTTATTCTTTTTTTCTCATATGCACAAATTGTGTTTTTTTCCTTTAGTACACAAATGCGCAATAAAATGCATTTTTTTCTGCCAAATATGTGTAATTTATTCTCATATAACCTACTATGTCTGTCGACCATGTATCAATCAGCTAAACAGTTTACCAGATACAAAATCCACCTAAAACTGCAATATCCTTTAATTGTTTTGAGCAGTGTATATTATAGCTTATGAGCGAATTTTTAACTATGATTTCGAGAATTTTTTTACATTTTTGATCTAACTACCTTATATCCATTCGATTACCTTTGGTAAGCTAAATTTTATGTTTCACTACAAATTATCTTTCTCTCCACGATAGCGAACTTAGATGGAAAAAGACAATTTTGTATAATTCGCATTAAATCTAATGTATGTACATCATAATGAATGTGCGTATTAATCATCAAAGTGTGCCAGAGCAATTCATAAATAGCCATTCGACTGAAAATTATGTTAAAAAAAGCTTAAGAGGAAGTCTTCATACGAAAATTGCACCAAAGTCTGAAATTTGCTATAAAAACCCATATGTTTGGCATCGTATTTGGCTTTTTCGGTGAATTTTACCTTAGATTACAATCGAAAAGTCATTCGGTTCGTAGTTTAGGTTATATTAAGGTTTAAAATTTTAAACTCTTAATGTTAAATTGTTTGTAATGATTACAATGCGGTAGATTTTTAACGATCTTTTTAGCCCCCGATATGCTATTTCATCCTCCCAGCAATTAAAATGTCGTCTCCAAAAAAATAAATAAAATAATAACGTTCCTTTGTATAAGCCAGCCGTAAAACAAAGCAGATGTATCATTGTACTGTTAAATACTCTACTGCAATTTTTTTTAATACTAAATATCGCACATATTCAATTTTTATTCTATCGTATTGGGGGGAAAAAGTACTTTTTAATGCAATTTGTTTGAAAACTGCATCAAAATTTATTTTTTAGATAGCATTTAATTTTGTAGTTTTAGTGCCATTTGTTTAGTTTTGGCAACTCAAGTACTCCATTTCTGTAGAAAGTAAAGAATGAATAGTTGGAAAATAGTAATTATATCTTTTTGTTGCCATTTTTCCATAACTAATGAAAAATAAAACGTAATTAAAATACGTGCTATTTTGAAAAAAATATATAAATGAGGGATTTCCGATAAAACATGGAACTATTATAAATTATATTTAATTTAATTATCTATATTACAAACAAATGAAGGCTTATGTGTAATTAGATAGCCGATTTTGTTTGTCGAGTTTCTTGAGTGACATCTGAGTTTTTGGATTTGTATATTATTCAGCGATAGTGACGTCATATGAATACATTACTGTAGATGTTGTTTAAGACTGGATCGTAAATGAAGAATTCTTCAGAGAATGCGAATGACGTCATTTTATATAAAATAACAGCGTGTGATTTCAGTCTTAAAACTGAAATATGTTTTATATTATGTATATTTATATACATATATATTTTTTTCATAGAGTGTGGCACTAATTTCTGAAAAAGCAGAATTCCTGTTTCCTAGTTTATTAAAGTCATTTTTTCCACAATGATAGGGTAATAATTCATGAGAAGCATTAGTCAATAAATTCACTCAAATGGTTCAACCACAAATGAATATTTTTTCTAGTAATAAAGGAGATAATTAAGGAAAACATAAAAGAGATGTGTTAAACTGTAAAAAACGAAAGAAAGTTGAGTTACACTTTGCCGTATAGATACATCACCAATATCCTTAAAATAGTATATTATTTTTATTTTGGTTGGAAATATAATATAAAAATTTTGTTTCCACAATAGTCCAGGGGAAATGTACCAGAAAAAGGGGGTTACCTTGCAAAAGGTCGGACAAAAGATTTTTTTTTCTGAATTATTTATAATGATGCCAATATGGAAAAACCAAGTTTTCTAACAAAATTTCTTAAGGCTAAATTTTCTGTAGCCAAAAAACAAAAAAAAATTTGGGACATTTATTGATTTTTTGGAAATATCTCGAGACTCGTTGCCGTAGCATATCATTTATCAATTACAATATTAAAGAGGATAAAATTCTCTACAACTTTCATATTTGCAACTTTTTTATACACTCAATAGCAAGCTCAGTACGCTATTTCAAAAATGGGACAATTTTTTCAATTTTTTTAAAAACCGTGAAAAACGCAGATCTGCCCCGGTTATTTAAATGTTTCCGACGGATTTAATCGTGTATGTCGACTTCTATATATTAGTAGATACCTGGAAAAATATGTATGCATTATAAAACTTATTAAAATTAAGCAAGAAATCTGTTTTAATTGAAACTATCGTGCCAATAATTTATTATAGATTGAAAAATTCTTTTAAACAATGCTTTGAAATTAACATTGTATACACTTAAAGTTACTGTCTAAATATGTAAATTGTCTCATTCATCTACACTCTGCCCTACTTTTAAAATTATATAAATTTATTGCATATAAAATGTCTGTTGAGATGAAAATAAATGCGGGGAACATTTGAATAATCGCGCAAAACTACGTTTTTCACGGTTTTTAATTGAAAAAATTGTCCCAATTTTGAAATAGCGCACTGCGCTTGCTATTGAGTGTATAAAAAAGTTGTAAATATGAAAGTTGTAGAAAATTTTATCCTCTTTAACATTGTGACTGATAAATAATATGATATGGCAGCGAGTCTGGAGATATTTCCAAAAAATCAAAAAATGTTCCAAATTTTGTTGTTTTTTGGCCACAGAAAATTTAGCCTTAAGAAATTTTGTTAGAAAACTTGGTTTTTCCATGTTGGCATCATTATAAACAATTTAGAAAAAAAAATCTTTTACCCGACCTTTTGCAAGGTAAAATGTACATTTCCCCGGACTACAACTGCTTTTTAGTAAATAGAACCAAAAATTTTTAGTTCTCTCTGCGAAAACATTCCTACAAAATTTCTCCTATTTAAAGTTATTAATTGTTTATAATTCAGCGTAATTGAAATCCATGAAAGTTTTTGCAATGTTCAGATAGTTGCTATAAAGATTTCAAGGATTTATCAAAAATCGATTTATGATTTAAAATGTTCTTGAAATTATTTTTCAACTTTTTTTTAATGAATTGACTTTTGAAGACACAATCCGGTCTTTTTAAAAACCCTTTCGTCTTATTAATTTCAAATAAATTAATATTATAGAGTTTCAATAGAACATTATATAAATATATCTACAAAAAACTGTATATCTATGTATATATTGCAACAAAAAATTAAGAACATAATAATTTCACCTCGGCATAATAATTTATTTTCTCACATATTTAATATTTAAGGGTTCTTTTCTAATTCAATACCTTTTACACGTACGCATCTCAACTTACTTACAGACATATTTAGCAATGCAAAACTATTTTTCATTATAAAATAACCTCGATTACCCAGTGCTATCGGACTATCTGTACTATGAACGCCAATTTTCACAAACATGAGTCTACTTCTTAGAGAAGACTATAAGCACAGCGCGAGCATTTTAAATACCACACTGTAAAAAAAATCCGACCAGTTTTCCTGTAGGAATCGGAAAAATAGTTGCCCTTATCGTACCGGAAAATTTTCCGACCCAGCTCAGAATAAAATCCGTAAAAAAAAGGAAATAGTCAATAAAAGGGTATTTTACGGATTTTATTCCGAGCTGGGTCGGAAATTTTCCGGTACGATAAGGGCAACTATTTTCCCGATTCTTACAGGAAAACTGGTCGCATTTTTTTTTACAGCGCAATGAACCTTTGTTTAGTCTGTTTATAGAAGTAAAAGATCTTGAACTACGATTTTAATAGCTTACGACGGGATGGGGAGACTTGTGATATGGGAAGTTTGAGAATTGGGGACAAAATGAGATACACTGTAAAAACAAATACTGCCAGTTTTCCGGTAGGAATCGGAAAAATAGTTGCCCTTATCGTACCGGAATAGTTTCCGATCCAGCTCGGAATAAAATCCGTAAAAATAAGGAAATAGTCAGTAAAACGGTATTTTACGGATTTTATTCCGATTTTACGGATTTTATTCTGAGCTGGGTTGGAAATTATTCCGGTACGATAAGGGTAAATATTTTTCCGATTCCTACCGGAAAACTGGCGTTATTTTTTTTTTTACAGTGTAGAGATAAAACATTTAAAGACGGGCGTTTTATTTTCAATTAGTATTAAAATTTCAGATTTTTTGAAATAAGAGTTTAATGTACAATAAATGACTTAGTGGGCTGTATCTTAAAGTAACATACATTGAACCAGATCGATATGATGATATAAACATATTTGTGTTTTATCGATTGCGTTGGTGCAGCTTCAAATCCAGAAAAATTGAGAAGGCAGACCACCGTTTCTGATGTAGTTCAATGTGCAGTGTGAACAGACTGGAAGATAAGTCCTTCCGGCTCAGAAGGAATAGCAGGTTGACTTTCTTGTTTTATTCTTATTCTAAGATACAATCGGCAAAATAAAGAAAGAGAGAGAAAGGAAAATATATAGAATATCCCATACATTTTAATCTTGAGATTGCCACAGGAAAAAAAAGCAAATAGCCATTCAACTAAAAATTATGTCTTTTTCCATAATTGTAAAAAAAAAAAAAAAAAAAAAAAATCTTTAGTTTGGTCTTAATATTAAAAATTATACCAAACTTTGGAATTTTCAATATGTAATTGTGACATATTTAACGTTTTCGATAAAAATTTACCCCCAGATACGAAATGAAACATCATCCGGTCAAGTAGTTTATAAATGATGAAGGTTTAAGGATCAGAAATTCAAATCCTAAATGCATCTGTAATCGTTGTAAAACAGATTGCAATACCGGTACTGGTTTAAGAATAACTGAATATCTACTTCGCAGAATCAGCTGTAATTTCGGATTCGCTTATTTGAAGCTTCTAGAAATCCATTTATGATAAAAAAAAATTACAGTTTATAATTCATATATATATATATATATATATATATATAATTAATTTTGAAATAATACAATTTTTGAAGTGACTATAAAGAGAAAGGGGGATGCAACAGTTGACTAACGCTTCTTATGGACTAATAATCAATAATTTTTAAAATGCCAGAAAAATAACTATAATAAAATATATTCTCTTTATACGTGCGTAAATTTTGCTGTTTCCACATATTTTTATGCTGAAGTGTAACAAATTAAAGCAACTATATATTAAGAAATTATGTATTGAATAAAATTATAATTGAATAAAATAACTCATTAGTTAATCTCTGAAAACTGCTCAATAAAATTGAAGATATTTTAGTTCAACAGATATATTCCAAACAATAATAACCTAAAATTTTGATAAAATAGACATTGATAAAAATAGTCTTTACATAATCAAAACAGATATAAATAATTGTAATAAAAGCTATACATTTTGCTCCAAACAATAAGATTTTTAATTATTTGAAGATTACTTTTTTTCTACTAATCAATCATTGTTATAACTTTTTCCATCTAAACGTGAAATGATCTATAACAGGGTTGGCGAACCTTTTTGTTGTCGCGTGCCAAATTTGATCAAAAAATATTTCACGTGACCATGACGTGCCAACTAAAAAACAAATTTAGTAGGTGGAAAAATAATGGCTTAAAAAACTTTTCTATTATGATTTAAAAAATAGGAGGAACATACATATAGGCATTATGCACTATGCTAATTATAGAAATAAATATATTTTAGAAATTAATAAATAAAAATAATAATGCGATGTAATTTGATTTCTGTTGTTGCATCGTAATATCAAGTTAATTTTAATGCAAACTGAACTAGATTTATCTGATAAGTGCTTTCAGTTTGAGTTTTGATATTATTCATTTATGAAAACAGTGATTCGAAAACAGAGATAGGCAGAAAAACTATTAAAATCGCAAACGTCAGTTTCTTTGAAAAGCTCCGAAATAAATTCCAAAGTTGCCATAATTTTACCATCGGAATTTAGTAATGTCTAATAAGCAATTCTTGCCGATAGTTTTCAAAGTCTTTGTTTGAAAAAATTGTGAGGTCATAATTAATTAGATTGTAATATAATATTCTGCAATTAATTTTTTCAATTTCCATTTAATAGAATTTAGAAAAGATCGGTCGCGATTTTGTGTGATCTCGCTTTATTTTGATTTAGATCCACAAGCAATGCCGTGCCAAAATTATTATTTCGCGTGCCAAAGGTGGCACGCGTGCCACAGGTTCGCCATCTCTGATCTATAATAAGACTTTCTTATTACCATAGATAAAAAGACTTATCTTAAATAAAAATCTATGTTATGTACTTTTATTTCAAATCTCTACATTCTGTTTTTAAGATAAGTTTTAACGTTTTTAAAAACCATGGTTAGTTACTTTATGCATCAGGTAATTCGATTACCTCATTCGTTTTCTTATTTGTTTTTTCAGCAAATGCAATAAAATAACATCAATGCTACGTGACATCCGGTTCAGTGGATTTCAGAAGGCTTAAAAGACAAGTTTAAAAGTCTTTCATTTCCAATAAAATACTTAAGTAGAGGAATGTGATCAATCAATGTCGTGCTGTAAAAAAGTAAATAAAAATATTCCGATAAGTGTAGAATTTCGCGTTTGTAAGTATCTCCTGAACTTTAAAAGATATAATTTTAAGAGTGTTTTAATTTCTCATTTTATTTTTTCTAAAAGTAATAGCTATTTTCTTCGAAAATAAAAACATAAGATCGTAAAATGGCTATTATCACGTCAAGAATTTATTTACTGTTGAATCGTGATGTTAATAGCATAAAATAAATCTATTTTCGCAAATATTTCAAATTTAAACCTAAATCAATCGTATGTGTAAAGAAAAAATAATTATAATTTTAGAGGAAGCAAATATAAAAGTAAACTACTATTTGTTAGTATTGCATATTGGTAGGTGAATAAATAATGAAATGAGTATTTATTTGAGCCAAGCTTTAAGCGCCAAAATTAATCACATAAATGCAGACTAGGTTTTAATAGCTTGATGGCTATCTTCTCATATTGCGTCGTTTTACACTGAGAACGATTGCTTTTACGCTTTTGAAACATTTTCATCAGTCAGCATTTATGTGATTAATTTGAGTGCTTAAAACTTGGTTACAATAATAATTACATTTTGTATCTAGAAAAATATATCTTCAAATAATAGTCACAAATATTATATCAGTATATATATATATATATATACATCACTATAAGCTTTTTCTACTTTAAAAATAAATTATATTTCTTTAACGTTTGCGAAAAATATTTAAAAAGACAAAATTTTTGATATTAATAAATAATAATTTTTATTTTTAATATTAATAATATTTTTATTATTAATTTTTAACATAAAAAATTATAAAATATAAGTTTTAAAGCTACATGGGTGGGGTCTTCAGAATTACCTTATGTTATTATTACACCAAAAGTAACCAACTGTAAGTTATTTCCTGCGGAATATTCATCAAGATTGAAAGGGATTATTCTAGGGGAAAAAATAAACTGTCGATAGGTTTTTGGGTTACATTCAACATTTTAAACTTTTTCGTTAAAAAGGTTCTTAAATTTAATAACTCCACTTTCAAAGAAGCGAAATAGTAAAAAGAATCATGTATCAAACAATTGAAAAATTGGAAAAAGAAAAAAACAATGCTTAGGCATACTCCCTTGTCTTGCCAAAAACTTTGAAAGATAAATTCCCTCACGTTCTCATAATACATCATATTGTGTTTCTTCTAGAAAAAATGTATCACGCTTGAGGCAGGAATAAATGCTCTACTTTTAAAACCACACTTTGCTCCCACAGGAGCCCCAGGAAGATTAATAGGGTACTTATATATTTTTAAACCTTCTTAAAAGCTTGGAATTCTGATATCAGTGAACTAAAAATTTACAGAACATCTCCAACTAGATTAAAATTTTGTCATATTTGCTCTATCGCGAAAAGACATGAGCATGTTTTACTAAAATTGCGTGAAAAGCCTGAAAATGTGGTAATGATGTAATTACAAAAAAAGGTTTTAAAAGAAATACACTGTAAAAGTAAATAAATAAATAAATAAATAAATAAATAAAATACGACCAGTTTTCATCTAGGAATCGGAAAAATAGTTGCTCTTATCGTAACGGAAAAATTTCCGACCCAGCTCGGAATAAAATCCGTAAAATACCGTTTTACTGATTATTTCCCTTTTTTTATGGATTTTATTCCGAGCTAGGTCGGAAAAATTTCCGGTACGATAAGGGCAAATATTTTTGCGATTCCTACAGGGAAACTGGTCGGATTTTTTTACAGTGTATATAAAGCATTTTAGATAAATGCAAATATATATATATATATATATATAACTTTTAGCTTTGAAGGTACTGCAACCGCTGTAAATATACTGTAAATGCTCTTAATGTTATCAAATAAATGATACAGCTGATTTAAAGCGGTAGGAAAGACAACACTTTATAAACTGACCTATAGTTTTGGTTATATTCATGTGGTTCTACAGAATAATTTTGAAGAGAAAATCAAATGAATTCTTTATTTTGCGTTTAAAAAGAAAACAAAAAAGAAAAGCTACTACTTTATCGCTTTGACCACACGAGGTACTTGTACCCTTGTAACTTTTGCTTGAGCTTCCCATACTTGCAACACTTAAGACCCTGACTGCCGAGCAAAAGGGCAAAATTGTAATGTTGTCTTCTCTGAAATGTTTTTAAAATGCTAAAATAGGAGGATTTTTGCAACATGATAAAAAAAAATCTTAATTACGTATATGGATATAATCATTGATAGTTTTAATCATTACCCAATGTTTTAAAACAGCATTATATCTCTAGAATTATAACAATTTAAATAATGCTTCGATTGCAGTGAAACCTACAGCTTAGAGAATGGATATACACAATATGGCCAAAGGTGACCGGCTATTTGCGATTTTAGACGTTTTGTTAAATATCTAGAAAAATACATGAGGAATTATTCTGAAACTGCTGGTGTGTAAGCAGAATAGTACAGATCATACCTTTGCATGAGGGTTTTTTCCCCCGAAACCCCATAGGGGACGATCAACAAATTGAAAAAAAACGAATATCTTTTGGTTAACCCTGTAAAAACTAATGAAGCAAAAGCGTTCAAACTGTAGATTATGATTAAGGGCCATATTTTAATAGAATATGTTCATTTTTATGAGTATAGCATGTACACTCGTAGAGAAAGTTTTTATAAAAAGAATCCCAAATTTTGTCAAGTTGTTTTGCTTATAATTTGTAGAGTTCTTAATTAAAAAAAAAATAGTTTCAGAAAATTTAAAAAACAACATTGTACACAATACCCTGCAATCAGAATTTAAAAATAATAAAAATTGTAGGAAAAATGAGCAGGTTTACTAAATAACGATTCACTGCGCATGCCCGAATATAATCAAAATATAATTTGCGTAATGTGTTAGCTAAATATAGAGCAACTTTTGTGAAAATCTCAAAAACATAGTTTGAAAAGTCTGAAAATTATTGCTGATAGAATAAGCTTAAAATCCGTTATTTCCAAAAGGAAGCAGTATCTAAATACAGTAGTGCGTGCGATATTGTGTATGCTATATTGGCACTAATCAATGGATATATGGATACAACCCCTCATCTTTCTGCTTCTCTACAAATAACAAGTAACTCTACAAATTATAAGGAAAAAACTTGGCAAAATTTGAGACTGTTTTTATGAAAACCTGAATTTCTCTTCGAGTATACATGCTATCCTCATACAAATGAACACAAATTATTAAAATAAGCCACTTAATCATAATCTACAGTGTAAACGCTTTTGCTACTTTTTTTTGACTGGGTTATCCAAAAGATATTCGTTCTTTTCAATTTGTTGACGGTCCCCTATTGGGGTTTCGGGAAAAAAATCTTCGCGGAAATATATGACCTATACTATGCTGTTTACACACATGAAGTTTTAGTTTGATCCCTCATGTATTTTTCTATATATTTAACAAAACATCTAAAATCGCAAGCTGCGGTCACCTTTGGCTATTTAGTGTATTTTCAAGGTGTTGAAAGTTTAAGCTATCAGCGATAACTTGGATAATGAAAAACTAACAATGATAAATCTAATAACTAAAATCATTAAAAATATCTTTATTTTAAAGAATTAAAAAAAAAATATGAAGTAACACTAGGGGGTCCGGGACACAAAAATCTTGAAATTTTGTAAAAACATTTCATTTCATTAAAAAGGTCTCCGTTTTTTCATGTTTAAAATTACTTTTAAATGACTTTCTATTTTAATTTGAACAAGAAATATTATTTTTTCGTTTTGGTTTGTTTTCAAAATCTAGCTTTCAAGCAATGGCTGTGATGGAAACGATTTCTTGTAAAAATGCGTTTTTCTTAATAATGGAATTTTTCGCCATTTTTCGTACTTAAATTATCATAAGTCAAGAACCGTTAAAGGTAAAGGGTTCAAACTTGGAACACGTCTTTTTCAATTGCTTTATTTTAATTTGATTCAGCATTATTGAAAAAAATATTTACTTTTCAAAATATGATTTTTTTAAATAAAAGTTGCACTACTTTTTTTTTAATTTTTTCGTTAAATATTTTTAATTTTTTTAATTAATATTTTTAAAAATGCTCAATCAAAATTAAAACTTATATATTTCGGTTTATTTATATGAAAAACAATTGTAATTCTATAAATAATATTTCGAGTTATAACTATTTTTAATTACTCCACTTTTTTAATAAATACTACATTTAAAATTTTTTAAAAAACATTATGAGAAGTTTTATAGGATGATTTTTTTTTCAAATGATATGGTTAACCATCACAAACAAATTCAGAATTTTAACTCAATAAATAAAAATTATTTTAAAATGTGTCCCGGACTCATTAAACAATTACTATCAATCATAATGTTGTGTATAAGACTTTAAAAAGTCCGAAATTGTATGTGAAACGTGTCAAATGATTACTATACCGTACTATAACTAGTTTTATAAGTATTCAGATCTTGGTGCAATATCTGTTATAATTTTATGCAAAAAGCCATGAATACAAAATTTATTACGATTATATATATTAAATTCAGTAATACGGAAATAATATGACTCCATCTTAAGTAGGTCGTCATCACCATCGCAAACTAGAATCATTACCTATCATGGAATATCGTTACATTAATTAGTATGATAGGATTTATAGAATAAAGAAAACTTTTATTAATACCTTTTTAAGTTTTGATTCGATTTTAATAAAATTTGAAATGACTCGACAAAATTCTACAACGATTATATATATTAAATTTCAAGCCCTTCTGATGAGTAATTTTTGCGCTGTTATGTGCGAACAGACGAACAGACAGACAACGACGACTATAGATGCTAGGTATTTATAAAATTACGAACGCAACAAAAAAGATAATGCTGCAAACGCAAACTTAATTAGTTTGTGAGTAATCCTATTATAGCATGTAGCACAAGCGTCGTTCGTAAATATAATCAATGAGTAGGAAATTGCAGTTTAAATGGAAGTTTGGTGAAAAATATCAAAATTCTCCCATTAGACTGTTATATTTTAACTGTTTCCCGGTAGCTCAGGGGTAAAGACCTCCCGCTGCCGCATCGAGATTCGTCTTCAGTATCGGGAAAGTTTGTTGCGACAGTTGATCTCTTTGGAGCCGATAAAAAAAGTTCCGAGCATGCTGAAGGAACTTTGGATGCCCGACACGTTTTGATGACCATGTGACTAGGACATATCGCTCACCTGCAAGAAAAGTGACACATTTCGACAAAAGTAAATTTCACAGGAGGAGCAAAAGGAAAATTTGCATGATTTTACTATAAGATGAAATTGCAGCACTTAGCACTGCATGCAGGAATAAAAACGTGCATAAAAGCATAAAACCCTTAAGAATGAAGACTAGGATGAGGTTTGGAGGATTGGGTAAATTTACCTCCCCACATAATCTATCCCTCTTCTGTGGTTGCAAATCAACATATAGCGTAATAAAGGGATTTTCTGTATAACTACATTTATGAAAGTGTTTGTGTAGCAAGACACACCTATGACACACCTATTAGTGGAATAAAACGCAAAATGAATTTTTGTGAGATATGTCACTTTTCTTACGGGCGAGCGATATGCTATAGCACATCACAGATATGATTAGGAAAGAGGAAGTGGGTACACCAGGAAATAATTTTATATGGACTGTAGCTCATGGACTTTTGCATAGTATGTTTTAAATATTGTTACATATGACTTTAAAAATTTTAAAGTTTGAACGCACATTTATTGACCTACTTAAAAAGCACTTGCAAAGACTTAATCGTTACTTTTTTTTTTTATAGTATTGGCTTTAATATTTTTTTTTTTAGCAGATTGTATCCAATAACAATTTAAAAATCAAGCCATATAATTTAAACATTATGAAATCCACGTAAATAAAGCTGGAATTTTTTTTTCTCCACAACACAATTATTTTTCTGAAATATTTTATTTATTTTTACAACTAACCATTTGGTTTTGACGAAAGCACAAATGAGTTTTTAATCACTGGGATTTTTCTATTCGGTACAGATGTCATATTCGCCCCATATTGGCGCGATTTTTTTCGGTTGCCAATTTGGCGAAAACATCAACAGCATAAACAACATAATCCGGGTTACCACATCAAGCAAAATTACGACACTTTGGCGCAAGTCAAGTACCCTTTGTCTATATGATTTAGCGTCAGAAAAAAATCGCGCCAATATGGGGCGAATATGACATCTGTTCCTTCTATTCCTTCCTTTTTCGTGTAGTTTTACATTTACATAAATGCAAGAGCAGTAACTTTATCTTCAAGTAAACCGAAAGGAAATTTTGAAAATTCTATCTGTTACGATATGCAAGATAGTTATTTGGAAAATTGACTTTTAATGCCACAATCATTTTTTTTTTTCATTGAAATCAAGAAGATTTTTACAAAGTTTTATAAAAATTTTCAGAAGGGCACATGAAATATTCCAGCGGCCATTGTCTGTAACAATAAACATATTGATGACTTTATCATCATTGTATCTATATTTGTATCTAACCATTTACATTAGACGTTTTAGGTTTAGGTTTTCTATAAAACTCAAAAGTACATACTTTGCATTTTTTAAACATATTTTTTTTATATATATACAATAAATTAATACCTTGAAATAATATACTTCTTTTAATTGATAAAAGGTGCAAGATGAAAACTTTATAAACAATAAAAATAGTTTTATTGGACTGTTTACATATTTCGGCTCGATCGGTGCTATTTTAAAAGCAAATAAATAATAATATTATAAAACTGCACGATCTATGATGTAATGCTCTGAAACGCCACCAAGCATTTTTTTCACGTACTCTTTTAGATCATGCACGTTATTTTACCTCGGATGTTTATTTCCATATTCTTAACCATGGAGTAACAAGGTGTTAATTTGTTATATATTTAAGGTTTTCCATATAATTGAAAACTGCATGTGTTGCATTTTTGAAATATGTATTTGTGCCTTTTAAATTCTGTAAGATATTTTGATGTTTTCTATTTTTTACCAGATTTTAAAGGTTTCCGAGCAATGTATAGCTGTGTTAAGGTATTGGTGTTATTAACAATATAATACTTGGTTGTTTATTCAAAAATAGAACAATACTTAATTTATATTTGCGGTGTTAAAAGCATAAAAAGCTTGGTGTTAAAAGCATAAAGCATGCGGTATACTTGACTTTAAGCAAATCCTTTATTTTTTGGAACCGTAAATAAAATTTAAAAAAGTTTCTATTGAATTGAAATTCAAAATGAAGTTTTAAAAAGCGTAAGAAGTATTGGGAAATTATTATTTGCATTAAAAGAAAATATCCTAATATGATATCTGATAAATCACATATGAGGCACACATAATCATACTTTCATACAAAATAAGTATTTTTTAAAATATGATGAATTTTGAAAACGTCGGTCACAAGTTATGCAATTATTTTATAATTTCAGTTATTCAACTTTTCATTTAGAAATATAGACTCAATATTTTGCAAATTTACAACTAATTTCTTTTTCTTTTGCAATATTAAAATAAATGAGTTTTTCTTCTTTTTTAATAAAATTGTTACCACAATTAAAATATATCGGAAAGTGTATTTTGAAATGCTAGTAATAAGCTGTTCAGTTATTTCGTAACTCGATTATTCAACTTTGTATCTTGAAATCTGGACTCAATAGTTTGTAAAAAAATTACAGTTATTTATACATATAATAAAAATTATTGAAATAAGAGGTTTTCTTTTGATTTCTTGTAAATTGTCAAGTCCGTGGGTCAGAAAATTTGCATTACAAATTGCTTTCTAATATGATTATGAATGTAAAATATTCCAGTTATTTTTTTTAATTACTTGTTTTCTCAATTATATTTTACTAGCCACCCTTGGCGACCAGTTTGGTCTCCCTTAACCCCTTGAGCACTTAATTTTAATTGAGATTTGCACCAGAAAATTTTAATTAAATTTTACTTCTATAACTTTGGTGGCAAAATGCTCAAAATTGCTTTTTTTTATTTTGAAATGAAATTTATCGGAAATTGCGGTGTAAATTTAACATTTCAGAAACACAATTACTTGCCCCTGAAAGTGTTAAATGTAATGCTAAGCATTGTATCATGTTACTTTTATTCATAATTTAATTTACTTCGGCCTTCTCCAAATGGGAAGATCCCGATAGAGAAACCAAGAACTCGGTATATATATGTTAGCTGGGTGCAGGGGATAAATCGCCAAACATTGTTCCTGTCGCATTTTTTTATTTTATTAATTTCATTTTAAATATAATCCCTTCACTCATTTTATTTAAAATGCCCAACTTTAATTTAAAACTGAAACATTTAAAATTCATGACTTTTAATCATTTCTTTTAAAAAAGAAAGAAAATAAAATAAAAATAAAAATAAAAATAATAAATTATACCATAAACCATGACATTTAACTTAAGCATAAAAGCATTGTTTTAATTTACCACGCAAATTTAAAATGCTAACTGGCGAGTTAAAAAATGCTATTGACGAGATTTTTACCCGGCTAACATAAAAGTAAAAAGAATTATTTGCGATTATGGCGACTTTTATGTTAGTTATATTCGAAAAAATAATTTTGATTTAAAATGGTTGTGCATTTGAAAAGCATAATTGTTTGTGACAGTCTTGACAGGCTTGAACTATTATAACATAGATGAAATGATGGCAATGGAACAATATTTGGCGATTAATCACCTGCGCCAAGTACTAAAATTGCCACCTTGCATATAAAAAGCGAAGTGATCTGCCCGGAACTGTTGATGACTGTCACATGACATAGGCTATTACTATAAAGATTGGAAGTGAAGGAAGTATATCACAAACACTATATATACTTATTTTCTCGTAAAGCCTCAAAGGTATCTCTTCTTGTTATTTGTTACTCACAAATAAATTCTTAACAGATATTACAAAGTGATTATTTTACTTTATTCATTTAACGCTTTTCTTAACATTCAAACACTTTTTGGGGTATTTATTTTTTTAAAGTAAACATAAATAACTAAACAAATATTTATCTAACTTTAGGATTCCGATTTTTTGACCAAGAAGTACAATAGCTATGATGTTTCGATTTTAATATCATTTCTATGAAAACAACTCTAAAATCCCAAAGGAACGCACTTTTCCCTTCTTCCGATGCGTAAATTTAACAAAATTCATAGCTAAAATAAAATTGTAATATTTTTGTTTTATCTGTGAATTTTTCTGTGAACTGTAGTCTAGAGATGTCAGTTTCTATACCCATTTCTGGCTTGTATAGATTGGGAAATCATTTAAATTGAAAATCTTGTTTTTCTTTAGGCTCTGGTGATTTAATTATAACCGAAGCAACGAAAGTAGTATTTACACGCCTATATTGTGAGATAAAAAGCCATCATTATCTATTAAGAAATGTTTTACAGTAGATTTATGCCAAATTTTCGTACTTTTCCTTAAATTGAAAAAAAAAATTGCTATTCTGCTACATGTAAAACCGCAGTTATGTTTCTACAATAAAATCTCTTATCCTTTCTAAATTGGATTTTCACTAAAATTTTCAGATTCATATTTATTCACATCTTCAACGATTTATTTTCCGAAATAGTTCAAAAGGCATGAAACATCAGGAAATATTACACAATTTAAAACTATTTAGCGCAAATTCCTAATATTTACGCACACTCTAAACCACTTCCCACTTAATTGCTATGAATGCAATATTAGCTTATGTTTGAACAATCATGATTACATAACAGAGAATTATTATGATACATATTTTGTGAATATACAACGAAAACGATTTTAACAATTTGATTCCTAAATAGCTTCGAACATACTTACCATATCACGTTTGCATATATTTAACCCTTTAATCTCTAACGGTACTATAATATTTGCACTTTCATTATGTTTATTTAATTTTATTAAATATATTACAAAATAGTAATATAAAATATCATAATAAACATATCATAAATAAACATATATAGAAGCAACATTTGCATAGACAAATACTAATTCTTTTGTTACTATTATTGTTATTATTTAAAATATTTAAGTAATTAAACGTTTGTTATTATAATTCAAATACAGCTACATTTGGTTATTAAAACTTTAAAGTAAAATTAAGATTGCGTTTTGTTCCACCTGGTGCTTTTAATTCAGTCAAATCAAAAAATAATTATGAATTTTAAAGTTAAATAATTGGACATCCATGTTTAAATTAAATTAGTCTTTGTACATTCTTTAAAAGAATAAAAAACATATATTTAATTATCAAATACACTTCAAAACATTATTCATAACATTAACAGACTTTGTTTTTCTAACATTTACAGTTAAAATTACTGAGATTATTACTTTGAATTCTTTCTTATTTCACATTCAATAAATATAAAATTCTTACAGAACAGTAAGCCTAATTAGCATATTAACAGTTAGCCCGATCAAATCGTGAGGTTAATTTAAATTAAATACTAATTTATATTTAATTTCTTATTTAAACATAAATTTCTACAAGCTTAGAATACGTTGACTTACCAGGAGTTGAGCAACTTACCTCCCTTATAAATATTATATCCAATGACATTGTATTAACTTTCAACCTCCTGATTTGCTATAAAAGTTAACTTAAACACTACAAAAGTTCATGCATGTTCAGACGCAGATAACTTTCTGTTCAAAATCACAAGAAACATCACGTAAAGGTCCATCCCACAATAAGTGCACACGAATGTTCACACACCGATATTCTCCAGTTTCAGTATACTTTACAACCATGACAAGTCAAGCAGCACTTCAGAAATCCGTCTCAGAAATTTTCCCGGGCTGAGGAACCGATTGATCGCTGCGGACCTTGACTTTTTAACTAGATAAATTTAAACAGGACGCATCATAGCCAATATCCATCCGGACTGTTGAACTGCTTCATCGCTGCGCATCCCGACAACACAAATTGTAAAATTCAAGAAATGGCCACAAAAGACAAGACAATTCCTGTACTTTGCATCCCGTCAGGCAAATCTCTGGATCAGTACCACGTCATCCTTGTTTCACGGCTGCATCGCAAAGAAAAATCAAGTCGTTATTACATGAAAAAAGAAAGAGATCTCTCATTTTTCAGTGATATATTTTATTCCATGATAACTCCTCTAGTACTTCGGCGGAGGGCCCCATTTTCTGGCGTTTATGACCTCCCTGGGAAACAGCTGCTGCAGAACAACAACTGAGCTTAGAGTCAGAAGAGAGATTATATCTTTCTCAATATATTACCAATTGAGCTCTCTCTATTTTTTATATTGCCATAAATTCGGGAGGGGCAGAGGGGGTGAGATACAGTTAACACCAATCAGCGATTACCAAAGGAGAACTACGTCCATGACGCAATGATACAAACTTAATATGTACGTAAAGCTGACACCCGTAACCTTGTATAACCCTCCGGATTATTCTATTATTGTAGGAACTCCTTGGAAGAAACTAGAAATGTCGAATATTAAACTCACAGCTCGACCTTATCGCCCACAAAGGAAAAGATACGTCAAGAAACTTCTCAAATCTGGAAATCCCACCTGCTCAACCCCCACATGCAACGCACACATTACGCAAGTACAACGCACACATTACTAAACACCCAAGAACAAATTCCACTATCTCCCCTTAAAAGACAAACTAAAAACACAGACCCAATTTATTTATTCATTAAAACTCAACACCTGTAGAAATACGAACAAATACACAGATTGAGGCTGAAAATAACTTTATAATTATTTCTTCTCTATGTAAATTTTCTCTTTGCTCTATACTCCTTAATTATATCATAACAGTACTTTTAAGTGCCATTAAAGAAAATTTAATATAAAATTCATTTAATCCATCTATTAATGAAAGTAGATTTTACTTTTCGCACAATTTTTTTTTTCAATCACATATAGAAACACAGTTGAAGCAGTCGAAGGTAAATATTTTTTACATTTTTTTGACCCAACTAAATCGGTAGGTTTAGCTTTTCTCTTACGTTAAAATGTTATTAGAAAAATTTTCAAATTTCCAACGACAAAAAACTTTCCATTTATAGATAGGATATATATTTATTTACTATACACTATATAAATACACACTATATAAATATACACTATGTATTTATTTACATTGTTTTTATACGAACTGTGAGATTCCCATAACAGTATTTTTTGTTAATTAATCTAAATATTCATGTAAGTATTTTACAACAAGGACTATAACTATATATTTATTATGTCAGTTTTAATGAAAAAAATGTCATAGTATTACTTTTAAGAAAACATTCTATTTTTATTATATAGATATATTGATAAAACGGTCTAGAATTTTCTTTTTATACAAACTGAAATATTATTAAGCCCAGCACTTAAAAATAAAAGAAAATATATGGATATATTTATAATAATGTGTTTCTAACTTTAAAGGTTAAATGAGGATACAATAAATGATTCCTTAAAAAAAAAAAAAAACTAAAAAAAAAATACATTTCTGAGGTTTTTACATTATAAAAATAAAAAATATACAAACATATCTATATATATTTGCTAATTCACTTTTACCTTAATATTGCAGAAATACATTTTACACCGTTTTTTGTACAATTTAAACACTAGTTACAAGATTAAAAAAAAATTAAACTTTTGAATTACTCTTATCGTTTCTGAACAATGTGGTCATTTTTCGATAAATATGTGAAGAATTCGCAGTCTTTATGATATATAGTTTTTCTGTGGATCGGTCGAGCAGACCATGAAGTGCTCTTCATTTATCATTACGTCAGATTTAATCCAAAACAATGTTGCCTTAAAAATTTATGATTCCACTTAGAAAGTAAAAAGGAAAAATATAAACACAATCAATCACAGTCAGTCTCAAAAAGCAATAATGCATCTGAAAATGGTGTAATTGTCGGATATCACGGGAAAATGTCACTCTGTTGCTATAAGGAAATAAATATTTTCGCAGTTAGTGGAAGTAGAGGTATATATAACAGAAAAATAATTTTATAGGTGCTTTAACCCAAGTATCGAAGTGAAGATGCTAGTATAATATCTTCTGTTTTTAAATAATACAGAATAACTTCAAAAATCCGGCAACATCGGGACTGAGACTATGCCTGATTTCTGAAAATTCCGGATTTTTCAAGGAATATCCAAAATAGTAACTAGGAATATCAAAAGTAGTAACTAGGAATATCAAAAGTAGTTCTATATTCTTAATGGTGCTTTTAGTCATAATATAATTCATTATTAAGTCATAATTATGTAAGAAAAAGTGAAAATTAAATAATAATAATAAAAAAAAACTTACTTTAATTGTTATTTTCTATGTTACAGAACTAATAAAGAATGAAATTATTTCTTCTCTTGTAATTTCGGAAACATCGATGTTAGCTTTGTTTGCTTAAATTTTTTTTGCCCGTTCTTTAACCAGTTTTTTATTTTATACAAATGAAGAATGTCTATTTAGGAAATACAGTTTTGTTTCTCTAAAGCATATATTAATTAATACTCCAATCAAATTTGTGCATTTTTATAGTGACACCTTTTCTTCTGCCGGTTGTTCATGCTTGTCTTCTGAGCTACTAATAGCATTATCGGCGGTTCTATTTAGTACAGCGTCAGTGATCTCGCTGTCCGTTAAATTGTTCGTTGTTGATGCATTTTCGACAATGCCTAGCCAATCATCTATATCCCTATTTTCGACACGTAATGCATTTTCAGATTTTGTGTGTTCAATCTGCTTATAAAATGCTGTCTTTTCACGGCAAATTTGAAAGCCTGAAAAAATTTTCCTCATCATTGATGTCGCCTTTGCCGAAAATTCGTTCCGGCCATATATTGTGCCATTCATTCTCCAAAGTTGTTCTTCTTGCTAAGCAACAGTGCAGCTACCAGAAAATTTGTTCAGAAAATAATCGCCTCTGACAAATGACAATAAAAAGTCAAATATTCTTATTTTACATTTTTACTTTCGATCTTGAAGTTTTTAATTAATAAAGAATTGCTATTTTCCTTCTCGCATAACTTGAAAGTGTAAAAGAAAAAGGGAGGGAAAAGATGGTTTTAATGCCGGATTTTTAAAGTTGCCGGATTTCTGAATGCCGGATTTTTGAAATCATACTGTATATAGAATTTCACAAATAGATATTACAGAATTTAAAACTCTGAATATTAAATATTAAATAGAATAGAGTAATTGAGGGGAAAATATTTGATAATTAATTTTTGGAAGTGAAAAGTTTTTTCCCTTTACAAGTAGGATTTTTTTTTTTTTATTAAAAAATTAAAAATGTTTTTTCCAAATAACTATAGACCTCTGTTGCTATTAGAAAATAGCACTCTTTGTTGTTTTTGTGCAATAGTAAAACGTAACAGGTAATGTTACAGGTTTACCTTGATTACTGCGGTTAATTAATCCCGTGATGTTACCACACTAATTGAAACATACATTGAATGCGAAAAACTGCAAATAGACATCCACATACCACTTTCCAAAAACACAATATACAGAAAGTAGCTAAGAAGTTTAATAATGTGCTACTGTACTGTTTTAGATTTCTGTCAGAAATTACATATTAATACTTCATTTAAAATTTTCAGAAAAGTTTATTTAATTTTCACGAATTTTCAACATAATCGAACGATCTATTTAAATAAGTAACAATCGAGAAACATTGCAAAATCAATTTTAAATTTTAATTTTGTAGTACTGCAATTCTCTATAGAGAGTATTATAAACTATAGTTTATTGATGCTAGGTTATTTACATTAATTTTTAAATGTTTACGTAGTTTTATTGAAACTTATTGTGATAAAATTTGATTACTTCAAACTTACATACATATTAATTTATTTAAGCAAAAAATTGTCAATTTCTAATTGCATAGTTGTTTTCTTCCTTTTGGAATACATCTTGAGGTAACACAAAAGTTGATTTTCTAATCTTCGATGCAATGATGTCTAGTATATATCTATAAAACGCTGCTTGGGGATTTCTAATTTGTAAAAAGCTTATTAGAACCTTTTTAAGGTTATTTATTTATTTGGCGTTTCTTGGAAATTTCATTTTTAAAAATTCAGCGCTTGTCTTGATGGAAAATAGGGGATCACCCATTTTGTGCTTTGTTCATTAATTCATATTTTATCCAACTTAATCGCACTAACTAAAAATTGCACTAAATTAAACCGCACTAAGCGAAGGATTCTTGTATTTATAAGCGATCTACATGCATTGAAAATAAAATAAAAAGTATTAAAATAAAATTCCTTTTCACTGAATATTCATGCATATTTTTTTTATTTTGTGGAAATAGTAGAATACACAATTAAGATATATTTTATAACTTATTTAGCTTCATTGTGGAAATAAAGCATACTAAAACTGTTCATTCGATATAGAATTACAAGTAGGCATCAAGGAAATAAAATAAATTAAAAGAAAATTTTATCAGAAACAGTAAAAAAAAAAAAAAATATTCTACATTCGAATTAATTTTCTTTTAAATAAAAATGCTACTCTGTTTCATTAAGAAATTAAGTGTTTTCTGAGTCTTTCGATGATTAAAACATTAAATATACACTGCTCAAAACAATTAAAGGATATTTGAAGTTTTATATAAAATAAAGATATAAACGAAATTTTGTTTGCCGAAAATAGAAGAAGAGAATCACAAATGCAAATTTTTCTGGTTTTCAAACTATGGAGTATGCAAATTTTGAGTTCGACGTCAAAAACGTCGCTTCAGCGGCAGCGAATGAAATTTGACTTTCAACTGGATAAAAGAGAATGAAGACAAGGATGATCGGCATTCAGTGATTGCTTTGTTTCGATGAGTACGATGTCTCAGCGAAGTCATTTGACAGATTCAGAAGCTTTGAGAATTGTTGGTAGGTTAGAAGGGGAGCCAAACTCAAGCCGAAGTAGCGCAAGCCATTGGAGTGTCACAAAGTGTCATTTCCAGGATCTGGAACCGTTTTTTGGAGAGTGGATGTGCAGGCCGAAGACCAGGGCAAGGTCGTAGACGGGCAACAACGCCCAATGAAGATCGGTATTTAGCGTTAACAGCTCGGAGACACCGAACCATGAACTCTACTCTTCTCCAACAACACCTTCGCTCGGCTACAGGCACCACGATTTCAACTCAGACTGTCCGAAACCGGCTCCATGCTTTAGGTCTGTATGCTCGCCGACCGATGGTATGTGTTAGATTAACATCAAGGCATCGTCGCGACCGCAGGGAGTGGGCAACCGAGCATGTCAACTGGAGGAGAAATGAATGGAGCAATATTCTGTTTTCTGACGAGTCCCGTTTTTCTGTGCATCCGGATAATAGGCGTATTTTCATCTGGAGGGACCGTGGCAGTAGGAATAATCATGCGTTCGTGCACGAAAGTGTCAGATTTGGCGGTGGAGGAGTGTTGGTGTATGGTGGCATCTCCATTGACGGGCGCACTGACCTCTACATCATTCGAGATGGAGCTCTGACTGGTAGCCGATATAGGGATGAGATCCTCAGACATATTGTAGTCCCTTACGCTGCAGCAATCGGAGATAACTTCATTTTAAGGGACGATAACTGCAGGCCACATCGTGCAAACCTGGTGGAGAATTTCCTTTTCGAGGAAGGAATCGTTCGAATGGAATGGCCAGCGTGTTCTCCAGACATGAATCCAATCGAGCACGTTTGGGACGCTCTAGGAAGACGAGTTTCTGGCCGCCAACAACCCCCACAAACTCTCCAAGAACTGGAAAGAGCTCTTCTGGAAGAGTGGGGCAGAATACCCCAACTCGTCATTAATAGCCTCATTGAGTCCATGCCTCAAAGGTGTTCAACGTTGCTGGCCGCCCGTGGAAACCATACCCCCTACTGAAAATGATTTTCTTTGAAGAAAACACCTTTTCTTATTCTTTTTTCTCATATGCACAAATTGTGTTTTTTTTCTTTAGTACACAAATGCGCAATAAAATGCATTTTTTTCTGCCAAACATGTGTAATTTATTCTCATATAACCTACTATGTCTGTCGACCATGTATCAATCAGCTAAACAGTTTACCAGATACAAAATCCACCTAAAACTGCAATATCGTTTAATTGTTTTGAGCAGTGTATTTTTGCTTTAAGTGCTTAAATTCCATTGAAAAAATTGAATTGTATTAAAAAAAATATCTTCTCTTTTATCACTCGGTACTTTAAAAGAACGAAGGTAAAGCTTTAAAGCATTAAGATGATTCAGGCAACAAAAATCTCGGGTAAAAAATCCCATTTTTACCTTTTTAACTTAAAATATACGTTAGAGCTTTTATAGAAGAATGGCTCAACGTGAATGTCAATACGATAGTTAGATCAAAAGATATAACGTATTTTCTATCTGCAGTTGCTGCTCTTTCTTTCAGAAATTAAATTCAATTATTTCAGAATGTTAAAAAAAAAAATCACAAATAAACTGATATATCTAAATTTCTGTAAAAAATGAAATTACAACATTTTGTACAATATCCTTCAGTTATATATTCTTTAAATTGTTTTCAGGAATTTTAGTTTTAAGTGAAGATTTTGAAAATATGACTAACGCAAAAACCTTACTCATAAAAAATGAACTCTTTTCTTTTAAAAATTATAAGTTTTTAAATATTTAGTTCAGTAAATCCTAGTAAAAAATAATCTTTAGTCTGTTCTGTAATCAAAAGTTACACTAACATGATGTGTCCAACACAAAATTTTCTTTTATATAGATCAAATAATTTAAATGATTTAAATTGTACAAGAAATTACATAGATTCAGAAAATAGGGTTTTTTTTTTTAAATATATACTGCTCAAAACAATTAAAGGATATTGATGTTGTGGATGGATCTTACTGTCTGGGGAATTGTTTAGATGATTCAAACATGATCTACAGTCGTGTAGGCTATATCAGAATAAAAGTTACACGTTTGAAGAAAATATGCATTGTATTGAACATTTGTTTACAAAAGGAAAAAAAATACCCAATTTGTGCATATAAGAAAAAACGAATTAAAAAGTTATTTCCTTCAAAAGAAGATTGCTTTTCGTAGGAGATGTGGTTTCGCCGTACAGACAGCAACGTTGAACACCTTTGAAGCATGGAGTCAATGAGGCTATTAACGAGGAGCTGGGGTATTCATTCTGTACCACTTCTCTAGAAGAATTCTTTCCAGTTCTTTGAGAGTTTGTTGGGGGGTGGTAGCCGGCCAAAAACTCATCTACCTAGAATGACCCAAAAAGACTCTATTGGGTTCATGTACGGAGAACACGCTGCCATCCCAGTCGTCCATTAACATGAAGTCATCTCCAATTTCTACAGCGTAAGGGACTACAATAGGTCTGAGGATCTGATTCCTATATCTCTGGCCGGTCAGAGTTCGATTTTGAATTATCTGTAGGTCGGTGCGCCTATCAATGAAGATGCCAGCATAGACCATCGCTGCACCACCGCCAAATCTTACACTTTCTTTGAACGCAGGATTGTTTCTAGTGCCACGTTCCCTCCAGATGAAAATACGCCTATTAGTAGGATGAAGAAAACGGGACTCTTCAGAGAGAAGAATATTGCGCCATTCATCTTCCCATTGCACATGCAGTGTTGCTCACTACCTGCGGGGCAACGGTGGCTTGCTGTTAACATAGCACATGCCATTGGTTTGCGAGCATACAGACCTAGCGTGGAGCCGGTTTCGGGCACTTTAAGTCGAAACTACACTGTAAAAAAAATCTGTAAAGTTACTAAAGTTTTTCTAGGAAACTAGGATTCCTAGAACTTTTTATGTAACGGCAACAACAAAAATTCATGTAACAGACACACTTTTGCGCTGAAAATCAAAAAATCTGTAAGTTTACTAAGAATTTTTTAGGAAAATGGGATGCCTAGAACTTTTTATGTGACTGCAATATTTCATAATTTTAACTTTTAAAAATTGAGAATTTACAAATGAAATTTACAAATATTAATTTCATGAAAAAATGAACAAAAGTCTAAATCTGCTACAAAAACTAAATTTTAAAGAAAAGTAAGATTTTGTGTCCTGCACTACTTTAAAGAACGAATATTTTCGAAATTTTAAGAAGTTATCGAAAATAACGGAATATGTAAGTGTTCGTTTTAGGTGTTTTAATTTTATTGTATTATTTATTAAATTGAAAAATAAATCCTGTAACAAAACGCATCAAAAGTAAGAAATTTACTTCAAAAAAAGAAATAATTTGTTATAATAATTTTAAATGTATAATAATTTTAATGTAATAATAATTTAATGTATAATAATGTATAATATTTATTAAGACGATTAATAAACAAATTAAAATAATTAGGGACAAAACCCGACTTAATTTTAAAAAAGGAAATCTGATAAATATTTTTACAATAAGAAAGATAAAATAGACAATGATTTTTCTTTCATTATTGTGTAAAATTATATTCGAATAAATTTATCTAAAGTTCACGAGAGAAAAAAATATATTATTTATCTTTAAAATTTATAGGAAGTATTTTTAAAGGATGTATTTACAAAGCTAAATTTTATAACAAGAAACAGAAGCGTATGTAAAAGAGAGAAAGCAAATAGAAGTAAGAATATGTGAAATGGTTCATGAAGTGGGTCAGGATATTAACCCTCCGTCTACCAGACGGGTCCATTGGACCCGAAAGGTACATACAAAATATTCATTCAAACCAGAAATGTCTTTAAAATAAACTAAGTATATAAACCAGACAAATATAAGGTAAATAAATAAGTTAAATAGTTTTAAATAAAAATTCTGGTGTAGAACGTTTTATTAAAACTTGAATAAAATTCCCGGTAGATCTAGGGTTAAAATGTCGTGATCTTCCCTGAAATTAATATTTAGAGTATTCGACGATATTTCACTGTTAAAACACTATTCTTAAAAATAAGTAAATTGTACTAATTTTTGAGCACTTCCCGATCTTAAAATAGCTCCGAGTACTTAACTCTTAAATTTGAAAAAAGCATGTACTCATTTTTTTGAGTACATACAGGGATTCGAAAATAAGTATGTATAGAAACACACATACACTATAAGAAAAAAAAGCGAAATTACAGACAACCGACAAATCACCATTTTTAATTACGGTAATTTTGAATTGCGAAGAAGCGATTTTACAAAACATCACGCGTAGCGCGATTGAGTACAATATTGTATGGTGATAGGCAGGAAGATGGTTACGGAGTTTCTGGGGGAGGAGTTAAATGCATCAGTTCAATGAGGGACTTTGTTTATAACTAGTAATATAAACTAGTAATATAAAGGTTTCAAGTTGTGCTTTTGTTAATTTTTATTTATTTTTTATTTTTTAGAACTCTTTAGGTTTTTATTGAATTAGTTAAGTTAACTTATAATAAAGAATGCTTATTATCAGTTGTTTCGTAATTTTTAATTGTGAATTAGTTAATTAAATTATAATTACAATTAAGTTAAATAAAATTTAATTAATTTTTTATTACATATAATAAAATTTAATTTTAAATAAATTTGTAAATTCATATAAGCTATTTTTAATAATTAAATGAACGTTTATTAAAGTACTGTAACTCCTAAACTTACATTAAAGATACTTTTATGTTGGAACTTTAGTGACAGATAGATATGAAATTAGCAGATTAAATTTATTAGTTTTACCTTAAGGTTTTAAGTTGTGTCCTTATTAATGTGTTGTTTTTTTAGAGTTTTGTTTAGATCTTTACTGAATTAGTTAAGTTAATAAACAGTATTTATTAAATGATAATAAAAATTAATTATCAGTTGCTTTGTAATTTTTAATTGTCAATTAGATAATTAAATTATAATTACAAATAAGTTAAATAAATTTATTATTACATACAATAAAATTTAATTTTAAATAAATTTCAATAATTTTTTTTAAAAATTCATATAAGCTTTTTTTAAATAATTAAATGAACACTTATTAAAATGTTATAACTTTTAAACTTACATTAAAAATACTTTTATGTTGAAACTTTAATAACAGATAAGTATCAAATTAAAAGAATTAATCTTTTAAAAGTAAGCATTAGACTTCAACATGTATATTCATTATATAGTATTCAACAATTACTGATTCATCTGTAGTTATTAAGTAGTGGGGAATTGCCATTAACTAAAGATTTTCTTTTTAAAATAATTTTATTTAAATATATAGTTAATATTGATATTTAAATATATATAACTATATTAATTACTTTTTTTATTTTAATATATAATTAATATTAACTCCTTGGGGACGAGCTACCGGTATCCGTGCCCCGTAAGGTGCTCAGAATCAGTGATTATTCTCGCCAGTAAAATTGTATTGTAAATTTTGCCTTATCTAATCTCAGTGTTTTCCCTATTCAATTAGGCAAAAATTTCAGTTTTTAAAAACCGGTGAATAATTTATTTAGCCAACTGAATTATTTAATTTCAGGTTTTATTTAGTTTAATTTTTTCTGTGAATACATGGGAAGTTTATAACGTATTTTGTTGTTGTTGTTGTTGTGAAACTAAAAAATAATTTAAATATATTTAAAAAAGTAAATTTACATGACAAATTTTGCATTTTATGCCCTTTTGATTTAAAGAGATGGTTGAATAAACCTTTGTTTGAGCCCCTCTCCCTCCCCCACAGATAAAAGTATAAAACTGCAATTTATTTGCATGTCAATTTATGCAACAGTACAAAAAGATATAAACTGCTTGGTAAATTTAAAGAATTTATAATCCCGATTTAAGGAATAACTTTCGATGTCTAAAAAATGAAAAATTCCAAATTTTTTTCTAATATTTATAAAAAAAAAAATTCTGAATATGCATCTTGTAGTGCAGATATATTTACATGCGAAAATATACATTACAGGAGATATCTCAATTTCAATGTGATACTTCAATTCTAATTATAATAAAACAATAAAAATTTATTTTTATTTTGTGCTTTACTTAATTATTCTTGTGAAATACTAGTTTAATATGTTGATTTCAGTTTCATTCTTTAGTTATTCAAAATATGAGTTGCTTCTACTGAAAAAGTAATTATTTAAATTTTATTTAACAATCGAAAATATTAGTTTACGGATATTAACGAATATAATAATTTATAAACAAAATTGGTAGAAGAATATTAATGTTTATTTTTTAAGTTTATGTAAGGTTTTGTTATACATCACTAAATTATGCAAAACATATAGTCCCCTCCCTCTTTAAAAAATTACAAAAGATGAGATGATGGAAATTAATTATTTTTCATTCACCTTTTCAGTTAAAATATTAGTTTTCTTTTCTTTTTTTTTTAATTAATAAATACAATAAAATAATACAAGAATTGTTGTACTTGATTGCTTATTCGATCTGCTTCATATTAAATGATACTTGTATATATGAATTGTTTTCTTTTAAATGAATAAGATTCGTGTTGTATACTTTTTTTTTGTTGTAATCATCATTAAAAATAAAGCAAATATGAATATGCGAGTTCTGACGATTTTAGATCAACGAAGTGAAAGCTATCCTCTTCCAGCGAATTAATCCCCTCCTACAGTGAGGCGACCGACAAATCATTACTCGATATCGCTCTCAATCGCTTTACGCGTGATGGTTTGTAAAATCGCACCGCTGCCCGTATATGCCAATTTTCCTTGTTGCCAGCCTTTGATGTTGGCGTAAAGTTCGTCACTGTCGTTTGATTTTTGGTCACGTATCTAGTTAGTTCTCACTAAAGTTTTTCTTTCACTTTTCTTGATAGCGGGTTCTCTTTCCATGGTTACTTAAATTATGGGGATAGCTGTTATGTATCTTGGTTGCTGTGTTTTCTTCTGTTGTCCCAATCTGATCTAGTTAGAATTTTCGTGAGATGACTTGTGTATAATTTTCACATATGTTGGTAGTTGGTGTCACCTATCTTAGTTGTTGTTGTCACAATCGAGTGTAGTTATCGAGTTCTTTAGACATCTTGTTTACTCGTCGGTTGTTGATTTCTTCGTGCACTATAGGATGGAGCTTGTTGGTTGGCCTTTATTTCGTCTATTCTTTTTAGAGTCTCATAAAGTAATATTTACATTTTTATTTATTGACTTTTGTTTCCTGTGATTTGAAGCTCAAGGACTATAAGTTCATCAGATTAATTTGTTATGATGTCTATTATCGCTTCGTTTGTACTAGTGAATGGGCTCGTGGACAAATAGCTTATTACTAAAAGACTACCACACTGCTATAGCGCAAGTAAATCAATTTTTATGGTGCACCTAGATGCTGGCTTTTTATTTATTTTTTATTTATTGTGCATATGGAGCTTTCTTTATGCAGAAAATGCATAGTTTTTTAATGTCTCCCCTTTTTTCGTTGAGTAATAGAAAGTTCTATTTATTGCTATTTATTTTTTTCTCTATGCTCTGCAATAGATTGCTATTGCTACTGGAGTAATGGTGTGTGATTGGAGGGAAGAACTTGTTTAGTTTTGCCTCAAGTTAGCGTGAAATTAGGTTTATGTGATCTATAAGCTATCTGATCACTCATTTGGAATGCTTGGAGGTGTTTCTTTTGAGCTAGCTGCTTGTGCCAAAGTTGCTCGTTTCTTGGTGTTATGTTGATAACATGGAGTGCTTGTGTGAGTGGACAAGTTGTGAGGTAATATGTGAAAGTTTTCATCAGCCCGCACTCGCATTCTGGCGTTTCCAACAGTGCAAATCTGTGCAGTTATGGTGGAAAGGCGCCATGGCCTGTGTAGATTTGAGAAAGTAGTTTGCAGAACTATTTGCAGAACCATTTTAAATTTTTGTATATTATTACGCATAAATATTTAATTTGTTCTTTGGCCTCTAACTTTTATCCGTTGAATTCTATGCCCTCTATGTTGAATGAGTTTTCGGTTGGGAGATTCCTTGTGTGTCCTCCGTTTAGGTACAATAATTCTGTTTTGTCCCAATTTAATGTTAATCTAACATATGATATCCGCTCGTTAAATTATTTTATTTGCTAGTTTTGCAATTTTTTCTTTTGTTTTTCCTCTTAAGATTAGCATAAAGTCGTCCGCGAAAGCCTGAATCCTGACACTTTTAACCCATTGCTTCTTATGTGCTGTGTCTATTATAAGCAGTCACAGTAGTGGATCTTGGCGGCTGCCTTGTACGCAGCCACCATATGTTTGTTTTGTTAATTTTATACCATGAACTTCTAATGCTACATATCTATTTTACAGAAAACTAATAATCCCATTAATTAAATATGTGGGGCATTGAGACTGTTTTGGATTTTTAGTAATTATCGGCCATCATATTGTCAAATGCGCTCTGAAATCCATAGGAATTAGCAGTGTTTGATATTTTCCGCCTTTTTCTTGTTTAATTTTATTAACCCATTACCCGTTGACGTTCGTTCACGCAATGGTCAATGCACATATTTAAATTATTTACATACTCACCACTATTTTTCAATAAAAAAATTGGCCTTACTAAAAGACATAAAATTTTAAGATCATTTAAATCGAAAATATTTTCAGAGATTGTGGTGGCAAACGTCGGTCAGCTAAAAAGTTGAAAAACTCAACCGTAAAGTTTAGGCGGTTAATGAATTAATAAGTTCATCTAGAGCTTCTTTTGCTGATATTCTTTGTTTGAACTCGTATTGTTTGTCGCTCCAGATATTGCTATTTGTAAGGTGGTGGTTGATTCTGCCGTGGATAGGTATGCTGGTAATAGGCATATTGGTCTGTAATTTTTTACCCGCCTTGTGAAATAATACTACTGTGGCTATTTTAAAAGATTTTCTGAAATAGTTAAAGTTGGGGCATGTGTTGAATAATGTTAGTAAAATTTGTGACGCTCCATTGTGTATTCTTTTAATTCAGTTATAATCTATCTAATCGTACCCTGTTCGTGCCTTGTTCAGTTGTATATTTCTGATTATTCTATTTAATTACTCTGATTATTCTATTTGTTACCTTGGGGCTTAAGTAGTTAAATCTCAGAGGGGCTGGTATAAGTTTATGTTCTATTGACTGGCCGGTAAGATGCAGGCTACTTAGGAAGTGATTAAGAGTTTCTTTTATTGTTACTGATTTATTGGCTGATAAGATGTTTACAAAAAAGTGGGAGAGGATTCTACTTTGTGTCGATATATTAAAAAGAGAGAAACAACGTTTACAAAACACAAAATAAGTAATTAAAAAAAAAACATATAGCTATTTCGAAGCCTCTAACGCTTCATCATCAGTGCTTATAAATTAAAGATAAAAATAAAATAAAACTGTGGAATAAAAGAGGGGGGGGGGAGACAGAGTCAGAGAGGCGCATCTCACATCCCGATCGTCAACGGCGAAAAGAAAATCACTGTTGACAAACAGTCACGGAGTCGGTCTCACGCGCACACAGGGAGACCAATCAAAAACTGCCCAGATGCTGCGGGAGAGTTCAAACAAAGCGGAGAAAAGGGGGGAGGGGGAACAGGACGAATTAAAGAAAATTAAGCCATAACTTTGAAAAATTGGGCGTTTTGGACAAATCGTTTACTAAGCTGTTCGAATTTTTCCATATGTGGTAGGCTTCCCAAAAGTCAAGATCGTAAATTGATAGACATTTCTGTATAATTGATTCTTCGGAAAATTTAAAATTATAATTGTTGGATCAACAATGATTAGCAATAGCAGAACGCTTGATGTCACAATTTTCAACACAAGTTATGCTCCCCTAAACGGACCTTAAGGGGTCTTTTCGTTTGACCAATGTACATTTTATTGCATTCGCAATATATATTGTAAATACCCCAATGTGAAAAACCCCAATTGGATGTTTCAGATTTGTGAACTGAATTTTGTTAAAAAGTGTATAAACTACCTTAAAATCAAATTTTAACAAGATTTTAGAAATTTGATGGCTTATTTTCGGAAAATATGGAAGTATAATTAATTTTTTTAAATTTCCATTGCCGACAGTGTTAACTTTGGAGTGAGAACGTTTACTTAGTTTATTATCAATGGTATCTATGATTTCAACTGTAAAACCTCGATCAATGGCAATGGATATAATGTAATCTATTTGAGCTTTTAGTAAACTCTCGGAAGAACACATATTTAATGCCCGATAGACATAAGCGTTAAACAAAATTTAGTTCACAAATTCTTCAATGATATCTGAATCTACCGAGCCTGTCCTGAAAATAACATTTGTAGCTTTGATGATTTTTATATTGTATGTATAGTTCAGAAAACTCTTCTTCAATGTAACAGGACCTCGAAATGATTCTGTACTTCCAGTACTCCCACTAACTTCAGAGTTTAATAGGGGCCTGATTATAGATAATTAATAACAATATATATAAATGTATACTATTGAAAAATATCCTTTGTATATAGCAAATTAAAATTCATATACCAATGTCATTTTATCTAACATTCTAAATTTTTAATTTGTCCGAAAATATGCCTGAAATAAAAGAGCTAATTAAGTGCTATACAAAATGTGTCATTTTCAACATATGATATTTTTTAGGAGTTAGTTAGGGCTTTTCAATAGATTTAAATATTTACACATTTTAAAATTTATGTTTATCTTGTCATGATATAGTAGCACTTTTAAACATTTCGAATTAGTAGGCTATTTTTTGTTTATGTTTTCTCTGCCATTTTTGTGCTCTGAAAACCTTGGACAAAATTTGGAATTCTAAGTTGAAGGGTGACAGTGAAATAATTCAAAGATGTTCATCTTTATCTTTTAATACCTAAAAACGTTTTCTGACTGCCATTTTTAGGTAATTTTATAGATTTCTAATACTATTAAAATTAGATAAATAACTTGCTAACTTTTACAACATGCTTTTATACAAGTACTTCAAAAAAATAAATTCAATAAATAAATTAATATGAATGAACACTACAGAACAGGAATTCTCCTTTTTCAGAATTTAGTGTCGCCCCCGATGACAAAAATATATATATTCATGTGAAACCCCTGCGATACTCTTGCATATCTACGTAAAATTAGTTTGATAAACTCAAGCTTTCAACTTTACTAACCTTCAGTTATTGCGGAGAACAACTGCAGTGCAGTCATGGTGGTGAAGTGGAAGTCAGCACTTAGTAAACATTGGAAAGAATTTCCCGTTCAAAATATATCAGAGGCAGCATATTCTTCAAATGCGTTTATTGGAAACACATCTCATAACAGTTCCATTAGGCAATCAATCGGCTCTCAAAAATTAGCTGTAGTATTTCATATTAAGCTCTATGATGTTAAAGGCATTGGAATCTCACAATTTAAAAATCATACCACCATGTGACGGGTTGTTAGTAACAACACAAAAATGTACGCAAATCTCCTCTCCAAGCGAATGTAAGATATTAAATACTAAAAAGAACACAATCGGTTACATATCAATTAACCAACTCAATGGAGAGAGGGGAGGAACGGGTCGGAAGGATACGCCAGAGATAGACTAAAACGTAGAAAAGAGGAGGGTTGCGCACAACGTAGCTGAGCGAACTTAATACTACTTATCGGCGGAAGTTTTATAAAGTAAACAGCCTAGCCCGCGAAGTTCTCGCAAGGACCTCTGGGATATGGAATGATATTTCAATAAAGATAAAATGGTATTAATAAAATCTTCCAAAGAAAAAAGAATTTAATATCTCAAAATGTGAAAGCATAAAGTAATTTGGTGGGTTTTTACAAATAAGTGCATTATTTAGCAGATTAAGGTTTTAGAATAAGAAATAAAGGAATGCGCTGAATTAAAGCCATGGTATTACAATATTAAAGATATTATTAAAAGGCAGGTAAAAAGGTAGATATTCTAAGAATTTGGAATAAATTAACAAAGATAAAAGGACGAAAATTCTGTAGTTTCACGGGAGTTTTCTGTAATTCAGTCTTAAGACTTAAAACACGCGATTTTATTTTATGTAAAACGACATCATCCCCACCCGCTGAAGAATTCCTCAGTTACGATCCAGTCATAAACAAAATCTTCAATAAAGTATGCATAGGACGTCACTAACTCAGAATAATACAGAAATCCAGCAAAAATAAATCAGCAAAAAACTCAACAAAAAAAAATCGGCTATCTAATTATTCATATGCCGTCCTTTGTTTGTAATATTAATATAGGTACTTAAAATTAAATTTAGTTTATAATAGCTCCATGTTTTATCAGAAATCATTCATTTATACTTTTTTCAAAACAGAACATATTTTGATTACAGTTTTTTCAGTTTTTATGGGAAAATGGCAACACAAAGATATAATTGCTATTTTCTAACTATTTTTCCTTTACTTTCTACAAAAATGGAGTACTTGAGTTCCCAACAAAAAACAAAAGATGCTAAAAACTAGAAAAAAAATAATAATGTCTCAAAAATAAATTGAGATGCAGTTTTCAAATTGCATTTAAAAATACTTTTTTTTCCCCAATGCAACAGTATAAAAATTGAAAATGTGCGATGCTCAGAAGTTAAAAAATTGCAGTAGTGTATTTAACAGTATAATGATACATCTGCTTTGTTTTACGGCTGGATTATACAACGGAACGTTATTTTTTGGAGACGACACTCTAATAACTGGGTGAAAGAAATAGTATGCCATTGTCTAATAAATAAATAAGTAAAAACATTGGTCTTTTAAAGCAAAAACATAGTAAGTTATTGTTTAATAAATTGAAATTCTTGAGAAATCATTATTCGCAGAACAGTGCACGCAATATATTTATTTTAGTAATACTTTAATATTTTAACTCCAGGAATTTTTCATTTTACGTCCGCTGCTTTTTAGAAGAGATAAGAGAAATAGAAATTTGAATTAATAATACGATCGCAACAGCTTTCAGGAGAAATAACAAAGAAAAATGGATTCAAAAGATTATCGAATGACACAAGAAAAATTTAATGTATCTGTCAAATATGCATTAAAAGAACTCATCTGCATTCACATTCCATCTCGCGGGATTGGAACGTTAAAAACAATATCTGACTGTCAATTATTTTGTCATTGAAAAAATTTAATTATTTTCCCAATGGAAAATCCATTAATAATTGCAAAATTTAATGTTTCCATTAATAAAAACAAACAAACAAAAAATGAATAGCTTTTCATAAAGTAATATTTAGAGAATAAATAATCAGATACCTCATTGTTTATTTTATTATTCTATTTTACTTATGTCAACATGCATCCTTAGGGACTGAGACAGAAGAAGATTTATAATAATAGCTTTATGTATAAAATAACATTTTAAAGCTGGAAAACAAAAAAATATGGTAATACATTGTAAAGAAAAAGAAATATAATGACAAAGTTTGCTAAACTAAAAAAATAAAACTAAAAAACACATTTAAAAATTTGTACGCTAAATGAAATTAAAAGGACTGATTCATCTATACTAATATTATAAAGAGGTAAAAATTGTTTATTTGTAGGAGGTAAGCTCTGGAACTACCGAACCGATTCCAAAAGTAATGATATCAAAAGGATGGTGTTAGTCCAACTTAGAACAGAGGCTATATCTTATATACATGCCACTGGCCAAAAGGGGGTGCAGGAGCAAAAAACGTTCTAAAAATGCGATTTTTGTGTTACTGAAGGGCCTATAAACATGAAGTTTGGATTGGCAGTTACTTATAAGATACTAATGATCTCTAAGAACATTTCTTAAAAAATTCGAAATTTAAAAGGGTTGAAAATGCGCAAAAAGCGTTCTAAAAAACGTTCTAAATAGCGATTTTTACGCAATCTCATTACGTACCAAACCGATTTCAAAACTAATGGTGTCAAAATGATGGTGACAACCTTTGCTCTAACATAGGCTACATTTTATGTCGGTGCCACTGCCCCTAAAGTGGGTGCAGGAGCAAAAAAACGTTCGAAATTGCGATTTTTGTGTTACTGAAGGCCCGGATACATGTAATTTGGCATGGTAGTTACTTATTATATAAAAATTATCTCTAGAAACATTTGTTAAAAAATTCGAAATTTAAAAGTGGCGAAAATGCGCAATAAGCGTTCTAAAAAACGTTCTAAATGGCGATTTTTATGCAATCGCAAGAAGTACTAAACCAATTTCAAAAATAATGGTGTCAAAATGATGGTGACAACCCTTGCTCCAACATAGGCTACATTTTATGTAGGTGCCATTACCCCTAAATAGGGTGCAGGAGCAAAAACACGTTCGAAAATGGGATTTTTGTGTTACTGAAGGGCCTAGAAACATGAAATTTGGAACGGTAGTTACTTATAAGATATAAATGATAACTAAGAACATTTCTTAAGAAATTCGAAAATTAAAAGCGGTGAAAATGCGCAAAAAGCGTTCTAAAAAACGTTCTAAATGGCAATTTGTACGCAATCTCAGAACGTACCCAACCTATTTCAAAAGTAATGGTTGGAAATTGATGATGACAGCCCTTGCTCCAACATAGGCTCTATTTCATGTCGGTGTCACTACCACGTAGGGATTGCAGAAGCACAAAACGTTCTAAATTGCGATTTTTGTGTTACTGAAAGGCCTAGAATCCTGAAATTAGGCAGGGCAGTTATTTATAAGATACAAATTATCTCTAAGAAAGTTTCCTAAAAAATCGAAATTTAAAAGGGATGAAAATGAGTGAAGAGCGTTCTAAAAAACTTTCTAAATTGCGATTTCTAAGCAATCTCAGGAAGTACCGAACCGATTTAAAAATTAATGGTGTGAAAACGATGGTGAGAGTCCTCGCTCCAACATAAGCTGTATTTCATGTCGGTGCCACTGCCCCAAAGTGGTGAAGGAGCAAAAAACGATCTAAATTATGTTTTTTGTAATACTGCAGAGGCTAGCAAATTGAAACTAGGCATGATAGTTACTTATAAGATATAAATGATCTTAAGAACGTTACCTATTTAATTGGAAATTTAAAAGGGGTGAAAAACGTTCTGAATTGCGATTTTTACGTAATCTCAGAAAGCTACCCAACTGATTTCAAAAGTAATGGTTGGAAATTGATGATGACAGGCCTTGCTCCAATATAAGATCTATTTCATGTCGGCATCACTACCACCTTGCGGTTGCATTTTAAAAAACGATCTAAATTTGATTTTTGTTATACTGAAGGGGCTAGCAACTATTTTTGGCATGGTAATTTCTTATGAGATGTAAATGCTCTCTGAGAAGAGTTCCTTAAAAATTTGAAATTTAGAAGGGGTGAAAAGGAACGAAAAGCGTTCTAAAAACGTTCTAAATAGCGATTTCTACGCAATCTCAGGAAATGTGAACCGATTTCAGAAGTAATGGTTTAGAATTGATGGTGACAGCCCCTACTCCAACATAGCCTATATTTTACGTTGTTGTCACTACCACCTGGGGGTTACAGGGGCAAAAAATGTTCTAAATTGCGTTGTTGTGTTTCTGAGGTGGTCTAACATTTTAAATTTGGAATGGTAATTACTTCAAAGTTGCAAACGCTTTCTAAGAATTGTCGAAAGAAAATTCCAAATTTAAAAGGATGAAGCGAGAGAAAAACGTTCTATAAGCGTTCTAAATTAACATTTTTATGCAATCGTATAAAATACGTAACCGATTTCAAACATAATGGTTGCAAATTGATGGTGATAGAACCTGCTCAAACATAAGCTATATTTTATGTCGGTGCCACAACCCCTAGAGGGTTGCAGGAGCAAAAAGCTTTCTAAATTGCGATTTCTGTGATACTTAAGAGGCTAGAAGCTTTAAATATAGCACGGTAGTTAATTATAAAATATAAATGTCCTCTAAGAACTTTCGAAAATAAATTAGAAATTAAAAGGGGTGAAGCCAAGGGAAGGAACGAAACGCATTCTAAAAGAGTTCTAAATTACGATTGCTAAGAAATCTCAAGAAATAATAAACCGATTACAGGAGTTATTGGTTGCGAATCAAGAGTGATAGTCCCTGATCCTATACGGTCTATATTTTATGCCAATGTCACTATCACCTGGTTGGCAGGAACAACAAGAAAGCCTTTGGAAACATCTAACTTCCGTTTTCTATAGAATATTAGGAAATACCAACCGATTTCAAGGTTAATGTTGGTAAATTAATGGTGACAGTCTCTGTTTCAACATTTTTCGAGACATTCCATTTCAACTCTGTTTCGGCATTTTATGTTGGCCCACTAACACAGAGACTAGACTGTTAGACAAGAAGCTTGGAATTTGACATGATGGTTAATTTTAAGATTCAAATGTGTTAAGAAGGTTTCTGAAAAATTAAAAACTTCAAATGAATAGTGAAATGAGCATAAAAGTCTCAAAATACTTTCTAAATTATCATTTATTTGGAATTAGGTTTAGTTCTTCCTATTAATTAAAATCTCATTTCTGTCTATTGCAATTTAGTCAAACTGTGGCTTAATTTGTAATTTTTGAATTATTGCAAAAAGTGTTCTTTTAATAAAAAATAGTCATGCAAATATCACTTGGCATATTTCAACTATTACGCGAGCAAAGCCGCGGGGTTTGCTAGTTCTTTATAAAATGCATTTATCAGGAAATTTTCTTGATTAGTTAAATATTTATAAATATATGCTTTTTTAACGATTAATTGTAAAAAGGCTGCCATTGATTACTTAATCACATGCAATCGATTCCTGAAGGTTCAATTAATTTCTTATAGTATAACGTATAATACTTCAAAATGAGATTCAAAATATCGGTCGTGAATATTTAACACTATGTTAACGACGAAGAACTGTTTTAACATCTTGAGATCTGAAGAAAAAATAACACAACAAATACACATTAATTGCTATTCGACAAACAAAATAACACCACAGATGACAGAAAGAACCCCTTTTCTGAAATTAATACTTTAGTAGACTGATAATTTAGTTTCACAAATATGAATCTAAAATTACTAGCCCCTTTAAAATATCGAATTAATTATCAATAACCTAATATCACGCAATAACAAATTGGAAGGATTTCAACAAGTGAGTGACCTACAAACCTTCAAAATGTTAAAGTTAAAGGGTTAAAGTTAAATAATTATCATAATTTATTTACTGTCTTGGCCACACTGCCTTGAAGACATCTTGGAAACTCAGATGAAAGTAACATTTATTTTACAAAATCAGAACTACCATTTATTGTCTTTGTTCCAATTTAATAAACGGTCAGCTATATGGAAGTAAAGTAAAAATTTTAAAAAATCAAACAGTTTACTTTTTATGATTAAAAGAATAGAGGTCCACATTTGTGTATCACAGGTTTGAAAAGGTTAAATGTATGAGTATTTGTCGAAAAAAAAAACAAAAAAACAACAACAAAACAAAAGCAAAAAAAAAAAAAACAATATTGCACTTGGCACTTTTATGCTCATATTCACCATCTACCTCAATTTAAAAAATCCCGGTCGAATGCTCAAATGAAATTACCGATTAACCTGATTGGAACTGATAGTAGACGAAGTCCCATAAGATTAATGATCAATACCATCTGAGCATTGGACGCAGGTTTTCTTGGTTAGGTACATGGCGAATACGAGCATCAGAGTTCTTTGACAGCAGAAAACAATCTCCAATATCTTGAAATTGTTGAAAATTCACAATTTATGCTATTATGAATATCCCAACTTGAAATTTATGGACAGGCAGTACTGTCTAGACGTTCTATAAATTTTAACTTTTCAATATAGAACAGCTATTTATTAAAAGCTTGAAGAGGGATCGTGGCAATGACGAAAATATCGAAAATAGAGGAAAATAAACCTTACTAAAAGGATGAACCATATTATGTGTTATAAATCAATAGAATACGTAAAACAACAGATTATAAGGGGGATGGTCGTTATCAGTGCGAAATAATGACGTAATTACGACGACAAGATGATGTTGAAACCTGCTTTGTGATTAGTTATACAAAATAATGAAATAAACACTGTAACTTAATTTTTATAAAGAATATTATACCTTTTATATATATGAAATTTTATACCTTCTAATTTTTCAATATTTTATGTTTTGCAATAATGTATCAGAATTTTATAGCCGTTATTAAAGTGTTAAAAATTGCATGAGATAAGAAACCCATAAAAATATATTACTTTTTCAATTTTCTTACCGTCCCTTTACGCATAAAATTGCTAAGGGATTTTTGTTACTATAACTAATTTAATGTACCCATTAATTAAAACAGAATAAAATAAACTGTGTATCACTAGAATTATTCTCTGGTTACTGCTGCTAGTTTATTTAATTTTATTCCGTGAAATCAAAAGCAATCGTACAATCTGATCTGCCATCCTTCTTAAATTCTCTTTAAATTCCAAACAGGACGTTTAAGAAATAAAATTTGTCTCTAATCTTGAAAAGCCACGAGCCAATTTATCTTCCAAAGACAGTCTTTCCTTTCTTACTAATCTAATTCACTCTCCGATTTTGTATCTGACTCTAATTTGCATAAATGTTTCCCTTTAACGTCTGCAGTTGAATGGAAACTCTTAAAATAATAGAAAATTAAAGACTATCTAAATGAACCGCTCTAATATTTTATGAAATAAAATGATAGAAATCTAAATCATTCTGATCCGACGAATGCTTAATACTGTGAATATAAATCAGATATTCAAAGACCTTTTGCATGTCTTGAATTCCAATTTAAGACGACCGAAAAATATCCCAGTTTATGATTAATGATATTGAATTATAATAATAAAAAAAGCAAGGTTATTTTTATAAAAAAATATTTTTATGTTTCAGGGTTATTGGATTTTCCATTATTTGCAATCAATGCATTTAGTATAAAAATATTAATTATTACAATGATTACTATTAAAATATTCAATATCACAGTGTTAGATATACAGCAGATCAATAAGAGAATATATTCTTTTGAGCTGCATTAAGAAATTTTAGATTTCCCAATCATTGGGCATTTTAAATTTTGCATTATTCTATTTAGTGAGAAAAAATACTAATGATTGCTATGAACATATTACAAATAACAAAACAAGTAAAAAATAAATTTAAAAAGTCAAAAAACCCGATTGCGTAAAAAGCGAACTGGTTAATTATTTCTCATCAATGTGAAACTATTTTTTATATTACTTACCTATTTTTTTATTTACTTCTATTGATGACTTTTAAGATGTGTTTAATTGTTAATTCCTATCTAAAAACAGTTTTGATGAGGCCTATAGATGTCTATGATGGTTAGAGTTGCAGTAAAGCTAGCGATCTTACCTACACAACTTCCAGGTTGTATAATATTTAAACAGAGCTTCTGATTGTAAAATAGTCAATGAAACATCGTCTTCATTTTGAAAGACCTATCCAATGATATGCCACTCAATAATGTGCGTAATTTTTTCGTCTCTACCGCCATTTTGAATTTATAAAAACAAAACTTACCCTATAACCATCGGAAGGTTTAGACGAATCGATAGAGACCTCATTTATTAAAATCCATCCGGCCGTTAGGATGTTTCGAGGGTGTAAAGAAATCCACATACCCAGATACGCGTGAAACACATAACCCTTCTTGGCAGTCGGGTAAAAAGATATGATATAATACAACCTGTGAACTTTCTATAACGTAATCCTGTCTTTAAAGTAGCCATACTCAACCTGCGGCACACCGACTTTTTATGTGTGGCCCGAAACATTAATTCTATATTTTAAAAATTAATTCAGATGTGCATAAGAAGTACTTAAGATCTTAAATGTTGCTTCACATATTTTTATAAATTGACAAAATATGCCTTAAGCTAATGTCAGACGGACATCTTTTTGAACGCTTTTTTCCTTACGTATTATTCCTACACAATGCCGCTAGCACTGTGTAGGGATAATGCGTAAGGAAAAAAGCGTGCAAAAAGACGTTCGTCTGACATTAGGCTTATTATTCACAATTAATTTTAAATTATGTTAAAACTTCTGAAATGTCGATTGCCTAGTCAAAAGTTCTTTTTAAATGTAGTTGTATTTGCACTACAGTGGTGTATATACATTTCTTAATTTTCAACAGTAATCAAACATTATTGCAAATTAATAAATGCACTGTGTGTTTCTATATTTAAAAAAAAATAATAAAAAGTTTTGTATTGAGCAAAATGCTGATTTATTAGAAAAAGTCTCCTGATTTTTTTTTTTTTTTTTTTTTTTTTTTTAATCTAAAAATTCTGCATTCTTATATTATTACATAATTTATTATTATTATTTTATTCTTATTTTATTGCTAATACTGTTTTTTAGGATTGAATATTTGTCGCGGAAGAAAAAGGTACCAAAAATCTTAACAACTGTTTCCAAACAAGAACCTTCCAGGCGTATTTTTATAACATTTGCAACTGAAATATATCACAAAGTTTATTGTTCGGAAATAGTGGTGTTAATATTTTTGGTAACATTTCTTCCAAACGTTCAAACCCACTGATAATACGAGGATGGATCCAAATTACCAAAGTAATAAAAAAATATTTATTAACAATAGGCAGAAAAGGCAAAAGGGAATTAAGAGGTATAGTTGATGATTAGTTTTCCACATAAGCACCACATCTACTCTTAAATTCCTTGAAGCGTCAGAGTAGTTGAAATGGCAAGACGTTTATAAAGTGTTCTTCTTGTGCCACTTTTATAAGGTTAAGGGAAGTCATCCAACGTAAACGCCTTGGCATATTAAGTGATGGTGTCATCCTCCTGCATGACATTACCAGTCCCGTACTGCTCGCCAAACTGAAGAATCGGTGCAAAGGTTCAAGTGAGAAGTCTTGAGCTAAACACCTCCCCACCCCAAAAATACTGTCAAAATTTGGCAACCATTGACTATTTCCTGTTTCCGAAATTGAAGGAAATACTTATCTGAAACAAGGTTCTCTTCAGACGGTGATGTGTAAACTTGCCGAGAAATGGCGCAGCGGGCTAGGGCGTGATTTCTACCAAGCTGCGTTAAACAAGTTGGTCCTGCATTCAGATGAATGCCTAAACATATTTGGTAATTATATGAAAAAGTGATCGACAAGTATACCTCTTAACTTTATTTTGTATTTTCGGTCTATTGTTAACAAATATTTTTTTATTATTTTTATAACCTTTTCATTAGGATCCATCCTTGTATTAAATTTGTTATACTTCTTTGTTATACTATTTATGTTATCTTACTATTTTAATTACACTTTTATGTGTGTTGTGGCCAGTCTAGAAAAAAAAAAGTTCAGTATGGCTGCTTTAGAGGATTTTCCCCCCATTCCTGCAGAAAGAATGCCATACCAAAGGGAGGGGAGGGGAAAAGGACCTGATGGAAACCAGAATAAAACCAATTTTTTGACGAGTTTCACTGTAATGTGTACAAAAAATTTGTAATGAACAGTTGAAAGCAATTTTATGTATGACTGCATTTTTCATATAATAATTCCAAGATTAATTGAGTGGATATGAGTGGTGCCATAAGATTACACAATACTTACTAACACGCTATGGAAATTAAAGACATAAAAATATTTCTTCGTCATGACGTTTTAAAGGTCTATTTAAAAATTTAATAAATTTTTAAATATAAAAAATTTAATAACAATATATATTTGATTGAAAAGTAATAACAGTATATATTTTATTACAAAGTTTCTGAGGCCTCAATCGTTATTTTTGTTGTAAAAATCATATTTACAGTCGAAAACCAGTGATATTCAATAGCTCAGATCAATTCATTATTATCCTCTTTCATTCTTAGTTTTAATTTTAGAGCAGCATAAAATTACGTATTATATAATTCAGTAAAACCTCCGAAAACGAAATTGCTATAGACTAGGAAAAAATCTGTTTTATATACGTTTTCGTTTTAGCAGGTAAATTTTTATGGCATTCCTTTCTAGAATCATAAATTTTTCCCCTTTAAGACATGAATTCCGTTGTATACAGGTTCCGTTTTCGCAGGTTTTATTGTATTTTAATTTTGTATTTTACCACCTTATACCTAAAATATGAACATGCGAAATATCCGGTATTTGGCAGAATACTATTAAATAGTAATCCGAATGATAAAAAAATGGTTGAATAAACCGAATGTTGAGCAATGGTCGATCAGCGGAACTGAATCCTAAAGAGCGATTTCCGAAAATTACATTAGTATTTGCAGAAAAAGCAAAAAATAACATAAAAAGAGAAAAGTAAAATTGTAGAACTTTTATTTAGATTGATTTGTGCGAAAGTTAAGTATTCTACTTTGAAAAATAAAGGAAAATATCCTAAGACTAGCAATTGGTTGATCTTTGTTGCAATTATCTCCACTCACTTCTAATATATTGTACCATTTCGAATGTATATTCTCCGTTTCCTTATTATTCATTCCTTTATGGTTATTCTAGAAATATACACTGCTGGCCATTAAAATTGCAACACCAGGAAAGAATGATCTGACGAACGTCAAAATCACATGAAAGGAAGAAGAAGTTAGAATATGCAAATGATTAGTATTTCAGCGCATTTAAACGACACAGGCGGGAGAACCAACATCTGCAGCACTGCATAAAAGAAAAGTTGCGTACTGGATTTCTCATTCGGAAAGCGCACTGTAAGGCCGGCGTTTGCTCAAAATATCGTATTATGTCTCGAATAATAATAATAAATGCTTACCAGCAAGTGTCGGAAATCGATAGAGGCAGGATCATTGCCTATCGAGAGTGTGGATTATCGTTCCGTGATATCGATCGTCGCACTGGTCAAAATCCAACCACTGTCATGATGGAATCAATGGGTTGCTAAGGGTCATACTGAACGGCAGGCAAGATCTCAACACCCTCCCATGACTAACACCTGAGAGGACAGACATATTGTAAGGTCGGCCCTGCGAAACCGTGCAACCACATCACGGACTATTAGTCAGAAAATGGGTATGTTTGCAGCGCGTCCAGTATCAGCTCGTACGATGCAACGACATTTGCAGCAGCATGGACTGTCAGAACGGCCACCATTACTGTGGCATCCCTTGACAATGCAGCATAGAGGGAGACGTCGACTCTGATGCGTCAAACGACAAAACTGGATACAGGAGTGGCACAATATCGTCTTTTCAGACGAGTCCCGGTTCTGCGTGGAGTATTCTGATAGCCGTATATGTGTCTGGAGGCTCCTAGGAAAATGCTCGTCGCCTGCTTACATTCGATATCGGCATAGGGGCCCTGCACCTGGTGTGATGGTTTGAGAAGCCGTTGGCAACGTGACACGCGCATCTTTTCTTCGAATCAACGGTAATTTGAACGTAGATCGGTACATTTCTGACATCTTACGTCCAGGGGTTGTGCTTTGAATTCGAGGCCTGCCAAACGCCATCTTCCAACAAGATAACACAAGACCACATATTGCACGTCATGTTCTGACCTTCCTCGATACACAGGATATTCGATTGCCGCCCTAGCCTGCATGGTCTCCAGATCTGTCACCCATTGAAAACGTGTGGTTATGGATTGCTGAGAGTCTAACCCGCCACCCCTCTCCGGCTAATACGGTTGATGAAGTGTGACATAGACTTGAAGCAGCATGGAATGAGTTACCCGTTTCTGTCATCCAAGCCCATTTCGACTCCATTTCAAACCGGCTAAGGGCCATTTTAGCTGCCAGGAGGGACAGCTGTTTCTACTAATTTGGCACCCCTGTAAACCCCAAAACTGTTTACAAATTTAATAATTTCGTTTTCATGCCATACACTTTGCGTTCAATAAATATCCCTTTTTATATTTTCTTTCTTTCATGGTGTTGCAATTTTAATGGCCAGCAGTATATATATATAATTCAAACCGCATAAGAGTTTTTGTTTCGGTGATTTCATAAAATTTATATATGAAAGCGGGTAATAATTTTAATGTGTTCAACTTGGTAGGATAACTTTGTTAACGTGTAATAGCATCATTTATTCCTTATCGGTGCATAATTTGACATCTTTAATCAATATTTAGTGATTTCGAGTTAATATCGTGCTGTGGTTGAGAATGGATAAGAAGTTGGAAAGTGGAATTATTAATAGAACTGCATCTAAACAGGAAAACTAGCATAAGAACATTACTACCAAAAATTAACAAAAATAATTTGTATGATGTTTATGCAAGAAGGGGCAGTACGCATAAAAGTCTAAGCAAAGGGATACTTGAGATAAAAAAAAAGGTCAGTAACTGCTACTATAGACTACAGAGCATGGGTGTTTTAAACTGGTAGATATCTACTTCTAATCCACTCCTCCCCCCCCCCCATCTTCAGCTGTTTACATTTTGAGAACAACATCCTTCTAGGAAATGAGATCTAGTGTCATTAAAATTATTAAATGATAGCCAGTGCTCACCCTTTAAAAACCGCATAATTAACAACACTAAACTTCGTTTCCTCTTTAAAATTGCTGTATGAGGTGAACGCATAGCATATTACACACTTTTTTCTTGTACCAAATTGACATATCCATGTTGTTCATTCCATAATGTTTTCCTATTTTCTAATATATGATTTTCTTGTAATTTGTCTTTCGTTTATGTATATTGCACGGTCCCATAAAAAAATGCGGTACCTCATGCAAATTCTTCTGAAAATAACCATATAAAAATGTGATTGGTGCCAATCGATTATATATAACGTCTACCAAATTACGGTATGTTTAAATTTTCCTTTGGGGATTATCTACATATATAAAATTTAACAAACGTTAAAATTTGCAGTACTAACACCTAATTTTGACATCATATTTAGATTTTGGGGGGAATTTTACCTTCAGATACTAACCGAAAAATCATTAGTTATGTGACAGTGTTTCTGTCCCATACCTTTTTTTAAGTCAAAATTTAATTTAAAACATAACTTTCTTACTTTTAGATCATATTACCCCCCCCCCCCCCCTCTTTCCTATAATAAAATATGTGATTAAATTCATTTCTCAAAACCATCCAGAGTTTGGTAAAGTGATTTCTTTCATTTTCTAAAATTATCTTTAATTCAAACCGCTCAAATAATCATTTCCTTTTTCCTTTCTTTTTTAATCTGTAACTGCCCGTTTTTGCTGCGTGTGCAAAGAAATAAATAAGAATTAAATAGCACAGCTGCTAGTCTCATTTCATGTTCTTGCATTGGATATTTTTCCCCGCCGCAGTGATAAGAAATTTTTATCGCTACTAATACGTGAACCTTGAATATATATATCAACAGTAAAAAGTAAAAATGAACAGATCTTATGGGAAGCATGTATTTATCGTGCTTTGTGGTCGAGCTAAAAGCCAAATGCCTCTGATTTCCAGCATTCTTCTCTGGCGGCGGTCTACTTTGTGGATGCTGTTGGATAAACAATTTCGGTTTGTCTGTTACTTTTCTCATCCTAATTAGAAGCGCTTACTTGCAATCCACATTTTTGCGGTAATGTTTATCGCCAAAAGCCTTTGTACACTTTCGCGCGCACACCAAAAGTTGTAAATTGGCGATGCTGTGCCACGCCAAGATTTCTTGATTTTGTGCAAAAAAAACTTCACTTCTGTTTCAGCTCTCGAGATGTAAGCTTGTTTAATAAGAAGAGGCGCTTCGGCGCCCCATGTATGGTGGGGTTTCTCTCTCCCATTTTGACTTCTGAACCACCGTTTTTTATAAGATTTTTAATAAAGAAATAGTTCCTGTAATATGGTTGGAGTTTTTATGCATCTAAACGAACCTTCCCACTGAACACTATTACATAAAATTTGGCCCATCGGTCGGTCGTTTCTCCAACCTAAAAAAAAAAAAAAAAAAAAATGCTTATTTATTTAAGAGAGAGAATTTCCCCCCCCCCACACTTTTTTTAAATGTTTTTATGCCGCACCTTCGACGTAGTACTCCTGCAGCTTAAAAGGACAATTTTATTCTTCAACTTCTCTGCTCATTCCTGATCTTTCTGTAAACACCTGTACATGATGAATGATCCGGATGATGTATGTGCCGGAGCACTGCTGCTACATGTCTTCAAAATTTTATTTCCATTTCAATTGAAAACTGGACTAATTCTATGCACAATCCTGATACTCGTTACCTATCATCTCACCTGATATTATCATCAACGCCAATTTTGTGCTTAATCTCTCCTGGAGTCTTCTACATGTGTGTTATCAGTGATTGGAGTTTTTGCAAGTGATCTGTCTTTTCTACAAAAGTGTGTCAACAAAAAAAATAACAATTCTTTTTCTGTTTGTTTGTGAAATTGCAAAAAAAGAACAAAAAGTTAAATCTAGTGATTCCTACAAAAAGGTGCACCTGACAAGGTCAAAATTCATCGTGCTTCATTCCGAATATTGCCTTTGTGACAGAATTTTCTTTTCTTGTCGAAATGTGTTTTTACTCAAAGATATCTAAAAAAAAAAGTATTTCTCACTTACAATAACAGGGACGCACCATCCAAAAAGTATGTGCTTTACTGTGATTTATAAAATCTCAAAGTGAACTAGTGTGACACTACTTACCACAGTAAAAAAAGTGCATTTTTAGGTTGTGTTAAAAAAAATAACAAAACAATACAAATTTCAACATGGACATTTTTTTCTCCTTTTTTAAAATCTTAATTTTACTTAATACAATATTTTTTTATATTTTTTTTTCCAGTTTCATCTCTTTTCAGGCTATGATAAATCTTCCTATATTCATACGTGGCTAAAATTTTATTACTACATACTATTCCATTTTGTTTTTAATAAGGCTGCTTATAAAAGGTAATAGCCGGAAGAAAGAAGATGTCTACTTTATAAAAAAAATTATTGTGTTTTTTTTTTAAATCGTTATACTTGCAGCTATAATTCTAAGCTGCTCTTTGCATGTTAATGTTTAAAAGGTAAGTGCTATTTAAGTTCAGTTATTTTATGAATGTTTAAATATACTTTCTTTTCATGCATGACAAGGATTTTCTGGGTTTAACATTTATCGTGAAAGATATTGCGCTTTCATTCCTTGTCGCTATTGCACAAACAATAGCCTTTTAAAATTTATCTAATTTATCTGTGCACATTTTGTTGTTTTTAATTATAGTTATGAATGACATATTTTTAACGAAAGGTGTGTTTATTTAATTTAATTTCTATTTTGATTGAAAAGAGATGTATTTGTATTTATCTCTGTTATGAATATTTAATATGTTAGGTAATATTTCATCTGCTTTTAAAAATATAAGTTGTTACTTACAGATCGGCAGTTGAGGTGTAAAGAAAAATTTATGAATAATTGGGACGCATTTCTAAGGGGATAAAAAAAAAAGTGTAGCAATTTTTTTTAAGTTTGTTGCATTTGATTCACATTAGAAACTTCCCGAGTATCTTGCATTGACACATTGACGCACTTCAGAGATAATATATTCTTTTTATTTTATCTTTAGGCCTTGAAGTTGCTTCTCTGTTGTTTTATCATTTGTTGCACATAAATACGCTGGCTCGTATGCTGTCTGTTAACAGTATGATTTAAATAATATGTTGTGTCATATTGCAAGTTATTCAGTATAGTGTCTTTTATGAGTAGTTTTTTTGGGGATTTTTTTTAAATGTTTTTTTTTATTGTTAGTTAAGATGTTGTCATTCAGCCTTTCTTAAAGATTGGGATAAAAAAAAGTCTATAGATATATTTATCTTGGATTGTATATGTCTTGCTTTTGAATACCTTTTACATTATTAGACCTGGGACACACTTTTGAAATTTATTTTTAGAGTTAATAGATATATATATATATTTTCTATGCAGAAAGTTTTATGTTTTATGATTTTATTAATTTTTTTTTTGCACTGATTAAGAGTAATATGAAATATGTTGGATTTGCATAGTCGTGGCAATTTAAAATAAGTAGAGAGGAGGTGAGCATAACATTTTTTTCTCAGATGTGGGCACTTGATTAGAAATTTACATACAGTTGGCGTAATCATAAGTTAAAAAAAATATTAGATTATTTATCTTTCACATTAATATTTTCTTGGAGTGTGAACTTTGGCAAAATATTTAGTAAGCTTAGATTAGTTTAGCCTGGCATACATTTTATTTAGGCATATTACATAGCTCGAGTCATCATGTCATGGTTACAAAATATTTTTTTTTTCTCGTTTGCTTTTGCAAAATACATAAGATGTACAACATAGGTTTGACGTATAGTTTTAAACTGTTATTTTTTTATGTTTCTCAATGACATGCATTCACATTAATACATTGCTTTTTTTTTGTGTGTAAGTTTGGTTGCTTGTACTTCTGTCATGGTTTGTGTGGGATACTTCAGTCATTGCGCTATTTTCCATGGGATAGCAAAATGTCTGAGGTGTGTATTTCGATCTATGGTTAAGCAAGTTGGCCGCTAGCTTAATCAGGGATCGGATATGTTTTCCAACATGATTGATGGAGCTACACTAATATCAATTTTACAATTAGAGTAGTGTTTACATTTTAAAAATTATTTTTAGATTGCTAAAATTTCACCTGTAATTGTTTTCATAATGCTGATGATGGATAACACCTTTACACTAATTTACACTTTAGTTCTAACTTGCTATGGGCAGATGGCATTGTTAGGTATTAATCACACATGTTTTTTTTTTTTTTTTTCCCCTCTCATGCACATGGTTTGGGATGTCATGTTTGGCCTGGTACTTCACACACACACACACACATTGACTCGTTCAGTTTTGCTGAATTTTGTTATATTTCAATTAATACTCACCATGGTTAAGGACATTCAGTGCCGTCTGTGCATGTATACGTTTCTTTTAGCATCATTTGTGTTTAGCTTAAAAATTGAATTTTTTTTCACTGCATTCACAATTTCGTAGTTTTTTTTTATATATAAACTTTCTTTTAATGTCAAGTTTTTTTTGGGTTCGTGTGTTTAAAAGTTTTGCAGAAATTATAACATAATGTAATTGTTGTACATTGTTTACACAGTCATCTTAAAGTTTTTTTTTTTTCAAGGGATAATTAACCGGGAGTACAGTTTTACACATGCAGCTAATGTACTGTTGGACTTCATTGTTTACGCGCGACTGGTGACTCGTTGCTATTTTAGTTATAACATAAGGTATTTTTTTATTATAACTGACATGATATTTGATATCGGTAAGTGTTTTTCTTATAAGAGGTAGTCACATGCATAATGTGAGCTGTTAGGTACACTTTATTTTTTAAAGGGCTAGTCACATATACTCATTAAACTAAATCTTTGGCATTTTTTTTCTTCAGATTTAAAATTTCTTAATTTGCGAGTTCAAGTCTCACAGTTGTCTTGTGACGGATACATACATTCATACCACATAAGGTACATTGCTTGTTATTTTTGGCTATCAATATGTTTTTTTTTTCCCCTTTCATTCTTTTCTTCGAACATGTTTGGCTTACATAACTTCTACAATTTTTAGCGGTGAGTTATACATTTTATGCACGCTTCTCTTAACTTAAGACCGTAATGACTTTGGCAGATGCAGTTTTATTTTCTTTTTAACCCTTAGTGAACCACTTATTCAACAGTTGTCTTTCACATGTAGTTCATGTGTTGGATATTTGTTTGTGTTACACAACAGTTGTTTTTTTTAATACATTTTGGTGCATTCTTATACATACATTACACTAGTTCATGTGTTGATTTACATATTTTGTTCATTTGCTTTTACACATTGTACTTTGCTAGCGATTTATTCGGCAGTATTTCTTTTTGTTTTTTTTTTCTTACAAGTAGTTCATTGAGTTGTACACACTGGCTGGTTTAGAGTTTAACCAGAGTTTTCACACACATTACAAGTAGTTCATTTGTTTTATTAACCCGTATTCATTGCATTTTGATGATAACTCATTAATTATGTAATTGAATCTCACTCATTGTAAGTGTCTTGGGTTATTACACATATACTGTCTGTTTATTTTGTTGGCAATTACATTACAATTTTACTTCATTGAAACATTAATACATATAGTTCATGTGATATTATACAATTTGTTCATGTGTTTACTTACACGTTGTGTATGCTTGCGTACACTTTTGTTCATGTGTTGCATTACAAGTAGTTCATGAGTTTGGGAGTTTTTCCCCCTCCCTCCACACACATACAGTTTCTCCTTTTACTTTCCTATCTTTTAAATTTTACACCATGTTTCAATATTAAAGACTTCTTTTTAACAGTTTTTTTGTGTTTGCATAATGTCAGAACATATCAATGGCATCATCACTTTGTATCTATACAAAGATTTTAATGTTTCTAGGAGTTATCCGTCACATGACATATTAAACTACACATACATTTCGAAGTTGTTAATTTTAACAGGTAACATTTTTTTACACTTTCATTAGATACTTCTTACTTGGAGGTGGCAGATCGAGTAAGATATCTAGTTTCACTATACAAAATTGTATGCAATTTATTATTAATTATTATTTTTTTTATAAGTTTGCCAGGGGTTAAATTTTTATCAATACACGGGATGTCAGGATGGCAGTGTAAAAATTCATAAAATGCTAAATTATAACATACTGTGATTTTTTTGGAAACCGGGGACTTAGTTAAATTGCAGCAATCTAAAAAAAAAACTACCCCTTATTATTTAGGGCAGAAGCCATAAGCTGATGCCACTAGAATTCACAAAATTGCAATATGTAGGGCTACACTTGTTTGAGTGCATGCAGCTTGCACAATTTTTGTCTCTGGTAGTCCTGTGCGTCATGCACAAATTTTTGTAAGTTTCTTATGCCAGTAACGAAGCAACCTAAGATAATGCAAATAAGCTTCAATTTTATGAAAGAATTCATCTTTCCTTAAAGTAACAATTTTTTTTACTGGTGTGTTTTTGTCCTTTGATTTTATTTGCTTGCATTTATTTAATATTATGATCTCATGTAAGATCAAATTTTGAGAAGTCGTATATACAGTAAATGCTTCTCTATATAAATAGATACATGACTAAAATGCTGGTACCAGCGCCACAATACAATGCCACAAAGAAAAAAAATTGAATATAGGATCCTGTGTTATCAACTAATGTGGCCATTTTAATTTGTGGAATATTTAATAAAAAAAAAGATTATTTTGAATATTATGAGCGCTCAGTCATGGACATAACACAATTCTTGTGAATTGTTTTGAAAGCAAGCAAATATTTCTTTTTCTACTTACTTATACTTGTATAAAATATTTTACAGGAGCTAAAGGGTAATAGTTTCACAGACAAGTTAAAATAGATTTCTTGGTAGACATCAACTTAAATAGTTAATTTTACTTATTTGGTCTTGGTGCATATTCTGTAAGTGCGAAAGTGGACAAAGGATTTTAGGTACATATAAAGCTGCAACGTACACGTTTCAGCTTTCTTCTGTTGTGGGGGTGAGTTATGTGACAGTGTTTCTGTCCCATACCTTTTTTTAAGTCAAAATTTAATTTAAAACATAACTTTCTTACTTTTAGATCATATTACCCCCCCCCCCCCCTCTTTCCTATAATAAAATATGTGATTAAATTCATTTCTCAAAACCATCCAGAGTTTGGTAAAGTGATTTCTTTCATTTTCTAAAATTATCTTTAATTCAAACCGCTCAAATAATCATTTCCTTTTTCCTTTCTTTTTTAATCTGTAACTGCCCGTTTTTGCTGCGTGTGCAAAGAAATAAATAAGAATTAAATAGCACAGCTGCTAGTCTCATTTCATGTTCTTGCATTGGATATTTTTCCCCGCCGCAGTGATAAGAAATTTTTATCGCTACTAATACGTGAACCTTGAATATATATATCAACAGTAAAAAGTAAAAATGAACAGATCTTATGGGAAGCATGTATTTATCGTGCTTTGTGGTCGAGCTAAAAGCCAGATGCCTCTGATTTCCAGCATTCTTCTCTGGCGGCGGTCTACTTTGTGGATGCTGTTGGATAAACAATTTCGGTTTGTCTGTTACTTTTCTCATCCTAATTAGAAGCGCTTACTTGCAATCCACATTTTTGCGGTAATGTTTATCGCCAAAAGCCTTTGTACACTTTCGCGCGCACACCAAAAGTTGTAAATTGGCGATGCTGTGCCACGCCAAGATTTCTTGATTTTGTGCAAAAAAAACTTCACTTCTGTTTCAGCTCTCGAGATGTAAGCTTGTTTAATAAGAAGAGGCGCTTCGGCGCCCCATGTATGGTGGGGTTTCTCTCTCCCATTTTGACTTCTGAACCACCGTTTTTTATAAGATTTTTAATAAAGAAATAGTTCCTGTAATATGGTTGGAGTTTTTATGCATCTAAACGAACCTTCCCACTGAACACTATTACAAGGTCCAATGTTAAATTCATTCTTAATTGTTGCAAAACAGATTGCAATGCGGATAGTTTTTTAAGCATAACCGAAAATTGAATTGTCCCAATCAGCTATAATTTTAGATTTGCATATTTGAAGCATTTAGAAATCAATTCCAACAACAACAAAAAAAATCACAAGTAACATTAATATATTTTTCAAAAATTATATATATATATATATATATATATATATATATATATATATTGTTATTATTATATAAACATTTTTTAATATTAATATTTATTTATTTTATTTTAAATTTTTTTCTCCGAATTATAATTAAAAGCATGTTATGAAGACATTATAGAACCTGATTATTTGTAATCAATATTCTAATTAGCTCATTTAGAATTATCCAAATAAATTTGTGATGTTGGGTTTTTGTAATAAGGATAAAAATGAATTTTTGATTTGCAACAACTTATAAAGTAATTCTCCGTTCTTGGTTTCAATATTCTAATATAGAGGGCAGCACTAAAAGTAATTTACTCGCTATTAATTTAAAATTGTCTATAACTTGAAATATCACCAGTAGATGGAGGCACTATAAATTGTTCACATTCCTTTTTATTTAAAAATATCATGTGTTGCCAGTTAATAAATATTACGTGAATTCCCACCCCTAAATTAAAAACAGTATTTCTGCAATCCTATTTATAATCAATTTCTCCTCAGATCCTTTAAATAGAATATAGAATAATTTATTATATTTAGTTTTATTACGATAATACTTAATAATTATTATATTTATATTATTAATAAAATTATACCCTTAATATGCTCTTTTTAAACTGTCAGAATTCTCCATTATCTGCAACTCATCTAAATACACATGGAAAGGTATTAGCTGTGTTGGTATGGATGCATGAATTTATTTAGATTCTGAGATTTAAATTACATACTATCTATTTATATTAATGAGTAAGCTTTTAACTCATATGTTTCATTTTCATTTTTATTGTGCATAGCTTGATGGTCCAAATTTTATGGATTTATATATGGATATATTTCTTTCGTATTTTTTTGGTTGCGTTTAATTTGGCAATAGCAGAAATGTGTATTTAAGCGGTGCTTATTATTATTTCTACTTCAGAAATTAACCGTATTTTACTAATTATATCGTAATATTGCCCTTGAAAACGAGTTACGAATCATTAGTTCCAATTTTACCCATTTTTATTCATGATAGTTCTGCCTTTTTTAATTTATTTCGTAGTTCTTCTTATTGAATTAATGTATATTCAATTTTGATATCCTACATTTCGTACAATGAATTTATTGGTGCTGATAATGATTCATTTTTTCTGGTCTTTTTTTCATTGGTTAAATTATTATTGTTATATAAAGCTTTACAAAATATTTAAAATATTTAGGATTTCCTACATATTTATCATTATTTAATTATCTTTTTTTTATGCATTCACCTTCCCGATAATATTTACCTTTCGCATATTTTAATTGTTATGTTTTTTTAATACTTCATTTGTAAGTGATTGGATCTAGTTTTTATAAAATTCATTAGTGATTAGTTAATTCAATAATTGTTGATAAAATTTAATATGTATAATGTCGATATCATGTCTTCATACTCAATTTATAAATTTTATTTAAAAATAATGATGATTTGTAATATTCTATATATAAATAAATATGTAATACATAAATAAATAAATAAATAAATATACTAAAATTAATTTTCGGAAAAATATAATTTGTATCGTACGAATTTTTTAACAGAACATTGCTTTCAAGAAGTTTCAATAATATGAATCGCTAATTACAGCTGATTCTTCCAAATAGTTACTAGATTATGTTTTAAAAAACTTCCCTCATTACTATCTGTTTTGCAATTACTAAAAATGAATTTAACATTAGGATTTCTAAATTTTAAATTTCCACAATTCCTAAATTATTTGACCGAATGACTTTCCGTTTGATTTTTAAAAGTAAAACTCCAACTATGTTAAAATTAGCTGGAGTATTTAAAATTTAAAATTTTGTTTCAAATTTTATATGTATAGACGAATTCTTCAAAAAAAAAATTAAGTATAGCATTAATTAGTATATGTTATTATCAAAACACTCATTGCAGTCATATTTTTATAACACTATTTGCGGCAGAGTTAGTAATGAGATAAGCTTTTTTTTTACATCAACGTACATTTTTTCTTAATTTCATTAAAATGAATATGTAACTTAATGGAATTATCTCAACTTTTGTAATTTTTACATTAAATTTTATAATGCTGTGTATTTCTATTTAAAAATTATGCATGTCTAATAAAAGTTATTAGAAGGTAAACCTAATATGAGCATTAATGCATTTTACATCACTATAGTAAGGAATAATTGAATGAGAATTTATAAGTTCACAAAATAACGGGAACTGAGAAATATTTTCTCTTTTCCTATAATTTACTTTTTTAATATACAAATAAATATGCTGACTGTTGTCCTTTCTATCGAATCAATGAATAATCCATATCTGAATATATATCATCCAGACAGTCCGATAGTACTCATACTGTCTAACGTGAATTTGTAAGTCTCTTAATGCATATTACACAGATTTTCGATGCATTAAGAGGTTTCATTCCTAATGTAAGAGCCTTGTTCGCAAAACAAATTAGTCTGTAACATGACACATCCATCAACAACTCGGTAATCGGTGAGCTACGAACATCAGAAAGAAATCAAGAGCAGATAGATGAAAGTATTCGATTTATCTCCGAATGAGTCAAAGTACGAAAGATAAAAAGATGCATCAAGAAGACAAACATATTACGGCAATGTTTATGTGAATACGTAACGGCAAAGAAGTTTAACGATCTTTTTAAAGAACATGTCGAGAAAATGAAAAACCGAGTGAGCTGAAATTAAATGAATTATGCAAGAAGTTGTTTTCCTTTTTCTAATTTTTCGAACTTTACACGTCAGATTGTAAATATTTTATGCATTTAATTTTTTTGAAAATGGAATGGATTCCCATTGTTGCAACGGTAGTTTTTCTGTTATTGATTTAATCGATAAAATCCACATGATAGAAATTTACTCTTAAAACATATTTCGTGTTAGATTTAAAGAAATTGTCACTTAATATGCGGAAAAAAAGAAAGTTCGCCAAGGTTTTATTTTTGCTGAAAACTAACAGACTAACAATGAATAACGAAAACAAGAATTATATTTGTACTGACAGTATCTTTGTAACGGATGTGCTGTTATATCATTTGCAAATAATTTAAATAATACTTAAACGTTTTCTAAAATAAGTATTAGCATTAAGTTTTAACATCTTTGTATCTAATATTTGTTTCAATCCCCTGTTTTTTTTTGTATAAGCTTGCTAATAATGTTTTTACTTATCTAAGAAAGAGATAATGATAAAAAGTAACTGAATATAACAGGATACCTGTAGAAAAGAAAAGCGTAACAAATTCTGTTTAAAACTTCGAATATTTTCATATTTTTAATGGAAAACCTATACCGAAGTGTGTCGTCTAAAAGAGGATCTATGAATTTTTAAAACAACGTACATTTTAGGTGTTAATAGCATTACCAGTTCAGTTAAGAGGAATGTTGCATTCAGATTCCGCCATTTTTATCTTTTTTTTTTTTTTTTTTTTTTTTTTTTTTTAAATTCCAGCTTACGTTGTATCGCAACAGAATTCAAAGAAACTAGAGTAACATGAGCTTCTATGAAACGGAGTATAATACAGGCACCATCCCTCACTAATAATTATTAAGGTGCTACTTGACGCAAAATGATATAAAAATAAAAAGCAACTTTAAAAACGCCAGAATAAGCAAACATTCAGCAGACTAGTTTCGGTAGCGTTTAGCGTACCATGCTCAGTGCAAAGAATAACAGAAGTTTGCTCATTTATATAGAGGAGAAGAGGATTTAATTGAGAAGTTCATTAACCAATGGGGAAACAGGAAAATGCGGATACCAGCCAATGGGAGAATAGTATAGGTATAGGTAATGCCACCTTAAATGTGAAAAAAAAAGGTAGTTATTAGGCAAAAGAGGATTTTATGAAATATTTCCGGCAATCTGATAAAGGGGGAATAGCAGATTCACTATTAACAATATTGTCATAATTTTTGTAGATATGAAATGCTTCAAGAAAATTAAGTTAGTGGGTTTAGAGATGATTTTTGCTGAATTAAAAACAAAAGAGTGGTTCATCTCTCAGGAATGTTTAACATTTGAAGATTTATTGGTTTCCTGTTTTTCAAAAACAGGAAACCAATAAATCTTCCAATATTTCATAAAATCCTCTTTTGCCTAATAACTACCTTTTTTCACATTTCTGGTGGCATTACTTATACTATTCTCCCATGGGTTGGTACCCGCATTTTCTCGTTTCCCCATTGGCTATTGAACTTCTCAGTTCAATCCTCTTCCCCCCTATATAAATGAGCAGGCTTCCATTATTCTTTGCACTGAGGACGGTACGCTAAACGCTACCGAAACTAGTCTGCTGAATGTTTGCTTATTCTGGTGTTTTTATCGTTGCTTTTTAATTTTATACCATCACTCACTTTTTTATAATTCTAAATGATAACCAAAGCAAAATTATCGTAAACAGGAAACAATATCTTCAAAACCACTGAGAAAAAAAAAAAAAAAAAAAAAAAAAAAAAAACTGGCTATTTTATGAAGTACAAGAAAATATCTTTTTTCATATATTAAATATTGAATTAAATTAAATATTGAATATTAAATATTTATATTTTTATATATTGTTAGTACCGAAAAAGTACCGGTAAATTATATTTTCTCCTCTGCCCCCCCCCCCCCTCTTCTCCTTTCGCAAAAAGGAGATGACATTTTAATATCGGAGAAATAATCGATAAGACGAAAATGAACGCGAATGGACCTCCAAGGAATATTTGTTTTACTTCTGAAATAGTAAATATTAATAATTTTCCAAACCTAAATAGCACCAGAACTGGAAAAGCACGATTATGGGTGGGTGGTCATTTTTTTCTGACCGGGAAATGGATGTGGTAGTTTTAAAAGGAAAAAAAAACTTCAAAGGTTATCGGAAAGCACGAATAGAACTTTGGATTTTTTATTTTAAAATAAATATTAATATGCTTAAAAAAATACAACGATACAAAGGAAAGGATACCCGGATTAAGTAGGTACTTTTTCTTTGTTTTTGTAGTTTCGTCCTAGAAGCGAATGCTACAGTTTGAGATTGAAAAGAAAAAGTAGCTGTTTTTGTTTTCTTTTTGTAACTCACTCTATGGAACGATAGTGATTTCAAAATGCAGAAAACAACAACAACAACAAAACACTTCGCATATCGTCTGCGCGCAGAACAGCAGAACGTCTGGAAATGAACAGGACAGGCACAATCCTACTAAGAAAGGTAGCTCGCCATTTTGCGGTGCTCCTTATGTTTTAAAATTAATATCACAAATAAGTATTGAAAAAAAGAAAGAAAAAGTTTAGTCTCATGTACGCTGGACTTGCCTTCGTCTATCCTTATCCAAATTTTCCTAGCCATCGCCAACACACACACACACACACACGCAGACAGACTTTTCTTTTATTAAAATAGATTTGTTTTAAAAAAGTATATTTATTACTAGTATATTTAGTTATACAGTGTGTCCACGTACAACCTGACCGACCTTTATTTTCACAACCGTTGGTCCTAGATGCTTACTTCCGATTACAAAAATGGTTTAAATAAAATAAAGAACTGTCTTTAAAGCGATTTGGGTCAAGAAAAACATTTATTAAAAAATTACGAAATTTAAATTTTTATACTGTCCCCGGTCCTATAAGTGATATTTAGTAAAAATTTACTGTGACACAAACAAGTAAGACAGAAAAAGTCCCATTCTTCTAACATTAAAATTGACCAAGTTACGAAACTTTGAGATGCATGACTTATACTCCTTTTTTTGCATATCAAAACAGATGATTTCGACCATCTTTCAGGGGTCGTACATAAAATACTTAAACTTATTTCAAGATATCTGCGGTTTGAAAGCAAACGTACAACTATTACGATTGAGTTAACTTTATTAGTTAAGTTTCAGATTAGTTAAAATAATTGTATTTTAACATATGTTGTATTTTGTAAGGATTTGAGGGTATGATTTCTTTTAACAAAAATTATGTTATTTTCATAAGGTTTTATTTAACTTGCAACGACCGCCTTTCCAGTTTAAAATTTGTACGCGAACTTTAACTGACTTTCAAATGTCCGATCAAAATTTTACATACTGACTTAAATCCGATTACAATGTAATATTATTATGATTTTCGGCGCTTACCAACTTATACATTCCTATATTAGATGATACCACAAAAAAATTCGGATATATTACCATCAACAAGTTTAAGAAATGGTTTTAGATTAGATAACATAAACCTGCGATGGTTTTGTTTTTTAACTTTTATAATTATGTTTTATGCATTTGTTAACGCTAAATACAAAAATTACCTTCATTTGTAATCATCATGTCAGAATTTTTCGCAAATAGTAAATTTCAAAGTTAAAACATGAATACATTAAAATGATTCTCAGTTTTTATTACTAAAATAGGTGCTAAAAATACAATTAACAGGTTTTAAAACATTAAAACCAATAATCAGATGGTAAAAAACTTCCCGAGCGCTTTCGACCAAGCCCTGGTCATCATCAATGGGGTGAAAAATGAGAAGAAGACCTTCAGAATTCATACCGGTATAAATAACGCAGGGCGATTCCAAAAACTGTAAAAGGGGGGTGGATGGGGGGAGGGGGGGATGGATGAGCCCATACAGCTACATTGATCATTCCAATCCAAAGATTCCATTGACTCCAAGTAGACCAAACCAAATGCTCGGTATATGACAGGACAATGTATCATTACAAGTGTTTCTACCTCTGGTTAAAATTTCTATAGACTCTCTCAAAATACATGTGTTAAATTGATTTGTGTGCGTGATGATCCTTGCTTTACCAAAAAGGATGTCAATATCAGCTTCTAAATTCAACCGAGCTAAAACTGTAGATGGTTTCCCCTTTCCTATATCAGCCATACGTTCTTTCAACCTTTCCTGTAGCCTTCTGGTTGTCATTCCAATGTATGTAAAAGTTCTATTATTATTTTTATATCTGAATGGGATCATATAAATTCCTACTTTGTCATATGAATTAACTGGATCAACTTTTCTGTTGACTAGATTTTGCAGTTTAGCTGGGGGTTTAGCTATTATTGCTATATCATATTTTTTTAATGCATACCTAATTCTCTCATAAAGTTGAGGAACGTAATCAACACTACAAAATTTTAACCAGAGGTAGAAACACTTGTAATGATACATTGTCCTGTCATATACCGAGCATTTGGTTTGGTCTACTTTGAGTCAATGGAATCTTTGGATTGGAATGATCAATGTAGCTGTATGGACTCATCCGTCCCCCCCCCCTCCCCCCCCTTTTTTTACAGTTTTTGGAATCGCCCTGCGTTATTTATAGCGGTATGCATTCTGAAGGTCTTCTTCTCATTTTTCACCCCATTGATGATGACCAGGGCTTGGTCGAAAGCGCTCGGGAAGTTTTTTACCATCTGATTATTGGTTTTAATGTTTTAAAACCTGTTAATTACATATAGTTTTCTATATATATTTAATTTAGTAAATTTCAAAGTTAAATAATAGCGAAAAATCTTATACTATAAAATAGATGTAAGACTTTTTTATTCCGTTTAATTTTATTTAATTTAATAATTTATTCCATTTTGTGGCCTATCCTGGGTCTCTGTCACCTAAACAGCTCAGGTGTCCGACGAGGTTGGGAGGGGAGGGGGGATCAATTTTAATTTTCAGCTTTTTAACTTTGAAATTTGCGATTTGAGAAAAATCCTGGCGTGATGGTTTAAAATGAAGGTCATTTTCGGATTCAGCGCTAAAAAATACATGTGAATCAATTTTCAAAAGCTATAAAGCATGGCACAACCCAATATTTGAAAGACGGTGTAATCTAACTGCATTTAAAAATATGTATCATTTTTGTAATGAATTGAGGCTGTTGTTTTTCATCCTTTTACTTAACAAAAACTCTGTCATTTTTATCCTCTTATATGTTCAATACAAAATGTATATTTTCCAGTAATATGTCAGAATGATTAAAGATTTCAAATTTACATTCAAATGCTAATTTTACTCTCAACCATTCCTTTAATATATCTGACGAAATTATATTTCTACTAAATTTGTGAATGACCCCTAATTTGCAGCAAAAAATATGCTCCAACTTTAAACAACTGTTATTAGGTCAATTTTAATCGTAGAATAACGGGACTTTTTTTTTGCCTTACTTGTCAGTGTAACAGGAAAATTTTACTAAATATAACTTATAGGGCCGGGGGACCGTATAAAAATTTAGATTCTGCAATTCTTCGCTAAATTGCTTTTTCGCTTCAAAATTTTTTTTAGCTTAACTCTGCACCTAATTTTAACCACTTTTGTAATTGGAAGTATGCATCTAGGACCAACGATTGCGAAAATAAAGGTCGGTCAGGTTATACGTGGACACACTGTGTACCGGGTGGCCCAAAAATGACTGATGTATTTTAAAATTCAATAACTTGCAAATGGTAACAGATATTAAAAAAAATTCTTGCAGGGGTGTTACGTAAGATATCAGGTGTTTCTATGGTGCGATTCTCAGTTTTAATTACAAATAGCATCGATAGATGGCGCTGCAAGTAATAACCGCTAAATCCAGGCTCGATTTTTCGACCCTTTTTTTCTTCCATGCGAAAAAAGGAGCTTAAATTGTATTGAATGGATACCGAAGTACCAAAAAATCGGGTCTGGACTGATCACCTATTGCTCTCAGCGCCATCTATTGTTTCAAATTCGAACTGCCGTGAAATTCGTTTGCAAGTTATTGAATTTTAAAATAATCTATCAGTCATTTTTGAGACACCCGGTATATATATTAATATTCATATTACACCTAATGCTAATAAACAGTTTTGAAGCTCTTACTTACTTTTAATGCAAAACTGTTTGTCTACAACATCAAAATGGAGAGAATTTATTAAAATTATACTATAAACAAGACGATTTTGTAAAATATAGAGATACTCTTACACTATGACGCAAAAGTTTAGACAATGACGTCATTCAGCTTTAAAATGTAGAATTATGACGTCAGAATTACAAAAACCTGTAAATATATTCAAAAACTGATTTAAAATGCTATGTACAAAAGACAGTCGTTTTATTTGCTATAATACTAATTTTTTTCATGAAAATTCAAATGTGCTTGTCGCAAAAGTTTAGACACTATTCTAAATTTCTTTGAATATTCGCTGGCATATGCAAATTTAGAATCGATGATGTCACAAATTTGGAGTAGTTAAGTTCTGCAAACGATTGCGCTTCATAGTCGACATGCCGAGAGCTAAAGAAATTCAAGTGAATGAGGTTTCAAGGATTTGGCAGTTGAAAGGTGAAGGGAAGAGCGTTTCTGAAATTTCTGCTATTATTAATAGGTCAAAAAAATCTATTTATCGAGTTTTATCGAGTGGTTCCGAATATAAAGCAAAATGTCGGTCTGGGAGGCCACGTGTGACAAATGTACGAGAGGATCGCCTGATACAAAGACTAGCGAGTACTCAACAAATGAGCGTACGTGGAGTTCAAAGCTCATCGGGACTCTCTGTATCAAAGGATACGATTCGTAGACGAATTTTGGAAAAAGGAACAATCGTTTATAGCAAAATGCAGAAGAAACCAGCTCTGAAACCACATCATAAGTTACAAAGACTTATGTGGGCTCGAAAGCATATGTCATATGGAGAGAAATGGCTGTCAGTCATATTTAGCGATGAAAAAAAGTGGAATCTGGGTGGTCCAGATGGTTGTTTATCGTATTGGCATGACTTGCGGAAGGAACCTCGACGTTTTTTTAGTCGCAGACAAGGAGGGGGCTCGGTGACGGTTTGGGCAGCCTTTTGCTATAATGGACAAGTATCTCTGACCTTCACCAGTGATCTTCAAACTTCACAGCATTATACACAGACATTAGAAGAAAACCTACTGCCATTTGCTGAGCTTCTAGGGGGTCCTCAGTGGGAATTTCAGCAAGACAATGCTTCAATTCACACTGCAAAACATTCAAAATCTTGGTTTAATTCCCATAGTATAAGAGTTCTCGACTGGCCAGCATGTAGCCCAGATCTTAACCCTATAGAAAACCTTTGGAGCATCATGTGTCGCAAAGTTTATAGCAACGCTAGACAATACTCTTCTGAAAAGGAACTTAAGACATCTATTGAGAATGCATGGTACGATATCGATCCACAAACTATGCAAGATTTAGTTTCTTCCATGCAATCTCGTGTATATGACGTAATACATAAGCATGGATGCGCAACCAGGTTTTAAAAATTGTTTATTTCGATTTTATTTAATTTGTGTCTAAACTTTTGAGACAGCAGTTTATTTTTGTTACCATTTAATTTATTGCAATATGCACAATTCCACTTTTCTTTGTTATAAATATTGTTCATATGTACAGCACATTAATTTCAAGCAGTGATTTGAAAATTAAATAAATATTTTTCAAAGTATGTAAGAATTTCTTCATTGTCTAAACTTTTGCGCCATAGTGTACTTACACGTAAATAATTGTAAAACTTTTAGTCTACAATATCAAAAACAGAGAATTAATCATAATCACACTATAAAAAAAGTATTTTTGTATAATATAAAGATAAAAATAACATTTTTGATACTAAGAGTCATAATATTTCTTTCTATATATATTTTTACGAATCACATTAATAATTTAATGACTGAAAACTACTGTTGAATTTATGGAACTTTTGCTTTAAACATAGTATTTTAAATGTTTAAAGGTAACTTAATTTTAAAATTTTGAAATAAAATGGGCAAATGGGAAAATAGAAAGCTAAAAATATAAGAAAGAATTGAAATTAGAAAAAGATAACTATATTTTAAATGAAAAATTATTGATGAAACTTTTTGAGATAATAGTCATAAATATACGTTCACTTACTTTATAGCAGTTTAATAATTGAATCTTTTGCGGGAGAAAAGTCATTATAGTTTAAAAAGGTATTTCAACATTTTATTATTAAAAGGAGAAAATAGAAATATGACTTTCCATGTTTAAATAACAATACTAATAATAAATGTGTTTAAATGAATTCAAAATATTATGTAGAGTGTTTTAAAGTTCTTATATTTTCCTCTGATAAAATTAATAAACTTAATTGATCGTTATCACTGCTATCTATTTTAAAAACGTTTTATGCTGCAAAATCTAAAGCTAATGAGCAAAAAGCTTTCGGTGATTTTAAAGTACATTGCAATATCAAAAATAAATGTATGCATATATATATATATATATATATATATATATATACTTCTTAGCCATAAAATAGCCTTATAATGAAAGTTTGGAAAAATCCGGAATAAAAAGTTTTTGAATAATTTGCAATCTGTATTACAAATTATTCTCTATAATTGTAAAAAAAAGAAGTTTTAGAAAAATAAAAATACTACTTTAGCACATTACGTTAAGGAAATATAATGGGATATTTCTTTCATGAGTCTCCATTTAATCTTATTCCCAAATCCATGTACTTTTAACTTTCAAAGTACTTAAATATTTACTATAAAAATGAATACAATAGATATATGGTGATAAGATAACTTATGCTTTGAAGGAAAAAAAACATGACTATAAACGCTACGCGACTGAATATTTATCTCTGAAAACATTTCAAGGAGCAATTATTTGGAATTAGTGGAACCTAAAACCAGCTTCATACTTAAAATCTCTCCTCAGTTTTGAACATTAGCGCTATTGATCAAGTATTACATGGACTTGGAGTTCGTGAAAAGTTTAGATCTTGATTTATGAGTCAACATTAATGCCTTGAAATGCTGCCGAAATTTCAGAGCGGATCTTGTTTCAGCCGTCTATCAAGTGTCAAATTTATTTTCTCATTTTAAAATAAATGTACACATAGCATACCTGCCAGAATGTATATGGATTGTGTTTTTTTTTCTTTCTTTCTTTTTAGGGAAACCGTCAGAATTCTCCCGTGCCAATATTTTTCTATTTGTATCAAATTCTGCTTAAAAAATAGACGAAAAAATGCTCAGAGAACAATTTATAAAACAACATAACACTGAGTAAAGTTTTCTTTTCAATTCTTTATGTTTTGTTCAAAGAAATAACCAGTTCAAAATAATTAGTTTAAAAAAAATATTCGGATGATAAGGATTTAAAAAATTCCTCATTTTTTTTCTCACAATCATAAAATTTAAAATTGATATTTATAAAAATGGTAAAAATTGAATTTAATATTGCGAAACTTGTTTATGATATTTATGTCAAACTAATGTCCCTACCATCGTAATTCTGAGATATTTTTAAAACTACGTTTGCAATTCAGAAAAGTTCCTTTAGATGCAGAATCACTAATACTAGATAATATGAAATTCCACCATAAACGTAAATTTTGAATTATGGGTGAGATAAATGTGTTTTAAATGATAAAAATTACAATATAAAGAGATGATGTAAAAAAATTCAGGTATAATAACATTAGAGAGATTATTTTACATTTCCAGTAAGATATTAACTTTGAAAAAAATATTGATATCTCACACATTTAAAAACTCTTTATATATAATTTTCATTATATGAAAGGTCGCAAGGATGTTTAAATCTTCAATGCATGTAGTCTTCTGAGGGGCCCAGAAAGGTCTAGAATTGACTGACGTTTGATCAGGGATTAGGGAGCGTGTAAGTAATTTAGAGTATTACTTTATTCTGAATTTATTTTTCATGTTTTATAGAAAAAAAAATAGTTAAATTGTAAGAAAACAATAACAAAATTTTTAATATTATACACCAAAATCACTCTTGCAAAATAAGTTTTGCCACGATCTTCAAGTTCAGATATCATATTTTTGAATCGTTATTTCTTCTTTACACTGCTTAGTACGTTGTCTGTCGATTATACATATGAAAAAAAACAATTGTAAACAATAAATAATATATAATCAGAAAAAAAAGATCATATTTTTTGACATAACTTGAAAACAATCCTTTTGTTTGTTTTTCAGATATAACCGAGAAACAATGCACACTGCTGGCCATCCAAAATACAACACCATGAAGGAATCATCCAAACAGCGTGAAATTTGTACCATGCACACACCTCGATAAGATATGCAAACGATTATGAGTTGAAGGCACGCGCACATCATCAGCAACTACAGGGCTACTTACAAAACTGTATGTGTACATAAAGAGAGGAAAGATTGCTGTTTTCAAGAACGTGGTTTTTCTTTAGAGCGATTCTTTGTGTGTGCAGCTTCAAAATGCCTCGTAGAACGGCATGAGCCCCATTCGAGCACGTTTCTGAGTTCGACCGCAGCAGAATCGTCACATACAGAGATTGTGGATTATCCTTCCGAGAAATCAGTCATCGTGTCGGACGTAGCCAAGCAACAGCCATGCGAATATGGAATCGGCGTATATATTAAGGAACGACTAACCGACTGGAGCTATTGCAACCGCCTCGTCTCGCCATTCTACGGGAAGACAGGTACACTATGACGCAAAAGTTTAGACAATGAAGAAATTCTTACATACTTTGAAAAATATTTATTCAATTTTCAAATCACTGCTTGAAATTAATGTGCTGTACATATAAACAATATTTATAACAAAGAAAAGTGGAATTGTGCATATTGCAATAAATTAAATGGTAACAAAAATAAACTGCTGTCTCAAAAGTTTAGACACAAATTAAATAAAATCGAAATAAACAATTTTTAAAACCTGGTTGCGCATCCATGCTTATGTATTACGTCATATACACGAGATTGCATGGAAGAAACTAAATCTTGCATAGTTTGTGGATCGATATCGTACCATGCATTCTCAATAGATGTCTTAAGTTCCTTTTCAGAAGAGTATTGTCTAGCGTTGCTATAAACTTTGCGACACATGATGCTCCAAAGGTTTTCTATAGGGTTAAGATCTGGGCTACATGCTGGCCAGTCGAGAACTCTTATATTATGGGAATTAAACCAAGATTTTGAATGTTTTGCAGTGTGAATTGAAGCATTGTCTTGCTGAAATTCCCACTGAGGACCCCCTAGAAGCTCAGCAAATGGCAGTAGGTTTTCTTCTAATGTCTGTGTATAATGCTGTGAAGTTTGACGACCACTGGTGAAGGTCAGAGATACTTGTCCATTATAGCAAAAGGCTGCCCAAACCATCACCGAGCCCCCTCCTTGTCTGCGACTAAAAAAACGTCGAGGTTCCTTCCGCAAGTCATGCCAATACGATAAACAACCATCTGGACCATCCAGATTCCACTTTTTTTCATCGCTAAATATGACTGACTGCCATTTCTCTCCATATGACATATGCTTTTGAGCCCACATAAGTCTTTGTAACTTATGATGTGGTTTCAGAGCTGGTTTCTTCTGCATTTTGCTATAAACGATTGTTCCTTTTTCCAAAATTCGTCTACGAATCGTATCCTTTGATACAGAGAGTCCCGATGAGCTTTGAACTCCACGTACGCTCATTTGTTGAGTACTCGCTAGTCTTTGTATCAGGCGATCCTCTCGTACATTTGTCACACGTGGCCTCCCAGACCGACATTTTGCTTTATATTCGGAACCACTCGATAAAACTCGATAAATAGATTTTTTTGACCTATTAATAATAACAGAAATTTCAGAAACGCTCTTCCCTTCACTTTTCAACTGCCAAATCCTTGAAACCTCATTCACTTGAATTTCTTTAGCTCTCGGCATGTCGACTATGAAGCGCAATCGTTTGCAGAACTTAAGTACTCCAAATTTGTGACATCATCGATTCTAAATTTGCATATGCCAGCGAATATTCAAAGAAATTTAGAATAGTGTCTAAACTTTTGCGACAAGCACATTTGAATTTTTATGAAAAAAAATTAGTATTATAGCAAATAAAACGACTGTCTTTTGTACATAGCATTTTAAATCAGTTTTTGAATATATTTACAGGTTTTTGTAATTCTGACTCATAATTCTACATTTTAAAGCTGAATGACGTCATTGTCTAAACTTTTGCGTCATAGTGTATATTGTGCTCATGGCACTGACAGAGTAGACTTCCACATACGAAAACATGTCACAGCATGGATTTTCATTCCACAACAACACATTCCAAAGCCTTTTTCACGCAATGCTGCGGCGTGTAGCATGGATTATTGACAGGCGTGGAGGCAAAACTCCTTACTGTATTTCTCGTCTGCCTCACCTCAAAAAGGCTGTATTTAAAATCAATTAACATTGATACCATGTGTAATCTCTGAAAATTTGCTTTTTATGTCTTTTGTCCTTCTTGGCGTTGCATTTTGGAAGGCTATCTGTGTAATAAGCAGCATAAAGAAAAAATGACGACTCGAAAATATGGAACCTGGGATTCAAAATCGTGGCAAAATTTATTTTATAAGATTTAGTTTATCATATATAGTATTTAAACTTTTGTTATATATTTTTTAAACAATTTAACAATTAAATTTTATTTCTATAAAATATAAATAAATAAATGCAAAAAATAAGCAGTAGTAGGAATGAATTACAGGCTTCCTAATTCAAGATCAAACTTTAGTCAGCTTTCGTCATTTCAAAATCAAACACCTTTTGTTCCCCTTAAGAATAACTCAAAGCTGCTTGGCGGAATAAGTTACAATTTTGGATTCGCATATCTGAAGCTTCTAGAGATCTTTTTCTGTTAAAATATTTATAGGTTACAATATTTTTTTCGACAATTTATTTCAGTATTTATATATATTTATTTACATATATAGTTTAATACATAATCGAAAAACATTATGTGTTGTAACCTATAAAAAATATAACATAAATCGATTTCTATTAGAAACTTCAAATAAGTCAATCAAAATTACAGTTCCCTCCCCCAAGTAGTTTTTGAGTTATATTTATAAAACTACACACACTGCAGCTCGTTTCATAGATATTAACAACTTAAAATAAGGAGTTCAAAACTTTAAATCTCCGCAATTTTTTAACCACTTCATTGAATGCTTTTACGTTTGGTATCCATAGGTAAAAGTTTCCGAAGAATTCATGTATGATATCAAAATTAGGTGCTAGTATTGAAAATTTACAGCATCTCTTATTGCAATATCTCTATAAAGATGGGCCTCAGAACCTTTTTTAAAAAGACGATTTGAAAGAAGATCTAATTCCCAAACTCATGGCTATTTTTGTTTTATTTCGGCGACAATATAATCATTAAAATGTATGGAGTGTTCTTACTTTGGCCGATTTCACCTATAGCAAGTCTTTTTCTGGCAACAAAGGCGGTTTCCGGTTTATTTGCACATGTTTGTATGCTTCATCTTAAGATATGTTAATGAAAAAATTTGATGTCGTTCCAATGGATACTTCGTCACATATGTCAGGATAGGTCACAAAAAGGAACGGACAGCAATTTTGAGAGTTATCAACAACAAATCATATTCAACAATATACATATATATATATATATATATGGAATAATTACTGAAGAGATGAAAGAATAATGACTTAAAGATTTAAAAAAAGCTTAATTTTCTTTTCTCTTTTTCGATATTTATTCTTTTTAAATATTATTAATAACTTCCAACTTTTCGAGGAGAAAAAAAAATGCCCCTTAAGAACAACTGCAAATTTGAAAAGCAAAACGCCTTTTAGGAATTTGCAATTGAAGGAGATATTATTACGTATAAATAAATCTATATGACTTTATAAAATAGGTTTATAATTTCTTTCATTTATAATAATTCTTTTTGAATTATAAGAGTCGGTATCCTATGAAAAGAGAAACAGTATCATTAATTTAGTGATAAATTGTTTTAGTATGGTGTCCCAAAAAGATGTGAAAATCTACATTTAGAGGAAAGTGTGGTATCTCTGGTTAGATTTTGATTAGTTGCATCTTGAAGCCAGAATTTACGAAAGAAATTAATAAAACTTTGCATAAATATTTTGTACATACGCATTCTTGTACAAAAATATCATTTTAAATATATGATTTGTTTGTCACGATTTTAATAGGACATGCTTTTCTAAAAAAAATCAAATTATTTGTGCCAGTGAAGTAAGATCATATGAATTTGCTAATCTTACAGAATATGAAAGAATTTAGATTTTCTTCGTAAAAAACAAAATTTTAAGTTCTTAATTTAATTAAAAAATAAACTAAATTATATTAAACGTCTAATAATTCATTATTTAAAGACACAGATCTATTTATCTTCATTAAAATTTAAGAAATTGCAGAAACTAAGTTCCAATCTTCATCAGCTTTATAAATATACTAAATACATACTAATTCTATAATACTAAATGTACTAATATTACAATAAATTAAATATACTAATTTCATACACTTCCAATGTACTAAATATACTAATCCCATACATTGTCAGAAAAACTTGTCAATATACACTAAATTATTCATCATTTTTAAACAAATAATTTCCGTACTCCTAAAAAACATGTTTTATACGTGAATGCTTACTAAATGTCTGAAAAAGAGGGAGAAATTCCGTTCATTCCTAGCACGCATGCGCTCCATTAATATTAAAATCCAATTTTATTTTAAAAGGAAAAACCAAAAATTATATAAATTAAGATTTATAATTTAATTAAAAAAGAGAAGATGTTTTCGAATTTAAAAATATATAACAATTACTTTTCGCATTCATTCAAAAGTACTCACAATTTATTTTTTTAAAAGTCGAATACGGTGAGAACAGTTTGAAAAAATAAATTTATAAAGTTGCTTCTAAAAAAATTATTCGTATTTAAAATATATTTTAAATGAACACATTTAATTTAAATATTAAATAGGAAAACAATCGATTTTACTCAAAAAAATTATCAAATAAAAATATAATATTCATATTTTACATTTAGCAATCTTCTTAAAAATATTTATAATTCATATTTTTATCCCATTTTAAGACTAAAGTATTAAAACCCCAGTCACAATCTCATTAAAGATTAAATCTTCTCGAAATTAACTTCAAAATGCAAAGCTTTTTAAAGAAATTAATCAAACCATGCCCGTTTGAAGCAAAAGTATTTACTTCGAAGCGTTTCGCTTCTGTCCAACTGTAGCGTGGTCGTTAGCGTGCACGTCTGGAAACGCAGGGATGGCTTGTTCGATTTAAACACCGTCAAATTTACTTTTTCCAGACTTTCTTCAATTGACGGATATTTTACCTCCTGTAACGGAGAAAAAATTAACAGATATTCGTCATTTAACGGAAAAAATCCTGGTAGCAGTGCTGCCAGTATAATTTCTGTGAATTGAAGAAAGTATATCTGAGAGTGTATTGTTTTGACTGACATTTTCGTTAAACAAACTTTACCTATTCACCAAGCAATGCTTTCTTGTATTCTTTTTATACGGATATTCGGTCTTACCCCAAGAGAATAAAGGATAAGAAAGCAATTTGGAAAATTGCATTTATAAATGTTAGCAATAGTCTCATTGTGGGAACAATATACTGCACATAATAACATAAAACGTTTCAGTAACTTCAACTTTTTTATGATAAGTATTTCAACACTAGGAGAAATAAACAAAAATTAAACTTTTCGACACACTAACCACACAAATGCCAAAGATCTGAGATATCCGGTTTTACCTATTATACGTTTGTATCCTTCTGTTCGTATGTCTTTCTGTAATTCTTTGAATTAAGATGAATCGTCTATTATCTTTTTATGCAGAACTGATATTATTAAAAAATATATGCACAAATTATAAGTGGATATTAAGAAAAACAAATTAGGGACAAGTAATTGAAATCATAAAACTATTCATTAATCTAAATGAATAACACTTTGATTGAGTCCTTATTATGATCCAATAACTATAACTTCTAGCGAAAAGTTCATGAACTGTTCACTGAACAGTAGTCGGTGGACCGCAGCTTTAAAACAGCTTTTCTGCAGTGTCAATTCGAAATATTTATCCAATCTACAATCTGAACAGTATTCTTTTGACACAATTTTCTATTACATAACAATTGCATTTACTGATCGACAACAAGAGTTTTAATAGTATCATAAAATATACTTGGAATATACAGGATAAGGACAAGATCGTACATAAATAATGGTTTCCATTATCATGATCGAAATGTATATTTTTATATAATCTCTTTTTAACACTTTCCAACAAAGTTGAAAAGTGTTTATTCGGTTTGTCTGGCCGTCTGTCCGTATGGCCGTCTGTCCACGCTCTAACTCTCGTAAATATGCTCGGATCGTTCTGAAATTTTTGGATGTTAGTGACCTTTACCATAGCACGTTCCCTATTTCAAATGAAGTTTGTAGCATGTTTAGTTCATTTACAGGGATAGTCAAAAATTTTCCGTTATATTACAGCCAATGGGAAAAATCGTTTCAAATGATTTTTAAAGGTGTTACACTCTTTCAAACATAGTAAAATTGATATTCATTTATGAAGTCCACTAAAATATGCATTCTGTTGAATATGCGGTGCAAAGAACAGTTATTGTTCCTTTACGGGGCCACACAAAAGAATTCCGTTCATAATGGTATAGAGGTTTGCTGTGTATTTGAAAAGATTCCAGGTACTATATTGTATCCGAATTGCTGTATATTAGTAATGATTGCTCGAAATGCATTTCTAATTATGATATGCGATTTTTTAGGATTTCGTTCGTCTGACGAAACCCTATTCGTCTCGCTCCTCTGTCTGTCTGTCTGTCCGTCTGTCCGTCTGTCATCGAGCCCTTTCTGAAAAACTATACATATTGGAGACTTGAAATTTTGCATACTTATAGCTGAACACCTCCCATCATACGACAAATCATAAAATTTTGAAAAAGTCGTACATTTAACCCTTTGGACTCCCACATGTGTATTTTAAACAATTCTTTCTCAGTGAGCCCCTATTTAGGTTGGAGGCGTGAAATTTGGCATACTTATAGCTGGACACCTTACATGAAACAAAAAATCAAAAAAATTTGAAAAAGTAGTACATTTAACCCTTTTGGCTCCCACATGTGTATTTTAAACAAATCTTTCTAAGTGAGCCCCTATTTAGGTTGGAGGCGTGAAATTTTGCATACTTATAGCTGGACACCACATATCATACGACAAATCATAAAATTTTGAAAAAATCGTACATTTAACCCTTTGGGTTCCCACATGCGTATTTTGAGCAATTCTTTATAACTGAGCCTCTTATTAAATTGGAGATTAGAAATTTTGCATACTTATAGCAGAACACATGAGGCCAGGCGACAAATCATAAAATCTTGAAAAAGTCTTACATTTAACCCTTTGAGCTACCACATATGTATTTTAAGCAGTTCTCTCTAAGAGAGGCCATAATTAAGTTGGATACATGAATTTTTGCATACGTATAACTGAATACCTCAGACCATACGGCAAATCATAAAATTTTCAAAAAGTCTTATATTATTTACTCCTCCAGGCTTTAACTTGTGTATTTTAAGCAATTTTTCTAACCTCCGCCCTTTTCACCCGGGGAGCACTTTTCCAACTTTTTCCGACACCCCTTTGACCATTCTTTCATATTATGCACCATAGCCTTACATATTTAATTCCACTTTTTACCGCCAGGGGCGCCTACTTATCTCGGGTGCTATCGGCCCAATCCCCTCGACTAATATATCTACGGATAGTATATAAAACGGAGTTTCGTTCGGATAGAGGTTTGTTTAGAATAGAATGCGCCCCTGGTTGCGAAATGTGGAACTAACAGATTTTTCAAAAGGATAAAGTGTTTTGAAAGGAATATTAAACGAAACCCTCTGTCCGATCTATGATCACACTCACCTACTTGTTCACTATATTTATGCATACTATAAAGTACGTATAAATGCTACAGTTCATATAGAAAGCTACAGAAATGAATTCGTAAAAATTACTGAGTATGAGCATAAATTACTTAAAGGTGGGTTTTAAAGGAGTTATGTATTTTTACGCTGAACTGAATTTAGTGTACTAAGAAATATTTGTAGAATATAGATAAAATGATATACAGGGCCACGCAAAGAGTTGGATACATGGCCGTCTATGGGTGGTAATTTCTGGAAATGTAATTTCAGTAGTTTTAAGCGTGTTTTAGTTTGAATTAAATTTTAGATAAATGGTGGCGTGTAATAAAGGTACTAGGCAAACTACAGGGCTGTAAAAAAGTATTCAGGTATGTTTCCATCTATTAGTATAAATTGCTGAAAGATAAATTTCAACCAGTTATTCATTTTCTTACTAAACTAAATTTTCCCATTATATAGTATATATATCTACATACAGATCGAATACAGGGCTGTTCAAAAGAATTGGAATACATATTTGGCTATGGGCGGTAACTACTGAAATCAGATTTTTAAATGTTATTTAGTTAGTTATCTTATTTACCTTATTTCCCTAAGTAACGAAGTTTCGTTAAAGCTTTCAGGGAATGTTGGAAAGTGTTTCATAATCTATGCTGTACGCATGATTTTTCTTACTTTTTTTTTTACTTTCCGAGTCTTATATTGGAGAGTTTAATGTTTCATCATAAATAGTAATTTCAATAATCCTATTAATATATATCTAATGATATTTAGTCAATTTTATGAACATTCTGAAATACTTAACATGACCCACATAAAACTGGTGAAATCTGTTATTTCTTTTATTTTAATTACTTTTACGTCTACTAAGAGTAATTTAACTTTATTATCAAATTACCTGAAATTTTGCAGCTAGTTTGAAAACGCATCAAGTCAGGCATTTCTAGACATTTTTCCAGACGAATACATTTAGAAGTTATTTAGTCATAGTCTACTTTTATCTTCTAGTTAAACAAGCTATAAAAACTTGGAAGATAATACAACAGTTATATGTTTCCTTATCGGGCTGAATATACCTTTGTATTCTTTAAACAAAACGGAATAATTTAAAAGTATTACAGAATCGCACTTTTACTTTTTTTTTAATATATCAATAATTAAAATACATTTTTATTTAATCAATATATAAACTATATACGTAATTTAATTTTTATTTTATTTTATTTAAAATAAAAAAAACAGTGATTTTTTTTTTAAATTATACATTTTGTATGATACATTTTATTGATACATTTTATAGCCGGCAAAACTGTACTAAATGCATAGAATTTTATTTCTTTGTTGCACAGGAGTTATATTCCCGTTTTATCTAACAAAATTTTACCCTTTATTTTAATAAAGTATATATCAACGAATTTTTATTTTACTCTATAAATTATTAATTACATACCTAGTAGATTTCCTGATTGAGCAAATCGAAATAATATGAAATCATATTTACTATAAATTATGTGAAATAAACATTCATACGCTATGAAATCTCACAACGAAGTTTAAATCAAAATCTCATTACAAAGTTTTGAAGCTATTCATCAAATACTGCCTTCTCTTTCGTAAACTGCTCTGATCCATCCAAGAAGCTTATAAATGTGCTTAAAACCACGTAGATTATAAGAGATCTTTGGTACATCTATCAATAGTTTGAAGACCGGTGATTTGTGAAAATCCCTAATATGTATTAGACCGGATGGCGGCGACCAAAATGACTACAAAGTCAAGTTTCAAAATAAAACTATGATGTAGGAAAATATTATTAACAGCTCATGAAAGAATGACTGATCTGTCTAGGCATATCTTGGAAGGATATAGGAAGCAGGGGGAGCCAATTTGGGTTATTTTTGCGGCTCTATCACATCATCAAGTTTCGAGATGAAATTGGTACCAAATTATATCTTACATAATGTATATTAAACATATTTATGGTCTACGTGAGCATATCCTGGTAAGATTCTTCCGCGAAACGAAATTTAAGACAGAGAAAATGTAGTACTGTATTAATCTGTTCAAATTCTATAAATAAAATATTTCAAATATTGTTTTTTATATTACTCTCATTGAGTTTCAAGATGAATTAATTATGTAAAAGCAGATTATTAATATTACATAAAAGAATGACTGTCGTGCTTCAGCATATCTTATCACAGGATCAACAGGTACCAAATTGAAATTTTCGCTGAACTAGCTAGAAATCGAGATTCAGCATGAAATTTTAAAATAGTATAAATATCTAGTAGTACAATACCAATGAAACAGTCTTTGCTTTGTGATATTTTTTTGATATGAGCAGAACAGAGCGACAATTCTTCATTTTGGCGGTACGGTCCTGTCATCAAGTGTACGATAATACAATACAAACGTTTCAGTCTGGTTCATAAATTCTTGATAGGTCATGAAGATTGACCGGGAAAAGGGCTGATTTTGAGTCGACTTTCATGTTACCTGAATTTGAAATGAAATTGGTGTCATATTAAAGCTTAAACAATATATTTTTTACCATCGTTACTTGCAAAAAAGCGAGTTTTTTTTTCAAGACACATCTGTTGGAAAGGATGTAGCCCGATCACAAGAGATCCCACAGGAAAATTTTAACAATGATTTTCGAAAAATTAATATATGGGATGACCGGACCGATTTCGAGCTTGTTCATTGTTGTCGGCGGCGCTCGGGGTTTGAATGGATCGGACTGACTGTTATCACTTACAGAAAGAACAGAATCGGGGGCTCTTTCGAGACAAGACTGTTGAGAAGTAGCTAGCCCGGTCTTGGAAGGTCTCAACAGAAAAATGAAAAAATACTACCGTAAAATTAAAGTAATCTGGTTCAGAAAGGCTGAGGCGTTTAATAGATCGAAAAACTGAAGTGCCTCGACTTTTTCATTGGTCTGTGGGTATGTGGAAGGGAACAATCGTCATTACTTGCGGAACAGGTTGAATCGCGGACCTCCTGGAGAACAAACTGTTCTGAAGGAGGTACAGGAGGTACCACTTGATGACGGGATATAACGGCCTAGTGGAGGAATTGGTGAATTCTTTCTGTTCATATCATAGCAAGATATTACCAGTCAGACTAAAATATTTCCAATACTTGTATAGTACTAATTTGCATCTAAAACTAAATATCATTAAAATAATAAAATTTAATATATTATCTTTAGTTATTCTGTTTTAATTTTTTTTTTTTAATTTAAATTTGACATAACTACTGGCTATCTCTCATTTGTAAAACATAAAATAATAATATATTATTATTTTTATAAATATTTACATTAATATTAGTTTTTTTTTGACAAAAAGAGAATGAAGTATTATATATTCCATGTATATATCATATTATATATTATAAATATTATACATTATATATTATATATTATATATAATTTATTATATTTCTAAAAAATAATCGAATCATCAGAAAAATGATCCTACATACAAATATACATTCATTATTATAACAAAAATGTTTGTTTACAAATACGCACATATAACAACAAAATTTATTAGAAAAAGTGTAATGAATAATTCTATTTGAGAGAAACAATTTCATCTGTTGATTAGTTATCATGTTTTCAATATAAAATCAAAGAATAAATTAAACAAGTATAAAATTATTATTTTGAATATGTAATTTGCATTTTAATGGACTAGAGTAATTCTAACAACTAAAATAATAAGATTTCACATTTACAGCAACATAAGGTAGATTATTTGAAAATATGTTTAATTTTAATTTATTTATGAAATTTGTTAAAATATTTCGAATTAGCTTTACATACAATTTGTAGTAACTGATTCAATGAAAAAAATAAAAAACACATTAAAAGAAAACTTCCTTTTTTACTAAATAAATAATAGGAGAGAGTAGCCGAATTCGGACTACTTCACTTATTTTCAGGTATAACTCACTTAATTTTTGGAATATCTGCAAAACATCATTACACAGGGTCAATCTATTCATCTACTAACTAAATAAATCTTTAAATCAATTTCTTTTTGAAAATCTTAAATTTTATTTTAATTTGAAAAAATTGTCAAAAGTGGTCCAAAGCAACTGGTCGCCTAAGTTAGGTCCTCAGTCTTCTTAATTGGATCAAACAACATCAGGTTGTTTTAATGATTAGGGAATATAACTAATTTTACTAAAAGCAAGATTTGCGATTAATGAACCAATCAAACAAAATAAATTATTTTTTGTCGGTTTTTTTTTTTTCATTTCAAGGTTTACTTAATATGGCGAAGATGTTAACACAACTGTTTCTTGGCTCCCTCTGTACTTTAATTTACTGAATTTATCAAAGGAGATAGCATTTCTAATGATTTTTTGGCCTTTTTTTGGGTGGGGGGTGGGGGGGATTTGTACCTGCAGCCTTCTTGCAGGTCAATTTGTTCCCAACTTGCGCTCTCCTTTTTGTTTCCCATACCTTTAACAGCTTTTGCTGTCACGGGTGTTTATCTTCCAGACAGTTTGTCTGTGTCGTTTTCAACATTTTTAAAATTATATTAAAATGTTTAAAAAATATGCTCCATTGAAAAAAAAATACACAACGATTAATCAAACGCAAATATTATATATTCTAACAGTGTTGAATGCAGGTGTCCCATCTTCGGAGCTTTGAAATAACCACTCCCACCGGCAGGTATGAGATTTTATGTGTTTTACTGGCAAAAAAGTCCAATTCCACCCTCCAGGACTGTAAAAAGTCTGCCCCCCCCCCCCAATCTCCCTTCACGGAATCGAAAATATCCTTCAGGGGGGAAATGTTTGAATTCAACTCTGTAAACCAAATACGCCATAGGAATAAAGAATTCAAAGAAAATAAATATAAATACATACAAGATAAAAGAAATTGCAAACAAAATTTATTGCATAAACATGTAAAAATATTTTTCTGTTTATATATGCCTAAACTGATTAAAGAAATTGATCCAGATAGATATAAAAAAAAAAACTTGCATGGAGATAATAATCCATACACAAAAAAAGTGTACAAAACGTACCGCCCTCGAAATTTATTACTAACTTTTCAAATTTATGATCGTATATTTGGTCCAATTTAAACAATTTAAATTGGCCCAATTAAGGCTACTGCGCCATTTTTAAAAACAGATAATCTCAAGACTAAGAACAAAAACGAAATCAAACAAATCCTCGTGAAAAATATGCGCAATAAATAGATGAATTTAGATATGTATATGAAAACATAACAACTTACCTTAGTTTTAAAGTATTCACTTAAGTTTAGTAGGAAAAAATTAGATCAAATCAGCTAACTTTATGTTTTTTAAAATTATCTGAAAACAGCACGTGGTAAGCGGGTGCTTCTTCACGTGGTAAGCGGGTGCTTCTTCTAATCATAAATGATGTCATTCTGATGAGTAGGATTTCAGCGGTAGATGGCGTCTCTTCCTGTAATTAACAGCAGATTGCCAACGGTCCAATTAAAGCGGCTGTCGAAATATGGCTACTGTTCCCTATATTTTTTCTTCATTTTACGTACATTTTAAAATAGTATTCTATACGAACAATTTCTTCTCCTTCTGCTAAATAAAAATTTACTAAGTCCCATAATGATAGTAATAGAAAAATTGTTTTAAAAAGAAATAGCTTTTAACAAATTATTTTTATAACAGTTAGAAGTAATTCGATATTCTAAAATATTTTCTCAAATCAAAGATTTTAAAAGTAGCAAAATGTAGAAAAAAAACCTCGAACTGAGAAAAATAAATTTGAATTTAAAGGTAGGAACTACAGGATGCCTGTCTAAATACATATTATGACAAAAAATTGGAAAACTGATATTTTCATCATTTTTCGTAAAGTGAAGGGTAGCGAGTTCTCTTTAGTATAAAACAAATTCATCGAAAAGAATTGAAATGATATCTATATATTTATAGGAATCCAAAGGGATAGAAGTACGTTGAAGCTCAATGACTGTATCAATAGATCAATGTGTCGACTCTTGTCGTCGTCACTCTAAACATACTGCGCAAATTTGTAATTATAAAGCATTTTTGCCAGAATTAATTATAGTGTTTTCAATTTACAAAGTAACATCTTTCGAATACGTTCATGTTGAATTTATCAATAACATGGCCTGGTTATCGCAATCGCAAGGGCAATTGAAGCAGTTTCCCAGGACCCCTATCCTAAAAAAGGGCATACAAGCAAAAATTCGTGTATTTTTTGCATGAATACAATTTACGGATACAAAGTTGTTATGGAGCTCCCAACTAGATATTTGCTACAGGATCCCACGTGCATTCAGTCATGTTCTGGTCAATAGTAAAGCTGACGTTTTTCAAGTTTACAAGCATTATTCGAAGATTATAATTTTAAACCATTATTCTATGCGTTTTTATTTTCACTCCTTACAAAATAACGGTCTAATAATGAAGAAAGTTCAAACCAATATGAGATTGCTTGTGGCTGAATACATGTGGCACGTTAGAACACAATTTCTGCAAACATAATATGATTTTTAATACATTTTCTTGTATTCCAGAAAAATAATGAGAAATTACAAATGATGCACTTACAGGATTAAATCTATATCTGAAGATTATTGTATAATGGCAAAATATGTGAAATCCACAAGGTGCAATTTGAAAAATTCCAAAATGTCTGGATGAAAATTTCCAAAATGTCAGGATGCATTTTACTTAATATGTGAATAAAAATTATATAGAGCATACAAATCTGTAAGGACATGTTCATATATGATATAAAAAAAAATTACGGAATGTTGAAAAGTGATCAAGAGATAGTTATACGGGCAAGTCGATTGTAAAGTTCTCAAGACGGCAACAATTTTTGACAGTGACTATCTTTTTAGTAGTTTCATTCTCTTTCTTTCAATTTTTTTTTTTGCTTTTTTCGAGCAAACTTAAAACATATTTAGAAAAGCGTCTTAACAAGCAACATTACATTATTTAATAGGAAAGTCCCATTAAGAAATTTTCGATAGCAAATGAGCTTATTCAAAAAAGTCCTATTTTAATTTAATCATGATGCATTTTCAGTGGGAAGTTTAATGAGCTTTGAAGATTTGGAATCCCCACAAAAGTTTACTAAACTTAAATTAAAAAGAACTTTCTTTACATTCAAAGGATAGGAAATCTTATAATATCGACAAAAGGCTCCAACTTATAGTTTGTAAAAGGGATTTTTTAGTTATTTACTTATAAAATTTCTATCTTTATTATGTGAACATCAGTATGAGTGCTTTTAATGAAAAGATAATTATGTCAAAAAAGTAGAATAAATTAATTCATTTTCTGTTTAATTAAAAAAAAAGGTTTTTGATAAATGTTTAAAAAATGTGAGGCAGATTCAGGAAGACAAAAAATGTACTTAACAGATTAAAGAATTTTCACAAAAATATCAGTATTAAAATCTAATTTTAATGTTATTAAAATCTAATTTTAATCGCAAACGTGACTTATGAGTTGAGTAATATATTTTGGATACTAATACACACGGAATCCGATATACCGGGTGAGCAAAAAATTCGTATAAACTTTAAAAATTCATAAAAACCGAAAAATTAACCTAAATGAAAAACTGTTTGCAGGATTAGCATCTATAGGTCACGGGAAAATGTTAAGACAGAAATAAAAAATAACTCAACAAACAGCCGATAGATGGTACTGGTTCGTGCAATTTTAGTGGAAATATGCAAATGATAATTGTATATAATAGTATTGCAGGCAGAATTGCAAAATAACTTTGATTATTGATATGATAATAGAATTGCATAATAACTAGTTCATGTAAAATAACTTCACCAACAAAGTTTTATCCTTCATACTCAGCATCCTTGATCACATACACGGCTCACAACGGTTAACTAGTTCTGGATTAGGAGTACAAGTTCTTATAACCGTTTCATTTGCATATTTCCACCAAAATGGCACGAACCAGCGCCATCTGTCGGCTGTTTTTTGAGTTATTTTTTATTTATGTCTTAAAAAAAATTCCTATGCTAATCCCGCAAACAGTTTTTGATTTCAGTTATTTTTTCGTTTTTTATGAATTTTTAAAGTTTAAACGGACTTTTTGCTCACCCGGTATATACTTATGCTTTCATGTCTGTTAAATTATCTTCAACGACACAGCGAAACAAACGCATAAAAGTAAAAATTTCTTACGGAATTTGCTAAATACATGATGAAAACGACAACCCTTCACTTTCTTGGTTCTATATAAAAATTTAGTCTGTTCATGCAAAAAGTATAATGCACAAAAGTATAATACATAATTACGAAGCTTTATATATGGTACAAGCTTTGTTCCAGATGTTTCGAAATTCACTGAAATGCTCACAGTGGTAAAAAAATATTTTTTAGCCATTATCATTTCAAAATTTAGACAAGATTTATGCATCGTATTATATACGCCGTTGGGATATAAAAAGAATTAAAAAGAAAAGAGAATTATGATAGAGAATAATTTAAGAATTCAATATTATTTTCGAACTATTTATATCTGGGAACCATTTGTCAATGATATTGAAGTTATGAATATAAAATGTATGTTAGATTTCATTTTTACTATCTATAAATTAGAATAATTATGCTTTAATACAGTTTTTAAAGAAATATGTTTATTTGTGAAAATATGTCACTCTATTTTGTTATACTCATGCTTTGATCTTTTCTTCTCAGCTTACCTGCCTAACACAGTTTCGACTTCGACACATACGATTCAAAATCTCACTTTTATCTAAAACTCTAAATAATTAATTATATTTTTCTAAAATGTTTAATATTGAACACTTCTTCTTATCGTACTTTTCCATTTATATTCTTTCTTGTCCTTCTCACATGCTGCTCATAAATGTTTACCTTATTGTTATGCTTGATGGGAAGTTTAGGAGAATTTTTGGATTTTATAATGCCAAACGAGTAGCCCTTATCTTCCGAATACCACTATAAAAACATATCTAATGCTGAAAATCATTTAAAAATCACACGTTACAAATACATTATAAAACATTTTCCAAATGTGCGATGAGAAAATTTAAGTTTCTCATTTTGCATATTCCGAAAATTAAATTTTCACGCTTTATAAAATTTATTCCATAAAAATTTCCTTTCTAAAATAATTTTACAATCCTAATTTATTAAATTATTCCCTAACTATTAAATTTATTCCATAAAAATTTCTTTTCTAAAATGATTTTACAATCCTAGTTTATTAAGTTATTCCCTATCTTATATAATATTCCATTCATTCAATTTACTTAAATTCATTTCTATTTAAAATGCTCATTTTGATATTTTAATCCTTTTCAAAATCTATTCTAAAATACATTTCCCGTAATCATTATTTGCATTCAAGGTCTTTCATTTCTAAGTCCTAACATAACGTTATGAATTCTATTAAAATTATCTATTTGTACCATTATATTTTTATTCTAAAAATCATTTGGCGCTCTTTTCCGACGAAACCGCATTATTCCAAATTTCTTACGCCTGTGAAATATAGTTCTGTGCAGTTTCGGTCTGTTTCGTTTTCCCCGTCTGCAGTGCTGTGAAAACTCTACGCGTCTTATTATAAAACAACAAGACATGAGTTTAAGAGCTCAGGTTTTGTGTCATTTGTTGTCTAATAAAGCTACATCTGCGACGACACATAAACGAGACATGAACGACGACTGCATAAGTGTTATTTAATATAGCAACCTCCGAGATATCGACTAAATATTTGATCGAATGTTGCTTCACCTTTGCTGCATACGAAATCTTTATTTAAAAGCCTTACGATGGAGTTCTATAAAGCGATATCTGCGTTTTTTACTTCAAACTTCAAGACAAGTTTTAAAATTATCGTTATATTGAAATTTCTTTATGTAGCCTTGCATAAATATTATTAAAGGCTACACGTACCACACAGCATATTAAAAAGCTATAACCTATTATAAACGATACCTCTGAAAAATAATAGTAAAAACCTCGAGTCTTAAAAATGTAAGTACAAAATAATCAAGTAATATTAATTTGTAATACAACATTGAAATTATATCATAATACCAGATCTCACGTAAAATGTCTACCACCAAAAGAATTTTAAAATAAAAACATTTTTACAATACAATCCGGCATCATAAACATAGAAACAAAAGAATTTTTTATCTATCTCGTCATTCGTACAGATATGAAAATGGAATAAATTTCAAACTCTGTATAATCAAATATCAACAGCGTGCCCTTTTTCTTTTCTTTGGACATTTGGAATGAGGTTTAGAAATATTATACATGAAAATTCTATATTAGATACCTTTTAGTCCAGCAGAAAACTAAAAGCGTATAGAATGTAATTATTTTTTTCATTGATGAAATACGAAGGTGCGAATGAATAATTATTACACTGAAATTACAAAAAAAAAAAAAAAAAAAATCATTTTTGGTACGTTTAATAAAGCTATTTGTCTGAGGTTCAGAAAGAATCATTAACTCAGATTAATTTTTCCCTATAAAAACGAATAAATTAATGAGATGAAAGAATAATTTATTAAGATTAATTTTAAATGCGGCAACGTACGATTATGTTTTCTTTTTCCAGAAACAGAATAATTAGTTATAAAAGAAAATCGTACAAAAATATACATTTACAGAGAAAAATGTTTTGTGTGGAGAAATGAGTGATGGAATTTTACAATAATAAATACAAAATATAGTAGCTTAGTTTCATAATATATCATATTTTAAAATTCTGCTGGTAAGGGTAAACTTTAATGAGCCATACCTAAATTTCAACTAGACATTTGACGAGTGGCAAGTGACATTTGTTAATTGAGTGTCATGTTGTTTATAACTGATATTTAAATTTTTCTTTTTAATTCTCTGAAAACGGGAACATTTTCCCCACTGAGATTAAAGAATAAAAATGCAACACATTATATATTTTTTTGTTATCTAAAAGTTCTTACCTTTTAGAACTCGGTTATGTTTCATTTTTCCAGAAACAGATTAATTAGTTATAAAAGAAAATAGCACAAAAAGTATACATTTACAGAGAAAAAAGTTTTATGTGGAGAAGTGAATGATGGAATTTTACAATAATAAATACAAAATCTAGTTCTGTTATCATTATACACTGTTCTTGGTTATATATTTAAAATGCCGTGTAATTGAAATGAGATATTGTATATATATATATATATATATATATATATATATTGGATAACATGTGCTGGTGTGTATTTAGATTAAATAAAAATGGGGTTAATTTAGGTAAGCTGTGTAATATTCATTGATATAAATTAATTATTTAAAGGTTGTATTGATTTTTCCATTTCATGGCATTTAATATTATTCTGTTTTCATCTTGCATCTATTCTTTTGGTCAAATAGTCGTTTGGGTACAGGGGAAAATATTTTTTACTAGCTTATAGCTTTTATTCCCCACAGAAAACGACTATTTTTGCTTATATATTTGAATTCTGTACCCTTGATAACGTAATTCAATATATAAGCTTTTCTATTATTTTTATCGGTATCCATATTTTTCTTTTTTCTTCCATATTAATACTCGTAAGATAGTACTTTTGGTATCCATATTATGAATTTGGGGGGGGGGGGTAATGTATTTGTTAATGTCATTTCATTCAGAATATCAATGTTTTTGTTGGTGGTCGGTAATGTTTAGTTAATGGTTATATGTATATATTTGTAATGCTTCATATGAATTTCACTGGACATTTTAAGTATTATTATGCTATTATAATGCCGAAGCAATGAGATTGTATAATTTAATGTATGCATACAAACACACACATGGGTCGTTCTGCGGAAAACGTTACTTTTTAAGCTTACAAATTTCAATAAATAAATAAATTTATTATATATTATGAATTAAAAGTTTCTTTTTATAAAACAAATTATGCTTTCCTTTTAAATCAAAAAGGGGGTATACAACGTTCACAACCATTTCTAAGTCATTGAGTATACTTCAAGATTAATAACAACCGGCAATGTGGATATCCAAGGCCAACTATCGAAACTGAAACGGGATGCCTCTCAATATTTTTATTAGGTAACAAATTCTACTATATTTAAGAAATTACAGCCCCCAATTTTATTGTACCGTAGGTTGCACAAAAGGTGGTACTTTAAACATTTTTTTAAATATATGTAATTTTTTTAAAATAAAATTTTATTTACGTATATAGGAATCTACTGTGACGAAAAAATTCGTTATTGAAGGAGTAATATATTTATTGCATTAACAAAACAAATAATGTAATAGAGAAAATTAGGTATAACACGCAACGGAGGTATACGTGTATACCTCCGTATATATATATATATATGTATATTATCCTGTATAGAGTCAGGTGGGATAATTATGACCAGGGGGTAATTGTGACCGCCGTCATGTTGGAGAAAAATATGTATGGTAAAGTTTCGTTTCAAACTTAGATATTAACCTCATAATGGGTATTTCATCTTAGATATTCTTTATTACTAGTCTGAAGCCTTTTTGAGATCCGAATAGCAATTTGAAACAAAGTATGTAAAACTTTTGATAAACGGATTTGTCACTTTGGAGTTCAAAGTGGTCTCAATTACCCCAAACAAGTGTGTATTGGCAAGTATAAAGAGTAAATATAGTGGTCATAGTTTCCTAACGAGTGGTTTTAATTACCCCAAACTTATGTGATTGTGAGGTTTTGGTGGGGTAATCATAACCATCCTTTTAACTTAAAAAAAAAAACAGCTATGAGAATTAAAACTTTTAAAAGATGTTCTTAAAGGATCAAAGTTACTTCCTATGAACTAAAAACACCACTTTTCCAAATAGAAATATGAAAATAAAATAACAATGTTGAAAATGCAAAAAGTGGTCATAATTACCCCTCCTGACCCCTGACATAGTTTTTACTTTAAAGTCCCTCAATAATAATTTTTGTTTTAGTACATATTCATTTTTTTTTTATTTCTTATACTAGAAAACGTCCAATTGCATGACTGTATAACAATATTAACGAGATAAATAAGTTTTGGACGATGTTGGGCGTCTAAATATACCACTGAATTCCTTACCGTCTCTTGTCCCTGATGCTGATATTTTGCAAGCTCATTTCTAATCCATTTGTGAGTTCTGCTGCTGATTTATTTTATAAAACTTAGTAGGAACACTTATCCAAACACTTGTTAAAACATCATAGTCTGATATAAACAATTATTTATTTTTACTAGCATGAGATTTGAATTGTAGTATCATTTAAATCATTTTTTACTTTTCACATATCGATGTTTTGTATATTGTCCGACAGCTCGAATATGCTTAGTTTGCTTTATATTAGGTTTCTCAGGTTCGAGAGTCGGATGTTCTTAAATAAACAAGTTCTAGAAACATTGACGATGAAACAATAATTTATTAATAAATCAAAACGGTAAAGGCATCAACAACATGCCTCAAATATTTGTTTATCTTTATATAATATATTAACATTAAAGAATATGCATAAATAAATTTGAAAAATTGTACTTTTAACATTTAGAGAGACGTTAGGATACCAAGGATGCCTACCTTTCATTCGTTTACTTAATTGCATTTACACAAATTTATTGGTTGCCAGAATTATTGATAAAATGTTTCCATTCAATTCTTAAAATTCCTTAGTCAGCAGCATCATCAATAACTTTCCGTTTCGGGTTTATCCTTAAAGTGTACTACTCTAAAAAAAAATTCTAACTTTTATTGTTTTGCGACAGCTCACAAAAAACCCGCATTCTTTCGCATGAGCCCGAAGAAAATCCCTGTTTATCAAGATGGTGTTTCTTCAGTCAGAACCAGGGTTCGTAAATATCATGATATTTTCGAAAATATCAAAAATATCTGATATTTTGATATATATCCGGTATTTTCGATATATATCCGATATTTTCAAAATAGTACACTTTCCTGATAATAAACATTTTCAAGCATAATATACATTAGAAACTAAAACATATTGCACTTTAACATAATAACTTAAACAATATACTAAAAGCACATTTCTTTTCTTTTCTTTTTTTTTTTTTTTTTTTACTTAGAACAAAATTGAAGATCAACTAACTGAAAACCGAAACAATTTGCTTTATGCACTTACATAAGGGGAAAAAAAATGCTATTGGATTTAGCATCAACTATCAAGAAATCAGAAATTTATAAAACAAAATTTTAAACACTTAACATTGTTTTAACTGAAAAATTTGAACATTTTTTTATTCCCTAGAAACGGGAATTTTGTCAAAATATCGCAGAAAGAAAACGCGGATTTCGTCAAAAGATCATTAAGAAAATGCAAATTTCATCGAAAGATCAGTAAGAAAACTCAAATTTCACCGAAAGATCGAGGAAAGATAACACTAATTTCGTCAGAGGATCGTGGATCGTGGTAGAAAACGCAAAATTCGTCAAAGGATCACAGTAAAAAATGCGAATTTCGTCAAAAGTTCGTTGTAAAAAGTGCGGATTTCAACAAAGAATCGTGATAGAAAAATGTTAATTACGATTTTGGGGAAAAGAATTGTGAATATCTAAAATGATCGCGTGAAAATTATCGCGAATTTCGTCAATTTACTTCACTGGGCTAAAAAATTGCAACCAGGCTCCTTTTACAAATGTAGAAAAAGCGCTTTGAAACGAGAAGAAACTCTAAAAATCCTATAAAAATTTTCAGAGGAAAAAATTCACTATATTGAGTTGAAAGGCTGAAACCTTATTCCTTTTACGAATGCCAAAAGATGGCTGCGAAACACGAAAAACCAACCAACCAACCTCCAGATTAATTTTAATTTTGTGTGCTACGAATTCTAATTTTCACAGGTTGGCAGGTCTGTAATGTCCCTCATAATCTGCTGTTGAAAGAAAAAAAAATAAAACATGAAGCTTGGAGAAGATATTTGTAATCTTCTTCGGCTAAAAAGTCACTATCAGAGACAAAAATTCTTTATTTACAGAACAGCACAATCAACGGCAGTTAGAAATTTCATTTGAACTTGTTTTGACTGAAAATATAAAAAATATCTTGCACAATGATATCTTGAAAATAAATATCCAATATAGAAATATATTGAAAATAGCACACATCTTGACATTTTGAAAATAAATATCGAAAACATCAAAAATCTTGATATTTTCAAAATAAATATCGGATATATATCAAGGTATATATCGATTGATGTATATCAACGAACCCTGATCAGAACTCATCACCATCTCTCATCTTTCCTTTACTTCCCTTCTGATCTCTTTCTTAGTTTTTAGTCTGCCTAAATCCCACCTAGAAATCATCTACTCCTATAAAAATTTTCAAGGGGCGACTTCTTTCTCAAACCTGCTTACCATTTGTTGCCAGATTTTTCGGACTTTATCATATGATTAATATTTTATAACAACGCTTTTTACTAAAGGGGCCTGAAATTTACCTCTTAATATCTTAATCCATTTTTATGACATAAGCTGAAACCCGTGTTGCCAAAATGCGACATTTTTATAGCTAAATTGCTAATCTCACTAACAAATCCATTGACATTCAAAAGCACCAGTGATGACAAAATCCCTCATTTATTTGGAAATTTTACCTCTCCTAGTTTAACCATTAACCGGAAACGTGAAAATCCCGTGCACAAACAGAACACTTAATAATTTACCTAATAATGAACTTAAACATTTAGTCTTTAACAGTAATGCATTAACAGGACCAATTTTTTTTAATATAACGGCATAAAAATAAGTTTTGAATGCCGGAGAGAGAAAATATTAAGGGCAGATATCTAGACGCAACCATCTCCCAGACGGTACGTTCCAGTTAAGGGTTAACTTAGGAATGATTTTGACAAATTTATTGCCTAACCGAGTACTTTCCATAGAATTCTCTGGTCTTTTACCAAACACCCATTTACATCTACGTCGGCAATCCCTTCATTTCAAAAATTCTGTCTTTCTCACAACCCCGCGTAGCACATGCTAGCTTCCAAACATCTCCTAGTGGTCCAATTCCCATATTATGGTTTTGTCTCTCTTCCTTTCTCTTACCGAGCACGTGTAATATGGCGGGATTATCCCGACAATATTATCCTGAGTAAATTTGCATGATAAAACTTTTGGGGGTAATACTTTGTTTGATATAACGGTATAGTTACAGAAACTAATTATATCCTAAGCAATTAAAATCTACTCTAACAAAATAAATATAAAGAACAAAATAAATATAAAAATAACAATAATAAATTCTGGAAACACAATATCCGTTTTTTAAATTCAAAAATGAAGCTCTTAGACATTGAAATTTATTGCGTTTTCATTATATTATACTATAATATATATGTTTGCATGCAATTTAATAAAAAATATATTTGGCATTCTATAAAGATAATTTCTGTTACAGCTAATTGCCATAAAAATATTAACAACACACGTTTTTCTTATTATATGAACATTGAGTTAATTCAGTTTAATAATTTGTACTTCCTATTTCCATTGTCGGAGAATAAAATTTAGATACGATTTTAACATTTGCTTATAACAATATTTATCTCGATTCATAGAATTTATTAGTTTCCTAATCTAGTAATTATTTTTAGCAGAAAACTAAATTAACTCATCAATATAATGTTTTAATATTTAATCAGTTAGGGCAACGGTTTCAGCCTTGCTTAATAATTGAAAACATGCCTTTTGTCTTTCTTCTGCAAATAACTGAGTGCATTGTCTTTTATCTTAGAAGAACGCTCAACATTGTCGATAAATCCTTCTTACAGCCTGTTTCCTCATTGATTAAGAGTTTGCTGATGGTAGGTACTCAGAGAGTTAATAGATTATTTCGTCTCATTATTCATAAGGAAACATTTTAGCCACAAAACAGTAAATTTAATACACATTCTAATTCTAAACTAAAGCATTGAAATATAGTATTTTTTTTTAAAGATGATTGCCAACATGAACATTTTTGTAAATAAACATTGCGTCAATACATTCCCTTTTAGCAAAAGAAAAAGAAGACCAAACAATTAAAACTCTTTTTTTATATATAGTTAGTTGTATTATTGAAATGTTTGGGGAATTATCAAAATTAAGTATACAAAACTCGTATTGTTTAAGATCAATATTGTAGATCTCAAAATTATATAATGCATGCTTTTAATAGAGAAGCTGAAGGAAAAAATAATGTTTAATCAGTCGGGACAACTGTTTCACTCTTTTTTTTTTTTTTAATAATTGAAAACATTCATTTTGGGTTTCTTCTGCAAATAACTGAGTACATTGTCTTTTATCTTAGAAGAACTCTCAACATTGTCGATAAACCCTACTTACAATCTGTTTCCTCATTGATTAAGAGTTTGCTGATGATAGGTACTCAGAGAGTTAATAGATTATTTCGTCATATTCTACCACAAGGAATAATTTTATCCATAAATCAGTAAATTTTAAACAAATTTTAATTCTAAACTAAAGCATTGAAATATAGTAATTGATTCCCCTTTTTAAAGATTATTGTCAACATGGACATTTTTGTAAGTAAACATTGTGTCAAGCCATTCCCTTTCTAGCAAAAATAACAGAAGACAATTTAAAACACTATTTTTATATATAGTTAGTTATATTAATGAAATGTTTGGGGAATTCTCAAAATTAAGTATACAAAACTCGTATTGTTCAAGATTAGCGTTGTAGATCTTGAAATTATATAATGCATGCTTTTAATATGGAAGCTGAAACACAATTTTCACAGTTCTTTATAAAAAGATTGTAAGACGAATTTAAACTAATTTTCACCGCGACATTCTAACGTAATAAATTAAGTAGTATTTGAATAGAGCGAGTATAATAGAATTAAGAACTTCAGTTGCATATCTTGATGTATAATAATATCTAATTCAAGGATTCTTAGGCGTCAACGTAATTAGTCAAAAATAATATGATACAGTTGTACTTGGGAAAAAAAAGATTATGTTCATGTTATCACTTTTGAGCAGTTTTGTTAAACTATGCATATAAACAATTAGTTAATTAATATTTCAAATACATTAGACATGATATTTACATTCATCACTATACACTATGTACCCAAAAATTATTCGACAATTTTGATTGAAGATGTTTTGTGGAATTACCTAAAGACATACTTGGCGATTTTTTTTTAACTTCGTGAATATAAAGAACATGTTTGACGTCATAAGTTCAATCAAGATTTGATCACAAAAGAATTTAAGGAATCTACAACAAATTGAAGAAAAGAAACAATATTTGGGACTATTCTGTAAAATAAAATGCACGAAATGCTCTGTCACTGCGACAGATAACTACACGGATATAGATTAATATTTGTGTTAATATGTGTAAGAATAGCACCGAAATTCATGGAGATATAACTATTTTTTTAACAAAATCAAGAAATGCCTATATGTCTTTTGGTCAAAAAATGCAGTGTTTTCAACCAAATTATTTAAGACAATTTAGAAAAATATAGTAAAAACAACATAGTGCAATAAAAATAAAAATATATGGAATGTTTAATGAAATATGAGTAGTAATTTTTTTAACTGCGCATGCGCGAACTATACGAAAGATTTTTCCCCCATGATTTTAAAGTCGACACTATAGAGCAACAAATATAAAAATGTCAGTCGAATATTTTGAACATTCATAAAGATATTTGGCGTCATTGTGAGCTGAATTTTGAATGATAAGCGATTTCCCACAAATTGCCGTTTTATTAACTGATTTCCAACAAGGGAGTTATCATTTTATGAATGTCAACGAGTTGCTTTAGAAGGGATACTTTGAGTTTGGTAATTATTTTTCCGTTGAAATAGCCTAATTCTGGTGGTATTATAAGGAGACTATGGTATCGATAAAAAAAAATTACAATTAAGAAAATAGATAACAATTAAAAATTACAGTTTCTGGTAAATCCCTTGTCATTCGGATAATTTTCGAAGTCAGCCAAAATTCAGCTCACTATGTCTCCGGTATCTTTATGAATTTTCAACATATTCGACGGGTGTTTTTATATTAGTTGCTCTATAGAGTTGACTTTCAAATCATGAAATAAAATCTTTGGTATAGTGCGCGCATGCACAGGTTAATAAAAGTCCTTACAACTATTCATATTTCATTAAACATTTCATATATATTTTTTTTCAAATTGTACTATGTTGTTATTATTATATTTTGCAAAATTGTCTTAAACTGGAGTTGATTTTGGTTAAAAACCTTGCATTTTATGAGACAAAAACGTACAAACATTTCTTGAATTTTTTAAAAATCATTATATATCCATAAATTTTGGTGGTATCCTTATACAAATTACCACAAATATTAATCAGTATCCTTGTAGTCATGTGACACAGTGACAAAACATTCTGTGCGTTTTATTTTACAGGGCGAAAGCAGTGCACTCCCTTCCCCGCTCTTTTTGTGGATGGAGCTTCTATCCGAGGGAGAAACCCCTTGAAGGTCAAAGATCGTAGAATACGTTAGATGAATCTGTTATTTCTTATGTTAGATTTCGAGTGAAAGTGGAACATTTGATATGTAACATTTATTATTTTACAGGGTGCTGTATCACTGAAGATTTTTCCATTGTACGTATTCATCGGCTATCTATTTGCAATACAGAAAATATATCATTAAAAACAGAACATGAACAGATCATGTTAAAAAATCTGTCCCAATCGCTGTTAAGTCACAAGTCAAACTGACAAAGAAATGTCGTTTTGAATTCTCGCGGGGCGTTGGCGCGAATAGGTTTACTACAAGAATATTTGGCGAATTGGTAGATGCAATGAAGAATGCCTATGATTGGATCTCCCCTTTGAGTGTGTTTCCCAGCCGAGCTGTTTGCACTGTTTCGGTTAGTTACGGTTTCCAAAGTCTTCCCTTCTTTCCCTCTACCTTCTTTGGCGGTACTACTTGCGACCAATTTCGCCAAATTATATAAATCGCCAAACCACTCGCCAAATTATACAAATTGACATAATTTTTATTTTAAATAACGAAAGAACAAATAAATTAGTGCAACATTAATAAAAATACAAATAAAACGTCGAAATAAAAATAACTTGATGACGTAAACACGTGTAACTTGCTTAAAGTCAAGTTAATGTGACATTTATGATTAACCATTATTGGCATTTAATGTTATAGTTTGGCGAATGATAGATTTTTGATCGACGGGATAACTAAGTAGTACCAAAGATACAATCGATGTTTTCGTCTTTGATTAAGTAAAATAAGTTAAATATTTCAAAATAAGCTAATATAAAAGGAATTAAGTAAACAGAGTCTTTGTCTCCCGATATTTTTTAACAAAGCGAAAAGAAAGTTCTTTTAAATAAGACATTTTAAATTAATCGTTTTTAATCTGACGTAATTTTGACGAAACTATTCTCTAAATTAGACGAAAACTATTCTTTCTCTTTTTAATATACTTTTGTTAGAAATTAAATATTATTTGCGCTTTCCTAACAAAAATAGTTGAAAAGTATCCTCTCAAAATATCAAATAAATGTCTAGCGCAATTTCTCAATTTAAACTGTTTTTCAATATTATTTTGTGTTCATTTTATGTAATAACTGTAATGTGACGTAAATATGACGTAATTTCTCCTATTTCAGACTTCTAACGCATGTTAATGAATTTATTATTTTACAATTTCCTTTCTCTATCTCTCTTAAAATTCACGTGTAAATATAGTTTTTACGACGTAATTTTTAATAAGTTCCTGCTTTTTGTACATAATTATTTAATTCTAATTCCAAATGTTTTTTTTTTGTTTATAATAGTCACGTGTAAATAAATTTTTAATTTATTTACACGTATAAATATTTTTTTTTATTTGAAGCAAACATTATTGTTTGCGCTGTTTATACAGTTGGCAACAGTTTAAATTAATGTCACTTTCTAAAATAATGTAAAAAATATATCTAGAAATGCTGAAATTTTGAATTTAAAATAGAAATAAAACCTCAAAAAATGTGTCAAATTAAAAAAGAAATACCGTCTGCACACCTGGAACTTCAAACGTATAAAATGATCTAAAAATGATTAAATTCCCATGAATAGTTTTTGATAAAACTTTTTTAGTGGAACGATTTTGTCCAACTTTAGCATTCAATATCTCTTAAAATAATTCTTCGATTTGAAAACTGTCTGCATCAGCGTGTTTATCAAACATTTCTGTATAATACTACCGATTTTCATATTTTTATATGCATTATTTTTCTTAATATTAACGGAGAAAGACCTCCGGTCACAAAAAATTCAGAACCGGCAGCGGCGGTGACAGCGGTAGTTACTTTTTTTTAGAATAGAGAGATAAGAACATCTGTTTATTGAAACAATGCAATAAGTAATGTAGCGATATTTATACTAGCTAATAATTAAACTAGCAATAATTAATAATAATATGTCTATCGTAAAAGGAAATACAAATATTGGTCGAGATCCTGCAATATCTATGTAATTAAAAGAAACTAATATTAATGAAAGGTTTCAACGTTTTTATCTTTATATAATAATATTTTTTAATTATTACGCGCGAATAAAAATATCCAATTTTCAAAAGAAAGTATTGAACTAAATCGAGAATAAACTACTTATAAGTTTCCAGTTTCCTTAGTGATAACGATTGTCTAAAATTTCCAACTCAAAGCCAATTATTCGAATTAATCCGCAGCAGCTCTAACTTTGTAAACTCTTCCGAATTTATTATGCTTTGTTTACTTTGCTAACTGTGGACGGAAATTGCAAGACTAAAGCACAAACAATAGCTTTATCTTTTTTCTTTTTAGGAAAACTCTCTAAGCGTCCGATAATTCTTTTTTATTATTGCTTTTGTCACTGATGAGGAAATTGCAGACGGGTAACAAAGATTCACTAATCAGACAAATAATGGATAATGTGGCGGAATTTTCTGATGCAACTAAGATTAAAAAAAGAACCATTAATTAAACAAGGAGATATTGACATATCATGTCGATCGGAATGTTATAGCGCTTAGGATTAAAGTTTGTGGAACCATGTAGATAACAGAAAGATATTTTAATTAAGTTAAAGATTATATAAAGAAAAAAGGAAAAAAAAACAAAACAAGTTTTTCTTACAGCTGCAGTTTGCAATCAGAAAAATAACGGTTTCAAGTGAAAAGAATATTTTTAAATTCCGTTATAATTTAGGATTTGTTTTCTTCTTCAGATATTTTGTTGAAATGTTACATTTTTTTAATATGATATTGATATTGTGATATCACAATCACATTTTGTTTTTATAAGTTTAAATTCTCACATAATTTAGTCTTTTAACATAATATTTAACCATATTTTTCTAATTTTATGCGTAATTTCATAAATTCTTTCTTTACGTATTCAATTCAACTCTATCCATCATTGCTTTTAATGAATAACGTGCACATTTACTTATTAAAAAATAGCACTAAAAATAATAAAACGATTTCTTCTATTCTTATTTTGATCTGTATTCTGAACATTATGTTTTGTCATTTTTCAAAATATTTACTTACTTAAAACCTTGCGGATTTTGTATAATCTGCATATCGCCTAAAATATATATAATTCAGATTATTTCATCTTCTATCTTACTAAATGAGACCAACGTCTTGAAAGTTATAACTAATTTAAGGCAAAAAAAAATCTATATTGTCAAAATTAAAATTTTTCAATGGACCAAATCCAAAATCCAAAATTTTCCTAAATTACTTTAGTATACTCTATGTGATCCAAGGATTATGCTAAATGCATTCTGAGACTTTTTAGTCGCACAAGATATACTTCTCATGGTCACATTAAGGTATTATAATGGAGGAGTGCAAAGTGGTGTCCTTGCAGATTAAAAGGAAAATGTATAATGTAGAGCTATAACTGCTAAATAGTAGCAACATATTCTGTTGTCTATAAAAACGCTAGGCAAGCAAAAAATATCTCAACTCGTCAGCGCATTTTATTCTTATGAAAGCATTTTTGCCTGCGAAATGGCATTGTTTTTTCAAGACCGTACCATCCTTATAGACCGAGAACTGGTGAAGAAATTTACCAAAGTGTTTGAAAAAGGTTGAATCTTCTTTAAAACGATTTTTCTTACTCATCTGAAAGAGGAATGGATAGCCTGTCAAATTGTCAACAGTTTAAAAATACACTTTGTAACATCGCACACCCGCTGTGAAGCAGAGTCTATGGTATTCCGATTATGGATGTTGCACAAAAACGCTCACAATCAACACTAATCTAGATATGATTAATTTCGTTTTGAGACTGAATTTGCGGCGTTGTTAGGTGTACTTTTAAACTGCGTGCAATCTGCCAAGGACACACATGCCTAATTCAGCCGAGCAAGAAAAAATGGTTTTATAAAGGTTTCAATTTTTATGAAACACTTACTGGGATACAAAAAATCTTCAAATTTTCTAAAAAAAAATAATATTGCTTTAAAAATTTCTCTATTTTTCTCTGCTTAAAACGACGTTTAAATCATGTATCTATCTTAATTAGAACAGGAAATATTAATTTTTTCTTTTCTTTTTTTTTTCTTTCCTTTTTCTTTCCTATTTTTTTTTTTTTTTTTTTTTTTTTCAAAATCTAGGTTTTAAGCAATGGTTGTCATGGTACGACTTATTGTGAAAAAGCGTTTTCCTTCATGATGGGTTTTTTCACCATTTCTCGTATTTAAATTGTTGTAAATCAAGAATTATTAAATAAAAATGGTTCAAACTTGGAGCATGTTTTTTTAATTGTTTTACTTTAATTTTGATTCAGCAAATTTGAAAAAAATATTTACTTTTGAAAATATGATTTAAAAAATGTTACATCATTTTTTTAAATATTTATTTTAAATATTTTTAATTTTTTTTAAAATTAATATTTAAAATACTAAATCAAAATTAAAACTTATAGTCCAGGCAATAGGGAATTTTACCTCGCAAAATTAATGGTAGCTTACTTTATGTTTTTTGGATCTCTGAATCCGAATTTGTAACTTCCCACCAAAATTTCCCACGGCACCCCACCCCCCCCCCCCAAATTTTGGTAAAAAGCCCCCCAAAATAGGTTTTTATTAAAAAAATCAAGTTTTTAATTGTTTTAGGGGAAAAGTATCTAGAAATTCAGAAAGTAGACAAAATTTGCAACAAATTAAATATATGATATTATGACTTAGGATGAAGGGGAAGGGGGGATCTGCCTCGGAACATGCGCGCGGTGCTGCGTGGACTAAGTTGCGCAATTCCACTTAACTATTCACACGTTTACATTCGCCCTCCCATATCCCCTCCGAACTTTCCTTATAAGGTTTACTTTAAGTTTTTGGGTCGCTGAATCCGAATTTTTAACTTACCCCCAAAATTTTCCCCCCGAACCCCCCCCCCAAAAAAAAATAGTTGTTTTTAACTTCAATTTCTTATTATTTTAGGGAAAAAGCATTACAAAATTCAGAAACTAGACAAAATTTGCAACAAATAGGATATATGACATTATGACGTAGGATAAACGGGGAGAGAGGGGGCTGCCTCGGAACATTGCCTGCGCGCTTTTCTCAAAAACCAAAATTTTTCAAAAAATCAATTTTTTGGGGGGTTGCCGGGTGAAATTTTAGTGGGAAGTTACCAATTCGGATTCAGCGACCCAAAAAACATAAAGTGAGTCGAAATCCAGAACTAGTATTAATTTTTTCAGGTAAAATCCCCTATTGCCTGGACTTCATAACTTAGTGCACGTAGCGCCGCAGTGCATGTTCAGAGGCAGCCCTCCCCCTCCCCGTTCATCCTACGTCATAATGTCATATACCCTATTTGTTGCAAATTTTGTCTAGTTTCTGATTTTCGTAATGCTTTTCCCCTAAAATAATAAGAAATTTAAGTTAAAAACAACTATTTAAGGGGGGTTCGGGGGGGGGATTTTGGGGGAAGTTAAAAATTCGGATTCAGCGACCCAAAACACTTAAAGTAAACCTTATAGAGAAAGTTCGGAGGGGAGATGGGAGGGCGAATGTAAACGTGTGAATGGTTAAGTGGAATTGCGCAACTAGTTCACGCAGCACCGCGCGCATGTTCCCAGGCAGATACCCCCTTCCCCTTCATCCTAAGTCATAATGTCATATATCTAATTTGTTGCAAATTTTGTCTACTTTCTGAATTTCTAGATACTTTTAATAGATTTTTACTTTTACTAGATTTTTTTAATTAAAACCCTTTTTGGGGGCATTTTACCAAAATTTGGGGGGTTGCCGGGGGAAATTTTGGTGGGAAGTTAAAAATTCTGATTCAACGACTCAAAAAACATATAGTAAGCCTTTTCCAGAACTACCATGAATTTTGCTAGGTAGAGCCCCTATATGGTCTCTATTGCCTGGACTATTATATATTTTTATTTATTTAAATAAAAAAATATAAAATTCTACAAATAATATTTCGAGTTATAACGATTTTAAATCATTCCTCTTTTTTTAATACATTTTAAATATTTTTTTTAACTCTGAGAAGTTTTATCATGTGATTTTGTTTAAAAATGATATGGTTAACTGTCACAAAATAGTTCAAAAATTTTGACTCAATAAATAAAAAATATTTAAAAATGTCTCCTGGACATTAAATTTATTCAAAATCTCTCGGTCCATTATCTAATCCACATATTTCGATTCTGTGTCGTTGCACTAGATAATATATTCACCTTGTTCTCACCCTTTTGTGTTTTCTACATATGGATTTATTATTTTATGTCACTATTATTTTAGGGTTAACGCAAGAATATGTTGACAATCACGCAGTAGATATTGATAACTTCTACTAACTCATTGGTCTTGTAATTTATAAATGAATAAACAAATCTATTAATCAAGCGGGAAAATACTATGTCGATTAAGTATAGATGACAAATGGTCCAGAATTAATCTCTCTCAACAAGTTTCTTATAGATACATTTATATCTGTTGATAATTTGTCATAAAGAGCAAAATTCTTCGGCAAATGTAACTTTATCTACTTCAACGTCTGCTTTCCTTTTCCATTTTTTATTTAATCTTAACCAATAAAGATTTTTGGCAATTTTGTTGTCATTTATAATTCATAAAATGGCTAACCAATAAATAAGCTGCAAAGACAGCATAGAAGGGCAGATTTTTGTGGATAACAAGCACTACAGTTTAAAGATAAATGTATGATTCTAAGTATAGCTAAGGATTTTTAGAAGCTTCCTTAAGCATTGTTTTAGCTACAAGTTACATCAGTAACGAAAACTAGAAATAGTAATGGGATTGTATTAGTAATTAAATACAACAATTCTTGTCATTTACCTTGAGTCAGTTGTTTCTACGCAGTAAGATAAAAAAGACACTTATTTCTTAACCTTCTTAATCTTGCACTTATCTTTCTTAAGATCTTCTTATTATCTTCGAAAATTTACTATAACATATTCTGAGATACCCACGATTTTGGAAATCGTTTATCAATTCTCAAGTTAAAATTTACAGTTTTGTAACAGAATTTATACATGCTAGAGCAGAGTTGGCGAAACTTTTTGCTGCCGCGTGCCAAATTCGATCAAAAAATATATTTTACGTGACTATGACGTGCCAACTAAAAAACAAATTTAGTAGGTGGAAAAATAATGGATTAAAATTACTTAAAATTCTCTATTAAGATTTGAAAAATATGAAGAACGTACATGTAGGTATTACACTATAATAATTATGGAAACAAATATATTTTTGAAAATAATTTAAAAAATTTAATGCGATGTAATTTGATTTCTATTGCTGCATCTTAATATGAAGTTAATTTTAATGCAAACTGAAACGGATTTATCTGACAAGTGCTTTCAGTTTCAATTTTGATATTATTCATTTGTGAAAACAGTGACTCGAAGGAGTAGATAGACAGAAAAACTTAAAATAGCAAACGCCAGTTTCTTTGAAAAGCTCTGAAATAAATTCTAAGTTGCCACAACTTTACCATCGGAATTTAGTAATGTCTAATAACCAATTCTTATCGATAGTTTTCGAATATCGTATTTGTTCGAATAATTTTTGAGACCATAATTAATTAGATTTAGACTGGGATATAATGTGCCGCGATTTGATTTTTTCAATTTACATTTAATCGAATTTAGAAAAGATCAGTCATGATTTTGTGTAATCTCTCTTTATTTTGATTTAGAGCCATAGCAGTGCCGTGCCAAAAATATTCTTTCGCGTGCCAAAAGTGGCACGCGTGCCATAGGTTCGCCGACCCTGTGCTAGAGTAACAAAAAATATTAATATTAATTTTAATGTTAATTATTTTATTGTTAATGTGTATGCTGTCAATTCATCATGCTTGTTGAAATCCGAAGAACCGATGTTTTAAGTTGAGAACACATATTAACACTCTATAAAAACTACTTGGAAACGTTTCCGTAAATTGCGGACAGCAAAATAAACCTTTTTTCTGTAATGTTTAATGCTTTTGTAATTTTCGAAATCTATTGGTTTCTAAAGTTCTAAAGATAAAGGAATGCTTAAATCGTTGTTAACACTGAAGAGGTTATAGCGCATTTTCGTAAAGCTTAAGAAAGATAAAGGTTAAAGAACATCTGCATCTATTTATTTATTTATTTATTTTTGTGACAGCGTAGAAAAATTGAAAAGGGGCACTTTTTCGTTCTTCTTTACCATTTAAATTCAAAATTTGATCTATTGATCATATTTCTACATACTTTGCTTAAATATATACCGCTATCATGAAGTCAATTTTTTATTAAAATTTTATAAATGCCTGGATTTTTCTATATGTATAATTAAATATGGATAATTACGTAACTAAGTACTTCACTAAAGAAAAATCCTAATACTATATCACTTTGTGGAAATTCCTAAATATATTCATTCAACTAAGTTCAAGTATTCATAATTTCTGCCTTTAAACATAAATTTAATTTAATATACAGAAATACTACATGAGCTTCCTTGGTGCATCTGCTGAAGGTTTCTTCACAATTGAAGGAGATACAATTCGTTGCTAATAAATTAAAAAAGAAAAACAAGTAATATAAACATTTTGTTTTTAAAGTCAATTCCTAGATAGGCCATCAAAGAAAAATTTAATATAATTCCTTAAGCTAATATTAGTTTTTGTTGCATTAAAATACCTCAATTTGTTGATTTTCTACAAGCAAGTAGGTTTACAATGGAACTCTATGGGAATTTTGCGAAATATTAGAGATATCACCAAGTTGGCGTCACTTTTGGCGACTATTTTGGCCGCCAAATTTGGCGATATATCGCCACGTTGGCGACAAACTTGGCGGTATTTGGCGATAGAACAGGGTCCCCCTATGGTAACCCCTTATTGAAAATATTTTCATTGATCTTCAATAACCAATGGCCGCCATTTTGTTTCCCATGCAAAACTAAAATTAATTAATTAAAATTTAATTAATTAATTAATATTTGAAAAAAGTAAATTAACATCAATTGTTATCCAGTACAAGTTTAAAAAAATTTATTTCAACTTGATAGGATGAAAAATGAGTATTTTATTAACGATTGAAAATTTGAACAAGATAAATATATAAATAAATAAATAAATATAGGAAAGTGTGAGCTAATAGTAGGAATTGAAATAAGATATTAAATTCCTTTTCCCCCATCTGGTAGGTGAAACAAATCTTCAATTCTTTCAGTATGTGACATCCAGAGATTAAAAAGTATTGGTAATCTCGATTTATAGATTATTTCCAACATTTGTTAAATGTTGTGAGTTTAATAATTAAAGATGTAAACGGAAATTTGAAATTACCCTAGATGAAACTTTCTGAAATGCGTCTGTTTGATTATGGTGCAGTGTGTCCACTCTCAACGGTGTCCAATGGTTAATTCCTAAACCGTTAGTCATATACAAATAGTTCCAATTACAAAAATGTTTTAAATAAACCAAATTAAAATTCGTTTGGATCAATAAAATCATTTCGTAAAATGTTACAAAAATTATTTTTATACGACTCCCAGTTTCTATAAGTGATATTTAGTAAAAATGTCCTATTACACTAACAAGAAGGACAAAAAAAGAGCTCCATTCGTCTAATACTAAATTTGACCGAGTTGTGAAACTTTGACTTGCATAATTTACACCAATTTTCTGCATCTGAACACAGTTGAGTTGGACAGTGCTTCGAAGGATCGTACAGAAAGTGCTTAAAGTGTTAGAAGAATTTATTTCGCACTGGTATCTGCGAGTATCTTCACAAGCGTGCATCTAGTCACCTTGTACAAGTATTACGATAGTGTTAATTTTCATTAATAAAGTTTCAGATTGGTTAAAATAATTGTATTTTAATATATGTTTTATTTTGTAAAGAATTGAGAATGTTGCTTTTCACCATTTAATATAACAAATATTCTGCTATTTTTTCACTTTCAGTACAAGTTGTTCATTTTACTTAAATATTTCAGAATGAAAAAAAAATATTCAAATTTACATTGTTATGCTAATTTCACTCTCAACTATTACTATTATTTTTTTTTTATATCGACGATTATTTTTATTTCTAGTAAATATGTAACAACCCTATTTCGCAGCAAAAAAGATGCTTCAACTTTAAAAAACTATTACTCGGTCAGCTTTAATCGAAGAAGAATGGAACTTTTCTTGTCTTACTACTTAGAGTAATATAATATATTTACTACAGATAACCGGAGGATAGGTAGCGGAGGATCGTATAAAAATTTAAATTTCGTAACTTTTTAAGAAATGTTTTTATTGATCCAAATCACTTTCAAAATATTTCTTTACCTCATTTAAAACATTTTTCTAATTGGAATTATATGTCTATGACTAACGGTTTAGGAAGTAGTCATTGGATACCGTTGAGAGTGGACTATGATTTATGTGATATGTTTATATGATTTTAAAGTTAGGTTTTAGGTGCGAGAAATTTGTCGCATTTACGCTTTTTAGTCACATCGACCTTATAATATACGATATCTATTTCGAAAGCGACAGTTGTTTTACTGGTATCTTGAAAGGTTTTTTTTTTCGTAAAATGAACAGGTCTTTTTCAGCGTATTTGTAATTAAACTTTTAATATAGCATAGTCCGTCTCAAAAGTTTAAGCACAAGCATAAAATGTGGATTTTTAATGAATAACAAAAAGTTAAAATAAATAGCTTTTTTTTTATTTGTGAATTTTGCAACTTCATTTAAATAAATGATATAGAAAGTAGAAATTTTTAAATTACGTATTTGTAAAAAATATAATTTAAAATTTGTTTAAACAAAACTATCTCAAAAGTTTATACACAACGGTAAAAACGACTAAATTTATCCTTTTTACAAAACTGTTACATACAAATTATTTCTCTGTGTTTTCGGATTAGTTCAAATATACGCGCGTCAAACGAAATTATTAGTTTTTGTAGGGTTCCTGTTGGCAAAGAGAAACATGCTTTCTACATGGCCTCTTTGATTTCTTCAAGAGAGTCATACTGTTTGCCATTGCTGTAAACGTGGCGGGTTAAATTCTCAATCGGTTTTATGGCAGGAAGCTGGTGAGTCATGAATTTTAAAATTTTTCTACGAAAGTCACGGTTATGCAGTATGTGATATGTACACTGAAGCATTACCTCTTTCAAAGATCCATTCAGGACCCCCAAAAATGTCTCTGAATGGAAGGAAATGTTGGTTTAGCGTCTCTTCATATTTTTGGGTGTTTTGTCTTCCTTTTAGAAAATCAAGAGATGTTGAAACCAAATACCCGACAAACCATAACAGGCTTATTGCCTTGCTGCCTGTTGAAAAAACTCCTCGGTTCCTTTCAGGGCTCATGCGAATACATGTTACACACATCAGGGCCATCTAAGTTCCATTATTTCTGATCACTGAATAAAACAGTAAGCCACTTATCAACCGCACGGCATGTGTTTTTTAGCCCAGTTCATTCTTGCTTATTAGTGGTGTAGTTTGAGACATGGTTTGCAAGACATTTTCTTTAGTACGATGTAATCACATTCTTTAATACATTTATATAAATTATCGTTAGACATCTGTACACCAAGATTATTTTTAAATTGCTTATTTGGCATGTATTTTCTAAACAGGAATCTCCGTACCGTCTCAACAAACGTCATACGTGGTCATCCATATCTTAATGTCCTGTTAAACTTATCATTTCTATAGAGTACTTCATATAGGTACATTGCTTTGATCAATTTAAAATTTTTGAAATTTAAAAAACAGTTTTATTTTGTGATTTCAATTTAAAAACTTTTAAAATCTCATCTTTTGTGAATTATTTACCCTTCGACAATTTTAAAACGAATGGAAATGATTTTTTTACTTTTATAATTTTATAAAATTGACAAATGATGCCATACAACCTCATTACACCCAATCACTCCCCTGTTTCTAAAAAAAATGCATAAAGTGCTTAAACTTTTGAGACAGTGTTTCTTCAAGATAAAAAGTAAATTAAATAAAAATGTATGTAATTTTTATTTTAACAAACGAAAACTGCTTATTTTAGTTGATTTTGATTAAATATCGAGTATTTATTGTAAATTGACTTCATAGATTATCTTCTTCAATTATTTTTAACCATATTTGAATAGTGCATAAACATTTAAGATGGACTATATTAGGTATTAATACATCTATTGAAATCAATATGATGAAGAAGCGGCAGTCAAATAAATAACAAAAGCGCATGTCTGGTAGTTTTCCATTTATCTCTACAAATGTTTTTAAAAAAATATTTATATTGATGACGTGTCGTAAATATAGATAACTGTATATATTGTTTTTAAAAGGTGTAAACCCCAGTTGCGGGGAATGAAATAAATGAATAAAAAAAATACTTTTCAGAAAAAAAATATATTTTATGCGAAATTTTTGTGAGATCTAACTATAGTATATAATTTCAGAATGAACATAATAGCAATATTTAATAACTGAGATTTTCTCCATCTTTGTATTTTAAGGCGTTTTTAATAAAATTTTCTTATAATATGATATCGATTATGACAATGCACACTCACTCTTTGATCTCACAATCTATAAATAAATAAATAAATTTATTAATCAAACAGTTGCATTCAACATGGATCTTGTCAAGTTGACAAAACTAGACGAGAATTCATACCATTCATTCAACAAATCTCTTGCGCATTTATATCTTTCGTCTATTTGTCATGAAAATCATAATTTTGACAAACTGTCTTATATGAAAGCACATACCAAGTTTTCTTTTTCCTTTCATATTTACTATTAGTAAGTAACGTTTTTTGGCAATTTCGTTGCTTTTATTAATAATTCCTGTAAACGTTACCCAATAAATAAACATTAAGAATCACATTTGAAGTTCGAATTTTACGGATAAAGTCATAATTCCAAGAATAGTATTTAAAAAGTAATATTTACAACGGGATTGCTTGTATCTAGTGATAAATTCCAAAGTTTGCTTGAGAACCAATATGTGACAACGAAGCAACCGTCATAGAAAACAAACGACTTGTCCGGTAGGTTTCCATTTATCGCTTGAATATATATCATTTGCAAAAGGAAAAATGGATTTCGTGTAGTAAATGTAGATAATTGAATCTATCTATGTCTTTTAAGAAATATAGATGAGTAAATTGCTAAGAATTGGAAAATGATAACAGAGTTTTTTTAGTAGTAAAAAATATTCTTTTATGAGTAATTAAGTGACAATATATAATTATTGAACGTTATATCCAATGGTTGTTATAAATAATAAAATAATTATACTTTTCAGCACAATTGTTTTATTTCTAATATAGTAAAAATAAAATGAAAAAAGAAAAATTTAAACTGCTGATTATTGAAAATATGCTTATTTACAACAGTTATAAATCCCTACATAGAACACAAAACATAGGATAGAATAAAATTAAAGTATGTCGTAGGAAATCATCTTGAAAAGACATACTACATCTCATTGTATACAACTTGTAGATTACTCTTCATGGGGTCGCAATTTTTATTATAGAGGAGACCGGGGCTAGTAGGCGCAGTTTTTGGTTATTAATTTTTATTAATTTTCTGTTTAAGATTTTTAACAAAATGTCACTGCACTTTTAAAGCACAGACATTTGACTATAAATACCCGGAGTTCCGTTTTTGCAGCTTTTGTAGTTTATGTCTGGAGGAAGCCTGAAGTAAGAGAAAAAATGATTGCCAACCTAACCCGCCGCGGGGCAAGATGGCTATACATTAGGGTGGAACTTAAGTATAGGGTAAAAAAAAAAAACGTTTTTGTTTTAATGTGTAATAGTGAAAACTTTTTTCCTTTTTGGATGTCTAAACTTTTGGCTGAAAAGGTTTTTTCAAATTAAGTTGTTTTCCGGTTCCTCAAGGAGGTCAAAGTTTTGAAATTTCAGTATAAAGTAACTTAAAGTAAACAACGTAGCTGTTAGCTCATATCTACTTTTATTTAGCAAATACTATCCCGAAGTCACCGCGAGGAGGTGGTTAAACATCGACTTCCACCCTCCTTACCTCCCTTTGTTATGGATTAATTCAATTGGATATTCAACCTACTGTCTTTTTAGGCAAACTTTGTCATTACATTGTGGAAATTCAACTTTCCCAAGATTAAGCCATCTTTTGCTTAATATTTAAAGACGGTTGACGCAGCTCGCGGGACAATTTTGACACACGTTTCCACTGTTTGAGTATGACAAGGAAAATCTAAAATTCAGGTGTATACCCTGTTTGCACTTTTCTTAAGTTCTTCATCCGATCAGTACGTCAAGTGTACGATCAGTGTTTTTATAGTCTATAATTTCAATATGATCACATTTTTTCAAGTCACTTTCCTACTGGTCCAGAAAATCCTTTTTTACCCGTAGTTTTTCCAGCAAGATGTTGAAATAAGTATCTAAGAAAAAAGTTCATTTGCATGTAATAATCAAATTATCCATTATAAAGTTTTTAGGGTATTTCTTCCGATGTTTTAACAACTCCAGATTTGCATCCTGCATTAAAGGCGTTTCTGTTTCACCCAATAACATTCAAACTTGAAATGTGTGTATTATTATTTTGAAAATACACCAAAATTGCAGTGGCTATATTAATATAAGAAGAAGATGTCAATGAAATATTACCAATATATTTTTATCCTGGTTTTTGAACTAAGACCAGGTGTTCGTCTTTAATGATTCTTAGTTATACTTTTTTTCCTCTGCTTCAGTTATCATAGTGTTATCCTTTCTGCCATCAAAATACTAACCTTCTAAAATTAGCTCATTTCGTCTTTCCTGTTCTTTCAACATCTTCCTTTTCTTTTTTCTTTGCCGTCTTCAAGTCCTTCTTTCAGTTACCTTTCTTTATTATCATCAGAAATACCAATATCTTCTAAGGTGCCATTTGCAATAATATTTGCAGTTCTGTCTAATACTCCGGTTCTTTCCCCTTGTTGATTATCAAATTCAGGTTTAGAAAAACAACCGATTGAACTATTTCCTTCCGAACTATTTTTTACACTTGACGATCATTCAATCAAAACATCATTTTTTTGTTTTAAAATAACTTTTTTCCTTGATTTTTCCTTTTCCAGTCTTACTACACATTTTTTGTAGTTTTCATATCTATTGATCCTATTGCCATCACCCCATGTCTCTTTGGTCTTTGAGGAAGTGACGTTCTGTTTCTGATACACGATAATATTTAGTGCTTTTACACAAAGAAATGTTTTTTGCAGGATTACCTAACATTTTTTGCAATTTTATATTGGATGTGGGATTATTCTTTCTAATCTTAATATTTTTCTTCAAATTTTGACATTTCTCGCACTAGTCTCTAATCATATTTTATGATTTATGTATCAGAAACCGTTGGAATTGAAGGTCTCAGCAATACATTTTTAATTGTATCATCAACAGCTTTAGAAATTTTAGAAATAGTGTGTACCAGATTCCAGCTGTCAGATTTTAAGTTAAATTGAATCCAAAAATAATGTTTCATAACATCTTCATATGTTCGTCAAAGATGACAGTCTAATGTTAATTGTTTTGGTTCACGAAATACAGGACACTTAAACAATTATCTAGATTTAGTTACGTTAACAGACTTTATCACTTTTGACACCGAATGTTTATTGAAAAATAATTAAAGAAACTGTTAACACACGTTAAATCGGACTATTTGTTATGTGTCTCAGCCAAATAAATCAGAGACAATGAAAGCCGACGCCCACGACGCTGGCTTCTACAAAAGTCAAATCAAGTGGGGCTAACTTTTCTAAGGCACTCAAACTAAATTATTCTCTTTATTACAGGACATTAACACTTAATTTATTTAATTTTGCAAAATATAAATTTAACAATAAGCTTTAAAAACTTTTCAAGCAATTATTGGCTTTTTTTCGTTTTTTAGGGAAAATCAGGCGCTTTGAGGAACCGGAAAATATCATTTTAAAATTAAAAGAAAAATATTTTCTTTTTATGGAGTTAAAAAGGAAAAAAATAATGACTATTAGAATATAAAATTCGAAACTTCGTTTTTTAGTTCCACCCTACTATACATATGGGGTAAGTTGGCTCACGCTTCATAAAAAGTTAATTTAAGCTCAAATAAGACAAGTAGTTGTTAACTACTTGTCTTATTTGAGCTTAAATTAACTTTATTTAGAAATCAGTTTCATTATTACCAGCGAGTTTAAACAAAGGAATTATCCCCGTACAATGTAGAATCTAAATTATACAGACATAAAAATAATGAATAAAACATTAACATTGAATGGCTTCAATCGTACTCGATATCATCATCACAGTTACGGTTATCACAAATGTAAAATCGAGTGTAGTGCAGGTCACATGCGCTTAAACACTGCATCGTACACACTTTTATCGGTGTTTGCTGTTCCTAAAGAACCAGCACACACCAGATATTAAACTTCCTCGTCAACTGAGATATTATCAAGATTCGTGCTGTTCTCTACAGCAAGTTTCCTTTTAATATAGGTGGAAACAATATTTTTCTTATTATCTGTTTACCTTTTGCTCTCTTTTTTGTTGCCTTTATTTTCTTCTTTTTTTTTATTTCATCTTTTTTCCTCTCTAAAGCTTACTTTTCCTCTTTCAATGCCTTTAGATTTGGTGAATCCGTCAATACGCATGTGGCTGCATTTTATCTATGCGTATTTTCCTCTATTTTCTTTTTGATTCTGTTATTTTTATTTATCTAACATCCTCATAATGTAATCATCCAACATCCTAACCCGAAATCAGAGGAGCTCCAGTGACTGCTGGAGATAAAACCAAAAAGGTGATACCGAATCTTTTTGTTACATATTGTACCAGTGTTTACATTTAGATCCACTAGATGGCCGTAACAGTCAGCATGAGTATTCAGAATAAAGTTATGTCATTATGTACAAAGTTGTGTTTTGTTTATCTCTTAATATGCTTAAGCCTAGAGATCGTGTTAAACACATCAAGGATATTTAAGAATTCTTCGGTGTGTTAACCTGTTCAGTTTATCTTTGGTAATTACGCATGTTTTTTGTAAAAAAAAAAAAAAAAAAAAAAAGTAATTAATTTATCTAACGGGATAAAATAGCAGAAAATATTACGAAACAGTTCAACGGGGTTAGTTGGCGCACCGAGCCAACTTGCCCCGTGTTCAATGCGCCTACTAGCCCCATAACAAATTTCTTCACAAAATTGGAGATGTAACCCTCTAAACATAAAAAATCCAAGTAAATCACATATGGAATAGGTAGAGTTAATCATACACTATGAAAAACTACAAAAGTTAAATCGCAATTATTCAGATAAGTATTAGAAATTATCAAAAGAATGAAGCAACAAAAAATTACTTACGAGTGCAAAAAGAAGAAAAATCGTAATAAATGTCCACTGCACGTGGATAACGCTGCGAAACTACAATGGGGATTATAGAAAGCAAGAAGGAAGGTACTCTGTGACTGGGTGCGTCATCTATCCATAAACAGACAAATTATGAGGACTTACCCCTGTAGCCAACTAGCCCGGTCTCTCCTAAACGTAATTTTTTCAAAACTCTGTTCCTACAAATAGGATCGAAATTTAAAGTCAATTTTTACTAGTGATATGTATAATTGCCCTTATATCGGCATAACTGCATTCCGCAAAAAATCGTATCTTGTACACTCGTACAAAACCGTAAGATTGGTAGAATAAAATTTTCCTAATGATCTAAAAGAACCAATAATATTTAGGAATTAAATTCCAGAGCAAATAATTATATTTTGAAGATTTGTGTTAATAAATATGTTTTTTTTTTTTTTTTTTTTTTTTTTTTTTTTTTTTTTTTTTTTTTAAGATACGAATGAAATTATTTTATTTTCATTAATCGCTGATAGTTTTTGCCATAATTCTTTTTTCATTTACTGTAAGATTAAAGGTAAATCCTCAATTAATTGGCTTTAGTTATTATGATGAGTTTTTCAGGTCGAAGATAATAGAGCTTCACTATTTTATCTAGTCCCCTGGGCAAGATAGCATTAAAAGCATGAGCTTAATTTGGGAAAAGCTAATATTAAAAAAAAAATGTTTGTTTGTCTTATTGTATTACATTTAGACCTTTCTAACTCTATTCTCTTTATAAAATGTACTCCATCTATGCTAAAAATAAGTCAATAAAATCAATAAATATTACTAAATAGTCGTAAAAAATATATAATATAAAATGATACAGCATATAACATATGGATGTCCATATATATTGAATGATTTGTTTTCTAGTTTTTATAAATTTAATTCATAAATAATAAACAAATTATTTAATAATGAAATTAAATATTAAATTGAATCAATTCATGTTTACACACACACACATATATATATATGTTATACTGCTCGATATCAACGCAAACTATGATGACGAACACACGCCGTATCACTGCTAACCATGATTTATTACGTAGAATACCCATATTGCAGTCGTAAGTGGTGACGGTGGATACAAGACTTAAAACATTACAAAGAATTTCCCATTCAATCAAATAAAATAGGCGACATAATCATTAATGAATTTATTGTAATTCACATCTCGGCACAATTCCACTGGTAATCCAACTGACTCTTGTATCTAGGTTGTAATAAAAATCGAAGATGTTAAATTGCATTAGAACTACACATATTTAAAAAACAATTCCGCCAAAAGAGAGGGCTTATTAGCAAACGAAAAACGTACAAATCTTCTTTTCCAAGTCAGTGCACTCATTTTTTATACTAGCAATTCGCTCAATGATATCTTGACGCTTCTTTCGAAGCTCCAACGAAATTCAAGATAAGAAGATTGTTGGGGTTGGTATAGGATGAAAACGAGGAACAAGGCGGGGAATTCATGACGTAATGACAGGACTCTTTACTTATAGCGTAAATTTTAAAAGGAGAAAAGGTTTTGACGCGGAAAACTTGCAGGGAATCATGGGATATCGAATAATAATTTTAATAAAAGATAAAAATGGTATTAATAAACATTCGAAAGAAATAAGAATTTAATGTCTCAAAATATGAAGGAATAAGTACATTAGGGGTTTTTACGAAGTGTTGCTTTTAATAGATTAAGGTTTTTAGAATCAGAATAAAACAATGCGCTGAATTAAAGGCATGGTATTAAAATATAACTTATATTTAAGAAATTATTAAAAGATAGGCAAAAAGTAGATATTATAAGGATTTAGAATAAATTAACTAAGGTAAATTGGCGAAAATTTTTTATTATTAAATATGCATATATTAATATTACCTCCTATTATCTGTAATAGAAGAAAGTATTGCAAACGAAATTTTTTCAACTTCCGGTTTACGACGGATTTCCACGTTTTACGGATCAGATATCCCCAAAATACGCTTTCACAAACTGTCTGTCTATCTGTGTGTCTGCGTTTCCCCTTTGTATCACCGAAAAGCGTAAGAAGTTATGCATAGAATTGAACCAAACTCCATATACATGATTTTGGTTGTAGTCAACACGTCCCAGTAGTAAGTGGGATAGTCCCCAGGTGGGGGTGGGGGGGGGAGGGCGCTATCATAGCGAATTTTGTATGATTTTTCTTTTATATCATTGGAAAGTGTGTGAAGTTAAGGAGAGAATTGAACCAAACGTCATATATGTGTTTTTGGCTACGGACGCCAGGTCCTAATTGAAAATTGGGATATTCCTCCAGACGTCGGCGCTGTAATACCGATTTTATTTTTCCATAATCGAAATGTATATGAAAATAAGTATTGCATTCATCCTGATTTCATATATATATGTGTTTGCCTATCAGTTCCCATTTGAAAATGGGGATATCCCCCCGGATGGGAGCATTGTGATAGCGATTTTCTCGATTTTTTGCAGTTACGTGAAAAATTTCTGAATATTTTTAGACGAAATTTTATACTTAGATGTAATGTAAAAGACTGAGGATTGTATAAAATTTTCGAGATTGGCACATCCAACTAGTCTGTAAATAATTTATTTTGCAACTAACAAACGTTCAAAATAAAGTTCTATAACACGTTCTTTCTAAAATTAATTGTTACATAAAAAGAAAATTTAAAAAATTTAATGACGAATGTTCTGTTTAACCATTTTCCGAGTTTCAGATCAATAAAGTCCATGTCTCCATGTCTGTCAGAGTTCGGATAACAAAGCGCAAATATAAGAGTACCATTGTGCTCTACTCGATTTTTTTTTAGTTTCACATGCATTATATTACTATGAAACCATCTCAAATTTAACTGCTGCAATCAGGGCTGTGGATTAAGATTATTAAGATCAGACTCTTTTACTTATTCCAACTACTTACATATTTCTTATAAATAACTTTTCAATAGTTTTATATAATATTTTAAACGCTTCATTTTCTTCATGCATAATGATCAGACTTCGATATTATTAATAATAAAATATTCCTGTTGTTGCTAGCTTGTAAATAAGGCGATGATCCATTTCTGAGATAACCCATTAGGAGGAAGATATATCCAGAGGATTTCATTATTTTCCAAAAAGGCCCTTCATTTCAAATCATCTTTGTATATGCCGTAGTATAGTTAACAATGAATGATTCTGAAAAGATATGGCTACAGATCGGAACACAATATAAAAAAGAGCATCTAAATCTATGTCTGTCGGAAATTGCGTGTTGTTGCATTTACATAATAAATATCATAAAATTAACAAGTAACTAAAAAAATACATATAAGATCGACTTCAAGTAACTATTTCTTCACCTATGTCTTATTTATAATTTTAGAAAAACATGGCTAAAATTAACACTGCCTATCTTTTTTATTACCCGACTGAAAAGAAGGGTTATGTGTTTCACGCATATCTGTGTATGTGGATTTCTTTATACCCTCGAAACATCCCAACGGCTGGACGGATTTTAATGAATGAGGTCTCTATCAATTCATCTTAACGGCCCGATGGTTATAGGTCAGATTTTGTTTTTATAAATTCAAAATGACGGCCGTAATATACGAAATGGCGGTAGCGACGAAAAAAATATTTACGCACTCTATTGAGTGGCTTATCATTGGATAGGTCTTTCAAAATGAAGACGATGTTTCATTGACTATTTTACAGTCAGAAGCTCCGTTAAAATATTACACAACCTGGAAGTAGTGTCTGTACGATCTCTAGCTTTACTGCAACTCTAACTATCATAGACATCTATAGACCTCATCAAAACAATGTTTATAGATTGGAACTAACAATTAAACACAACTTAAAAGCCATCAATACAAGTAAATAAAGAAAATAGGTAAGTAATATAAACAAATAATATAATAAAAAAAATTCAAGTCGATTCCTTCTTAGGTCAATTAGAGAATTTTTTTCTCCCATTCTTCTTTCCTCTTGAGTGGCGCTCAAAATGCCTTGATAAAGAAGAGGGCTCTCTCGGTCTTAAAATACCTTGATCAAGAAGAGGGTCCCCTCGATTATTGAAAATTAATTAATTTAATTTAATGAATGAATTAATATTTGAAAAAAAACTGGATTAACATCAAGTGTCATCCACTACAAGTTAAAAAAAAATTATTTGAGCTTAATTGGATGAATAATAAGCATTTTATTAACGATTGAAAATTTGAACAAGATATTTATAGCGAGAGTGTGAGCAAATAGTAGGAATTGAAAAAAAAATTAGTTTCACATTGATGAGAAATAATTAATTAGTTCGCTTTTTACGCAGTCTGGTTTTTTGATTTTTTAAATTTAATTGTTTATTTACTTATTGAAACACCAGTTGGCATATTTTAGTAACAAAATGATTCATGTGACTCCTTCTCCATTCCTATCCAGATTCAATTAAAAGTACTTGTTTGTCAAAATCGCGTATGGTTGACGCGTAAAACTCAGTAACGGGCATCCTAAAACATATTTGAATTCCGTGCTGATTGACCATTTTTTTATATAAAAGTTAGAGTACAGAAAGTCAAAAAAGATACAAAAAAACTCTGGGAGATAAAATACTCTTTTCAGAATGTGACGAAATTTACATTGGATCCACCAATAAGACGAGCCCTTTTCAACAACAACAAAAAATTGTAAATATCGGAACGTACGTTAAAATGTTATGCTTGGACATAAGTAAAATAAATAGGGTAACTCTAGGAGAGATGATCAGTCTAAATATCTCCAACACTTGATAATAGATTGCAATATAAACATTTTTCGTATGAAATACTTAACGAGTTTATTTATTGCGACGTGCAGCTGTGTTTTTCGATTATAAAAAGTAAGCATAATTTTAATGTCAATTAAATAGGTAATTGAATATTTTCTTTTACTTAGGTATCTAAATGTTTTGCAGTACATCCGTTATATATATATTTTACTATATTGACTTTTAAGACACGGATATAATCTAAACTTTACTTCTAAGAATAAAACAAAGACGTACAATGGCTATTGATGCTTTAAATTGGGTGACAGTCAATCCTTCAGTTTCAGGATAGATGACCACATTTAATCAATATTTCAAAATTATATTTAGTGATGATTTTAACTAAATTAATTAAATTTACAATAAATATACAATGTTTACGTTTATAAATATATTAATTTATATAATTATTTAAATTTTAACTAACATAAATATTTTAATAATAATAATGATAATATAATAAGACCTAACGATTTATTTGTTTCAAAAAATACGGAAAAAACGCCGGAAACTTTCAAAACAGAAACTGATAAAGTTGATAAATAAGCTAAATTAACGTAATAAACCTACAATTAACGTGAGGAAAAAAACATGACAATTCCAGTAGCGAAGAAACAAAATACATTTAAATTATCAGATTCTACAGATTACGAGTAAATAGAATTGTATTAGGATCACTGTGCTGGTTGTTCAAAAGAATATAATATCACATCCTAAAAGAATGCCTGGATACAATGCATAAGGTACCTGGTTTCATGAAACGTGTACAAATTATCAAGACCTTTGCCAAGCATGTGGTAAGGTTTTACGAAAAGTGAAGTATTGAAATTATACTTCAAATTTTGTTTATTCGTGTTTTCTTCACTCATTTTTCATCGTATAACTGCTTCTTTACAAATTGTTATATGTTTTTTCATGATTAACTATATGAAATGTGTTATTATTTTGCTATTTAAATTAACTTTTTCTTTCTTGTATTGGATGGCCATCTCTCCTCGGCTTTAAGAAGAGATGGCCATCTGCCATTTAAATTTCAATTTTTTAACACTTTTTGTTTTCAATGTTTAAATATTTTTTGTATAAAATATTATGAGTATATGTATAAGAAATTTAAATATGCACGAATATTTCTTGTATTTGCATTTTAAGAAATTTTATTTCAATCTTTAAAAACTATGGCTAGAGTTATCCTAGAGTTATCCTATATAAAAACGCATTTCATAGTCATCTTTGTTCGAAGACAGTGAAAAATAATTCTAAATAAGTAATCCTGCGTATACAGAACTTGTTATTATGTCATACATTGTGCAGACTTTCACGCTGTAAAGAAATATTATTTCCGTGCACTGCACAGGATTGAATGTAATGCTTTTCATTTTCATTTTTAAAAAACTGTAAATCGTAGAGGTACTATAGCTATTAAGAAATCTTCCTTTACTAAGAGTGGAAATTATCTCTGTGCAACATTTATATGATCTTAATGAAATACGCTATATTGCTTGACTCGTTAAAATATAAATAATATTTTCACTTTAGTAGAAAATAAAATCTATTCTGAAGTTATCTTAATTTTACAGAGGTTAATAAATACTGTTGAAACACATATGTTGCTGTATAAAAGAAAAAAAAGCAACATTTTTTTCCTTAAAACAATAATATTTATATTGGTTATGATATTTATGGTAATGACATTTTCTTTTCTTTAAAATGTATTATTGGTTATATGTGAAATAAAAATAAAAAAAGACAGGGAAAATGACGAGTAAACAAAGAACATTCACATATCTTTGTCATACTTGTTAATCCATGTAAAATGTCATTAAATGAACTTCAAAAGTAACATAATGATGTTAAGTCTCCAAAATTAATTTTAGGAGAATAAAGTTTCTCTCTAGGTTCTCTTTGGCATAAACATTATCTTGAAGAACTCCTGATTTTTAAATATTAATAATTTAATAAAGGAACTAAACTACTACAACTTTTTTATTTACTAAATCAAATAAGACAGGAAACATTCAGAGATAAATATCTTTTATGAAAATTCAATTAAAAACGTTTTCAGGAAGTTAATCTCCTATACTATGAAAATCAGAATTTTCTTTTTTATACATTTTGAAAAAGCTTGAAGGGCTTTAAAAAACAAAAAAATGAGTATTAAAATTCAAATTGTGAATAAGTAAAAAAAAAAGGACTGAAACAATAAAACAATGCACTCTTTTATTTTTAACATCTCTTAAAATACGCTGCTGAATTTCTGCCTTTTTTTCCCCTCTTTTTTTGTCAAAGCTACAGCTATTTCATTTAAAATACAATAAAAAATATACATGAAATTTTTATACTCTTTTAACCATGTTTGTATTTTTTTGCTAATTTTCTAAGATAAAAAAGGTTTCTTTTTAAAGAAATATTCTTAAATTTAACTTTAAGGATATAAATATTATAACATTTTATTTTAACCTAAAAAATGTCTGTTTTAGGTAATAGACCGGAGGGCCAGCAGCACAGACAATCACCTCATGGAGTTCACGGCTGAAATTCTAGAATTAGTTAAATCTTGATTCGCATATTAAAACGCAATCAGTCTGCAAAGTCATATCTTGGTGGAAAACACCTGAAAACTAGATTTCAGCGGCTGACTCGTAGGTTTACCATTGTGTTTTCCTGCTCCCAGTCCTCCATGTTTTCATACATTTTGGTGCAGGAAAACACAATGATAAACGTACGGGTCAGCCGCTAAAATCGATTTTCCAGGTGTTTTTTACCAAAATATGACTTGGCAGACCGATTGCGTTTTAATATGCGAATCCAGATTTAACTAATCCTAGAATTTCATCCGTGAACTCGATGAGATGATTGTCTGTGTTGCCGGCTCCCAGTCTATAATGAAAATTTTGGTTGTTATTCGCCAATTCAAACAGATAAGCTCAATACACATATTTGTTTTCTTGTGTGACATTTGTGAACAGCAGCCATTTAGAATTCGGTCTGTCTTTCACTATATCTTCACAATTGTAGACATTTGCTGATAGCGTGCATGTGTAACTTTACATATAATTATTTTTAACAAAGTTGTTGGGGATTTTCGCAAACGTGGAATAAAAAAAAATAAGGTCAACGAATAAAAAGTTATTGTTCATCACTGGTGAAAAAATGCGGAGAAAGGTAGTGACAACATAAAAAAAGTCTTCTAGTTGAAATTGTGCTTTATTCAACAATGTACTGACATATTTTGTATCTGCAGTGATCTGTTAGAAAAAAAAAATGGATTCATTAGTTTTTGAGCAGCCACCCCATATGAATATAAATAATGAAAGTGAAAAATAATTTAATGATGTAGCAGAAATATTTACACATATTTAGTGCGAACACGTATACACACGATTGTACAAAATTTTATACATTTGCAGAAACCATGTGGATAAGACCCAATCAGATGCTTCGTTAAGCAAAAGCTTTCCAGTGTTTGGCGAAACATAACTTTTCAGAATTCTGGGTTACTACGAGATAACACTAAATTTTTGTAAATGTTTGTTCAAGTAACAGAAAACGTTTCTGATTTTTTTTAATTGATACAATTTATGAAAAGAATAAAATTTTAATGTTGAATATTCTTTGTACTCATCTAAAGACAGGTACACACAGGATACAACGTGCTCATACACTAGATAAAGTATGATAAAAATGATTAAATAGGCTTCTTTATATTCTTTTAAAGTAATCATAAATGCCTTTGGATCAGAAAAATATCTTTTTTACTCTTATTCTTTAACAAATTGTCACTTATTATGAGACATTGTACATCCTATAATCTTATGAATATTTCATTTATGGCAACTTATGCAAGCTATGAGTAAAAGAAAAAAAAATCAATTAAACTGTATATTAAATAAATATCCAGTCGATCTTTTGGTCAAGGAAATATGTCTGGTTTGATTTTCCTACCGGGAAGAAACGTTTTCCAACCAAAATAAGCAAATTCAATTTCTTTGAAGATAGACCCAGGATTTCTCGAAATGTATCATAGAATTTCCTTATATTAACACTCAGAAAAAATATTGAATTTATTGGAAAATTGTTTCTCAAATGAAATATGAAAAGTAGGAAAACATATTAAATTGTTCAGACTATTGCTGTTTGAAGAAAATCTATGTATTAAATAAAAGTAAAAAAGAGTTATTTATGGAGGGTATGAGAGATAAAAATAAATAAAATCCTATGCTCTATTTATGTATGTTTTAAAAGAACTGAATATTTTTTTCTACCAAAACAATTTCTTGTATAAAAAACTTTTAGACATATCAATTAAAAATGCTTCTATTAAAAGTTTGGAAAAGAGTTTTATTAATTTACGAATTTAAATTTATGTTATTACGACTTTCATACCTTTTATCGTGTTGTTTCAACCTTTAATCTAACGACCTCATTTTAGAAATAACAGACTAAAAAATCTACAAATCAGGACCTCAACGATATAATCGCAAAACATTTTCATTATGTGTATGTAAGATTAGATAATATCTACTATTCCATAATGCATGATTTAATTTTTTTAAATAATATACATTTAACCCTCTAATGCCCATCGTAGCATTTCTGCTACCATATGTTTAGCTTTCATTTTTAGCACGAAATTTCATAAATAGTGTATATTTTAAGTTATTACAGCAATAATTGTATCTTTAGGTAACATTAGTTATGAACTTTGAATGTAGATGGAGCACTAAATAAGAAATAAATTAGTTTGAAACAACATGTCTAACAAACAATACAAAATGGCATTTACAGTGGTCAGTTTTTGCTCAACTTTTAAAATATTTTATTGAAATAAAACTAAATACATATGATATATAGGCACAAAAGGAGTTACTTCTATTCTCTGCACAAAAAAGTTCTATATAAGTTTGTTTTTTAATGATAAAATGAGTAATTAAAATCAAGGTAGCAGTTCTGCTACCATATAATTTTCAAAGGAAATTTGTACTTATTAGCGTTAGCTTTGTACTTTTGTTAAGATACTTGTTTTCCTTATAATTCCCATGCTCATGTTATTAAATCCGATATAAAATACTTGAAATTTATAATTTCCATACACAATAAAATGAAATTATTATTTTTTACATTTTTGAACAAAATATTGAAATTTCTTTTTAATATATAAATAGAGTGAATTATGAAATAAATCCGGAATTAATATTTTGAAGTTTATATTTCTCAGTATAAATACAAGCATAAATTCTAAGTTAAACAAATTCTAAGGATAAAAATTTTTAATGAACCGTATCACTCAAGTATATTATATTTTGTATGTTTGTGCTATGTGGTACATATTACACTAGCTAATCCCACGCAGATCAACTGCGCTGTAGTTTAATATATTTTTAATTAATTGCTATGTTTATTGTGCTATGGAAACTTAGCCTTTTCACAGTTATCCACATATAAAAACCCTCATAAATGATACAGAATCACGGCCTATGCAGATCCAATGTATTCGTGAGAGACACTCGAAAATCGGTCTAAGTCCCAGCCTTTGCCGGTAACATAAAAAAGTAAATAACTCCAGCACGATCGATCATATGAAGGTGACAGTTTGGAACATCGTGGATAAAAGAAGTCATCTGGGTTTCACTTTGATACACCGAGATATGCGAGTAAGTGATCCTCAACTACCGTATACTTTGAGAGGAGAGTTTCGTGTGCAAAATGGTGAGTAGGGCCTAGCCATAAGCAGGACAGCTGTCAAAAGGATTTTGACTTGCGAACCAATGCCAGTGTATGTTGGAGACTCACATTGTTTTCCAGAGATGAATTGACGATATATACGAGATCTCTGAGGACATCAGGTGGTTAGCAGAAGAGTTACTTATTTAAGTCTAAAACTCGGAAGAGGTTCTTTAACCTTGGGGCCTTTTATAGAGCATATTCTCGGAGAGTTGATCTGAGGGAGAGACCCAATTGATCTCTCAACTTCAACTAGGCCGAGCAGCTGCGTTTTAGCTGGGTTTAGTTGATAGAACAGTTGATTGCTAGTTAGCGCTTCTAAATAACAATATATTCTTTGAAGGAGCCATCGTGTTTTACAGAGACTCTTTAAATATCTAATCTGAACTATGATTATTATTCGTCAAGAACTTTTACTAGATTCTACTACTTCACTAAAACTTCATTCTATCAGATTACGTTCTTACGTATTTTGCTGTGTCAGTGTTAACATTTTATTTAGCCAAGAGATTTTGTTGTTTTACGAAAATAAAACATTCAATTTTCATTTTACTAAGCTCTTTGTCATCACGCCTGTGAGGAGACCATGTCACGCTACCGCCCTCATCTGAGGTTCCCACAGTGCGTTAAATGTTATTGTGCGTTTTGTATTTTTGGCAAAAAAGAATAGTAAATCCTAAAGGAAATTACTGTTATCTTGTTTTTTTTATTAATTAAAAATGAACTATATAATTTATTTAGAAAAAAAATAAAACATTCATTACTTTTTTTTTTTTTTGCCAAAATCTACTGTAAAGTTATCGAGGATATGTTTTTTCCTGTGTTTTTACAATTATTTTCAACAGTCTATGCTCCAGATCAAATTGTAGTTTGGACTTTTTAATGCATTTCAATTAAAAAAAAAAAAAAAAAAAGGCTAAATTTTTTTTTCTTAATTCTGACCAGAAATCAGAGTTCTAACTTTTTACGACTGCCCTTTAATCTGCACCTAACACTTCATTTATAATGGCTGTTTCATAATAATAGAAGCCATCAGAAGAAAATATGAGGGTTAAAGCGGAAACTCGGTTAAGCGCGACTCGGATAATCGGAACTCTATTGTAGCTCAGTTTTAAGACTTAAAACACGCGATTTTATTTATATAAAACTAAGTCATTCGAATCCGCTGAAGAACTTTTACAAGAACTTTTACTAGATTCTACTACTTCACTAAAACTTCATTCTATCAGATTACGATCTTACATATTTTGTTGTGTCAGTGTTAACATTTTATTTAGCCAAGAGATTTTGTTGTTTTACGAAAATAAAGCATTCAATTTTCATTTTACTAAGCTCTTTGTCATCACGCCTATGAGGAGACCATGTCACGCTACCACCCTCATCTGAGGTTACCACAGTGCGTTAAATGTTATTGTGCGTTTTGAATTTTTGCAAAAAAGAATAGTAAATCCTATAGAAAATTACTGTTATGTTGTTGTTTTTTATTAATTAAAAATGAACTATATAATTTATTTAGAAAAAAAATAAAACATTCATTACTTTTTTTTGCCAAAATCTACTGTAAAGTTATCGAGGATATGTTTTTACAGTTATTTTCAACAGTGTATGCTCCAGATCAAATTGTAGTTGTTTGAACTTTTTAATGCATTTCAATTTAAAAAAAAAGGCTATTTTTTTTTTCATTCTGACCAGAAATCAGAGTTCTATCTTTTTACGACTGCTCTTTCATCTGCACCTAACACTTCATTTATAATGGCTGTTTCATAATAATAGAAGCCATCAGAAGAAAATATGAGTGTTAAAGTGGAAACTCGGTTAAGCGCGACTCGGATAATCGGAACTCTATTTTAGCTCAGTTTTAAGACTTAAAACACGCGATTTTATTTATATAAAACGAAGTCATTCGAATCCGCTGAAGAATTCTTTATTTACGATCCAATCATAAACATCTACAATAAAGTTTGGGTAGAACGTCACTATCTCAGAATAATACACAGATGCAGCAAAAAGAAATCGATTCATTTATATTTTTTCAAAATAGCACGTATTTAAATTGCTATTTTTTTCCGTTTTTATGAGAAAGTGGCAATAAAAAGATATAATTGCTATTTTCCAACATTTTTCCTTTACTTTCTACAGAAATGGAGTACTTGAGTTGCCAAAATTAAACAAATGTCGCTAAAAACTACAAAAAAAAAAAAAAAATAACAATTCAAAAATAAATAGAGATACAGTTTTCAAATAAATTGCATTTAAAACTACTTTTTTTTCCCCAATACGACGGTCTAAAAATTGAAAATGTGCGATGCATAGAGCTTTAGAAAATTGTTATAGAGCATTTGATCGTACAATGATACATCGGATTTGTTTATTGCTGGCAGCTTTGGTGTATTGTAAGGTAACATTATTTTTTGTAGTAGACACAAAATAAGCTGGGAGAAAGAAATAGCATACCGTACCGGAGGCTAATAAATAAATTTGGCGAAATATGCAATAATTTTGGATTCGTATATTTGAAGCATGTAGAAATCGATTTATGTTTTAAAACAGTCATAGATTAAATTTATCGTTTTTCGAAATTAAAATTTTAAAATATGAATTTTCGATGAAAATGTTAAAAAAAAACATGAATTTTATTTTATAAATTTGTTAACAGAAATCAATTTTAAAAGTTTCAAGTATGCGAATATAAAATTACAGCTCATTCTGTTAAATGTTTTTTTTTTTTTTTTTTTTTTGAATGGGGGAGGGGAGGGGTATGCTTATATAACTACCATCATTACAATCTGTTTTGCAACGATTGCAAATTAATTTAACATAAGGAGTTATAAATTATAAACCATCATATTTCCTAAACTACTTTATAGAATGACTTCCTTTTTTGTATCATAAGTTTAAAATGTTACTGGAAAGTCAAATATGGTCAAAATTAAGTGTTTATATTAAAAATATCAGAGTTACTTAATCTTTTTTAAAACATAAATTAAAGGTAAATATAATTTTCAATCGAATGGCTGTTTCCGTTTTTTCGGGGTACAGTTTTATAATTAAAATGTATTCTTGTTTGTTTTTCTCTGCCGATTGAATATTTCAATTTGTCGTGTGCAAATTTTTGCATACTATTGAAACGTCACGTTGTAAAATGTCATGTCTTTAAAATATGCAGTTTAATTTAAATTAATCGGATTTTCGCGATTATATATATATATATATATATATATATTTCAGATAAGTTATTACAATTGTTGTTATTAGTATTCTTACCTTCTATCACTGAGAAAGACGTTTTAGCGTCTTTATCTATTATTTTCAGCAAAGACATTTCTTAGCACTTTTCTTTACTTTCTTTAAGAATTTTTTGTGCATTTACTAATTATAAGAATAAGCATAATGGTAGCGATAAAAATCAAAAAAACGTTAATAGTAGATATTTGAAAGCTATTGTAAACTAGCCGAGATGCTTGGCGTTGAAAACATTAAATATCGCTTTAAAGAAAAGTTGTTGAATTTAGGCATTTATTATTTCTTTGGGTGAGATTTAGTGTTGGAGACTCATTTCTACCCCCTTAGTCCCCCCCCCCCAAATAAAGAGCGTTCGGTAAACCTCGAATTTTTATGATGTTATATTTTTAAAGAAACGTCTATCCAAACAAATCTACGGTTGGGAGCCCCACTGCTTACGGCAGCGTATACCAGGGCTTGCTGTGCCCATTCCAGTCTGTTTTTGCAAAGAACACTCGAAGTTATAGGATTTTATATTTTAAAACGAAAATCTTTCCAAATGAACCTAATGTCCCTGTCTTTATCAGCGTAGGCCGGGCGTACTACACGCTCTGGTCTTTTTTTGCAAATGAACCTCAAATTTATATTATGATCTTATATTTATTAAACGAAAATCATTCCAAACAAACTAAAGGGACCCTCATTAAAAGACTGCTAATTTAATTTCTGACCTTAATCTACATTAAACTTTCAATTCTACCCAAAAGTTCCTCAGAAAACTTAAATAATACAAAAAAAACTTGTCTTTAAATAAAATTTCTCATTCTTTTAAAACGTGAAATGATATCTTTCAGTATTGACAACCTGTCTGAAAAGCGTAATTTGCATAATTCGTCAAATATCTATGTGGAACTGAGAAAAAATATCTTTTGCGCATTTGTAAAACGAGTTCCAAAAATTTTTTTGAATGGGTAAACATTAATACCTTTTTAAACCAACGATACCATTAAAATGGATAAAGAAAATCACAGGGTGAGTGGATGAATGATGTTACATGAATAAGTGTATATTTTTTGTTTTATTTGGTTGTTTGTATTTTCATCCGGGAAAACAACATAGCATTTAAAAACGGTTGCAAACACGAAAAAGATAAAAAGCAACAAGAAGTCGACCTCAAAAAACCTTTTTTAAAAAAATAGTAAATATTAATTCTTTCCAAAACAAAAAAATACCATTAGAAGAGGAAAAATACTTTGAATTTGTGTTTTTTCTTTCTTTTCTTTTTCTTTAAAAAAACCCGTAATGGCAGTTTCAAAATGCAGAAAAAATAGAAAACGTCAAAAAGAATCGGAAAACATGAAAATCAATATGAATTTGAGTTTCAGAACTTCTTTTTTGAAAAATTATAAATTAATATTTTTTAAAGACATTGTTAAAAACGGAGAGGTACCCTGTATAAGTGAGGTTTGTTTCTTGTATTTTTACCCTGAAATCGCCAGGAAATTTAAAGCTGCGAAAAAAAAGTAAAAGTAAAAACTAACACGTAATTCAGCTCCGTAAATCATGGTAAAACATGTTTTTTTTTTAATTGTAAGTATTAATATTTTTTAACTAAACATATAGTTAGGATCGAAAAGATGCAGCAAAACCTTTCGTGTTTCTGGATTTCTTTAATATAAATTCCAGGGAGCATTTAAAATTGCGCAAAAAAGGAAAAGTAAAAACTAACACGTAATTGACCTAAGTAAAACGTGGTTTTCTTTTAATTCTAATTATTATTTTTTTAACGAAAATTATCGTAACAACCCGAAAGCTACAGCAAAATTTTTCTTGTTATTCTTTTGTTTAAATTCTTTAGAGAACCCGCCGATTGTTATTTGAAAATGCAGAAATAAGGAAACGCCTCAGAAGTAAGGTTCCCTCAGTCTGCTCAACGAACAGAGGAAATTGGACAGGCGCAACACAATCGGCGGCACGATGGAAGTTTTCATTAAAATTTTAATTAGTTTTTAATTAATATCTTGGCTATTTATGACAATATTGAAAATCTGAGCCCCAGGTGCGTTCATATATGTCTTCGTCTATCCTTATCGAAATTTTCAAATCTCTACGTACGTTATTATTTTCATAGCCATCGTCAACAAATAGACACACATACAAACCAATTAACTTTCTTTGAATAAAGAAATCCTGTAAAATTTCAATTTAACCGATTTCCGAGTATTAAAAAGTAAAGAGTGGTTTACTTTAAGTAATAGAGAAGCAATGCTTGTAGTAAAATTATTTATGATACATATGCAATATGTCTTAACAAAATATTAATGTCTTCTTCTGCTACATTTATAGAAATATTTTTAAAAGCAGTTTGCACTTAAAAAGAAAATTTTGTTCACTGAAAATAAAAATTTAGCTGAATTTTAATACACAAACGGGAATATTTCATGTTACAAATATATGAAAATAATTGCCCACTTTTCAATTTCAAACTTCAATCAAATATGAAATTTATTGAAAATTTAAAATGAAATGCTTCATTTTTCACGAAATACTTCAAATATATTTTATAAAAAGGTATTTCACATTTTCCTTTTATGTTGCTTGTTACTCACAGAAAAATTAGGTGTATTAAAAGCCTTTAAAAAAAGAAAAAAAAACTAAAGTTATATGTAAACAAAATGCAAAATAAATCTACAGAAAAGTGAAATAGACAGATATCAAAGAGATAAAAGATCATAGAAGAGCTATATTTATCAAAAATAAAACCTATCTGATTGGAAGCATTTCGGATGTTTACAGTAAATTACAAAGTTCGTTCGAAAATTCCGTTTGAAAAAAGTTATCTTGAAGATGTGGCATTTCTGTCTCGTGTTTTCTGCTTCTTTAAGAAAAAATCCCTTTTTAGATACAAAATATAACGATAAAAAATGTATTTTTGTTCAAAGTAAAATAAAAGTATTTTTTGAATGCCAAAAAAACAAATGAATAATCCAATATACATTTATTTCTCATTTGAAAAAAAAGGTTTATATTCCAAATATCTATACAATATTAAAATATTACAATTATCAATATAATACAACGTTTAATTTATGTACTTTGCGAAGAACGGTTATTATTTTAAATTGTTGCGAAAACCTATGCCTTTTATTAACTATTAAAAAACTAATCTTTAAACGTCAAAGAAATTATTGTGTTTTATATGAAAACTAAGTATGTGGATATCGACGTTATAAAGTACTGGGTGATTTATAAAATAATATTTTAGGTTAAAACTTTTCACCGTTCTCCTTTGGTAAAAATGATAGATAGCTAAACAAATGATTTATGTCAGAATTTAAGAGTATTTATTGATACCATAAACTAATAATGATAAAATACAAAGAAAATATAATTTTATATATTTTTATAAAAATAACTCACAACTGTATAATTAATTTTAATATAATAATTAACATTTAATATATAAATAAAGTACTTTCATTCTGATATTACATTATTTTACTTTATGTTATGTTTGTTACTGAAGCTACTGATATGTTGCTATAATATATTTTGTTTAAAAAATTATGCGTATCATTTTGTTTCATTTACTGGTCCACAAACAAAATTGGTTAAGTTACGATCTGCGGATTGAAAGTGTTTAAAATGGGGTTTAATGAGCTTATACTACTTGAACTATAATGAAATTGATATGCTTTATAGAGATGCAATACAAAATGCTTCCCATAGGAGATGACGCCCGCAACATTATTTGCTTTTACTCAGAGACACGTAAAAACTTTTGAATTGTTATTTAATATAAGGTATATAGACAGAGATCCCAGAAAACATGTTTAACATATTTGGCTATGAGCGGTAACTGCTGGACACATTTATTCAAATGTTTTATGCGTTTTTAAAAATGTTTACTTAGGTATTTTATTTACCTTATTTCCCTAAATAAAGAAGTATAGTTAAACCATTCAGGAAGTGTTGGAAAGAGTTTCAAAATCTAAGCTTGACGCATAATTTTTCTTTCTTGCTTTTATTTAAATTTATAACTAAGAGATTTTGTACATTTTATATATAATTTTGTAAATGTTATTGATTGATAGATTTTGTACATTTTATATATGATTTTGTAGATGTTATTGGTTGATAGATTTTGTACATTTTATATATTTCTTTTTTCAGAAAGCCCACTAATTATATCAAAAATCATATTTATATCAAAAATAGCAATAATGCATTTAAATAAAATTTCGAAATTTTTTAAAGGTGATTTTTTCGTAATGGACTCGCGCCTAGAATTAACACACTCGAAGAAATCGCCAAAAATCACTTGTGACAATTAGTCTTTTTTACTACTTTGCTTAAGTTCGATTACATGTCTCAAATTTGTGATTTATTTATATTTTATTGTTTTCTTTATTGATTGATGAATGTTTTACATTCACTGTGGAATATAAGCTGGAAACAAACGGCTGAGCTATTTATATTATTTTAAGTGAAAATGGATTTATCTTTCGCAATCGCCTGCACGTGATAGACATAGGTTAAAAAAAATGATATTTTAAAATTATTTTTAAATCGATAAAAATTGAGTAAATAGCGATAACATTTCCAGGCATATTACGATACAGTTTCAAACGAATTGTATTTTAAAGTACTTTTTTTTCTATTCGATTATGCAAAATTTGAAAATGTGTGACATTTAGAAGTTTTAAAAAATGCAGTAAAAGTTAAATTTAATCGTCTACTTTTGCCACCATCAAATTGACGTCAGCGTTACGTACGGAACTTTTGTCCTTTATATTATATATAGGTAGTAGATTAAGGCACACTGTGGTATGTTTTCTATGAAAATGTATTTAATCCTTATAGAGTCCTCATAAAAGTATTTGAATGCATCATCGTCTTCTGGTGATTATTTCATATTTCATTTGCATTTTCAATGGCATTCTGCGGATTCCAGCTGAACTTAATATTAGCTATCATTTTAGCGATTTAACGATTTTGATGACAAAATTTGTCACAAAACAATTTAAATGATGCGGAATTACGAAAAGCATTTTTTAAAATGTTACTGGTGGATATTTCTATATGCAACTCATTGTACTATTTTTAAGAACTTTTTATGTATATAATTTCTCACAAAGTAATAAAGAGTTTATCCTTAAAAGTTAAGGAAAGGTGTGATCTTTTGTGTATTTTTTAACATGCGAATGTTCACAGACAATTAAGTGAAAAGGAGTTCTGTTTTGTTTTTCTTACTTAAGATGAAAATTCCTTAATACAGATTAAATACAGATCATTCAGTATTTTTTACGCAAGGTAAGAGTTATTCAGTATTCCGTAATCCTTAGGCGACTATTTACCTAAATGGAAAATTGATATTTTTTCTGTAATTTGTTAGCAGAGAAAATAGAACCGTCTTTTGAATTTCAATCTATTTCAAATGTTATAAAGAAACAAAAACCAAATGTCGTATATACTTTATAAAACATTTTATGGCACTTCCAGTATATTGTAATGCGACTTCATTTTTTGATTACAGTAAATGAAGATAATACGTAACATATTTGAAAGGAAAGTCACAACAATGAAAACCCATGATTGATAAGAAAATGGAATTATTTTTGTGCAGCACTGTATGCCAATATATCATCCTGTATATGAATTTACTTACAATCTATAAATATCACATAATATATTAAATATTCTTCAACTTAGTATATTAATATCGTATATTAAGTGGCATGTTAAAATAGTATATTAAATATTCTTTGGAAACGTGTATTACATTTAAAGACCCCTTTTAAACACTAGGGAGGTCTCACCCCCCCCCCCCCCCCTGCTCGCTACGCTCACTAACCCCCCGCGTAATCACTTCGCGATTCCATTCGGTATCATGAAGCGATCCCTATTTACTAGCCAACCATTGTTTCGCGTTTCCCTTTTGGATCGCTTCTCTATGCATTCAATTTTTAGATTCCACTTGGTAAAAACTCGCTCCTCCCCAACTTCTGACAATTTTATTTCCTTATCTCCAAGCACATAACCATTAGAGCTTACAGAGTTTCATAATTTTAAGAATTATTAAATATAAAATTATATATATATAGTGTTACGAATCTTGTAAATAGTTAGTGTTTACGCTTAAAAATAATGTAAATAATTCAGTTAAGCTCTATTCATAATTAATATTTGTTTTTGTTGCATTGAAATGTCTCAATTTGTTGATTTTCTGCAAGCAAGTAAACCTTATTGGATTTCAATGGAAGTCTATGGAAATTTCGCGAAATACTGGAAATAGCGCCAAGTTGGCGTCACTTTTGGTGGCTAATTTTGGTCACCAAATTTGGCGATATATCGCCAAGTTGGCGACAAACTTGGCGAGATTTTGTGACAGAGCCGCCCCCCTTTGGTAACCCCCCTTATAGCGTCAGAAAGCTCTGACTAATCCGCTGCGTTTCGCGGTATCTACGCAGACTTTCATTGGTTCATTTCCAAAGCGTTACTTTTTTTAACATATAGAAGGAAATCGAAAAGCCCAACAGACAGTAATACTTACAAATTCTTTTGTGCATGTCTGTGTATGATCTATAGAATTTATCACATCTTGTAACATACTAAAATTTATTTAAGTTAAAGAACGCATTCCACATCCGAAAACGCGCTTTCAGCCCTCATCGCTCACAGTACAGTAATCGAGTTACTTTACTCTTCTCTGTGAATGAGCGAAAAATACTACGCTGCCCATATTCCATACTAAATATTGTGTAAAAAGGATAAAATTTAATATGTTGGACTAGAGTGACAACATAAAAAGATATTGAAAAAAAAAAATTCTCCATATAATGGATCGGATCATAATCCATCGGAATTCTTCTGCGTGTCCGAACTTTAAATGCTACAAAATCCTTTTTAGGTGAATAAGTAATTATATAAATACGTAGCACCTATATTCGTCGTCTGGTCCGTTTGTCTGCCTGCCCGTCTGCCCACATATAACAAAGCAAAAACTACCCAATGGAGTGGTTTAGAATTAAATATATATAATCGTTGCAGAATTTTGTCGAGTCATTTCAAATTTCATGAAAATTGAATCAAAACTTATAAAGATATTAATAAAAGTTTCTTCATTCTACTAAATCCTATCACACGTAATTAATTCAATGACCCCATTTTAGACAATGATTCGAGGTTGCCATGGTAATTATGTCATATTTAAGATGGAGTCATATTATTACGGTATTACTAAACTTAATATTAAAATGAGAACTAGAGGGCAGACTTTATAAAAATTCCTTTTCCCTTATAAGTCAGAAAATGGGGCATGTAACACAACATTAGTATAAGATAAGGTTAATCAAAAAAGTAATCTTGATAAAAAAAACTTGTTGTTCAACTTAATATCTATACTAATAAAAGAACACATTGCTCTGTGTGTCCGTGTGTCTGCTCGTGATGGCTGGCTAGCAAAATCTATGGCACATACGAGGTTCAAAATTTTTGTGAAACTAACCCAAAGGGTCTCCTGATGCACCTGAGTTTCAGAATTTTAAATTTCAAATAATTAATTGTGAAATTAATTAAAAACCCTAAATTAAAAGAATGTAAATGTATTGATAATTCAAGAAAAGCATAGATTTTTATTAAAACGCAAAATATTCCTTCAAAAAGTTGAAGAGGGGGGGGGGGGTAATAGCAATACAGCCCTGCCAGGGCGATAAATGCACTGGGCTTTTTTTATAAAGCGCTGCATCTTAAATTCTACTGGGCCTAAAACGCGAAACTTACACAGCCAGACGTAGAAAAATTCCCCTTTCACAAATTCTAAAAATTATTTTTATACTCTTGTAAATAGTTAAAAAATCCAATAAAAATCCACTTATAAAATCTCTTTTATTTCCATTCAAAGAAACACGGATTTCTGAGAAATCTTTCATAGGGAGAGCAGGTGCAGACGACTGACTATGGAATAAAAACCCAAACCGCAAATGATTTTTATACTAGGATTCTTTGGAACGCCGTCATTTTTTTTCAATACATCATTTAGAGATTTTAAAGTTATGCATTTAGTCCTTTAAACAATGTTTAATAATATCAAACTTTTATAAAAATCGATCCACAAGTTTTTGTTTTATAAAAAATTCGATTTTTGAATAGGGAAAGAAATGCTTTGTTGAAACGCGAATCTAATATATCTACGGGTAGGTTAAAATTAAGAAAACTGACGAACCGATCGATTTGGAACTTCCAGATAGTTTTTAACACACAATAAAGATTTAAAAAAATAGGGGGCATCAAATGTCGGGGGGGAGGAAGGGCATAATTTTTTGGGGATGGGGTGTGATCAAATATTTAAAATTGTGCCGTTTTGTACTGTTTTAGATGCTGTTTTTTTCACGGAGCTCTCGGATAAATATTAAAAATTAATATATAAAAAAATTCAAAAGTGTACTTACCACTATTTTCAAATAGTAATTTCAGCAAATATCTTAAATTCTTGCTAAGCTCCGCCGTTCCCTTGACTATTATATCTACGGGTAGGTTGTTTAACCGAGTATTGTTCAGAAACAGTTTTGTTAAGAATGTAATTCGCTCCTTGGTGGTGGAATGTGGAACTAAAAGAATTAAGATTTTTTTGCAAGATTTTGCAGTGCGTACGAAGCACGCCTGCTAAATCCTCATGTGATATATCGTCGGAAGACCCTCGGACCACACTTTCATCCTGTAAAACTTTCTACCCCCTCACTCAAATTTGTTCCGGGGGGTCAATTTTCTCCCTCAGCTCCTAATTAAGCTCTAGCAAGATTCGACCTTATTTGAAGGCTTGACCGAAGGTGAAACTCTTCACGGGTCTTTGATTGGTGAGGTATATGTTTGACCCAAGACTATTAGGGGGAATTCCCCCAGTGGGGAGGAGGGGACGGCAATGAATTTTTTCATGTGACATATCGTTTTAAAGCTTTTGGCCTGTACATTACTAAGCACTAACCCCTCTCCTCTTAACACATTTTTTCATCACTAGAGGACATTTTAAAGTTTTAATTGGTTCAGGACTACACCATACAATTTTCCAAAAATCATGAAAAAAATTTACATAACAAATCTCAACAATTAGCAGCTTCTCCTCCCATTTTCACACAGTGAGCGTGTACGTATTTCAGACAAAATCGAATTAAAGATATAAAGTCATACAAATTTAAGGCTCATTTAAAAATATTATCAAGGGCCCGGGCAACGCCGGGCGGGTCAGCTACTAAATATATAAATGAGCTAGATAATTCAAGTTTTAAAACTAGTAATAACATGTTAGTGCTGTTTGATTTTTCTAGGAGTATACATTATATCAGAATAAATGGAAAGACAGGATTCAAACGTAATTTTAAACAAACATAGAATGTTTTAAAAGTAAATGACGAATAAACTGTTGGAAAGTAATCATAAGAATAGATTAATTTATATGGAAAATTAAAACAAATAAACAAAATATGATCTAAATCGAGCGTAAAGGAAATAAGTATTAATAAAATATGAACCACGCGCAGTGTATTAAAATATTTTGCAATATTAGTCCTTTTAAAAGTATTGTTTTAGAGGTTTCACTATTCTTATACTAAATAAATCGATTTTTTTGAAAATAATGTTATATATTAAAGCTATTATATTTCCTAGTGCTACACAACAATGTCCATTAGTAAATGTATAAAAGGATAAGAGATATCACGAAATGGTCTATAATGGTCTGTAAATAATACTCTCTAACCCGGATGAGGAAAAAAAAAATCAGTAAATTTTCTCAAAAATAAATATGAGAAATACGCATATGATAACGAAAAAAGTATTTACGTTATTATTGAGAAAACGATACCATACCTAAATGCTACAATTTCATAAATGGAATTTAAACTTTCGTTATTCTTTAAATTTTGATTGTCTTTTTCTTGTTTTTTGTGGCTTGAAATTAATGTAAATTTTATTTGGTACATAAGTGATGCCAGAATTCGTATAAGAATATAGTTAGTAATTCTTTAGTTACCATGCTTGTCATGATAAAATTTACATTTCGAGAAAAATAGCTTTAAATATTCTTATTGACTTAAATATTCTCATAGAAGTCCATAGCAGAATTTTTACGTTTTTTTTTTCAAAACTTTAGTTTCGTTTGTTTTACAATTAATAGAATTGTAGAAACCTTTAATATTTATATACAGGGTGTTGCCAAATTCGACCGACAAATGAAAAATTGCCATAAATCATAGGGTCGTAAACCACGTTTAGTCGAAGAAAATCGCAAAAATAGTTATGAATGGCGTGATTTTGAGTGAAACAAAAAAGGCCAATAGTAAGTAGAAAACATTTTTTTGGCGTAAATCGGGATTACAATTCATTGCAGTTTAACGTCAGAATGGGGTCGACGAGACATTTTTACAAGAATTGTTTGAAGTTGTGTATACGAAGGTCATTGAACTGTCGAAACCGCCGAGAGAAGGATTACCGGACGCGTTCAAACATACCCGGTGTGCTGGCGATGTCTGTTGACGCGATGACGCGACGATCCATGCTGTCAGATCCTCTAGTATATCCCACAGGCATCTGATAAACAACAGATTTCAGGTGGCCCCAGAAGAAGAAAAAATCCAAGGGATTGAGTTCCAGGGAGCGTGGAGGCTAAGCAATAGATCCAGCGGCGTCTAATCCACATCCTGAGATATGTAGAATCAAGTTACGCACCGCAATCACAAAATCTGCTGGGGCACCATCATGTATATGCATGAACCGCATGTTCTGGCGCAAATTGGCCGGTATTCCCTGAATTAAATGAGGGAGATCGTGATGTAGGGAAACAAGGTAATTTGCGCCATTGAGGTGTTCGGGCAGAAGGTACGGTCACAACAAATGATCTCCAAGAATCCCTATCCAGATGTTTATACAGACAGATATTTTGTAAAACATGCTTTTCAGGTTTTCTGTCCCCTGAGACGTGTAAATCCATCGAAAACTGGAATTCGAAAATATTCACGAATCCAATAGTTTCTTCTTGTAAACATATAGTCTAAGAGCTAGCAACGTTTTCGTCACCTGATTTTATCAAGGTTCATTTTTCTATATGTTCTTCCAATTTAAGGTGTAGTACGTTTGCGGGTGGTCTGGCAGCCGGGAGACGTTGCATTTACCAGCGGGAAAAGGGGTTATGCAGGTCAAAAAACTTCAAAATTACGTCATTTTATCATGGCTCATTTTTCTATATGTTCTTCCAATTTATGGTGTAGTACGTTAGCGGGCGGCCTAGCAGTCGGGAGACGTTGCGTTTACCTGCGGGAAAAAGGGTTATGCAGGTGAAAAAACTTCAAAATTACGTCATTTTATCATGCCTCATTTTTCTATATGTTCTTCCGATTTATGGTGTAGTACGTTTGTAGGCAGTCTGGCAGTCAGGAGACGTTGTGTTTACCTGCGGGAAAAGGGGTTATGCAGGTCAAAGAACTTCAAATTTACGTCATTTTATCAAGGCTCATTTTTCTATATGTTCTTCCGTTTTATGGTGTAGTACGTTTGCGGGTGGTCTGGCTGAAGAGAGATAATTGCGTTCACCTGCGGGAGAAGGAGTTGTGATATTAATCCATTATTGCCAGATTTTGCAGTGTTACTAAGACCCTGCCAGATCCACATTTATAGGTGACATATTACTCTTTGGCTATCAGACAACCTATAAATAATTTGCAAGACATAATTTAGGTTGCAAAGTTAATGCCATACGGCTTTAAATATGACAACAAAAGTGCCTCTTTCAAGAGTGTTTTATAGTTTAAAAATTATGCCATCTGTATGCGTCATTTTATCAAGCTTAAAAATAACAAGATATTACTCTTTGGCTAGCAGACAACCTATAATTAATTTGCCAGACACTAATTCGGTTGAGAAGTTAATTGCAGACCGCTTTAAATATGGCAACGAAAGTGCCTGTTTAAAGAGTTTTTTATAGTTTAAAAATTATAAGTCATCTTTACGTCATTTTATCAAGCCTAAATATTACAAGATATTACTCTTTAGCTAGCAGACAACCGATAATTAATTTTCCAGACACAAATTTGGTTGCAAAGTTAATGCCAGACGACTTTAAATATGGCAACGAAAATGCCTGCTTCAAGAAATGGCATCTTGTGTAGGGATTTGGCTTCATTTAATGACAGTCAACCCTTAACTGTTACCATAGCAACAATCGTTTCTTTGTAAATATATATATATACTAGGGGGCTCTGCCCCCTGCAAGCTACGCTCGCCAACTGACTAATTAATTATGCAAAAAAATATCGTTCGCACATGCAGAGTAAAAATTATTTCATACAAATGCCCAATATTTCCTCAAATATTTAATATATTTATTATCTACTAGGGGGCTCTACCCTCTTCAAGCTATGCTTGCCAACCCCCCGTTCAGACACTGTAGAATCTAAAAGCACGCTAATCTGATCGGTTTTAAAAAGATTAGAGAAGATTGAATTATACTGAAAAAACCTGTAGCGATCTCCCTGTAAACGGGTTTCCATTCAATTCCCTTTGATTGCAAAAATTTAAGGTAGAATCAGTTGCTGTTAAGACATCCAATGTTTGTTTTCGTGTTTGTTTAAAGAAGATCAGTTAAACATTTGAAAAGAAGCTAAAATAAAATGAATTAAGTAAACAGAGTCTTTGTCTCTCGGTATTTTTTAACAGCGTTATAAAACGATTGACATAATACAATTACTAAAATTTGCTGCTTTCACCCCTTCAAGGGCGGTGGTTCATTTTTTGACCACTTAATTTTAATTCTTAAATGCCGCATTAGCATCAGAATATTGGGATGAAAATTTCCATTTTATTAAGCCCCTTTATTATCTAATTATTTATCTCTTTACTATCATGCCTGACTTAAATCAACATGGAATAACAAGATTACTCTCATGTCAACGTCTATGTCTGCTATCTGTCTTAAAGGCATATCGTACGATTTCTAATGACGCATTGTGTGTTTTGGTGGGTGCTCCACCACTTGACATAGAACTGAATTTGTCTTCTAAGCGTTATAATATCATTTATGGAAATGGTACAGTCTTGATTGACAATATGTGTTTTAAAGGTGAAGATTTTATGAATAAACTGAGGACATATAATTATCCTTACTTCTTTGAAAACTTAAATATAAAATTTGTTAAGCCAGTGGTTGATACAGTACCAGTGGTGAATCATCCGATATTATATACTGATGGTTCTCGAATGATGAACAGTGTAGGAGCTGCATTTACGGTTTGGTATATGGATTCTTTTATGCTAGACATGAGATTAAAATTACATGACTATAACTCTGTTTTTCAAGCAGAATTGTCTGCGATAGACGAGGCTATCAGTTGGTGCATCGACTCCCCGCATGATTCATTTCATCTTTATACTGACAGCTTGTCATCAATTTACGCTCTTCAGCGCTTATTTCCATCTAACGGTCAGCTTTTTAATATCTTCAACTCTTTGCGCCTGTTACATAATAAAGTCATATATATTGGCTGGATAAAATCGCATGTTGGAATATCAGGAAATGAAAGAGCGGACATGTTGGCAAAATCAGTTATTATAAATTATCTGTATGATAAAGTTCTACGCATTCCTGCACCAACTTCTATTTTAAAGCGTCATTTTAAAACACTTCTACAGGATCAATGGCAGGTTTCTTGGGAAAATTCGGAGAAGGGAAGAGATACTTATGCGATATTAAACAAGGTTAACGATTTATTTCTATGTGAATCCCAGGTGATAGGTTATTTTCTTTCTTCACATGGAGCATTTCCACAGCATCTGTTTAAAATAGGAAAACGCCCAAATAACAGGTGTAACTGTGGTGATGTAGGAAGTATACAACATTATTTGTTTGGACATTGTCCGTTAATGCCTTGTACATTTAAATTCAACAGGAATTGCACACTGAGATGGAACATTCGAAACGTTCTCATCACCCGTTCAAACTATAGAAAACTGTGTGCTATGTACAACGCACTTAATAGGGAATACTCATTTATTAGGTATAAATTTTGATAATTTTTACACTTGTAACTATTTACTTCTATAATACTGTTAATACTCATCAGTGGTTCGCTACGGACATTACGTGGTTTTCTGACACTACATCAAAGGCTCAACATTGTGCCTTTTATAGTAACTGTCCTTTGTCTGACATTTTTGTTGGCGGCGATTTTCTCTTGAGGTCTGAACATTATGGTGATCTTTCTTCAAGTTAGTTTTTCTTATATAAAACTTTTATGAACATTTTTTTTTCGAACACTGAACTCATTTGAACATTAGTGAACAGTGAACTTTTATGAACATTTACACTTTATAACCATGAACAAGGATTTATAGTCTTAAGATCTGAAAACGGATACACAAGAATGGACAGGCTTACTAATGATTCCATACGCTTAGACTTAAATATATACAACATCAACCACAATATAGTAGGTTATCAGAATAAATGGAAGAATCACGTAGAGCATATGAGTAATGACCGATTGCCAAAAAAGGTTCTGAATTAGAGACCCAGGCGTTACCGTAACCGAGGTAGACCTACGTTCCGATGGATTGATCAATGAAGCCGGAACAGGCTGATTTAGCCAAACCCATGCTGCTGATGATGATGATCTATTTTTAGAAGTTAATCACACATAAAAAACAAAAATAATATATATATAATGTTCATATATAAAATCTGATTTTTGAAGCTCGAATTATACCAAGTTTACAATAAACAGATTTTTCAATTTAAATTAATATTGTGTTTTAGTTAAACTAAGGTATATAGTGGTAAAATGGGAGGAATGGTATTAATATTTAAAGACTTTGTGATACTTATTATAATTTGGGTTCGTATATTTGTTTTAATATAATGTTTTTAGGAAAAGGTAAGTCAATTTGTTCAATTAAATCTATTAATCTTAGCATTTTTTAACTTAAATCTTATTTTATAAAACTAGTTTATTAAATCATTTTCATGATTACGAAATTTACTACTAATAATTATGTAATCGCAAATTATAACAGCGGAAATTCAAAACATCTCTTTTTATCAAAACTTTCTGCTGGGTTGCAATAAACCCGAGAGAATCTCTTTTCTGACGTTACTAATACTAGAAGCAGGTCCGGGTAAAAAAGCACACAGCGCCATGTCGGAAGCTCTGCGCAGAGACGTAAAACAAAAATTTATCTGATAGATAAAGTAATACAACCATTCGTTTGTATAAATTAGACTTTAACGCACTATTGAGGCTGCATACGCTTTCAGTGTAAAATGAAAAATAATCGCAGCAACGGACGCCTTTCAGACAGTGCATATTACGTTCTGACACAGGTTGTTATATAACAGGTTATAATTCTTGCGTTAGGGTTTTTTAAAGTTGCAATGCGATTTGCCGTTTTCATTCATAATGCATGTCTGTTATCTCACTCAGTGGCGTAGCAAGGCTAGTAAAATCGTTCCCGGCAGTCAGTCCATCCTTTCTGTCCGATTTTATACTCTCATCACCGAAACTTGATTTAGTCTCAGTTGAACACCGATTTCTTGGATGGACAATCTATATAAGATATTTGTCTTCTTTTGTGAAACCCAGAAACTCGCCCAAAAGATTCTCATTTTATCCGGAAAACTATGCTAAACATTCATATGCTAAGGATAGAGAGATGGATTGTATTTACTGGCTGAAGCCTCCTACACGGACAGGTGGCAGTAAATTGATAAATTAATGTTAGCAAGAGCAGAAAATTATTTACAGAATGAACGCTAAAACATCGATGCGTACGATACAATTAATAATAAAGCGGAAACATAGATTTTAACTTTGCGGATGGAGTTTCCCATTTACATATAGCCATTCTAGTGTAAAAGCAACAGCAAAAAAACAGACATTCAGTACATAACACGCGATTTTACATGTTAGATGGACAGCAGTGTTTATTTAAGAAACTTACAGATTGTACTCGTTCCTTACAAAATACTTAAAAGAACTAAACAAACATCAGTTAAATAGTAAAAGAAAATGGAACAAAAATATTTTCTTGAACATCAGAAACACACGTATTAAAGACAGACATGATTTTCATTAAAAGTTCAAAATTATTTTTTTTTAATGGGTTGTCATTTCTTGACTAATACTCACAGATTTAGTCATTTAAATTCTCAACAAAGCATAACCATTTCTATTTTGTTATTTATTTCAGACATGTATAATTTATTGCTTATTTTCTATTCTAAAAAATTACTTTCACTCAAGACATTTTGCTGAAATTTCATGAAATACCAATTGAAAATATACATATCGTTTTCTTTTTATAAAAAAGTATTCATCTTTTAAATCAGGAAATAATGAAACTTTTGACAATTAATAGTCTTATATATGTCATGATATCATGAAGTTTGTAGCTTGAATTATATCCTGTACAAACCGAAAATATGTTTTTTACATATCTTGCTTATTATAGAGAATTATTTAAGAATGATTTAAATTCCGGGATATTTTTCAAAGAAAAAAAAGTGGGGTCGTTAGCTTACGCCATTAAGTCAAACGTTTTTCAATGTGCATGAAACCTTCCTCTCTATTGCCAAAAATCGAATATTCATCGAAGACTATTTTGCAATATAAGTAATTAGCTTTGTCTAATTATTTCAAATCTACGTATCTATATTAAAAATGAAAACATGTCCTTGAGTATCACTAATGTCATGACGACAGTGGCAATGACCTGGATAATAAATTTCGATTTTTTGCAAGTTTATTATTTTCTAAAAGTCGCACAATTTCACATTTTACAACGTCGAGCAGAGAAAAAAATACATTTAAAAAAATTGTTTGGAACCTGATTCTCTATTTACGGATTTTTTTATTGTTTTAAAAATAATTTTCAAGCATGCTTTTTTAATAAATAAATTTCTCTATCTCATTTAGACTGTTAACGAAAGATTAAGCTATTTGCATTTAATACAATATAAACACTAAACAGTTTATCATATGTTTCCAGCTAACATTCCATAACGAAAATTAATTTTCACAAAAAACACTTCTTTAACATATATACGATCGACATACGCGTTTAATTTTTGAAATAATCAGAAAAAAAAGACTGTTGTAGTTAGTGAAAACTCTGGCGATTTCTTAGACTATTAAGCCCTGGCATGTGGCTTATAAAGAAAGTATCGCTTTTGATAAAATTTCAAAACTTTATTTGAATACATAAGTATTATTGTTTCATGTAAAAATGCGTCTTATTATCGTTAGTGCGCAATTTAAAAAATATATATTAAGCTATGGCAGTGTAGCTCTGCCTTTGTGAGTTACACTCGCTAACCCCCGTTTAGACGCAGCTGATCACGCTAACTCACAAAATTACGCTAATTTGATCGGTTTTAAAAAGATTACAGAAGACTGAATTATAGTTTAAAAACCAGTGTCGATCTCCTTTTAAACGGGTTTCCATTCATATGCCTTTGAGTGAAAAATTTTAAGGCCTAATAAGTTTCTGTTAAGACATCCAATGGCTCTTTCCGTGTTTGACTCAATATGCCCAGTTAAACATTTGAAAATAACCTAATATAGAATTAATTAAGTAAAAAAAGTCTTTGGTTTCTGGCATTTTTTTTTATAATTCTATAAAAAGGTTCTTTTAAATAAGATATTTTAAATGTATCGTTTTAAATCTGAGCTAATTTTCACAAAAGTTTTAATTATCATTTTAATATTCACATGAAAATGTTTAATTTTTAGAGAGGAAATATCATTTGCGCTGTCTTAGAATAGGCAACATTAGTTAAAAAGATCATCTCGAAATATAAAATAAATGTTTCGCATAAATATAATTTTCATTTTTTATTTTTTTGTCAATATTATTATTTGACCATTTTAAATATGACGTAATTTATCCCATTTACTGATTTTAACGCATATTACTTAACTTATCGTTTTAAAGTTTTATTTCTCATATTCATCTTATACCAATATTTCAGGCATTATTATTGTAGTAGCCATTAGAGTATAGACATATTTTTCTTATCTGTTATTACATTAATATATAAAAAAATATATATAAAAAAATCATGAAATCTTTATTTTTCCTTTAAAAATTCTTTATCTTGTTTCTATACATAATAAAATCAATTTCCATAAAATACATTTTCTTTATTTTTTCATAAAAACTTTAAGACACATTTCCTTATTTTATTTAAAAGCATATATTTCAGCAGCTTTCTCTTTTTAATATTCACGTGAAAATACTTTTGTTGTTGGATAGGAATTACTATTATTTGCGTTGCCTTAGAATTGGCAACAAAAGTTTAAAAAAACCATCTCGAAACAGGAAATGTATTTTTAAATTTAAATTGTTTAGCATTATTATTATTATTTTACATAATTGACATAATATCGCGAATTTACTGCTTTTAACGCATATTAATGAATTTATTATTTTAAAGTTTTCTTTCTGTTTTAATAGTCACATATAAATACAATTTTTTGACGTAATTTTCAATATTTTGATGTTTTTAACACATTCATTTATTTCTAATTTTAAAGTGTTTTCTGTTTTTAATGGTCACGTGTATATAAATTTTTAATCGTTGGGAAATTTATTTTTTGTGCTATTTTCTCAATTGACAACAACTTAAAATAGTAATCGTTTCTAAAATATGAAAAAAATATCTCTTGGAATGAGCAAAATTTGATTAAAATAAAATTGAAATTATTATTTATTTAAAAGTATTGCCATTATTATTATTATTATTATTATTATTATTTAATCAATTATTTTTTCAAATTTTCCTGAAAACATGATTTAATCACAATATTGTCTTTACTTTCGATGATATAAAAGATAATTTCAATTTCAATTTGAAAATTAGAAAAAAAAATAACATCTCGAAAACTAATTCAAATTTAAAAATTCTAATACCATTTTTGATACACGCGAATGAATATAGATAATTGGTGCTAATTTTGCCGCAAAAAGTTCCATATTTTAGGAGGAATAGCTGTGAAACATAATCAGTCATTTAATCAGCCGTTTCATAAAACCGTTTCATTAGGTTTTTGTGTATATAGGGTAGATATAAAAAAAATAATAGAGGTTTCGATAAAAAATATTTTCCACTATTTTCTGTAAACCGGATAGTAAGTTCTGTAATTTGAGAAGCCCGTGTTTGATCCCATAGTATTTTTAAACCTCCCAGTTAATTAGGAAACTGTGGAATCTTTAAAAATAGTAACTGAGGAACCTTTAGTTTCGCACGCTATTAAGTCACGCCTCATTTTGTAAGGACTCTACCACCAGTAATCGCATAAAAATATCTTCTACTAATGAATCGTGAAGAAAATTATCTTTATAATAATGCTGGTGGTAGAGTCTTTAGAAAATGGGGCGTGGCTTAATAGCGTGCGAACACTAAATAATAGTACAATATAAGTAAATGTTATTTCAATTGATTTTAAAAATGGAAGCCTAATTCTAAATTAAATTAATTAATTCACTAAACTAATCGAAATTTATAAAAGTGCACATTTTGTTAAAAAATGAGTGAAATATGTAAGAGTGACATAATATATTAATAAAACGTAAATATAACAATGTCGTATTATATGAGGGAGTTTATCTATCTTTCAGCGTATGTTAATGTGATTTCAGAGGTGACATAATGCTTAATGACATTAATGGCATTTCTTTTAAGTTTTCACTATGTCTAATTAACTCTTCATTTAGTGAAACAGATATTCATAAGTGGAAATCCGATGTTTTTTAATGCAGACATATGCATGAGAGAATTCAAGTTCAATCAAAATTCAAGTGAATTCATTAAATACCTAACATTAATTCAATGGAAAACTAAAAGCAGTTGACATATCTCAAATTTATGGAAATATATTTTTGTCATTAGTGCACCAAATAAAGTAAAATCTACTAAAGCCATTATCTTGAATTATCAAATGTTCATTATTTCTAATGAAAAAATACATGGATTGTGAAAAATAATCTTTCATTGAATGCTTTAAAAACAGTTTGAAATGTAAAATTAAATGTTCAAAAATATAATAAAATAGATTTTTGTAATTTAATTTAATTATATTAAGACAAATTCGCAATTATAGTGAATATTTAAAAATATTTACCAGTATCCCTCGCTTAGTGAATTTTCAGTTACCGCGATTTTCAGTTAGAACGAAACTTTATTTTAGATTCTCCCTCAATTAGTGCGGCCAAAATTTTCATCCGTGCGCAAAGCACAAAATGAGTGATCCTTTTTTCCCAGCAGGATGGCGTCGAATTTAAAAAATTGAAAATGTCAAAGAAGAAATAATATTAAAGAAGCATTTCAAAAATTAGAATTCCTGGGACAGCATTTGATAGATATAGACTCATACAACTACGAAAGTATGCGAGTGCACCGAGGATTAGAAAATCAAGCGTTGTGTTACCGTAAGAAGTAGTCCCAAAGGATGAAAAAATTGTTTAACTGTCAATTGAAAAGTTTTCCCCTTCTTAATTAAAAATGTATTCAAGTTCAAAGAAAACAATTTTTATTGCAAGAAAATTTAAGTGAAATTATATATATATATTTTAAATTAATCTTATGGCAAGTAAGCTTAGAGAAATAACCTACTATTTGTATTAATGCAGGAACAGAATTAAAATTGACTTTTCAATGTTTTTCGATTGTTACTTCTTAAATGAGTTCACATGCTTAAGTGAACACACATTTATGAAAATTCGAAATACTTTTCTTAAAATTCTAAATCAAGCTGCAATCTGTACTTTCTAACAATAATACATCAAATATAATATTATAAGTACATTAATAAATTGTATGTTTATGAATATTGAGTTTTTCAGAAAGTTGGCTTTGGATCTATTGAAGCTTTTCCTGTTAAATGCTTGCTTCGATTAGTGTGCTAATATCGCGGGATTAATTAACTGCACTAATCGAGAAAAACCTGTATTATATAAAATAAGTCTAAATCTTAAAGAGTTTGAACTCTACACTGAAATTTCAATAAACTTTTATGCTTTAAAAGTTGTAATTTTTTCTTAAAATTGATAATTCAGATATAACTTAGTAGACGCTTTTAGATAATAATTTTTTGAAACAACAAGAGATATTATTATTTAACTTTTATAATATATCATTTTTTCACATAAAATGAAAAATTTCATTAGAAAGTATTGATGAAGTTTGTAAACACATAATATTACAAAATCTCCAGTTCGACGGAGTAAGATTTGTAAATGACTGAACAAGATTTTAAACGAAGAAGCTGCTTCCTTTTCCAATATGTAATTGATAGCTATGATGCGCTGTACATATTTTCTATGATTAAAATCAGAAAAAAGTGCAATGCAACAAAAGAAAACCTCAAAGTCTCTCGAGACTTCTTTCTCACTTGCCACTGAACTAGCTTACTGAGTAACAAGCAGTTATTTTACACCTTTGATAGAAAATATTGATTTTTGTAGAAAGTATTTTTATTTTAACCTGGATTATCTGGAATATTCTGAACAATTCGGTTCCTATAGAATGTAAAGGCTACATTACTGAAAATTTCCAGATAAGCATTCATATTCAAGTTTAGTCGAGTAAAAAAATTGAGTTGTAATAACCAAAAATACGTCGTCGTACTTATCAGCCACAGATGCTTCAGATTACAAGATCAAGTTGTTTTCGCAACAAACATAGCAACGTGGGAAAGCATTTCTCACATTTCATTACAATATAAAATAACATATTAAATTTCACTAGATGTTGGAGTTCCATTACCTGAGATTTATTCTGTTGTGCTGAACGAGGTTTCAGACCAGATGCAGTAATCATCAAAGTTAGCTGGGTGAAAAAGTTCGACCAGAATCGTCCGGGATAGCTCAGATGGCAGAGCACTGGCGGCTTCAGCCAGGAGATCCCGGGTTCGAATCCTGGTCCGGACATTTTTCGCCCAGTTGGAAATTTACATCTAATATTAAATTTGCATGAAACAGACGTATGTTATACGATACTAAGCACATTAATGTAGTACTCGAATAATTTTCTTGGTATATAAACTAATAGTAGATGATGCACGAACTGGCTTATTAAAATTTTATCATATTGGAAAATGCATAATCGACTCAAGTTAACTGTCAGTACACAGTAACGTTTATAAATCCTTTGTCGTAGTCCTGTATAAAAACAGCAAAATGCGACATAAACAATTTCCTGCAAAGAAATTTCCCCAGTGCATTTAAAATAACCATATAAATTTCAATTATTTTACTTTATAATAATGTAATTAAAATGATATTCGACAGAAAAGTACGTATCCTATTTTTTTTTACTGACCTTATAAAATAATTATGGATGGTACAACAACGTTTTCATTAATAAATAATTTAGAAAATTTAATATGAAGTAAATATTACAGGGTGACCAGAAATAAACGTCCAATTTGAAAATTCAATAATTCATTAACTAGAATAAATATGAATATGAAATGAGTGACATTTACATCTGGTGGGTCTTAAAGCTCATGTACTGTAAATCTAAAAATAGTTAACATTTTCGTTAATAGATGGCACTGCACCATCTAAAACTACAATAATGCTCAAACTACAAGGTAAAACTGCATAAAAAGTCTGAAGTTGTATTATTTATTCTATTTAGCGATTGAAACACAAAAATACATTTGATTTCTTTAAAATTTATTTGAGGATTCTTAATGTTTGAGACGGTGCAGCGCCATCTATTTACGAAAATTTTAACTATATTTAGATTTACAGTACATGAAATTTAAGACCCACCAGATGTAAATGTCACTCATTCCATATTCATATTTATTATACACTGGTGGACAAAATATAAAGACCAAGAAGAAATGTAAACGTAAATGAGAATCTATGTGAGATTGTGGGTCAAGAAGCTAACAATGGTATTAATAGAATGTCACACACGATTTAATATAAAAATTTTGTTGAAAGGATATATACAGGGTATTACCAGAGGCTCTTTTTCTGAAACGTGAATATTGTCCGAAAACCTGACTGTACAAAGAAAGCAAAATACTCGCAATTAACAATCGTCAGTGCATATCAATAAGGGATGTGGCCACCGTGTAATGCGAGACAACTTTCAACACGGCATGGCATACTCAGAACAACATGATTCAGTAGCTGTTGAGGTAAGTAGCGCCCCATTCCTCCTTCACTGCATGGATGAAGGTTTCCTTGTTTGTGGGAGGAAATTATCGAGCAGCAATACGTCTTCCCGAGGCATCCCATACATTTTAAATGGGATTCAGGTCAGGGGAACGTGCTGGCCACTGTATGCGATGGATATATTCGGCCTCAAGACAATCTTGTACAGACTATGTGCGATGACAAGGTGCGTTATCGTCCATAAAACGGAACTTCTCGCCGACAGCACCTCGAAAAAGTCGAAAAAGTGGAAGCAGGACGTCTTCAATGTGCCCTCTACCGATCATGGACCCTTGGTCAAGCTCATAGAGATCCGTGCGCTCATTGAACATGATGCCTGCCAACACCATGATACTTGAAGCCGCATATCGATCTCTTTCTGGAATATTTTCGCGACAGTAAGCACTACCAACCTCGCGCCATACCAGTTTACGTCTACAATCAGACGATAGACTGAATCTACTCTCATCTGAGAAGAGCACGGTAGACCGGTCGTCATCAGACCAATTGCGATGCATACGGCACCACTGTAAACGGGTGATACGTTGACGTCTCGAGATGGGACACACGCAACAGGTCTTCAGGCTTATAGTCCACCCTTTTTCAAAAGTCTTACAACAGCTTTTGGCGTTGCTTTACTTCCTGTGGCAGCACAAAATTGATTTGCTACTTGACCAGCAGTGCTGCGTCGGTTCCTTTTGCCGAAATAACAATATAGTGATCTTCTTGGAACGTCGTACTGCTAGGACGACCTCCTCCCGTGCGTCTAGTACATTTTCCACTCTTTTGGAATGCCACCCATAGCCTAGAAACAATACTGTGCGCGATGTTAAATTCACGGGGAACATCTCTCATTTCGCGTCCTTCTTCCAACTTTCTTATTATTCTACCACGAGTAATATCATCTAAATGATGCCTCGAAGACATGTTCTAATTTTCAATGTTTAAGCTTCACTCCATCTCCTTTAATTTTTACATCTATTGACAACTCACATCACACCCCAATTACCTGGCCCCACCAGTGGCTGAGAGGTTCTGCTCTCGAAGCTGGTAGACGGGAGGTGCTGGGTTCGAACCCAATCGCGCCCGTCGGCCTAATCGTTCGGAGTTTTCGTGGTTTTCTTCGAACCGTGGATTTCCATGCGTTAATACGGATTAGGTTCCCTTAGAAAGACCTCCACGGAAGGCACTCCCCCTAGGGCCTATATCCCTCGTGTAGATAATTGGCCGTCAAAAATCAACCCAACCCCAATTACCTTAAATCTCTTATTTCTGCTGCCATGTGATCGACAAAAGCAAAATTTGCATAAATTTCACAAAACAGAGTATACATCCCATATTCCTGTAAATTTACACGTGCTGCTGCGGATCTATTTCTAACTGTAATCGTCGAAAATAAGAGTGGTCCTTAAGTTTTGACCACCAGTGTAGTTAATGAATTCTCAAATTGGGGCGTTTATTTCTGGTCACCCTGTAGTATCTACTGAAACTCAATCTAAACATAACTTTCAGTGAGTTTGAAATAGTGTAACGACAATAAAACATGCTTCAAAAATTACCGCCTATAGGCCGTTCTGTATTCGAATTATATTATCTATACACACCATTTTTAAATGGAAAATTCTGAATGTAAATCTAAGTAACATATAAATTTTGAACCCCAATCAAAATACATTTATCAAAGTTTGATCTTGTTCTGGCAGACTGATGAACCGAAATCATCTACTCTTTATAACTATCTTAGAGTGTATTAAAAATGTTAAAATGTAAAGCATAAAACATCAAAGGAAATAAATAAAATATTTAAAAAAATATTCACTGGCGACTACACTGCAGTAATGTTCAGAAAGACAAGTTTTAAGGAGTAATTATTATAAAATTATGTATGAAAATCACTTAATATCATCAAACTAAGTTAATACTTTCTAAACGTGATAAAAATACACTTACAAGGCAAATAAATACCATTATTTATTTAGATCGACATGTTTCATCTCTCAGACAGTTACATTCTCAAGATGTACAATGATACAAATATTTTCATTCAAAATTGTTTTAATGAAAAACTGGTAAACAAAAATCACGCTATCTCGTGTATAATGAAATCAATAGCAACAACAAAAATAGATATTTGTGAAAATGAATTATTTTATACTAGTTTTTTCTTATTATGCAGAGCATCTCTTCCTAAATTTTAGGTAACTCCATGGAGGCTGAGTCACTGCATATATTCTCATGGCTTAAAATAAACTCTATTGATTATCAGATAATGGATGTCAAATAAAATTTCGATGGATAAATTATTCTACTATTTAAAAAATTAATCTGTAAAGGTTCTTTGTTATACAGTCTGGCTAAAGCTGTAGTATTCTTTTTGTATTTGATATCTGATGTATGTTCTTTGCTCCTAGTTTTAAGGTTTCTGTTTTTCATTCCTATATAAAATTGTACTGTTCCATTTTCTTTGGTGGATCATATTTCACATAACGTTGATAAATGATTTGATACTATTGGATCTGTTTTCTTACAGACTATGTTTTTCTAATTTTACGGAATTATGGTAAAACCTTCCGAGATGCTCCGCAGAATAAGACATATTAGTATAAAATAATTCACGTTTTACAAATATCCATTTTTAACACTTTCCAACGAAGTTGAAAAGTGTTTATGACTTCGGTTTGTTTATCCGTCTGTCCGTCTGTCCGCACTCTAACTCTCGTAAATATACTCGGATCGTTCTGAAATTTTAGGATGTTAGTAACCTCTACCATAGCACGATTTTTATTTCAAATAAAGTTTGTAGCATGTTTAGTTCATTAACAGGGAAAGTCAAAAATTTTCCGTTACATTACGGCCAATGGGAAAAAATCATTTCAAATGATTTTTAATGGTGTTACACTCTTTCAAACATAGTAGATTGATATGCATTTATGAAGCCACTAAAATGTGAATTCTGTAGGATATGTGGTGCAAATAATAGTTATTATTCATTTACAGGGCCACAAAAAAAAAAAAAAATTCCGTTACATAATGGTATGGGGGGAGGGGATTGGGTATTGTTTGCGGCATATTTGAATTATGTTAAACTATTTCATATATAATGAAACTGATATATGTCGCTGTGCTTTAGTATAAGTTATTTCATGTATAATACGAAGTGCATAGCATTTACAGGGACACACAAAAGATTTCAGATACTATATTGTATCCGAATTACTATATATTAACAATGATTGCTCGAAATGCATTTTTAATTATGATATGCGCTTTTGAGTTTCACTATATTTATGCATAATATATAGTACGTATAAATGCTACAGGGCATATCACATACAGAGCTACAGAAAAGAAGTCGTAAGGTTTACTTAGTATGAGCGTAAATTGCTTAAAGGTGGGTTTTAAATGAGTTATGCATTTTTACGCTGAAGTGAATTTAGTTTACTAAGAAATGTTTGTAGAATACAGATAAAATGATACAGGGCCACGCAAAGAATTGGATACATGTCCGCCTGTAAATGCTAATTTCTGGAAATGGGATTTTAGTAGATTTAAGAGTGTTTTAGTTTGAATTAAGTTTTACTAAATAGTGGCGTGTAATAAAGGTACTAGGTAAATTACAGCGCTGTACAAAAGTATTCAAGTATGTTTCCATGTATTAGTATAAATTGCTGAAAAACAAATTTCAACCTGTTATGCGTTTTCTTGCTAAAGTACATCTTCCTATTATATAGTATATATATATCGACTTACAGATCAAATACAAGGCTATTCAAAAGAATTGGAATACATATTTGGCTATGGACGGTAACTGCTGAAATCAGTTTTTCAAATGTTTTATGCGTTTTATAAAATGTTTACTTAGTTATTTTATTTACCTTATTTCCCTAAATAACAAAGTTTTATTAAAGCATTCAGGAAGTGTTGGAAAGTGTTTCATAATATATGCTTGATGTATGATTTGTCTTGTTATTATTTTACTTGATTACATTATACATGAGATCGCGGAATTTTTGTTTATCAGTTTTCAATTTAATTTTTTTTTTTCGGAAATATCTGTATCATTATCGATCTTGTGAATGTCGCCGTCTGAGCGATGAATCATGTCGATGTAAATTAATATAGGTATTTATTTGCCTTGTAAGTGTATTTTTTATCACTTTTAGTAAGTAGTAACTTAGTTTGATGAGTAAGTATTATTTAAATCTTACTGGTTCAATCAAATATTGATAGCACTAGCATATCTGTAGGAAAATATTTATATTTTATATTTCAAAACACAAAACTGTCTGACATATGTCATTTAGGTTTCCATAAAAATTCAAAGACTGTACAATCATAAAATGGAAAATTGCCAGTTTAACAGAGAATCACGTTTTTGAACGTCAAAATCTAGTACATTTTGCTTTACTTAGACATCCCACTCAATTTTATTTATTTTTCTTAAATTTTTGCATAATAAGATTTTTGTTTACTTTTATGAAATATTGCAGTTAATAAAATTTGATATATAGACTACTAGCAAACCCCGCGGCTTTGCTCGCGTAATATTTGAAATATGCCAAGTGATATTTATATGTCTAATTTTTATTAAAAAGTACTAACTAAATTTTTATTTTATTAAAAGGTAATATTTTATTTTATTAAAAAGTACTTATTACTTTTAGGAATAATTAAAAAATTGCTATTTAAAACACAGTTTGATTAAACATCATTATTACACTGCGGTAGGCAGAAATGAGACTTAAATTAATAAAACCAAATAAAACTAAATAAATGATAATTTAGAAAATATTTTAAAACTTTTATGCTCAATTAATACGCTCATTTCAGTATTCATTTGAAGTTTTGAATATTTTAGAAACCATCTTCTTACATCTTAAAATTAACCATCATGTCAAATTCCAAGTCCTACCACCTCTCTCAACATAAAGGGCTAAGTTGAAATAAGAACTGTCACCATTAATTTGCCAGCATTAATTTTGAAATCGGTTTGTTATTTCCTAATATTCCCCAGAAATGTAATTAAGAAAGCTTTTAAAGGACTTTTTTAGAACGTTTGTTGTTCCTGTGAACCCCAGATGGTAGAATCATCGGAATAAAATATAGCGTGTTTAGGATCAGAGACTGTTACCATTGATTCGCAACTATTACTTTTATGATCGGTTTATATTCCCTGAAATTGCATAGAAATCGTAATTTAGGACTTTTTTAGAATACTTTTCGCACCTCCCCTTCGCTTCACCCCTTTTTAATTCGAATTTATTTTCGACAGTCCTTCGAGGGCATTTATATTTTATAAGTGACTACCATGCCATATTAAAAGTTTCTAGCCTCTTCAGTATCACAGAATCGCAATTTAGAAAGTTTTCAGTTCCTGCAACCCTCTGTTGGTAGTGGCACAGGCATAAAATATAGCTTATGTTTGAGCAGGTTCTATCACCAACAACTTGTCATCATTATTTTTTTAATCGGTTTGGTATTTGATAAGATTGTATAAAAATTGTAATTTATAACGCTTTTCGCTCACTTCATCTTTTTCAATTTGGAATTTTCTTTCGACTGTTCTTAGAAAGCAGTTGCATCTTGTAAGTAAATACCATGCCATACTTCAAAGTGTTAGACCGCTCAGTTGTGCAAAAAACGCAAATTAGAACAAGTTTTGCTTTTGCAACCCTCAGATGGTAGTGACAGCAACATAAAATATAACCTATGTTATAGCATAGACTGGCACCATTGATTTGCAATCATTACTTTTGAAATAGCTTTGGTATTTCCTAAGATTGAGTAGAAATCGCCATTTAGGACGTTTTTAGAACGCTTTTCGCCCATTTTCACCCCCCTTTTTAAATTTCCATTTTTTTCGAAACTGTTATTAAAGATCATTTATATCTAATAAATATGTACCTTGCCTAATTTTAAGTTGCTAGCCCCTACCGATCACAAAAATCGAAATTTAGAACGCTTTTTTGCTCCTGCAACGTCTAGGTGATAGCGATACCGACATAAAAGAGCGTCTATGTTGGAGCAGAGGCTGCCAGCATCAATTTCTTACCATTACTTTTGAAATCAGTTTGATTCTTCCTGAGATATTGCTGACAAATCGGCATTTAGAAAGTTTTTAGAACGCTTTTCGCGCATTTTGCTCCTGCATCCTCTCTGGGGTAGTGGAAACAGATATAAAATATAGCCTATCTTGGAGCAAGATCTGTCACCATCATTTTGACACCATTATTTTTTAAATCGGTTTGGTATTTCCTGAGATTGTGTAGAAATCACAATGTAGAACGTTTTTTAGAACGTTTTTCGCACATTTTCACCCCTTTTAAATTTCGAATTGTTTAAGAACTGTTGTTAGAAATCCATTATATCTTATAAGTAGCTGATATTTCTAATTTCATATTTCTAGGCCCTTTAGTAACGCAAAAATCGCATTTTTCGAAAGTTTTTTGCTCCTGAACCCCCTTTCGGGTAGTGGCACCGACATAAAACATAGCCCGTGTTGGAGCAAGGGTTGTCACTGTCATTTTGACACCATTACTTTTTTAATTTAGTTTCGTATTTCCTGAGAATGTGTAGAAACCACCATTTAGAACGTTTATTAGAACGCTTTTCGCTCATTTTCACCCCTTTTAAATTTCGAATTGTTTAAGAACTGTTCTTAGACATCATTTATATCTTACAAGTAACTAATATTCCAAATTTCATATTTCTAGGCCCTTCAGTAACACATAATTCGCATTTTAGAACTTTTTTTTTTTTGCTCCAGCACCCCCTTTGGGGTAGTGGCACCGACATAAAATATAGCCTACCTTAGAGAAAGCGTTGTCACCATCTTTTTGACACCAATATTGTTTATATCGGTTTGGTATTTCCTGAGATTATGTAGAAACTACCATTTTTAGAACGTTTTATAGAACCCTCTTCGCGCATTACCACCCCTTTTAAAATTCGAATTTTTTAAGAACTGTTCTTAGACTTCATTTATATCTTATAAGTAGCTGATATTCCAAATTTCATATTTCTAGGCCCTTCAGTAACGCAAAAATCGCATTTTTAGAACGTTTTTTGCTCCTGCACTTCCTTTGGGTTAGTGACACCGACATAAAATATAGCCTATCTTGGAGCAAGCGTTGTCACCATCTTTTTGACACCAGTATTTTAGGTAGCTTTCTTTACAAAAAAGCTACCTATTGCAGCCGTTCGGAGGAAAGCGATTTCAAAAAATTTTGGTATATTTTCATCGATCATGACCCCCAGACCCCGAAACCACCCTCCGTTCAAAATTGATATATATATATATATATATATATATATATATATATATATATATATATATATATATATATATATATATATATCTGACCTATGTCACACTGTAACTCCCGTAATTATGAACCGATTTCGATGTAATTCGGTGTGTACATAGTACATACCAATGTCTCGACCGAGTTCGTTGGCCAGCTTCATCCGCCGTTTTGTTTCAAAATGGCGGCCATTTAAAAATTTTTAAAAAAAATAAAACTTGAAATACGGTACCAAAAAATTAAAAATGGAAAAATATTTTTTTCTTATGTATTTGACCTTTATACAAAGATTCCGGAGCAGTTTTTGTTTCGTCCATATCTTAAAAAATGGCTGAGTTATAGCATTTTGAATTTCTAGCGTGGCTGACATTTTGAAACGTCCTGAATTTTGTCACGTGATAAAAGGCGTATATATGAACCGATTTGGATGTAATTCGATGTGTACATAGTACATACCAATCTCTCGACCGAGTTCGTTGGCCAGCTTCATCCGCCATTTTGTTTCAAAATGGCGGCCATTTAAATTTTTTTTTTAATTTAAAATTTGAAATGTGGTACCAAAAAATTGAAAAGAAAAAATATTTTTTTCTTATGTCTTTGACATTTATACAAAGATTTCGGAGCAGTTTTTGTTTCGTCTATATCTTAAAAAATGGCTGAGTTATAGCATTTTGAATTTCTAGCGTGGCTGACATTTTGAAACGTCCTGAATTTTGTCACGCGATAAAAGGCGTATTTATGAACCGATTTGGATGTAACTTCGTTTATACATAGTACATACCAATGTCTCGACCGGGTTCGTTGGCCAGCTTCACCCCCCATCTTGTTTAAAAATGGCGGCCATTTAAATTTTTACGAAAAATTTAAATTTGAAATGTGGTACCAAAAATTGAATATTGAAAAAATATTTTCTTCTTATGTGTTTGACCTTGATAAAAAGATTCGGGAGCAGTTTTTGTTTCGTCTATATCTTAAGAAATGGCTGAGTTATAGCATTTTGAATTTCTAGCGTGGCTGACATTTTGAAACGTACTAATTTTTCTCACGTAATATCAGGCGTATTTATGAACCGACTTGGATGTACCTTGGTGTGTACATAGTACATACAAATATCTCGACCGAGTTCGATGGCCAGCTTCATCCGCCATCTTGTTTCAAAATGGCGGCCATTTAAAAAAATTAAAAAATAAAAAAATTTAAATGAGATACCAAAAAATTGGAAAATGAAAAAGATTTTTTTTGTATGTGTTTGACCTTAATACAAAGATTCCGAAACAGTTTTTCTTTCGTGTATATCTAAAAAAAATGGCTGAGTAATAGCATTTTGAATTTCTCTTGTGGCTGACATTTTAAAACGACCTGATTTTTGTCACGCGATAACAGGCGTATTTAGGAACCTATTTGGATGTAACTTAGTCTGTCCATAGGACATACCAATGTCTCGACCGAGTTCGTTGACCAGCTTCATTCGCCATCTTGTTTCAAAAGGTTTGCCATTTAAAAAAAAATAAATTTAAAATTCAAAATGAGGTATTAGAAAATTGGAAAATGAAAAAGATTTTTTTTATGTGTTTGGCCTTGATACAAAGATTCCGGAGCAGTTTTGTTTCTGAAAATTTGTTCTTTTGTTGATATCTTAAAAAATGGTTGATTTATAGCACTTTGAATTTCTAGCATGGCTAACATTTTGAAACGATCTTGTATTTGTCACGCGATAACACACGTATTCGCCTATTTCGATGTAAGAAGGCATGTGGATAGTATACATCAACACCTCGACCAAGTTCGCTGGCCAGATTCATCAGCCATCTTGTTTCAAAATGGCGGCCATTAAATTAATATATATATATATATATTTAAAGTGAGGTGCAAAAAAATTATAAATTGAAAAAGGTTTCTTTCTTAAGTATTTGATCTTGATATAAGGATTCAGGAGCATTTTTTATTTGTCTTTATCTTAAAAAATGGCTCAGATATAGCAGTTTCAATTTCTATTGTGGGTGACATTTTGAAAAATCTGATTTTTTGCATGCGACAGCACTCCTATATATTAACCGATTCCGATGTGAGTGAGCATGTGCACAGCAATTATTAATGTCTCAACCAAGTTCACTGCTTAGCCTCATCCACCATGTTGTCTTAAAATGACAGGCACTTTAAGAAATTGCCGAATTTGGCAGCCAAATATAAGTTACTTTAAAGAAAAGCAGCTTGGATAAAGCTGACTAATTTCGCGAAATTCTCATTCATTATATTGATAAAAATTAGTATTGAATCTCCTATATTCGGTTTCCACTAAATTGAGCTTCGTGTGTTTGCATGATATAAGTTGGCTTTTTTAAAATAAGGATTATGAAAGCTACCTCTTCCTCCCGGCACTGGCCGGAAGGACTTTTTTATATCGGTTTGGTATTTCCTGAGATTATGTAGAAACTACCATTTTTAGAACGATTTATAGAACCCTCTTCGCGCATTATCACCCCTTTTAAAATTCGAATTTTTTAAGAACTGTTCATAGACATCATTTATATCTTATAAGTAGCTGATATTCCAAATTTCATATTTCTAGGCCCTTCAGTAACGCAAAAATCGCATTTTTAGAAAGTTTTTTGCTCCTGCACCCCCTTTGGGTTAGTGACACCGACATAAAATATAGCCTATCTTGGAGAAGCGTTGTTACCATCATTTTGACACCAATATTTTTTAAATCGGTTTGGTATTTCCTGAAATTATGTAGAAACTACCATTTAGAACGCTTTTTAGAACGCTTTTTGTGCATTCTCACCCCTTTTAAATTTCGAATTGTTTAAGAACAGTTCTTAGACATCATTTATATCTTATAAGTAACTAAATTTCATATTTCTAGGCCCTTCAGTAACCCAAAAATACCAGTTTTAGAACGTTTTTCCCTCCTGCACCCCCTTTGGGGTAATGGCACCGACATAAAATATAGCCTATGTTCTAAGTTGGACTAACACTTTCCTTTTGATACCATTATTTTTGAAATCGGTTCGGTAGCTCCAGATATTACCTCTAACAAACAAACAAACTTTACTTCTTTATAATATTAGTATAGAAGAGGTCTTTCGAATAATATAATCTATAAGAAAAGAAAAATATATAATTTATAAGTAACAGTTATTTTTTTCAGTATCGAAGGAAAACAGAACCGATATTAAGATACTGTTTTCAAATTAAAATTTAAAAGTATAATCCTACCATGGTAGTCCTAAATATAATAAGGCATGTTGTTAATGAAAGTGACAAAAACAAGAAAAAAGTTATGCAAAAATCTCTATATAGTTTTTTTATTTTTTGACCGTATTCCTGTGAAATTTGCTCTGATTTCTGCCAAAAATATTAGAGCATATCTTTACAATTATTTTAATATAATATGCAAAGACTATCAAAATTACTTTTAAACTTACAACGTCATTGCGTTCCATAGAAGTTTTCTTCGCAATAATTACGTTTTATGAATTCAGATTACAAGGTAAATTAGGACTCTTTAGATAAGGCTTTTCAGGTTTCCATGAGTACCTTTTCAAGTATGTTAGCCTTTTCATAGTGGTATTCGAATCTTCTATTCTCAATGGAGTGGAGCTAAATAAGAGATTTCAGAGTCTCTTGACACCTTTTTCAGCCCACAACAAAATGAAATTTTTCAGAAAAAAAAAATTTTGATGTGGATTTCTTAAATAGCGAGACAATCTGACGAATTCTGTTTTTGTACAACTTTATTGGTGAAAGTGAACTATTAAAAGTACGTCATGAATTGATGAGCAATATAAATAAAAAAGAACTTAGTGAAATTCTTTAGAACAGCTTAAAAAGTTAATTTTTATTTCTGAACTTTTACATTAAATAATGGTAAATGTCACATAAAGTTTGATTTCCTGAGGCGAAAGAATAGCCACTGATGTCCACCCTCCTGCAAATTAATCTCTTTTAGCATTACCTTCGTAACCTGGTGATAAGACGTATAAATTTAGATTACATGGTACTACTGGTTTGAATGGTAGTTTAAAAGTTTGGAAACTCTTGTTTTAGACTACTGAGAGCTCTAATTTACCAAATTGTAAGCCTATTACATGTTTTGTCAAATAAATTATGTCTACAAATAATAGTATGGGATCTTTCATACTCACATTTGTACGAATGCATTTACGGAAGTAAGTACGAACTCACGAATGAATGAGCGCGAATATGAACGAAAAACTCCGATTTAAAATATATATATATCCGAGATCGCGTTTAATCTGACAGTTCACTAAATTTCAAGTTTTAGGTATGACACAGAGTTTTCATTTTTATAGAAATGAAAGTTTTTCAAAACTTTTTTCGTCGTGATATGTCAACCCCCCAAAAAAAACCTTTGACTCAATATCGGAGTTTTCATCTAATAAAGTAAAAAAAAAATGAAAAGTTTAGAATAACTGAGGCAAACGAATGAGTAATATAAAGGCAGTTTTCAAAAGTTAATAGAAATATAAGAAAGCAAAAGAAGACAATAAATAACAAAAAAAAAAAAAAAAAAAAAAAAATCAAAAATTTCCCCCGAAATTCGTAGTTAAATTAATACTGAATGTCTATCATTAAATATAACAAACTTAATTTAACTTATGCTTTTTCAATTTTATATAAAAAGCTACCCTTTCACATAAAATTGATTACCATGAAAAGCATTCGAAAGAGCATAAATTGTAAGTTAGGTATTTTCCATTTTACTATGAGGAATTTTTTTTTCTAAAAGTCAGAACATGAAACTTAGGAGAATAAAAATGATGAAAATAAAATCCCATCCTCTATATAAAAAATAAATAGCCACAAAAATGATTTTAAAAGCAAAAGTTTCAGATTATCATAGATTTCATAAAGCAGCTGTATTCGTGCCATATTGTAAGATTCATTCATGCAATATTAGCAGACTTTTTCATCCTATAACATGGTTTTGCAACACGAAATACTTTTAAGTGAAAGATTTTGCAATTTAATATGTTTATTTCATATTTTTCCTTTTAATAAAAATATTTCTGTATTACATTGTAAAAGTTGCACGTGTAAAGTTTTCATGGTTGTTAAATGAATTACTTTTTAAGTAAACTGAAATGGTTAAAAATAAAAGCTGCTGTGTTTTCACAGATGAATGGGGAAGGAGTACATTAACTCGACCAGAACTTGAAACGTATGAACCGTGAATGGATAAGAAATGCGTGTTGTAACTCGCAATTAAGTCATTATATATTGAAACATTTTGCACTTAAACACACAAATGCATTTGGTAAAAATAATTAAATTATTTAACTCACATTAAATGAATGCTGTAGGATAATTAAAAATCTTACCAGTAGTCCAATATTGGCTATGCCTTGGTTCACTATTCGGCCAATAATATCTTACCTAGTACGAAATATTTCCATAGTATTGGAATGTTCATATTTCGTTGTAAATATTTCCAACGTGACGCCAAAAATTAACCAGTATCTGTCACTAATTGGAAATATTTCCAGGGATATTCTATTATTGCCTCAATATTAGGTTTATTGGCTTAACATAGGCCCAATACTTACCATCAATACTGTGCAAATATTGAGCCAATATTAGGAAAATGACAACATTTTAATATTTTGTCAATTTTTCATACCAGTATATACAATATCGGCCTACTACTAGGGCATGGTTGTTGTTTTTTTTTTTTTTTTTTTTTTTTTTCGTTTTATAAATATTTGTTTAAGTTTTGATTTTAATTTTTCTTTTTTTTAAGACTGTTTTTGATAGTCTTTTTATCTATCATTCGTATGTCTATTAATCTGTTTAACTGTTTGTCTGAGCTGTAGCTTTTACAATATGACCGCGATAGCTAAAAAATAAAATTACTGAAAAAACTGCAGAATTATTTCGCGTTCTGTGTAATTTCTATAATACTTTTAATTATTTTACTAGGCTGCCCAACAGATTCCATATCCATTACAGTCTATGCGCCATAGAATGTTCAAAGTTTAACTGTTGTATCGAAATTAAGTTTTGGATTTGTTGCTGTCAAGAGAAGTCATCTGATCAGTGAGTCGTAGAATGTACAGACTGTTTATACATTATTGTTGGGGAATTCTTACTTCATAACTTTTGATTTAAGAAAATAAGAAACAATATTATCACATATTCGTAAAATAGCACTTATTTTTTTTAATAACACAAGCAAAGTTAATTATTCTTCTCCAATTTTTGCGGCAATCCTAGTAGTGTCGCATTATGGAAGGTTCAGACGTGAGAATTGGAAAAGGCGGTGCACAAGAGAAAACAATTTTTGTATTATGGTTTTTCGAAACAAAATCCGTCACCGCAACATTATTAATTAATAAGTTTTTGATAAATTTGAAAAAAAATATATTAATTATTATTTGACTAATAACGTTTGAAGTTTCAACTATCAATCAAAAAGTATAAGGTAAGAGACGACGAGAATAATTTATACACAGCTTATATTTCATTCGGAATCTTGGAAAATACGAAAAATCGCCCCCTCTTTTTTTTTTCTTCGATTAGTTTAAGAGCTAGCAGCGTCAAAAAACACGTCATTTTATAAAGGCTCATTTTTCTATATGTTCTTCCGTTATATGGTTTAGTACGTTTGAGGGCGGTCTTGCAGTCGGGAGACGTTGCGTTTACCTGCGGGAGAAGGGGTTATGCAGGTAAAAAAACTTCAAAATTACATCATTTTAGCGTGATTTATAACATCAGTTTCTACTAACTATTTGTTATATTAATCCATTATTGCTAGAAGTTACCAATGTCGCTAAGACCCTGCTAGATCCACATTTATAGGTAACATATTACTCTTTGGTTAACAGACAACCTATAATTAATTTTCCAGACACAAATTCGGTTGCAAAGTTATTGCCAGACGGCATTAAATATGGCAACGAAAGTGCCTGTTTCAAAAAAGTTTTACAGTTTAAAAATTATAAGTCATCTTTACGTCATTTTATCAAGCTTAAAAGTAACAAGATATTACTTTTAGACTAGCAGACAACCTGTAATTAATTTGCCGGAAACAAATTCGGTTGCAAAGTTAATGCCAGGCGGATTTAACTATGGCAACGAAAGTGCCTGTTTCAAGTGTGTTTTATAGTTTAAAAATTATAATAATCTTTACGTCATTTTATCAAGTATAAAAATTACAAGATATTACACTTTGGCTATCAGACAACCTATAATTAATTTGCCAGACACAAATTCGAAAGTTAATGTTATATATATATATTTACAAAGAAACGATTGTTGCTATGGTAACAGTTAAGGGTTGACTGTCATTAAATGAAGCCAAATCCCTACACAAGATGCCATTTCTTGAAGCAGGCATTTTCATTGCCATATTTAAAGCCGTCTGGCATTAACTTTGCAACCAAATTTGTGTCTGGAAAATTAATTATAGGTTACCTGCTAGCTAAAGAGTAATATCTTGTAATATTTAGGCTTGATAAAATGACGTAAAGATGACTTATAATTTTTAAACTATAAAAAACTCTTTAAACAGGCACTTTCGTTGCCATATTTAAAGCGGTCTGCAATTAACTTCTCAACCGAATTAGTGTCTGGCAAATTAATTATAGGTTGTCTGCTAGCCATAGAGTAATATCTTGTTATTTTTAAGCTTGATAAAATGACGTATACAGATGGCATAATTTTTAAACTATAAAAACTCTTGAAAGAGGCACTTTTGTTGTCATATTTAAAGCCGTATGGCATTAACTTTGCAACCTAAATTATGTCTTGCAAATTATTTATAGGTTGTCTGATAGCCAAAGAGTAATATGTCACCTATAAATGTGGATCTGGCAGGGTCTCAGTAACATTGGCAAAATCTGGCAATAATGGATTAATATCACAACTCCTTCTCCGCAGGTGAACGCAATATCTCTCTTCAGCCAGACCGCCCGCAAACGTACTACACCATAAAACGGAAGAACATATAGAAAAATGAGCCCTTATAAAATGACGTAAATTTGAAGTTTTTTGACCTGCATAACCCCTTTTACCGCAGGTAAATGCAACGTCTCCTGACTGCCAGACCGGACACAAACGTACTACACCATAAATCGGAAGAACATATAGAAAAATGAGGCATGATAAAATGACGTAATTTTGAAGTTTTTTGACCTGCATAACCCCTTTTCCCGCAGGTAAACGCAACGTCTCCCGACTGCTAGTCCGCCCGCAAACGTACTTCATAAATTGGAAGAACATATAGAAAAATGAGCCTTGATAAAATGACGTAATTTTGAAGTTTTTTGACCTGCATAACCCCTTTTCCAGCAGGTAAATGCAACGTCTCCCGACTGCCAGACCGCCCGCAAACGTACTACACCTTAAATTGGAAGAACATATAGAAAAATGAGCCTTGATAAAATCAGGTGACGAAAACGTTGCTAGCTCTTAGACTATATGTTTACAAGAAGAAACTATTGGATTCGTGAATATTTTCGTATTCCAGTTTTCGATGGATTTACACGTCTCAGGGGACAGAGAACCTGAAAAGCATGTTTTTATAAAATGTCTGTCTGTATGTGACACAAATTTTGTGGGCACTGTATCTCAAGAACTAATGAACGGAATTTAATAAAACTTTAGACTCAATTAGTCCCTGATATAAATGGGTGCTGATTACTTTTTGGTGTAAATCTCTCAACAGGTGGCGCCGCTATGCTGCATTTTTCACGATTTTCGCAATAGCTGTATCTCAAGAATTAATGCATAAATTTTCATCAAACTTAAGATTCACGTATATTCGTATTCGTACGTATATGTATTCCGTAATATAAGTTGGTCCTGATTAATTTTTGGTGTAAATCGCCCATTAGGTGGCGCTGTTATGCAGAATTTTTCACAATTACCTCAGTAGCTCTATCTCAAAACCCACGGATTTTCACCAAACTTCAGATTCAGTTAGAAGTTGACATAAGTTGTTGCTGATTAGATTTTGGTGTAAATCGCCAAAATCGCTGCTATGCTGGAAGTATTCAGAATTTTTCAGGATGTATTAATATGTATGAGATCGAAGAAAGTTTTGGGATTGACATATCCGACTAGTTTTTTTTTTTCTTTTGATTGTTTTTTTTTTTATGTTTTACATGGAATTTTTCTTTCTCCAACCTCTTTGCTAAAAATATCTTTATACAAGACATTTTACTTTCAAGTTATTCTTAAAAGACTTATTATTAAAACATTTTCAATTATAAATTTTAAAGTTAAGTTTCTTTCAAATTTGCTTTGCTAAAAACTTGGAATGTAAATTGAGGGTTAAAAGTTACGCGTGGCCTTCATTATGGCTATTCTGGAGTTTTCAAGAATTCGTGTTTCAAATACAAAACATATGGTTTCCTTTCCTGACATCTTCAAAGCGGAAGAGATACATAACCCTATAACAAGACAATCTGACAAACATCTCGCGGAAATCTGAAATTCAGATGAACTGATAAATGTGAGTTCTTGACAGCGACATGCATCTGGCGGTGTTTTCTCGGCTCACAAGATGGATCATAAATTTTATAGACTAGATATGACATTTCGATCTAGCGGCATGATTCTATTTAAATCGGTAAACAATATTTTCAAAACATAACTTATTTGTAAATGCTAGATAAAAGATATGAAAAATTTAATCTGCAATGAATATAATACATTAGCGTAAAATTTTTAGTTAAATGCTATTTTATGTTATTAATTTATAAATGTAACTAATTCGGAAAGTTAAATACCTTCATTTTTAGAATTTTATAACATGCATTACATTTACATAATTTTTAATGCTTTAAATATGTAAATATTTGTAATTTAAGGTACGATTTTCGAGGAAAATACTCAAAATTTCAATTTTAATCTTTTGAGTAGTTCATTAAATAAGACGGCATTTATTGGTATTTACTGAATGGTAATAGAATTTACTCTGCAGAGGGTCTCTTTCTATCGTTGACCAATAGTTAATTCAACAGTCGTTAGTTTTAGAGGTAACGTTCCAATTGTAAAAACGGTTCCAAAAGTACTTGCATGAAAATGCATTTCAAAATATCATAAATCTGTAAATTTTAGTCCTAGGAGGATGGATATTAATAATTTTTCTTATTAGATTACGGATAAAGTGTTTCTAAATATAACTTATAGGAACCAGGGGCAGCATAAAAAGTACTTTTACTGTACATTTTTCCATATAAGGTACGTGCTAATATTTATGCATTAAAAGAGCTATGCTCATAAGCAGTTAAGTACGCAAACTTTTACACATTACTTTGTTTTAGAGAATTACTGAACAAAAGAACAAACTTTTATTAACCATGCTGCTGTGTTCGGGTCCATTTCAACCGAAAAGTCATGTTCAGTGTTGCAAGGTCCCAGGCTCTTTGCACACCACTATTATCTTATGGAAAATGTTGTTCTTTTAAATCGTCCAAACGTTCCAAGGAAATAAAAGAACATTTTCTGTATTAAAATACTGGTAGGAAATTTTGCAACTCTACATATTCGAATTAATGTATATTCGAAATGAACACAGCAGCAGGGTTAAACTCGATTGGAAATTCTATTTTAACAAGTAAAATTTAACGCTACCTGTATCTGAATAGAAGCATATCCTGTATACTTTAGACACAATTAGAGCGGTTCAAATCCTATGGGTATGTTGTTGACATAAAAAAATTTATTAAGTTTAGTCAGAGACAAATTAAAAGAGCTTTATCTGTATGCATTTAAACATAAAATCAAATGAAGTTTAGCATACACTTTTATTATTTTTGTTGCAAAATAGGGAATATTAAGCTTCCAGCTGTTTGAAATTTCCGAACTTTCGGATATGATTGACATCGACAGGCTAAATACATAAAGTCATCATGTTGCTGTGTTACATTATCATCACAAAATACATAAAATTTAAAAGAAACAAAAGAATAAATGAAATTGTCATAAAGTATTTCTGTTCCTATTTTATTCCATTTGGCGTAAATTTAATTACATCAGCTACAAATTTCAATTTATGAAATATATTTTTATTGCTATTTCTGTATCCGTTGATAAACAACCAAAAACGAGTTTGAAAATAAATGCACCAATTTCAGGAATGTCGGAATTCTCATGCATATGCAGAGAATTCAACTGAAGCGAAAACGTTTTCGTTGGCTCAATTTTTACACAATTGACACAATTTTCAAGTATATAACACACTCCTCATTAACATTTCACAGTACTGCCCTTTGATTTTAAATAAGTTGAAGTTCCCGAGTTGCATATTTTTGCTTTTTCTTGTCGGTTGATAAAAAAATATTACCTGATATCATTAAAGATCGCTCATCCTATACGTATGTACTGTTTATCACTGTATATCAATATACTTGTCTCAAATATACTTGTCTCCTTATATACATACTCACATTTATTAACTCACATAACACTCAAAATTATACTCGATCACGTGGGATCTGTTGAATGTGCCTTTGTTACTTTAGAGTTCTCTCTTGAGTTACGAAACACAGACTAAATATGTTGTGACGTAAAGGAAAGTGGTAGAAAATTAATTGCATCGCACTGCAATAAGACTTCATCAGATAGTCATAGATCAATATAATTGATGAATATTTGTTCGTGACACTGTCTGTCAAAGAGAGTCTATCTGCTCTCTTCATTATTCGGAGGGTAAATGTTACACTATACATATGAATGCTAGAAATTTATTGCAAGAGAGAGCAACTTTATACATTTTCAGAGTTTATCTAATTGAATTTAGATGGAAGTTTAAGATAGGAAATCTACCTATTTTAAGTTTATTTTAATGTGAAACCTAACTAATTCACTTTGGTTTTCGATAAATATTGTATAAGATATAATTTGATGAACGTGTATTCATGAATGAAATATTTCATGTTCTCTAAAATATATTGAAATATATGGCGCGATTCTTTAAATCCATCAGTGTAATCCCAAATACATTTTAATGGTCATTTATTCAACATAATATCAGTGCGGACGGGAAAGCGATAGAGGGAAAATAGGAATAAAGTAAATTTACAAAATACAACTTACTAGTTAAAATATAATAAAATGCATGCATCAAAAAATTTTAATTAGTAATTATTGTATTTATTACTTTGATAATACGGTCTTTTTTTAATTATATACTATTACCATAGACGAGTCGATGGCATGTTAATCATTTACATTTTTCATTACATATACATGGTTTGTATAAAAAGTAATGAGACCTATTTTTTCTGACGCGACTGTAACTCACAGTGCACATGCTCCAGATGCGTTCTATGGTAGCGGAAGTCAGCTTCAACACGCGCCGAGCGTCAGTCGCCTACGAGCATTCGTGGGACTCGTATGGTGGTTGTAGTGAACTCATGTGTTTGGGCTTGGTTGAAGCTTTAAAATGCTTAGTTATGACGAATAGCGCTACGCCATTAAATTTTGTGTGGGACTCGCAAAATCGGCTGTGGAGACCTTCTCCATGATCCACAAAATATTCTGGAGAGAAAGCCTACGAAAAACTGCTGTTTTGAGATGGCACAGTTGCTTCAAAGATGGTCGAAAGAGTGTGGAAGACGAACTCCGCGGAGGATACCCGAGAAGAAACTACGCGCAGCATGCACGAGCAGGAACGGGGTAAATGTGCAGCGTGTGTGTGATGCGATGAACTCGGAATGGTGGTTAAGTTTTCGATGTAGAAGTGCTGGAAAGATTGAAGGGAAAGGTCAATCGAATGAAGTCAGACATTGCTACTATTTTAAAACTGCATCATAGCAATGCGCCAAGCTGCACTTGCTTCCGTAGTCAACGACTTCCTAACCCGGAACGGCATTAAACGCTTCCCTAGCCCGCTTAAGGTCCTGATGTAGGCCTCGATGGACTTTTTCCTGTTCCCCCGAGCAGGGCTTAATTTCTATCAAAAAAAGTACAGGAGCCCTAATATTCTGCTGTACCGGTATTAGCAACTGTATCGCTCCCTTACTCCTCCTCACTGTCATTCCAATCTGCATACTTACATTTCATACACTATTTTCAAAATGTAAAACTTTTTTTTTTTCGTTTAGCAAAATAAAAGTTTTAAATCTATCTATCAGCATATACTTAGCTGTCAACCATTCTACTTTTTAGTTATCACTACCTTCCGAATAGTAATCTTTTCCTAAATTCAATGTTAATTAATTGTAATATTTTACGATTAAATATGGTAAGGATTATGATTTGGAAATAGTATTAACACAAAAAAAGGATAGTTCACAGATATGCATTTTTATTAAAAAATGAATAAAATTTACAGAAAATAATATTTATACGCTGAAGAATGAAACAATGTTATTCAATTTCCTATAAAAGGTACATATCTTAAATATAATCGATTCTTTCCGCATAACAATCTTTTGTGGTGAGTCCCTGAAATTCAGATTAAATTAAAAATTTGACACCGTTATCGGAAAGGTCCGATGCTTTTACAGAAAAAAGGGTAGCACTGCCCGATTGCTTTCTATGAGAACAACAATACATGGCAATTATATCTACTTGCAAATGAAAGAAACTTCGTAAATAGTCAGAGCAGACTCTTAGCATAGTATTCTGTTGGATCCGGATAACTTGAGTTAATTTTGAGTTAAATATATTTCGCCTGATCAATTATCAATTGCATATATACGTGAATAATTCAGGTCATGTTAGAGATTCAGATAAAGATCCAAAATATGCATGTATTAAAGACAAGTGAGCAATAAATTACTCTCGCGGGGTATACAGGAGACAAATACTTCTACATCTTTACAGTAGTGCGGCCAGAGATAGAATACCGCCAAACAGTCGTGATAAATAATGATATATTAATTCCATCATCACACATGGGCTGCGTTCATGATAAAAATAAATAGAAAAATCACTTACGTGATTTTTATACTCATACACAATAGAACACAAAAAAACCTCAAACAAACAAATCTTCAAGCTGATGCTCGTAGGCAAAAAATAGAAAATATCCTTTTCAGGTTAGATATCAAAATGAAAAAATATAATATAAGCCAGCCAATTAAAAATTATCCTACTGTTACAAAAGAAAATCGAACGGAAAGCAAAGTCATTGTTCAGTCTCTTGAGTGGCGCCGTATCAACACGTCGCCGTCATCAATGCCAAACTTAAATTTGCAAATCACTAGGATAGAAAAACGCGATTTCCGTTTTCCCTTCATTCTGATCAAACTAGCGTTAAAGTGATTTGAAATAGAAAATAATACGTAATTTTCAAGGTCGGAAAATTTTATTTCTATACTTGAATAAATAAAATTTTGAATGTAAGGCAGATTGAGCTTGAGCCAGTCCAAGCCCAGCTGTTATAAAAATTGAGTCCATTTCATCTCCCTCTCCTACATGTGCGACACATTAGGTCACATATAATTGTTTTGATAAAAAAGAATGCAAAATCTTGGAGATGGGAAGGAATGAAAGGGTAATTTAGGCTTCGGTTTATCGAAAGCGCTATTACACTGGGTTCCGGAGCCCTATATTTATGAGCTCCGGTGGGCTCCGGAGCACATTAAGCCCTGCCACCGAATGAAGACAGCCTTCAAAAGACACCACCATGCGACCTCAGCAGAGGTGAAATTCGCACAGACGCTCTGCTTGAAAGAAATTCCGGAAAAGGACTTCCAGAGTGCTTTAAAAGCGTGGACAACTCGTTGGTAGGAGAGTGTCGACGCCCAAGAGTCTTATTCTGAAGAAATTTAATTATTTGAAGCTATATCTTCAATATCTATTTTTTTTCCCGAATTATGTCTCATTACTTTTTATACAAAGCCTGTATAGTAGAAATTTGATTTTAAAAATAAAGTAAAAATTTATGGTATATAAAATGTGCGCATTTATAATAAAACATAACGAGCATCATCATTGTAGTGCTTTATGAAAAATTCGCAAATGTTAATCAGGTTTTCTGTGGAAGATAGTGTTTCATATTTTTAACAAGAAAGATCACACGATACTTCTATTAAATAACTTGCAATAAAGAAAGAAAAGTACATTTTAGCGGATTTAATAATTGTACTGAAATTCGACTTTTAATAATCCAAATTTAAAAAGTTATGCCGTAAATTTTTTCCCATCTAACTGAAATATTTCTAATCCCATTGGCGACTATTTTTTTATTTTTTTTTTCTACTACTGATTCCAAAGAAAAGTAGCAATCTACTTCGAAGATCAGCAGTAAATTACCATGGAGTTTGTTATTTCGAAATGGTAGGCAAAATAATTAAAAAATCCGTAAATGCTGATAACATGTAAGCACAGTCCTGCTATATGTAAAATGCACTAAATTCAAATAATTTATGCTATGACGTATATGCAATATAAGTTATAATACGGCTCATACGCAATATAATATAAAATAAATAAATTTAAAATTATTTGAAGCAAGAACCAGATACTTTTTAAAATTTATTCTTATGCTATTTATTGGTGAATAAAAAGTATTTAAATAATTAACTTGCTCCCATAAATACTTGTAATGTAATTGAAATATTTTATATATTTTATATATTTTATTGTCGAAAGCAGTTAAAATTATTTTATAAAAATGCTTCACAGAAAAATCAAAAAACGATTTTATCAAAAATATAAGAACCATTTTTGACGTTTGAAATATGGCTTTCAACAACAAATTGAATGTTTTTTTATTCAGTACATTTTATGTGAAATTGGTTCAATATACCATAAAGAAACATTGTCTGTAAAGTTGTAAATGTCTATGTTATAACTTTTCAAGTGCAGTTTTTAAAAAATACGGTAATTTAACAACTTTCTACATTTCAGAAAAAAATGATGCAATTTTTTTTTTAATATTCAATTTCTGTTATTTTGATAATGAAGAAAATAGTATGAATAACTTTTCGTAAAATTAAAGTATTCTATTAAATATCAAAAATAAGTTAAAAAGCAAAGCAATTACTAATCTTTAATGTGGTCGATTAATAATATTTCATATAAAGACAGAAAATTACTGAAGGCTTATTCTCCTAATAAAGAAAGAACATTAATATTTATCTAATTATTTTCAATATAATTCCAGCGATTGAGAAATTTTATAACAAAATTTCATTTATCTTCTAATAAAATTTGTAACTGATATTTTAAAATTCGCTGATTCATTTATAACTACCATGACAGAAACAAAATCTCCACACATTTTGAAATTCTTTTCAAAGGAAATGAATTACAATATTTCATATGCTTTTGAGAGGATAACAAATCGAAAAAGATAGAACACACGTTGAAAATTCCGGTTAGCGTTCAATTAAATAAGATCAACTCACGTGGCATGTAAGTTATATGGCTTAAGTTATCAACGCTATTCTTGAAATATTGCTGAGAATTATCATTTTTCGCAGGAAGAATGCTTTGAAGGAATAACAGTATTCATTTAATAGTTTGACTGAAACAATAAAAAGCGAAATATTGTAATACTAAATTGATTACAGTTACACATACTACAAAGAAGGACAAATACTTCCTAATCTAAGAAAATATAATATAAACGCAAAAGAAAACATAATACAATAACCTCTTCCGAGTTACCCACGATTCCGAAAAGCGTGCTTTATATTAAGAAACAAGAGAAACCAATATATTCCCGAGATTTAAAGAAGCATTCATGAAAACAAATTTTTATTTGCTTCCTCATGTTTTCGAAAACGTTTCTGATTAATTTTTATAATGTATATATCAGTTTTCGCAACCCGGGTTAGAGATTTTTCCAGATGTTATCAATTCTGGAGTAAAAATTTTCTTTTCCAAAAAACATGTTTTAACATGTTTTACAGGCAAACATGCTAAATTAAAAGAGTTAACATTTAAATTAAAATTAACATTATTTTATAACAACAAAATAATATTAAGCTAAATAATGCTATAAAAAGTGATAAAATATCTTGTGATAAATATCGCACAAACGGCGACATTTTCAAAATCATTCATGATAGAAATACTTTCACAAAATTTAAAAACAATAATTTGGTATTATAAATTTTGTGGAAGTATTTCTATCATGAATGATTTTGAAAATGTCGCCTTTAGGGCGATGAAGCGTTCGTCAACCTAAATAAAGATATTTTATTACTTTTTATAGAATTATTTAGCTTAACATTATTTTGTTACACTTGCATGTATAAATTCAGTTAATCAGTTGAAAAACAGCCTAAAAAACGATATTCTGGTTTTAGAAAACGGATTAATATACTATAAAAATTAATCGGAAACGTTTCCAAATACAGTAGTAGCAAAAGAAACTTTTATAAGTTCTTCTTTAAATTTTGAAAACGTTTCTAAGATTTTTAAAGATGAAAAACTCTTTTTGGAATCATGGGTAACTCTGTAGAGGTTATTCTATATTTTCGTTCGTGGCTATATTACATTTTCTCAGATTAAGAAACATTTGTTTTGTTTTTTACAGCGGATAATCTTTTTTGAAGTACAAAATGTAGAAAATAATGTAAATAAAATTACAGTTATTTTTTCTGTATTTGTAAATTATTCAATTTGTTTTTTAAAAAAGCTCTCTACACTAGTCTAATGTACTATTTAAATCTTATAGAAAATTATAAAAAAAATAAAAAAAAATGCAAAAATATTTACTGTTTATTAAATAAAATCACTAAAATCTTTAATAGTATCTAGTGTGAAATTAAAGTTGATGTGTTACATAATGATAATTTTGTAGTGTATGCAGTATTGCTTATGGGTTAATATATCATAATTAGATTCATGTAATCACTTTTACAAGATGTTTTCTATTATCAATTATCTAAAATATACTTTTATGAAAAAATCTAATACAAGTACACAAAATCTAACACAAGCATTTGGAAAGTAAAGTTTCTACTTACAATCGTTTATGGAAAACAAGCAGCAGTTATATGAAATTGAACAACGAATGATATAGTTGTGCACTTACCTAGAAATGTAAAAATATAATTGTTAAACGAAAAAGTAACCCTCAAATGCATGAATTACATCTAAATAGAGAAAAGCATATTAGCAATTAAAATATATTTAAATTGGAAGATTAAATAAAAACAAATGACATAATTTTTAATCAGTACAAATACTTAATTTTTAACAAATACATAATTTTTAATTGTTAATATTTATTTCAAAATTGCAAAAGAAACTCATATTAGGTTTACAAGAAATGAAAAAATAATATTAATATTTATTAACTAGTTATTTGTGTTAGCTTAAACTTTAGATACATTAGCACTAAATAGAAAGTAATATATATATATATATATATATATATATATATATATATATATATATATATATATATATATATATATATATATATATATATATATATATATATATATATGTATATATATATATATATATATGTATATATTCTGTTGTTAAAAGTCAAAACTTAAAACTAAGAAAAATTAGCATCTTGCGATTTTCATTATAGCTGCTGAGCAGATTGCCCTTATGAAGAGAAATTCGGGATTCAAGATATGTGCATCTTGTAAAAATTTAATTGATCATATAAATTTGGATACATTTCGATCTAATAAATATTCAAAGGAGCTAAAATCTCCTCTCATGAAATATGCCGATTTAAAATTCTGTACTGCATTAATATTTTATTTGAATCACAGAAAGCAGTACTTAGTTTACCTTTATTTGCACTTATGAAACTTGAAATTCAACCTTTACACAGAGCACGTCGGAGACGCCGATTTGCTTCAAAATTTGTAGATTGGTAAAGAGCCAAAAGTATAAGCTATCCTCGAAGTAATAAAGTCATCACTCAAAAATAAGAAACAAAAATTAATTCAAGAGTCTTATAGAAATGTCTGTGTTTGTTTACGCTGGTTTCACAAGAAGTGTTTTAAATGTTCAGCATACTTGGCATTCGACTGGATTTCCGTCTTTGTTCTTATGCTATTTTGAAATTTTCGTTTATTGAACAAACTAGTACGACGAAAACCCGACTGCTATAGAGTGATCACTTTACTCCACTTACTATATATCATATAATATAATGAGACGTTTAAGATGCATTATGAAATGTTAAGAATTTATAAAGCTAAAAAAACCGTAGTTCAAAATTATGTTATAATACAATTTTGTCATTTATATTTAATATTTATATTGAATTCGAAAACGAAGTCATGAAAAATAACTTCATAATTATCATCATTCATAAATTGACTTTGTTTAGATTAAAATATGCATGTGTTAAACAAATTGAGAAATCCGTTTTTTTGTAAAGATTCTATGCTGTTTGCAAAGAGCCTGGCTAATTGGAGAAGCATCTCCCTTTTAGGTAGCTTTCATTACAAAAAGCTACCTATTGCAGCCTTTCGGAGAAAAGCGATTTCAAAAAATTTTGGTATATTTTCATCAATCATGACCCCCAGACCCCGAAACCACCCTCCGTTCAAATGTTGATATATATATATATATATATATATATATATGGATGTTGATTCGATATTTTTTATGTATATGGTGACGTTATATTTATATTTCAATTCATATTAAATTTATTTACCTTAATTAATATTTAATCAAGTTAACAATTAACTTGTTTTTAATTCTTAGTCTACTCAGGACAATATCATATTAATTTCTAATAGTATACCATCTTTATAGAGAATAATATGCATAATAAATTTATTTGATATCACTAATGTTACTACAGTTTGTATTAAAATTGGGTTATTAGTTTTTTATTATTCCTCTATACTTTTTAATATTGTTTAATTTTGAACTTAGTGTTCAATGATTAATTATTGGTTTTATGTGTATGTTAATCCCAAATTCATATTCTTTAGTTTTTTTTTTTTTTTATGGCTAATATGAAAATAAACCAAACACTTTATTTGTCATCATTAGGCAATTGGGAACTGAAGATTCTGACAAAATTCTATAAACATCCATTTTTTCATGTTCATTTTATTAATTAATTATTTTTTTATATTTAAAAGTATTTCTTATAGTTTTTTATATTTTTATTATATATAATTTATTATATATAATTTATTTTATGTTATAGCACATTGCTCTATAATATTATCAAAATTAAATAATTATTTAAATTTTCCTTATAGATTAATTGGGTATGGTAGTAGAATATATTGTAAGCATTCTATTAACATTTGTATTTATTTACTATTTATATGAATAATGATATATAATATGTATTTTTATATTAGGATTTGTGGGGTAAAGAAGTTGGTATATTTTGAAAATATTATCTTCTAATAGGTTAATCTTATGACATTTTGGTCATAATAGTTTTAAGTTATTATACTAGATGGCAGCACCAAAATTTAATTTGCATTTTGTCTGTTGCTTCTATTAGAGTAATAATTTCAATTTTCAACACATGGTGGTGCTAAATGCTGGTTATTTGCGATATTGTAAACTAATAGTTTTGGTATTTTTTTTTACTTTAGTTAAGAAATATAAAAATTTAAAAGTGTTAATAGGTATTTTAAAAACTAATAATATAATTATTTTATATTTATATTATTTTAATTGCATTTATCACGGTATTTCAAAATAGTTTAACTGTATCCTTTAGGTTTTAGATTCTGTGTTAACTTAACTGTAAAAATAACCTTAAACTTATCGTGTTTTTGGATACCATGTGCAGGAGTATATTTGGATAAAAAAACTGTGATTTAATTAGGTATGTTGTGAAATATTACTATTTTTCCTTGCTATAAATTAAATATTTAAAAGGTTGTATTGCTTTTTCCATTTCATAGCATTTAATATTATTCTGTTTTCATCTTGAAGCTATTTTCTTGGTTATTTTAGTCGCTTGAGCACAGGAGAAAAAAAATTCAGCTGTTAGCATTTTTTCTCATAGAAAACGACTATTTTGCTTATATAATTGAATTCTGTACTCTTGATAACGTAATTCAATATATACGCTTTTCAATTATTTTTATCGGTATCAATATTCTTCTTTTTTCTTCCATATTAATTCTTGTAATACAGTACAAGGGAATTTATTTTATACATAGCAGCTTGTATATTATGTTTTTGATATCCATTCAGTGTGTTTGGGGGGAAACTGTATTATTGTCATTTCATTCATACTATCCAATTTTTGTGGGTGGTCGGTAATGTTTAATTAATGGTTATATGTATATATATATATATATATATATATATATATATATATGATATTTGTCACACTGTAACTCTCGTATTTATGAATCGATTTGGATGAAACTTCGTGTATACATAGTACATACCAATGTCTCGTACGAGTTCGTTGGCTAGCTTCACACGCCATTTTGTTTTAAAATGGCGGCCATTTAAATTTTTTAAAAAAATTTAAAATTTGAAATGTGGTACCAAAAATTGAAAATAAAAAAATATTTTTCTCTTATGTGTTTGACCTTTATACAAAGATTCCGGAGCAGTTTTTGTTTCGCTTATATCTTAAAAAATGGCTGAGTTATAGCACTTTGAATTTCTAGCGTGGCTGACATTTTGAAACGACCTGATTTTGTCACGCGATAACAGCGTATCTATGAACCAATTTGGAAGCACCTTGGTGTATACATAGTACATACCAATGTCTCGACCGACTTCTTTGGCCAGCTTCATCCGCCATCTTGTTTCAAAATGGCGGTCATTTAAAAAATTTAAAAAAAATTAAAATTTAAAATGAGGTACCACGAAGTTGGAAAATGGAAAAGGTTTTTTGTTGTATGTGTTTGACCTTAATACAAAGATTCGGAACAGTTTTTGTTTCGTCTCTATCTAAAAAAGGGCTGAGATATAGTATTTTGAATTTCTATTGTGGCTGACATTTTGAAACGACCTGATTTTTGTCACGCAATAACAGGCGTATTTATGAACCGATTTAGCTGTAACTTGGTGTGTACATAGTACATACCAATGTCTAGACCGAGTTCGTTGGCCAGCTTCATTCGCCACATTGTTTCAAAAAGGCTGCCATTTAATAAAAAATAATTTAAAATTTAAAATGAGGTATCAAAAAATTAGAAAATGAAAAAGATTTTTTTAGTGTGTTTGACATTGATACAAAAATTCCGGAGCAGGTTTTGTTTCGTCTATACCTTAAAAAATGGTTGAATTATAGCACTTTGAATTTCTAGCACGGCTGACATTTTGAAACTATCTAATATTTGTCACGCGATAACACGTGTATTTATTAACCTATTTCGATGTAAGAAGGCATGTGGATAATATATAGCAGTGTCTTGCCCAAGTTCGCTGGCCAGCTTTATCAGCCATCTTGTTTCAAAATGGCGGCCAGTAAATAAAAAAAAATTATATGTAAAGTAAGGCGCAAAAAAATTAGGTTTCTTTTTTAAGTATTTGACCTTGATATAAGGATTCCGGAGCATTTTTTGTTTTGTCTTTATCTGAAAAAATGGCTCAGATATAGCAGTTTGAATTTCTAATGTGGGTGACATTTTGAAAAATCTGATCTTTTGCCTGCGACAGCACTTGTATATATCAACCGTTTCCGATGTGAGGGAGCATGTGCACAGGAATTACTAAGGCCTCTACCAAGTTCATTGGTTAGCCTCATCCACCATGTTGTCTTAAAATGGCAGCCACTTCAAGATATCGCCGAATTTGGAAACCAAATATAAGTTACTTTAAATAAAAGCAGTTTGGATAAAGCTGACTAATTTCGCGAAATTCTCATTCATAATGATTTAGTATTAATAAAAATTAGTATTGAATATCCTATAATCGGTTTACACTAAATTGAGCTTTGTGTGTTTGAATAATATAAGCTGGCTTTTTAAAAATAAGGAATATGGAAGCTACCTCTTCCTCCTGGCACTGGCCGGAAGGACTTTTTCCAAGCGGCCTGATAGTTTCAGTCTTATTGCAAAGCGCCAAAGCAACTTTAGGCTAATTGGAAAATTATCATTTGTTTCTCAATCATTCTGATATTTTTTAGGCTCATTGCAAAGAGCCAGTGTTGAGTTGTACTAATTAGAAATTATCCATTTTTAAAATTTTCCAACATAGTTGAAACGTGATTATGATTTCAGTTAGTCTGTCCATCCGTGCTCTAACTCTCGTAAATATACTTGGATTGCTCTGTAATTTTAATATGTTACTTACATTTATTATATCATGAACCCTATTGAAAATCAAGCGTGTAGCATTTATAGCTCATTTATAGGGACAGCCAAAATTATTTCATTACATTACGGTCAATGGGAGAAAATTATTCCAAGTGAATTTAAACGATTTTGAATCATTTTAAAAATGGGGAAATTGTTATGCATTTATGAAGTGGACTAAAACATGCTTTATGTTGAAAATAGGGCATAAAGTACGCATTATTTATTTACAGGGCCACACAAAAAGATTCCATGACATAATGGTCTATGGAATTAAATGTTTTGCAGCGTATTTTAATTATATTACACTATTTCAAATATAATGAAATTGATATACGTTACTGATTACAAGATACATGACGGGGAATATGCTACGCATATCATTTATCGTTCATTTACACTTTACAGGGACACACAAAACACATACAGTACTGTACATACAGTACAGTACATTAATAAATGTGGGCGTGAATTGCTTAAAGGTGTTTCTTAAGCAAATTATGTATTTTTAAACTGAATTATATTTGGTGCACTATTAGATGTTTGCAGATCGTAAATAAAATGATATACAAGGCCACACAAAAAACTGGGAAAATGATCGCTTGTGGGTGATAAGTTCTCAAAGTATTACTTCAGTACTTTTTAGCCTGTTTTTTGAAAGTAATTATAAAGCATATGTAACAAAATTTCTGCAGTAATTAAATCTGCGGATGAGACAGATTCTTAATGTGTTCCCAGCATTATGTAGTGAATATGGATCGCCGAAGGAAATTTATTTAAAAAAAAATATGTATATATGAAAATTTTTGTAGTAATAAAATCTGCAGATGAGGCAGATTTTTTTGTGTATTTGTCCACGGTGCGTAAAAAAATGGATTGCTAAATGGAAATAATTATCAACATATATAATAAAATTGATTTATGAATAAAATTCGCATATGAGTCAGATCTTTAATATTTCCCAATATCATACAGAGAAGATGGGTTTCTAATAAAAATAATTAAAAAAATATATGTGTAATAAGAAAATTTCTGCAATAATGAAAACTGCAGATAACACAAATTTATACTTTCCCCAGCATTACGTCGAGAAAATGTTTTGATACATGAAACCAAATATAAAAAATATATTAGAAAATTTCTTTAATAATGAAACCTGCAAATGAGGCAGATTATTACTTTTTCCCTTGCATTATGAAGAGAAAATGGGTTGCTGAATGAAAATTATTTCTAAAAATTAAGATGAAAATTCTTTTATTTTGCACTTGGTTCATAATTAAATTTTTTCAGGCTTATTGCAAAGAGTTTGATTATTTAAAAACTTTACAATAAACAAGTTTCAAATTGTTTTTCATACTAACATACTAGTTTGAAATGTTGCTCCCTCCATATTTGATTAAACTAAAATTCAACTTAATTGGCTAATACTTATTTTAAATAGTAAATTTAAATTTGACTCGGTAATCATTTACGTACTTTATTAATGGTTTCTGAAATGATTCATTTAATTCTCCTTTCAATATCTCATATTCGACTATATTGGTCTTTTTCTTGGTTGCGGCATCAAATTTTAAATATTTTAACTTGAAAGCAGATTTTAAATTACGACTAAATTTTATCAGTGCTTTAAAAAGTTATCTTGGTTTTATTTTTGCACAAGAAATGTGGACTGCATCTTAACACATCACACTACAGTAACATATTAACTCTAAATTTTTCCAGTAAAAACATACATAAATAATGCACAAACAGAGAACGTTATTATACTGCCGAGATGCAATCACTAATATAAACTTAATTCGCTGATAAAATAATTATTCTTTTTTTTTTCGTAAATCAGCATACCTGTTAAAATACTCATTAAATTCTCAAGAAAAATTAAGAAAAACAAGATTAATTTTCATAAGAAATATTTTATTTTCATGTTATTTTTTATTTTAATAATTAACAACGTTTTCAAATCTTTTTTTAGTATTTTTTTTAAATAAAACTTCAATAAATTCATTGATTAATTATTAGTAATGTTTTTTTCTCATTATTCATCTTTGGTTGTGTTTTTCCTTTTTTTTCCTTTCCCTTTCTATATCGTTACAAATATTTCGGGATAAAAATTATGTTCTAAACCTAAACATTTAATCAAATTGCACTTTTCGAACCTAGAAACATATTAATGTTTACTTAAATAATTATTTTTAATAATTTTCTCGATTTCCTCTTCTAATCATACTTAAAATTATTAACCACCTTCGAGACATCGCATATTTTGAAATGACTGCATTTATTCAGCTACATTAAAGTATTATTAAAAAAGTTTCCATAGAAATTAATTTGATATTTTCATTTACATTTTTAAATATCATTTCATCGCATGGTTTATTTGCTGGATGCAATTAGTATTACCTTTATGTATTGTATTATATATATATATAAGATTTATCTTTTGAACGCTAAGTGGAATACAATAAAACATGCAAATGCATTAAAGGATAGTTTATCATCGCAAACAATCACATTTTTGGTATCTACAATTCATAAAAAAACATGATTTAAAATCATTAATAATTAATCAAATATAAAGAAAAATCGTTTTTGTTAATGCCTGTTTTTCAGTAATTATTTTTATCAATTTTACCAGTCCATACCCATAGTTAAAATTATCAATATCCTTGCAATGTTGATAGGTTTTAAACTGACTGTATTTGCTTACCTGCATACAAAATTTCTGTAAATTTTTCTTAAAAGTCAATATAATTTTTCTCTTTTAATATTTTAAAACAGAAATTCAAATATTGTTTAGTTATATTTATGCTTCTTTGGCCTTAAAAATTATATTTATCTGTTTCACTTTTAAGTAGAGACCATTAAAATTGTACGTGCAAACGTATCGCTACATAACCGATTGTATCACAAAAAATTTAATTGTTATGTAACTAATTTTGTGTAAGAAAAACATAAAATTTTAAACAATAATAACGATTAGTTAAATTAAAAATGGTTGTACGTGACAGAAAATACACTGCTGGTGCCATTTACATGATTTGCAATTAAATTACTACAAATGTCTGCATGTATAAATATATATTTCTTATAATTCTCGAGTCTCATTATCGAGGAAAAGCTTTGAAATCAGGTTCTGAAAAATCACGATAAAAATTCATAAAAGAACCTCTTTGATTCGATATTGTCTCATTAAAACTTTATCCAAAACAAATTTCGCAGAAAAAAGAGGATCGATAAAAGTCCTGCCTATCCTAAACTCTTTATCAATTTCAACGTTATGTGAGTTTGCCAGCTTGTTAAGCAATTTTGTGATACGTGAGTGCTATAATTTCCATATTTATTAATTAAGGTGCAATAACATCTTTCAAGAAAAAGAAACAAACGCGAGTAATTATTTTTAAACTCCTAAGTAATTTTATTTAATGCTGTTATTTCGAAATAGTTGTATTTTTAAACATGTTCGGAAAAATGTCAGTGATATTTTATATTATTAAATGTTTTATAACTATGTTTTATAACATATTAAATATTTTATAGCTTTTATAACATTTCATGCTTAACGTTTTTAATTAATTTTTTTTTTTTTTTTTTTTTTTTTTTGATTTAGAAATGGAAACTGAACGTTTCAGTCATTTTTGTAATTATTTGTTTTAAGAAATAGTTACTAAAGTTATACAGGGTGCCCACTCTCAACGCTGTCCAATGGCTAATTCTTAAACCATTAGACATAGACATATAGTTCCAATTACAAAAATGTTTTAGATCAGGTAGAGAAATATTTTAAAAGCGATTTGGGTCAATAAAAACATTTCTTAAAAAATACGAAATTTAAATTTGTATACGGTCCCCCGGTCCTATAAGTTATCTTTAATAAAATTTTCCTTTTACTCTAACAAGTAATACAAAAATGTCCCGTTATCCTACGATTAAAATTGACCGAGCAATAACTGCTTAAACTTTTAGCATATTTTTGTTGCAAATTGGGGGGTCATTCACAAATTTAGTCGAAATATAATTTCGTCAGATATATTAAAAAAATGGTTGGTAGTAAAATTAACATTGCAATATAAATTTGAAATCTTTAATCATTCTGACATACTAATGCAAAATTTACAATTTGTAATAAACGTTTAAGAAGAAATAAAAAACCCAAATTTTGTTAAATAAAATGATGAAAATGGACAGCCTCAATTCTTTACAAAATAATACACATTTAAAAATATTATTAGGTTGCACTAGACTGCAAAAGTTGGGTCCGCTGAATCCGCTGAATCCGAAATTGGCCTTCATTTTTTACCATCTTGTAAAGATTATCACGTAAATTTTAAAGTTAAAAAAAGAAAATTTGCGAAATTTTGATACTATAAAGTAGATGTGATAGTTTTTTTTTAACTTTTGATGATTGATTTTTATGTATTTTTTTACTGCTGAATCCGAAAATGACCTTCATTTTTAACAATCACATCAGGATTTTTTGCGAAATTGCGAAATTCAAAGTTAAAAAGTTCAAAGTTAAAATTGAACCTCCTCCCCATCTCATTGTATCACTCAGCTGTTTAACTGTAAGAATCCCAGGATAAGCAAAAATATTGAGTAAATTATTGAATAAAATAATATAAAATAAGTTTTACATCTGTTTTATAGTATCAGATTTTCGCTATATCTTAACTTACACATTTACGATTTGAAAAAAAAAAAAATTCTAACGTGATGGTTATAAATGAAGGTCATTTTCAGATTCAGTTGTAAACAAGACATAAATTGTTATCAAAAGTTAAAAAGCACAGCCATCACCTGTACTTTAGAGTATACGATTTTCGCTATTCTTTAACTTTGACAATTTATGATTTGCGAAATATCCTGACATGCTGGTTAAAAATTAAGGTAATTTTCGGATTCAGTGTCAAAAAATACATAAAAGATAAAAAACGCAACCATCGGAATCTTCTGTTATCTAATGTAATTCTTTTTCTTAAACTTCTTGCGGTAATCTATCGAAATTTTTTGTGTTATCCTGTATTAGGATAGGAATTATAGTAAAATAAGTATAAATTTTAACCACCGAAAATCATAATAATGTTAGATTGTCATCGGATTTGCGCCAGTATGTAAAATGTAATCTCGATCAGATATTTGAAAGTGACTTTGAGTACAAATTTGGAACTGAAAAAATATACATACGATCGTTGAAGTAATATAAAAAACTATAAAAATAACATAATTTTTGTTAAAAGAAATCTTAAGAAAAGAAACTGTGTCAGACCTACATACGTTATTTTAGCCAATCTGAAACTTAATGAAATTAACTTAATCGTAATACTCGTACGATTTTTTCAAAGCGCAGATACCTTATGAAATAGGATCTTCGAATACTTTAAGCACTTGGTATATGATTAACAATAAGGAGCTTGGTGCGATATAATATAAGCGTGACAAATAAACAACGTTAAAAGCACCAATTTTTTTTTTAATTTAAAGCATACCGGTTTCGGTAGCATGTAGCATACCTTCCTCAGTGCTAAGGATGGCGGAAATTTTCTCACATATACAGGAGAGGTGGGGTTTTAAGTTAAAGGTTTATTGACCAATAGGAAAACAGAGGATTCCAGATAACATCCAGTAGGAAAATAGATGGGAAATGGAACCGAAATAATGAGAAAAATTAAAAAAAAGAAGTATTTATGTAATATTTCCAACAATCTGATAATGGAGGAATAGCAAATTCCTTGGTATATGACCCCTCAAAGCCTAGCTGAACTCATTTGTGTTCAGATGCAGAAAAGCGGCCTAAGCTATGCATTTTTAAAGTTTCACACTTCATAGATCTCAATTTTACTGTTATGTGAACAGGATTTTTTTTGTCTTACTTGCCAGTGTAATAGGAAATTTTTACGAAATATAACTTATAGGACCGGGGGGCCGTATAAAAATTTAAATTTCATCATTTTTTAAGAAATATTTTTATTGACCCAAATCGCTTTTAAAATATTTCTTTACCTGATTTAAAACATTTTTGTAATTGGAATTATATGTCTATGACTAACGGTTCAGGAATTAGCCATTGGACATCGTTGAGAGTGGATACCCTGTATAAATAAGTTTTATTTGTGTCTGTAACATAATCATATTCCCTTTCGTAAAGTATATTTTAAATATCAGAAATATTACTTAACATGTATAAATAATACAACTTTTAGGTATGGAATTTACTTCAATTTTAATTTAATTAAATTTACAGAAGAAGGAAAATAGAGAAAAAGAAATGAAATACTTAATCTTACATGTTAATAGATTATTTTTAAAGCTTAAATATAGAAGCATATTGTTACGTAAATCGAGCACCTGTAAATTCCTTCTGACGTCTAAGAGACCTTCTGACGTCATACTTATTTGTTTTGAGGCTAATGAAAAAAACAGGCTACCGCGGTGCATTCCTCATATCTTTTTTTTACAGACCGCTAGAGTGACGTCATGCTCTTTTCGTACACCTGCATTGGCGCATTCGAGCATCACGTGACTCTATAAAAAATGGTCTGTAAAAAATGATACACGTAAAGCTCCGCGCTAGCCTTTCTTTTTCGTTAGCCTCGTATTTGTTTATTCGAATATTGAATATGCCAGAAGAATAAAGAAATTATCAATAATAATGACTCAAATAGGGTAACTCTAAGATAGATGGCCATAGAGGAGAGATGGCCAGTCTAACTATTTCCAAAACTTGATCATAGATTGCAGCATAAACTTTGTTCGTGGGAAATACTTCAACGAGTTAATTCATTGCTACCTGCAGCTGTGTTTTTCAATTATAAAAAGTAAGTGTAATGTTTATTTAATTTAGTGGTTGAATATTTTTGTTGAGTTAGGTATCTGAATATTCTTCAGTACGTACGTATTTTATTTTTTAACTATACGTTTTTATGGCACCTGTATAATCCAATCTTTGCTTCTAAGCCTAAAACAAAGACGTACAAAGGCGGAGTGACGCTTTACATTAGATGACCATCCGTCTTTCAATTTCAGGATGGATGGCCATATCAAATCGAAGAGAGATGACCACCTTTAATAAATATTTCAAAATTATGCGGATTGGGGATTTTAACTAAATATAATTAAATTTAAAATAATTATATATCTTTTATGTTTATAATTATATTAATTGTGTAAATTATAACTAATATAAATATTTCAATAAAAATAATATAATAGTAATAACGTATAATAGTAATAATATAGTAACGATGCTTTTTATTTTCAGAAAATATTGAAATTATTGGAAAACTTTGGAAACTTTCATCTCAGAAACAGATAAAGTTGATAAATAAACTTAAAACCGTGAAAAAGTCTAAAATAAACGCGAGAAAAAAAACAAAAACACGACACTTTCAGCACCCAAGATGAAATGTATTTAACATTATCAGATTCTACGGATTCCGAGGGAATAGAATTGGATGTGGATGGTGTGGTTGTTGCAACTGTCGATGGTGCAACTGTGTTGGTTGTGGAGAAGACTGGGATACAACAACCAAAGAGGATGTCTGGATACAATATATAAGGTACCTGGAGAGGTTTCATGGAACGCGGACAAACGATCAAGACCTTTGCTAAAAATGTGGTAAGATTTTACGAAAAGTGAAGTATTGAAATTATACTTCAAATTTTGTTTATTCGAATTTTATTCACTCATTTTCCATGATATAATCCCATCTTTAGAAATTGCTATATATTTTTCATGATTAACTATATGAAATGTTTTTTTTTTTTTTTCTATTTTAACTTCATTTTTTCTTTCATGTATTGGATGGCCATCTCTCTTCGGCTTCAAGGAAAGATGGCCTTCAGCAGTAGTGGAAAATTGGCGCAGAGGAGGAGCCTATTGACACCACTAATATTTTATAGTGTGCTTCACTTTAATAAAAACTCAGAAATTCTGTCATTAAATATGCGGAAAAATACTACTCAAATTTAGTGGTGTCAATAGGCTCCTCCTCTGCGCCAATTTTCCACCACAGCCTTCAGCCATTTTAATTTCAATTTTGTTTCTCACAATTTCTTCTCAATATTTAATTATTTTTTGTCTAAAATATGATGAGTATATGTATAAGAATTTTAAATATGCATAAATATTTCTTGTATTTGATTTCTAGGAATTTTTATTTCAATCTTTAGAAACTATGGCCATCTACTCTAGAGTTACCCTATACATCTGTATACTCACAAACACGTAAAAATCAGTTTCTCCAAACAACTAGCTACAGCAAAAATTTCTAATAATAAGAGGAATAAATCACAACATCAAGACTTTAAATGTCTCAAAAAATTGCTGAGACAGCTACGGAAAGAACAGAATAATAATATTCCGAACAGACGTGAAGTCTCAATTAAGGTCATTACTATCGCCTTTAAAAGCTGATCTTACTTACTGCTCTTACTGCATTGCGGAACTTTATTTATCTGCTCTCCTCTAAGAAACGCGATTTCTCTAGAAAAATGTAAAGTGTTGATAAATCCCGCTCGTCCAATCTGATACGAACAATCTCAGTTCTAAACTCCATCTATAGTTCAATTAGACTACTGCCAAAATTAATATCTCCGCTTAAACAACTGAATCAAAGAAACATTAAATGCATGCTTCTACTAAATTAAGAGCTTTAATAAGACTAGCTTTTTATGTTTGGTACATGTTCTAGAACATTTTCTTGCCATTTTCTGTGCTTTATTACACCTTCCACCCCCATATGAAGTTGCATAGTGCCGTAGTGTTAGTTATTGAGATCCAGAATTGTCACTGTTTTCATACGCTACCGCCAATAAAACGCTATGCACGACCGCAGAATCCAAAATTTTCACTAATTGCCTTGTCTTGTAAAGCTCGGCAGAACATGAACTGTTCTCTGTTACTGAAATGGCCGTTAAATTTAGAACTCGTCAACTTTTTATTTTCTACTATTTAAGTAAGAGGCTGAACAATTTTGAAAACTGTCTGGATTGATTTGGTACCTGTCATGAATTGTTAATGTGATCTAGAAGGTTATTAAGATATATAAACATAAACATTTACTGATTCTTGACCACAATACGACTACCCAATCGTTTACTGGATTTATTGTAGTCATGAGAGTTCGACTGACACCATTGCGTTATAACTGTTGATGCTAATATTTCGCATGTGATATCATTTATCTTTAACCTAAAACACACACCAGGTTATAATAAATGTACTACAGTTATATCCCATCACTACATACATTTTATGACTAAATATCACCGAACACATTCGTTTTTACACGTTTTGTCGAATATCTTGAGAAATGATGAATTCTTCAGGAACTTCAGGAATAGAAAAAATCACGTTGTACCTTGTATTTTTCGGGGAAGTTTTGATCACTAGGATAATTTGATCACTAGGAACAAGAACAAAAGAAAAACAAGAAGACCAGGAATTGGGATCACCCTTAAAATAAAATGCTCGAAAGGATCTGTATCTGCAGGACATGCTCATGTTGATCTTATTCAACATTTGTGTTCATTTGTGTAAGAATATCACGTATATAGATATAGAAATGTTTCTTTAAAATATTCAAGAAATTTTTGTCTTCTTTTATTTGTTTATAACATGCAGGGTATTCAACCAAATTTAACTCCACTTTTCGAAAACGTAACAAAGTACATTAGAAACAATATAGTACAGTTATAATATAAATAGATAACATATTCGATAAAATATGACTATTTGTATGAAATATTTTTTTTTACTGTGCATAAAAAAAACAATACCAAAGATTTGTTTTTTCATGATTTGGTAGTCAACTCTATAGAGCAAATCATATAGAAAAGTTAGTCGAATATCGTAAAAATCCAGAATGATATCGGCAGTAGAGTGAGCTGAATTTCAAATACTTACGAAAAGTATCTGATGATAACGGATTTTCCCAAATTGTCATTTTTCTTTCTTTTTTTTCATTTTTTGTTGCTTTTTATCTTATTCGGTAACGACCAAAACGAGACTATTCCGGCAGGACAAAAATGATCAAAATCGAAACATCCGTTCCAAAGCTACACGTCGCTTTTATAAGAACCAATTCCTTCGTTGGACGTCATTTTATAAAAACTGATAATTTGTGTAAAATCCTTTTTCGTTTAGCTACTTCTACAAAGCAGCAAAATTCAGCTCAGTGTAACACCGATATCTTTATGAATTTTCATGATATTCGACTGACTTACCTTTTTATGAGTTGTCCTATATAACTGACTAATTAATTATGCAAAAAAAATATCGTTCGCACATGCAGAGTAAAAATTATTTCATACAAATGCCCAATAATTCCTCAAATATTTAATATATTTATTATCTACTAGGGGGCTCTATTATTTTCTCTATTTATTATCTACTAGGGGGCTCTTCAAGCTATGCTTGCCAACCCCCCGTTCAGACACCACAGAATCTAAAAACACGCTAATCTGATCGGTTTCAAAAATATTAGAGAAGATTGAATTATACTGAAAAACAGCTGTGCAGATTTCCCTGTAAACGGGTTTCCATTCCATTCCCTTTGATTGCAAAAACTTAAGGCCGAATAAGTTGCTGTTAAGACATCCAATGGTTGTTTTCGTGTTTGATTAAACAGGATCAATTAAACATTTGAAAAGAAGCTAAAAAAAAAGAATTAAATCTACAGAGTGATTTTCTCCCGGTATTTTAAAACAATTTCTATAACAATAGCCTAAGTCATGTGACTATCATCAACAGTTCCGGGTGGACCACTTCGCTTTTTATATTCCAGGTGCCATTTTGGTACTTTAATGTTAGTACTTTAATGTTATAACGGCTCCATAGTGGCGCGATTTTTTTCCGACGCCAATTTGGGGAAAACATCAACAGCATAAACAATAACATCCGGTTTACCATATCAAGTAAAATAACGATACTTTGGCGCCAGTTAAGTACCCGTTGCGTATATGACATTGGCGTCAATAAAAAAAATCGCGGCAATATGGGGCCTTATATGGCATCTGTGCCGAAAGTTTTCCAGTTTGATTAAAAAATCAATTGTTTTTTTTTTCGAATAAAACTACATAAAAGTTGCCATGGTCGCAAAGAATTCTTGGTACTGTTACGCAAGCCGTGTGCAAATCTCTTGAATAGTTGTTTTTCAGCTCGCCAGTTAGTATTTTTTTTTAATTTTTCGAGTGGTAAATTAAAACATCGCTTTGAAGTTGAAATTAAATGTCATGGTTTGTTGCTTTATTTAATATTTGGGCAGATGTCATATACGCACCGGGTTTGGCGTGATTTTTTTTTTTTTTTTTTTTTTTACGAAAATTTGGCGAAAACCTGGTTTTCGAATACCAGTTGCATATGTATTTTTGGTACTACTTAGTTATCCCGTCGACCAAAAATCTATCACCAAACTGTAAGATTAAATGCCAATAATGGTTGATCGTAAATGTCACATTCACTTAACTTTAAGCAAATTACACGTGTTTGCGTCATCAAGTGATTTTTATTTCGACGTTTTATTTGTATATTTGTTAATGTTATACCATTTTATTTGTTCTTTCGTTATTTAAAATAAAAATTATGTCAATTTGTATAATTTGGCGAGTGGTTTGGAGATTTATATAATTTGGCGAAATTGGTCGACGGAATAACTAAGTAGTACCGTATTTTTTAATTATTTTCTCTTATTTTAAAAGAAAATAACCAAAAAACAGTAATTAACTATAGAACAAAACTATTTATATAATTAAAAAAAAGAAAATAAAAGAAAATAAACATTTATTATTAAATAAACAACAATAGCCGAATTACCATGTCAATCAAAATAATGCCATTTTGGCGACAATTAGATATCCCGGTGCGTATATGACATCTGTGCCTAATATTTTTCTTTTCGTTTTGTTTAAAAAAAAAGAAAGAAGGAAAGAAAGAAGTGAAAAGTTTAGTTTAAAATAATAGCCTTTTCTAAAGTATGGAAAAAAATATCTGTTATGATTAAAATATGAGTTGCCATCATTAGAGAAAAGTATTTAAAATTCGAAAAAAAAAATAATATTTCGAAAACTAACTCGAATTTAAAAATTCTAATAACAGTTTTGAAATCTGCGGATGAATACGGATTTTCGGTGTTAATTTTATCGCAAAGTATTCCATATTTTAGGAGAAATCGCCATGAAACATAATCAGTTGTTCAATCAGTCTTTTCATAGAATCGTTTCAGAAATTCGTTTCATAATATCCGTTTCATAAAATCGTTTCATCAGGATTTTATACATAATAAGGTAGAAATATCGTATATTGTTTTAACCGTACTTTGTCAAGTTTCTTTGGTTGTCAATTTTCCTCGCTTGTAGGGATTAAATTTTGTTGAAAACCTTGCATGCTATAAACAAAAACATGCGAAAATTTCTTGAATTTTTTAAAGAAATCATTATATTTCCAGGAATATACGTGTTATTCTTGCACAAAGGAACACAAATTTTGTACGATATCTACATGGTTATTTGTTGCAGCGACAGATCATTTCGTGAATTTATTATACCGGATGTTCCCAAATATTATTATTTATTTTCAATTTGTTGTTGACCTCTTAATTGCCCTTGTTATCAAATCTTCATTGATAAATATCAGATAAAACATTTTTTTATATTCCTAAAGTTCCAGAAGCATATTTCTCTAGTTATTCGACAAAACATCTAAAACCGAAAGTGACCGCTGGTTTTTGACCTCACTGCGTATGTACATTTATATACATTATGTCATATAAAATCTGAATCATGCGATAAATGTAAGATTTTCAGATTTAAAATTTTTTTTAGTTTAAAAGTCGACGTATAATAAAATATTCGTATATTTGTGATTTGAATTGGGATCCTCCCATTATTTTAATTATATATTTTTATACTGTTTAAATTTATATATATATATTATTTCAATCTGTTAAAAAGTTCTTTAAGCGACCCAAAGCATGAGATATTTCTCAGTTTTGTTTTAGTATCTTAAAAGTCTGCCCCCTTTTATTGAGATTTTAAGAAATCGTTAATTATAGCCAATAAAGTCAGATTCTTTTCAAGTCATTAACTTATTCCACCTGAATATTTTTGAGTATGACTTTCGAAATCATTAAACGCTTGGCCAACTTCATTTGCATTTAAAGTTTCTCATGAGTCGCATAAAATTCATAAGTGCCAATTTGTCAAGTAAATTAAGTGTTTTAAAATAAGGAAACCTACTACTTAACATTTTAAGCTTTCGTTACTATGTTGCGATTTGTTATTCAAAAATTATTCTTATTTGTACCATTTTCTTGTCATTTTAGCAGCAATAACATTTTAGATCGTTATTGCAGAACTTAGCAAGATAAAACTGTTTGATCTTACGAATGAATTAGTATTTCGTTTAATTGATACTAAAAAACTGTACTAATGCGCATAGAGAAGAATGATATTGCATGTTTGAAGAACAAAAATACGTTATATACAGGATGGTAATACAAAAATAATTTTCTTTTGATAAGTCTGCAAATTGAACTAATCATTAGAATGTCCTCAATTTTCAGATTTTGGTTATAGAAATAATTGTAAATATCCAACTCTCTGTGTCTTTCTCTCAGTGTGTGTATAAGTGTGTGTTTCTTTGTGTAGTTCTAAAATTAATTTAAACATTTTAAGAAAAAAAAATTAGACTTGTTAACACTTTTAATTTTTTTTAAGTTCTCTATAAAATTAAAATTCGCAACCCTCCCAGTTTAATAATAAAGCAACATTTTAAACAGAAAAGTATTGTTTAATGTCTTCTCAACAACAAATATAAAGTACACCTTTCTAAAAGCGAAGAATCTGAAATCGGCGAACTGCTTATTCTACCATTGTTGATAATTTCTGTTTCATGTCCGTATCATTTCACGGGTTTCCACGGGACCATTTTAAATCTATCGAATTGAGACTACACCTAATATATTTACTATCCTTACAATCAAAATTGAAACATTAATGCCGGGAGAATATGACGGACACAAGAGATTAAATTACTATAATCATCTTGTAATCGTTGAAATTTGTCTAGGGAATTGCATGACGAAATGTCCGATATAAGGAAGTATTCCAAACTGGTTAAAGGAATTAATCCCTATTGCTACTCCCAGAATTATAATTTCATTTGTAAGTTAAAGGAAAGGCTTTAATGATCCATTTTGTCACCCTGGTTACACCCATGTAGACAACGATTAGATGAACTAAAACAGTAATCGTTCTCACATAAAATCTTGTAAACGAATTCATGTTACATATATTTAAAAATATGTATAAACTCTATACTATAAAGATTTATAACATTTATACAGTTAGAGGTATTTTTAACTTATATTAAATAAGATAAATTCAGAGTTACATGTATCAAGTCATCAAGTATGCAACTTGTAATTACAAAAGGGCCGGATTACCAACGGGGCGAAATTCCACCAGTAAAAAAGAATAGACATTTTTGTGCTATTCATGACAGTAATTTTTCATGATTATGGCGTTTATATAAAATGAAAATTTCTGTTAAAATTTGCTATTGGAAGACTGACACGTCGGTAATCTGGCCCTTTTGTAATCACAAGTTTCATACTTGTTGACCTAATATATAAAAACAACGATATGATTACCAAATGATTATGCCTTGCTAAAATACTACTAATACTATTTGTTAGCCAATAAGTCAATTGAAGAATTTAATCCTTGCAGCCTTGGTGATCACCCATGTGTTCCTTACTTTTAAAATGCTTTAAACTATAAATAACGCCTTGCAGGTACGTAAAAACCTCATAATGGCATATATGCATTGTATATTTTGACTTTTTAGTGGTTAAATAGCGCCATCTAGCTTTGAAATAGTAAAATAACAAAAAAAGTTGACAAAAGTTTATTATTATTATTATTATTATTTTTTTTTTTTTTTTACTTTAAGAAAAAAGTCAGGGCCGAAAGGGTTTTAACTTAAATTAGGGACTACATTTCCGAATGAATAATTTGTGATAAACAATAAAAAATACTAGTATGTTTTTATGTCTGTTAAATCCTGTTGTAATACGACATTTTTCAAACGTCTTCAAAAATTCTTCCTTCGGCTATTGTCATATGCAAAGAGCACGAAATAACTACATTCATTAGGTTTCAGAAACTGACGTATTCGTTAAGGGGTCTTGTATCTTTTAAACGTGTCGAAAATTAACGAAAAACTAAGTTTGAATTATCCTATTTTATGAATAAACATGAAAGTTTGGATATTAATTAAACAGATTGCGCTTTGTAATATGCTACCATTAGAAATTTATTAGCGTTTTACAGAATTTGTGCATTGTTGAAATCAAAATAGCCTTTACTCCCGAAGTCATTGCGAGCATGATATCTTGAGAAAGTATAGTCGAACCCGCTTAATACGCGAATTATTTTCGTTCCCTTGAAATACGTCTATCTTATGCATATAAAGAAACAAACATCTAATACGCGAAATTTTATGAGTCCCTGGCAAGAAAAACCTATGTTTAATACGCGAATAAGCTTGGTTCGAAACAAACGTGGTTTTAGAGAGAATATTTTCCCAAGCATTTTATACGACAATTTTTTAAACTATGAATGCTTTTTTTCTGTCAAAATTTAATGCCACCACGAATAGCTATAGTAAAAATATCAATTTCAACCTCTCCCGGTTAAAAGAGAATTCTTTCCCGGCCTCGATTATTTCGTTTAGTGAATCAAGCCAGGAAGAGAGGAGAAAATTTTTTTACTGCTAACGAGGGCATTGTAAATTAAGAAAAAATTCTGTTTTTCTCCTGATCAGAAAGAGCCTGAAGAGGTCTGCTCGGATAAGAAGAAAAAAGAAAACTTTTCCCACCACGAATGAGAAACTATGTGACGCACCCTCCTAACTTAGAGCGGTGGCGAAACGATAGACTGCGCTGAAGTCGCAGATTAATCACGCGAGTACAAAACTAGAAAATATAGAGCGCGTTCACGGACCGCACCCTGGGTTCCCCAGGTTTACCACGGGTAACCCGAAGCGTTCAGAGACCGACATCACGTGACTTTTTCCGACTTCCCCGTAGCGTTCAGAGCCGGAGATTACCCAGATTTCGGGGAACCCACATTACCTGAAAAATTTTGTTGGGTAAAGTGATCACGTGGTTGGGAAATCTGAATTGTTTACCATTTTATAGCTTAACTGTGACTGTTAATCGGAATAGCACTGTTTTGATTAGTTTTATCGCACATTGTTACTGTTTTTTCATATTACAAAAATAATAATAAAAACATATCTGGTCTAAGTTTAACTTTTAGATAAGTTAGAAGATAAATGTAAATTTTGCATATGACAAATCAGTTCACGCTTGGAAGCCTAAAATGGCTAGCAAAACATGCACTGTTAAAAATATCGTGAAAGATTACCTCTGTTTTTAAAGGCTATCTATTTTCTGACCAATGAGAAAGCTACATAAACGCCTATAAAGAGCTCTCATTGGTCAGAAAATAGATAGCCTTTAAAAACAGAGGTAATTTTTCACGATATTTTTAACAGTGTGTGATACATATTTGTTGCGATAGTATTCCCCATAAAAATTAACTTTTGGAACAGTTTCCCATATAAAAAAAAGTGATAATTGAATCTAATTGCACTGTCGAAAGTGCAGCTGCCGCCATGTTTGTAAATGTAAATAAAAAAATCTCGCAACTTTACCCGAAAGCGTTCAGAGCCGTTTTTACCCAACCTTACACCGAGAAACCAGTATGACGTCATTTCCCAATTTTCCGAGTTACCCGTGTACCGGTCTCTGAACGCGCTCATAATGTGGAAAACAGCTATCCCAGTAATACTTTAAAAGTTCTAAAATATTGGATCCCTTAAACGTCAAACAATGCTAAAATCCAAAGAATCGATCGCAGTGACATCTTAAGGATATTTTCTAAAATCCCGAGACGATTTGGTCTAGACGCTGTAATAATACGAAGTTTACATTCAAATTTGAAAATATACCGCAGATGCCGCTACGATCGGCTCTTTGGTTTTCAGCACAGTTGCACATTTAAGGGATAGACATTTTTAGCCCTTTTCGAATTGCAGATTTCCATACTATTTATTCTAGGCGCTGTAACGCTAGTCATCCCATTCACTAGCTGGTCAGTGCTGTAATATCTCAAAAAGGAAGAGAGTCCCTTGTCGTTATCGATAGAATGTAGTCTACGATGTCTATGTGTGCTTTTAAAATTATAATCCAGTCTATACCATGGCGGAAGAAATAAAACATATTAAATCAATGGCTCTCTCTATCACTGAGAATTTATAAATTATAAATCAGTACGTTGCCCAGGATGTCTCGAAAAAGTCTGCGTTCGAAAAGAAAAAGGCTTATCGGTGTCAACTTTAAGAACTTTGTAAAAGAAGAGGGATGCCATCGTTAACCAAGCTGTTGTTGGAGGAACAAAGGACAAGAGAGTAAAAAACGCCAAGTTTGAGGACATGGAGAAGACCATTCACGAGTGGTTTGTTCACGCGCGCCCTACGAATATCCCTATAAGCGGCCTGCTAATCTAAGATAAAATCTTCTGAAGTCGCTGCAAAAATGGGATTGCTGTATTTCAATGCCTCAAATGGATGGATGGATCGATTTAAAGCTCGCCACGGAATAAAATTCAAGCAAGTGCGCGGCGAGTCATCTGCTGTTGACAATAAAGACGTCGATTTTTGGAAAACAAGTGTGCTTCGGTAGCTTGTAAAAAAAACTACTTAAGCCGCGATATTTATAACGGGACGAATTTGGGGTTTTTACAAAATGACACTCGAGAAAACAATGGCTATGAAAGGAGAAATATATCATGGGATAAACTAATGACCGACTTATTCTTTTGCTCGCGATCAACTTTGATGGATCAAACAACTTAAAGTTACTGGCCACATGGAAATAATGCAACACGCGATGCTTTAAAAATGTCAAGAATCGTCCCTTCCTATATGAAAGTCAGCACAGAGGTGGATGACAGGAAATCTTTTTCAAAAAGGGTTCATAATATTGTTCGGCGTATGGGAAAAGAATCGCGCCATGTCTTATTGTTTGTGGACAACTGTCCTGTGCATCCAAAAGATAACGAAGGCCTGAAGAATGCTCAAGTAGAATTTCTACCTCAAAATTCGATGAGTGTCACTCAGCCAATGACCCAAGGAATAATTAACAATGCCAAAGTAAATTAAAAGACTCGCCTAGTAGGACTATACCTTCACCAAATGGAACAGGGTTGCAACCATACTTGCTAATAGTGTCGTCCTATTACAGTCCTCGACGCTCTGCACATGCTTACCACGGCATGGGAAAGTGTCACACCAACGACGATTGCAATTTTTTTTTTGCTAAGCGGGTTTCGGAAATAGCGAGGACATAATTTACAGAGCCAACCTTGCACCCTAATGTTGCAGAAGATTGGCTGGGCACACAAGAAACTGTAGGAGAAGATTTTGTCGATTTAGACACGTTCATTAATATCGACAAAGATCTAGTCACCTCCAATCTCAGAAAGCAGGATGACATCATAGCCGATGTAAATGCGAGTGACAAAACGGATAAGGAGGAAGAAGATGATTAATCTGTGCGTCCGGCTCCCATATCCATTCTCCAAACTTATGGATGCGTTCAGATTTTTCAGACAATATGCAGCGTCACTGGACGAAAAGTACTTGACTAGCAAGCTTTACCATCACCGGAATAGGACTGAAAACAACACGACCGCATGTCACACAGGCCAAAATTGATACAGGGTCTGTCCAGGAAGTGATGAGACTGGTTTTTGCGCGTAAAGCACAAGGCCAAAAGGACGGAGTTCGCAGGCGGTACGTGTGGTGAGGAATGTAAGCTAAAGTGTCTAGAAGAAGTCAGTTAGCTTTGAACCTTTGCAGCGCACGGAGACACGTGTTTGAAAGTGGCGTTAGATTTTTCAGAATTCAGCTGAGTGTCGAGCAGCAATACGATGCGCCATAAAGTTTTGTGTAAAGCTAATCAAATCAGCTACTGAGACGCTTGCCATGTTACAAAAAACTTACGGAAAGGATTCTTTGTCCAAGGCTCAAGTGTTTAGGTAGCACAAACCCTTGAAAGACGAAAAAGAGTACGTCGATAACGAACAACACGCTAGGCATCCATCAAATTCTCAAACTTCAGAGAATGTGACTAAAATTTAAGTGATTTTGGACTCTGATCGTCGAATAAGTGCCCGAATGATTGCGGATACGTTAGGACTTACAAACTCGATTGTGCATCATATCGTCACGGAAGAACGGAAAATTTGTGTCAAGCTGGCTTCTTCAAAGTGACTCGATTCCTGGCAAAACACAGCGTCGCAACGCTGTCCCAACCATCGTACAGCTCCCGATCTGTCACCGCCGGACTTTTTTCTAATTTTTCAGTAAAAATCCAGCTTAAAAGGTCATAGTTTTGACAATCTGTAGAATTTTCAGAAAAACATGTTATGAACAGCATTCCAGTTGAAGACTTCCAGGCGGACATGAATGGGAGGTAGAGTGATTGTCAAAGGTGTATTATTGCAGGAGGAGGCTATTTTGAAGAATATTAAGCGTCTGCAACATTATCTTCAAATAAAAGGATTTTATGGAATCAGATTCATTACTTCCTGGACATTTCCTTAGCTATTTTGCCAAAATGTCATTTTTATGTCATTATTGACTTTATTAAATTTTAACTTTTACTTTTATATTGCTTTTTTATTATTATCAATACTGTTCCCTATTTGTTCTGTATAGCCAACAAGGATTTTATTTTTGTTAGCATTAGTTTTAGTTAACATGGTTAGCAGGCATTTATGTAATCGTTTTGTTCCATTTTATGTGTCACATATAATAAATCTAAATTTGAAAAGACTTCTTGCATTTTTACCTAAGACAATAACACTTATTTGAATTTCCAGCTTTCAAACGTTCCTGCTTAATAAGCACATAATTATTAAAACAAATAGTCATTTTATGTCTTACAAACGCTAAAAATTGTCAACAAGATGTGTTTTATCGATATAGGTTATTATTAGAGGAACCACTGGACGAAAATTCGCTCCTTCGCTTAATACGTGAACCCGTTTAATGCGCGAATTTTGATCGAAATCTTAATTCGCGTATTAACGGGGTTCGACTGTATGTATGGATTGTCATGAAATTTGGTAAAGATACTAAACAAATATGTCTGTTTAAAATGAACTAACAACTTTTAAGTATTTACAATGGTAATAATTTTAGTTATGACTATTTTCATTCATTAAAAATATAAAATTATTATTATTTTTTTAAACATTTTTTTAATATAGTTGATGAAATAATTTTGGCCTAAGCGTAGTTTATTTTAAACACACATATATGTTTAGTATCTTTACCAAATTTCATGACAATCCATACATACTTTCTCAAGATGTCATGTGCGCAATAACTTATGGCGTTAAAAAAGAGCTATTTTGATTTCAACAATACACTAATTCCATAAAAGGCTAATAAATTTCTAATGACAGCATAATACAAAGAATCCGTTTAATCAATATTCAAAATTTCATGTTTATACATAGAAAGGTTTTGAAGATAGACTAATTCAGACTTTGAATTTTTTTCGTTAAATTTCGTCGCGTTTAAAAGGTACAAGATCCCTTAAATTTCAGTAAAACTTAACTTTTGTGATTTGGTTAGTTACATTTAATTTTATTAGCGTAAAAGGGATTTTTTACCCCAAACTGAAAAAAAAATTCAGGTTCTAAAGGGTTAACTTGATGAAATTAATATTATACTCATATAGTACATATATAGGGCAGTTATATGACATGAAAGTTTAACCCGGGAGAACTCGCTGCATGAGATTTTCTCTCACAGTCGTACTTTTTTAAGACTCTTATTTAAATCATTTTTCATTTTAATTAAAATTTCAAAATATTTTTCAATTATTTTACCTATTTTGTGAATAAAAGTACTAAGCCAACTAAAAAAAGTTGATATTATATGAATGTAAATTAAAAGGAAAGCAATTGGGCATTCTCACTAGCGAGTTCTCCCGGGTTAAACAAATTCATGAGGTAAGATCAATTCTTTCTGTTGCACTCAACTTAATAAACAGTCATATTTATTAACTTCAAATGAAATTTAAAGGATTCTAAACAACGAGATTATAAATAACGAGAAAAAATAATGTGTTTAATTTTCCATCAAAGGATGTATCTTTTAAAATATTTTTACTTACAATGCTGTGTCTTATGCAAGAATCATTTATTAAAACTTGTAATAGCTCAAAGAAGGATGAAAGTTTATTTTCATCTTCAAATCGTGACACATTTATTCCCATTAGATATACATATTATTTTAAACAAAATTCTCAAAAATTTAAATTATAATAATGAAAGGCACTCAAAAAAGCATTTTGCTGTTTTTTTTCTTTTTTTAATTTTTATTTTGGGATTGCTTAGTATAAAAATTCTTTTAATTATGTAGCGAAAGTTTTTAAAGAGCTTATATAAATGCAAAAGTTGCCACTTATTTACATATTTTGAAGTAAACAACCTGCATATTTAAAGGGATAATTATTTAAAATGATGGCTCTAAGAGCGTTTCCTTTTTTCCGCAGACAATAAAATGAAAACAATTAATTGAAAAGAATATTTTCAAGCAATAAAAGAAAAACTTTTATGCATAATTGAATTCAATTTTCACAGTTTTTCAAAAAATGACTTATTTATCTAAATGTACCTTTTCTGTTGAGAATATATCTGTAAATTTTAAGGTCAAAATCTTTAACTTTTAACAAAAGCTAGTGAGACATCTTTTTTACGGAAGCATTAATTAATATGTAAGTAATAACATATTGATTTATTCTCTAAATGTTTTATCACAATCAACTGATTGGTAAATAAATCATATAAGTAGTAATTTTTTTTAAGTGAGTGAAAATGTGTCTAGGCCCGGATTCGAGCCCCGAACCTTTGGCTTTAATTGCAAATGCTCTTCCAGTTAAGCTATCTAGAATACAGTCCAGGCAATACAAGATGTGAGTGAATATTATGTTGAAGACTGTGTCTTTGTGTTCGAGTACCAGCCTGGACACATCTTCACTCAGTTGAAAAAATAACTTACTCGTGTATCCATTTATTGTTTTTAGCTAATTCGATCCTAGTTCAATGAGCCTATTGCTTTTATAAAAACTAAAAATATATTTGTTATATCAGTGTTTGTTTATTGTAGTAAAACAGTATGCATATGCATGCTATAATTAAAAGGGAAGTTATTACAAAAAATTAAACTATTATACAACCTTTAAAAAATCTCACAAATGAATACACGTCAAAGAAGGGCGTGAAAGGCATATTTCAAGAAAATCAACTCATTAAAAACTCAGTGTTCCAGTCACAGATAGGCACATTTGAAGATTCCTGGGATACATGCACGTTTTCGGGTTGCTACGGTCATGTCTTTACACACGATCTCTGAACTGCCCAGACCAACCAAATGAACCCCCGAGCGTCTTGACGGCTTTCCTGCATTTTCACAAAAAAGTTTATAAAAATAATCTTAATGTAAATTTTATTTCCCTGTTTGTTTCTAAAATACACTTCATATCCCTTTATTTGATATTATATTTTAAAATACAATTCTGTCTAAAATATTTTTTTCTACAACAGATATAAGTTGTTGTGGGGAAACGGAAAAATACGCTCAAACCACTCAGAGGGTGAAAGCGGATGTTGCGAACGTTAAAGGCAAATTGAGATTCGAACCTGTACTTCTTAACCCCTTAACCTACGATTTACTTTTAACAGCTCCACGGTTTGGCAAATCCATAACTACCACTAAAATTTAAGAGATTTTCGTCTTGTTTAATCATGGAATTTCGATGATTAAATTTTACTATATTTACTGTGAAATTTTAGTGGTAAGAAGAATTTTCATTTGGCTCGATCATCGTACGCGGGCTACGCCCGTCATTGTAGGTTAAGGGGTTAATTAATAGCCAACGTGTTAGAATACTGATTCAGGACGAAGAGAAGGATGTCATAAAAAGGCATGGTGGAGAAGAATGGCATTGTTTTCGAAAGTGTAATGGTGCTGTTAAGTAGAATAAGAAGATTATTTTCATACATTGCTGTCATTTATAAAATAAAACAGATCCATCTACAGTAAATGGCATTAAATCCCACAGTATATTCCTTTGACAGCTTATATTGTAACTTTCATAAAACTTAACATGCAATTTTTTTCTAGTTCTTTCTTTGAAACTTCTATTTTCAAAAAGTAGCCATTGAAAAAAAATTAAAATAAAATAAGAACAAATAATTTGATTAAAGTTAAATTTGATTCAAGTTATTATTAATTATAATTTTATTAACTTATATAAATCTTAATTCTTGTGATTTTTTATGGTTCTTTTATTTTGAGTTTAACTGATGTACAACACGCTTAACAGCTGGAAAAGAATTCATATTATACCAATTAAGGTTAATCAGGAAAAAAAGGAATTTTAAAATTAAGGACATTATTTACACTTATGGAAATGAAATGCACATATCACACAGCCACTGTTTATTATCTACATGCTTTTCCTCATAATCCTCTTCTTCCCAATAATGCAACTCTAGTATCATTGAATATTCTTCGTATCTTCTAAAAATAATCTTGTTTTTCATAAAGCCATATCTGTACCGCTTACTGTATATCAACATCTGAGCTGAACTTACGTCGGTGCCTCCTTCAAGCGGCCGAAGATGTGGGACTAAAGTCTACAGGTGGTCATCAAATTCTAGCCATTCCGTAGTCTGTAATAATGTTGTTCATGCGGATAAGAAACACCTATATGGACTACAATCCATGTTGTCTGTGACAAATTACCAATTTCAATGCAACTTTCAACAGAGCTCAATACACATTCTTTTCATTGCAGACTGGATAGCGGAATCACTGAGTGGAATATCAATTCTTATGATTTTGAGAATCACTGGCACTTTACTGAATGGTGGAATGCCAGGTAAAGTAGTAACCTTTCTCCCAATAGGCACATTATCAGCTGCAGTTAATGGTTACACCAATTTATTTTATTTACTGGTTCATCTCCGTATTAATGGATCTATCATCTATTTATTTATACATATTAATATCTTTACATCTTATTATCACTCTCTTTTTTTCTATCTCATTTGCAGTTCTTTTTTAGCAGATATTTAGTTATATATGTATAAAAGGAAAACAGTTTCTTTAAAGATATTAGTTATAAGTATACAATTTAGAGGTTTGATGACACCACTTTCTGGTTAAGTAATACAATAAAATCATATATCAGTGGAAATATAAATTAATGAAGAAAGTAATGAAATAAAGTTTGTTTAATTATTAGTATTTAATCAGAAGTTATAGACAAATAAACAAAAAAATGAAACAAAACTTGCTTAAGTTAACATGAAGTAACTTTGATTTATTTGAATTAAGCCAATGACCACAAGTTTTTAGAGAACCAATCAGGGTGTCATCCTGTTTTTACAGTAAGTCATTCATGTAACAGTAGTATTTATCTGTTATCATGCTTTAGAGGACTTTGAGGACTTTGAGGACTGTGAGTAAGACATATGACCATGCCCAAATATTCATAAATAAAATACTTCAATCCCAATTGAAGATTTTCGCATGTGAGCTTTTCCAAGATAATGAAGCATTTATATTTTAACAGGATTCAAATCCATGCCACGTTTCTAAAGTCTGCAAAATGTGGTTTCAAGATAAACATATTCTAGTGTAGAATGGCCAGAGAATAGCTCACACATTAATACAATTGAAAATCTATGGAGTCAACAAGAAAAAGTGTTGCACCGAAGCAACCCTGCAATAAAATCCATTTAATAGAAGTAATAAATGAATCTTGGTATCATATTATAACAGCTTCAGAATTCAAAGACTATATTCTCGACTGCGAAGGCGTTGTAAATAGTTAAAAGTAAAGTTTACTCAAGTAAGTATTAGCTGACATTGTGATAATATTTGTATATCTCATTTTTTCCCATGTGTTTTAGTTTTCTTCTTTATAACTCTTGTTCTAATAAATATTACATTCTTAATTAAATTATCTTTTCATTGGTATATTATTTTACGATGGTAACTTAAAGGGAAAGTGGTGTTATATACTATGAAACTTCAAAAATACACGTTTCGAAAAAGGTTTTTACAATTTCGGCAATTACTGAATAGATTTTTTGGTCGAACTTAACAGTACAGATGTTAATTTTAACTTCAGTTAATATCCAGATACATTAAAATTACAGCTTTCATCGAATAATCTAATGATTGTAAGTTTTATTTGGACATTAGGATAGAAAACAATTAGAGTAAACTAGTTACAATAGTTTATGAAAAAATAACTTCAATTTGAAACTATAAAGATAATACATTTTAGTTCAAATAACCTTTTCAAATTTTTAGAGAATTATTTTTGAATTCTATATTATACATATTGAAAGTTTTAGTTCAATATATCCGATAAAATACAGGCTCTTTTCATATGCATAATCAAGCTCTACACCATCCTTATCCAGTTTGGTTTTTGAACAAGTTGTCCCATCGTTTGATGAAAAACAAAAGTTATCGAAGAGAGATGAGTTCAATTTTTTAATCGAGTGCTTGTTGGGCTTTGAGTGATTAAAAAAAGGTGATATTCATATTTTACCTATCGCTTTGCATTGATGCCTACAGTTTTTATCTCTTTTTTTTTTCAAAAAAAAGGCTGTGGCAGGTCTGGGGAATGTTGTCGGCGTAAAACATATTGCATGTCACAAGCCATTTGCTCCATATTTATTTATTCATTCATTATTTATTTGAATGTTTCAAGCTCTTTTTTTAATCAGTAATATATGTTCTACAGTCTTTCTGTATATGTCGTTATTCATGTTATAATTTTGTTTAAGTTTAATATTTCATTATGCTTTGTATTTTAAGTTTTATTTTTAATTTAAATAGTACAAATATATTGAACATATTTATAAATATATATATAAATATATATATATAAAATACCTTTGAATCAAAATTTATCTAACAAGTTCATATAAAGATATATATATGTCATGGAAGACGATAGTATTCCAGTGACGCAGCCTCAAGCCTAAAATCGTATCGTATCGTATCGTAGAATTCGTAGATGGCGGAACTCATATATACAACTAACTCAACTTCAAAGAAAACGCGAAAAGCCGCCTTTTAATAACTCGGCGAATATAGCTCTTATTATTCTGATTTTTTCAGAACAGTCTTATTTCAGCAGTCTAATGCTATTCTGAAATTTTTACATTTCTACGTGCTGTATATTTTGAGATCTCGAAACCCATTTTTAAAGTTACTTCGTATGTAAGAAGTTCCTAATTTCCATTTCTCGAAAACGGTTCTAACGATTTTCTTTAAATTCATATATAATAGAAATATGTTTTATGTGAAGGGAATAAGATAATATTTGTTTCCGGGAAAACTCTAATTTTCTTTTTAATTCACTTTTATTTTCCTCCGAAAAAGATCTTATTAAAATTAATATATAATATGAATCTATTTTAGATGTACCGAATAAGATCATTTTTGTTTCCAAGAAGACTCTTATTCGTTTTATAATAAGCATGAAAAATCGGACTATATTTTTCCACTATTTATGGAAATTTCATCGAAAATGTGCATATTGTATTCATGCGCTTAATTTCTTCTGACCAACGCTTAGTGAAAAGTTTACGAAGCTTCTGCAGCTCAGTCGGTTAAGTGCGTGCCTCGCAATACATAGGTTGCGAGGTCTGTCCTCTTTGAAGCAGCAAGCACTTTTTTTTTTAATCAAAGTAAATTTGATTTTGTTTCTATAAAAATATATTTATTTATTTTGATTTTTTTCTTTAAGAGTTTCACATATCACTATTTCGTGACAATTTTTCAGACAATAAAAATACTGTAAAATCTGTCTAAGGCGGACTCTGTGTAAGCCGGAAATGGGCCTACCGCGGAAAGACTTTCAAGTCCCGGCGAATCCATTCAAAATAACATTAATACGTGCTCCATAAGCCGGAATCTGCCTAACGCGGAAACGGAAAGGTTTTTAAGGTCCGCCGAAAGCAAATTTTTACATAAGACGGTAGGTTGATTTGGTTGATTTTTGACGGCCGATTATCTACACTAGGGATATAGGCCCGAGGGGGGAGTGCCCTTCGTGGGGGTCTTTCTAAGGGAACCTAACCCGTATTTGCGCATGGAAATCCATGGCTCGAATTTACCTAAGAGAGAAAAAAGAATATTTTAATACCGAAAAGCATTCGGTAAAGGGAACTTTAAAAGTGATAGATAGATCAAATACATATAAGAAATAAATACATATAAAATACAATATAAATAAAAGCACATTTTTATGCATTCATTTGTTTACAGAGAGAGAATTTTAATTTTAAAATTTTTCAGATTTAATGATAAGGAAAAGAAAATACGCAGTTTCTATTTGTTCAATCTACAACAGTTTCTTTGTATTTACAATTTTTAACACAAATAAATTTCTGTTTTTCTACGGTACATAAATTTAAATTATGCGTTTTTATTTTTTTCCATTATCCTTATAACAAAAAAAGAAAAAAAACAGGCCGTAATTCTTCCATTACCTCTATAATAATATTATTATTAAATACGTGCTGTTATTCTAACTGTAAATGGAACACTACGAGACTTTTAAAAAATGTCATACATTCAAAATTTTGCAAAAAAAAAAAAAAAAAAATGCAAATAAATTGCAGTTTTATACTTTTATCTTTGGGGGAGGGAGAGTGGGCTCAAACAAAGGTTTATTAAATCATCTCTATAAATCAAAAAAGCATAAAATGCAAAATTTGTCATGTAAATTAATTTTTTTAAATATATTTAAATTATTTTTTAGTTTCAGAACAACAACAACAACAAAAAATATACCTTGCAAACTTCCCATGTATTCACAGAAAAAATTTAATTAAATAAAACCTGGAATTAAATAATTCAGATGGCTAAATAAATTATTAAACCATTGCCTTGCATTAAAAAAATTACAAGGTACAAAATATAATTAAAATCTGTTTCTGAAGTAATTTAAGTTGGTAGTTAAATACATCAATAATTAAATGATTTTCTGCATGGTATCGCCATCTGTTGGCTAAATTCAGCATTAACAATAAATGGGAAATGTATTCTCAGAAAAAATTAAGTGAAATAAAAATCCAAATTAAATAATTCAGTTGGCTAACTAAATTATTAAACCGTTGCCTATCATTAAAACTTTTAAGGTACAAAATATAATTAAAATCTGTTTTTGAAGTAATTTAAGTTGTTTGTTACATGGTTAATTAAATTCATCAATAATTAAATGCTTCTCTGCATGGTATCGCCATCTATTTGCTAAATTCAGCATTAAAAATAAATGGAGGGGGTGGGGGGGGAAATATTACAATAAAATTTTCTTTTCAATAATGGGAGCAATAATAATGTATTTTATGCATTTTATACAGTTGTATCCAGTAAATCTAATATCCTACCACCCCAATACAACTAAAAATTGAACATTTACATTAAAGTAGCAATAAATGTTACGTCACAGGTTAGTGTTATGTTAGATGTTGATAGTTTAAAAACTTACATGATGGAAAATTATTTCTTAAAAAATAAAAAAATCAGTAATTTCCCAAATAAATTTTATTTGAAAGTATTTTTTTGCTTACAATTTTATTGTATTTTAAATAAAAAGTTTTAAAGTGTAATATTTCTTTATATATTTTTTAAGAAAGTAAACTTTTTACATAGTAAGTTTTAACAAAGCTTTCTATATCTGTGAAACAAACCATAAGCCCCCACATTTTGTATATTAATTCCATATGTTACTAAAAAGTTCTTTAAAAAAAATCAAATAGCACAACACTCTTTACAATTGAAGTATGAGGTATGCTCTTTTGAGGGGGGGGGGGGGGAGGGAATTAAAGGTGAAAGGAAATCACGATTATGAGTTCCTATCATTCGTCTTTATTTTTTTTTTTATCTTTTTATTATTAACTTAAAAAAACGAATGATATCAATTAAGAAACCCTTAACGGGTTAAAAGTTTATGACGCAGCACTTTATCTCATTGCTATAAAAATTTTAAATATGGAACTTAAAAATAATGATATCAAATTTTAAGTGACGCTATATTATTTATTTCATCATTTTATTTTTGTTTTATTTATAATTGCATGCGTAAGAATTATATTAAATTTAAAAGGACGTATAAAAATTTATTCATTGATGCGTTATCATTCACATTTTTCATAAATTCAAACTATGAGTTTTAAAAGATATGATATCAAAATTTAAGTGGTACCTTGATGTAGCCTTAAACAATTTGTTTTAAAATTCAATTTTAATTGTTTTCGATTTGGCTAAATATATTTATACATCTAACCAAAACTTTTAATTTTCCAATACATTGTTAAAAATACCCCTTTCACTGAACCTGTACAATGCACTGTAATGTATTTATATGAATAAATTGATTTATCTTTTGTGCCACGCTATCCAAAATCAAAAGTAAAATTTATGTAAGTGATTTCTTTGCGTCATTGTATCCAAACTAAGCGAAATATATGCAAATGGATATTATGGCGCAAAGAAATCATTTACATAAATTTTACTTTTGATTTTGGATAGCGTGGCACAAAAGATAAATCAATTTATTCATATAAATACATTACAGAATACATTACATTGTACAGGTTCAGTGAAAGTGGTATTTTTAACAGTGTATTGGAAAATTAAAAGTTTTGGTTAGATGTATAAATATATTTAGCCAAATCGAAAACAATTAAAATTGAATTTTAAAACAAATTGTTTAAGGCTACATCAAGGCGTCACTTAAATTTTGATATCATATATTTTAAAACTCATAGTTTGAATTTATGAAAAATGTGAATGATAACGCATCAATGAATAAACTTTTATACGTCCTTTTAAATTTAACATAATTCTTACGCATGCAATTATAAATAAAACAAAAATAAAATGATGAAATAAATAATATAGCGTCACTTAAAATTTGATATCATTATTTTTAAGTTCCATATTTAAAATTCTTATAGCAATGAGATAAAGTGCTGCGTCACAAACTTTTAACCCGTTAAGGGTTTTTTAATTGATATATATACATAGAGGAGACGGTCCAAATACCGACTAGGGTCCAAATACCGGCTACTAGGTGTTCTGAGAACTCAGCGCAGCGCAGCTTAGCGGTGATAGTCAGAGTTTGTAACTTTAATTGAGAGAAGAAAGTTACGAAAAGTACGTCGCTGAAGTCTGTGTCATTCTACGTAATCTGGTACATCAAAAGTTTTTCAGATATGTGTTTCTCATTTTTTAAAAATATACTGATCGTATATTGGTTTGAATTGTTGATTAAGTTATTTTCCAGATATATTTAGCTCTCAATTGCCACGCACACAGTGTTGGTATTTTATTATATGAATCAGTAATACCGGTTTTAACTTAAACATAGAAGCGGTCCGAATACCGGCTACCTAGAGTGGTCTAAATACCGGCTAGCCGGTATTTGGACCTCTCTCAGTTGCTCTGCTTGAAGGGGAGGAAAATAAATTAATTTAAATAGTTCCATAATTAACAAATTAATTTAAATGATTCAGATATAGCCCCAGTCCAATTTCGCAATATGAAAAAAGCAACCATGGCCGTAATTCTTCAGAACCGACACTGGCTACCGGATCACTTTTAAAAAAAAAGAGCTGTTGGACACTACAAAATTGCCTGTAATAAATGTGAAGAGAAAGAAAAAAATGACGGAGTAAACCAGGCGAAAGAGGAAGAAATTTGATTTTAACCTTCTCGCTGCGCAACCGAAGAATTCCTTGGGCAACGTAAAAGCAGCAAAATCTGCGCAACCCGAGATTTCCTCGGGTATGCATTTTTTCCGTCTAATTAACCCTCCTTGATTATTCCCACCAGTTATTTTTTTATTGTAAATTTTGTCCTATTTAATCGGGGCATTTTCCCGGTTAAATTAGACAAAAACTTTTGTTTTGAAAAACAGGTGACAAAAGAATAAAAATTCTTAAAAGACGCTTGTCGCGAAGGGGTTAAATATGCAATTTTTGAAACTATTTTGATAAAACAATTACGCAGCGAGAGGGCTAAAAAAGTGAAAAAGGAAAATATCCAACAGAGGAATATGATAAATTTGTGTCTTCTGCATGGGTGTTTTCTCTGTGGACAAGAATGGGGGAGGGGATTCTGGGTTCAATGTTAAGAATGCGATATGTGGTCTGATAGGGAATATACCGACGCAGAGAGTGATATTATGATTTTGATTTTTTCAGATAAAATAATTCTCATTTCAATCAGCAAGCTTTTTTTTGTGTTACACGTTAAAAAACAAAATTAGAAACATAATCGGAAGAAGACTGTGGGAGATAGTCGTAAAAAATTTTAGAAATTTGACAAAAATGCTTATTTATTAAAAATTGCGTATTTTTTCTGTACATAAGAAATGTTATTTTTCAATACAATTTATTAAAACACTATTCTTATTGCTTAATAATTGTCATTAGCTCTATTTGTGTGATCCTTTGGAAAAAAACTTCGGTAGCCGGTATTTAGACCCTATTTTAAAAACTCAAAAGTTGAAGACTTTCGGAATTTTGTTTCTTATAAAAAGAAAACGCATTTTAAACTGATTTTTTTTCTCTAAACAGGTGTAAGACGTGTCAAGGTACCCTGCTGTCACTTTTTATTTTATTAATTTAGAAAATTGCATGATCTAGATTGAAAATAAAAGTGGTAGCCGGTATTTGGACCTTTTCCTCTATATATATTTATTTATAATATATATATATATATATCTTTTGACTTTCATGTCCCTGAATAATAATTTTTATTTTAATACACTTTTTCGTGTTTTTTTTTTTTTTTTATTTCATATACTGGGAAACATCCCATTGCATGATTGTACAACAATATTAATGAGATAAATAAGTTTTGGACGATGTTGGGGGTCCAAATATCTGGAAAACTCCTATATCGTCCCGTGTCCCTGATGTTGATTTTTAAAATTGGAGCTGTCCAGATAAAATTGTTTCAATAAAAATAATTCGATGTAATTTTTTTCTGAAACTGGAACTATTGTTTTATACAAAATATGTAGCTAAAAATTACTCTGCACACATTTTTTAGGATTGTTATTATTTTTTAAACTCTGTCCCTGGATTTTAGATTGCTTACCATCCTCTTCTAAAATTATACTGAAAATAATTTCAGATGCAGCCACAGACTTTTTCTCAAGTTTTTTCTGATGCATATGTATGCTAGAGAAATAATGTCTAAAATTCTTTGGCAGGAAATTTACTGTAGAATTTAAATCAGCATTTAAATATCAATTTCAAGCATCGTGACTTTATTGGTAGTCTCACCGCCGCCAAGGTTTATTCCTGCACTTTTCGAGGTAAATAATAATAAAAAAAATTAATCCAATGTTAAGAACTGTTTCTAAAAATCAATGAACACTGGGGCTAACATTTAGTCTTAACATGATTTTCCTAAAAATAGGTGGTAATTTTCCTTACCGTTCCATCCTTACCGTCCCTTTTTTTACCATTTCGTCCCTTTTTTCCAATACCATCCCCTTTTTTTACCGTACCGTCCCTTCTTTAACACCCCTTTAAAATAAAGTTATACAAAAATCCTGTATTAAAAGTACTACATTGTTATTATTTCTTATTTGATTGTTCTGTGGGTACTATGCAAATTCATTATAAGTAAGAATTTAGAAGAAAATAAAAAGTTATAGTGGTAAAATGGTAAGGAAAATTAAACTCTTAAATTTAACTTAAACCTCAGTTAAATAGAAAAAATTTCGCTGCTGACCATTTTTTCTTTATTTTGAATCATTAAGGCATTCGTCTATCAGATTAAAATGTTATTTTAGCAATTTTAATTTTGTCGGATTTTTTTCTCCAAAAGGTTGTGAAAATTCCTCATATATAACCATAATATAATTACAAATCATCATATATTCCAATTACGATAATTAAATCAATAAATTAATAAACTTAGCATCTAATCATAACTGTAACATTATAGAAAATACAGATGGAACCCTATACAAGTAATACAAATTAAGCAAAATCCACTAATTGACAAGCACATTGCATACGATTAATCCATATAAACATATGTAAAACCATCAAGTTTTGAAAAAATAATCTATTAAAGACATAAGAAACAAAAGCCAGCAAAATAATGTTGAACCATTAAAAGACATATTGTAAAGAAATAATAGATCAAATGGAAGGATGTAGCGGGAAGCTTATATAGCATTTCTCTTTTTCAAGGGTACATGAAATACTAATATAAGCAAAAGCATAGTCGATTTCTGTAATAGAATCCATTATTAAGCTAAAAATTAGATTCCATATGTACCCAATCGACCACACACCAAAAAGCATAAATTTACCATGGTAGATAAATTGAATTAAATATATATATTAATCAATACAAGATCCGTAATAATGAACAATATGAATAGATATATATAGATAGACAGACAGAGATTTAGATAGATTTTTATAGATAGATGTAATAAACGTTATGTTTTTTCAGTTTTATAATTAATAGTTACATTTGAAATTGGTTAAATTGTTAATCAGCGTTTAAAAATAAAGTAATCACTAAAACCGTTGTTAAATATAAAAATACAATATATTTTTTAAATATATTTTTTTTTAATTTTCCCTAAAACAAAAAAATTAAATTTAATATTCTCAGTAGCTTTCCACAATTAGGGAAATCGTTTATTATTTAAATCTAAAACTAAGTGCTTAATTTTATTATATGCCCAAATTAACAAATTCATTATAAAAACTTTTTAAATTTCTTTAAAATAATTCAATAGAGTTAGATAATGCTTTATCGATTCTTTAAATTATTTTACTCAGATGACCTCTTTTAAATGGAGACCTGTAATTCCTTATTTTTAAGTACTATGTGATTATGTTTAAGTACGACGATCCATTGTTAGACAAGTTCTAATATCGAGATACTGCAGGCTATTTAACCTCCAGAGTAGGAGTATGTTATTATGTCACAGATTATTCCATTTCGAAACTGTTCATGTCACATGGGATATCAAATACTGCTTTCATGATATGTATTAATAAGAACGTTAGAGGAATGGCCTGAAAGATCAATAAGGATTGAATATTATAGGCCATTACTATATCTAATGAATATTTGATGACTTGATTCAGAACTTAAATGAAACATTAAAATTAATGTAAAAAATATATTAAAACTCAATAATAAAGGATCTGACAAATCAATTTGAAGCAATTCGTATGAAAACAATTCAATGGAAAATTTCTTTAAATAAAAAAAATAATTAAAACAGTAATTAAAAGGTCGAATTAACTAAAGTTAAAGAGAAAATAAATTGGGATTTTTAAACAGAAATGGAACTAATAATGAACGTAATTATTAATTTAATTTAACTTTTTTTTGCAAATAATTATTCATGTGAAAACTTTTTAAATAATTGGAATATTCATGAAAGAAATTAAAAAGAACGAAAATCATGCATCAGGCGTACATTATGAAACGCACCTGAATATTGTTTAGAAATTTCATTTTCTCATACAATGAAAGGAGATATCTAAATAAATAATATAGAAAACACATAATGCAGTAAAGATAATACTTCCGATATTGCTGTCCGAATTCGGTACTGTATATTTATTCATCTGTCAAGTACAGAATATGATCTACAGAATTTATACACATTTCGTAATACACTAAATATTAGTTGATTTTAAAAAATTATATCACAGATGAAAACATACTTCCAGCAATTATCGATGATCCGGTCGATTTATCGGCAGTCGATGCTATATCCTGTAACCCTTTTTTAGCGTATTTCTGTTTTGAATGTACGATAAACTTTATGCACGCCATAATCTATAGAAAATATTCTGTGGTGGACCTCAAGGATCCATACCAATTTCATTATGTTTGAAGCTCGTAACGTCATTAAAATGCACCGCAAACATTTTTTTTTTCGCAAACAATAGTGAAATTAAATTATTTTGTGTATCCCTATAATGAAGTATAAGTTCTATACACTTCATACGAACATTCTGCAGTAAACCTCCATATTATATACAAATTATACGGCAATCAGAGTATATTTAGAAGAGTTAGATAACGGACAGACGGCAACGACTTTTCAACTGCGAGTATGCTGTAAAGTGCATGTTCAACTACAATGTTAAAAGATACTCCGGAGTTAGAGCAATTGCAAAGGAACTATAATATTGAAAAGAGTAAGAAGTATTCTAACAGAATTGAGTGGTGTAGAAGTAAACGTATAGATCATACTAGTAGTCTTGAAACATCAAACAAACTAAATTAATTTATTAGCAAAATTTTATTAAATAAAAATTCCACTGACGTAAAACAGCTTCGGAACAAACACACAGGGGAGTAATGTATAAACTGAAGTTTTCCATAGTGCCTGATAAACATTAGCTAATGTGATCAATATTCTGTTTATCCGATATTTTACTATTTAACCCCTTAAAGGGCGCTGGAATATAATATATACCACTTAATTTTAATCCTCCAAATGCCCCAATGGCACCAGAATTGTGTTAAAATATTTTAGTTTTCAAGTGTACGTGAAAAAAGCATTTATTTATTTCCAGATAATTTGATTGTAAATACTAGTGTCGATCTATAATTTAAACTTTTTAGTTACATAAGTACGTTGCTCCCTGAAAGTGTTAAAGTAAATGTATATTCAACCTATTTATTTTAGTAAATTTACATAAGAAATTTCCAATGCTAATATATAATGCGATATCATTTTTGACATTATTTCATAGATGGAAAATTAGCTGTATGAACACTTGTTGCAAATTTGATGTTTATTTAATATCACATAAAATTCTATCGTGTGCAATCAACATTTCCTATATTATATCAGAAGTATCGTTCTTTTAAACCCTCTGAAAAAATTGTTATGCTAAAATGAAGCAAGAAAACAACAGAAGAAAGTTTTACAAGCATTGAGCCTCATACCCTTAATCAAGGATTCCGCAAAATTAAATAAGAAAACCTTTTCAATTTATGACATTTTATTTCGATAAATTTAATAATTCCTTGGATTAATTTATGTTTTTAAGTGAAAATGAAAAAAATAACTGCAGTATTCGGTTTTAAAATTAAAAAAAAAGATCTTTTAAGCAAATATTTTCTCTTTAGAGGTAAAAAATATTAAAAAAAATAAAAACTAAAACTTCGGGATCACTTAAAGCAATTACAGATTTTGTTGGAATGTAAAAAAACTAAAAAATATATCCTCATATACTGAAACCAAACGCTAAAAGTGCACCATGAAGAACTTTAAAAGACAAAAAATAAACGTAGATTAATTCATTTTTATGTGTCCTCAAGGATGAGAAAATATTTATGATAAGAAAAAAATTGAAAAATTCATGGATATTACATAAAATTATTTTGGAATATACTTTACTTCTACGTGGTTTTTGAAGCCTGTGAAATTTTTTTAAGCCTCTATCTCAAGAGACAATGATATTGATTACTGCTGAAGCTGAATTTTATGGTTTTGGCCAACATATTTTAAAGCTGTAAGCTACTTTTTAGACAGATGTAAACGGATTAAGGGGTGATTCACTAAAGCAAAAAATATTTTTTGCTACGAAAGGCAATTTAGGAAAGGAAGTTTTAAATAATCAGATTAAAATTTTAAAGAGAATATGTGCTATGGATTTTTTTATTAATATTTTTAATGCTGAATTTATACATGTACACACACACGCATACGAACATAGTATCTATATATATGTGCGTGTGTATGTATGTGTATGTAATTAAATCTGTCCATAACGATGCCAAAACGTAGTTATACAAAATTAACAAGTTGCGTTACAGACAAAATCAATATAAATTCATTTATTCATAATGTAAGGAAAACTAAAAGCATATCTAAATGAAAGAATAACTAAAGATTTTTAAATAAACTAAACAAGCATTTGAACTATAATAATTTAGGTGAAGGCATTAAATAAACTTCTTGAGATGTTTCAGTTTAGTTAAAACTATCAAATCTATTTTATCAGTGCTATTTCGCGGCATAAAGCACTCGACTACACTCTAATATTAAAATCAATTAATGTGACAGAGTGAATCTCTGAGATTGAAATTATAGATCTATTCAGTGGAAGGTAATATGCTGTAGAAGCTTACATTATTTGGGTGGCCAAGCAAAATGACTGTTATGGTTAAGCTATTAAAATCCTACTCTCATTTAAATTAGATCAATAAAATATTTGCGTTCAGGATTTCTATATTTATAACAAGATTTTAGTATCATTATATTGGATGTTTTCTTTCTAAAAAGGTAAAATAGATATGGTATAATATTATAGAAATTAGATCATAAAACATTATAAATCCTTTGACATATTTATTAATTAGACTTTTAAAGGTAACAAAAATAAAAATAGGTATTATTATAATGTGTATATAATTTCATACCATAAATCATCTATTGGATAATTATTTCACATGTATTTTTCAAACCGTTTTATGTGACTATCCAATATAGCTATAAAGTTTTGCTAAAAAGGTTGATGCATGAACCGAAAATGAGGATATAATATAATTTTCTATTGATTTTTTTTCGAACTATTATTTACTGTATTATTTAAAATGGTGAATAAAGTCTCATCAAATTTATGTATAATGTCTAGGCAAAGTATCATCAAAACTAAGCTTAAAAAAATTATTTAACGTTCTTTAGTTTTTAAATCACAAAATATTATAATTTTCATCCCTCTCTTACTTCTCATGCAACAAAGCATATTTTCTGAAATTTAAATGATTCATCTGTTTTGTTTTAAACAGATTTATATTTTTTAACACAGAAATAAAATAAATTACTCATAATATGTTTTATTTGATGCTGATTAACAAAAATACCTTTTTGTACTTGAAAAGAAAATATGCACTATATGGCCAAAGGTGACCAGTCACTTGCGATTTCATACGTTTTATTAAATATCTAGAAAAATACATGAGGAATTAACCTGAAACTGCAGACCTGAAAGCAGTATAGTATAGGTCATATATTTCCGTGAAGATTTTTTTTCCCGAAACCCCATAGGGGACCGTCAACAAATTGAAAAAGAACGAATATCTTTTGGATAAAACTGTAAAAACTAATGTAGCAAAAGCATTGAAACTCGAGATTATTAATAAGTGGCTTAGTGTAATACACTGTGTTCATTTTTATGAGGATAGCATGTGTACTCGTAAAGAATTTAAGGTTTATATAAAAACAGTCCCAAATTTCGCCAAGTTTTTTGCTTATAATTTGCAGAGTTCTTAATATAATAAAAAGTTCTTTTCAGAAAATATGACAAACAACATTGTACACAATACACTACAATCAATATCTGTTGATAATATGAAATATCTGTTGATTTGTGCCAAGATAGCGTGCACAATATTGCACGTACTAGTATATTTGGATACAGCCCCTCATCTTTTTGCTTCCTTTTGGGAACAACGGATTTCGAGCTTATTCTATCGACGATAAGTTTCAGAATTTTCAAGCTATGATTTTGAGGCTTTCAAAAACGCTGCTCTGTATACTTAGCTAATAAATTATGCATATTATATTTTAATTGCATTCGCGCATGCGTAGTGAACTATTTTTTAGTAAACCTGCTCATTTTTCATCCAATTTTTATTATTTTTCAATTCTGATTGCAGGGTATTATGTACAATGCTGTTTGTCATATTTTCTGAAAAGAACTTTATTTTATATTAAGAACTCTGCAAATTATAAGCAAAAAACTTGGCGAAATTTGGGGCTGTTTTTATAAAAATCTTAATTTCTCTACGTGTATACATGATATCCTCATAAAAATGAACACAGTATATTACAATAAGCCACTTATTAATAATCTCGAGTTTGATCTCGCTTTTGCTACATTAGTTTTTACAGGGTTATCCAAAAGATATTCGTTCTTTTTCAATTTGTTGACGGTCCCCTATGGGGTATCGGGAAAAAAATCTTCGCGGAAATATATGGCCTATACTGTTTACTGACCTGCAGTTTTAGGCTAATTCCTCATGTATTTTTCTAGATATTTAACAAATTGTCTAAAATGGCAAGTGACCGGTCACCTTTAGCCATATAGTATATATATATATATACATATATATATATGTATGGTTTAATTATACAGAAAGTTTATATATATATATATATATATATATATATATATATATATACATATACATATGGAAATAAATAATGCTTTAATTTTTAGTAACAACCAATACTTTATAAGTCACTAGAAATAATGAGTACAGTAACTAAATAAATATGTTTCAGAAATAAATACATCATTTAAAATAATCGAGATAGATTTTCCCTAACTGCATATTTTCTCGCTATTAAAGCAGTCAAAATTTGTTTTCAAGTAAAAGTCGTATACTTGGTAGTTAATGTATGTATTAAATATATTAATTAATCTCAGCGAAATGAAGATCGTGTAAATAGAAACACATTCTGGTTTCGAATCAAGTTTCAATGCATCTATTTTAAAAAGTCTTTAGCTGAAAAATATAATTTAGAATTTCGATGAAAATAATTTAGGACCAAATTATTCATTTTAGTGTATTAAATTCATTTTCATGTCAAATATAAAATTGTCGGATATCTTCAACATATAATTTCGTTAGATATTAACACATTTTACGCAAGTGTTTAACAGGAAATGTGACGTTTTGATGAATGAATATCATGAAGACGATAGTCAGAGATGTTTAAAAACAGCAAGGGTTTACAAGTTTAAATTAATTAAAAAAATACGTTATTTTAAAAATTGTGTCTTAAAGTATAATCTGATATCCAGAAAGGTTTTTTCCCTTCAATTTTATATGTAATTTAAACCTTCTCTATATGCCTTTCTATATTTTAATTTTAATAGCTGCAGTTGTAGCATTTATTTTTTCCGTTGCATGTATGTTTTATACTATATATATATATATATATATATATGCTGAATTTCATGTAAAATATGCATATTGTATAATATCTTACGACGCATTTAAATTGGTTGTATCTCTGTTGTGCATTGAAATTTGTGTCTCTGGAAATAGAAATTCATTTTTGTTAGGAAAGAAAAAGTATTTTGTTCCATGCTGTAAACAAACAAGAAATGTTTAAGAGTCCATGGGTAAAATTGTGAAATTCTGACACTGTACGTAACCTCAGAAGAGGGATGAATGTTCATCTTTTGTACGTATCATAATCGAAAGAATGTTGTCCTACATATCTCGTTCTTCTGAAATCCGTCATCATTAATTTAGCCCCGAAAAGATCCTCCTTTTATTACTTTGACATGAAATTTCAATGTTGTTTCTTTAATACTATGTTTCATTGAATACTTTCAAAGTAAGGAATTTAAATATTTCTTCAATGCCTAAATCAACCAAAATGAATTTTCTGTTGATAACCGCTGCAATGAAAATAAACACTTACAGTGAGGAAACTTGACCGAGAATTACCTCTATTTTCACAGTCCCCTACCCTTCTTTTAGTTAAATAAATTATAGATATGAAGCTAAAAATTTTAGACTGCTGGTATTAAATTTGAGAAGAACATACGTATGTTGTGATTTTTTCTCCTTATTTTTGAGATATTTTTATATCTATATAAAAACTTAGGTCCATTTTATTTCTTTCGTTTATTTATTTTATCTGTCTAGTATAATGTACTATTTTACTGCTGGGATATGCAACCTTCTTAGATTTTTCCATGTTCTTTTACGGAAATACGTCAACATTTTGTAATAATTTATACCTTCAGTAGTTCATATGCGATAGTTTGTATTGAGAATATCTTGAGATCAGTACTTTTTTCCATTAAGCCTAATAAAACAACGAAAATTGCGATATCTACCTTATCTTAATATTTTAGATATAAGTATTGTAAATAAAATTACAAGATAGAACTGATTAAAAAATCTAATTTATAATTAGATAAACTTTTTAATCATTCCTCAGAATTGTAAAATCTTTTTAAAAAATATATTGAAGGTCTCTTTTCTTTTAACAAATCCAAAATATAGATATAATTTTTATACTTATGAATCACGCCCGAAATATTGAATTTTTTTAATTGCATGAACATTGGTAGTGTTAACTAGACGTTAAATAAACATACTGAAAAAGTGTGCAAGCCGGGACTCGAACCCGGATCATTGGCAAAGCGCACTAATGCTCTACCAACTGAGCTACTTAGACGATACCTGGCCTGGCACCCCTTAGGGTTATATGTTAGCAAGGCTGCATTCGCAGTACAAGATTAAATATTTTCATGATCCACAACCGGCTTAATATATTTCGGGCGTAATTCATAACTACAAAAATTATATTTATATATTATTTCAGCTCTGTTGGGTTTAATTTCGTCTCATGTTTGCCACGGGGTTGTGGTTCTTGAAGATATTCCATCTTGCGCAGCGGATGCACCCTGTTCAATACGTAAAAGTAACGGGTGCCAGGCTGTGTATCGCCCGACTAACTCAATTGGTAGAGGTCTGGTGAGCTTTCTGGTTTAACGCCTAGTTAGCAATCCAAAAATTCATGAAGCCCCATCAGCGTCCAATAAATTCTGGTCTCAAATCTGGTAGACGGGAGATGCTGGGTTCAAACCCAATCGTGCCCGTTGGACTAATCAGTCGGAATTTTCCGTGATTTTCTTCGAACCTTGGATTTTCCTTGCGTAAATACGGGTTAGAGTCTCCCAGAAAGACCCCCACGGAGGACACCCCGCCCCTTTGGGCCCATATCCCAATTGTAAGTAGTTGGCTGCCGTAAAACAACACCAACATCAAAAATTCATGAAATTAAAAAAATCCAAAATATTCATAATTATCATGAATATTTTCTCAAATTAATTTAGAAAAATACCATATGTATAATACGAGATCAGTTCAAACGTACCTGCATAAGTACTGATAGGCAGCACAAAAATAATCTTAAAGATGAAATAAGTAATTTCATTCTAATAAGTTAGATAAACAAATGAGTTTATTTAAATTTCTTGTATCAAAGATGCTTCAAAATTTATTTATAGACTTTTCAAAACTGTTGAATGTCTTTTTGATTGGTGTAGAAAAAAAAGCTTCATACTGCTTTTCCTTATAATTAAAAAAATTAAAGATATCAACTCACTGTATTATATACCAAGAGAGAGAATTAACAAAATATTATAAGCTGTTCATCCATTTATCAATAAACATGAAAAATATCTGACAAGGCACTAGAAGAAAATTTAAAGAGTAGACTAAGCTGGTCTATCGTAAAAAAATTATTTTTTTTTATCCTCAGATCGTTTAAACAATGAACACAATTTAAAAATGTTATATTTCTAGATAAGATTTCTAACTGCAGGACCGGTTCTAACTGGTTCCAAAAGCAAAACTGTCCACATAAAAAAAACTAAGGTACCTGTACCCAATATGGACACCCTAAGGAAAATTGATCCCCCCCCCCCCCCGTGTACACGTCATAGGGTCATTCCATGCAAAATGGGCAAATCAGCTGTGGCACACATGTCACAGATTTTAATCAAAATCAGTCTATAAGTAGATCATATCTATTTATGAGTAAATGCAAAATAATAGATTTCTGGATTGTTCATTTAAGTATTAAAATTTACATTAAAAGTTAATGTAAAATCGAGGTATTGTCTACGTGCTTAAAATTTCAATTTCAAATATTAGCCTTAGTAATGGAAAGAATATATTAAAAATTATTTATAATTAGGAATGAATGATAATTAACAGACTGGCGTAAGTTAGTAATTGTATTTTTATTTCGTATCGAGAAAAAAAATATTTTTGAAAATTTTTAAGAGAAAAAAGCAATATTTCTATTAATCCTTTACACACGAAGGACAGCCTTGACAAGCTGCAAATTGCTACACCTTATAGCTAAAAGTATATATTTGAAATATCGGAAGTTTCATTCATGCCTTTTTTATTCCTTAATGAGAAAAAAAAATAAATAGTAAAAAATGTTGAGGGTAAAATGCAATATTTCTATTACTTTTTTTTAAGTCAAGGAAAGCTTTATTAAACTTTTAAATTGTTTTATATTACAGATAAATGTGTATACTTTAAATGCAGAAACTTTTGTTCTTGCTTTCAGTTTATTTTTGCCTCAAGAGAATTTTAAATTAGAGTAGAAATCAGATTGAGCTAAACGAAAAACTATATATCAATTCTAAATTCAAATAAAAAAACTAGATGGCAGCACTAATTTTTTTTTCCCATGCAATCGTGCAATATTTTAAGATACGCGGGCGAATTCAAAGAGGTATAGCTAATGGAATGCAGAAAACATTACTATTTTGAACCCATTTTTCTTATGATAGGAATCAAAAGGCAATCTTGAATTTTTTTTAACGTATCATGGACTTATTAATCTTTATGTCTGAGCAATATTGTTAATGTCGGGCCTGTCCTTTATTTATGTTTTGCTTATACAGAAGAGGAAAAATCATGATTTTGTAATTTTTTTAAAAGTTTCTAAGTTTTTTTGAAGATGAAGGAAATAAATGGCCACTTTAAAACTTGGGGAATTCGATCTACATATGACATACTACATCAGGCATTAATTTCACAGAGGTTTTTTAATTCCTTTGATTTTTATAACGTTTCTAATTTTCTCAAAATTCACAAATTTTCAATTTTTGCAACCAATTTATAAATAATCATGGTGTTACTTGATTATTATAACTCAGTAAATAAGAAGATAATTTTTCCGAGTTTACAAAATTATAAAAAAAATTCCTTTCTGTTAAACAGTTTTCAAGATACAGAACTTCAAACTTGCAACTTTGGACGATTGCGCACATGTCATTCTATATCACAAGTTTTTTAAATGTCCAAAACTGCTAAAAAAAATTATTTTTTGTCAAGATATTTTGCAGAGCATTACTTGAATATGAATTGAACCTGAGCATCGAATTTTATTAAAATTGGTTAGTATGTGGCCACAATTTTTTTTTAATTTTTGCTCATTTTACGTGGAATGACCCCATAGGGTCATTCAATATCTTCAGAACATGCACTTTAGAAGGGGGGGGGGGGGGGGTGGTCATTTTCGGTTGTGGCTCTTTGAAGACCCATGCAAAGCACCTAAGTTACTACAGAATATTATGAAATAATGTAGTTGGTTTTGCTTAGCTTTATTGCATCTGTCTACAGAATTTACATCTGTTATTACTCAGTCTTCACAGGATGGACAAATAAAAACTTCTTCATCATGGGCAATAAGTCCCGCACAGTCCTCATGGACATATCTGCCGCATGTGATGCATAGCCGTATGTCAGCAACAGCATCAGTACTTCATAAGAAGCAGTACCAGCCCTCCTTTGTTGAGGAAGTCATACCGCTGGTACCTGCGATTTCGCCATCAGATACCCTACTGAGGGGAGTCTTCTATTTTTCGGCAAGGGCTTTTTGGAGGATTTTTTTTCTTGGAGGAGGTGTCTTGGAGGATTGGAGGATACAGCAAGTGAATCTGAAGATTCCCTTGCTGTATTTCCAATGTGGACATAAGGTGTCCATATTGGGAATCGAGCATAGTTTTACTAAATCTTGTAATAAATAAGCAAAGAAAACATTTTAAAGCAATATATGCAATAGCAATCGAAAATATGTTTCATCAGCTTTCTAAAAGACTCCACTTTTCAATATTTAAAGTAATTTTACAATATCTAATAAGAATTTAAACTTACCTGTAATTACGATCAGCACACCACGAAACAACAAGTTTCCTTCGAAATGGCGAACAGTGCGCTTTTTTGCCCTTTCCAGGTTTAATTATCTTTTCAACTGCTTTTCTTCACGGATATGTAGCGAAATCACTCTATCAAAATTGTTACTTTTAAAGATATTAGCAGTGTCTATATTGAGAGCACTGTCCATATTGGGTACAAGTACCTTATAACTAAAATTGAAAAAGTACAAACACTCAACAGTAGTTATCAACTTTAGGTATCCAAGTAAAAAAGGATTTAAAAGTACTAAAATGCGAGCGAGAAATGTGTTAATAATGCTCCCTTAGGGTAAAATTTACTGAAAAATCCAAATATGATGTTAAAATACAATTTGATAGTATTGAAACTTTTAAAGTTTGTAAGAATTTCAATTTGTACGCATGTTCAAAGAATACTTTAAATGTAGAAATTTTTGATAATATTGAAACTTTTAAAGTTTGTTACAATTTCAATTTGTAGGCATCTTCGAAGAATACTTAAAATATAGCATTAATTAATAGACATTACTACTAATAAGTTAGTACGCCAGTTAGACGTTGATATAAGTTGTTGCTGATTAAGTTTGGTGTAAATCATCTAACAGGTAGTGTTGCTATGCTACATTTTTCAGGATTTATATGATTTTAGCGATTATCATAGATCAAGAACTAATGCACGGTATTTCATATCTTTAGATTCTTCATGATGAACAAAGATTGTCATTTAATTTTGGCACTGTGATAACGAATTTTGCAGTATTAATATGTATGAGATGAAAGAAAGTTTAGGATTTAGTCACCTTTTATACGATGACTTCGTCGTGGGGTACATTTTTCTCGACAACTGTGCCATCAATAAATAAGAAATTGTTAATAATAAAAGTTTTAAATAAAATTTCAGACACAACCATTCTGACACAAACCTTGCTTGAATATAACAGTTATAAAAAGAGTTTTTTAATGTAATTATACGCTAAAAAACGATTCAATATATATATTCCTTACTGAAAATTCATTTGTGAAATAACAGCCATTTTATTTCGATGTTGTATTAAAAACAGAAATTTTTTTATCATATAAATTTCAAGCTAAAAGTTTTCCTCTTTATTCAGAAAATTACGGTACTCTTCAAGCAAAAGTTTCAAATCAATCAACGATTTTTCGTGATCATGAAAATTCTGAATAAGATTTTTTGAATATAATATGAATTTTAATAGTGGCTATAAAAATACATTTTAACTCTAGCAATTTTTAAGGTATCATTTCTTGTATAACCATAAAATTTATTCCTTATGTTTTACTTAAATCGTCAGGATTTGCACAGCGAAACAAGCATAACGGAAATTCAAAGTACTACTTTTTTTTGCTTCCATTATTCAAATCCGCATTTCGTTATGTTATCGATTTACGTAACTAAGCATTAAAATATCAAAATGAATAAATATCAAAGGCTAAGTTAAGCAGACGCCATTTAATGCATCCATAAATGTAAAAGATTAGGATTTAAAATTTGTATTGCCATGATGGTATTGCGTTGACAGTTCTTTTAAAGAAAATAGTAATAAGTGATTTCAATTTTGTTTAACATTGAATATAAAATCCCTTTTTAAATTATTTCTCTATTCTTTAATAGAAAGTGATTTTAGTTTTAATCAATATTGGAGGAAAACAGCGGTGTAGCAATTAAAAAATTAAGGGAGAAGCTCAAGTAGTTACTTTAAAATAAAATGAAAAATTCAGATTATCAAAAATTAATAAATATTCATAACATTCAACTTATTAATATTATTAACTCGAAACGAAAATTTGGTTTATTTTAGTTGGTTGGTTGTGTTTACGATGGCCAATTATCATCACGAGGGATATAGTCCCTAAGGGGGGGGGGATGCCCTCCGTGGGGGTCTTTCTAAGGGAACCTAACCCGTATTTACTATTGGAAAACCAAGGTTCGAAGAAAATCACGGACACTCCGAACGATTAGGCCGACGGGCGCGATTGGGATCGAACCCAGCAACTGCCATCTACCAGCTTCGAGCGCAGAATCTCTCGGCCACTGGTGGGGCCTGGTTTATGTTAGATAGGTGATTTAATGTACTGATGATCAAATGGTTTATCAAATTATGAGGCAACGCAAGGTTGTCTCATATGACCGCAACAGAAATCGAAATACTACAAAAATATCATGTTAGATTTTGAGATCAGATATTCTATTCAAAATAATCTTTAAAAATATTGAAGTCCAAACAATAAAATTATATATAATGCTTCCATTGATTTTGCATGATTTAACTTTCGAGCATAGGTTTTTAAGATTGCAAATCCTAACACACGATATATATAGAAAAATGTTCGACGAGTTCTACTATCCATTTGCACGTATGTTTTAATCACGCTGTATGTATTAATTAAAGTAAATGTATAGATAAAAATATAGATAAATAAATTAACTAAAGTGTAATAGTTCTATAAATATATGAACGGTAATCGAGCTTACGGATGCAGGTAATCGGGTTTTACATAAATAATGTTATCAACTTTTTGGTATTTTTGAACCCCTCCTTTCCATTACGGTATCACACGTTTTCATTCTTCAAATACGTCTCCCTTCTTTTGACATCGTTATATGTATCTAAAAATTCTTTTCATTTTTAAATTTTATTTTTATTTTTATAATTTCGCAATGATATACCTATATAGTTATGAATGTATTATACAAATACTTTACTGATTCAAACGAAGCGAAGAAGTCAATAAAATATCACTATTATATATTAAATAACTTTATATCAAATAACTTTTAAAAGAAATATTATTAAACAAAAGTTATAACATGCTAAAAGTGGCAAAAAGTACATTTAAAGGCTTATATAAATATCTTTTATTCTGATCTACATGTTTCGTACACACAAACACCGACTTTATCAAGATCTATATTATATATAGATTATCAAAAACTTTAGTTTAATGAAATAGTTACTATTTAAAACTATTTAATAATAACTATTTATTACATAATGCATTTTATAGAAGTATTGGCTTCGTGCATTTTTCGCCCTGCGCGGGGTAGAGGCAAATGGAATTTCTTATTTTTTTTTTTACTAGTAAACAACTTTTCAACCTTCGCACCTGGTTTCTTCAACAGTGGATGATATGCAGATATGGCAGAAGTTTAAGAATACCAAATATCGGGGTATTCCATATTTTGCATTGAAGTATTTGTATAATCATTTAATGGTTTTAATAATAATTTTGCATTTTTTATAAAAATAAATAACAGATTAAATAAAGAATAAAAAATAAATAAAAATAACACTATATTTTGATGCAAAGAAAAGGTTACAAAGAAAAAAAGAAACTTTTGTTTGGTTAAAAAATAATAACGATATCAAAAAACAAATCCTCCTTCATCCCCCTAGAGATATTTTACGATACCAAATGCCATAACCCCCTCTGCCTTAAAGTGATAGGGTTGTATATTAGGGTGGAACTAAATAACGAAATTTCGAACTTTATATTCTAATAGTGATTATTTTTTTCCTTTTTAACTCTATTAAAAGAAAATATTTTTCTTTTATTTTTAAAATGATATTTTACCGGTTCCTCAAAGCGTTCCATTAAAAAAAAAAAAAAAAAAAAAAAAAAAGAATAAAAGCCAATAATTGCATGAAAAGTGTTTTAAGCTTATTGTCAAATTTATATTTTGCAAAATTAAATTAATGAAGTGTTAAAGTCCTGTAATAAAGAGAATATTTTACTTTGAGTGCCATGGAAAAGATTTGAATTTTGTAAATGCCAGCGTAGTGGACGTCGGCTTTCATTATCTCTGATTTATTTGGCTGAAGATTCATAACAATTTAGTCCGATTTAGCGTGTATTAACAGTTTCTGCGATTATTTTTCAATAAACAGTCGGTGTCAAATGTGAGAATATCTGCTAACGTGCCTAAATCTATAAAATTGTCGAAGTGTCTTGTATTTCGCGAACCAAATCAATTAACATTAGATAAGGGGGTACCCCCTATAATACCCTCTTTGGCGAACATATGAAGATATTATGAAACATTATTTATGGGTTTAATTTAACTTAAAATCTGCCTCCTGGAATCTGGAACACACTGTTTCCGAAATATCTAAAGCTGTTGCTGATACAATTAAAAATGCATTGTTGAAACCTTCAATTCCAACGGTTTCTGATACACAAATCATAAAAAATGATTAGACTATCGTAAGAAATGTCAAAATTTGAAGAAAAATACTAAGATTAGGAAGAGCAATCCCACATCCAACATAAAATTGCAAAATGTTAGGTAATTGTGTAAAAAACTATTCTTTGTGTAAATGCACTAAATATTATCGTGTATCACAACAAAAACGTCTCTTTCTCAAAGACCAAAGAGAGATGGGGTGATGGCCATAGGATCAATAGATATAAAAACAACAGCAACAACAAAAATGTTCATACGGGCGAACCCGACAACGACTATAGGTGCTACATATTTACATATTTAAGACATTTACCCATAGACCGTAATGTAATGGAATGCTTTTGACTGTCTCTATAAATACAATATGAACGATACATACTTTATTTTCAATACCGAACATGGCATAGTAAATCTCAATAACATAATCTATTACTGAGCAATTCAACTCTATTAATGCAAGTTAGAATTCGGACAGACAAACAAAATTCATAAACACTTTTCAACTATGTTGAAAAGAGTTAAAAACGCACAATAAGTGGAAATTTCACTTTCAGCAATTTGTACCAATCAACGGAAGCACACTTGAATACTACCCTGTACAGTAGGGTGGAACTAAAAAACGAAGCTTCGATTTTTATATTCTAATAGTGATTATTTTTTCCCTTTTTAACTCCATAAAAAGAAAATATTTTTCTTTTAGTTTTAAAATGATATTTTCCGGTTCCTCAAAGCATCTGATTTTCCTTAGAAAACAAATAAAAGGCAATAATTGCACCGAAGAGTGTTTTAAGCTTATTGTTATATTTATATTTTACAAAATTAAAATAATGAAGCGTTACTGCCCTGTAATAAAGAGAATAGTTTGAGTGCCATGGAAAAGATGGTTCCACTTTATTTGACTTTTATAGAAGCCAGCGTAGTGGGCGTCGGCTTTCATTGTCTCTGATTTATTTGGCTGCGACTCATAACAAGTTAGTCCGACTTAGCATATGTTAACAGTTTCTTTGATTATTTTTCCAAAAAACAGTCGGTGTCAAGTGTGATAATGTCTGCTAACGTGCCTAAATCTAGATATTTGTTGACGTGTCTTGTATTTCGCGAACCAAAACAATTAACATTAGACTGTCATCTTTAGCGAACATATGAAGATGTTATAAACATTATTTATGGGTTCAATTTAACTTAAAATCTGACAGCTGGAATCTGGAACACACTGTTTCTGAGATATCTAAAGCTGTTGCTGATACAATTAAAAGTGTATTGTTGATACCTTCAATTCCAATGGATTCTGATACACAAATCATAAAAAATGATTAGAGACTATCGTGAGAAATGTTAAAATTTGAAAAAAAAATATATTAAGATTAGAAAGAATAATCCCACATCCAATATCAAATTGCAAAATGTTAGGTAATCACGCCAAAAACTGTTATTTATGTAAATGCACTAAATATTATCGTGTATCAGATGAAGAACGTCACTTTCTCAAAGACGAAAGAGAGATGGGGTGATGGCAATAGGATCAATGGATATAAAAGCTACAAAAAAAGTGTAGCAAGACTAGAAAAGGAATTATCAAGGAAAGAAAAAGATATTTTAAAATAAAAAAGTGATGTTTTGATTGAGTGACTCGCAAAATGAAGAAAATAATTCGGAAGGAGATAGTTCAATTGGTAGTTCTTCTAAATTTGACAATCAACAAGGTGAAAGAACCGGAGTATTAGCTAGAACTGAAAATATTATTGCAAATGGCACCCTAGAAGATATGGGTATTTCTGATGATAGGATAAAGAAAAGGTAACTGAAAGAAGGACTTAAAAAAAGACAAAGAGAAAAGAAAATGAAGAATTTGAAATAACAAGGAAGACGAAATGAGTTAATTTTAGAAGGTTTGTATTTTGATGGCAGAAAGGATAACACTATGATAACTGAAGCAAAGGGAAAAAAGCATAATGAAAAATCATTAAGGAAGAGCACATGGTCTTAGTTCAAAAACCAGGATCAAAATATATTGCTCATATTTCATTGACATCATCTTATATTAATATAGCCACTGCAATTTTGGTGTACTTTCAAAATAATAATGCGGACATTTCAAGTTTGAAATTTATTGGGTGAAACAGAAACGCCGTCAAAGCAGGACGCAAATCAGGAGTTGTCAAAACATTGGAAGCAAGACTGTGCAAACTTTACAATGGATAATTTGCTTATTACATGCAAATGAAGTTTTTCTTTAGATACTTATTTCAACACCTTGCTGGAAAAACTACGGCTAGTAAAGGATTTTATGGACTTATAGGAAAGAAACTTGAAAAAATGCGAACATATTGAAATTATAGACTATAAAAAAAATGGATCATGTCTTGACGGAATGATCGGATGAATAACTTTTAAAAAAAGTACAAACAGGGGAAACACCTGAATTTAAGATTTTCCTTATTATACTCAACAGTGGAAACGTGGGTCAAAATTGTCTCACGAGCTGCGCCAACCGTCTTTTGATATTAAGCAAGAGATGGCTTTATCTTGGGAAATTGAATTCCCGCAATGTAATGACAAGTTTGCCGAAGAAAAATTAAAAGCCAGTAGGTTGAATATCCAATTGAATAATTCCATAACAAAGAGATGTAAGAAGGTTGGAAGTCGATATTTAGCTGCCTCCTTGTGGTGACTTCTGGGTAGTATTTGTTTAATATAAGCAGATATGAGCTAACAGCACTCTAAGTTACTTTATACTGAAATTTTAAAAATTTTACGTCCTTGAGGAACCGGAAAACAAATTAATTTAAAAAACTTTTTCAGCCAATAGTTTAGACACCCAAAAAGGGAAAATGTTTTCACTATTGCACATTAAAATGAAAAAGTTTTTTTTTTACTTTATACTTAAGTTCCACCCTATGCACAGCCCCCAGAGTTCAGAATTGCACATTGTAAAGTTAAGTAATTAGGATGGATACAGTTGTAAAGAGTATCTCATATTATTAGACGCATTACAATTATATGAAAGGTAATTCATTAGCAATTTAGAAATTTTTACTTTTTTCCAGTAATAATCTTAAAAGAAATATTTTCCTTATTCGAAATTCGACATGCCTACATATATAACTACTACAAATAAAAAAAAGCTTCAATTTTACTTTGATACATAAAGTTTATCAATATTTGTTTATTTTTATATCATTAATTCCTTGCAGGTTAATTTATATAAAAAATTAAATCAAAACTTAGAATAAATAAATGTAAAATTAAATAAAATATGGAATTTTGAAAAATATATATAAAAAAGAAAATAGAAACATTTTACCTCTTTTAAGTGTAATCATTTAAGAGAGTATCAAGTTTTAAAATGCATTTTTTAAATTCTTAAGCAGCAAATGAAACTTTAACATAAAGTTTTAAATAACCGAAAAAAGAATCTCTCTTATAATACTCACTCATTAACAATAAATTAGGCTTAAAATTTAGACGCAGTATAACAAATATATTTTTATTGTTTAGAAAAGTATTTCCATTTATTGAAATATATACTTAGAAAAATCTTCATATTCTTCAAACGAGAAAAAATGTTAAATCACTGGTTAGCTACTTAAAAGTAGCTCTCTAGCTTAATAAAATGATTTAACGAGAACTATATTAAGAGTTTCCGTATTATTGATTTTGCATTGAGAAATAATTAACCTTTCTTCTGTTTGTATTGCTATAAAAGAAAATGAGCACAAGTAGTTGCACCATAATTTGAATTTTTTTCTTTTTCCACTTCTTTTAAAGATGTTCTGACAATAAATTTAATGTTTTAGTTATCATAACACCTTTAACGGTAAAATAAAAGTACATATTTAAGTGCACAAATTGCATTAAGCGATTCAAACAACATAATATAACAGTAATATATAATCCAGTCATTAATGAAATCTAGAAATTATTCCGAGTCAAAAGCTATACACTATGCATTAATTACCCAGACTTGTTAGCACTTCTACCCTTCCTACAAGACAGTTAGCTGTAAAATGTGTCAATAGGGGCAAATGTGCTCCAAAGGAACATAACGGGCGGGAAATTAATGAAAATGACTCACCTAAAAAAACAAACCATGGTTTATAAGCTATAATTTTCAGAATTCAATGTCATTGGTTAGCTATTTAAAAGTAGCTCTCTATCTGGCTAAAATGATTAAAGGAGAAATATATTAAGAATTTCCATATTATTGATTTTGCAGTGAGAAATAATTAACTTTTCTTCTGTTTGTATTGCTATAAAAGAAAATGACTGCAAGTAGTTACTCTCATAATTTGAATTTTTTTTCTTTTTCCATTTATTTTAAAGATCTTATTACATTAAAATTAATGTTTTAGGTATCATAAATTCTTTAACAGTAAAACAAAAGTACATATTTAAGTGCACAAATTGCATTAAGAGATTCAAACAGCATAATATAACAGTATTATATAATCCAGTCATTAATGAAATCTAGAAAATATTCCGAGTCAAAAGCTATACACTATGCATTAATTACCCAGACTTGTTAGCACTTCTACCCTTCCTATAAGACAATTATCTGTAAAATGTGTCGATAGGGGCAAATGTGCTCCAAAGGAATATAAAGGACAGGAAATTAATGAAAATGACTCACCTAAAGAAACAAACCATGGTTTATAGGCTATAATTTTCTGAATTCAAAGTCATGGGTTAGCTATTTAAAAGTAGCTCTCTATCTGGCTAAAATGATTAAAGAGAAATATATTAAGAGTTTCCATATTATTGATTTTGCAATGAGAAATAATTACATTTTCTTCTGTTTGTATTGCTATAAAAGAAAATGAGTGCAAGTAGTTACTCTCATAATTTGATTTTTTTTTCTTTTTCCATTTATTTTAAAGATCTTATTACATTAAATTTAATGTTTTAGTTATCATAAATTCTTTAACAGTAAAACAAAAGTGCATATTTAAGTGCACAGATTGAAATTAAGAGATTCAAATATAATATAAAAGTAATATGTAATCTATTCATTAATAAAATCTAGAAATTATTCCGAAACAAAAGCTATGCATTATTCATTAATTACCCAAAAATGTTAATATTTTTGTCCTTTCCACAAAGCAATTAACTGTAAAATTTGTCAGTAGGTGCAAATGTGCTCAAAAGAAATACAAGGGACAGGAAATTAATAAAAATGACTTAAATATATTTTTAAAAAAATCACAGTTTATTTGCCATTTGCAAATGCTAAAATTTTCAGAGTTCAAAGTCCCATCTATATGACAATGATCCTCATATCCCCCAATTATTTTCCTTGTACCTCTTACTCGTAATGCAATTAGTTAATAAACAAAATTTCAATCATCTATCAAATCGGTGTGTTTTAATACATAATCGCAAATTTTCTTGTATGGATAGCAAGGATAAATTTCTCTCATATTTTCTTTCGTCACGGGCTCTGCTACTTCCAGACAAGTTATTGCTAGAAACAATCTCTAGACAAACCTTGCGCACATTGCTTCTGGTGTTAAATTTACGGAGAGGAATGTTATCTTGGTAATGGTAAAAAAAAAATTATAGCAACACATGAAAAAACGTAGAACGACTTGTTAAACATGGATGGTCATTTGAACGCTTGTTTTCACTTTTACTTTCCATTATAGATCTTAGCTGCATTTCATGCTAATTCCGTTGCAAACGAAAAAGACAGGCTACCGCAAGTGCTTTACGCGTATCTTTTCTTATAGATCACTGGAGTCACATGATGCTCGAATGCACCAATGCAGTTGTACGAAAAGAGTATCACGTCACTCAAGCGGACTGTAAAAAGACTCGTAGAATGCACCACGGTAGCCTGTCTTTTTCGTTACCCTCGGCTAATTCTGAGTGACGATTCTAGGCCGAGATCGAGATGAATTTCAAAAACACAAAAAAATCACAGAACGTTATTCCGTTGTGCTGCGCATTATCTACGCATCATAATGGGTAAACTAACTAAAAATGTCAGAGAATATGCCTATATTTTGACAATATATATTTTTAAATAATTTAATATTTTTTATCCATAGTGGTGAAATTTAACAAAACTCCGGCCAAAAAATTACGCTGCTTATAAGTTGAACATTGAAGAATTGTATATCAATATTTTTAATGTATGTTTAACTCATCTTTATTGTGTGAAAATATTTATTAATGTTTATTTTAAGTTTATGAAACCCTATATGCTTTCTCATATATACTCTCTAACACCGTTTTTAAATGGAAATGTATAGAAAAGGTACGACAAATGCGAGAAAACTAAGATTGAGTAACTTATGAAAATAAAATTGTTATTGTTAAGTCCATATTTTTATATTTATTCAATTTTTTTCATCGTGTGAGCAATATGCTGGGTCTATTTTTTTAAGTAATTAGATTTTGAATCTATGTGTGCTTTTGGGGATTTTTATAATTTTAAAAGTTTTCGTCTTATAAAGTCACGTTTCCGCTACATCGCGCAAAATTGTTGGAACATTCCTCTACTGTTTTCATTTGAGGAACGAAAAACGTTGGGATTATCTGCGGCCAGGCGCAAATTTGGCAGTTAGCAGAGTTTGATTAAATTAATGCCCACTGTCCGACAACTCGTATGGCTTTAATTTTTTTTTATTTTTATGTGTCCCAGGTTCGAGAGTCAAATGTTGTTAAATAAACAAGTCCTAGAAACACTGAAGATGAAACAATAATTTATTAATAAATCAAAACGGTAAAGGCATCAACAAAATGCCTGAAATTTTTGTTTCTCTTTATGCAATATATTAACATTAATGAATGCGCATAAATAAATTTGTGTAGATTGTAATTTCAACATCATAGAAAGATTAGGATACCAAGGATGTCTAACTTTGATTCGTTTACTTAATTGCACTTACTCAATTTAATTGGCTGCCAGAATTACTGATAAAACGTTTCCTTTCACCTCTTAATTTCCTCAGTCAGAAGCATCATCAGCAATAGTATTATTCCATTTGTTTTTTATCCACCACTCTAAAGATATCTGTAACTATCACCGAGCAGATGCTCATGAGCAAACGCATATTCTATTCGAGACGGAGAAAACAAAATTTTCCCTTTTTAAAGAAAAGGGCTGTTCCTTCTCCAAGCTTTAAATTCCATCTCCCTTAACTTTTCTTCTCATTCCTTCCTTAATTTTTCTCTCTGTCTATTAATCCTACCTAGAAATCATCTACTCCTATAAAAGGGGCGACTTCTTTCTGTATTTTGCAGAACTATTTGCTGCTGGATCCAATGATGCTTGCATAACATTATAATTTTTCTAGCAACGCTTAAACTTCGGTGGCCTGAAATTTACCCCTTAATATCTTAATCTATTTTTATAACGTAATCTGAAACCCGTGTTACTAAAATGCGACATTGTTATAGCTTACTTGCTAATCTCACTAATAAATTTACAGACATACAAATCCCTCAGAGGACATGTTTATGGCTATCCATATCTCCAGCGATGAAAGTTCAATGTGCAAAAACTCCTATCCCTTTTTTTAAAATTCTATATATGCTGGCTTAACACAGAGATACGTTTATTGCTTAAACGAACATTCCTTACGCGACCTCACACGATACTTGCATGCTCTCAAAGGATCCACGGTGGTCCAATTTTCATGTTCTGTTTTTGTCTATCTTTCTTTCCCTTACCGAACACGTGTAATTTGGCGGGATTATACCACGTAGTAAACGTGCTTCGACACCAACCTAACTTTTCTTTTTTGAAAAAGAAGGCACTTTTTTTTTTCAAAATAACTAAAATTTTGGATTGTTTACATTTAAAATGTACAAAATTAATAAAAATGAATGGGATTGAAAATTAAGAACACCCTCGATAAACACTGAAAACCGCTTTGTCAATGAATTACAAAAAAGCCACTTCGACGTTGCAACAAACCACAACGGACACGAAGGCCAGGAAAATAATTAAAATGTTTCACCTAAAAAGATAAATCTCGACTTATTCGTCAATTTGCAAGTGCTGAAATTTTCAGAATTCAAAGTTCCCTTTATATACAAATGGACGTCATAATCCATCAGAATTGTGTCGAGAACACCAACATCTTCCAGCAATTTCTTAATAAACAATATTTCAATTGATTTCGGTGTGTATTAATCCTATATATATTTCGTACGAAAAGCTTAGCAGTGTTTTATTGAATTAAAACCTATGTAAAAAAAATGCCCTGCACCAATATAACCTTTTTTTCAGGTACTTAAAAAAAAAAAAAAAAAAAAAAAAAAAAAAAAAAAAAAAAAAAAACTAAAATTTGAGCCTTTGTAAATAAAAATTAAATCAACAAAACTGACTGTGAATGGAAATTACAAAACGATTCGATAAACACAGAAAACCGCTTTGTCAGTCTGTTAAAAGAAAAAGCCACTTCATAGCATAATAGATGTAAATTTCCAACTGGGCGGAAAATGTCCGAACCAGGATTCGACCAAGGGATCTCCTGGCTGAAGCCGCCAGTGCTCTACCATCATTAAGGTTAGCTGGGTGAAAAATTCCGTCAGATTCGTCCGGGATACCTCAGATGGTAGAGCACTGGCGACTTCAACCAGGAGATCCCTGGTTCGAATCCTGGTCCGGACATTTTTCGCCCAGTTGGAAATTTACATCTATTATGATTTATTTACCAATTAGAATAATTGTGTTAAAATTAATCTAGTGTAATTACGCATCCAGCGATTTCTGGAGTTCCGTTACCTGAGATTTATTCTGTTGAGCTGAACCAGGTTTCAGACCAGATGCCATAATCATTAAGGTTAACTGGGTGAAAAGTTCCACCAGATTCGTCCGGGATAGCTCAGATGGTAGAGCACTGGCGGCTTCAGCCAGGAAATCCCTGGTTCGAATCCTGGTTCGTACATTTTTCGCCCAGTTGGAAATTTAAAACTATTATGATTTATTTACCAATTAGAATAATTGTGTTAAAATTAATGTAATGCACTTCATAACAGTCATGCCACCAAGCTCACATTCGCCGCCATCGTCGTCCGATGTATTAAACGGTGTCAAGTATTAACAATGTATTAAACATCGTCGTTATATATTTACGCGCAAATCTCAAAGAGAAAAAAAAACTTTAAAATGATTCAATTATTGCATTCGAAACAAATTTGAGGCGAAAACTACATAATATATTAAAACTATACATTTTAAACTTTGGGAATCACATGGTGCAAAAGTAGCGCAGATAACAATATTTGGTTCTTTTCGGTTAGCCGGGTGCCAGTGTTATATATACACATATATGTACATATATATATATATATATATATATATGAACACACACACACACACACATATATATATATATATATATATATATACATATGTATATATATATGTATTGTACATATATGTGTACATATATGTATATATAACACTGGCATCCGGCTAACCGAAAAGTACCCATTTTTTTTTTTTTTTTTTTTAATATTTCCTCACTTGATGCAGAATAAATTTAGGTAAATGCCTGCGCAAAATATCTTCGATTTATTTTCTACGAAATATTATTCGATAAATATTACAAAATCAGTATATAACTTATTAAATAATATAAACAATTTACATTTTCAAATAAAATGAAAATATGCATGATGGTGCATTAAAATATAGATAATAATTAGAAACTGTTACCTAAAATGTTTAAAATCGATCAAATCATAAAACATAAGCGTAAATTTTCAGAACATAGTGAATTTCCGTAGTTCTAAAAATTATTCCCAAACAGAAGTTTTTTTTTTTCTTTTATCCCCGAACCCAAAAGAAGAATATTGTTTATAGCCTCGTTATAAAAATATGAGACGCAGCCACATTTTAAACCCAACGATTTTATAAATGCGGATTTTCAAATGTTTAACGGATTATATTTATCAATTCCAAAAGTAACTTTCAGCTGTCGCGACAGCAGTTGATGAGGCCATAGTAATCGAAAAATGCCCCATTCAAACCGATGACAACATGATTACAGAAAGTAGTCGTTGTTCATCATTATCAAATTATCCTTATTTTTTAGAACAAGGCCTTTTTTAAAGTCTGAAAGGGAGTTGGCGGGCATAGCTCGCAGGGGGTAGAGCCCCGTAGTATATAAGGAATCTATTTTTAGCTTATGTTGGATTCTTGTACAGAAATCGACTATGCTTTTTGCTTATATTGGCGTTTCATGTACCCCTGATGAAATGAAATGCTATATAAGCTTCCGGCTCCATCCTTCCTTCCACTTGATCTATTCTCTGTTTACAATATGTCTTTTAAGAGTTCTACATTTTTTGGCTGGTTTCTTGTTTCATAAGTCTTTAATAATTTTTTTTTCAAAATTATTTTGGTGGTTTTTCATATGTAAATATGGATTAATCGTATGCAATGTGCTGGCTAATTGGTGGATTTTGCTTAATTAATATTACATGTATAGGGATCCATTTGTATTTTGTATAATGTTACAGTTATAATTTGCTGCTAAATTTATTAAATTAATTATTGTAAAAGGAATTGATGATGATTTGTAATTATATTATGGCTATATATATATATATATATATATATATATATATAAACATGGTGTTCAAGCTGTTACAAGTATACAGAGAATAGGAATGATCACATTGGTTTATATTATTATTATATTATTATTATTTATTTTATATTAATATTATTCTTCTTATTATTATTAACAGATATCAGAATTTTAAAATACAAAATGATAATCGGCTCATCATGCACATTTTCCAATATAAAACTGTCTTACGACAGCTTTAAAAATAGAAATGTATTGAACACGTTAATTAAAAAAAAACTACATTATCAATTTCGGTTAATCGTCTTTTACAATTTGTATAATCTTGTTAGAAATGTAAATACCACAACCATTAATCTCATGTTAAAATTAATGTAACCGCAAAATGATGTTAACATTATCTTTTTATACAATTTTTGTCGACAATTTTATAAAATTATTTTTTTTTTTTTTGTAAAAAAAAACTTTTATCATTTTGTAAAGTTTTTCTTCTCACACAAAACTCTTCTTTGTTAAAAATTTCTAAAAGGTTCATTGTCAGGAAAAATTTCCATGTCATATCTTTTTTTAAATATCAGTAGATAAACTTTATCAAATGATGGAATTGATCCCGATGTAAATTGAAAGATGACAGAATATGAATTCTTTTTTCAAATTTCTGAGCAGTATTTTTTAACAACTCTTTGTTTAATTTTTCTAAAATAATTTTCCTTTAAAATTAAAGATAAGAAGTATTTTTTAATAAGTTCATAGAATTTTTATTTCGTTAATGTTCTGTCAAATAACGGCATTTTTTTCCAACAGAATATTTATATCGATTTTTAAACCCCTTTCATTCAAATAATCTTTTTTATATAAATAGTATAAAATTGTGTTAAAAATTATGTCAATCAATTATTGTCATTAAACTAAAGTTATAACATACTAAAAGTGAAAAAAGTATCTTTAAATGTTTATAAACACCTTTTACTAAACAGATATACATGTTTTGTACGCACAATCGGCGACTTTATCAAGATCAATATTGATAAACAATTTCCGCAAAATTTTAGAAAATGAACTTGGTAAACAAATATCAGAAGATCACAGGTATAGGGAAAGCTAGGGTAATGATGCTCAGCGGGCAATCTCGCTCACCCAAATACCTCTAAACAGAATAGAATTAAAAACGTACGATCGGTACTGGCACCTAGCGAACTTCATCCTAAGTTCCCAGTAAGGATATAGTGCCCATCGGGAGGAAAGTATTTTTGTGTCGTCACGTTATTAGCTTGAAGTTGTTTTAGAATAAAATTCTATAATATCTAAATTGAAGGTAAATGTACACTCTTATTTTCAAATGTTATTTTCTCATTATTTCTGATATATATATACATTTCATTCATTCTTTTATTTATTTTTATTGTGCTTTGTTACGCCAACTATAAATAATTCCAACTTAAACGTTGTATTCAAATTTTGATCGCAATTACCCTACCATGTCGGGCATTACCGCTGAATCCATTGTTAATTAAATAAAATGATTAAAAAAATTCTAAAACTTTTATGCAGATTAGTTGATTGCAAACTCTTCTTTATGCTTTGGAGTTATACTTCATTAATAAAATATTGATTTTTGTGTACATTTGACTAGCTATTCATCTTTTCCCTTAAGTGAGCGCCATTCCCCTACTTTTCCCTAAAAGAAAGCAGGTGCTCTAATAAAAATATTCATCTGTAAACAAGAATTATTTTATCCTATTGTTATATTGTTATTATTATTAATATTAATATATATACTTTACAATATTTTCCTGACTTCTTTGAAAGATTGAAATATAGACTTAATGAATTCAATATTTCTCTTATTGCAAAACCTCCCATAAAATTAAAGAACGTAGTCTGTAAGAAAATATATTCAATAGAACAAGATCAATTGTCAAATGCATATGAAATACCTATCCTTAAAGATGATGGACCATTAAACTAACAGGAATGACAAACAAAAAGTTTAAAACGAGGATAAAAGAACATATGGCAGATATAAAATACAACAAGAGAACTACAGCTTTAACCACACTACATAAAAAAGACCCCTTTTACAGATTGATTTTAAAAGTAGTAGAATGATTTATCCATCATGATTTTATTTCCCATCCGTTATGCGAGAATCAATAGAAATCTCCTTTTTTCAGCGCGAATATATACAACGATTCAGCCTTCATGGAGCTACCTAAAATTTGGAAATAGATGCTCTGTAGGATAAGAAAAAATAGTATAAAGGAATTCACGTTCCCAAATATACATTTTTATTATTGCCTCCTTTTTACCTAGAATTTGGAAAGAGATGCTTTACAAAATAATAATAATAATAATAGGTTAAAATAATTCACGTTCACAGATAACCATTTTTATTAGAGCAGCTGCTTTCATCATACCTGCGATCTTGTGATTTTTTACTATCAAGTTCGTTTTTAAAATTTTTGCGAACATACTTTGTTAATCAATATTGATCTTGATAAAGCCACCGATTGTGTATACGAAATAATATGTAGATCATTTTATTAAAATGTATTTATAAGTCTTTACATGTACCTTTTTCGTTTTTTGGATGTTATAACTTTAGTTTAATAAGTAGTACATTTAAAAAAAGAAAATTTTAAAAACTGAAAGGGTCGAATGAATTCTACTCGATAAAATCATTTATTGAAAACAGAACAAATTACATCTAAATATAACTGATAAACCTAAAAATATTTGTCATCCATCTATAATTACAGAATTTCAGTTTAGAAATTACTTTTTATCGGGAACTAAAGGGTTCACTAACATTTACATCAAAATTTATAACTGTACTAGCTAACGTAGCAAACCAATGTGTTGCACTTTTATTGAATGAGATCTGTGGATTTTTATAGAGAAAAAGAAATTTAATTTAATTCTACACTTAGAAAATATTTATAACTTTAATTTTATTAAATTTCTTATTATAAAGAAGAAATTATGTTTAAACTTGGAACTGGAAATTACGAAATTTATATTGTGGGAGTTACGTAATTTCAATGAAGTTATACACTGTAAAAAAAAAAAAAAATGTACTGGCAGTCCAGACGCCAGTACTATTTCCGTACTTTAACGGAAAAAAAAATTCCGTAAATTCCAGAAAATTTTGAGTTTTTTCACAAAAATTTTCCGTTTTTATTTTTCCCCCTCATTTAAAACTTTTTTTTTTTTGTTTCAAAGACAAAAAAAAAAAAAAAAAAACAACAAAGAAAAAACAATTAACTTTTCGAGAAACTTACATCTGTATGAATTTCAAATTTTACGAACACGTGTATCAAGGTCAGCGTATTTCTATTTAATACAAATAACAGTAATGAAAGAATACTCACCTATGCTGGGTTCGAACTAGGGACCTGTCCTATTCCAGATTAGCGCTCTTATTCACTATGCCACGGGAACACGAGTTGCGTTTTCAAATATCGTTACTTATTTCAGATGCTTTTTATGAAGTAAGGCCAAGATGTTAAACAAGGAACGTATTTTCGTGGAGATAATATTTTTCAATTGAGTGTACACTCTGAATGTTTCCATAATTTTGAATATTCAGCTTTTTAATTTCATGTTTTATAAATGAAAAATTTTAGTCTTTAAAATATTACATGCATGAAAGAATGTATTACAAGTAATAATTGCTTTTTTTGCAAGATTTAAAAAAAAATGTAATATTATATTTATTTATTTATTCATTTATTTTTGCAAGAACACCAACACATTTTTTTCAAACATTTCACAAATTATTTTTGCATTTTTATACATTTTTTCAAATTATTTGTGTGATGATCAAATAGAGGATATTACTACATGGTACTAAAAGAAATTTCCTTTATTGCTTATTATAACTTACATAAACGTCAATTTTATAATAATTTCGTTATTATATTTCAGATATGTTTTAAGTTTTATGTGCGAATCTGTTCAAGTGAATAGATTAAAAAATATTAAAATTAAAAATAGATTCTTTCATTTTTTTTAAAAATAATAATAAAATAATAATAAGTGAAACATTATTTTAAAACCATTATGAAAAATAAACTGCAACACTTCCTATTCAACTGTCTCAAACTTAAAAAGAATTAATAAGATTTTTTTTTTTTAATATTGTAGAAAGTTTAAAAAAAATCAATTTTAAAGCTTTTTATTAAAAAAAAAAAAAAAAAGAAAGAAAGAAAAATACTATAGCATTAAAATACGATATAGTTTAAATGTAGATGTATAGATGGCGCCATAACTGTTATCTGTTTTACTTGACAACCCACATGAAACCAACCCCATTGGGAAATCATTGAATATATTTTCAACATAGAGCCACTTTTAGCCAATATTGAAGTTTCATTGAAAATAATATCACTGCAAGACAAGTAGTCCAGGGGAAATGTACCAAAAAAAGGGAGTTACCTTGCAAAAGGTCGGGTAAAAGATTTTTTTTCTGATTTGTTTATAATGATGCCAACATGAAAAAAAACAAGTTTTCTAACAAAATTTCTTAAGGCTAAATTTTCTGTGGCCGAAAATCAACAAAATTTTGGGACATTTTTTGATTTTTTGGAGATATCTCGAGACTCGTTACCGTAGCACATTATTTGTTAATTACAATATTAAAGAGGATACAATTCTCTACAACTTTCGTATTTACAACTTTTTTATACACTTAATAGCAAGAGCAGTACGCTATTTCAAAAATGGGACAATTCTTTCAATTCTCTTAAAAACCGTGAAAAACGCAGTTCTGCCCCGATTATTCAAATGTTTCCCACGGATTTAATTGTATATGTCAACTTCTATATATTAGTAGCAGTAAAGTATGTGTTTCAGGGCTAAAACTAGCCTTTTTTGAACCCGTGCCGAACAAGGATTTTCGCTCCCCCTCCTCTCTCCCCCGTCTTTTAAAAAGAAAATTTACCACGGGAATTTTAATAAATTTCTAATAGCCGGATTTTGAAAATTTTAAGTATGTAAGCATTAAATAAGCAATGCTGAACTACGTAATCATCTTTGCCAAATATTGATTCATTAAAACCTTGAAAACCGTACCGAAAGGAACCGAAATATATTTTGCTTTAAACAGGTTTCCATCTTAGCAGGTATAATTGTTCATATTCTTTCTCTTGAAAAAATATATACTTTTCTTTAAAGACCAAATTCAGTATATACAGATTTCAGTTTCAAAGATTTTACGGTAGTTGTGATACTGAGGCGTTTAAAGTCACAGTTATAGGAATTATAGGATTAAATTAGTCACATGAAGACATTCGCAAGGTAACATTAAACCTACGGGAACGATCTTGACAAATATCTCGCTCGCATTTTGTTACTTTTAAATAATTTTTTTTTCATGGTATGCCTGAGGATAACTAATGCTGTGCTTTTGTACTTTTTCGGGTTTGGTTGCTTTTTTTTTTTTTTTTTTTTTTTTTTTGATATATTCGGACACTTTCATTTTTGGAAAAATGTTTGGAACCCGTTCTGAAATTTAAAGTATTCTGTTTGAGCTTTAAAGCAATTAATAGATAACCTTAAAGTTTTACATATTTTTGCATGCTAAAAGGATATAATCTCTTGTAGTATTTATTGATATAAGTGGAAAAAAATTGACAATATATTTTAAAACTAATATTTTAATTTTTTTTTTTTATATAAAACTAGTGATCTCAAATATTTTATTAACAGAATTTATAAATTTTACAAGATATAAACGCATAACATTAGTTAGTGAAATAATCTGGTGTCCTTTTTATTGTAGCTATTTTATAAGGTAAAAGTATTTCTTTCATAAAAGATATTTATCTGTTGAGTCCCCCCCCCCTTTTTATATGGAACTACAATTCAATGTTTGATATCTTAAAACATTAAAACATATGTTATCAATAATTGATAAACAAAATATACCATTGTAGTGGGGAATAAAATATGTTTTTTGCAAATTTTCATACCTGGGTGACTTTCAAAAAAAGTCTCATGTTTTCCTGTCCTTTCACATTTGCACAGAAAAATAGTTAAATATCATAATTTTAATTATTGCATTTTAACTATCCTGTTTTTTAATGATAATTTACAGATATATTATTATTTATAAAAGATTTAAAAAAAAGAAATATGTTCTTTTGTAGTCAAAATAGTATTACCGTAGGTTGTCCCAACAAGCAATTTATTAGATAAAGATTTGACAAAGTTCTATTTAAAACAGATGGTTATACATTTTTTATACATTTTTATTTATTAAGATGCTACTAATTAAAAAAATATTTATTTTCCTTAATTAAACTTATCTATAATTCTTAATAATTTTTTTAAACCGTGTCCCAAGAAAGAGTGTCATTCCCATGCTTCTGACAAAAAGTTCCTCCGGATTGATTTTAGAGGACAGCACATGCTTTTTATCAAGGCAAAAGTACTCCTTAAAAGTCAGTTTGTTATCAGGTTTAGGTGAATAGAGTAAATAGCTTTATAGTTTCAATAAAACAAGCAAAGTTTTTGAATGTTTTGGTGAGTATTCTTTTGTAATTCATTACCGTACCCAATTCTAATTGATAATTAAATGAACTTTTATTTCTTAATCTGCTTTCATCATATGAGAAATAGAAAGACATTGTATGGGCCAGAAGATATAATGGCTGCCATTTATGCCTGAGGAAAAATAAAAATATTTTGCTTAATTTGTCATTACCATGCTCACTTATGTCATTATACCAAGTGCATTAAAATTAAAAAAATAGTTCAAATGTTAAATTAGTAATTTGGTCTCTGCTGATGCTTGTATATTAATGTTCATGAGGTAAGGCAATTATTTAAAAGCAATTAAAACTTTCTGATTATTTCTAAAAATTTGATTTTGTTATTCCAAAACATGGACAGAATTTGAAAATGACCCATCTATTCCATTGATACCTGGAAAAATATGTATGCATTATAAAAATTATTAAAATTATAAAATTTATTAAAATTTAGCAAGAAATCTTTTTTAGTTGAAACTATCGTGCCAATAAGTTACAACAGATTGAAAAATTCTTTTAAACAATGCTTTGAAGTTAACATTGTATACACTTAAAGTTACTGTCTAAATATGAAAATTGTCTCATTCATCTACACTCTGCCCTACTTTTAAAATTATATAAATTTATTGCATATAAAATGTCTGTTGAGATGAAAATAAAGACGTGAGTGTACAAATAATAGATAATTTACTGCTACCAATTTTCAGAAGTCGACATACACAATTAAATCTGCGGGGAACATTTGAATAATAGCAGCAAAACTACGTTTTTCACGGTTTTTAAGAAAATTGAAAAAATTGTCCCATTTTTGAAATAGCGTACTGCGCTTGCTATTGAGTGTATAAAAAAGTTGTAAGTATGAAAGTTGTAGAGAATGTTATCGTCTTTAATATTGTAATTGACAAATAATATGCTACGGCAACAAGTCTCGAGATATTTCCAAAAAATCAAAAAATTTCCCAAAATTTTGTTGTTTTTCGGCCACAGAAAATTTAGCCTTAAGAAATTTTGTTAGAAAACTTGGTTTTTCCATGTTGGCATCATTATAAACAATTTAGAAAAAAAAAATCTTTTACCCGACCTTTTGCAAGGTAAAATGTACATTTCCCCTGGACTAAAGTACGTACAACATTTATTTATTTCGCTTTCCAAACATGTCAATTATCTCTGAACATCATTTACGGAATTTGTGCTGCTTTGAAAGCAATGCGGAAATATTCCGTAAAATTTATGGAAAACTATCGGATTTATACGGAATTATAATTTTATAATGTCAATTACGGAAATTGTACTGTTTTCTTAGAAAAATGAAACTATTCCGTAAAATTTTAAAGAAAAATTTGTCTATATTGACGGATTTTTTTTTACAGTGTAGTACGATGTCTTTATAAGAAAATGTCTACATAAGGGAAATAAAATTCCATTGGGCGAGAGGATTTTGTATAGAAATTTGAACATCTTGCCATTAATGCCCAGCTATAATGGTTGTTTACTTGTGTAACTCGTCTAAGCAAATTCTTTCAGCCGAGTAACGTCAATTTATGTAGAGCGTGTTCCTATACTTAGGAAAAAAATTGTAATCCGGGTAAATGTCCTGTATGTATGTTTAGACATCACGCTCAAAACTGCATGTTCTGTCAGAGACCATTAATTTACGTTTGAAACAAATGCGGAAAGTATTATTTCATATGGATCGATAATATTAAAATCTTTCCGTTTTTCGATAATAATTTTGAAGTACGAGTAAATCATATGAATATTCTTTTCATTACATTTTTTAAAAGGCGGATGTAAACTAAAAGTAATTAAACCGATTTATTTAGACAAAATAAAAATAAAGATATTTCTTCATTATTTCGGATAACGGACCCTTGCCTTTCTTTTCCATTTCTTCTTTTTTTTTTTTTTTTTTTTTTTTTTTTTTTTTTTTTTTACAAAAACTCAGTTATTTAGTTGTCATCTTTAGAGAAACGTCATAAAAAGTTACAAAAATATTAATATATCGAAAACTAAATCAAATTTTTAAATTGCGTAAGCTTATATGACACCCTCAGATCCATGCGGATAACTGGTGTTGATTTCTTCATGCTGCGTTGCATATTCTAGGAAGAGGAGTTATGGAATACAAACCGATAGGTATAATAGATTCAATCGAAACGAATAATTATCGAGAGAGAGAGAAAAAAATAAGAGAAGAAAACCTCTCACTTGTTAAACTGCTTTTAATATTTAATGATTATTTTACCTAACTAAAGATTGCTTATATTTGTTAATTCTGTGCAGTCTTTCAGCTCTTTCATGCCCCCATAACAAATAAAGAATCACGAATTTTGTACCATTGGCCTATGACTTGCGGTTTTCTTGAATTTATAAAAAGTCTCAATACTAACTGTGTATGTGTTTGTAAATCTGCGTGGTATACAATGCGTGAGGAAATATAGACACAAAAGAGAAAAAAAAACACAAAAACACACACACACACACAAAAAGAATCATTTAAATATTCCATCAAATAACTCATACCGTTGTTATATTTATATATCAATTTTGTAAATTTAAACATTTTTTCAATGAACGCAAAGTTCTTTCATACTGTAGTACTAATGTTTTTTTTTTTAATCTTTAACAACAATTTTAAAAATTAAGAGCAAAAAAAAATAATTGACATGCAATATACCTTGCATTATACAATAACTAAAATTCAATGAAAACTATAGTTACATTTTGTGCAAAGTATTAACTTGAAAAGATGGTATTATTCTACTGGTTTTCTAATAAAACCTATTTAAAGACATAAAATAAAAAAAATCATTAAGGAAAATATGTATAATTTATGCTTTAAAAGCTGTTTACTGAGTTACTGAGTTTCTACTTTGTCATTGTAAAATGTTTAAATCTAAATTTTAATATACATCATATCACTTACTATATATTTAATTTTTAATAGAAAAAAGTCTTTATATTATTTTGATTAAAAACTGGACATAAAGTTTAAATATAATACAGTGGACTCGCGATTTAACAACCTTTACAAGACCTCGGCAAATAGGACGTTAAATCGAATGGTCGTTAAATCAAAAGTTGCTACTATTAATTGATTTTAATGCAGTTGATACCTAATACTCAATGCATAACATTCTAATATAATAATAACTACTTATTTATACAATTAAAAAAAATCGTATTTTGTCTAAATTTTTAAAATTAAAAAATGCTTAAAAATTATGAAATAATTTTGTAAGAGTTAATTTAAACATTTTACAAAATTAAAAAATGACTTACATTAACTAATTAACATTTTTAAAAATTAAAGATCTTTCCGCTAGCATCTTCCAAAAAAGAGCAGTTTCAGCAGTGTTAAATATGTCGACTCCATTGTATTCATTTAAAAGTTTTTTTAGAGTTGTGTCTCTCCACTGACTCGCATAATTTCAAGATTTACAGCAAAACATTCCCCGCACAGCTGTTTGGAAATTAAGCCATTTCCCGTCTTGAAATTTTACAGACATCCATCTGAGGCTTTGAAATTTACATTTACATTCAATTTCTCAGCAAATGTTTGAACATTAGACTTTAACACATTCGATTGGAATATTCGTTGATCTCATATTCTTCAAGGGAGGAGGGGGGTAGTTAACCAACATCTCAAAGGGGCACAGTAAGGAAGCGTTTGGTTAGATGATTTTCTTTAGATTTCGAAAAAAAGTTGAATACAATGCGAAGTTTGTTCATATTCTCGGGAAGGTCGCTAAATCAAGATGCGGATAATTTGAAGGTTGTTAAAACGAGAGAGGAAAAACACTGTAAGTATTGGAAAACGGTCGGGACCTCATCCAATGGTCGTTAAATCGCGAAAGATCAATAAATCGATGGTCGTAAAATCGAGAATCTACTATAGTAGAGTTTCATAGCTTCACAAATAGATACAGAGAAAGATAAAAATTTAGAATTGTACCAGTAAACCAGTGCAAGGCTTTTGCACTGCAATCTTTGAGTTTATTTTTGATACATTTTTCATCAATTTGTAATTAACTGCAATTTTTTTAATTAAACAATATATTTTTACGAAATATGAATGTACTATATCAAAAGGCTGCTCAAAAACCTTTTGTATAATACCCCATGAATCGTTGTACTGTATTGCCAGATTGAAGAAAGAAACAAGTATATTTAACTTTGCTTTACACTAATTTCTTTTTTGAAATATTGATAATTCATTTATAACATATAATAAAATTTGTAATGATTTAAATGTTAAATGCAATAAAATTATACTTCTTTAACAATCATGAAATTATATATTTTTTAATTTCTCCCTTAATTAAAAAAAATTCTACTTTTTAACACTTAAAATGTCGACATTAAAATTGGTTTACAAATACGAATCACCAAACATTTAACTTATTTAAAAAAGATATTTCGCTCCACATCTGTTCAGAATTTCAAAAATATGTTTAAAAGATATTTGTTCCTTTTTAAACGCCCTTTAAAGTTAAGAACCAACATATTTTATATAACTAACATGAAACTAATTTTTGTCATTAAAAAGAGGGGGATATATCTTTATTGCAATCATTTTGAAAAAAATTCACTTTCCGAAGTACTGTTATTAAAGAGAGTATAGAATTACTTCTTTTATTGTAAGCTTTTTAAAGTCATTTTTATTTTCAAAAGAAGTTTTCTGTTCCATAAGACTTAGTGATGTGAAAGAAAACATGTTATATTTTCCTTTTTAAAATTTTAGTTTTAGAAGTTTATTAAATGTGTTGGAAGTTTTGAGTCATTAGAAGAGTTTTATTGTCGGGAGCTCATTATAGAAGTTTTCTGCTGTTTGATCATTATGAAAAAATATTTTGGCATTCTCTATCATTTCTAGCTAAACTCCAAAAGCTACATAATGTATTTTTCAATTTTTAGCAACTATAAAATTGAGCAAAAATATATTTCTAATTGAAATTCTTTATAGCTTTAAATAAATTTTCTGAATGATTTTTAAAAATTATTTAGGAAAAAATAATATTAAATAATTTAAAAATAAATTCTTTATTTTCAGTTTAAAAAGTGACATGATTTGATTTCTTGATTAACGAGAAGAACACAGTTATATACGGTAAGTCAAAAACAATGAATTCTCTTTTTGTTTTAGGAATTTGTAGACATGAAAAATTTTAATGCATATTTTCAAATTCTTTAATCATGTTCAATGAACAAAATTCATATTCTATTTAAAATAAATTTTCCCGATTTTTTTCTTTCAACAGTTTTTATTTGCATTGATTATCAGAATTAAAAAATTTATCCTTTTGGATTAAATGTCTGGTATTTCACCCTTTGAAGGGCGGGTAATGCCATTATGGCATCGCGTAATTTTAATCCCTAATTGCCACACTGGCACCAGAATTTTTTAATGAAAATTTCACCTTTATTAAGTGTGCGAGAATATACTTTTACGTGTTTACAAATAAATTCCCTTGTAAATACTGGTGTCATTAAATTATTTCAACATTTTACGAATACAAGTGCCTTGCCCCTGAAAGGGATAAGGGACAAATAACATGACCATATTTTTAGAAGACTAAAAGAACCTAGAAATTATATTAAACTCCGTGGCGCTACAACTCTCTCAAGAATCATGGCCTTCAGTGGGGACGCTGATTAATGTCCCCATGATATATGCCCCCATACGTCATTTTGACGTCACAAGAAATGGGGATATAAATACAGTGCTGGATCATTTCACTTTTCACGAAATCCTGATTAATGCCCCCATGATATATGCCCCCACATCTGAAAGGGACACAAATCCAGTGCTAGAGAAATTTCCTTTCGTTGAGAGCCTGATTAACGTCCCCATGATTTAAGTCCCCATACGTCATTATTTTGACGTCACAAAAATGGGGGCACAATTCCAGTGCTCGAGCATTTCACTGTTGACGAAATCCTGATTAACATCCCCATGATATATGCCCCCATATCAGAAGGGGACACAAATCCAGTAATGGAGAATTTTCCTTTCATTGAGAGCCTGATTAATGCCCCCATGATTTATGCCCCCATACGTCATTTTGACGTCTTAAAAAATGGGGGCACAAATCCAGTGCTGGAGTGTTTTACTTTCGACGAAATCCTGATTAACATCCCCATGATATGTATCCCCATACGTCATTTTGATGACGTCACAGTAGATGGGGACTTAAATCAGGGGGCATAAATCCAGTGCTAGAGCATTTTATTTTCTCAAGAATTCCTGATTTACGACCCCATGAAATATGTCCCCATACGTCATTTTTATGTCACAACAAAGGGAATTCAGATTCCATTTAGGATAGACCACTTGAAATCTACACTACTGGAATTTTCAGGTCCTGACCCGGCCCGGTGCAAAAATTTAAATTCGACCGGGGAAATTTTTTATGTTAAAAGAATTTAACCTTGTGTAATTACGTGTCCAGCGTTTTCTGGCGTTTCTATTATGTGCGATTTAATTTTGTTGAGCTGATCATAATTATCAGCCCATATGTTATAATTAGTAAGGTAACTGGGTGAATTATTAATTCCAGCTTCTCCAGGATGGCATAATTGGTACAGCACTGGCTGCTTCAGCCAGTTTATTCCTGGTTCGAATCCTAGCCTGGACATTTTTCGCCCTGTTCGAAAAATTAAATCTCATATGATTTATTTACCAATTATAATATTTGTGTTAAAAAAGTCAATCTTGTGTAATTACGTGTCCACCGTTTTCTGCGTTTCCATTACCTGCGATTTTATTCTGTTGAGATGATTCATAAATATCACACCAGATTTATAACCAATAAAGTGAACTGGCTGAATTATCCTGCTGAGAAAGAAAATGTTGCGTAAAAGAAAATAAGTGCTCTTCCTATTTTATTTAAGCCTGTTCTCAAATCCAAAAGGGCAAATTTTTGACATAAGTTTTAATTTATTTTTGTTCGGAAATGCATAAAACTAGCAGGTGTTGTTGTTTAGAAATAATGTAATCGATATGCGTTTTCCGTTTTCCATTTTTTTTTCTCAAACGCAATAGATCTTTCAGAAAATAGTGTCAAAGTGGGCGTTTGAACCTAATTTCCGTGTGAAAGAAGAATAATCATCCAAGGGAGGGTGAAAAACGTCTTTGTTACGTGATTAAAATTGCTTATAACTCAATAAGTAATTTATTTATCAAAAAATGGAAAACACAGTTCGATTTCAAATCGCTTCCATAGTCAGGCCTTCCAATTTTATATATTTCCGTTAAAAAATGAATTTGTAAATGTGTTAAAACGTTTTGCTCTTGTTAAGCAGAACAGTTGAGAACAGCCTTAACGTAATCGTTGGAATTATACCTTAAGGTGGTTCTCAAACGCGAAACTTTGACACATTTTCTGACAAACTTTTAACTGCAAAGGCATAAAATTGACAAGCCTAACTATTGAAGGGATTTGGAATAGAATAGCGTTTTCCATTTTTGAAAAATAAATTATTTGTCGACATACAAGATATTCTTGTCATGGCTTCGGGTTTTTTTCTTCTTTCGCGTGATGTCGCTTCCGAAATTCTATTCAAAATGCTACCTTTAACAGTATATTCTCATAGATATATTGCCTTTATCAAAAAATCGATAACGCCATTCGATTACATAGTTTCTGAATGACAACACCTGCCAATCTTATCCGTTTCCGAAAAGAAATGAATTCAGAAATGTGTCAGAAAGTAGCTCTTTTGGATTTTAGAAAAGCCTTAATAAATGACAGAGAAATATTTTCACAAATCTACTTTTTAGTATATAGCTTCAAAAGTTATGAGTTTCTAAACCTCCTTTTTTTTCTTTTATTCTAAACTACATTAATTTTTTAATGAATCCATTTTTGAATGTTGAAACGTCTATAAGAATCTAAGTAATGTTGCTATTGTGTATTTTCTGTCTTGCAAACACATCGTAATTTTCAAATATATACTGTAAATTTATTCCATAAATATGTATGCAGTTTTCTTTACAGGAATCTTACTTGTATGTTAAGAAAAATCTGAATTTTTTGTAGAAATTTTTACTGATTTCTGTTTGGAAATTCTGGCCCGTGCAGACCTCAACCAGGGTCCCTCTCCAATCGAGGTTTTGTTAGGGGCTCCGAGTCTCTCTATTGAATTTGAAACAACCTTTCCTTTGCATATTTTTGGTCTAGATTTATTCTTAAATGTTTAACCCCTTGAGGGGCGGTGGGATATAATATATCCCACTTAATTTTAATTCCGAAATGCCACATTGATACCAGAATTTTGAAATAAAATTTTGCATTTATACTGTATTTGAAGAAAAGCTTTTACTTATTTTCAAATAAAATTGTTTCTAACTCCTGCCGTGAACCTGTCATTTCAAAATTTTAAAAAGAAAAGTACTTTGCTCCTGAAAGGGTTAATCGTGAGAAGGAAGTGGGTATTAACTTTATTTATTACAAAGTTTATAATAAGTGTCGGGGAATGTATAGATTTAGTGAAAGTAACCGTGAACGAAAACCATAAATATTTAAAATATTGTAAAGGATATATCTTCCAAAATAAAAAATAATTATGCATATTAAATGTGAAAGTAGTAGTATTTTTCATACATTTTAGTATCTATATTATATTATCCTTCTACGATATATACGATTTAAAAATATAAAGTTTATTAGTTCAGCAGACTGTGCGAACAGATAAGTGCACCTGGGCCAAAGTTTAAATTTGTCGACCCCAATCTTCGACTTCTCTCTTTGACAGATGGCACAAAACTGGCGAAGTGCACAAACAGAAATAAATTCTGTTGAATACATATTTCGCGCTTATATTGGAACTTTAAAATTTTTAATTCAAAAATTTCAAATAAGAAAAAAAAAATAAATAAATTTGCAGTTATATTATGGAAAAGCGGATCTGGGAAATGGTTGTGGAAAAAATGCATCTAACAATACTGTATAACAGTTGGCAAGAAAATTGTACTTAGTCAGTAATTTGTTTTTGGATGTGGAGTAATGGACGATGCAATAACTTTGAAATGTAAAAAGTATGTACTTTCATTGGGGAAAAATTCCCTATATCTATCTACATATATAACAAGTAAGAAAAATCATGCGTACAGCATAGATTATGAAACACTTTCCAACACTCCCTGAAAGCTTTAACGAAACTTCGTTACTTAGGAAAATAAGATAAATAAGATAACTAAATAAACATTTAAAAATCTGATTTCAGTAGTTATCGCCCATAGCCAAATGTGTATTCCAATTCTTTTGAACAATATTCGATCTGTATGTTGATATATATACTAATGGGAAAATTTAGTTTAGCAAGCAAATGCATAACAGGTTGAAATTCACATTTCAGCAATTTATACTAATAGATGGAAACATATTTGAATACTTTTGTACAGCCCATGTACAGCCAAAACTACATACTTTTGTAGTTTATCTAGTACCTTTATTACATGCCACTATTTAGCTAAAATATAATTCAAACTAAAACACGCATAAAACTACTGATATTACATTTCCAGAAATTATCACCCATAGACGGCTATGTATCCAACTCTTTGCGTGGCCCTGTATATTATTTTATCTATATTCTACAAATATTTCTTAGTACACTAAATTCAGTTCAGCGTAAAAATGCATAACTCCTTTAAAACCCACCATTAAGCAATTTATGCTCATACTCAGTAACCTTTACGAATTCATTTCTGTAGCTCTGTATATGAATTATACATTTATAAGCACTTTATAGTATGCATAAATATAGTGAACAAGTAGGTAAGTGTGATCACAGATCGCACAGAGTGTTTCGTTTAATATTCCTTTCAAAACACTTTATCCTTTTAAAAAATCTCTTAGTTCCACATTTCGCAACCAGGAGCGCACTCTATTCTAAACTAACCTCTATCCGAACGAAACACCGTTTTATATATTATCCGTAGATATATTAGTCGAGGGGATTTATCCGATAGCGCCCGAGATAAGTAGGCGCCCCTGGCGGTAAAAAAGGAACTAAAATATGTAAGGCTATGGTGCATAATATGAAAGAATTGTCAAAGGGGTGTCGGCAAAAGTTGAAAAAGTGCTCCCCGGGTGAAAAGGGCGGAGGTCAGAAAAATTGCTTAAAATACACAAGTTAGAGCCCGGTAGAGTAAATAATATAAGGCTTTTTGAAATTTTTATGATTTGCCGTGTGGTCTGAGGTATTCAGCTATATATTATACAAAAATTCTTGTCTCCAACTTAATTAGGGGCTCTCTTAGAAAGAATTGCTTAAAATACATATGTGGTAGCTCAAAGAGTTAAACAACGTAAGATTTTTTCAAGATTTTAAGATTTGTCGCCTGGGCTCAGGTGTTCTGCTATAAGTATGCAAAATTTCAAATCTCCAATTTAATAAGGGTCTCAGTTAGAAAAAATTGCTTAAAATACGCATGTGGGAGCCCAAAGGGTTAAATGTACGATTTTTTCAAAATTTTATGATTTGTCGTATGATATGTGGTGTTTATAAGTATGCACAATTTCACCCCTCCAAACTAAATAGGGGCTCACTTAGAAAGAATTGTTTAATATACACATGTGGGAGCTCAAAGGGTTAAATGTACGGCTTTTTCAAAATTTTATGGTTTGTCATTTGATGCGAAGTGTTCAGCTATAAGTATGCAAAATTTCAAGTCTCCAACATGTATAGTTTCTGAGAACAGGCTCTGTGACAGACGGACAGAGGAGCGAGACGAATAGGGTTTCGACAGATGAACAAAACCCTAAAAAAGCACATATCATAATTAAAAATGCATTTCGAGCAATCATTACTAATATACAGTAATTCGGATACAATATAGTATCTGAAATCTTTTCAAATACACCGCAAACAATTTCCCCTATACCATTATGAACGGAATTCTTTTATGTGGCCCTGTAAATGAACAATAACTATTCTTTGCATCGTATATTCAACAGAATACATATTTTAGTGGGCTTCTTAAATGAATATCAATTTTACTATGTTTGAAAGAGAGTAACACCATTAAAAATCATTTGAAGCGATTTTTTCCCATTGGCCGTAATGTAACGGAAAACTTTTTACTGTCCCTGTAAATGAACTAAACATGCTACAAACGTCATTTGAAATAGGGAACGTGCTATAGTAGAGGTCACTAACATCCAAAAATTTAAGAGCGATCCGAGCATATTTACGAGAGCTAGAGCGTGGACAGACGGCTAGACAAACCGAAGTCATAAACACTTTTCAACTATGTTGGAAAGTGTTAATTATTTACAGCATACATTAAAAAAGAAGAAAAATGAGATTGGTAGTATACATTTGACGCCCCCCCACCCCCCTCGATTTCCGCGCACGGGGCAATCGCCTACTTCGCCCTCCCCCCTTTCACACTATCCTGTAGCTAAGTATTAGAGTATACGTTGGGCCGTAGTTATTACGTTACATATACGTTGGTAAAAGTATTTTCGTTTTAAATAAGATATGAGAAATTTTGATAAAAACGCTTAGAGATGCATTTGTATATTTAAAATATCTCTTCGAGAAATTAATAATTTTAACTTCTTTTTTTTTTCTGTTTTCACTTCTTACAGGATGTTTTTTTTCTTCGTTATAAAAATATTTCTAAAATATACACTTAATTTTATAGGAAATTTTACTCACAGCTTATCAAATTTTAACGTACAAAATATGGAATTAAGCAGATATTTTAGAAATATTTTGAGAACTAAGAAAAATAAAAAAGAGAAGTGCCCAGCTAAAGTGATGGCATTGAGCTCACAGGCTATTCACACTAATTGTATAATATACACTTATTTTAAAGAATAATGCCCCTCAAAAAAATAAGTGAAGGGGAATTAGCCCCCGTTTCCCCCTTTATACTTAACCAGTGAACCTCCAAATCTAATCAGGGAAGCTCCTTATCATAATAAACCGGTATACCAAATTTGGAGCAAATCGAATAATCCTGCAAAAAAAAACCATTTATCTGAATTAAGGGGGTGGACTAGCCCCCCCCCCCCTTTACCCTTAACCAATGAATCCCCAAAACGAATCAGGGATGCGCCTTAACATAATAAACCGGTATACCAACTTCGGAGCAAATCGAATTATTCTGCATGAAAAACGCATTTATCTAAATTAAGAGGGCGGATTAACCTCCCTTTTCCCCCTTTATCCTTAACCAGTGAACCCCCAAAACTAATCAGGGAAGCTCCTTAACATAATAAACCGGTATACCAAATTTGGAGCAAATCGAATGATTCTGCATGAAAAAGCCATTTATCTGAATTAAGGGGGGTGGACTAATCCCGTTCCCCCCCCCTTTATCCTTAACCAATGAACTCCCAAAACTAATCAGGGAAGTTCCTTAACATAATAAACCGGTATACCAAATTCGGAGCAAATCGAATGATTCTTCATGAAAAACCCATTTATCTGAATTAAGGGGGTGGACTAACCCCCCTTTTCCCCCTTTATCCTTAACCAATGAACCCCCAAAACTAATCAGGGAAGTTCCTTAACATAAAAAACCGGTATACCAAATTCGGAGCAAATGGAATGATTCTGCATGAAAAAGCCATTTATCTGAATTAAGGGGGTGGACTAACCCCGCTTTTCCCCCTTTATCCTTAACCAATGTACCCCCAAAACTAATGAGGGAAGTTCCTTAACATAATAAACCGGTATACCAAATTCGGAGCAAATTGAATGATTCTGCATGAGAAACCCATTTATCTGAATTAAGAGGGTGGACTAACCCCCCTTTTCCCCCTTTATCCTTAACCAATGAACCCCCAAAACTAATCAGGGAAGTTCCTTAACATAATAAACCGGTATACCAAATTCGGAGCAAATCGAATGATTCTGCATGAAAAACCCATTTATCTGAATTAAGGGGTGGGCTAACCCCCCTTTATCCTTAACCAATGAACCCCCAAAACTAATCAGGGAAGTTTCTTAACATAATAAACCGATATATAGAATTCGGAGCAAATCGAATGATTCTGCATGAAAAAGCCATTTATCTGAATTAAGGGGTTGGACTAACCCCGTTTTTCCACCTTTATCCTTAACCAATGAACTCCCAAAACTAATCAGGGAAGTTCCTTATCACAATGAACCTAGAAAATTTTTTTGAAGCAAATCGGATGTTTCTATCAAGAGTTATCGCGTTACGTACATACATACATACATACATTCATACATACAGAACGGGCGGGCACATTAGCTCTCAGGCTTTGATAGCCTGTGAGTTAAAAAGAGACTTCCTTTAAGAAGCATACACAAAATAGCAAGTTAAAATTATTATTTTTCTCAAGAGATATTTTAAATATATGAATGCACCCAGAGGTTTAACATTAGTGAGGGAAATTCGGACGCTGAGTATGACTAAAAGCCTTAAAACTCTGTTCGTCTCATGCTTTTGTTTCATGTCAAGCAGGGATCTCGCTTACTTTTAATGAACGTTTGCAATTTGGCTAATCAAAAATAAAAAAACAGTAGCCAAATGAAAAAAATGTTAGTAAAATAGATTCGTCGTGAAAAACTGAAAAATCGATCTTTGACCCCTTAATCTAACTTTCTTTCAATATACTCTAAAATAAACTACTTATACATCAGTTATTCATCTAAATTCAATGATGCGCAACATAAACTATTAAAAAAAAAGTTATTTTCAATGTCTTGCGCAAGCAAGGAAAAATTCCCAAACCCGATTTAACTCATTAAAATATTATGAAACAAAACTTTACGATCGAAGTTTACTCAGGATTTTAAGATATTACATATAATGAATCCTGAAAAATCTTAAATATAAACAATAAAATATATATTGCATTTAAAAAATATATTTTTTCCAGAATTCTATGGCTTTTCATTGAAAACCATACTTCAAAGGCAGATTGAAAACTGTACTAATGATTCGATGCCATTGAACATGATAATCGGCAACAATCGTTCAGTAACGCTAATAATCTGTCGCCTGTACTGACACACACTCACAAAAAAAAATGAGTAATCATTAAACATTCGCAATCAGGCGAATGCAGTCGTTCCTTTACTCGCCAAATGAAGCATTTTGTCGCGATTTGGCGCAATGGTGAGTGGCAGCGAGAACCCTGGTGATAAGATATTAAAAATTCTTTAAACGACGCTTGTTGCGAAGGGGTTAATAGTCTAAAATGCTTGTTATGATGTTCTAACTGAGAATAACACTGTATTATTATTTATGAAATATAATAGACACACATTAAGTAAAAGTACTTACAATTTTTTTATATTAAAATATCTATATTAATAAAAAAGAAGGGTTTCTTGTCCGTGTGTCTTCTGCGTGTTTGTTTGTTTGTTGACGACGGTTAGGGAAATCTATCGCACGTAGAGGTCTACAAATTTGGATAAGGATACACATAGACAGATTCAAATGAACCTGAGGCTGAGATTTTTCATTTTGTTATAATTAGCTTAATTAGTCTTTCCTTGGACAAATTCGTGGAAAAAAATGTCCTTTGCACAAGCCTCTTGTTATGCGCGTGATTTTATCAGAGATTTATTCAATCCAAGCAACAAAACGAAAAGGATTTGCACATAATTGTGAAAATTAAAGTTTTTAATGAAAAATTCTTTCTTGTGGCTAAAATTATGCAGTTTTAAGTATAATTATGAAAGTAATTTTTAGAGAATCTGCGATTGTTTTTGTTGGTTAGGGATGCTATGATCATCTCTTGCACACATGAGCTAAACAGACCGGGACTTCAAATTAAAATGGAATCTGACTCACTACACACATCCATACCTGATTGGGTTCGAACCAAGCAAGCTCTTGTTCAGTAACCAGCTCGCCAATCGCAAGACAAGCAGGTGGCTTGAATCTGGGAAAAGTACTTTGAACGATGTATCATTTCATCACAGGAAATCAATGTGTCTTTATTTCTCATTCTGAAAAGAAGTTTTAAGTCTATTGCATAAAACTTTTGACTCTGAATTAAACAGAAAAAAACTGCAGGAAAATAACTGTTTTCTCAAACTTTACTTTTTATATACAACGGAAGGGGGGGGGGGGGACCTTTTCCACCTATTTTTAAGGAAGGGGGATCGAATCCTTAACCCATCTTATGCTACTTGGACATATCGGGCATTTCTCCGCGCTCTCACAATAAAAATATCCTTTCCACTATATTCAGTTTTTGTGCATGAAATTTATACCTCAGCATCAATATAATTTTTGATAGAAAATGAAGAATGGAGCTGTGTAGGGGCCCGAGCTATCATGATTATGGGCCCAAGTCGTTTTTTCACGATCATAAATCTAGATCAGAAAAAAAACTGTCCTCAAGTGAGTTTAGGGAAAATTGGGAAGCAACTTTAATACCACGCTTCAATTTTTGTGCAAGCAGCAAACATGAGCATGACAATTTTATTTTCCATCAGGTTCAGTAGGTATAGGAATAGGATCAAGAGATTTTGGGGGAAGGCAGCTGATTTTGAATATCATTTTTAATTTTGTGTATATGGTGAATCTCATGTATAATGAAGTTATACGTAAGTTTGATATTTTAAAGGATAATAAAAATATACTAAAGTATTTCTGTTTTCCGAGTTTGTCTTTCCTCTCATAATATGGGTTAAATTTAACCTCACTCACCAGGAATACAAGCAGAAATTGGAGGCCCCGAACAGAGGTCAGGTGGGCCCTCTGTATCTCCTGTATGTACTATATGCATATACTTAAACGGTTCCTCACGAGGCCTTTTTCAGCTTAGGGCACCGATACAACTCTCCGCCCTATCGCCCTCTGATCATGTCCCTGTTACTCGTATAATAATATTTTAGCCAAAATGATCTTTTGGTTTTTCATATAAGACGTCATAAGTGAGTAGCAAAGAGGGCCCCAAGAATGTCTATACTTTGGGCCTCTAATTTTTTAAATCAAGTCTTGATGACTACATCATACTGACTTTAATATGGTAATGAAAATAATTATTTTGTGTACATTCGAAATCTTTATTTTTACTTATTTCTTAGGTAATTTTCTTTATATGTATGTACTCGTAACTTTTGTAAAATCAAAAATTTCAGTTTTTTTGTTCTTGTTTTCTTTTCTGTTATGCTTGTATCTATACTTTGCAACATATATAGTTAATAAGAACGTAATGATAATAATAATAATAAATAAAAAACAGAAACAAAAGTTTGTACAGAATAAGTATAAATATAACAAGTATTATGTACCAGCAATTTAGAAAAAAAAAATCCCAATTAGACATTCACTGAAAGCTTATTACCTGATGATACCTAAATACCCGCGGGGGAAGAGAGGTAAGAGGAAACAATACTTTTGCGACATTGCCTCAAGGCGTAGGCATATCTCCCTATGATCTGGTCATTTTTCAGGAAGGCAGGAAGTTGCGAGCTATTTGTACTATGGTAACGTGAGTAGTAACGTGATCAACTATTTTACAGCTTTTAGTTCTCTCAGTGGGGGGGTTTCCTGTTATTTTTGTCGGAAATCTTCTAAACTACGCTTCTAAGAAATGTATTTCAGATTGCAAAGGAAAAAAGTATGAGCAAGATAAGATTTGGAATAGTATAAAATTCCTGTACTTTTTCCATCTGAAACCGAGCCCCTTTGGTCCCGGGCTCCTGGGAAGTTGCCCTCTGTGTCGCCACCCCCCCCCCTTCTCACCGGCCTGAATAAAATTATAATTATTATTTAGTAACTAGGTACAGAAATTATAAAAACTGCAAATTAGTAGTTTCATTAGTTAATAGCATACAATAACATTATATACATTAATATTTTGCAATAATTATGTAAAACCATATTAAATACCAGTGATATTTTTATATATTAAAATTATTAATAACTGAATTTAATATTTAATTGCTAACACTACTTAAAATTAATAATTATTAAAGAATTAACTCTCTAATTAGGAACGTAATATACATTTATGCTTTAATTACTAAAATGATAATTAATAATTTAGTATTCATTCTAGAAAGAAAACGAAGCAGGATGCTAGTTCAAAAAACAGCACTATTCCATGAGGAAATATATTAGTAGTAATGTGTTTAGTAACGATATCAGAAAAAAAAAGTGTATAATTTTTTAGTATGATAAATAATGTGTCATTAATTTTTAATAATTTTATTAATTACAAATTGAAATATACAATTAAATAACAACATGCTTTAATAATATCCTGTTTTTTTTTTCTCTAAAGAAATAAAGTCCTATTATTTTTGCAATGTCTTGGGCACACGGATTTAGAAATACTGTGGAATGGGAAAGTTTTTTTTTACAAGAAATCTCTGGCTACAACTGCGGGTGAATTTCACTATTTCTCAAAAAGGCAGGGTGCATTTTCCCAATTTCGAAAGGGGCAGGCACATTTTGCTAATTTCAAAAGGGCCCCTTAAAAAGTGTCCTACAGGAAAAAGTAAGTAAATTAGAAAATTAATAAAACCTGCAAATAAGTAATTTCATTAGTAGCACAAATAATAAAATTATATATAATAATTATATATAAATAATAAAATAACAAATAATATTGTTTGCAACTCGTTTTACATTTGTACTTGAAAAAATTACTGTTAATCATCTAAATATAAACTTACACAATTGTATGTGTATGCTAACCAAAAAATTTATGAAAATGAGTTAAATATATTCTTACACTCATACAGAGTAAATATAAGAATATCCGAAATCCTCAAAATATTAAATAATAGCAATATCACATCCCAGCGGGAAATATTAGCTTTCAATGGTTCATTTTTAAGAAAAAAGTTTTGCTACCTTTTCAATACCTTTTTTTTTTTTTTTGCCGTGTATGAGTTACAAAGTAAAAAAGAAAAAAAAGAAAAAAAAAAGTCAACCTATACTGAAGAAGCTCTTGTTGTGCTTAACTTTTGTATACTAATTAGTTCTTTTTCTCTTATACATACTTTTACATTAACTGTTGAGCAGATGTCATTCTTTCATTCTTCTTTTGCTCCAATATTTGCTGTAAATTTGTTATTGCATATGTAGAATAAGAAAAAAAAAAAGATTGTAGCTATTTTATTCTTTTACTTGCAGAAATTTATTATACTACTATGCTTATTTTATATAAACGAATGATTTATTTGATTACTTAAAGAAAATTATGACATTGCAAATTATACATTTAAATATTTTAAATGAAATGTTTTTTTAATGTCATATAAAACTATCCTTTTTAGAAACTTATTGTACTTATTTTTTTATAATACTCAGAAATTAAAATTAGAAGCAAATATTTAAAGCCTTTTTTTTTTTTTTTTTCTTATTACCAAGTCAAAATACCTGTAGAAACTTTCCAAATTATATTCATCTTAGATTTTAATTCCTTTTTATGTCATTTTAGACATTTAGAAAATTTATTATTTTAATCAATGATTTAAAAAAAAATCAGTTGATTAAAATCATAATTTAATCGGTAATTTAAATCAACTGATATAAAATCGCTGACATCCTAGAAAAGTATTTAGGAATTCATTCCCATACTCTCATAGAAGCGTATTGAGGTTTATACGTATTGAGGTTTACCATGGCATGTTCGGAGTTGGAAATGAAATGTGCGTCATTTATATTTCGTTTACAGAGACGCTCAATATTCCACTACATTACGGTCTATGGGAAATGATCGTTTTAGTGCATTTTAGTGATGTTATAATATTTTTAACATACTGAAATTGATATATAACAAGGAAGTACATTACAAAATGTCTACTATAAAATATGGTGCGCATAGTATTTGTCATTCTTACAGGTACACACAAGAATGGAATATCGTTCATTTTTGGAACCTCACAAAATAATTAGGTTACAGTACTGTCTATGAGGAATAATTGCTGAAAATGAGTTTTCAATTGCAGTATGTTTTCTTATATTTAGCACTTTTTTTTAAATATTACTTTTTATGTATAAATTATACAGTTCATGTACAGGGCTGCAGAAAAGAACTCCATTACATTATGGTCTATAAGAAAAATTCGTTTGCAGTGTATTTTAATTACGCTATACTATTTCAAACGTAATGAAACTGACATACATGACAGATGCGCACTACACATTGCTTACTGTAGAATATGGTGTGGTGTGCATAGCATTTACATTGTTTTTTTTTTTTTTTTTTTTTTTTTTTTTTTTAATACGGAGACGAACAAATGTATTCGGTTACAGTAGTGTCTATGAGCAATAACTGCTGATATTGCGTTTTCAATTGTGGCATGCTTTTTAAAATTTATCCATTTTTTTCCATGTCATTTGGTGTGTCTACATTTTATAAACATTACGCAAGGCTGCACAAAATAATTCAAGTACATTTTCGGATTTTGGTAGAAACTGATTAAGTGGATTTTTCAACTGTGAAAAACCCTTTGAAAAATCGTTTCCAAGCTGAAATAACTGTTTACATACTGTGTAATATATATATATATATATATATATATATATATATATATATATATATATATATATATATATATATATATATATATATATATATATGTGTATATATATATATATATACAGTGTTTAATTTTCGCCGGAGCTTACCGAAGAACAGCTCTAGTACTTCTTAGCTTTTAGTGATTATTTAAATGTTGGTAGGAATTCACCTCAGCTCATAGATAATGCGCTTTGGAGCCCTGCGAAACAGCGTTTCCAAAATGTGGAAGCCTAAATTACATTTTCCTGTTCCTCCGATTTACAATCCTTTGAGTCTTTCTTCCAAAGGTCTTACATATTTGATGTAGCGTGTCGCACACATAGGAGCATGCTTCTATCTAGTGCTCACAAATCTACACTCAATGGTTTTCTGTCTCAGTTGTTTTCAAATGGCGACGAGGAAAGCCGGAATTATTCGCAACTGTATCCGCCGTTTTTACTTGTGGTTGTGTGTTGTTTACTTACTACTTTTTGTTCATGTTTGTAAAATATTTTTAAAGATCAACTTTTTAGTTACTCGCGGTGTTTAATTTGCATTGAAGCTCATAGGAAGAGCTCCAGTATTTCTTAATTTTAACCAATATTTAAATGTTAATCGGAATTTGAAATCCACCAGAGTTTGTAAATACTGCTCACAGAAGCCCTGAATGTTGTGTCAATATAAAGTAATGGGATTTTTGAAAATTTCCCACTCCCTGATTTAAATTTTTTTTATCTTTATTTATTAGATTATGTTTTATGTAAAGGAATATTAGATATAGTCAAAATATATTTTATATGTACGAGTGTATATATACATTTTTTTCCGAGTATGAAATTGCTTTAAATTTTGCATACTATTTGAAATTTAAAAAATACAGGTACAAGGAGAGGGGAGGTTGTTGCAACGAAATTTTTTATTAGTACAGAAAATTAGAGATCAGGTGTTTTTTTTTTTTTTTTTATAAATTAAGCCCTGTAATCTGTATGTATATATAAATATATATATATATACATATATATATACATACAAATAGATAGATAGCAGATAGATATGGGGCATACTCACAATCTTTTGACTTTCGGGAATAAAAATTTGGTGAAATTAAACTTACTAAAATAACATTTTAATCTGATAGACAAATACCGTAATGATTCAGAATAAAGAAAAAATGGTCAGCAGCGATATTTTTGTTATTTAACTGAGGTTTAAGTTAAACTTGCAAGTTTAATTTTCCTTACCATTTTACCACTCTAACTTTCTATTTTCTTCTAAATTTTTACTTATAATGAATTTGCATAGTACCCACAAAACATTCAAATAAGAAATAACAAAAATGTAGTATTTTTAGTACAAACTTTTGGTGTAACATTGTCGGAAAGAAAAGGGGATGGTATAGGGAAAAAGTGACGGTAATGGAAAAAAAAAGGGATGGTAAGGATGGGACGGTAAGGAAAATTACGACTATTTTTAGACAAATCATGTTAAGTCTAAGTGATAGTCACAATGTTCAGTGATTTTTAGAAACAGTTATTTACATTGGATTAAAAAAAAATAATAATAATTTACCTCGAAAAGTGCAGAAATAAACCTTGGGGACGGTAAGACTACCAATAAAGCCACGATGCTTGAAATTGATATTTAAATGCTGAATTAAATTCTGCAGTAAATTTCCTGTCAAAGAATCTTAGATATTCTTTCTCTAGCATACTTCTGCATCAGAAAAAGCTTAAAAGAAATTATGTGGCTGCATCTGAAGTGATTTTCTGTATAATTTTAGAAGAGGGACGGTAAGGAATCTAAAACCCAGGGACATAGTTTAAAAAATAATAACAACCCTAAAAATGTGTGCAGTTTAATTTTTTGCTACAAATTTATATAAAACAATTGTCCCAGTTTCGGAAAAAAATTGCATCGAATTACTTTTATTGAAACAATTTTATACAGACAGCTCCTAACTTAAAAATCAACATCAGGGACACGGGACGGTACAGGAATTTTCCTGGTATTTGGACCCCCAACATCGTCCAAAACTTATTTATCTCGTTAATATTGTTATGCCATCATGTAGCGGGATGTTCCCCCAGTATATGATAGGAAAGAAAACACAAGAATATGTACTAAAATAAAAATTATTATTCAGGGACTCAAAAGTCAAAAGATTGTGAGAATGCCCCATATATATCATACTCTTGCTGCACAAAAGAAGTCGGATATTTTCTGACTATAGATGGTAATTGCTGAAAAAGGATTCATAAATGCGTTATACATTTTCAAAATTTTTTACTTAGACACCGTCTATCACCTTAATAAAGTGTGAAGTTTTGTTACAGTTACTGTGTTCAGTATTCAGTGTTTTATAATTTGAATTTGGCGCATTGTTTTTTTTTTCTTTTTTACTTACTACCAACAGTAAATAAATTGAAAACGAAATATGAAAAATTTTGTTAATTGAAATGACAAAACGTGTTTTATTATTTAAAGCTATTTGTATGTTTAAACATCCATCTAAATGCCCAAGATTTTACTCAGGCTCCAAAATAATATTTGAATACATGTAATATTTAAAAATAAAAATCAGTCATTCACAGTATTTTGTTAAAGTGTCTTTCACGTGATTAACCAACACGTTAAACTATTTAAAAAAAGTAAAAATATAAATAATTAAATACAACAAAGAAATGTTTCTTTATCATTCCCTTTTTACACTAATTAAGAATGAAAGTTCCCATGGTATTACTAGTAAGGGGAAAAAAATCTCAATTGATACGGCTCGGAAAGAATGAAATACGGGACGAATCTCGAGAAAAAATTTAAAGCCTGGGACGTTCTTCGATAAATGAAGTTCAGCTTTGTTCAAATCTTCAGAAAATATCAATACTGCCGAGCCCGGCTCGAGTCATCAGATTGCCATTAATTGTTTTCGTTGTGTGTTGCGTTGACTTTAAATGTTTCAAGTTAGGTTTTGACTCTTTCTGTGTGGAATCCGGGTCAACCTGATTTTTCAAAAATGTCCTAGTCCTAAATAATTAATAATAATAATACTAATAATAAGCTGTGTATGAATATTAATGGGTTTATAATGTATTTAATTTTATACAAAAAAGGTAAAACTCATATTAATGATATCATTGTATATTACTTTTCCATAATTGTATTAAAATATGGCTTAATTTTTTCACGTCGAGTTCAAATATTTTGGTTTCTAACTTAAACTAAACCAGTTGCTTTATGATTCATTAAGGATCAAAGCCTGTACTAAACTTGTTTTCTTCACCGTGGACCCCGAGGTGATATACAGAAAGAGCCCCGATCAGGTTGTCAGCCTAACGCGGGACCACCAGTGTCTGCAAGCTTCGTGCACATTTTATTGACCCCGAAGAGATGGAAGGTTGAATAAATCTTGCTTAGCTTGGAACCAAACTCTGGATCTGCTGGGTGGTAATAAGTCGTGCTGTCTACTACGCCACTGAGGTTTAATATTTTGGTTTCGGATCGACGAAATTAATTCTTGCCGGGTTCAGGTCGAATTTAAGTAGAAATTTCGTGTATATCGGAAAAAAGTTTGCTAATTTATTTAGAAGTACATGCCCACCACGCCCTTCTTAATTTTTTAGACCTAGATAATAGCCTCCCACACACTATTTCATACACTTCTGTTTCTTTAAGACCGGGGAGAAGGGGGGGGGGGGGGGTCGGGATTGGTGACATTCAATATAAGAATTTTCTCTTTTTATTTAACAGCACTATAAATTATAACCGACAAGTAGCAAGCTCTTTCTACGTACATATAGCGCGTTCTGAAATAAAATATGTAACTTTTTTGCACACACACACAAAAAAAAAATTGTTAAATAAAATAATAATGCATAAGTATTTCATATTTAAAAATGCTTCAAGCATTTCCTAAATGACGCAATTTTAATCAGGCGTGATTCTGTTTCAAATTTCAGAAAATTTAACGCATTCTGTTCCGAAAATTTTAAAAAATCGGTCATCTGTCCGAAAATTCTGAAAAAAAAAAAATCACTGAAAAATATTGCGAATTTTGACAAATGGTCGCAATAAAAATCAACTTTGTCCGTTGTTCGCATAAAAATTCGCTAATTTCGCCAAAGAATAGCAGAAAAAGTGCGAATTTCATAATATTACAGAGAAAAAACACGTATTTCGTCAAAGGGCCATTGAAAAAATTGAAATTTCGTCAAAAGATCGCGGAAATAACACAAATTTCATCAAATGATCGAATAAATAACCCCAATTTCGTCAAATAAATGAAAAAAATATACGAGTTTCTTCAAAGGATAGCAAAAAAACGCGAATTTCGTAAAATTGTCACGGAAAAAACGCAAATTTCTTAGAAAGGCCATTGAAAAAATGCGAATATATTTGAAGGATCGCGAAAAACATGCAATTTTGTCAAATGATCGCGGAAAAAACGTGAATTTCGTTTAATGAGTGCGGAAAAACGCGAATTTCTAAAACTATCTTGGAAAAAACGTGACTTTCGTTAAAGGACTATTTAAAAAACGCGAATTTATTTTAAGGATTGCGAAAAAAAAATGCATATTTCGTCAAATGATCGCGGAAAAAAAATACGGTTTTCGGCAAATGGCAGTTGAAAAAACGCGAATTTTCGTCAAAGGATTACAAGCTATTATTTATTGTTTCACTAATTGGTTTATTTCTATTAAATGCTTATTTTTAAAGGCAGTCACATGATTTTTTATAGTAGCATCGTTCAGAACGGTGTCACATTTTTAAAAATACAGCATAAATGTGACTTATTCAATATAAAAATTTCATAAGTGTTGATACCACTATTTTCGAATAGTAATTTCAGAAAATATCTTAAATTCTTGCTTAAGACATTTTTAAACTGTAGCATTCTCTACCGTTTTGCGTGCGTTTTTTTGAGGGCGGGATGGGATAAATATTACTTATTTAATATTAAAAATGTCATAAGTATTGATACAACTATTTTAGAATAGTAATTTCAGCAAATATTTGAAATCGATGTTTAAGACCGCCACTCCTTCGACAAATGTATCTACGGATAAGTTGTACAGACGAGTTTCGTTCAGATACACTTTTGTTAAGAATAAAGTGCGCTCGCTGGTGGTGGAATGTGGTACTAACAGACCGCAATTTTGTTTAACTTAGGAAATCCAACAAGGCGATCTGTTCAAACTTTAAGATAGTTTATAACACACAATAAAAAGTTTTTAAAAGATTGGCGCGAGAAATTTCGGGGAGTGGGGGGAGGGGGGGACGCAAATGTTTTTTTTTTTAACTTAACGTTTTTTACCATTTTATGACAGTTTATAGACGGAATCCTGAGATAAATGATACTTATTTAAGATAAAAATGTCAAAAGTTTAGTTAGCGCTATTTTCGAATAGTAATTTCAGAAATTATCTCAAATTCTTGCTTAAGACCGCCACCACTCGAGTAATTATATCTACTGATAGGTTGTTTAACGGAGTTTCGTTCAGATACAGTTTTGATAAGAATAGAGTGCGCTCTCTGGTGTTGGAATGTGGAACTAACAGAACGCGATTTTGTTAAAATTAGGAAATCTAACAAGGCGATCTGTTCAAACTTTAAGATAGTTTATCACATAATAAAAAGTTTTTAAAAGAATGGCGCGATAAAATTCGTGGAGTGGGAGGGGGGGGGGGGGATGACGCAAATGTTTTTTTTTTTTTTTACTTAACGTTTTTTACCATTTTATGACGGTTTATTGATGGAGTCCTGAGATAAATGCTACTTATTATAAATATAAATGTCAAAAGTATAGTTAGCGCTATTTTCGAATAGTAATTTCAGTAAGTATCTCAATTTCTTGCTTAAGACCGCCACCCCTCGAGTAATTATATCTACTGATAGGTTGTTTAACGGAGTTTCGTTCAGATACAGTTTTGATAAGAATAGAGTGCGCTCCCTGGTGTTGGAATGTGGAACTAACAGAACGCGATTTTGTTAAAATTAGGAAATCCAACAAGGCGATCTGTTCAAACTTTAAGATAGTTTATAACACATAATAAAAAGTTTTTAAAAGAATGGCGCGAGAAATTTCATAGGGAGGGGGGTGGAAGGACGCTAATTTTTTTCTTAACTTAACTTTTTTTACCATTTTATGACGGTTTATTGACCGAGTCTTGAGATAAATGCTACTTATTTAATATAAAAATGTCAAAAGTTTAGTTATCATTATTTTCGAATAGTAATTTCAGTAAGTATCTCAAATTCTTGCTTAAGACCGCCACCCCTCCAGTAATTATATCTACTGATAGGTTATTTAACGGAGTTTCGTTCAGATACAGTTTTGTAAAGAATAGAGTGCGCTCCCTGGTAGTGGAATTTGGAACTAACAGAACGCTATTTTGTTAAAATTGGGAAACCTAACAACGCGATCTGTTTTAAATTTTAAGATACTTTATAAAACATAATAAAAACCATAAAAAAGAATGGCGCGTCACATTTCGGGTTTGAGGAGGGGCGCGAACAAAATTAGGAAATATAACAAGGCGATCTGTTTGAAACTTTTAAGATAGTTTGGGAGGGTTTACCATAGATACCATAGATACCATAGTTAGGGAGGGTTTACCATAATTTAGAAGGGGTTAAATGGCGATAAACGTACTGGGCGTTTTGAAAGGAATATTAAACGAAACCCTCTGTGCGATTTGTGATCACACTTACCGACTTGTTTTATACTGATGCCAATCGACAAAACAGCACAAACAAGTATACATTTCTCTCAAATAAAAATTAATTAACATGCGACTACTAAAAATAGAAATGAAAATAATAATTAAATGACCACGTGTTAAAAATAGGAAATAGGGAAAATTGCGTCAAAAAGTTGTATTTACACGTGAATCATGAAAAAAATAAGAAACTTTGAAAATATTTTAATTATTTTGCGAGAAACGCACTTAATGGGAAAAATTACGTCATATGTAAACTGCCGAAAGGATAAATATCGTCATATGTAAAATGCTTAAAATAATTAAATTATTACGCTTGTAAAACTTTTCATGATTAAAATTTGGTCATATTTAAAAAGCTCAAATAATGATATTCCAAAACATTTTTAAATTGAAAATATTTTTAAACGTGAATTTTAAAAAAGAAAAAAAAACTTTATAATAATGTACATGTGAAATGCATTTAATGGCGACAATTACGTCATATTTCAAAACTATTCATTTAAAACGATTTTCTTATGAACATGTGACGTCACATTGGGAATCACTTGGTGTAAAAAAAGAAAAAAAAATGTTGCTAACAAATTTCTTTGTATATTCCATTCCTTGATGCAGCCTAGAAACATTTAAATTTATGCCCAAAATATTTTCGATTTATTTTGTACGAATTCTTATTCGATAAATACATATCAGAAAAGTCGTGTATATGCCTTTGAGGCATTGCGAGTTGCCTTGGCGAAACGTTTACTGATTCTACTTCATACATTTTCAGTATTTTTAACTTTTTATAAATTTTACTTTTTAACTGCAATCAAGTCTGTCTTATTTATTTATTTTATTTAGTCTTTTAAAAGTTTCAAATTCAGACGTTAAATGTATGTATATTGTAAACTCGTATATACTTATTAATAAAAATAAACAGTACTTTTCCATTTAGGGGGCCTTGGCCTTTTTTAAAAAAGCTTGGCGCAATTCGGGCTCAGAAAATGAGATTTGTTGCCAAATGATATAAACAATTATTAAAAAAAAACTAATGAACTTTTATACTTGTTTATATATGAATTTATTTATATATATAGGGTGATCATGAATTCATGGTACAAACTTTAAGGGTAGGTACAGGTCACTGTAACAATAATATATTGTATAGCAATCTATGGGCGCAAATGGCGCGTTGACGCAGAAACACCAGGGTGGCCAGTTTGCCACCATTTCTCTATTTCGCCAAGGCCCCTATAGTGAAAAAGTACCAAATAAACAATATAAATTTTAAAAAATAACATGAAAATATGTATGATGGTTCAATAAAATATAAAAAAGATTTTATGCATAAGCTATACCTGTTCCTGAAAATATCAGAAACTAAATCAAAAGATAAAATATAAGCGGAAAATTTATTAAAAAAAAAAAAAAAATGTTTTCAATACCGTAGTTCTGAATGCTATTCCTAAGAAGACGGTGTTTTTTAATCTCGATATCAAAGGATGAACATTGTCTATACTCTATAGCATCGTTATAAAAGTGCTAGAGACATCAGAATTTTCAACCTTACCCTTTTGTGCAAGCTGATTTTAAAATGTGTAATTGATCTTAATTATCAATCCCAAAAATAGCCGCCATATGTTGTGATAGCGATGGATGAGGCCATGGTAAAAGAAAAATACACTATTCAAACGGAAAAGCGTGGCAACCCGATTGCAGAAGATAATCGCCATTCGTAATAATATCATTCAATTTTCCGTAACCTGCTAATATTTGTAAAATAGAGCACATTACCATGTTTTTAAAAGCTTCAAAGTCTGAACGGGGGTTGGCGAGCACAGCTCGCAGTGGCTGAGCCCTCTAGTACAGGTAAAATTTCACCCAAAATATATATCCAGTCTTCTTTTATCCTTTAATCCCCGCTGCCGTGATATTCATGGGCTGTGTTTTTTATTCATATTGATTGATTCCCAACAGTTTTGTAAAATAGTGTAACTGGCTTTATTATGGTATCATTTTACCTGTCATTAAATAACATGAACATTTCTTTTTCAAAAAAGTGGTGCCATTAAGCAATTTCAATTTATAAACCGTAATTTAATGCGACTGTTAAGTGGTTAAAAGAATCGTTAATTGTGTGTTTTGTAAAATTGGATTTTCTGTAGAAATTGAATGGGCCGGATCGGACTTGATTTAATTCATTTTGTCACGGGTCGCGCCTGTCCCGGGTCGAACTTTTAATTTTTACACTGGGCCGAGATCAGGCTGGAAATTCCTGCCCGTGCAGAACTCTAGTGGCCAATCCTGAACGAACTCTGAATCCCCTTTGTTCTGACGTAAAAATGACGTATGGGGACATATATCATGGGGTCGTAAATCAGGAATTCTTGAGAAAATAAAATGCTCTAACACTGGATTTATGCCCCCTGATTTAAGTCCCCATCTACTCTGACGTCATCAAAATGACGTATGGGGATACATATCATGGGGATGTTAATCAGGATTTCGTCGAAAGTAAAACACTCCAGCACTGGATTTGTGCCCCCATTTTTTAAGACGTCAAAATGACGTATGGGGGCATAAATCATGGGGACATTAATCAGGCTCTCAATGAAAGGAAAATTCTCCATTACTGGATTTGTGTCCCCTTCTGATATGGGGGCATATATCATGGGGATGTTAATCAGGATTTCGTCAACAGTGAAATGCTCGAGCACTGGATTTGTGCCCCCATTTTTGTGACGTCAAAATAATGACGTATGGGGACTTAAATCATGGGGACGTTAATCAGGCTCTCAACGAAAGGAAATTTCTCTAGTACTGGATTTGTGTCCCTTTCAGATGTGGGGGCATATATCATGGGGGCATTAATCAGGATTTCGTGAAAGGTGAAATGATCCAGCACTGTATTTATATCCCCATTTCTTGTGACGTCAAAATGACGTATGGGGGCACAAATCATGGGGACATTAATCAGGCGCCTCCCTTCAGTGCCTAACCCCTTTTATGGATCATGTGCTCCGAGGTGCTATACACAGCATATGGCCCGGATAACGGAGAACTCCCAATGTTTATTTTCGAAGTTCGCTTGGTACTCATTTTATAGACCCCAAAAGGATGAAAGTTTGAATGAACCTTGTCCAATTCTTGACGCGAAGTGCCAACTTATAGCCTAGCATAGCTACATGGGGGAAAGATAAAAATATATATAATTAAAAGGAATCCCACGTCTGAAACCAATTGAAAAAACAAATATATATATAAAATTAATTGCAAACTTCTAAATGTCATTTGAGTAATGTATGGCGTTGCTTAAATAGCAATTTAAGAAAGGGGACTGCAATAGAAAGACAACCCGTGAAAAGAGGAGAACTTATGGAGAATGGAATCGAAAGAGGAAAGAATGAATAGTTTTCTACCTGTGTTTAAGTAATACAAAACCTGAGAAAATATCACATCAAAGTACTAGTTTCAATAAGCATATATAAGTAAGACCTTTCCAAGATTAAAACACAAGTTTCTCCTAATTTCTTTTAATTATATTTTTATATTGTTTATTATATATAATTCAATATTATATAATATTTAACCTCACTAGCATTTTTAAAAAGTTAATTTCTCGAAGCCAAGTTTGGATATTTTTCATTTTTTTGACATTTGTTGATGATTTTTACATTTATCTACTTTTTTCAGAAAGAAGAAATAAAGATATTTAAGTATTGATAATTTATTTGTTGTTGAAGTTACAAGGAGTTAGAAAACATAAAAATAAATTGATACCTCAATTCGTTCATACTTTCTTGTAACGTTGTTAGATTTGGGGAAAAAAGATTTATCCCAATTTGTTCTCTTAAACAGCCAATATATTAATATAGTTTACAGATACTGTCCAACATTATTTATCTGTAACTGGTATACGAGGGCATGTTAAAACACGAAAATTACCAATATCAGAGAGAGCGTTATGCTTTCTCAAAGTCAAGTTATAAAAATCGTGATAATTCAAACATATCGGAAAATTAATAGATTTACTGGGTAGATATTTCATAATATACAAAAATAAAAATTATATTTCTGAAATATGAATTAATAAATGAGATTTCTGTACTGTCAATAATTAAATTATATTTCTGCAGTCACTAAATAAATTATTTTACTATATTACCAATTTAAACTAAGATTTTATACTTAGTTGTAAAACGCAGGAACAATTAACGGCTGAAAAGGAAGTTACGAATACTACCACAAGTGAAAATGACACCATATTTAGAGAAAAAAATATTAACATTTATAGATTTCAAACATTTTAAAGCAATTGCGTTAAAGGATGACATATTCTTCGGAAAGTGGAATGAGTCTGGTGGTGAAAATATCATCATTCTCCAAAGAAAAGACGGATTTTTACCCATAAAAATAAAATATTTTCTATGATTACGTCAGTATAACTTCATAGTCACTGGAATTTATTTCTTCACGCAAATAGACCAAATCCTACCATTTATAGAATCTTTGATTACTAATACAATCAGGTATTCTGCGATGCGTATATTTAAACCAACTTTCAATGGATTTAAAAAACATCATAATACATTTTCAGTTATTACATCTGATCATAAATAAATTAACGTTTTGTCTACAGCTTAACCCATTTATGCCTGAATTTTTGTTTTCTCAAGTTTGTTGCTAAAATCACTTTAAAATGTTGCAAAATGAACTGGAAAAATACTAAAAAAAAATACGCTAAAATATTTTTGTATTTATTTGATAAAAAGTAAACGTACTAAATATGGGAATATCCATATGTGGAAAAATGCATAATTATATGTTTTGTCTAAATTTCCATAAATTAAGCTTTTAAATTGTATATTTATATACTATAATTAGTATTTTTATGAACTATTAAAAAATAATGTTTATTTCTTTACAGAGCCTAATAATATTATAAGTATTATTAATAATAAATTAAGAATAATCGTATTTGAGGTTAAAAAGCAATTTATTTCAAAATCATCTTGAAAAGTACTTTACATAAATAACTGAACCTAAATGTCTAATAGAATTATGTACTTATTTGCACCTTGCGCCCCATACTTTGCACGTTACAAACAGGCAAAAAAAATAGGCTTGAACATATAATTTCGCAATTTAAAAAAAAATGCGTATTTCAAAGAAATCTACAAGCTAAGAATTATGACTTATTTATTTGGATCCTTAATACAAAAAATACGAATAAACTTACTTTTTACATTTTACTATCTTGAAAAATGAAAAATCTATAAACACCGAAAAAAATACCTTCATTTAAGCAAATAAATATACATTTTATGCTGTCATCTCTCGGTGATAGATAAAGACATTTATAGACAATTACTTCATAAAATTTTCATGTTGTAAAGAAGAAAAAAATTAAAAAAATATATTAAAATTCAAAACGTCCCAAAAATGGGACGCTAGGCATAAATAGGTTAATAAGAAATTTTGAATATATGTAAGATAAATAGGAACTTTTTACTACTGATTCCTTTACAGCTGTTTATAGAATTAATTCGTTAAAATTAGGTCATTTAACAGGACTAACTCACGGAGTGAAGTTCTAGCGTGGATATGTTTCAATACGTCATCAATTGTGCGAAAGTTAAGAACGTATCAATAATTTAACTTATCCGAAAGATAAATTCATTATTAATGGTTAGATATTTTTATCGCTAGATGGCCCCACAATCACTTCCTCCCACCTAATCATCAATATTTATTTATATCATTTAATTTGAAATCACGAGTGCAGTTTAAAAATTCAGGCACAGGGTTACGCCTTTTATATTAAAATTCACAACAATTACGTTTGCTGTTTTAAGATATTAAAATTAATAAGGTTATACAGCAAACGCTCGATTTTACTAACCTCATTTTTTCCAGTTGTTCGTTTTTACGAACTAATGTACTGGTCCTGATCAACTAATGACCCATTGAACTAATGTTAAAATACGATCCATTTTACGAACTAAAATAACACAGACTCTCTTTTAAACGAGCTTACTCTTTTGGCAGATTTTCAATTTATCTAAAATTTATTTCTCTTTTTTTCATCGGGAAATATAAAATACCCATAATTTTCAAGAATGTTAAAAAGCTCCCATTAGCGTATCTTGCCAACAAGAAAGCCTGGATGACTGGCGAAATATATCAGAAGTGGTTGAAAGAGTTGTAACAACATTTAAAAAAAAAAAATCGCAAAATTCTCCTAATAATAGATAACTGCACAGCAAACATTGAAGTTCCTATGTTCCAGGTGGATCCGGATGGTGTTCCTTCCATCGAATGTGGAGCAGCATGTCCCTAAAGGCACTTTGCGCCATAAAACCACATTCAACCAATCAACCAACCAACCTCCCGCCGATTGTCAACTCAGTTTTGCAGCCGATGGATCAAGGATTGATTAACTTGTTCAAGATGAATTACAGGAAACTGCATTTGAATAGAATCATACTTGATTTAGAACTTTAAAAACGTTACGACGTTGATGTACTCAGTGCAATGCATTTATCAGTTACGGCACTGAATGATGTTTCACAAAATACAATTGCAAACTCATTCCGGCATGCAGGTTTCAAGAGAGAAAAAGCAATCTAAGAAATCGGAAGCGATACTGATGTCCCCTCAGATGAATTATTGATGCAAGATTTCGAACGAGGGATCCCCACGTTCCTGCAAGCCTAACTTTCAGATATTTTCTGGCTGTAGACGAAAACGTAGCCTGCATTGAAGAAGTTTAAGACGATGAAATCTTCTTGGAAATATTGGACAATCACACTGGAGAACAATCGCATGGGGAAGGAGGTGCGCAAATCATCCTTAGGATTATAAAGAAGCTACTTAACGGCTCTTAGGACTTTTGACGGCTTTTCGAATCAGATTACAACATTGAGATTCTTTCTCAGATTGATAGCCTTGAATTATATGTTTATATCATATGTGTTTCAATAAAACAAACAAAAATAACTGAGTTTTTTAACATAAATGATTAAAGGTGAGTTATTTCACATTTTGTTTCTTTCATTTTTTTTTCTTTTGCATCTTTCCATTTATGAACTTTCCATTTTACGAACACATTATAGAAGTCCTCTCAAGTTCGTAAAATCGAATCTACTGTATTACGTGTGCTTTTTTTTTATCCTCTCAAAAAAGCGATTGTATTGTTTTCACTACATCGTGCGTCCCGCGACACACGATTTTTGTATTATAATACTTTTAAATTGGATTTTTATGCTCTGTTCAGCATATTATGATATTTAGGTTCAGTGCAATCGTTAATCACATCTTTTTTTCGTAGCGAAACTTGATTATTTTTTACATATTTGCTTTTTTTTTTTTTTACATTTCTGCTATTTTTTTCACATTTTGTCTGTTTGTTGCACACGAAATCAAACGAAGATAACATTTTAATTTCGATATATATTTATATTAGAGATGTATAAACTTATAAAACATTTAAATAAACTTCTTACCCCAATTCACTCACAATTCGTGTTACAAATTTTAAAAATATATATTTTATTTTATATATTTATTTTGTATTTTTTTAAATTAAAAAATATATTTCTGTAATATTAGCAATTTAATTAAATTTCTATCATGCGAATAAATTTATATAATAAATTAAAAATATCGTGTAAGAGGTATCAAATTTACATTACCTTTAATATCCGCTATGTTTTAATTATTTAGGATATCTTAATATTTTTTGTTCTATATTGTTAGATAATAATTATTCTATAACATAATTTAAAGTTTCATAAATGTCATAGGGGAACTAACCTTTATAACAGTGAATATAATTCGCAAATATTCATTTACAAAATTAAAAATATCTGAATTTCGAAGAAATTTAATTTAATTTATGATGATGGTTCAATAGTTGTTATTAAATGCAAGACGAAATTTTATATTTATATAATAGAACAAGATATTATATAGAACAGGAATGTTCTCTTATCATTCACGAGGAAGTTGCTTAGATTCATATTTATTATACTTATCTTAATTTTAAAAGTAAAAGTAATAGGCTTTTTGGTAGGCTTATTTGCTTTAATTCCTGTAAAAATTGTTAAATAGAAATATAGTTAACACGAAAAAGTAATTTTTAGTATTTAATATTAAAAAAGGCTACAAAAGAAATATAAAAAGGGAATGTATTGGAGGTCGGGATAAAATGTGTAATTTCGTTTGCGTTTTAATGTATTCTGGTACTTTAATTTAAATATGCAAAATAGAAACGATAAGTATATTAATTTAGTGAATCAATAAAAATAAGAATGATAATTATAATATTATTGATTAATCATAAGTTTCAATCTTGGGTATATAAAACCAAAAGAATTAATATTTTAATAATCGATTAATATATTGTTCATACAATAGTCCTACGATGAACTTTAGAAAAGTTACACCTTTTTAAATTATTATACGGTCTTTGTGTCCTATAAGTACGCTTAGAAAATGTTTGTCTATTCTCTGACAAGTACAACAGTAAAAATTTCATTCTTCTATGACCATAATTCATGTGTTTATAATAAAAGGAATTTTTTGAAATTTCAGAGCTTTCCGGCTCTTAACATATGTTTTGTGTTTTGAGTGCCGGCAAGTTGCGAAATTTAAAAAAATTCAAAGTATGATAACGGGGTGATAGTTTGTCGTCAAAGAATGACATTTTTACGGTTAAACTAGTCGGGGCATGTAGAAAATTTTCAAAATATAACTTATAGGACTCAGCGACTGTATATATATATATATATTTAATTGGTAGCAGGACTATTTCATCAACATAATCTTAATTTCTATCTTATTTTTAATAATTTTGCAATTTACATTCCCTGCGTATCTACAGCCAGTAGAAAAATAAAGCTCCTTTATTCTTTTTGTGACACCTAGTATTTAGTAAATCCTACTCAACTATCAAATTAAATGTCTGACTAAATTTTATTTTAGATCTCATTTTATATTTCATCACCACTGTTGTTTCAAGCTGAACCGGACCTTTGAAATATAAGACAACTCCAATAAATTTGTATGCAGAAGAACATCATAATTAGTTACGTAAAAATGCAAAAAGAAGTAAATGAATAATCAATACGATAGCATAACTTTGACATCTCAAACCAATGAATAGGCTCTAAACCGCTTCGGACATCGATGAATTAGATGCCCGGATGCTGTCTCAAACCATTCTTTGAATTTCTTTTTTTATGTACAGATGTGTTTGTGGTCTGCAGAAAAAAAAAATTGTAAAAGTTAACATGTGAAAAAAAGCAACATTTTGCGATGAACTGTTATTGTGCCAACCATAGCTATCCTTAGTATCTGCACTTTAAAATCTGATGCTCATATCTTACTCTAAAAATTTGTCCGCATAATGTAAGTAAATTTCTGTATTATTTCTCTTTAACTGAATTTTGTGAATTTTTCTTTTCTCTTTACCTGATTTAGATACTAAGTTTATTAAAATCGAAGCTTATTTTTGGAAATTTTTAATATTTCTTTTATTTGAAATTTTATTTTGTAAGTTAATGGGCTGAAAATTTTGGTATTGAAATTGATCATAATTACGAATTTAGGAGGAACTTTTATTTTAAAATATGCAGATCACTTTCAAAACTTTTGAAAAATTAAGTTTTTTTAAAGTGCCGATAAAATTACTTTAATTTTGAAAGTATTTGTGCCATATTGGTTTATCTGGGAGTTTCAGGTTAGTTATAATTTTCAATAATGGCATTTTCGGAAGAAATCGCCAAGTTCATTCTGAAGAACCACAAACCCATATGTTCCAAAAATTCAATGAAAATTGTTTTAAATTTTTTTTCCGCTGGGCTCTTCCGTAGTGTAAGCACCTTCTCATCATTCTCCGTCAGTCTTGGTATACGGACGTGTACTACGAAAGCTTGCTACCGAGAACTTTTAAAAACAATTTTATTTGACAAAAAAAAAAAAATAAAATAAAAGGGTTTGTGAAGACTGTGGTGTTTAATAAATCGACGAACAAAGCGGCTTCGAGAGTACTCGTTGTTCTCTTAATCTTTTATACAGGGCGTACCAAAAACACTGATCTAACCTCTTATTCCTTAAATATTGATCACAGATATACATTACAAATTGCAAAGTTACGTAAAAAAGGTACATAATTTTATGAAATCGATTAAAATTTTCAGGGGATTAAATTAGGAGAAATACAAAATTTATATTTTTATACGGCCCCCGTGGAACAATTTTTCCAATGAGTAAAATGTGCCCCATACACTAATAAGGTCATGTACAAAATTTCAGCATTTCATCATAAAAAGGCGCAGAGATATGAAAATACACAAATACTGACTTAAACCATTTTTCGATGTCTGCATATGCCTTCGCAAACAGGAAAATTATGTCGGATAATCGCGTTTAGGGGCTGTACAGAAACTACGAAAGAAAACAGTAACTGACATTGAATTAAAAATATTTACATTTTTATTTATGATTAACCCATCTCAAACTTTGTTTAAACATATCTCTGCGATTTTTTATGGTAGAATGCAGAAATTTTGTACATGGCCTTATTAGTGTACTGGGTTCGTTTTACTCACTGGTAAATGTTGTGTACGGGGCCGTACAAAAACTTAAATTTTGTATTTTTTCAAATTTAGTCCCCTGAAAATTTTAATCGATTTCATAAAATTCTGTATAATTTTTTTAGGTGACTTTGTAATTTATAATACATATCTACGATCACTATTTAAGGAACAAAAGCCGTGGACAATGTTTTTAAGACACCCTGCATAGTATAATCTATTATTTCTTTATAATTTCTTATACTGTTTTAGAATATAAAAAATGTTCTTTGTTTTTATTTAAAAAAATGATTTATTTTATTTAATTTAATCTACATTTTTAGAAGTACTTTAATAAACGTACGGCAAAAAATAAATGTTGTTACTGAAATTCAATCGATCAGGCTCTATACAAGCGATTAGCAACAGGTATTTATTTGATAATTTGTGTTTGAATAAATTTTATTTTAAACTGCTTTTTTATATTTGAACGCCTCTGTTATTTCGAGCGGAATAGACCCTTTGAGAAATAAGACAGATCCGGTAAATCTATATGCAGAAGAACATCATAATTAGTTAGGTAAAAACACAAGAAAAGGAAATGAATAATTAATATGATAACATAACTTTGACATCTGAAGGTTCATCAACTGTAATCCAACCCAGAGCGGAAAAGATATTTCGATCAGTTTCGTGAAGCGTGATACCTTTCATTGTAATTTAATATGCAATTTCTGCGTGAGTTTTCTTTATTTTCACGAGTTCCTTTTCCTTAAACATATTTCAGGAAAAGTTTTGGAATGTTCATAAAGCTAGTAATTTTGATTAGAAGTGTAAAATCACGACTGGAATCGTAAGATGAATATTCAAACTACGGAAGTTTCTTAAGGCTAATTTCATTAGATGAGGCAGTAGATATATTTCAAGAAAGTTTTGTTTATAAGTTTTCAAAGCACTTGAGCATATATTTTAGTAATGGCGCAACATTAAGTGTTAAAGTAATGAGTGTAAACAATTTTATTTGTGTTTTTTAATTTTATTTTGCTGTAAAATTAACTTGTTGCAGGATTAGAATTTCTAGCCATTAAAATTACATTATAACAATAGAAATAGGTTATACTGACAATTAAATAAAGAAAATGGAAACTTGTGTGCATGAAATATTTGCACCAGTATATTTAAACAGTCGTTTTCAAAATCATCCAAATATGTGCTTAAACGAGGAAAATAACCTAGCAGGCTACACTCTCGGAAATAGTTTCTTTAAATCACGTAAATTATCCTGGCAGCACTGCTTCCAGGATTTTTCCGTTAATAGATGAATATCCGATTCTTATTTTCTCCGTCACAGGAAGTAACCCAATCGCGCCCGTCGGCCTAATCGTTCGGAGTTTTAGTGGTTTTCTTCGAACCTTGGATTTCCAAGCGTTAATACGGGTTAGGTTCCCTTAGAAAGACCCCCACGAAGGGCACCCCCCCTTAGGGCCTGTATCCCTCGTGCTGATAATTGGCCGTCATAAACACACAACTAACCAACCGTTACAGGAAGTAATATATACATTAGGCAAAACACATAGGCACACATAGGCAATAGAAGAAAAAGGGGATAAAATAAAAGTCGCTGACCGTGGTATCGAACCAGCTAAATTAGTGTTATGAGACCTGTATTCTAATCACTCGTCTACAGTTGTACAGTAGTGAAATAGTTTGCAGTAAATATGTTTGTCTGAGATGGATATGGCTTGATTAATTTTTTTTTTTTTTTTTTAAGTGAATTTTGATGTTAATTTCGGAAAGATTTCGTCTTTAATGAAATTGTGGCTGGGATTTTAATACTTCAGTATTAAAATAAGATAAAAATGTGAATTATAATATTTTTATGTAGACTGCTAGATGTAAAATATGAATATTATATTTTATGCGAGTTTCTTTTTAGTAAAATCGATTTCTTTCGTTTAATACTTTAATTAAAATATCTATTTTAAATGAGTTCTTTTAAAGTATATTTTAAATGCGAATATATTTTTATAACTTTAAAAAATAAATTGCGAATACTTTTAAACGAATGAGAAAATTAATTGTTATTTATTTTTAAGTTCGAAACGTTTATTTTCTTTGTTTTTTTTTTTTTTTTTTTTTTTTTTTTTTTAGCTTTTCTAAATTAAATTAGAAATCTTAGTTTTAGAATTTTTGGTTTTTCGTTTTTAAAATGAATTCGGAATTTAGTAATTATAGAGCCAATACGCATGCATGAATGGAAATTTCCCCTCTTTTTTCAGACTTTCGGTACGAATTCACTGATAAAACATATTTTCTAGGAGTACGGAAGTTATTTTTTTTTTTTAAATGAGGAATAATTTAGGGTATATAGATGAGTTTTTTGAATACATACGTGGCCAAAGGGTAGTTTTCCTGATAGTTATAATATAAACTGTTATATATAACATAAGGAATTCTGGAAATTATGAGGTCCATGCACGTTCTAAATTGCAAAACAAATCATTCTAATTTTCGAAAGTATTTTTCATTATTTATATAAATTATAATAAAACTTAACATACTACATTATGAAGTTACTAAAGAAGTCTTTTAATATGACGCGTTCAGAATTTTTGATGAAAATAAAATAAAAACACTGACGTAAAATAATAATAATAATAATAATTAATAAAAATCCGTTTTTTTTTTTTTTTTTTTTTTTTTTTTTTTTTTTTTTTTTTTTTTTAGAGTAATGGAATCCACGTAACTTTCTTTTGTTATGTTCTAAAACATAGATATATTTTTTAATTTTTCACAGAGCGTGCGGGAGTTTAAAAAAAAAAAAATGTTATGTAGAGGGAGAAGGTATCGCTCCATTGAATAGATTTAATAAGGAAACTTTTGTAGTTTTCTACTAATGACCAATATGGACATTTAAGAAAAATTTTAGAGATTTCTTATTAAATTCAGCTTCTCAATATATCTTACGTAAGAGTTTATTTTATTTCATTTTATTTCATTTGTCATCATTTAAAAAATTTTGATAAAATCTATTTTATTAAATAACAAGAGGCATTTGCGTATACTGACAGCAAATTTAGTCAAATAAAGTTTGAGTTAAAGGTATATATAAATATTTTACAGACATACATACAATAAATACAATAAAACCAACTGGAGTGAAAAATTAGCCCGAGCCAGGAATCGAAGCCGGGACCACAGTATTCAAGACTGCTGCTCTAACCACTGAGCTACTCCGGCCGATGCCTGAGTCTGCAATTTCTCACTAATAAACCATATTGGGGGAGTCACTAGCCATCTATACGACAGCCTTGGATGACCGGACAACGATGAAAAGATTTTATTTTTACATCCATCTACGATATTTATAATAAAGCACACATACTACAATATATATTAAAACACACATACACACATAAATAACGCCTGCATTCAACAGTTAAAGTTATATATAAATATTTTACAGACATACATACAATAAATACAATGAACCCAACTGGAGTGAAAAATTAGCCAGAGCCAGGTTTTATTAGCTCTGGCTAATTTTTCACTCCAGTTGGTTTTATTGTATTTATTGTTTGTATGTCTGTAAAATATTTATAAATATCTTTAACTGTTGAATGCAGGCGTTATTTATGTGTGTATGTGTGTTTTAATATATATTGTAGTATGTGTGCTTTATTATAAAGTTTGAGTGTTTGAACATTTTAACCTCGAGTACCTCGATTTTCTATTAAATGTAAATTCCTAAATTCTGGATATTTTTTTAAAAAAATACCCTTTACTAATGTACGTCAGAATATTTAAAATTTATGCAATCGTATAAAATATTTTCGAAAATTTGAATAATTATTTTATCTAAGAAACTACAATGCTAATTGGATTTGATAATTTTTAAAAATACTACTTTTGTAAGAGCAATTATAGTAAAAATACCAGACCAATTATTCGTAGGGCACTCAGCAAATGACTATAAGCTATCATATAAGATACACACACACTGTGATTTTTTACTTTTCAAACATCTAGTGTAAGGAAAGTATTAAAATAATGATTTGTAAGTCTGAGTAAGTGAACACGATAACCACCACACGATATTTCCGATTGAACTCTCATTTGACAAATATATTATTAACCACTATCGCGAGATCCGTATAGATTTTCGTACAAATTGGACAAATTAGGTATTTAATCTACTTTGCAGCCACTTTATATAGGAATAATCACCAAAGAAGTGTATAAGTAATTGCTCAAAAAAGTATATTGCGGAAATGTAATCAAGCATTTGTAGCTTAGAGGTCACGTCTCCAGTTTCAAAGCGGGAGGGACAGAGATCGATTCCGCTGTATCAGAAATGTATATATGGGTGAATATCGCAAAATACGGAAATTGCAGTCCGCACAATAAAATTTCTATTTAATGTTATATAATGCAATTTTCTTTTTTACATTCTAATAAAAAATTTTCTTAGAAGTATTTTCAAGGTATATTATATTCATAATAACACAAAAATAAAGCAATTAAAAGACTTAAAATTTCAGAATGTCATTTTCCTGGCATGTCACACGGTGATGTGTGCAAAGTAAAAGGCTTTCTGGTATCATGTAGAAATATCTTTTTCTAGTTTTTTTAATTTATAATTAAAATTATATCTTATATAACACATATATGTCGAAGGTAACAAGTTCTGTATTTAAAAATATATTTTTTTTTCATAATTTAAATATCATTGTCATTGAAAATGAATGTCATTGTCCTGGCCTGCTGAATTTAGTTTTTTATGAGATATAAAGATGGCACTGCAGAGTAATTCTTCTTGTTCTTGACATGTTCAAGTCAGAAGTAGTAAAATCACTGCAACGAGCAAGATCTTTTAGATATTTCTTTGAAAAAATATGTTTAAAGGCTTTGTAAAAATTGATTAGAGTTTTAGTGTGTCATTTTCCTGGCTTCTGTAAATTACAAATGAAACTGAACATTATACTCAATTTGAGGTACTATAGAAGAAACATGCTCCTTTAAACAAAATTAAAATGTTAGATCTAAAAATAAAAAAAACAAGAATGTGAAAAATGTTTTAGAATGATATTTTCATTATCCTGGCATACATATGAAAAGAAAATGACACATAATTATAATTACATAAAAATGAGCTTAAGATCTTCAAACTTTAACCAATTTTACATATAAATACCTTTATTCAGCTGTTCAGCCATCATTTAAAAAAATCAGAAGCTTTGAAGCGATTTAAATTTTCAAAATTTTTGTTTTCAAAATCTCACATTTTGTGATATTCACTTATATATATATATATTACTTCCTACTGTTCAGAGTGTAGTCACTCTAGATTTTTTTAAAATCAAACTATTCAGATAAAAAATGCTATTCTTTTATTATTTTTGAGCTTTTTATTAAAGAGCAAACGCCCATGGAAATCAAGTCATTTTAGTAATAAATTAACAATATAACATAGGCATACGGAATTTCCCGTTTTCGAAACAGAATTCTCTAAAGTGATCCGTTGTCTCAAAAAAGAGATGCCTAGTTATTTCTCAGGCTTCTGAAAACAGCCTGTTTAGACTTCGTGTTTTAAAGATGACAATTGTGCTAGAAACAAACTAAACCGCCAAACATCTTTCGTGTCTAAGAGCAACAAGTTCTGAATGATTTTGTCTTATATGCTATCTAGATTCTGCTTTTTCTCACTTTATCAGGCGACTGAACCGAGGAAAACTGTTTGCTCCAAAATGATCTCAAAAACGATTTTAATTTCTTCAGTCTTAATAATAAAATACACATACTACAATATATATTAAAATACACATACACACATAAATAACGCCTGCATTCAACAGTTAAAGGTATCTATAAATATTATACAAGACTGCTGCTCTGTGTATACTGTGGTCCCGGGTTCGATTCCTGGCTCTGGTTAATTTTTCACTCCAGTTGGGTTTATTGTATTTATTGTATGTATGTCTGTATAATACTCTTCAGTCTTGTTCATTTTAATAATTATAAAGAAACGCACATATTCTACAGCATAGTATTCTACCAAAAAAAAAGTTATTATATCCTAATTTTTCTTTAATTATACGAACTAATTAGTTATTAAATATAGAAACAAGAAACAAAAAATTTATTTTTTGTGTCTGTTTTTGGCCATGGCCAGCAAGCAGGTCCTCCTTGAAGTTGGAAATATTCTGCCAGAAGGGGCACTGTAGTAGCAATTTTTATGCTATTTTCCTTATTGTACCACCAAATAGTGTATGAAGTTATGTATTGAATTTAACAAAATCGTTTGTGTATGTTTTTGGCCATGGCCAGCAGGTTCTCCTTGAATTTGGAAATATTCTGCGGGAAGGGGCCGATGTAACAGCGATTTTTGTGCCCTTTTCATTACTGTACCATCGAAAAGTATATTTTGGTATGCATGGAATTTAATCAAATTTCATGTGTAAGCTTTTTGGCTATGACCAGCAGGTCCCACGTGAATTTATTGACAATCATCCGGAAGAGGGCGCTGAAATAGCAATTTTTTTCTAGATTTATCATAGTTCTATTGTATACGACGGGTATTTCGCATCCAGCTAACCTGGTGATTTTCAAGCAGCTGATGTACAACAGAATAATGAAAAATATTGATTTTAATAAATACTATTATTGAGATTTACTCGATTTTACTCCGATTAGTAAAATGAAACAGAAACTTAAGATGAAAATCAAAGTTGGTATAATATTGAAGTAATAACTCTGACTGGTACATCCGACTAGTTCAATTTGTTAATAATAATTAAAAAATCAACTTTGAGCCCAAGTCTGCCTCCCGGTACCGAAAACTAGTATAAAACTCTAGTTCAGTCCGTTTCATGTCCGGAGTCGGACTCGGACTCACGGGCTCGAGTTGAATCTGTCCTGTCTCTTATGTAGAAATGTAACTGTATTTACTTCTTTTGTTTATCGTATCACATGTCTCCTTTATTTTGCAGAGAAAAAGTTTACATGAATATAAATATAGAAATGCAATTTTTTAAATGCCAAAAAGTTTTAAAAAGATGCTGCTGACCAAGAACAGATAAATAAAAAGAAAAGTGCCCTGTTAAACTCATGGCATTGAGCTTGCAGGCTATTAACAATAATTGTATATTATACTTTTATTTATGTCTGTTATTCATAAAATAGAACTTACTCTTTTTGAGCAAAACGGTAAATAATCAGGCAAGCGCCTTATCAGAATAAACCGGCATACCAATTTTAAAGAAAATCGGATAATTCTGTATCAAAAATCCATTTATTTAAAATAGGGGGGATTATCCACCGCCCCTCCCCCTTTATATTTAACCATTGAACCTTTAAATCTAATCAGGGGAGCGTCTTATCAGATTGAACCGGTACACCAAATTGAAGCAAATCGGATAATTCTGCATGAAAAACCCACTTATCTAAATTAAGTGTAGGAATTAGTCCCCGCCCCACCCCGCTCACTTTATACTTAACCAATGAACTCGCAAAACTAATCGGGGAAGCGCCTTGTCAGATTGAACCTATTTACAAAATTTAAAGAAATCGTATAATTCTGCATGAAAATCCCATTTATCTAAATTAAGAGTGCGAATTAAGCCTTCATATCTCTCCCCCCCCCCCTTGTACTTAATCAATGAACTCCCAAAACTAACCAGGGAAGCGCCTTTACAGAATGAAACTCTTTGCAAAATTTGAAGCAAATTGGACATTTGTTTCAAGAGTTATAGCGTTACGTACATACATACGTGCATACATACGTACATACAGAACGTACGGACATATTAGCTCTCTGGATTTGATAGCCTCTGAGCTAAAAATGGGAAAACCAGATTTAAATTTAAAAGTCCAATCCTTAGTTGATTTAAAAAATGGTATGTAATAATTAAACAAGCAGTTTTGAAACATGTGTCGTCTCTAAGATATATTTAAAATAAAGTCAAGTATAGAATACAAATACGGTATTTTTCTGTGTATTTTTTATCTTAATCGCGAATGTTTAGATAAATAAAATAATAATATAAAACTATTTATTTTAATTAAAATTATCTTTAAATAAAGAACAAAATTGTTAAACTAATTCAAATTAAATATTGTTATGCAAATTGATCATTTCAATAAAATTATTTAAATATTGCGTTCAAAACAGCAAAGTTTATTCTTGTTATTTATTGAGCAAAATGCAGAATTTGCTAAAATCTATGTTTTTAAAAGATTTAAATATGTTAAGTGTTAATATCTGCAGTTGAAATGTTATTGTGTGTGTATGTGTGTGTGTTGGGGAGGGGGTAGTTGTGCAGTATTAAAGTGCACAGTGTTTTATATCATGAGAATACTTCTGGCCTATAGGAAAATAGAACGCGCGAGGTAAGTTTTTTGCCATAGAATTTTTTTTAAATTAATTATTTCTTCAGTTGGTTTTCTTGAAAATGTTTTAAGTAAATCTGAGATTTCTTTTAGATTTATGCTTTAGATTTATGCTTTAAAAAAGAGTTTCATTTACATGATAAAAAAATATTTTTCACAGCAAAATGATATTTTTAATTCATTACATATGTGTGTAAACGAAAGAATAACGAATATCGTATGTATTTAGTTTGTTGAGAGCATCTAAATAAGAAATAATATAAAAAACATTACAAATCATAACATTAAAAAATATATACTTTTTAGAATATTAATATAATCAAATAATCATTAATACCATAAAATTTTAACTAACGTTTTAATGATGAAAAAGTTAAAAAATTTATTTTGCACAATTTTCACTATGCCTCAAAATAAATTAATTATGCAGAAATCTCTTAAAATATTTCAAAGTAATTTTCAAATTAACGTTTCTTACCACGTTATCTTTAGACTTCGATGTTTGAATAATAAAAAAAAAGAACAATAATTTAAATGCATCTCCTAATTAAGGAAATTTATTTTCAATTTTCTTGATAAATTGCAAAAAACCCCTCATAAAATAAAAACGTTTTTCACTTTTTATAAAAGTTTAGCTTTTCTCCGAGCTATACTAAATTTAATATTCGTAACGATTTTAATCCGGGAGATAATGTTTGTATAAGAGCTTTATTTATTGCAAAATTTAGAACAGCTTACAAAATGTGTATTAGACAAACTTTTAAAATTACATTTTCCATAGCAAAGAAGAACTGAAAAACAACCAAATATTATATATCTGTAACTTTTGAGTAATTATTATCCACTACATAGCTGCGAACTTTCACGCTTTTTGTTATTACTATTTCCGATAGTAAAAATCGCCTTATTTAGGCCCAGAATTTCTGTGATTAAATACAGCTCAGATTATTATTTGTAAATTGTGGTAGCAGGACAGTATAAAATTTGGAAGCTATGCCACTAAAACAACCTAATATATTAAAAAAAGCATTTTAAACCATTTTAAATACAATAGTACAATATATTTTTAAAAGACTTCAAAAAGAAGGAGGTTATCAATTCGACCTGTATGTATGTTTTGTCCATGTTCACGCATAACATTCTTAAATATGATCCGATTTTGATATTTTTTTTTCGTTTGAAAGTGTAAGTCACCCATTTGGTCTTATTCCAATTTCGTAAAAATCTGATGATTAGAACATAAAAAAAAAATAAAAACTTTAAAATTCAAATCCTTTTTTAAGCAGTCGCCCAATTATAAGCACTAATCTTTCATACTGTTACTCTTACAGAGACATGTGATCTTTCAAAGTGCGAAAACTTAGCTGGACAAGGGACGAGATCCAGATAGATTTCGCTGGTAGTGAAATGATATTGACCAATCAGAAGCCTGCAGTTTTGCGAACTTTTCTCTGTTTGCAAAAATGCAGCGTTCTGCTTGGTCGATCTCGTTTCACTAAGAGCGAAAAATCTATCTGGATCCCGGTCATTCTGTCATCCAATAAACCGGAAGGCCCACAAAGTCACAAACCGATATCGGAAGCCGGTGTCGAAAAGTTGAAAATCAACCTTTAAAGTTTCTCATGTATCAGAGCACAAGTGCAAAGCCTAGAATAAATAATGTGGAATCTGCTACCCAAACAGCGCTAAAGAAATGTATCCTTTAAATGTGTAATGATGCTGTAATCCAATGAGCTGATCGTAGCGACATCAGCGTTATATTTTCAAATTTCAGTGTAAACATTGTATTATAACAGCGTCTAGACCAAATGGTCTTGCAGTTTTAGAAAATATCCTCAGATGTCTCTCCGACCGACTCTTTGGATTTCAGCATCGTTTTACATTTAAGGCATCCAATATTTTAGTACTTTCTAAGTACTACTGCTACAGAGTCTAGAATATATAATATGGAAATCGGCTATCCCAGTAATACTTAAAAAAGTGCTAAAATATTGGATCCCTTAAAGTCAAACGATGCTGAAATCCAATGAATCAATCACAGCGACATCTTCAGGATAGTTTCTATAACTCCAAGACGATTTGGTAGACATTGTAATAAAACGATGATGTTTACTTTGAAATTTGAAAATATATCGCAGATGTCGCTGCGATCGACTCCCTGGATTTCAGCATCATTGTACATTTAAGGGATACAACTTTTAGCGCTGTTAGAATAGCGGATTTCCACACTATGTATTCTAGACGCTGTACTACTGCGATAGTAAGTCAATATGTTCTGGATACCTGAATATGGGGAACCAATGAGAACGGTTCAGGATCTGAACCCAGAAGGTATTGTGAACATGGTTACAGCATCTAGAGCTTGACAAAATTACAGTCTCTAGAATACATAGCGAGGAAACCTGCTATCCAAACAGCGCTAAAAAGTCGTATTCCTTAAATGTGCAAAGACTCTGAAATCAAGGGTGACGATCGAAGAGACAGCTGCGATATATGTTCAGATTTCAAAGTAAACATCGTATTATTACAGTGTCTAGAATAAATCGTCTTTGAGTTTTTGAAAAAATCCTGCAGATGTCGCTGTCATCGACTCATTGGATTTCAGCATCGTTTGACATTTAAGGGATCCAATATTTTAACACATTTTTAAGTATTACTGAGATAGCCGATTTCGACACTATATATTCTAGACGCTGTAGTTATGTAATAGAAAATGCCTAGGTTCGCTATAGTTTGGACATAAGTTTCTCTTAAAGCACTTTGCCGTGCTCTGATGTGTAGTTAAGGCACAACACCACTAATCGCTTGAGAGCGTAGTTGGGCTGCGGGTTCAACTCCCGCTGGCTCCGTTGCAAACTCTTTGTAGAGCTCCCAGATATAATTCTCTGGTTGTGTAAATTTTCTTGTGCTATCTAGAAATCAACCCCCCTCAAAGTCCTTGTGCTATTTCGTCCTTGTATATTAAAGATCTCTTATAAGCGGCCCTCTTATATCAAGGAAGTCAGGTGTATATGTGATCAATAAATAAATGAATGTAGACTGTTGTTAATACAATGTACCTGTTTAAAAAAATATCATAAGTATTCAATGCTAATAAAATCAATATTTCTAATGAAATTATAAAGAATTTATTAAAAAATATTTCTTTAATAAATAATTTTTCTAAATTATAATTTATTTGACAAATAATTTACTTATTCAGCAGATGTTAAAATCCGGTTAATTATGTGTTATGGTATGAATAACTAAAAAGTAGGAAATAAAATAATCTTTAAAAAAATATATTAACAGACTTAAAAAAAAGCACTAAAATGAATTAAATAATTCTTTAAACTTCTCTAATGACCAAACGTTATCCATTAACTGCACATCGGACATCATGTATCGGCATAAAAACGTTAAATTCAATATATGGAATTTAATATCTACCAAACATGGATTTTCTAGAGAATATTTTTTACAAAAGATTAATTTACATATTTATGATTTAATTTACGAATATATACATATAAAAGTAATCAATTACTTTTTGAAGTTGGTGCCAAACATTCACAATCGATAATGATTAAACAAATAATTTGTTGAAGAAATAGAGCATTTTTTAAATTTTGTATAATATTTTTCATCATCACTTTATTCTTGGTAATAGCTACAATATATTCACAATTTTACTATACTTAAGATAGGTTGGCACCAACTTCAAAAAGTAATTGATTACTTTTTATATGTATATATTCGTAAATTAAATCATAAATATGTAAATTAATCTTTTGTAAAAAATATTCTCTAGAAAATCCATGTTTGGTAGATATTAAATTCTATATATTGAATTTAACGTTTTTTATGCCGATACATGATGTCCGATGTGCAGTTAATGGATAACGTTTGGTCATTAGAGAAGTTTAAAGAATTATTTAATTCATTTTAGTGCTTTTCTTTTAAGTCGGTTAATATTTTTTTTGAAATGATTATTTTATTGCTTTTTAATGTCCATACGCAATTCCACATTCAAAAGTTTTAACTGTTAAAATATTTGCCCCCTTTATTCCTTTTTCAAATGAAAGATATATATGTAATACACTGTAATGTAATTAAGCAATAAGCAAGCTTATAAGGCTATCATTTTGAACTTTTTACAAGATGGTTTGACTTTGGTTTTGAATGATAATGCTACCATTATTCTGTGTTTATGAATGTAATTAGATCTGAACATAAAAATAAAAACAAGTTTTAACAAATCTAAATATAAATATAAATATAAAAAATATAAATATAAAAATATAAATATAAAAAAGTTTTAACAAATCTCAGTGATGGAACAGTGGCGCAGCAATTGAACGACTGTCACCACTAAATTTTTATAGTATTCTTTGCCTTTAAAAATCTCAGAAATTCTGTCCTGAAGTTAGATGAAGAATACTAAAAAAATTTTGCGGTGTCAATTGTTTCCCTGCTGCTACACTGTTCCATCACTGAAATCGTGTCTGTATGATTGGTTAAACCATACAGAACAAAATATAACTATATTTTGTAAGTATATATATTAATATTATTATATATATATATATTTAAATGTTATGTAACTAAATCAGTGTAGGTTTAATTACAACATTAATTTTATTTAATTTAATATTAATTTTTATCTACATGAAAATTAAAAACGATCAAACAATTCTTAGACAACGAAACAAATGCTATGCCGACTTCTTCGAATACAAATAAAGATACCATGAGTGAATTAAACCCACATCTATGCGCTATTATTTTTTTTATGATATTCTGTAGTAAAGAAAAAAAATGCTATTTTTAAATATTATGTTTATTACAGAAAAAATAGTTATAATTAAAAATTGTCTCTTTGACAGTAGAATTTTTTTTTTTTTTTTTAAAGTCAATTTCCAGGTTTCATCATACACTTGTGTCCAAAATTAAGGACCAATCGCGAAATGCTAATTTTCAAGTACGCGAATACTCAAAAGGGAATAATATAATTCGAATAATTACTATCTCTACCGCACAGCTAGTCCATATAACATCTCATTCATGTCACATATGGTCACAAGTATCACAGTCACTACTGTGAATCAAAAAATATGAAATACCATACATGTTATTATGAGTCTGAAATGATCACTATATATGACTCCACTGAGACGTCACTGTAACTGTTGCTTTGGGATGAGTCATCATGTGACTTTACAATGTAGTTACATTGTGACTCTCATGTGACTGCCATTTTTAGACTCAATTTCAAAGTCATCATGAACGTTTCATTATGATAAGTCACCGAATAATATCAAATTATAGCCACATGGTGACTTTTCACGAAAGAGCAAAATGGTTACTTCACAATAGTCTCTCTTTCACCTGAAAATCATTATGTGACTTTAATGTGATATTATTTGGTAACTTATCACAATCAGCGTTCACGATGACTTTGAAATTGAGTCTGCATATGCCAGTCACATGAAAGTCACAATATAACTACATTGTAAAGTCATATGGGGACTCGTCACAAAGCAGCAGTTACAGTGACGTATAAGTGGAGTCACATATACTGATCATTTGAGACTCATAATGAGATGTATGGAATTTCCTATTTTTTTTGCTTCACCGTAGTGACTGTGACACTTGTGACCATATGTGGCATGAATGAGATGTTATATGGACTAGTTGTGCTGTAGATATAGTAATTATTCGATATATATTATTTCCTTTCGAGTATTCGCGTACTTGAAAATTAGCATTTTGTGATTGGTCTTTAATTTTGGACACCAGTGTACAACATCACAAAATTCGGATGTTCATATTCATTAAAGATTTAAAACACTCAACATTACTAGAAAGAAGTATGCCAGCAATAACCAATAAAAAAAATTGAATGAAGAAGTGCAAACTCTCGCGATATGTGTTTCTGAATACACATAGTACAGAATAAGGGGACGTATCTTATCATTTGGCGTGCCTTGACCTTCTCTAAAACTACGTCTTTCCATATATGGTACAGAGACTGATATTTCATTGTCCGTAAGACAATGAATTATTCAAAATGATTTGTCTGCCAAAATCTGCAATTCAAAATTATTAGTCTGCCAAAACTATTTCCGGAAACCGATATTTGTTGGTTTGAGGTGCGGGTTAGTACAATCCCAGTCGGTCATTGTTCGACATTTTTTAAAAATTCTCTAGAGCTTTTCTGATTATTCTGTTGAAATTCCTGTTTTTATTTTCAATACTTGTTGTTCCTAGTTTCGCTTTTGTTCATGTCAAACATTTTTTAACACTTTATAAAACAGATGAAACGGGTTTGATACTGATTTCTTTGAGCATCTACCTTTTTTTGATTTATCTTCCGTAACAATATTTGCATATTTTATATAAAGTTTTTAGATGCTAGTGAAGTATATAAAGGTATATTCAGTATTAAATATGGTTTTTACAACTTCATCATAGTTGTCATAGTCACTCTAAAGGCTTCCAAAAGAAGTTGCTCCAATCATATCAAACTTTCTTAAACAACCTACGTTTTATTACTCTAAATAAAAGGTGCATAAATTACAGTTTGTAGTTGTGTCTGCTCTTTTTATCATTAACCTGTTCATACTTTCATCTTAATTAAAAAATTTTGTTGTTCTGAATACGAAAGTACGACGTTATTTAAGGTATCTGCAATTTTTTAAAAGGTCATTTCAAAGTGGCGATTTTTCAAATTTACTATAATGTTAAAATTTAATCTTTTAACTTCCCAATATTGTCTAAATTTTGTTTCTACCTTATTTAGAATTACAGTTATGAATATTTTATTATTACACGACAACGACTTGCAGGGACCAGAAATCGCATTCTTCAAACCGCAAGTACAGTAAAACGTTTATTAGGATTCTAAATTACTGTGTTTTATCTTTAAAATTGGTTTTATATTCAAAACAAATCGTGGAAATATATTTTTCCAAGTTTAAATTTCACACAATGTAGTATATGTCAACACATTATTTGATGTTTCATTTATGAAATCTGGCATCAAAATAGTAATTATGCCTCTACTGTTTACATACGTACTTGCATGTTGCTGTTATGCTTTGAAGCTCAAATATAGAAATATTTCTTGCTGTTATTTGTTTAATTTGTTTGTTTTGGTGAGCACAAATAGGTATAGCTATTTGCGAGAGCGGGAAGTCCCATTTTGCAAACCGAAATTGCGCTAAAATGTTTGTTTACATTGTTATTTTTTGTGTTTTATCTTTAAATTGGATTTTACATTCAAAATATATCATGAAAAATTTTTTTACTAGTTTAAAGTTCACAAAATCTTTATCACAACACATTATTTGATGTTTCACCTACGAAATATGGCAACAAAAAGTGATTATTCATCTGCTGTTTACATATGTGCTTGAGTGTTGATATTACGTTTTGAAGCTCAAGTATAGTAATATTTCTAGCTATTATTTGTTTAATTTATTAATTTTGGTTATCAAGGCTGTATAAACATAAAAAAAAATCTGAATGTAGAAAACCCCGGATATTTTACATTGCAGTGTTACAGACGTTTTTATATATGACTGGACTTCATAATTCGAAGCGGCATTCCACACTTGCTATAAAGAAGCATGGAAAGATTTTAAGAGCAAACAGAAAGAAGGAAAAAACTGCATTAGATAGTGAGGCTTATAAATCAAAGAAGTTTTAGAAATATATTTTAAAATTCGCAAGTAATATTTGTATTTCAATTTCAAGCACATTGTTGCCTTTTTCTGAAAATTATATTTTGGGCCTTTTCTGTTTATTCAAAACATCATATCTCAAACAGTTATGTTTAAAATACCATGAAATTGTATATGATTATTTTCTAAATAGTTACAAAAGGAATTGGCTAATCTCATGATAATAGATTAATAATATCCTTATAATATAATTAATAATTATTAAGTTATTTTGCTGTAAATTATGAATTGCAATCTGAGTTTTTTTATACATTACTACTAAATCTTTTGTGCTTTCATAAATAATCAATTATCAAATTCATAGTCTAAGTCTCAGAACAGGTAATTATGAACATTCGTCTGTTTTTGTGTTACTATCATGTTTTACAGAAGTGTTGATTTTTTAGCTAATTTTAGCTATTTTTTGCTTAAAAAATAATAATAAGTAAAGTTTGTGTATGTTTATCCTAGTTTTTAATCATGTTCCATAATAAAATGCAGTTATAAAGTCAATTTTGAAATGTAATTTTTTTTCCAGAAGGTGTGCAAATACCATAAGTCGAATTACACCATGCCTCTTTTTGAAAACCGGCATTTTAGTATGAGTGTTTAAAATTCGGTTACAGGGACAAGCTAAATAATGTACTAAGTCATTCTAAACAAACCTACATTGCTTACCTGATTTTGATATTTTTATTAGTTATTTTTATATTCAATGAGAAACTTATGGAAGAAATTTCTGGCATATTACATCTACTATGCCCAGCAGGAAGTTGAAACGAAAAATAATTGCTTTTATATAATGCATTCTTATTTACATATTTTAGGAACGAATGAATATAGTTTTGAATTTATGGAATAATTTCGTCAAAATCACTTATGAATCATGATATTAGTTTTAGTTTGAGTGATACAAGAAAATATTTAAGAGTAACCAACCATTACGAATAAACTATTTTCTAATTCAAATAAAGTGAAATAAATTAATAAAAGGGTATTCGATACATTAGCTTTACATTTGCATATGATGTTAGCGATTAAGTTAATGCACCGTAATTGGAAATACCTGAAAATAGTACAGTATTAATGATACATTTCCCATTTAGTATTTTAAAACTAATTATTTGGATTACAATTCAAATAGAAATGTCAGTTGCAGAAAACATAGAATTAAAATAAAAATGCCAATAAATTATTGAAAACCCACACAATTAAATGCCCACCAATGACATTGGTCAATTAATTTTAATACCAAATAGAGAGTTGAAATTAATCCTGGTCTAGGAAACTAATCACTTTCATTAATTCAACTTTTACATTAGAATAATTTCTCCTTAAATTTCGACATTTCGTTTTTTTTTTCAAGTTTGAAAAAAAAAAAAAAAATCTTAGCTCGATAGCATAACATTTTATATAAAATAATCTTTTCAAAAAAAAATATTAACCGACTTCAAAAAAAAAAAAAGCACTAAAATGAATTAAATAATTCTTTAAACTTCTCTAATGACCAAACATTATACATTAACTGCACATCGGACATCATGTATCGGCATAAAAACGTTAAATTCAATATATAGAATTTAATATCTACCAAACATGGATTTCCTAGAGAATATTTTTTACAAAAGATTAATTTACATATTTATGATTTAATTTACGAATATATACATATAAAAAGTAATCAATTACTTTTTGAAGTTGGTGCCAACCTATCTTAAGTATAGTAAAATTGTGAATATATTGTAGCTATTACCATGAATAAAGTGATGATGAAAAATATGATACAAAATTTAAAAAATGCTCTATTTCTTCAACAAATTATTTGTTTAATCATTATCGATTGTGAATGTTTGGCACCAACTTCAAAAAGTAATTGATTACTTTTATATGTATATATTCGTAAATTAAATCATAAATATGTAAATTAATCTTTTGTAAAAAATATTCTCTAGAAAATCCATGTTTGGTAGATATTAAATTCTATATATTGAATTTAACGTTTTTATGCCGATGCATGATGTCCGATGTGCAGTTAATGGATAACGTTTGGTCACTAGAGAAGTTTAAAGACTTATTTAATTCATTTTAGTGTTTTTTTTTAAGTCGGTTAATATTTTTTTTAAGATTATTTTATTTCCTACTTTTTAGTTATTCATACCATAACACATAATTATCCGAATTTTAACATCTGCTGAATAAGTAAATTATTTGTCAAATAAATTATAATTTAGAAAAATTATTTATTAAACAAATATTTTTTAATAAATTCTTTATAATTTCATTAGAAATATTGATTTTATTAGCATTGAATACTTATGATATTTTTTAAACAGGTACATTGTATTAACAACAGTCTACATTCATTTATTTATTGATCACATATACACCTGACTTGCTTGATATAAGAGGCCCGCTTATAAGAGATCGGTAGTATACAAGGACGAAATAGCACAAGGACTTTGAGGGGGGTGGGGTTCTAGATAGCACAAGGAAATTTACACCACCAGAGAATTACATCTGGGAGCTCTACAAAGAGTTTGCAACGGAGCCAGCGGGAGTTGAACCCGCAGCCCAATTACGCTCTCAAGCGATTAGTGGTGTGGTGCCTTAACTACACATCAGAGCACGGCAAAGTGCTTTAAGAGAAACTTATGTCCAAACTATAGCAAACCTAGGCATTTTCTATTACATAACTACAGCGTCTAGAATATATAGTGTGGAAATCGGCTATCCCAGTAATACTTAAAAATGTGTTAAAATATTGGATCCCTTAAATGTCAAACGATGCTGAAATCCAATGAGTCGATGACAGCGACATCTTCAGGATATTTTCAAAAACTCTAAGACGATTTATTCTAGACACTGTAATAATACGATGTTTACTTTGAAATCTGAACATATATCGCAGATGTCTCTTCGATCGTCACCCTTGATTTCAGAGTCTTTGCACATTTAAGGAATACGACTGTTTAGCGCTGTTTGGATAGCAGGTTTCCCCGCTATGTATTCTAGAGGCTGTAATTTGGTCAAGCTCTAGATGCTGTAAGCATGTTCACAATACCTACTGGGTTCAGATCCTGAACCGTTCTCATTGGTTACTCATATTCAAGTATCCAGAACACATTGACTTACTATGGCATTAGTACAGCGTCTAGAATACATAGTGTGGAAATCCGCTATTCTAATAGCGCTAAAAGTTGTATCCCTTAAATACACAATGATGCTGAAATCCAGGGAGTCGATCGCAGCGACATCTGCGATATATTTTCAAATTTCAAAGTAAACATCATCGTATTATTACAAGTCTACCAAATCGTCTTGGAGTTATAGAAACTATCCTGAAGATGTCGCTGTGATCGACTCAGTGGATTTCAGCATCGTTTGACTTTAAGGGACCCAATATTTTAGCACTTTTTAAAGTATTACTGGGATAGCCGATTTCCATACTATATATTCTAGACTCTGTAGCAGTAGTACTTAGAAAGTACTAAAATATTGGATGCCTTAAATGTAAAACGATGCTGAAATCCAAAGAGTCGATCGGAGAGACATCTGAGGATATTTTCTAAAACTCCAAGACCATTTGGTCTAGACGCTGTTATAAAACAATGTTTACACTGAAATTTGAAAATATAACGCAGATGTCACTGCGATCGGCTCATTGGATTACAGCATCATTGCACATTTAAAGGATACATTTCTTTAGCGCTGTTTGGGTAGCAGATTTCCACATTATTTATTCTAGGCGTTGCACTTGTGCTCTGATACATGAGAAACTTTAAAGGTTGATTTTCAACTTTTCGACACCGGCTTCCGATATCGGTTTGTGTCTTTGTGGGCCTTCCGGTTTGGTGGATGACAGAATGACCGAGATCCAGATAGATTTTTCGCTCTTAGTGAAACGAGATCGACCAATCAGAAGGCTGCATTTTTGGAAACAGAGAAAAGTTCGCAAAACTGCAGGCTTCTGATTGGTCAATCTCATTTCACTACCAGCGAAATCTATCTGGATCTCGTCCCTTGTCCAGCTAAGTTTTCGCACTTTGAAAGATCACATGTCTCTGTAAGAGTAACAGTATGAAAGATGAGTGCTTATAACTGGGCGACTGCTTAAAAAAGGATTTGAATTTTAAAGTTTTTATTTTTTTTTAAATGTTCTAATCATCAGATTTTTACGAAATTGGAATGGGACCAAATGGGTGACTTACACTTTCAAACGAAAAGAAAAATCAAAATCGGTTCATATTTAAGAATGTTATGCGTGAACATGGACAAAACATACATACAGGTCGAATTGATAACGTCCTTCTTTTTGAAGTCGGTTAAAAAATTCATGCTTTAGTAATATTTCTTGTTCAATTATTTAGATATGTAGAAATTTCTTATTAAATCCATTCATAGTGTAAATCATTTATTCACTGATAAAGATAAAGTTTACTATCAGTGATTTCATTTTTAGGTGCGTTCGTAATTATATAAATACGTAGCACCTATAGTCGTCGTTCAGTCCGTCTGTCCGTCTGTCCGTCCGCATATAACAGAGCCAAAACTACCCAACCGAATGGTCTGAAATTTTAAATATATGATTGTTGCAAAATTTTGTCGAGCCATTTCAAATTTTATGAAAATCGGATGTATAGTTTAATTACAGGGTCAATCAAAAGTTTTTCTTTACATTACGGCCAATGGAAAAAATTATTGCAAATGCATTTTAGTGATGTTACAGCCTTCCGAAAGGTCTGAAATTTTAAATTTATAATTGTTGCAAAATTTTGTCGAGGCATTTCAAATTTTATGAAAATCGGATGTATAGTTTAATTGACAGTCAAAATTTTTCCGTTTCATTACGGGGAATGGGAAAAAAAATTATTACAAGTGCATTTTAAGGATGTTACAGACTATGCACTTATGAAGTGCAAAAAAATATACATTCAGTACAATATGGGGTGCAAAAAATAATTATAAAATTAGCTATAATAAGAACGCACCTCATTTGCCACGTTTGACGAGCAATTTTCAACTTGTTTTATTTATCTCGAGTTCAACCAAACAAGAGATAATCACAAACTATAATAAGATTACCTAATGTAATACGAAAACTAATATATATATATATATATATAAATCCTTTCGGCCAGTGCCGGGAGGAAGAGGTAGCTTTCATATTTCTTGGTTTTAAAATTTTGCAAGTTCTATTCGAAGCTAATTGTACTCAAATTTTAAGAAGCTAATATGCGACGAACTTGATTAGAGAATATTCCTCAGTATTGAATTTGAATGGCACGAAATTAGCAACTTACTAGCCACTCTTGGCTACCAGTTTGGTCTCCTTTAAAATTTATGTTTCGGAAAGCATGTTAAGAATTGTATCGTGTTACTGTTATTCATAATTGTTGCATTAAAATAGCTCAATTTGTTGATTTTCTGTAAGCAAGTAAACCCTGTTGATTTACAATGGAAGTCTATGGAAATTTGGAGAAATTTTAGAGATATCGCCTAGTTGGCGACAAACTTCGCGGCATTTGGCGGCAGAACAGGGTCCCCACTTTGGTAACCCCGCTTATAATTATGGAGATTCATTAAATGCTGTTCCATGGTCGAAAGAGATAGATGTAGATGCAATATGATGCGCGTTATCGCTCAAATTTAAATGCTTTCACTAGGCCCAAACAAAACACGCAACTGGAACCGAATTTTTGACATCACCCGTATATATATTTTTTTCTCTAAATGAAAATGGTCTGCTTATTTTTAAGCATTCTAAAGCAGCCATTGTATTATGAACTAAAAACTGTGTTACTAAAAGTTTTCTTTTTTTCGAGGAAAAATGTGCTTGTGTTTGGGCCTACTGTAGCGGATTTTAGTGTTACTTTTTGGCGTCACCCCCAGCTACTTTACTGCATCTCCATCTATCTCTTTGCTCCATAATGCTGTTCAATAACCAATGGCCGCCATTTTTAAACAAGATGTCAGATGAAGCCAAAATGTCAGCCACCCTAGAAATTCAAACTGCTGTATCTCAGCCATTTTTTAAGATAAAGACAACAAAAAATATGCTCCGGAATCCTTGTATTAAGGTCAAACTTTTAAGAATTATTTTCTCTAAGAACTGAATTAAAAACTGAACTAAGTTTTTAATTCAGTTTCAGTCAATTAAAAACTGAAAAACAGAATAATTTTTTCAGTTTTTAATTTATTTGCACCACTTTTCAATTTTTTTTCAAATGGCCGCCATTTTGAAACAAGATGGTGGATGAAGGCCAACGAACTCGGTCGAGACATTGGTATGTACTATGCATACAATTAATTTCATCCAAATCGGTTAATAAATACGAGAGTTATCGCCTGACAAAAATCAGATATATATATATATATATATATATATATATATATATGGATATATATATATATATAAATATATATATAAGTCACCTTTGAACGGTGGGTGGTTTTGGGGTCTGGAGGTCATGATTGATGAAAATATACCAAAATGTCCCGCAAGTGCTTTCGACCGGACGGCTGCAATAGGTGGCTTTTTACCCGACTGCCAAGAAGGATTATGTTTTTCTCGCGTATCTGTGTATGTGGATTTATTTATACCCTCGAAACATCCCAACGGCTGGATCGATTTTAATGAATGAGGTCTCTATCGATTCTTCTTTGCCGTCCGATGGTTATAGGCTAGATTTTGTTTTTATAAATTCAAAATGACGGCCGTAAAATACAAAATGGCGGTAGAGACGAATAAACTACGCACGATATGAAGTGGCATATCATTGGATAGGTCTTTCAAAATGAAGACGATGCTTCATTGTCTATTTTACAGTCAGAAGCTCCGTTTAAATATTACACGACCTGGAAGTTGTGTAGGTAGGATCTCTAGCTCTACTGCAACTCTGACCTTCATAGACATCTATAGGTTTCATCAAAACAGTGTTTATAGATAGGAACTAACAATTAAACCCAACTTAAAAGTCCTCAATACAAGTAAATAAAAAAGTAGGTAAGTAATATAAAAAATAGTTTAACATTGATGAGAAATAATTAATTAGTTCGCTTTTTACGCAGTCGGGTTTTTTGATTTTTTAAATTTAAATTTTACTTGTTACTTTTTGTAATGAAATCTACCTAGAATTTTGCCCACAATCTATTTTTAAAATGGTTAACTTTGACACTTGAATATTGTTTTTTATTTGTTTTTATCTGTTTAAAATAGTTTGGTCTTATATTCCTTTATAGTCTAATTGCAATTTTAGAATTCGAAGTTGTAGTCTAAACTTTTTTTCTAAACTTCCTATTCCGTTATGTTGAAATGAGTGATATAAAAAAAATACCAGTTTCAACCGGCGTAATTTGTTATTATACTCTGAAATTTGTTGAATTTGAATCCAAGTTTCAGTTATGTTCTTTTAAAAAATTAGTGATTTCATAACAAACTCATTAAAAGTAGTCACTCAGTGCTTTGCTAAATTTAAAATAGCACAATCTTCTTAAAAAATGACTAAAGAACAATAAAAACTCTTAAAAACATTAGACTTCAAAGTATGGATCACGTTGATTGTCACGATGAACAATATAACATGGGTAAAGGCGGTTTTGAGAAAACAATGGTGTTTTCTAAGTATATGCAATAATAAGTTTGTATTTCTATGAAGTGGGCAAAAAAAACGTGCTTATGGTGTAAGTAATGGTGCAATGACGGAGAAATTATCCATACAGCACGACACAGTTAAAAATCTGTAGCGTTTGGTGCATATTCACTCCACCGCTTTTATAGGAAATGATTACTTGACTATACTGTGGAGCATTCTCATTTGTCAGAATAGAGATATTCTACAAAAGCGGTGGGGTGATTATGCAGCTAAAGCTGGAGATTTTTAACAGTGCAGATTTAAACAAGTCATTAAACAATTACGAACTTATTCTCATTGTTTAGTAATTTCTAAGTCCTGAGAAAGTAATAAAACTATATTTAAACATTCGCATTATTTACATGAGTTTTGCTTGTTTGTTTTGAACTTTAAAGTGTTTCTTTTCTTCTTATTGATGAAATCTGGGTTTGCGCACATTGTTACTCTGAAAACATTTTATGTAAATTCATTAAATTTCAACAATGTATGCATTATTGGACTATGTATATACCAAACCGAAAAATAAATTTAATTTTAAAACGAAAATGTGGTTTTGAAAATTAATTAAAATCATTTTCGATTTTTTGTTTATTTTTAAAAAATTATACCATTTTTTTCTATTTAATAAAAATTTTTTGCTAATATAGCGAACTTATATTCAGTGTACTGTTAAGCATAACAGTGTTAGTGTGCGCAGACTCAGGGATCAACATTTTTACAAAAAATCACTATACAATTGGAAATAGTAATTTTGTTCAATGGTTGAGATTTGTTTAAGTTGTCTTTAAAAATGACAATAATGTAAACTCTTAAATGCGTCTTTTTTTCTTTAGCTCTCAGAACGTATTAAAGAATGGGATTAATTAAAAATAAAAATAATAAATTTTGGCATTTTAAAATGTGCGGTGCCCCCTTAAGAGTGTTTATTTAATAGTAATGAGACTGTGAATTCCCATCAGCATAAATTGAAAATAATAACTAGGAAAAAAATTAAATGTCATTATTCAAAATTGTGCGGATGAAAATTATTTGTTTGAACTTATTTATAATTTATTTAGAAACTTATTGACTTTGAATAATGAATAATTTTCAAATACTAAAGAATCATGTATAAAATGTAGTAAAAGTGTCTAAAGTATCTAGGATTTTATGAATAACTTTAAATAATAAACCTTAATTGTATAAAATAATGTTAATTTGGAAATGTTTCCTGAATTATACAGCTGTCGTCCTTTTTAATATTTGTTTTTGTAGCAACCTCTGCTAAATATATTCATGTCGTTCGTTAATTATAAAATATAGACTTGTTCACAAGATGCTATGTAAATGACACAAGGAAAAATAAATATCCAGTTTTTTCTTGTTGAAAGCCAAATTGTAACTATAATATATTTTCAAGAAACGAAAGATATTCCTTACAACTTAAAAAGGATTTTTTTATTTTCTTTGTGGAGTAACTTACGGTGTAATATAGAAACCATTTCTCTATTATTTACCTCGTTTAATTATTGGCTAATTTATTCTATGGAACCTAAGAGGAAGAGAATGGAAATGGAACATAAGATACTTTTTTAAAAATACTCTCTTGGGTATCTGTACTCTGAATAACTTTATAAAATGGATAAATCAGTCTCTATATTATAGTAAATTGGGGTTATTTGGATCATTTGATAATTCTTGGACTTACAATAAAACAAGTGTTTCAAAACCGTCCTGTATTTGTGTTGAGACATTGACATGATTCACCAACGCTCTACATGTAACAGTACCAACTAATAATTCAGTACACCCGGGACCAAATTAATTTTTTTTCTTTTTTTAGGTTCAAGTAGCCCCCTTCTGAGCAAACGCAAGTCTAAGTTCCGACATGTTAATATATTTATGTTGGTATTTGTTATTATGTATTATTAGATTTTTGTATGAACAAACTTCAATTGAAAAAAAAAATGTGTTTTTTTATATCAGTTATTTAAAAAAATACAGAAATATTAGACAATCACAATTTTTAGAACATACATTTTAAATTAAATATATTTTGAGGTATGATGACTTTGATTTTAACCCTCTAATTCCCACTACAAGAAATTGCTAAGGAAAAAAATATTTTTTTTAGTCTTATTTGTGTTATTGCGGGTCAAATAACGTAAAAATATGAAAATAATGCGATTTTATTAAATTTTATTGGATTTCTGTATGGTATCACATATGCTACCATGGGCAGATTAGGACCAAATATGAAAGATTTTACCATGTTTCAAAAGTATTTTATTTTGAGAAAATAATTACATTTTTAGATGTTGTATGACCTATAACAATTTCTTTGTTTACATATATACACCGTGTCCCAAAAGTTTAGACAATCAATAAAATTTGCATTGACATAAAAAGTAATAAGGTACAATTAAAATTCGTGAGATAGGTAATAAATAAAAGCAGTTTTGCTGATATACACATATAAAGTATTATCAAAAAATTTAAATTATAAAATATACATTAAATTATTTAAAAATGTGCTGTCCCACAAGTATAGGCATCTGTAATTTTTTTTCTGGTTTTACATTTATAAAAGTAACTAAAAACTTTTAATATTTAATTGTATTGCCACGACACTTTATAACATCAAATACACGTTGTTCCATAGAATTAATTAAGCATTGCATTAAAGAAGAAGTTATTTCATACCACGTTTTGCCAATTCCAATTTTTAAGTCATTTACACATGTATATTACTTTCCATTTTCATATATTTTACGAGATAAGATCCCCCATATGTTCTCCACTGGATTAAAATCTGGACTAAGTGCTGGCCAGTCTAATAGTGTGATATTGTTTTGCCTAAACCATGTTTTCGATGATGTAGCGATATGGATAAATGCCCCATCTAGTTGGAAAACACAGTCCGGTCTTTCTATCAAATCCATAATTGGCAGTAAATTGGTACGTAAAATATCCTGATAGTCCTCTGATTTCCCTTTTCTGCCCATAAATCCTAGAAATGTTTGGCCGTTGAAAGAAAATACTCCCCAGGTCATTACGGATCCTCCGACTTGTTGCCTGCCGAAACAGTTCTTGGGTTCTTTTCTTAGTTCATGCCAGTAAAATTTATGACCACAAGGGCCGTCTAAATTCCATTTCTTTTCATCACTGAAGATGATAGAAATCCATTTTTCACCGTATGACATATGCTTTCTACCCCACTTTGAAGATGCATTTTTATGTCTATGCTTTAAGCAAGGTTTTGCTTCCATTCTCCTGTAAACAATATTTGTTGAAGCTTTAATTCTTCTGTGTACAGTACTTTTTGAAATTCTGGAAATTGATACATTTTCAAGCACAGATAAATTATCAACTGAAATTATCAACTGATAAATTATCAACTTTTTTAATAACATTCTATCATCCCGTAACATTGTTTTCTTTGGTCTTCCGACTCGCTTTTTAGTATTCCATGTTCTACCTGATCTCAAAACTCTTTAAATACTGCCAAATGATCTCTTTATTTTTCTCGATATTTGTAAAGGATTTTGTTCTTGCGCTTTTAAATGTAAAATCTTAATAATTTGATCTTTAGAAATTTCTTTAGAACGTGCATTTTTATCGGAATACGCAGGGAATGTCTTTTCCGAATCACAAACAAAACAATACATTGAACTCATTTGATTCCACAAAATTTCAATAAATTACTATGGTAAAAATACAGCAGACGATATTTCAATTAAAGGGGAAAATTATTCTGCATTTATAGAAGCAGACGAAAATAAAAATATTTTATTTTGTGAACAAAAATGTAAAAAAAAACATGTAATGCTGTATTGTGTCTATACTTTTGGGACAGCACATTGTTATATAGTTTAATGTATATTTTATACTTTCAAACCTTTGATCATAATTTATATGTGTATATCAGCAAAACTGCTTTTATCTATTACCTAACTCACGAATTTTAATTGCACCTTATTAATTTTTATCTTAATGCAAATTTTATTGATTGTCTAAACTTTTGGGACACGGCATATATATCTCTCTCTATATATAGTAAACTTCCAATTATCCGTCACTCACGGGACCGACGGTATGGCGGATAATCGGAAGACAATACAAGACCGTTACTAAAATTACATTTCAATGTGTTAATTTATAAAAAAGAACAATTAAATTTTTTTTTTTATTGGTTGTGTACTTTTGTTCATAAAAAGCATAACTGATAATAAAAAAGGTGTTTATCTGATAAATGTAGAACTTTACTGTATGCCTGAATTTTATATAATACCTGTTTTCATCCAAAGTAATTCATTATATTGGGTGAGAGCAAAAGTTCTACCCGTTTTGAAGATATGTAAATTTCAAGTGGAGTTCGAAGTTACAGCTGACGTTTCGAGAACAGGAAAGTGGTCAATAACGCGTTGAGAGTAGAGTATCTATATGCACAACGTTTATCAGAAGAACTCATGCCGAATGGGAAGCAACATGGCAAGCAAGAAAAACCACATCAGAGATTGTTTACTGTACGAGTATGATAAAGCCGTTACAGCAGCCGCAGCTTGCCGCAGCATTTGTGAAATGTATGGGGGGGATGCCGCGGGCAATAGCACCTGCTGTCGTTGATTTAGGAAATTCCGAGACGGAGACAGGACCTGTAAAGATCATGCCCGTTTTGGGCGCCCATCAGTGGTTACTGACGAGGATCTGGACACATCCATAACAAATTCCCCACATCCAACAGTCGAAAAATTAGCGAAAACGTTCTCGGTGCACAGAACAACAGTCGAAAAAGGGATGCATTCGCTTTGCTTCATCACCAAGCTCGATAAGTGGGTAATACACCAGCTTACGGTAAGGCAACGAGAAGGGATGATCACCTTTGTTTGATCACCTTTGTTTGATGTTGAAGGGATGATCACCTTTTCTTTGTTTTCCTGTGACAGTAGGGAACGATTTTTGAACCGAATCGTAATGGGTAATGAGAAGTGGATACTGTACCGAAGTTTCGAAGGATCGCGTTCCGATGTTGCAGAGGGTACTCCAGCGACCTAAACAGCAGGACTCCATCTCGAAAATGTTTTGGTCTGTGTATAGTCAGATGCCAAAGGAATAACCAGGTCCTCGCACCGAACCAAATGATCAGTGCACACCTCTAGTGCAAACAATTGGACAGACTGTGAGCAAAACTCACGTCTAAGCCGCCAACACTCTTTAATAGTAGACGGGTTCTCTTTCATCACGATAAAGTCTGGCATCATTTTTTTTTAAGGATTCGGCAAAAATTACAGGACCATGGTTGGGAAGATTTATTTCACCCGTCATATAGTCCCGATCTTGCACCTTCGATTTACCTCCTTTTTTTTTCGTTACACAACGTCTTTGCTCGCCAAACGTTCAATGAGGTGGAAACTGTAAAAACGGTGTTACGACAGCATTTTTATTCTAAAACAGAAGAGTTTTATAGGCGTGCACTGTAAAAAAAAATACTGCCAGTTTTCCGATAGGAATCGGAAAAATAGTTGCCCTTATTGTACCGGAATAATTTCCGACCCAGCTCGGAATAAAATCCATAAAAATAAGGAAATAGTCAGTAAAACGGTATTTTACGGATTTTATTCAGATTTTACAGATTTTATTCCGAGCTGGGTTGGAAATTATTCCGGTACGATAAGGGCAACTATTTTTCCAATTCCTACCGGAAAACTGGCATTATTTTTTTACAGTGTGGTATTCACTTACTGCCAGACAGATAGCAAGATTTCATACATAATGATGGTGCTTGCGTGCATCCATAGGTGCTTAACTTTTTGTGTTCTCCGCCTTTCTGTTTTTACTAAAAAATGGGTAGAACTTTTGCACTCACCCGATACATATTTTTTTTTTTTTTTTTTTTTTTTTTTGCTTGGGATTTTGTTGCAGCAGGATTATGAATTCGGCGTAATAAAAGTACTTGGGTTGCACCTGCTTCCTCTTGCATCGCAAACCCAATTAATGCATTTAGAGAGCATAGTCTACATGACTGACTCCTGGTTGATAATTTCTCAATTTATCACATTCACCCGCTTCAGGTTTCACTGGATTCAAAAAATTTTCAATAATTTTGTCATTTGTTAATTCTTTATAACCAATATCATTCTAGTCACAATTACGCGAGTCTGTAATTTTATTTGCAGAAATATTTTCTAGCTGTTATTCCTGAAGTGAGACAAGCATTTTACTCAACACAACGCCGTCTCACTCGGGTTTTTATACAATTGAATTTTCGTTGTCCGTTTCTGATAATATAAAAGAAAAAAAAAAAAACGAAACAAGGGAGGGGCAGTTGATAGAGTACTAGATAATGGGAAGTTTACTGTATATACAATTTTTTTATATAACTTTATTTTTCCACCATTTATTCATTTTTAAATAATAATATTAATAATAATAATAATAATAATAAAACCTCATATTACTTATTTTGTGTATAATTATATATGTAGAATACTGATGTAGTATGTAACGGCTAAAAATAACTGTTATTTTTTTGTCGATAACAACGAGTTGTTTGTTTATCTAACACATATAAAAGTAAAATTTTGTAACTCTGTCATATAAAGTTCAAAATATTAATTCCGGATTTCTTTCGTAATTTTCTTTGTTTATATATTAAAAAGGAATTTTAATATTTTGTTCAAAAATGTAAAAAAATAATAATTTAATTTTATATCATATGGAAATTATAAATTTCAAGTAATTTATTTCAGATTTATTTAATAACATGAGCTTGTGAATTAAAAGTAAAACAAATATCTTAAGTACTTAGCTAACACAAAGAAATCCAAATTTCCTTTCAAAATAATATAGTAGGAAAAATACCACCATGGGTTCATGATCACTAACGCCTGTGGTAGAAGATCTGCTACCTTAATTTTAATTACTCAGTTTATCATTAAAAAACAAACTTATATTGAACTTTTGTGTGCAGAGAATAGAAGTAACTCTTTTTATACGTAAATATTAAATGTATTTAGTTTTATTTCAATAAAATGTTTGAAAATTTGAGCAAAAACTAACCACTGTCAATGCAATTTTGTCACGTTTGTTAGACATATTGCTTCAAACTAATTTTTGTCTTATTTAGTGTTCCATCTGCATTCAAAATTCATAACTAATATTGCCTAAAGTTGCAATTTTTGCTTTAATGACTTAAAATATACATTGTTTATGAAATTTCGTGCTAAAAATTAAAGCTGAACATATGGTAGCAGATATGTTATCATTGCATTAGTTAATGATATTTCTTTTAAAAAAACCACTCTGATAAAATTATTCATATCTTTTGATTATAAATAAAGAAATGCTAGCTATCAAAGTCAACCTAAAAGACATAAGGGGGATATTGCGTAGGCTTTTCTACTTGAAAAGCAAATGAGAATTTTGACATTATTGGCTCATTAAAAAATGTTATTTTTTGTTGATCTTGAAGATTCATGTCCACTAGAGTATATACAAATAATGTCTTTTTTAAAAAAATTATTCTTAACTATTGTTGGCTAAACGATTCCGTAAATCCTGATTTTTTTAAGAAAGTGATGTTAATGAAATTTTAGGTACTAATAATTTTAGATGTTTTATTTTCTCTCTCTCTCTCTCTCTCTCTCTCTCTATATATATATATATATATATATATATACATATATATATATAGATTAGTTTGTTAAATAGTTTGGCAAACAATTTCGTCAAGGATAAAGATTACCGCGATGCTTTACTTTTGGCGATTAAAAACATCGCCAAATAATCGTAGGCTTTATAAGGAGCTCTGTCTGGATGTGTCGTTCTTTTTGAATTGGGTTGCTGCTTTGGATGGACAGTTTTAAAGTTTTCTTTGGCCAGTATGGTCTCGACAGATATGGGGGAAGTTTCATGAGTAATTACCGGTATAACCCAGCATGCAAGTCTTTAGCCTTGCAATCTGTCTCCATTGAATGTTTTCTTTTCGTTCATGGTTTTGTTAGTAAGTTTTTTCCATGGTTATTTTGTTAATTTTCTCTGTAGTTCAGTAGTTTTGGGATTGGAAGTGTAGTGTGTGTTTTTTGGTATTATATATATATATATATATTTCTTACATCTTGTTTTCTATGAAACATTTCTTAACGTTTAGGATAAAGAAATGTATTTACCTCTACTTTGAGTGCCGGTCCAGTATAGATATCATACATTTATCTTGTATTTTATCGAGTTTATAATTATGTAATTTATTCTACAGTTGATAATCAACTTTGTTTAACAGATAAGGGAATAAAATTAAATATTTTTTCGAAAAATATTTTTAGCTGTTGTTTTCTATATAGAAATGATTTTATCGAAATACCTTTAAAATATTCGCAAGTGTAATACACTAATTATTCAAATTAAATTAATTATTTAAATTACATTATACAATTCTTTATTTTAAAATAACATTATTTTAAACAAAATTACTTTCTAATTCTTGAATTTTAATTATTTTTTAAGTTACTTATGTTTAAATGCATCACTTTTCCTCATTTCCATCTCTCTGATGATTAGTTTTATTTAATATGAATCTCTGCTTTTAATTTTATTCTTATAATTTCATTCTACTTATAATTTGTATTCTTTGATGTGTTTTTGAAAGAAACTTATATGAAACATTAGTTGATAAATACAAAATTGCGAACAAAAATTTTAATTTGATCTCAAAACAATAAAATTATCATTCAGAAAAGGATAACTTTCTCATTAAATAAAAACTTTCAAATCTATTTCTTTTATACACACATTTGTTCATTCCAAAGCATTATATTGCATCTAATATTCTGAGATATAAAACATCAAATTAATATGTATTCATCTGAAGATTATTGTTTTTTTAATTACAATATTTTTTTACTTTTGGAATATTTTAAAACGAAATATCTCAGTTTACCATGTTTCATTGTAATTTCTTGAATTTAACAATATGAAATACTTCTTTAAAAAATCTGTGAGGTAATTTGAAATATTTTATAAGTCATTAGCACATTTAAAACAATATAATATCACAAGATTAAAAATATCTTTCTGAATTGAAAATGCATTATAATTATTGCTACTAAATAATAAAAGGGACTATCTTGGGAAATGCATTATGATCTCGATAAGCTGTCACAAAAAGATTTTGAAATAGTGCGAAAAAAATATTTATTATAATTAAATGTGCCACATGTTAATTTAGGTTCTTCTTTTTAAAATCATGTTGAGGAAATCTAAAAACAGCCAAACAAAGTTTTAGAGACACATTTTTTGACGAAATTGTACAGATATAAAATGCTCTCCGGAAAAAGGAAATGAGGTGGACTCACTTCCAAATGGAAATCTATCTCGAGTTTTATGTCATGGAAAAAGCTTTCGAACAATTTTTGTTAATGTCGAATCCAGAATTTTACATCCAGAAAGAACAAGTTGCAAATAGCAAGAGGTCAAATTTTGCGTCATATCCATTGCATCACATTTGGAAAAATTACAGGATTCTGTTTCTCAGTATTTTTTGTTGATTTCCAGGTGTGTTAAAATATTTCGCTTCAATTCCTGTTATCATTCCCCCAGAAATAACAGATTTTTTTCCAGTTTTTGGTTTCTCTTCAGATTCGGTTCGAAAGTGTGATGTATCATCAAATGATGTACACTTAAGATAACACAAAACATCATCATGTACAATACTAAATACACTTTGAAAGTATGTTAATTTGTATCACGTTCTAATGTACGTAATACAAGTCAACCAAAAAATAAAATAAAATTATCGAATTCTTATATGCTTTTCTCGTCATAGTATTTCCACTATTCTAAAAATTCTTGTTTCAATATAGGAGATTAAACGTACATATTTAATTAAATTCTTTCTTAATTTAATGAAAATCCTGCAGTAATCTTTCATTAATTCCTGCTTAATGAAAAACCTTCCTAAATTTAGATATGAAAATTGACTCCGTCAGTATTAGGTCTGCCTTTCGGATTGATACTTTGAGTTAAGATGGCACTTTTAATTCTCAAAGTTTTTATTGTAAATATTTTTGGAAATTAGTTTTAGTGTCATAATTTCTGTTTTAATTATTTACAAAATATTTAAGACCAGATGTAAATACTGTCTAGTATTTTAATTTATCTTTTAAATTATGGAAATCTTATAGATTGAATTTTAAAAATTTCATGAATTAAAATTAATATATATAATAATTAAAATTAATATACGAAAATAAAAAAAAATGCTTTTAGCGTTAACTTCTGAAGAATGAAAAAACTATAAAACGCACAACGAAGAAAAAAGAGATTAGATTCAGTTCAGTTTTTTCTTCTATGAGAAATAACAGTTTTTTACGGTTTTCGGCTGCCAGTTAGATTCTGGTTCGAAACCCTGAACAACATATTTTTATTGATTAATACATTAACAGAAAAAGTTATTCAGATCTCCATGTAAATATTATTATTAACTAGAACTGCTGCGTATGGAAGTGGAATTATGTAAGAATTAGAAATTATGTGACATGCATTTATTATCTCACGCTTTTCAACGTAAAAGGGTATACATTAATTTACATATATTGCACTTGTTTTAGTTAAAAAGAAGAAATTGTGAAATAATTCGTCATGCATTTATAATTAAACATCATCATAGGAGAACGTACATTAATTAAGATATCTTTCACTTCTACAATTAAAAAATAACTTCCAGAACTGCATTAAAATTTCTTTGGAGTATAGATGAATATTAATAGGATGAAATTTAAATTATAGTTTTAAAAATAACTTATGGTAGCTTTACTGTAAATTTTCCGAGAAATCTAAATTTAAATTGCCAATAATAATCTTCAACAGATGACTATAGAAAGCCTATTAAAAAATAAAGATTATGCTCTTATGTTAATATAATAGACTGTGATCATATTAAAATAAAGCTTATAAGGAAATTGTGTTTTTCAAATATTTAATCCTACCTAAAACATGTTAAATAATAGTGATCGATTTTCATACAGACATAAAAGGTATATTTTTATAGAGCTAAATATTTAAAAATTTCAATGATTTTTAAAATGTAAAACATAACTATAATATATTTAACTCAGAAAGAGCGGAAAGATACCAATAATTCATTCCGATTATTTACACAGCTATCCAAAAGTATTTTATAAGCATAAAAATGACAAAAAGCGTTATTTTTTATTTTATTTATTTATTTATTTATTTATTTATTTTTTGTATTTTCTGATCTTTTTTGCACTATAATAAATTACAATTCCACAGCAATCAAACTTTCCAAGAGCGAGGATAGGTAAAATTTTAGATGGGAAATTGATAACAAAGTTGGTTAAAATCCTGAATCCCTTAGCACTTTTCGTGTAACTATTAAAACTCAGCTGAGTTTGGGAAAGCGTGATTTGAATTCAATTAATGATAAAAAATTACAAAAAACTAACAATCTATTTTATATTTTTTAAACTGTGTTAAGTGAAAGAATAAGGGCTATGTAGACAATGTTGAGTTGGGAAGATATTTTACTTTACTTCAATAACATAATTACTTTTTGTATCAATACATTTTTATTCACACACACACACACACACACACACACACACACACAAAAAAAAAAAAAAAAAAAAAAAAAAAAAAAAAAAGATTGTGGGGGTAATGTATCATTATAATTAGATATTTTCAAAGATTGGAATGCAACGAATTATGATTTTAGCAATAATTTTTTTATAGAAAAGTGCTATATTTTTTATTCAAATTTTTATCATTCAGAGTTATGTTCTATTTACTAAAATCCTCATAGATTAGTTGAAAAATTAAAGGAACTGAAACAAATTGTATACCTGTTTATTCTTTCATCTTACTGAGTTCCCACACGAAATTTTTTAACTGCATCAGTTCTTCTAAATAGCTCCCAAAAGGCTTTAAAAGTTAATACAGTAAATAGCTTCAAATTTAATTGGTCACAAGTGACTACCATTCTATCTACATTAATAACTTAACTGCAAACTTTTTAAAAATATATTTCACTTGCCGGTTTCTAACTAAGCGTAAATATACTTTTTCTTCTGTTTTTTTGTTTTTTTTTTCTATCGTATGTTTAAGATGGCATTGTATTATTTTGTAGTAGCTTAGTATTTTATATGCAGTAAAACCTGTGAAAACGAAATCATGCCTTTAAATGAAAGAATTTCACGGTCCCGTCGAAAATAATACAATGAGTTATAAGAGATGATAAATCTTCTAAAACGGACACATTTTTAAAAAAAATTACATAAATAAAAATAGTCCGCCACTACATAAAAGGCGAAACACGCGGTTGGAACAGGGGGTCCCTTCTTATTACAGTTTACTAATTACTAGGGCTAATAGGTAGGACTGATCGGAACGAAAGCAGAACCTGATCGCCACCGTAAATCGCAACCGAAGATCGCCACCGTAAAAATTTAAAAGCCAAATTCGATAAGTTTAAGACTCGACCTGCATAACATGTTTAGGCGGAACGTCCTTTTTAATACGTTTGTGGAACTTGACAGCTTCGAGATCATTATAGCTCAAAAATAATAATAATAACAAAAAAAATGCAATTTAACAAATTACAATGACCATTTGGAAAATGATTTTTTCAAAGACTAAAATTTAAGACATAAAAAATCGCACGGAGTTGGTCATACATAACGTACGCCATGGATTATTTTTCGGTACTGTAAATTTTAAAACTTCTACGGAGCTGGTCATACATTACGTACGCCATGGATTAAACATTAATATTCCTGAATTGACCAATTTTAAATGAAATTTCATTCTTAAACTTCTAAACATCCCACAATATTACTTTTTACACCGTCGTATAGAGAAAGAAAATGTACTTTTAAATGCAATTTGTTTGACAGCTGTATCTCAATTTGTTTCTGAGTTATTAATTTTTTTTGTAGTTTTTATTACTTTTTTGTCATAGTGGTAACAGTCTCCAATCCATCTCTGTTGAAAGTAATAATCCATCTCTGTTGAAAGTAAAGGGAAAATACAGATTACGGTATAGACCAATCAGAAAACGAATAAAATGCTGGATTCAACTAACTTCAGATATGTTTTTGGTTTCCTACCCTGACCGAGGACAATAACCATTTTTCCAAATGGTTAATAATAAATTATAAATGTATATACATGTATTTAAGACGAAATTTTTTTTTTATTTCTTGCATTTACGTCTTAGTAGTATTTACTAAATAATGTTTCTATCTATAAAATCATTAAAAGTATGTGTAAATTTCGGGAGCACTACGCATGATTGCTTAATGAATTAGTAGAAATTTTGAAATGCGTATCGAACTGAATTATAATCAAAATTATAATATCGAACTAAAATATCACTTTATGTTAATTTAAATAAATAATTTAGTTACAGTTTTAATGATTTTGTGTTTAAAACAACGATTTATTTTTTATTAAAAAAGTTTGATTCGCAATAAATTGACAACTATTCCACTTTTGCTAAGTTTTCTCGAGATTATAGATTACTTTAAATATAACAGCAAATTGAATAAAATTCACTTCTGCTTATTATTTTATTTTACAGAGTACACTTTTAGAACCCCTTTTTTGCCAGTATTGAGTTTACTAAACTTCTCGAAGAAATATAACAATAACTGGCTTTGAATTACTTTTCTCACAAACGGCTACCATTGCAACCGCGTCAGCAACTTAATAGTTTACTATTTTTCAAAAAATCCTTTCTTTACTGCTAGCTAATTCTTTTTCTTTTAATTACTTGAAAATATATTTATCTTTTTAGCCTAGGTTTTATGCATTGAAAATGAGGTTTCAATTTTCAGAAGAAACTTTTATAAACCTCTTAAAGATTATCGGATTTTCAGTAATGAGAGTTAAGTTTTCTTTTAAAATCTTTTCCATTCTGAAAACGTGTGTAAAAGAATATTAAATATTCCGTGATGCAGATTGTGAAAATCCTCATTACAGGGTTTTATCAGCTGAAATTATATAATGCACATTATTGAAAGTGTTTTACTTCAATGATTAAATTAATTCAACTATATTCTTAAACTAAGTAACTAGTTTTTGAAAATAAATTAAAAGGTCGACTTACTCAGTAGCAAAATTTTATTTTATTCCAGAAAATCTATTTTCTTTTATGTGTTTTAATGAAAATTTGCTTAATTTGTAATATTTTAAACAAAACTGTATTCAGAAGTTTGTCTTAGAAAAAAAAAGCTATGGAATTTTTTTTTTATCTGTTGGCGTACACAGCATAGCGAATATTTATTTTGAAAGTCATTGTTTTATTCAAATCGGATATTTTTCTGTTTGCGCGCATAAATTCGCGAAAATGCCTAGAGAGACTTTTATGAAATTTTAAGAAGTTGTAGAATTAATGAATGTACATAAAATGATATAAATTTTGATAATTCAGTTAAGGTATCTGCCTACGTTTGGAGCGCTTTTTTTTAAATTTAAATGTACAATATTGAATAGATACACATATTTTTAGTTCAATTGTGATACAGAATGATGAAAAAATATAAAACCCTAGCAATATTTTCATAACCTTTTAAAAAACTGGGGGGGGGGGGGGGGGCATTTTTTTAGCAGAATTTCAGGCTTTCACTCAATTCAACTAAATATATTTAAATTGGCTTGTACTACATACTACACTTACCTGTGCACTGAACTACGAGTTTTACAATATCTTCAAAATTAACGGAAATATTTCAAAATATGTCATTAATACATAGTTTTTCTTAAAAATTACCCTTTTTTTCTATTCGAATACCTATAAAATAATTACATTATCACATACAGCTTAGATTCTAGTTCAGAACATCGTGAGTAATATGGAAAGCATTCTGACAAACTTTCACTGAAATATGTTCAAAACATTTCATGTAATGAAGTTTAACGAACATGGAAAGAACAGAAAAATTGATTTTCAAGAAAATGCATTCAAAGATTTCTTTTATATCTTCCATATATGTATATATAAAATTAATCTAAAAATGTTAGTTAAAGTTTATTAGAGTTTATACGTAAAAAAATTAAGAAAAAGATGTACAGAAACATTGCTTACATTTCTCCTGGCCTTTCTACGTCTATTTCCGGTATTTGACTCAGTACTTCCCATTTATTAGATTAGCCTTTCTAGTAATCATGGGAATAAAATTGAAACAGATTTGAAATCGTAAATCTTGCTCTTTCAAATAAAACAATAAAACAATATTTCAACAATTTTCACGAAAACGGCCATTTTAATATAGGCAAATATCTTAATATTCTTAAAATATTTTTATTTTATGTATAAAAAAAGTTGAACTTGTCCAAATTTCATAATTATTTCTTCATTATTATTGTGGGAATACAAAACCTGCTTTAATAGAAAGTCATTTTAGTTGGACAATAATCGTCTAAGTACACTCTCAGAAATAAAACTCTCACTTTTGACGATTCAGCAATCCTCAAGCTGTATTTCGTCGTTTTTGACGATCATTTCCTATCAACATCACGTGACTTTTAACGAAACGTAAACTCTCAAATATTTGACGAAAGTTTTGCTTCAATCACGGTCAGACTCAATGCATTTTAAGAAAACAGTAGCTGTACCTCCTCAAATCCTACGATTTTAGCAAGCAGATATTTGTTTGTTTATGTTAGTCCTGTAATAATTTATTTTAAAACAGCACTTTCTAGTGCTTTTCAGAAAATACTGAAATATAAGTAGTTATTGTTTCTTCATTAGTTATTTTTTTAGCCGTCAGAATTTTTAGGAATGCTTATTATTTTTTAGTATTTATTTATTTATATGCTGCTGTTCGTTAAGTTTTAATTCGAAAATAATAAATTTCCTGTATTCCTCAAAACCATTCAAAAAGAAAATTTGCGTGATAAAATTTCAAACTTCCGGGATATCATTTTTTTTTTTTTTTTTTAAGAAGTATATTCAGTTTTCAATCAAATTAAAAATAAACATAATTGATCCCTCTCCCCTTTATAAACAGTAAAGTGTTAAAATATTATCCACCTACTCAAAATGATAAAATCTCACGCAATATGCACTTCACAATTCGTTATTTGTGAACAACAAATTAACCAGACCATATTCTAATCATTCATTGATCAAAGAAAATTTCACTAGTAAATTATTTAATCAAGCCATATTATAATTATTCATTGACATGAGAAAACCATAATAATAAATTAGCCTTACTTAAAACTTTCAGAAATTATAGCAGCACCGATAAAATTGCAATCTACCTTATAAAAATATAAACACGCAGCAGAATTCTTTACACCAATCTAAAAGCACATCTTTACGAGTCTCCAGTAGCGAGGTTGGAAGAGCAACGGTCTCCCACACCAAAGGCTGCGGGTTCGAATGGCGCCGAGGAAAGCGAGCAGTGCTTTTTTTCTTCCTCCTGTCAATAAATACTGGAACTTCCAAACTGTTTGATAGATGGCACCGCCAGCCCTCTTTTGACGAAATTTATTTCGTCAAGCAAGTGAAGAAAGTAATTTCATCAATTTGACAAAATGTTAGCTTGAAGCGTTTCCCAGGAAACCGTTTCGTGAAAAACAAAGAAAATTTCGTGAAATCTGAGTATTCATTTCTGAGAGTATATTAAAAGAAAATAACTGATTGACTTACGGACTTATTACCCAGCGCGCAATGCATCTATTATAGGGTCAATATTCATTTATTTATGACTTTGAATTAATAAATATTATATATTTTTAATTTAACTTACAAAATATTAGAAAAGAAGGTTTGCATATATTTTTTTTTAATTTGTTCATATAGGTTTGGTATTTTTAAGATAAAAAAATCCAAAATTTTAGCAAGCTTTTCATATTTTAAAGGTACCTGACATTTTAATGCCAAACGGAATATCAATATACATAGGTATGAAAATTATTTGTAACGTTCTTTTTGTAAATATTAGATATGAAAATAATTTATAATGTTCGTTTTGTAAATATTGAATATGAAAATTATTTATAATGTAAGTTTTGTAAGTATTAGATATGAAAATTATTTATAATGTTCTTATAGTAAATATTGGATATGAAAATTATTTATAATGGTCTTTTTGTAAATATTAGATATGAAAGTTATTTATAATGGTCTTTTTGTAAATATTAGATATGAAAGTTATTTATAATGTTCTTTTTGTAAATGTTAGATATTAAAATTATCTATAGTGTCCGTTTTGTAAATAATAGATATTTAAATTATTTATAATGTTCCTTTTGAAAATATTAGATATGAAAATTATTTATAATGTTCTTTTTGTAAATATTAGATATGAAAATTATTTATAATGTTCTTTTTGTAAATATAAGATATGAAAATTATTTATAATGCTCGTTTTGTAAATATTAGATGTGAACATTATTTATAATGTTCTTTCTCTAAATATTCGATTATTCACTATTTATTCACTATTAATCAAAAACAAATTAAATCAGTTTTCATGCACAATAGGATAACATGTTTATTTATTCCATTGTAAAATTTTTATTCATTCATTTAGAGGTGTAAGAAAAACATAAACATTAAAAAAAAATCCTCTTATTATATTTACTTTTGCATATTATTATACAAAAAGTCAATGAGCGGTTAATCTTTCTTTTACTAAAGAAACAATGGCATTTTGAAGGACGTATAAATAATGAATTTCCGAACAAAAATATTTGATAGTTCATTATCCTGACCTTGAGACAAAATCAAATATTTACTGTCAATTAATATTAATTACAATGGCAACTGACTCATCGTCTAGAATGAATCATTTAAGGAATAAAAGGATGTTGTCATCTATAAGGGCATCAGTGTATTGTTTCTGATTATCCTTGGAAAACTCTTCCGCTCAGTATCTCAGAAGATTTCGGTTAGTTGAAGATTCAGTTTTATATTCCGTTGGAGAAATGATTATAAGGCTTCTGCTGACTTTTCTTGGTTCAGGGTAATCAAAAAAATATTTTTATTGAACTGAATATTAACCTTTAAATGCCTGATTTTTCAGAAATCATTGTAATAATGTTTTTCGGCTTTCATTTTTTAAATGAATCATGGGAAAAATACTTAAAAAATCCTATTTTGTTTTAAGTATGGTTTACGGCTAAAAAGCAGTTTGTTACTAATTGGCAATACTGGTCTTTAATTGAAAAAATAATTTTCCTTAATAAAATTCTATAATATTAAACACACAAGAATTTTAGGAACTATAATAAGAAATAAATTTTACTTGCTCACTGCAGAACAAAAAAGGGTATTTCGCAAGCTTCCAAACAAAACAAAAAGAGCAAGTAGCAACAATTGAAAAAATAAATCTATCTTTATTCTTAAACAGCACAAGTGTTGCCATATACATGTTGAAAATCGATTTAATAATATTATCTGAATGTATTTTATTGGCAACATTAGGCATTATAGCTTCAATATTATTCTAATAGTATTTTAGAAGCCTAAATTGGGTATGTTGCCAAATAACAACACCCGGCATTTAAGGGCCAATAAGTTTTAGAGAAAAATATAGATAACATACATTTACGTAGATAACAAACATATTTTTCCCCTTTTTCTGAGACTGCATTTTTATTTATTATTATTTTTTTTCAAGAAGGATTCCCACATATTACATACTATCTTTCAGAGATTTTTTACGCATGAAGTTTCATTATATGTTTTGAAATATATACATATATATCTGTCACGATACATTTTAAACTATTTTGCTTATGCTTTTCTGATACAAATTATTTTTTATTTCGTTGAAAAAGGGTATTTTTGACTAATCTTTTTAATTTCAGGCATCCCAGAGTATTTTTCCAAAAGGCAAAAATGAATTTATACTGAAACATGATGCATAAATTACAAGTTATCGTGTGAACCGTTAACGAAAAAATGAGCTGTAAAAAAATTCTTTGCAAACTTTCTATTATTAATACAAAATATTTAAAACAATATTACAAGTTTGCAGATTCACGTGCATCTCTTTACGCTTTTCTATTTAATAAGCGCTTCGGATAAACAATGCTCACATTTAATAAAATATAAAACATTCGGATTTGAAATAAATAAGTTAGTAAAATATTATTATCAGGCACATAGAATTCATTTATTAACAGAGTGAAAAAATATATCATAAAAAAAATAATAATAATTTTAGTACTATGAAGCTAAACTGGAAACTAGTTAACAACATTCTACGGTTTTGATATTATAACAATTACAAGTTTATGAAGCGAAAATAGAACATATTAAAAGTAAGTTTCATTTTCTACTTATATTGTTTCGCTTGCAGAACATATTTCTTTTCAAACACGTATATCGACTAGAAAGTCATGCAAACGGTATTAGAAACAGATCTTATTTTTTTCACTTCAAAACTTAACATTTGATGACTTGCAATACAAGATCAAAGAATTTATCCTACCGAGAGAAATTTTTGAAAAATTGTAAAAATGACACTTTTTAACTACTCCCTATAGATATAAAGAAATGGTAAAAATTGCTTAGAACTTAACAACACACAAGGGGATATTATATCAGTCATAATGTAGATTAAAATGAAATATAATCCATATAAAACTTTTCCTGATATTCCTAGTTTTTCACAAGTGTACTTTCTAATGCGTTGAACTCTTACTGTAATAAAAATTTATAAAAATTTTTACTATATACGTTTTGAGTTGTATTGAATTTTAAAGAATCCTAATACATTTCTAAGTTTTTTGAATGGTATTACTTCATGTCCTGCATTAATATTTTTAAAAATTTGAATAATTGCGCATATGTATATACTAGGTGTCCTAAAAAGGACTGACTGATTTTAAAATTCAATAACTTGCAAATGGTGACAGATATTTGAAAAATTCTTACAGTAGGGTTATGCAAGAGTTCAAAAGTTTTTTACAGTGATTTTCGAGTTTAGTTCCAATTACAAACAATAGATGGCGCTTCAATTAATAGACGTTAAATCCAGACTGAAATTTCGGCAATTCGGGACCCACTCAATACATTTTAATCTCCTTTTTCCGCATAGAAGGATAGAAAAGTCAAAAAAATCGAGCCCGTATTTAGCGTCTATTAATAGCAGCGCCACCTATTGTTTGTAATTCGAACTAAAATCGAAAACTACTGTAAAAAAAAAAAAAAAAAAAAAAAAAAAAAAAAAAAAAAATTTGACCTCATGCATAACCCTCCTGCAAGAATTTTTTAAATATCTGTCACCGTTTGCAGGTTATTGAATTTTAAAATCAGGCAGCCTTTTTTAGGACATCCGGTATACTTATTTATTATGAAGCTAGTTCATATTATATATCTATACTAATTAAGGAAAATAATTTACCAGTGTGTGTATGCGATAGTTAGGAAAATCTACCGCTCGCACAGGTCTGAGAATTTGGATTAGTATAATCCAGGGGAGGTCTTAAATGCACATGCGACTTTTTATTGTGACAAATTATCCTTTTTTTTAATAATTAGCTGATATAATTATTAAAAAACATATCGGACACTTATAAAAAGGAAATTATTTTTCTCAAAATGGCGCTCAGCGCGTGTTTTAAAAAGATTAGCAGCAGTGAGCATCCGAAGGTCTGAAAAGCTTTTTTTTTTTTTTTTTTTTTAGATCGTCTTTCGAGTCTCATCGTCCATACAATTCAAAATAGGAAAAATATAAAATTGCAAGTTTAAATTTCGTATATTTTCCTTTCGGATAGCGCAATCTGTATAAAAACAAAATGCGAATTTCAACCTTTAAAAAATTTTCAAGATTGTTCGGAATCGTGCTCCCTCCCCCCTTTTTTGATTTGGAATTCCACATCCGCCTGAATTTTTGAGATACCTACTTAAAATACCTACCTGTGCAACGAATGATCGTATCGACATGCAGATAGTGTTATTCGATTAAAAATTAAACTTTGCATAATAAGTAATATCCCACTTGACCTATTAAAAAATAAAAAAAAAAAGTTGAGTTCTCCTCCCCGAGTTAAAATGCCCTATTCCCACCCCAAACACGAGAAAACAATTTTATTTTGGGGGGGACTCATCCGATCTTCATTTCTAGTGCCGTAACGAAGTTCTTCACAATTTTTCGTGTATGGCCAAAAGTTGTTGCTGTAAAAACAAATTTTATCTGCACTAAAATGTAATTTTTGACGTTGCATTCATAAAACTTGTCGCAACTTTGTAAAAAATGATTGTATCGACTTGCGGATTGTGTCATTAAATTCAGAATTAAAAAATACATAAGAAATGGTACCCCACTTCACGTATTTAAAAAAAAATTACTTCCCCCCTCATTGAGTTAAAATGCTCCGCTTTTGCCCCCCCCCCCACCACCACCAAAAAAAGCCTGTAGTATAACAACTTTATTTTTTGGGGACTCATCGGATCTCCATGTCTACTGCCAAATCGAATTTCTTCCCAAATTTTCTTGAATGGCCAACATTTGTCATATATTACTCACTTTTTGGTCTATTTTGCCTGATCAATCTTTTTACGCGTTCTTCAGACACTTAATTTACTTAATTTTCGCTAAGAACGTAAATAAACGGGTGGCTTTTGATCATGTTCTTACAACAAAATATCAATCTTTTTGCTCGAAAATTACACAGAGGATTTCGAAATATTATACTTTTGTCTCATAAAAATTTCAAAGAATTTGGACAGTAGGAACAATTTTGTTTTTAATATTAAATAACCCGATGGATGAAAAAAAAAAAAAAACAAGAAGAAAAACACTTATTATAAGACCTTTTGCCATAAAATATCAAGATTTTTTCTTGACTTCTCTTTCACAGGCTTCGAAAGCAATATATTTATAACTTATTTTTTTAAATTTCTGGGTAGTAAGGACATTTTTTTTTCTAAATTTTAAATGACCCGATGTGGAAAAAATAGTGCTAAGAAAGCACTTCTTAGCGTGCTTAACACTTCCGATGAACGCTTCCGAAGGCAGTGGAGAACCCAACTTTAGATTCGTTTGGATAGATTTTCATTTAAAAATATAAAATCATACAAATTCGAGGGTGTACATACTGCCGAAATTAGGTTCGTTTGGAAAGGTATTTGTTTAAAAATAAAAATCTTTCAACACTGATTTCGGATGTATTTAAGGTTATTATCACGGATACCACAGGTCCCGGCAATGTCGGGCGAGTCATTTAGTTTAAATTCAAAATTTGTTACTTTCAAACAAAAAAAGTTATACCTGAACTATTTTAATTGATTAGAAATGAAGCGACTAACTAATAATGTGAAATAGAGAATAAATTGGGAAAAAAAAAATATATATATATATATTTACAAATTGTAACTTCTAGTGTGATACATTCAACTGTGTGGGGTTTTATGATCATAATGAAGATGATATGTAATTTGAGGAAAGTCTAAAAATTTAAATATCGTAAATTTTTCAAAAATATACAAGGTGTCCAAAAATGTTTCTGACAGATTTTAAAATTCGATATAAAACCAACTAATTGTCGTACAGGAGTGCAGTTTGGACTAAATGATTCTCATGATGAAAAGGTTTCTTCAAACCGAATATAAAAATTAGTTCCAAATTTCGATCATAGATGGCGCCGCTTGTCCGTATGTTTGGTTTCAAATATGTGTCCTCTCTTATTTTCAGATTAGTTTCGATTTTGTTTCGAACTGTATCAACCTACGCAATTACTTTTTTCTCTGGGAGTCGTCATTTCTGTTTCACAGAGTCAAAACTAATCTGAAAATCTGAAAAAAACGCATGTTTGAAACCAAACATGTGGACACAAATGGCACCATCTATTTACGAAGTTTGGAACTAATTATTTTCATTCACTTGAAGAAAGCTTTTCATCGTGAGAAGCATTGTAGCGATAACCGCTCTCCTGTACGACAATTACTCCATTTTATATTAAATTTTAAAATGTGTCAAGGACTTTTCGGATAATCTGTATTTATTGGCCAAAACGGACGCTAAACTAAAACTTTATTTCATTTGATACGTTTTAGAAGTTCGAAGAATCTAGTCATGACAAATGTGTTAAGACTTATTGAGCAAAATAAGGCAAAAATGCTGTATTTTGTATTATTATGAAATATGCTTTTGCATTTAGGCGGATAACATGAAAAACAGCAAATATTTTCTCCACGTAACATCTTTCGGCAATGATTCATGACAAGGGAAAACAAATATATTCAAGTATAGAATAATAAAAAAGGAATTATGAGAAAAGAGATTCAATTTATATTGAAATGACTTAATTTTTTATACGTATTTTATGCTAAACAGAAATGAAAACACTTTTTCATAAACCGTTAAGTTGTTCTACATTTTTTTAAATATGATAAAAAATATTCATTGAGATGCAGATTAGGCTTAATCAAAAAAATCTAAATTGCTAAAAACACTCTCGTCATGATACAATGAATCATATTATTAGCATAATTTCAACTGACAAATTTCATTACACAATTAAAATGTCTAAATTCAACTTTGCCATACAAAATATAATAATACATATAGGAAGCATTTGAAGTAATATTTTTAAATAAATTACTTTACGGCTGATATGTTATTAAACTTTATAGCATTGGGAAACGTTAAAAGCTTATACTAAAACACGGAGTTTACTTTTTTTTCTTAAAAAACAAACTGGATTTTCCATTATAAAATTTAAACATTTCTTACTCGAATGCAAACACTATGATTTTATTTTAACGAAAAGATATCTAGAAGGTTTTTTTTAACAATGTTTTAGCTTTTTAATAGTTCATCCAACACAAATTCCATGAATAAACAGTTTCTTGAAACATATTTTGTTTCAAGTTAGAGATTTGGTTTGAACGATGCTTAAAGAAAAGAAAACTCAGTTTAAATTAAAAAATATTTTAAACTAAAATCCTAGTTTTTTTTTTTTTAAGTTTTAGAGAATTTTAACCGATCTCCCAATTTTATTTACTCAAGTTAATTATTTTGTCAAATATGTAAACTTTGTATGTAAATGTTTATTTTATTGAATTGACATTTTTGGAAAACAATCTTTCTCATGTCTGAAAATTTAAATTGTATAGGGTTCAGGGTATATACAAGCAGAATAATTTGATTTTTGTATTTTTATTTTCTGTTAAAGATATTTTTATACTGTTAAAAATATTTTTCAGATGCCTTTTTAAAAATAGCACATTCAAAATATTTTTTTGATTTTATATAAATATGTTTACATTGCTAGATTGTAACAGTGTATGTTACACTGTAAAAAACGGTACGAATGTTTCTTAACCCTTTCCAGCGCGGAGCAATTCCGTTTAGCGTCTGTGTCTTTAGAAATCTCAAAAACCGACATACATTCGATATTTAAAGAAGCATTCATAAAAATAAAGTTTCTTTTGCTGACGCTAATTTCCGGAAACGTTTTCGAACAACTTTTGTAGTATATTAATCTATGTATGAAAATTACTTGAAACATCGAAACTAACTTAATAATTGCTAAAAGAGATAAAAATACATTTACAAGGCAAACACATACATTTATTTATTCAGATCGCGAATCTTTCCAAAATTTTTGAATATCCCTTTAAGACCCGAAGAGTTTTGGTAGAAATTAAAAGTCTTGGTTTTTAACCTAATTAATAGGATCATATTTGATTGAAAAATATATTTAAACAATTTTCAAAAGTCAAGTTACGTCAAGGGAGGATTCATACAATTATGTGGTGCAGGGTCGACGTTAAATCACAGAAAAAGAAGAAATTGCTTTTTCTTTTTCTTTAGGGTCACCTACACAATTGAGTAGATCAGGTGTTAAAGGGTTACATGCGATGATTCAGGCTACACGGAGCTTCCTAAAATTTGGAAAGTGATGCTCTGCAGAATAATTAAACAATAGTATAAAATAATTAACGTTCATAAATATCCTTTTTTAATATTGCAGTTAATTTCATTATGCATGAGTTCGCGTGATTTTTGTTTAGTTGGGGGTAACTGGGCCATGATTTTACAATGTGGCTCTGGAGCTTCTGACAATTCAGCTTCAAAAAGCTAATGTTCATTTGAATTAAAGTCTGAACTTCTGTAAATGTGTTCAGTTAGGTTCCCTCTATCAGACAGAAATGCTCAAAATTACATTTTAATATTTAAAAATATAAAAATATGCATATTTCATCTTTCTTTCCTCATGGGTCCAGGTGCCAGGTGTTGTCAATATGTAGAAAAAAAGCACCAAAAGTAAAAATATTAGATTTATTTATACCAAAAACATAAAACTTAAGTAAGTAATTATGTACTTTAGTATAGATAATAAGTATAAAAGTCACATGGGTATTTTAAGGAAAAATATAGCAAGGTAAATCTATGAATAAACGGCTACGTAAGTACTTTATCTTTATCCAGGGGTCGCATTATACAGGGAAAATTTTATTGTTCCTATCAGAACCCTTAAAGAAAGGTACGATGAAGATATTATTTTCAAAATAGTGGTAGGAACGATAAAAGTTTCCCTATAGAATGCGACCCCTGGTTATAGTACAATTTCAAGTTCTGGCTATCTCACTTTCAGGGGCAAGGTACTTGCATTCGTAAAATGTTGAAATAATTTACTGACACCAATATTTACAAGAGAATCTATCTGAAAACAAGTAAAAGTATATTTTCGCGTACTTAATAAAGGGGAAATTTTCATTATAAAATTCAGGTACCAATGCGGCAATTAGGAATTAAAATTAAGTGATGCCATAACGGCATCACCGCCTTTCAAGGGGTCAAGAAATTTTGTTTGATACCACTCAATATGCTTTTTTTTTATTTCATTACGTAATTTTAATAGGTATTCTATCATTTTCTTTATTGTGAGCAAACAACAATGGAGAAATTTACTTCCCGTAGTAAGAAAACACAAAAAAAATTATTGATAACTATTGGGGTAACTGGATCCAGCATGGTCCAGTTACCCCGGATACATGTCCCAGTTACCCCATTCTTGAAAAATTTATGGGGTAACTGGGACACCGGGCTTACGTTTGAAACATGAAGTAAATATGTATAGATACCTAATAATATTAATGTAGTTATATGTCTAATCTTTAAAAAAAAAAGATTGTTTAATAAAAGTACTTACAGTATTTTAATAAAAAGCCGAGGAAGTTCAATCATATTGACGTTGTTTTTAAAAAAAGAAATGCAAATTTTTGACAACCTATCACAGCAAAGTGAGAGTTATGATTGAATTGATACACGTTGTTTTAGGAAGTAGAGATTAAGGGGCATTGTTCACAAAAGCTAAAACTTAAAAAACACCAACAGTTTTTTATAAAATAGCCTATGGCCCAGTTACCTCGTGGGTCCAGTTACCCCAACTAACCTTAAATCTTGAGCATGTCGTCGTCAGAGCGATGAAACATGTCGATCTCAATAAATAGAGGCAACACAATCCAGAACATAGATTTTTTCATGCTATCAATTCTCATGTAAATAGTTTCATGCTCACCAAATATGTTTTGCAGACAATCATGATAAAATAACAGGATTAAAATTAACATTAAAATTAATGTTCTTTTATTAAACTTGTATCTATATATTCAGTCACGCAGATGAAAATGTTTAATTGAGAATTGATAGCATTCTAAAAACAGATATTTCTATTTGAGAAAACCGATTAGCACACTGTAAGTACATTCGGAAACGCTTCCGAAAATGAAAGGCAGCAAAAGAAAATCTTTATATTTTAAAATGCTTATTTAAATATCAAAATTACTTCTTTAATCAATAATTTTTGAATTCGTATCATTTCAATATAGTGTCAAAATACAATGAAAAAAATTCAATAAATTATAGTCTAATTTTTAATAATGTCGGAAAATAACACTTCGGATTCATTTATTTTACCAAACATTTGTATATCAAATGGATGAAAAGAAAAAAAAATCTTTCAGTTTATTATTCTTCAGAATGCGCATTGACTTAGAATAGTATGTTTATTTATGAGTGTGCATATCAAATTCATACTGTATGTCCACTACTAATTCAACACTTTTCAGTAGATAAAATTGAATTCATTTGTATCAAAAATCCTCATTATGATATCGTTTTTACAGCAGTATAATTATGACACCATTGTTCCTAGCTAATTGTTACATTTCACTTACGTTTTTACAAATATTATTTTACATTTCATCCAAACAGTTAGAAAATTAATCTGCTTTGTTGCCCTCAACAATTCAGTTCGAATCGCCACTCCCTTCTTTTTTACCGAAGAAGGAAGCAAATTAGTGAAGTAGATATGCACTGTATAGATGTACACGCTAAAATTTTCAGTTTCCGTTTGCATGTAGTTTTTTTTTTTCATAAAATTTTAAATTTGTAAAATATTTAGTTACCACGATATTTTTCTGTGAAGCAAAAATTATTAACTCTTTCAAAGAAAAATCAATTTAGAATCAATTTAGAAAGATAAAATGAAATTAAAAAAGCGGATGCTTAAAGCGCTAAAATAGCTTCAGTACTTTTGATTTTAATAAAGTATAAAAAGACCAACCAGCATGCGACAGTCCTTACTTTTATTTTATTTTATTTATTTATTTATTTTTTAACCACGCTTTCCGAATAAAAAATTTCATCTTACTTAATCGCAGTCTTTACTGCGATTTCGTAAAGTATTTTCAGCGAAGTTTACTTCTGGAAATAGTGATGTTCAAACTCAAAGAATGTATGCACCCTACCAGTAAAAGAAAGATGATTTAAATAATAAGAATAAATTATAAAATTGTTTTAAAAAACAATTTCAGGCAAAAGTTAAATCCATATAAATTATCCCCTATGCCTAAATCAAATTTCAGTTAAAATGGCAAATATGTTTTTTTAATTATGTAATTAACCCCTTCAAGGGCGGTGATTCATTTTTGGACCACTTAATTTTAATTCTTAAATGCCACATTGGCACCAGAATATTGGAATGAAAAATTTCCTTTTATCAAGGGAGTGAACAAAAGCATTTTCGTATTTTGGAATAAATTTGTTTGTAAATTCTGGTGTCATTCACTGATTTCAACATTTTACAAATAGAAGTACCTTGCCCCTGAAAGGGTTAACTGTAATACTTATGAAAGTCTACAATATTAAACCTTACATAAAAATTGCAATTATGAAAAAAAATTGTAAAATTTAGAATTTTTATTAACATTATTATTACTTACATGATTCAAAATAAAGTTTAATAAAATTTATGCTTCAGACTGGTCATTTTAATAATGTATTAAAATACATTAGAAAAGAAAAAAGAAAGTGTATAACTCGATTAGAAATAATCTTAGGTGAAATAAATTTTGATAGGTTATTTTTTTAAATGAGAAAATGCCCTTTTTAAATTTTCTTTAATTTTATCCACGTTAAAATGGCATACTCAAAATGGTTTTCCTTCTTCTTTAAAAGCAATTTAGATTTTTTAAACATAATGAATTCTCTAGGACATCTATTTAACTTTTAAATGCCCATGCAATATGAATAAACTTTACAAATATTAGAAAATGCACTCCTAAATAGATAGCAACGTTAAAATCTACTTTAGAAAATATTTTTTTAATTTTTAGAAAACTGTTAATCACAAACTTAGATTAGTTACAGCAGAATATCATAGTAAAATTGGTTTTGAATTTGAGATTTAATTTTCAGAAATCCATTAGTGGACTGTATTTCCTTGATTAATTAAATCTATATACTAAGAAGGAAACTACTAAAAGCAGAATGATTGAATTAGAAGACTTTTATAGAATCGAGATTCCTTCAAGCATATACATAACAAATCTGCGAAATCAGACTAATTTCTCCGTAACTAAAATGTATCTTTCGTTTTGAAACTCTTAACTTAACCGACTTCCAACGAATACGTTTACGTAACATTTTTTACGTACTCCCCCGCATGTTTGGGCGGATGCTCCGAAAATTATATATATTTTTTTATGGGGGGGGGGGAGTCTCGTTCTGCTGGTAGTCTCGTCTTTATTTTAGCGTAAAATTGATATGTTTGTTTGTATGTTTGTTTTTCTCCTTTTTATTTTATTTTATTTGTATTTTATAGGCTTTATCTTTCGTAAAAATTGACTTATTAAAGCCGATTTTGAATATGGCATTGATCTACGTAGTTCTACTTCACATTTTTAACACTTTCCAACAAAGTTGAAAAGTGTTTATGACTTCGGTTTGTCTGTCCGTCTGTCCGTCTGGCCGCGCTCTAACTCCGGCAAATATACTCCGATCGTTCTAAAATTTTTGGATGTTAGTGACCTCTGCCATAGCACGAACCCTATTTCGAATGAAGTTTGTAGCATGATTAGTTCATTTACAGAGACAGCCAAAAGTTTTCCGTTACATTACGGCCTATGGGAAAAAATCGTTTAAAATGATTTTTAATGATGTTACATGCTTTCAAACATGATAAAATTGATATGCATTTATTAAGTACACTAAAATATACATTTGTAGAATAAACGGTGCAAAGAATAATTATTATTCATTTACAGGGCCACACAAAAGAATTCCGTTACATAATGCTATAGGGATGGAGAGAATTTTCTCCGGCGTATTTTAATTGTGTTAAATTATTTCATGTATAATGAAATTGATATACGCCACCGAGGTTTACTATAACTTATTTCACGTATAATACAAAGTGCATAGCATTTACAGGGACACACAAAAGATTTCAGATACTATATTGTATCCGAAGCACTGTACGGTAGAGATTGATTGCTGGAAATGCATTTTTAATTATGTTATGTGCGTTTATATTTCACTATGTATTTATGCATTGTATATGGTGTGTATAAATGCTGTAGTTCATATACAGGGCTACACAAAAGAATTCGTAATGGTCACTGGGTATGATTGCAAATTGCTTAAAGGTGGTTTTTAAATGAGTTATGGATTCTTACGCTGAGCTGCATTTAGTTTACTAAGAAATGTTTGTAGAACATAGATAAAATGATATACAGGGTCACGCAAAGAAATGGATACATGGCCGTCTATAAATGATAATTTCTGGAAATGTGATTCCAGTAGTTTTAAGAGTGTTTTACTTTGAATTAAACTTTAGCTAAATAGAGGCGTGTAATAAAGGTACTAGGTTTACTACAAGGTTGTACAAAAGTATACAAGTACGTTTCCATCTATTAGTATAAATTGCTGAAAGAGAAATTTCAACCTGTTATGTGTTTTCTTGCTAAGCTAAATTTCTCCGTTATATAGTATACATATCAACATACAGATCAAATACAGGGCTGTTCAAAAGAATTGGAATACATATTTGCTATGGGCGGTAACTGCTGAAATCATCAGTTTTTCAAATGTTTTATGCGTTTTCCAAAATGTTTACTTAGTTCTCTTATATACATTTTTTCTCTAAATAACGAAGTTTTGTTAAAGCATTCAGGAAGTGTTGGAAAATGTTTCATAATCCATGCTTAACGCATGATTTTTCTTACTTGTTTAAATATTCTTCGTATTTTGTTTATGTAAGTATGGGACAGACCAAAAATTTAGTATATCGCCGTCTTCTGTACGTCAAAATTTGTGATATTAATATTAATGAGATATAAAATGAATAGATATTAGAATCTTGGTTTGGAACGTGTAACTTTACTTTACCAGGAACCAACCCAATCCGCGTTTCGGCTGGAGCCACGTTGGTGCTAAATGTTTTCGTTGCTGATAAAGTTGACTCAATTTTTTTCGGCTCAAATCGGTCACGGTTTAGATTTCATGTCCCTTTTCTCAAATAAATGTCAATATTGTTTCAGATGGAGCAACTTTTAATTAAATTAGGGTGTTTCTTCCCCCTACGAGCTACGCCCGCTAACAACTGTTCAGACAAAGCAGATTCTAAAAAAACACTAATTTCATCGGTTTTAAGAATATTACAGAAGAATGAAGTATAATTAAATAACCAGTGGTGATCTCTCTTTAAACGGGTTTCCATTCTATTAAAACTTTCATATAGATACTATTTAGACATTTCATTCTATTAATTTAAGTCAAGGAACTTGTTCTTCCTCTTTTGTAAAAGTTCTATTTGAGATGTTTACCAAATGAACAGGCTTAACTTGGGGGAGTTGAACAATTTTTGATTGTTTTGACAAAGAGTTGAGTTTCCTCTTATGAAGTTCTGTGATTAAATTCTTTTGTTTAAACTTTAAATCCCTCTATGCAATACAACAATTTATTGAATTGAGCTAGATGTCAAAATAAAGATTATATGTCTGACTGGAACAATTAATTCAGCAAACTTCTTACGAATGTAGAGGTTAAGGCAGGTCCGTTCAAATTTCTGTTTAGTATCACCAAGTTAATTTATCACATTGTTACTTTTGAATCTTAAAATTTTACGAACTGCATTCAAACGTTTCGAATGTTTGCATGAACGCAGAAAAGCTATCTTTAACCATTCGCAGTCTAAACGTAAGCGAGAAACTTTATACTCCCTAAAGGCCAGGCTTAAATCTGACAGCCAAGACAAGTCCAAGTTTTAATTTTCAATATTTTCATCCTTTTAACACGTATTTATTTAATTTTAAAGTTTTTCTGTTTTTAATAGTCACACGTAAATAAATTTTTACTCGTAAGGCAATATTATTCTTTGCACTGTTGTTACAATTGAAAACAATTTGAAATAATAACCTTTTCTAAAATATGAAATTAATATATCTTGAAATGATAAAAATTTGAATAAAATAAATAAGTGAAATTATTACTTATAAATTATTATTATTATTATTATTATTATTATGTAATGATTTTTTTTTTCAAATTCTCTTAAAAAACATAATTTACTCACAATATTGTCTTCACTTTCGAATGAAATAAAAGATAATTGCAATTTTAATTTGAAAATGCGAAAAAAAAACAAAAAAACATACAGATTATCACTTAATTATCACTATGTTTTTCCCTTTCCTTCCTTTTTTTTCATAAAAATGGAGTCATTTAATTGTCATCATTACACAAAAACCATTAAAATTAGAAGAAAAAAATAATACATCGAAATCTAATTGAAATTTAAAAATTCTACTACCATTTTTGATATACGCGTATCAATACAGATAAGTGGTGTTAATATCAACGCCATAGTTTCCATATTTTAGGAGGAAGAGCTTTGAAACATAATCAGTCGTTTCTTAAAATAGTTTTATAAAATCGTTTTGTTAGGATTTTATATATACAGGGTAGATATAAATGAGTGCATACATCTTCATATTTCTACGCAAACGATAAAAATGTTATTAGAGCTATAATTATATTTTTACTTAACTGAGTCACAATATGGATTCATTTACTTTCATTTCGGGTTAGCTTCAATCAAAATTTTAAGTTCTTGTCGAGTATCACTCAGTCAGTCCATATAGTACACTGATATGGATGACAATAAAGAGTTTCCACAAAAACCACGAAACTATAAAAAAATTACAGAAATGAAGTTTTTAAATTGATTTTACACTTTCTTGTAAAAGAATCTTAACATAAAGATGCGGCAGTCTTAAAATATCTGAAAGAGATATTGTTTTTAGAAAAGAAATTTGAATTACAGTTTCCTTAATAATACATTTTTAAGTATGACATATGAATTTTATGCTTTTATATAATGTAATAAGAGTTTTGAGTAAAACACATTTCTAAAAATATTCTTCTATCTCGGATAACAACAGAATAAATTCACAGTCAAAATGTCTAGGTGTCTTTTAATTGTTAAAAAATATATACTGTATGTTACGGCGTATAATGCGTACTTTTGAAACAAAAAAAAATTGATCAACATTTACAGGTGTGCGTTATACGTCTGGCATAAATATCAAGCTTAAGAATTAAGCATAAGGATTGAGATTTCTAGATTAATAAGCAGGAGGAGGAGTGTTTGAATAAACGAAAGTACTATTATAAACGCTTCGTAGATGTTTAACCATGTAAGCTTGGCAGTAGTTTATGTTCCGCTTTTACATTTTGATAGTAACTTTAGCAGAATAAGAAACCGCAGTGTTTAAGGTCTTTGGTGTGGCGTCAGATATAAAGCACATTGAAAAAACAGTTCAATTTGAGAGAAAAAAAAACAGCTCCATTTATTCATTCAATTTGAATGTTAAACTTAAATAATAAGGACATATACGTGTACTCCCAGCATTTGCTGGGAACTTGGTTATTATCACATACTTTTAAAATAAGTAGCACATAACTGGTAGAAATAGTAATCTTAACTCCGTTAGTTTCTCCCTCATTTCAAGGCGTTTAAGTCATATAAATATACTTAGTATATCAAACTTGAAAAAAATATGCATATGGTTACAGGTAAAAGAGAGTACCTTTACGTCCGAAACGAGACAAAAAACCGGTTCAGAACGATATCACTTTCGAAAAAAACTACATAACAAAATTTTAGCCAGATTTCCATATTTCTTTATGGTTGGATTAGTTATTACATTCTTTAATGCTCTTAATTGCATTTTCATGCTATCTATCTCATGAAGATTTCTACACAAAAAAGAAGTGCGGGTAATACGTCGAATGTACATAAAAATTGAGAAGTACAGTTACAAATAGTGTTTGCGCGTTACGCACTAGAATATATGATTAATTATATCCCAGAAGGATCGAAAAAATATTTTAATACAGGAGACTTCATGAAATGTTATGAGAATGTTACATAAATCACATTTACAGATAATATGCAGTGTAGTTAAACGCGAATGAATTCATACTATTAAGGGAAAAGTTAAATTATAAACAGAATAATTTATAAAACAGGAAAATTCAAAATTTACAGTTCATTTAAAATAACGTGAAATCCAAGTGCTTTTCAAACTCACTTCAGGCGGAAATTATGAATCAAAATAATCCCCCTTTGATCTTTTAGTTAACTTGTTGAAATAATTCTGTCAAATGCAGGACTTAAGTCAATAAATGAAAGTTGCATTTTCCTTATCAAAATATTACTTTCTAATTAATTTGTTCTTTGAGATGAAATACGGTAAACTACGTAAGATAAATTCCAGTTCACTGGAGTGTTTAAAAGCAATGCGGAAATTTGTTTTCACTGAAAATATTGCCAAATAAGATGAACAGAATACTATTTACCGAGAAGCATGCCGTGTTCAAAGATTATGTATTTACAAAGAAACACCATTATTCAATAACGCCAATAAATAAACAAACTTTCTTCATTTAAAATAAATTTTAACAAGAGCTCTGTTTAAAGAATTGCAAGATGAAAATGAGATAAAAGGATTATTAATACTTACGTTAATAATGTTTTTTTTTATTTAAAATACAAAAGACTTCAAACTGAACCATTAAATCTAAACTAGGTTATGATAAGTAAATAGGGCCCCTGAAATTCTAATTATATATTTTTTTTAAAGTAGTAGTTCTGATAATATTACACTGGTAATTTTTAGAGATTTTGGTTAGAAAAATTGTGTATGTCAAATAAGAAATCACGGGGAGAAGGGCATCTGAAATATGCCCGAATGTGGCTCAATATGCCGGATCTATATTCCTTAAATTTCAGAAACAGTGTTACTTTCGCAAGTCCAGTAAAGTATCAGGTAATATTGCTATAATTATTGTTTAGATGCTAAATAGTATTTCCGTTCCATCAGAAAATATTAACTTTTAAGAAAAAAAATCAAAGTAAAGATGCAATGTTATTGCTAAATGACAATACAATATTATTGCAATGTACAAAGTGTTAATTCCTCCCCCCTTTCTTTTTTTTTAAACTTAAACAATGGATTTTTTTTATTGTTCTTATTTTGTACTCGAATCAAAGCTGAGATCTAAATCTAAGATCCTCATCTTCCGAAAAAAGTACATCATATTTAAAAGAAAATTTTTATTTGCATTTTTTAAATTGAAACGTGTTATTACTATTATGTCACAGTGACATCATTTTTACTAACCTTTTACTTACTACCGTGCAGAGACTATGTGGCCTTGATATAAATGTAACTTTCCCTAAATTATTGATTTTTTGGAAATATTAATTTTAATTTTTAAGGCCTGTTGGAGAGAAACAAATATTTCAAATATTGTTTGGGTAAAATTAATGCATTCATTTTATTTTATTTAGTTCAGTTATTTTGGTACATATAACTGCTAAAATTTATTACCTCTGCGGGACATCCTAAAAAATGAAGATTTCGATTTTATGAAAAGAAATGCGAGCCATTTTAGAAAGGATGAAACCACAAGAATTAATAGTCCACTGCCAGGGAACAATTCTAGCTTTATAATCAGCCTAGAATGTATAAACTAAATGGAGTCTACCTAGCGCCAAAAGCTTGAAAAGTATCGTTTATATAATGAATTCTCTTAAGAAATCACAATCCAAAGAAGAATTAAATAGAGAAGAGCTGTTGAAAAAAGAAAAAAAAACGTAGCATTGTACAATTCAGTGCACAGCAACGAAACCTAAATTAAAATAAGTAATACCGGATGTCTACGACTTTTAGAATAGAACCGAATGCGAATGTGTAATCATATAAGGTTAGTTGGGGCAACTGAGACATGATTTTACAATGTGGCTCTAGAGCTTCTGACAATTCAGCTTCAAAAAGCTAATGTTCATTTGAATTAAAGTCTGAACTTCTGTAAATGTGTTCAGTTAGGTTCCCTATATCAGACAGAAATGCTCAAAATCGCATTTTAATATTTAAAAATATAAAAATATGCATATTTCATCTTTCTTTCCTCATGGGTCCAGTTGCCCCCAAAAATGGGGTAACTGGACCAGGGGGGTCTATGTTCCACACGCGTTCATATTTTTTCATATCGGATATCAGGTCCTGTTTGAAAAAGTGTAAACAACTTAAAAAAATTTTAACCAGGCAGATCATGTAAATTATATGTCAATAAACAGTGTTGTAAGGGAAACCTTTTCTGCCAGTGTGCTTAAAAAAAGAATAAAAGTGAAAATATTAGATTTATTTATACCAAAAATATAAAACTTAAGTAAGTACTTATGTACTTTAGTATAAATAATAAGTATAAAAGGCACATGGGTATTTTAAGGAAAAAATAGCAAGGTAAATCTCTGAACAAAAGGCTACGTAAGTACTTAAGTACTTTATCTTTATCCAGGGGTCACATTATATAGGGAAAATTTTATTGTTCTTTAAAGAATGGTGCGATGAAGATATTATTTTCAAAATAGTCGTAGAAACGATAAGAGATTCCCTATAGAATAGCTGCCAACTTTTACGCTTTCCTCTTACCGCTCAAATGTTATAGTAAATGTTGTCTCATTTAATCGTCGAAATCTTATGATTAAACAAAACGAAAATCTCTATTAAATTTTAGTGGTAGCAAGAAAGCGTAAAAATTGACAGCTATGCCTATAGAATGCGACCCCTGTGCATAGTACAATTTCAAGGTCTGGCTATCTGGCTTTCAGGGGTAAGTTACTTGCATTCGTAAAATGTTGTAATAATTTACTGACACCAATATTTACAAGAGAATCTATCTGAAAACAAGTAAAAGTATATTTTCGCGTACTTAATAAAAGGGAAATTTTCATTATAAAATTCAGGTGCCAGTGTGGCAATTAGGAATTAAAATTAGTGATGCCATAACGGCATCACCGCCTCTCAAGGGCTTAAGAAATTTTGTTTGATACCACTCAATATGCTTTTTTTAATTTCATTACGTAATTTTAATAAGGTATTCTATCTTTTTCTTTACTGTGAGCAAAAAACAATGGAGAAATTTACTTCCCGTAGTAAGAGAAACACAAAAAAATTATTTATAACTATTGGGGTAACTGGATCCAGCATGGTCCAGTTACCCCGGATGCATGTCCCAGTTACCCCATTCTTGAAAAATTTATGGGGTAACTGGGACACCGGGCTTACATTTGAAACATGAAGCAAATATGTATAGATACCTAATAATATTAATGTAATTATATGTCTAATCTTAAAAAAAAAAAAGATTGTTAAATAAAAGTACTTACAGTATTTTAATAAAAATCCGAGGAAGTACAACCATATTGACGTTGTTTTTACAAAAAGAAACGTAAACTTTTGACAACCTATCACAGCAAAGTGAGAGTTATGATTGAGTTGATACACGTTGTTTTAGGTAGTAGAGGTAAAGGGGCATTGCTCAAAAAAGCTAAAACTTAAAAAACACCAACAGTTTTTTATAAAATAGCCTATGGCCCAGTTACCTCGTGGTTTCAGTTACCCCAACAAACCTTACCTAAACAAAGTTTCAAAGTACCAGAGCTTGGTACCTTTTAACGTTTGATACATTCTTTGCAAAGCCACCCATTTTCATTAAGAACGCGTGTCTAATAAAATTAATTACAGCTCTTTGGTGACTGCTGTTCGGATTGATGAACTAAGACTGAAATCCGCAAATTCCAAACGAATAGTGCTATTATTTTAAAATTTTTATTCATATTCTAAAGAATTCCACACACAGGCATACAAAAATATCTTCATGTTTTGCTTTGGCTTCTTTTAAGTTATACGATGATCAAACGATTAACAACCATAGCATTTACATATTTGTCATCAGTGGACAAGTTTATAACAAGATGAATATGACGTTTCGTCTGACTCAAAATAAGGAGGAGATTGAAACGCCCGCAGTATGGCCAGATGTATTTTTTATGTTCTGAAAATTCTGTTAACGAAAGACGTGAACATCTGCGAAACCACAAATTACTCAAATAAAGATCACGTTGAATATACGATGCAAAAGCGTCGTTTCCTGTTAGAGCAGTGTTTGCAGTAACTAACACGAAAGACAAGACCAGATGTTCGAATTCAATTTGGTTGATCTACGAAAATCTGCTTTTGGGGATGAAATACTCTACCTTGATTTTTTTCATTTTAAAAACCCTAACAATCTAAAATAGTTTCGTTTATTTATAACGACTGAATTATATATAGTGTATATATATGTGTGTGTGTGTGTGTAATAAAGTGGTCGTCAGTCATTTTCTTTCTTCAGACATCGGATTAAATTGGTGTGCAGTCGTAGCGTCAAAATAGCTAATACACAAAGCGTCAAAGTTACCTCAAATTACAGGCGACCCAATGTTAACCTATGGCTTCAAGAGAGTCTCTCGGAAAGCAAATAACTATTTTGTGTCGGAGCAATTTTGACGCTTAAAACGAAGCGAGTCACCAGTAACAACCAATCAAATGCTTGGAAATATGACGATGGAAAAGGTTTTTCCCAAAAACCCAATGAAATGCGTGTAAAATGAAAAAAGTGGTACGTTATTTGTGGGAAAATTCAGAAGTCGTAGGCAATTTTTGTCGTTTGAAAATTTTACGTGTAATGCAGTAGAAGCATCTCCTACTGGACCTGACCGTTTATTCCTTTTCGATTACATGGTGCTATTTTTTTTAAGTCAGGCCCATTTGGAGAGAGTCTGTCAGTTTTAACGCCCCATATTACGAAACGTTTCTACTGAAAAGCTATTACATGTAAAAATTTCAAGCGACAAAAATTGCCTGCGACCCTTAGTTTTTCTTTAAGGCTTTTCTCAACTGCTCTGCTCAAGAAGCGCAAAACGTTTTGACACATTTACAAATTCATTTTTTAACAAAAAGATATAAAATTGGAAAGCCTGGCCATGGAAGCGATTTGGAATCAAACTGTGTTTTCCATTTTTAGATCCATCCATTACCTATTGAAAGATTTAAGCGATTTTAATCACGTGATACGACATTTTTCTTCCCTTACTGACTGGATTTCCCTCTTTCGTTCGGAAGTTCAGTTCAAAATGCCAACTTTGACAGTATTTTCTGAAAGATCTATTGCGTTTACAAGAAAACGGAATAAACAGTTCGATGACCTAGTTTCTGAATAACAACACATTCTAGTTTCATGTGTTTCCGAACAAAAATGAATTAAAACTCATGTCAGAAAGTTGACCCTTTGGATTTGAGAACAGCCTTAACTAATGCACCATTTTTTTTCGTTTTCCAAGCATTTCATTGGTTGTTCGGGAAAGGGCTTTTCCATCGTCAGTTTTCCATACTTTTGATTGGCTGTTACTGGCGACTCGCTTCGTTTCAGTCGTCAAAATCTCTCCGACAAAATAATAGTTGCTTGCTTTCGAGCGCCTCTCTTGAAGCCATAGGATAACATTGAGTCAAGGTAACTTAGAGGCAACTTAGACGCCTCGTGAAATAATAGAATTTCTAGAAAGACAGGTGATTTGAGGAAAAAGTGCGGGTCTTTTAACTTATCTTGCTATATAAACGGGTAATTTGACATATTCCCAACAGAGGGCAAAACTATCAAGAAAGGGAGAGGCTTACATTTAATTGGTTAATTACCACTTCATAAACAAGGTTTAGCTCAAGGGTGCAATTAACCACAGACACTTGCAAAGAGCACATTTTGATCTTAAAGATGGTTGAATTTTGAATTGTGAAAGTAATGAATGTTAAACTAGAAAAGAAAGTTATCAGGAGCAAATTACCTTAAAGTTAGAAAAAGGAGCTGGGAATTTTTAATTTTTAATTTTGAACTTTAATTTTAATTTAAAAAAATGGTTTATTTTTAACCCTGTCATATATATATACCTATATATATAAATTTTATCTCGACAACATTGGGAACTTGGATATAGAATAATAGATATAGAAAAAACTCAAAAAACGAATAGTGAACATTTCTTATTATTACTTTTGGAAACTAGAAATGACGCACTTTTATGTAGAAATAAATAATAAAATTGTACATTCAATTAATTACAATATGAACGTAGAATAAACTTTCGGGCGAGACTAGGTTTCCAATGTATAGTATTATTATGAAAAGACGTGTAGGTATAAACAGGACTAAAACGTATTTGTTGACTCAATATTAAGGTAATTTAACTTTTATAAATTTAAAGTTCAAATAAATCTTTAAAACTACTCTAAAATATTCATTTCGGTCAGAATATTTATATAGTCAGAATAGTCGACTATATTTCATTGAGAATAGCCTTTATTCAGAAATAACTAAACCAAACAGAACAACAAGTTTTTACTATTTCAAACAATTCAAGTATTTGAAACAATTCAGCAAGTTTTTAGTATTTGGAAATAAAAAAAATAAACTAACAACCACGTCAAATTTATAATGATGAAAATTTTGAGTATTTAATATAGAAAGTTTAATTTTTCATGTAATCATTTATAGGTTAATATATGTATACATATGTATTTATACCATTCTAATATACAGAATCAAATCATGCTACCAATATTTAAAATATTTTGAATATACATACTTTGCAACAATGCCTCAAAAGGGCTCCGAGAACAAAGCAAGTTCACTTATTTAAAAACGTGACACACAGATGAGAAAATACCACTTACCTAAAATAAATAAATAAATAATAAATATTTTGTCATAATTTTTTAAATATTTTAAATAAATGTACATTCCGGTGAAGTTAATAAATTTACAATTTCAAAGCTTTTTTTAATTTATTTACTTAAAAATATAGCAATAAAATGCAAAAGGCCTACAAACATTTTGATACAGAAATATTTAGAACGTTTGTAATTTATAATAGTAACCTATAAATAATTTATAATGATAAGTAAAATATAATAACAAGCTTAAATTCATAACAAATAATAAATATAGCATGCATAAATTATTCTGTTTCACCCCTTAGCTGCAAAAAGTCCAAATTAAATGTAACAGTAAAATGCACTTAAAGATGATAAAACTAGATAAATAGATTCACACATACTCAAAAATAACAACTTTCAAAAATAGCGTAAAAAGAACAACAGTATAGAAAAACCGTTTTTTATATTTCTTTAAAATAAATATATACAGCTTTCAAAAATCTTTTGAGTATTTTTGATGGGGTTTTATTTGTACATTATATATTTCTTATTATTTTCAATTGTCCCGCGCATTATTAAACACACTACATTTAGGAAAAAAATCTACACAAATGCTAAGCGCATATGTATAAATACTGAACTATTACTAAGTTTGCTTTGGGTATGTTTTGTTGCTGTTCTGATTAGTTTTGTTTGCTCTTTGAAAGAAAATAAAAACTTTTGAGATTTAATTTATTAGAGTAAAAAAGGAATTTTTTAAAACATAACATAATTGCAACTTAACTTTATACTCAATCAAGCAATAAATAAAAGATTTCAGTTCAAATTTCCTCATTCAGCTTATAAATGAATTATGAATATATTAAAGTTAATAGTTCATTTCCCTTTTAATTGACAATTGATAATTGATAATTTTGTTTATTACACACAATAATTTACTCTTTTTAATTGATTCAGTCATTCTATTGTTCACTGATAACCATAGCTGCCAACTGGCACGACCTTTTTCTTGGCACGGATTTTTTTGGCTCTAGTTTTTCTCAATAGAAAATTTCGCCTTATTTACTCAAAGATTTCTGCGATTAAATAAGAAGATTTATTGTGGAAAAAAGTGGCATCCAAAAATCATATCAGTTGGCAGTTATGATGGTAACTTAACAAATTAATTTTTTGAAAATTTTATTTGCTGCAAATTCTAGTAATATTTAAATATATATATATATATATATATATATATATCGTTAGTTTTATGAAAATAACTGCGAAACACGATTAATTGGTATTTTATAGTCTTGAATTGTGTACTTGACATTAATAATATGATAAGGAATACCCCAAAACATCGTTCGGATTCATCTTAACCGATTTATAAAAAAATGTCTCATGGCATACGGTATTTCTTGAAAAAAATCGAAATCTTTTAAGCTGCGAAATTACAAAATGTGCTTTTGCTGTGTAACTGGGATTTTTAATATTATAGCTAAATAAAAAGCCCTTAACTCCATATTATTATCTTTTAGATTTACTACGCGAGGTTCTTTTTATATAGAACAGAATATATTGCAATTAACTTCATTAGTCTTATATATTTAATAACACTGGTCGGCACCAAATTCCTCTCTGCAAAAGTAATTGTTGATCCTTATATATTTTAGCTCATTAAATCAAAATAACTAATGAAATAGTTGTATTACCGTATTGTGACTTGTTTTTGAACTGAAGGTAATTAATGTGTTAATAAAACGTAAGTGGAAATTACGTAAACAAAAATATGTATATATTAATATGTAAATAACCTATAACAAACTGTATATAAACATTAGCGAAGATGCAGTAGCAAATGGAATTAAAATATGTCAGTGGATACTGCTGGACATGAAAGAAAAGGAGAGGCATCAAAAGAATAAAGCAGAAGATAAATATCAATAAAATATATTTTCAATGATATACATCATTGATTTTTTATCTAAGACAATTAAAATGCCTTTTTCATGTTCTTGTTTTAATCTGTATAAAACAGGTTCTCGGAAAAATGGCATCTGTTGGAACAATTTATATGCAAAATTTAGACTTAGGAATGTCAGACCTATATAGTTCACATATTTGTTCGCAGAGAGACAATCTTTTTATTTTTTTCGCCTTCCAGTGTAATCAGCTATTCCCAGTTTACATCGTAAAAGTCTTTGGAAAATATATTGTACAGAAATATCAACTTATTAGTGACAAACTTGAGGCCCTAATAAGTATTTGAGGCGTATGATAAGTATTACAATAAAATAAGAAAACTTTTCATAAGGAAAACTGTTTAGTCATATTTTTCTTCATTGAAATTGCATAGTCATTATAGACATCATATATTTCTTGCTATATAAATTTAACATCAGGATGTTAAATTTTTCAAAGAGAAATATTTAAACCCACTCATATTCAAGTTTCCCGAATTATAGACAAGTTTTTAATGATCTATATTATAGGCTATGAATATATATGTTTCTAACTTATATTGAAGTTAGTTTAATTGTAATAAAAGACTATAAATATATATGTTTTAAAATTAAATTGGTGTTATTTTGCAATGTAAAAAAGGCTGTAAATATATATGTTTTTAATTTAAACTGACGTTCGTTTGCTCTGTAAAAAAAGCTATAAATATATATATTTTTTTAATTTAAATTGACTTAAATTAACAATAGTTTGCCCTCTAAAAAAAATTATATATATATATATATATATATATATATAATTTAAATTGACGTTAGTTTGCAATGCAAAAAAAGACAAATGCTTTTGAACCTACGAAAATATAACTACATACGAAAAGATAAAATAATTTCTCGGAAGTTATGCATGATCAGATAAGGGTTTTTTTTATCTTTAGAAACCTCAGAAAATAATATATTTTCGAGATTTAACTAATCATTTATAAATAACAAAGTGACTTTTGCTGCCACTAATTTTCGGACACGTGTCTGAGTAGTTTGTATAGAGTATTAATCAATTTTCTCAAACCTGTGCATTGGTTCGAAATATCGGTTTTTAGAGTGCCAACAATTGTCAAGTAAACGTTTTTAGCTGTGTGAATGAATTTGTACATGCAAGGGTAATAAAATAATGAAAATTTTAATGCTAATATTAATGCTGTTAATTTATCATTTTTGTATGCAAAACATGAAAATGTTTACTTGAGAATCGATAGCAGAAGAAAAACCTAAACGTTAGCCAAAATCAATGGCAGCACCAGAAACTTTGTTTTTATAAATGCTTCTTTAAGCATCGGAAATATATTAGTTTCTGAGCTTCATAAAGATAAAAAACGCTTTACGGAATACTGGGTAACTCGGAATGGCTATATTTTCATTTATGGTTATATCATATTTTCCTATATGCAATAACATTTCTCTCTCTCTCTCTCACTTTTTTTTTTTTAAACCATTTGGAAAAATGGTTATTGTTTGTTCTCTGTCAGGGTAGGAAATCAAAAACATATCTGAGGCGTTTTATTGGTTGAATCCGCATTTTATTCGTTTTCTGATTGGTCTATACAGTAATCTGTATTTCCCTTTACTTTGAACAGAGATGGATACTTCTGTTGCCACTATGACAAAAAGTAATAAAAACTACAAAAAAATTAATAACTCAGAAACAAATTAAGATACAGCTTTCAAACAAATTGCATTTACAAGTACATTTTTTTCTCTATACGACGGTGTAAAAAGTAATATTGTGGGATGTTTAGATGTTTAAGAAAGAAATTTAATTTAAAATAGGTCCTGAGATTTCAGGATGGAAAAGCCTTTTCCCGAACAGCCAATGAAATGCTTGGATAATACGTAAGTTTCAGGTGGATAATACATAAGTTTCAAGAAATGTGACGAGTCGCAGGCAATTTTTGTCGCTTACAATTTTTACGTGTAATAACACTATTAATGTTTAATTCATTGCGTACGTAATTGTATGATCAACTTCGTGCGATTTTTTATGTCTTAAATTTTAGTCTTTGAAAAAAACCATTTTCCAAATGGTCGTTGTAATTTGTTAAATTGATTTTTTTTTTTTTTTTTTTTTTTTTTTTTTACAGTGCGGGTATAAAAGATTTTACGAAAAAATTCACACTCAAGTGGCTGTGCCTTCTCAGGATCAACGGGATGAAAATTACATAATAATAGCGTTTGACTTTTCTGCAGTCAGGGATGGTAGGAAGATATTTTATATGCAACTTGTTACGTATCTGAATTTTGAATTGTGTTTGCCATACGAATTGTAAAATAACACATGAGAAATCTTATGAAGCTCATTAAAAATATGCTAATTTTATATTCGCACATGTCATTCACGTCTTTTATGACATAGATTCCTTATTGAAATATAGTTAATCATCCATAAGTATTGTATTTTTTAAAGATCATTTTTGTTTCATATCTGACGCCTAAACATTATAATAATCCTTTATCAAAACATGCATTCGGAAAGGCATATCGAGATATTACATGAATATATCGTAAAGAAAAAAAATATTTTTTTTAAATCTTAAGTTAATAAAAAATTATTAAAGTATTAAACAACTATAAAAATTTTAAAGAGTATCGTATTTATATCAATACTTGTAAACATGATCCTTTTATAAAACTTTTTGCGTTCCCACATTCAACAGCTATTAAAGAATAGGATAAGCTAATATTATTTTTATTGAGCACAACAATTAAGGATTAAGTGCTCAAGATAAGTGTTTCAGACGCCGCGCGTCGTCTCAAGTACTGCTATGAGAATTATTTCATGGTTATGCAATTTAAAGGATGTGGTGGGGCTTAAGTTTTCTTGACCTTCACTAGCTGGAAGAAATGGTAAAAATGTTCCCATCCCTACAAGTTGTAGTTAATTGAATAATGGAACAATTTATATTTTAGCTCCTCTCATTACTTAACTGACAAGCTAAACTGATATGTTGCAGTTAAATAATAATTATTAATTTCTAAGACGTTTTCCCTTTTTATTGTAAAATGCTTCAGTTTTTTGCGAGTAAGAACTTCAGTTCAGAGATTTGGTACTTAAATTTATGTAAAAAAAATATCCCTCCACTTTTTCTTAAAATGTAAATCTCGGTTTGATTTTAGGTAAGTATGTTATAATTCGAGATGCTATTTTATCTATTATATAGCACAAAGATATAGCCTGTATACGTGATACAATATTTTTTCACCGAAGTTACGAAATATCAATTAATAATAATATTTCTGGCATCATTATGTTTTAAAATGATGTCATAACATCAATTTTTTCAAATAATTGAATAAGTGTGGGAGTTAATTTTTAAAGAAAGATCTTAAAAATTCTTTTAATGGTAGAAATTCTTCAGAAAAAATATAGTTAAAGTAATTAAAAAAATAAAAGTTGAGCAAAAGGAAGGAAAAAATCGTGTCGAAGTAGAATTTTAAAAAAATTTATTGAGTAGAAAACTGGAATTAAAAAAAAGTCAAAATAAGGAAGGTTAAAAGTGTGATGGTTTAAGAATAGAGCAATTAAACAGTTAAACAATTGAAAAAAAAAGGTTATAATGACAGTAGAGAAACCCTTAGACATCCCATACTTTGAGAATATGCCATAATACAGAACGAAATATTAAGTAAGTTCTATACAAAAAAATTAAAAAAACAAAAAAGAGAAATTATTCCTATATTATTTTTTGTTTTATTGCTGTATAGATTATTACTAAGTAGATTTCTATATAAAAATATTGTTATAAATTTATTAAAAATCTTTTTAGATTCGTTTTTATATCGCCATATGAAAGAAGAGGCATTAAGTCAAAAAAAAATTATTTCGAGAAAATTGAATTTGAAATTTTTGTCTCGAAACATGCATAATTTTTAACAAAGTGCAACCGATCTTTCAGAAATTGTGACTGTAGCATCAACCCTTTACATGTTTATTAGTTATTATCTTCCAAATTGATAGCATATCAGTTATAATTTGTGCTTTAAACTAATTTTTTTGCCAATAGGGTGTATTTATTACTCCCTTCACCAAAAACATTTCACTATATATATATATTAATTGGTAGGGGGGTGGGGGCGGGGTTGAAGGGAGTAGGAATTACGATCTTTAAAACTTACAACATGGTGTTTTCATCTGAAAATTGTCAAAGTGTGATTTCATAACATTTTTCACATGATGATAAAATTCATAAATGATACGCAATAAGTTTATTTTCAAATCAAAATGTTTAGTTTTTTCCCTCCATTTTAATTATGGATGTTCAGATTTATACAATTAGCGTATCTTATGTAAAGAATTTATGTGTTTCTTTCTAAAATCACGCTGTAAAAAAAGACAAATGATTCTTATCCCTAGCTCTTGTGATTTTTAACATTTACGAAGATATAATAAAACCTCTACACCGCGTTATTGAAAAAGTGCTTTTTAGCCTTTAGAAACCTCTAAGACAGTGGTTCCCAACGTGGGGCGCACGCCCCCACAGGGGGGGGGGCAATATGACTTTTCAGGGGGGCAGTTTCAGATTTCGTATTAACAAATTTTCTCGGTTTTTTCCCCTAATGAAAGTAGTGTCGTATTCTAAAAATAGAAGTAATAGATGAAAAAATTTAAAAATAACTGAATAAAAATTAATTTTCAAAACGTACTCATTTAAAAGTACAAGATACACTGACACCGGAATAATTATATGAATTGTTGTTTCTTTAAATATTTTGGCAAATTTTTTATATAACAAAATCCTCTTAATTTTTCTGGTTTTAATATCATTTTAGTAAAACACACATCTTTTTTTTTACTATTTATTAAAAAAAAAAAAAAAAAAAAAAAATCTTGAACATCTATTCATAGTGTAATATACCCCATAAAGGAACTTTTACATATGAAATTTTGTAGGGCACATCTAAAATTGACTATCTGGAAAAAAATGTTTTGAATTATCTAAGTGAGGTACTATTTTTATGAAATTAATAAATCCCTGTGAGTATTACGGAAGGAAATGGGTAGAAAGTAACCTTCTTACGTCTCTTCTGGACACCACATACGCAATATATAAACATACTTCATGGCATATGAATTTTTAAATTTCAAATCGGAGAAAACATGGTGGCCAAATAATAATAATAATGGGAAAAAGGAAACCCGCTATCAAAGAAGTATGTTATGAGGGGAAAGAAATACAGCTACTTAAAATGGATAAATAACGAATCCGGAAATGTTACTTGTGAATTATATTATCCATACAGTTTCGGTAATACACAAATATCACTTGCTCTTAATGAAGTATTAAAATCCATTATAAAATGTATCAATTCTATCAGATGTAATACAAAATGTGACAGAGATTTAAATAAATTTTACGAAGATAAAAATGTTGACTATTTATCAGTTTTAAATTAGAGGTAATTTTCCAAAAAACAATAAAACTTTTGTAGATGTAAATGCGAAGAACAATGGCCTCATTGCATTCACAGAGTTATGTTAAAAACATACTTGTAATTAAAAAAAAAATGGGATGTTGATTAATTTAAGAATGCGAAATCACTTATCAGAGTCGATGCTATTATCGGATCCTTCCGGAAAAATAGAAGTTTCTTTTTTATGCAATAAGATTTATATGATATAGAAGGGAGGGGGGACATCATGATTTTAGGGATGCGTAGGTGGAGGGCGGCCAAAAAAAGGTTGGGAACCACTGCTCTAAGACCAATAGATATCCGAGATTTAAGGCCTACACGAAAAAAGCCGTTTTTGTGAAAATTTTCGAAAATGTTTTATTCTTTTATCTCAAAGAGCAATATATTATGATTCCGAATCTGTTTTAATTTTATTCCTGATATTAATAGAAGAGGAATTATGGCCAATTTAATAAACAGGAAGTAATGAGTCAAATAACGGACGTGAGCTGGAAAGATAAATGTAAATAGCGTTTCTATACACGATTTCCTTTTTTACATAAAAACACTAATAAACCTTAATTCACACTTCTAGATTAATTTTATAGTTAAGAAATCTTTATATACAATTTCTGGACAATCAAATTTTTCATTTATTTCCATGTGCGATAAACTTCATTAAATAAAATGTTTTAAACCTATTTTAATGATATCGTGTCAAAATGCTTTCTATATTACTCACTACAATCTGAACAAGAATCTAAGATCTATATGATAATGTAATGGTTTTACAGGTACTCGAATATAAAAGCAAATGGTAATTTTTAATAAAATACAAAAAAAAAGTGCCCATTTAAACTGATGGCATTGAGCTCACAGCCTATTCACACTAACTGTATATTATACTCTTATTTCAAAGAGTATTGCCCCTCAAAAAATAAATGAAGGGGGATTAGCCCCCGTTTCCCCCTTTTTATATTTAACCAATGAACCTCCAAATCTAATCAGAGAAGCTCCTTAACGTAATAAACCGGTATACCAAATTAGAAGCAAATCAGATAATTCTACATGAAAAAAAAAACATATAGCTAAATTAAGGGGAGAGGGGAGGTCTAACACCCCCTTTACCTCCTTTATACTTAACTAATGAACCTCCAAATCTTATCAGGAAAGCTTCTTATCAGAATGAACATAGAAAAAAAATAAAGTAAATTGGACAATTCTACATGAAAATCCATTTATCAAAATTAAGGGGAGGGGCTTGCTCCCTTTCCCCCTTTTATACTTAACCAATGAACCTCCAAATCTAATGAAGGAAACTCCATATCGGAATAAAACCGTATATCAAATTTGCAGCAAATCGAATAACTCTGCATAAAAACTCCATTTATCTAAATTAAGGGTGGCTAGCCTCCGCCCCCCCCCCTTTTATACTAAAAAAAATAAACCTCCAAATTTAATCAAGGCAGCTCCTTAACATAATAAACTGGTATACCAAATTGAAGCAAATCGAATAACTCTGCGTGAAAAACGCATTTATCTAAACTAAGGGGTATCTATCCCCCCTTTCCCCCCTTTATACTTAACTAATGGACTTTCAAATCTAATCAAGGCAGCTTCTTAACATAATAAACCGGTATACCAAGTTTGGAGCAAATCTAAAAATTCTGTATGAAAAATCCATTTATCTAAATTAAGGGGGTGGGGGGTCTAACACTCTTTCCCCCTTTATACTTAACAAATGAACTTCCAAATTTATTCAGGGAAGCTCCTTAACATAATAAACCATTATACCAACTTTGGAGCAAATCGAATAATTCTACATGAAAAACTCATTTATCTAAATTAAGGGCAGAGGAGGACTAGCCCCCTTTCCCGCCTTTATATTTAACCAGTGAACCCCAAAAACTAATCAGGGATGCGCCTTATCAGAATGAACCCAGAAAAAAAAGTGAAGCAAATCGGATGTTTCTATCAAGAGTTATCTCGTTACGTACATACATACTTACAAACATACATACGTACGTACATGCTTACAGAACCGGCGGGCACATTAGCCCTCAGGCTTTGATAGCCTGTGAGCTAAAAATGTATTTTTTGACATATTTGAAGTATATCAGTTAATTTTGAAGATATTACAAAACTTCTAGTTCAGTGCACAGGTAAGTGTAGTAGTAGTAAATAAGGAAATTGAAATATGTTTAGTTGAATTGAGTATGCGCTGTTTGGCGTAAGTATGAAATTTTGCTAAAAATTGGTAAAAAACTTCAATTTTTAAAAAATGTTATGAAGATATTACTATGATTTAATTTTTATTTTTTCTTGATTCTGTATTGCAATTTAACTAAAAATATGTGTATGTATTCATTATTGTATTCTTTTTTTTTTTTAAGTGCTCCGAAAATAAACATATGTCTTAAAGAAGTATTTCTGTAACAAAAATTTACTTTCTATCCGTTATTTTCGGAAACTTATAGTAGAATTCACGAGTAGACTTCACAATGTTGTATTAACCCTTTCCACCGAGGAGTAATTCTGCTTGTAAAATGATGAAATGGTGAACTGACAAGAGAATTTACATACGAATTTATTAGAAAATGAAAAATTGCTTAATTTCAAGTGTTTTATAAAACGAAAATTTTAATTAAATATTATTGGTGCCAGTACTCTTAAAATTAGGTTTCCTTTTTTGTGGATACCGACCGCTAAAGGGTTAATCAATTTTCTCTATCCAGAATATTGATTTTTTCGGATGCCATGAATCGTTAGATGAACAATTTCAGCTGAATAATGGAATTCATACATACAAGAGAAACAAAATAACATTATTTTATGTGTTAATGTTAATGTTATGAATTTTAATGTTGAGGTTAATGCTGTTAATTCATCACGCCTGTTGAATATAAAAATGTTTGTTTGAGAATTGTTAGCATCCAAAAAACAGATATTTCTAGTTGGGAAAACTGCTTAATATATTTTGAAAACTACTCGGGAAAATTTTCAAAAATTACGGTCATCAAAAGAAACTTTTGTTTCAGAAGCGGGTCTTTAAATCATGGAAATACATTGTTTTCTGAGGTTCCTCAAGAAGTATCAGTTTTCGGAATTGTTTGTAACTGGAAAGAAGTTATATTTCGCGAACATTATCAAAGAAAAGAGGTAGATTAAGAAATATTTATCTTATTTTCACAATGCAGTTTATAATGAAAAGAAAAGGGCCCAGTTAAACTGATAGCATTGAGCTCACAGGCTATTCACACTAATTGTATATTATACTCTTATTTAAAAAAAAATGCCCCTCAAAAAATAAATGAAGGGGGATTAGATCTCGCTTCCCCTCTTTATACTTAACCAACGAATCATCAAATTTAATCAGCTAAACTCCTTAATATAATAAACCAGTATATCAAATTTGAAGCAAATCAGATAATTCTGCATGAAAAAAAACATTTCGCTAAATTAAGGGGGGGAGAGTTTTAACCCCCCTTCCTCCCTTTTATACTTAACTAATGAACCTCCAAATCTAACCAGGAATGCTCCTTATCAGAATGAACATAAAGAAAATTAAAGTAAATTGGATAATTCTGCATGAAAATCCATTTATCTAAATTAAGGTGAGGGGACTTGCCCCCCTTTCACCCTTTTATACTTAACCAATGAACCTCCAAATCTAATGAAGAAAGCGCCATATCGGAATAAAATGGCATATCAAATTTGAAGCAAATCGAATAATTCTTTACAAAAAACCCATCTATTTGAATTAGGGGGGATTAGCCCCCGACTCTCCCCCTTATACTTAACCAATAAACCTCCAAATTTAATCAAGGCCTTAACATAATAAACCGGTATACCAAATTTGGATCAAATCGAATAACTCTGCATGAAAAACCCATTTATCTAAATTAAAGGAGGGGGGGTCTAGCCCATTTCCCCCCTTATACTCAACTAATGAACCTCTAAATCTAATCAAGGCAGCTTCTTATCGCGTTACGTACGTACATACATACATACAGAACCGGCGGGCACGTTAGCGCTCAGGCTTTGATAGCCTGTGAGCTAAAAATGACAACATTAATTAGATGATAAATATACATCTCGTATCACAAAATTATAATTCAACATAGTCTAATCCTCGAAGAATTTGAAAATAATATATATGTATGCGTATCTATTTCTTCGACATCATCATTATAACACCAAGAAGTATTAATATTGCATGTCAGTGAGAGCGGAAAAAATGAGAATATATAACGTACAAAAAGACAAGAGTTTTTTTTTATCTAGAAAACTATCGTATAACTACGAGTGAAAATATATAAAAGCATTTTTTGAGTTATCCGTTATTCCGAAAGCTTTCTGCATCTTTAAAAACCCCAGTTTCTTCTGCGAAGAGCTGACACTGATTTTAGGAGTAAATTTTATAGTGTATTAATCAGTTTTCTCAAAACGTTTTTCGGATGGTACCAATTCTCAAGTTAACATTATCTTGCTCATCAAACATATTTTAGAAACAAACATTCTAAAATAACAAACAGGATTTATACTAGGTTGAGGAAAAAGTTCTGGGAAATCTGTTAAAGTTGCGTTGTTATGTGCAAATGAACAACAAAAGCAACAAGGACCATTCTTCAGAGTAGAGACCATCATAGTCCAAGACTATCTGCCGTCATTCTGCCAGATTCCGCATTTGCTGGAAGTACCATGGCGGCTCTTTGGAATCGAAAAACTCTTGACTTGCTTCTTCAACTTCAGGATTAAAATCGACGGCCTTTGAAAAAGTGTTGCATTGATCGAAATAGACCATAATCGGATGGAGCCATGTATGGGCTGTAGGTGGGGAAGGAAGAATTTCGACGTCGTCTAACTGTGCAAACTTGTCCTTGGTCCTCTGGGTCACGTGCTGTTTGGCATTGTCCTGCTGAAACAAAGCGCGCTTTCGGCGGACCAATCTTGGATACTTCTGCACCAATTTGTCGTAGACGCGATCCAACTGCTGGCAGTAGAGCTCGGCATTGATGGCACAACCATTTGGAACGATACAAATTCTGGTAACTATTAGATTAAAAATTTTCCAAAACTTTATGCTGAAACTAATATTAACATTAAAATTATTATTATTTACTCTTGCATGTTTAAATTCAATTACTCAGCTGAAAGTATTTAATTGAGGCTTCATATCAACTTAAAGGATGTTATTCCGGTTTCAGAAAACTGATTAGTAAAAAGTATTTTAAACATTGCCGTAAATCAGTGTAAAATATATTTTTTTTTTTTTACAAATGCCTATTTAAATCTAAAAATGTAATTGTTTCTGTGGTTTTTAAAGATAAAGAACGCCTTTCGGAATAACTCGAAAGCACTTCTTGCATATTTCGTTCATGCTTATATTGTATTTTACTAGATTAAGAAACATTTGACTTTTTTACAGGGTTTAAACAAGATGTAACAAGGATAACTTATTGAAAACATAACGAAAAGACAAGATTGTTAATTGACGCACTGTAAAGAAAAAGGAACTTGTTGATTTTATGGAAAATATTGTCAGCCAATACGTCTATAAAGCTATTTATTTATGTAAAAACTAGGGTCTTTTATTACAACCTTTCTGCTTTTAATAGCGAATTTTTTTTTTATATGAAGATTAAAGTTTTTTTTACAAACTTTCATTTTTTTAACAGACCTATACTGTGCTTTATAATCATATTTCTGTAAAATAAACATATTTTATGATTTACAAACTAAGTCATTTTTCTCCGTCAATTTCTCGAATGTTTTTTTCACAGTGAAAGAAAAATTTTCCAAATAGCATACTTTTCAAAACCCCGCATAATAAATATTTCGTAATTTTTTTCCACAATCTATTTTAAGATTATGTAGCAGATTCACATTATTTGGTTAGGTTTTGAAAAAAAAATTAAATCACATTTTACAAAATATTCGAAAGAACAAAAAATATTCTGTTATAACAAAAATCTGAAATATCCGTCACACAATTTTTAACCAATGAAATAAGAAAAAAAAATGCCTGACAAACTTCTGTCCGCTTATTTTATTTTTCAACTTGAAAAAACAAAATATTAGATTTTTTAAACGTGTAATTTAAATCTCAATTTTCACGAAAGTATAAAAAAGGTAATTCTGCGGCAAATAATATAAAAATAGAAACAAAATGCTAGTAAAATAATAATAAGGATAATAACCCGTTTCTTTAAAATATAATACTTAATGCTATTAATGCTCTTACTGACAATAATCGATAACGGTTTTTTACGCTATTAAGAGAAACGTAAGTGTTAGAGCGAAACTTAAGATAAAAATGGCAAAACTTATTTCAGATGTGGGAGATGGCACCCCTCGAAATTCCTCGGCAGTTTAATGAAGAAATATTAAATGGATTTATAAAACACATACAAAAATAATTCTATTTAAAAAATTAATTTGACGTTACCTAATTTAATTTTTAAAACAATTAGTATTTTATAATATATTTTTCATAGTCATATTTTTAATAATTTTAAGTCTGAACATTATGAAAAATAAGATTTCATTCCTCTAATTTATAGATTACATTAAAACGAAATAAGCAAGGTAAAATAATCAATCTAAAGTGATCAAGTAAGACTTTAATTCTCTAATCTTACTTACGAGGAAATGGAAATTGGACAAAAATAACGTCGCTTTGGCACAGTTATATTACGTTTTTTCGTTTCATTATGAAAAAATATATTTGAAGGTAAACATGGCATTTTTATCGGCGAAAACTTTTCATATGTACTTCTCCTATTTTTTATACATGTATTTTAACATCCAACAGGCTTTTAATAGATATGAACTGTAATTTTCCAACTAAGTGAAAAAGTGTTTAAGCCTAGACTTGAACCAGGAATCTTTGGCATAAGCTTCTAATGCATTACCAATTTAGCTATTCTGGACAAATCTCGCGGGCTTTTCTCCCCGAGTTGAAAAATTATAGATCGTATGATTTATTTATCATTTACAATAATTGTGTTAAATTTAAAATAGTATTAATCGATACATTTCCAGCTAAATTTAATGTTATGTTTCACAGTGAGAAATTTATGTACGAGCGATTTTTATATTTTACGGATCACTTCGGCTTCCTTATCTCAGTTCCCATAGAGTAAAAAGCCCAGGAATTTTGAGTTATTTAAATGTATTCAAATGAAACATTTTTAGTTTTGTTTATGAAAATTGCCACTGCTTGTTAAATATATCATTTTCACACAATGGAGTTTTTCATGCAGGAGCGGTGTAGAACGGTGTAGAATCCATCGAAATCCATCCGCCTCTGAAAAACAAATATTACTTTAATTTGAAGTTACCAAAATACCATTTCCTTAAACTGCAACTGTTCCAAATTATTGAAAAATTAAACTTTATTCGTATACGTAATTAGTAAAATATAATCAAGATAATTAAGTATGATGAAATTATCAATTAAAGCGGAACGAACAATCAGCAAAAATTATTTCACTCTGACGCAATCATTGAATTTTTTATCTGCATGAAATCTAAACATTGCGTCATTTTTACCATCTCAAAATTTACATCAAATCCATATTCACTATTTAAAAAATATTTTTATGCGCCATGGGTTATTACTAAATATTTTTCTAAACTTGAAATTACATTTGTCGACTACAACAAATATAAATTGAGGTTATAATCTCATCACCGGCGAGTAAATATTCCAAAAATTTAGGCCTTTTATGGCACATTTGTAGTAAAATACTTAGTTTTATCACAGAAAATGTAAGTTTTCTTTTAAATGTGACATAATTTTCTCTCACATATGTCTCATTTCACATATGAAGCAACTTGTCTAACATCTCATTAGTATCAATGAGAACGAAATAATATTGCAAGTAATAGTTTTATGAGGTAAGTGCATGTTTTTTAAAACATGACGTCATTTTCTGTTCAAAATTTTTAAAGTTATTTTTAATTGCAATGAGAAAATGGCGTCAATAAGAACTAGTTGGATGTGCCAATCCCAAAACTTTCTTCTATCTCATGTCAATATTTCGTTTTAATTAGTTTTATTAGTATTTTTATTAGAATTATGCGTAACTTCATACACTTTTTGATGGTACAATATTGCAAATTGCATAATAATCGCTATTACAGCGCTTCCTTCCGGCGGAGTTTTTTCAAATTTAGGGAGGACCTTCTTGCCATAGCCAAAAACATACACAAAAAATTTGGTTCAATTCTATACATAACTTCGTACACTTTTCGATGATACAATATTCAAAATGCACAAAAATCGCTATTACAGCGCCCCCTACAGGCGGTTTTTTTTTCCAAATTCAGAGAAGACCTTCTTGCCACAGCCAAAAACTTAAAAAAATTGATTCAATTCGATGCATGACTTCGTGCATTTTTTGATGGTACAATGGCGACACACAGACATACGGACACACGAACATTTTGTATAAACAGGTTTTTTGGGACCTCTGACCCCTAAAACGTGTAAATCCGTCGAAAACCGGAAGTCGAAAAAAATTTCTATTACAATACTTTCTTCTATTGAAGATAGAAGAAAGTAATATAATCAATAAAAATAAACTCCGTTTTCTCTTTTCTCTGCAATATCCGATCTAAGCAATCCGATTGATACTATTTTCAAGAAATTTCACAAGACACTTTTAAAATAAAAAATAAAATACAAAAATGGAAATAAATAAAAAAAAAATAGCTGATGTGGGCACATCTAGAAAGGAACAGCTTTCATTTACAAAAATAATTATCAAAATTGGTTCAGTAAAAGGCTAAGGGCTGATGACTAAAAAAAACAGCCTTGTCTTTTAAATACCGGGTGAGCCAAAAGTTCGTTAAAATTTTAAAAACTCATAAAAAAGGAAGAAATTATGATAAAGTTGTGCGGTTTGCAAGAAAGGGCTCACAAGGTAGTCGAAATTGTTCAAACAGAAAAAAAAAGTTAAGAAATCACATGCAGAGGGCGCTGACGATCCGAAACACAATGAACAGGACAACAATACGCTCCATCCTTTTGTTCTTGTTCAACATGACAAATGTTCAACATGACCTCCAGAACATTCTATGACACAACCAGAGTGTCTCGTAGTACTTGTGTACTACATGATTTTTTTTTTCTGATTTGCAGCCAAAAAAAAATCGACTATTTGGTGAGCGCTTTCTTGCAAACCACACTCCTTTATCATAATTTCTTCCTTTTTTATGAGTTTTTAAAGTTGATTATTTTACGAGATTTCGCTTATCAAAAATAGAATTTTAAAATGTAGTGATTTATCTATCTTACACAGTGGAAACATCTGCTCCTTGAATAATTTAGTCCCAATGTCTTGAATATAGTGTGATCTTGAAACACTGGTAACCGCTTTTAGAAATTTTCGATTATCTGCTTGACAAAAAATTAGCAGCAGGGATCAGTATAAATCATTGAGAAATTATCGTTTCATTTTACTTTTCCTCTAATGATACAGAAATGATATATTTTTATAATCATTGCAGCGAGATATTTAATATTTCATTTAAAAGAAATTTCAGATTATTAAAAAGAAACAAATTCACTTCGATTAACAATTAATACTTGTTGTTCTCCATATGGAATGTTTCAAAACATCATATATCATATTTGAATGATAATGAAAAATTCATGTATCATTCGAACTAAATCTTACTTTTTTACATCAAGTAATCTAGTATACGACTCAAGAACGTAACTTTCGAACATGCATACGCAGATAAACATAATAATTATGGCAATTAATGATAATCATAATAACACGTAACACTTACAGGCTTCCTTAAAGAGGACATGAGTTTTACTGAATTACTTTTATTATTTTTTTTAATTGAGACATGAGTTAAAAAAATATAAAAATTCTCTAAATTTAGATAATTATAAAATGAATGTGTAACAGCATTAAAGGTTTTTGGAACTTATTAAAATTTAAAGTTTCGGGCTACCAAACCTAAGTGCAATTTTATCAATTAATTTTAAAATAAAACTTAAAAAATATCTATATCAAAGATATGAACGATTCTTCTAAGAATTTCTTGTTGAGATTTAGAACGCTTCTCATTAAAATATTAAATATATTTTTAAGAAGTCAGTATAAGAAAACAAATTTAAAGGAGCATTCACGAATCAATTTCCTGCAGTTATAAAAAAATGTCTCTGGATGATTCAAATTTGAAATCTGATGTTGTGAAATCAAATCAATTTTATTAGAAAAGTTTGTTGCAAATGATTTCGAAATTTATTAGCACTTTACAAATTACCAACGAATATATTTAAATTCACTGAGAAAACTGAAATAACCTGCACGGCCAAACCGATCCCAGAGGTTAATAAATTTTAAACTCACTTTGTAAAATACAGGGTGTCCATAATTAAACGACCCTACAGTTGTCTACAGACAAAACTTTTGTTCATAAAGTTGTGAAATTTTGTGAAAGACATAATAAAGGGATGAGAATTTGTTTAAGCTAAAAAAAAAATTGTAAATAAAAGTAGTTCAAAATTTCGCCAGCAGAGGGGGTTTTTAATAAATTACACATTTAGCATTGCGATAGTTTAGAAATTTTATTTATTAACGTAACCTTACTCTAAAGACAGCATTCACGACATTTTATTGGCTTTTCCCTGAACATACTGCGGTCAACTGCGGAACATGCTATCTTACGATTCTAGATGGTATCTGAAAATGATGAAAGTCATGCAGAACATGTTTGGCTCTAACAAAATTTGTTAAACTATCGTAAATGTATGCTAAATGCGTAATTCGTTAAAAAACGGACTCCTATTTTTTTTTTTTTTTTTTTTTTTTTTTCCCGCTCAAACATATTCCCATACTTTTATGTCCTCCAAAAGATTTCACAACATTCTGAACAATAGTTTCGTCTGTAGACAACTTTAAAATAGAGTCGATTAATTATGAACATCCTGTAAATAAAATTTCTAAACTATCTTAATGCTAACTGTGTAATTTATTAAAAATCGCCCTCTAGTGGCGAAATTTTAAACTAGTTTTATTAATATTTTTTTAGCTTAAACAAATTCCCATCCTTTTATTATGCGTTTCCCAAAATTTTACAACTTTATGAACAATAGTTTTGTCGGTAGACAACTTTAAAGTAGGGTCGTTTAATTATGGACACCCTGTATTTATAAATAAACGACCCTACTTTAAAGTTGTCTACAGACAAAACGTTTGTTCATAAAGTTGTGAAAATTTGTGAAAGACATAATAAAGGGATGAGAATTTGTTTTAGCTAAAAAAAAAAAAAAAAAAAATGTAAATAAAAGTAGTTCAAAATTTCGCCAGCAGAGGGGGTTTTTAATAAATTACACATTTAGCATTACGATAGTTTAGAAATTTTATTTATTAACTTAACCTTACTCTAAAAACAGCATTCACGACATTTTATTGGCTTTTCCCTGAACATACTGCGGTCAACTGCGTAACATGCTATCTTACGATTCTAGATGGTATCTGAAAATGATGAAAGTCATGCAGAACATGTTTGGCTCTAACAAAATTTGTTAAACTATCGTAAATGTATGCTAAATGCGTAATTGGTTAAAAAACGGACACCTATTTTTTTTTTTTTTTCGCTCAAACATATTCCCATACTTTTATGTCCTCCAAAAGATTTCACAACATTCTGAACAATAGTTTCGTCTGTAGACAACTTTAAAATAGAGTCGATTAATTATGAACATCCTGTAAATAAAATTTCTAAACTATCTTAATGCTAATTGTGTAATTTATTAAAAATCGCCCTCTAGTGGCGAAATTTTAAACTAGTTTTATTTATATTTTTTTTAGCTTAAACAAATTCCCATCCTTTTATTATGCGTTTCCCAAAATTTTACAACTTTATGAACAATAGTTTTGTCGGTAGACAACTTTAAAGTAGGGTCGTTTAATTATGGACACCCTGTATTTATAAATAAACGACCCTACTTTAAAGTTGTCTACAGACAAAACGTTTGTTCATAAAGTTGTGAAAATTTGTGAAAGACATAATAAAGGGATGAGAATTTGTTTTAGCTAAAAAAAAAAAAAAAATGTAAATAAAAGTAGTTCAAAATTTCGCCAGCAGAGGGGGTTTTTAATAAATTACACATTTAGCATTACGATAGTTTAGAAATTTTATTTATTAACTTAACCTTACTCTAAAGACAGCATTCACGGCATTTTATTGGCTTTTCCCTGAACATACTGCGGTCAACTGCGTAACATGCTATCTTACGATTCTAGATGGTATCTGAAAATGATGAAAATCATGCAGAACATGTTTGGCTCTAACAAAATTTGTTAAACTATCGTAAATGTATGCTAAATGCGTAATTCGTTAAAAAACGGACTCCTATTTTTTTTTTGTTTCGCTCAAACATATTCCCATACTTTTATGTCCTCCAAAAGATTTCACAACATTCTGAACAATAGTTTCGTCTGTAGACAACTTTAAAATAGAGTCGATTAATTATGAACATCCTGTAAATAAAATTTCTAAACTATCTTAATGCTAACTGTGTAATTTATTAAAAATCGCCCTCTAGTGGCGAAATTTTAAACTAGTTTTATTTATATTTTTTTTTAGCTTAAACAAATTCCCATCCTTTTATTATGCGTTTCCCAAAATTTTACAACTTTATGAACAATAGTTTTGTCGGTAGACAACTTTAAAGTAGGGTCGTTTAATTATGGACACCCTGTATTTATAAATAAACGACCCTACTTTAAAGTTGTCTACAGACAAAACGTTTGTTCATAAAGTTGTGAAAATTTGTGAAAGACATAATAAAGGGATGAGAATTTGTTTTAGCTAAAAAAAAAAAAAAAAAAAAAAATGTAAATAAAAGTAGTTCAAAATTTCGCCAGCAGAGGGGGTTTTTAATAAATTACACATTTAGCATTACGATAGTTTAGAAATTTTATTTATTAACTTAACCTTACTCTAAAGACAGCATTCACGACATTTTATTGGCTTTTCCCTGAACATACTGCGGTCAACTACGGAACATGCTATCTTACGATTCTAGATGGTATCTGAAAATGATGAAAGTCATGCAGAACATGTTTGGCTCTAACAAAATTTGTTAAACTATCGTAAATGTATGCTAAATGCGTAATTCGTTAAAAAACGGACTCCTATTTTTTTTTTGTTTCGCTCAAACATATTCCCATACTTTTATGTCCTCCAAAAGATTTCACAACATTCTGAACAATAGTTTCGTCTGTAGACAACTTTAAAATAGAGTCGATTAATTATGAACATCCTGTAAATAAAATTTCTAAACTATCTTAATGCTAACTGTGTAATTTATTAAAAATCGCCCTCTAGTGGCGAAATTTTAAACTAGTTTTATTTATATTTTTTTTTAGCTTAAACAAATTCCCATCCTTTTATTATGCGTTTCCCAAAATTTTACAACTTTATGAACAATAGTTTTGTCGGTAGACAACTTTAAAGTAGGGTCGTTTAATTATGGACACCCTGTATTTATAAATAAACGACCCTACTTTAAAGTTGTCTACAGACAAAACGTTTGTTCATAAAGTTGTGAAAATTTGTGAAAGACATAATAAAGGGATGAGAATTTGTTTTAGCTAAAAAAAAAAAAAAAAAAAAAAAAATGTAAATAAAAGTAGTTCAAAATTTCGCCAGCAGAGGGGGTTTTTAATAAATTACACATTTAGCATTACGATAGTTTAGAAATTTTATTTATTAACTTAACCTTACTCTAAAGACAGCATTCACGACATTTTATTGGCTTTTCCCTGAACATACTGCGGTCAACTACGGAACATGCTATCTTACGATTCTAGATGGTATCTGAAAATGATGAAAGTCATGCAGAACATGTTTGGCTCTAACAAAATTTGTTAAACTATCCTAAATGTATGCTAAATGCGTAATTCGTTAAAAAACGGACACCTATTTTTTTTTTTTTTTTCGCTCAAACATATTCCCATACTTTTATGTCCTCCAAAAGATTTCACAACATTCTGAACAATAGTTTCGTCTGTAGACAACTTTAAAATAGAGTCGATTAATTATGAACATCCTGTAAATAAAATTTCTAAACTATCTTAATGCTAACTGTGTAATTTATTAAAAATCGCCCTCTAGTGGCGAAATTTTAAACTAGTTTTATTTATATTTTTTTTAGCTTAAACAAATTCCCATCCTTTTATTATGCGTTTCCCAAAATTTTACAACTTTATGAACAATAGTTTTGTCGGTAGACAACTTTAAAGTAGGGTCGTTTAATTATGGACACCCTGTATTTATAAATAAACGACCCTACTTTAAAGTTGTCTACAGACAAAACGTTTGTTCATAAAGTTGTGAAAATTTGTGAAAGACATAATAAAGGGATGAGAATTTGTTTTAGCTAAAAAAAAAAAAAAAAAAATGTAAATAAAAGTAGTTCAAAATTTCGCCAGCAGAGGGGGTTTTTAATAAATTACACATTTAGCATTACGATAGTTTAGAAATTTTATTTATTAACTTAACCTTACTCTAAAGACAGCATTCACGACATTTTATTGGCTTTTCCCTGAACATACTGCGGTCAACTACGGAACATGCTATCTTACGATTCTAGATGGTATCTGAAAATGATGAAAGTCATGCAGAACATGTTTGGCTCTAACAAAATTTGTTAAACTTTCGTAAATGTATGCTAAATGCGTAATTCGTTAAAAAACGGACACCTATTTTTTTTTTTTTTTTTTTTTTTTTTCGCTCAAACATATTCCCATACTTTTATGTCCTCCAAAAGATTTCACAACATTCTGAACAATAGTTTCGTCTGTAGACAACTATAAAATAGAGTCGATTAATTATGAACATCCTGTAAATAAAATTTCTAAACTATCTTAATGCTAACTGTGTAATTTATTAAAAATCGCCCTCTAGTGGCGAAATTTTAAACTTGTTTTATTTATGTTTTTTTTTTAGCTTAAACAAATTCTCATCCCTTTATTATGCGTTTCCCAAAATTTCACAACTTTATGAACAATAGTTTTGTCGGTAGGCAACTTTAAAGTAGGGTCGTTTAATTATGAACACACTGTATTTATAAATAAACGACCTTACTTTAAAGTTGTCTATAGACAAAACTTTTGTTCATAAAGTTGTGAAAATTTGTGAAAGACATAATAAAGGGATGACAATTTGTTTAAGCTTAAAAAAAAAAAAAAAATGTAAATAAAAGTAGTTCAAAATTTCGCCAGCAGAGGGCGTTTTTAATAAATTACGCATTTAGCATTACGATAGTTTAGGAATTTTATTTATTAACTTAACCTTACTCTAGAGACAGCATTCACGACATTTTATTGGCTGTTCCCTGAACATACTGCAGTTAACTTCGGAACATGCTATCTTACGATTCTAGATGGTATCTGAAATTATGAAAGTGATGCAGAACATGTTTGGCTCTAACAAAATTTGTCAAACTATCGTAAATGTATGCTAAATGTGTAATTCGTTAAAAAACGGACTCCTATTTTTTTTTTTTTTTTTTTTTTTTTCGCTCAAACATATTCCCATACTTTTATGTCCTCCAAAAGATTTCACAACATTCTGAACAACAGTTTCGTCTGTAGACAACTTTAAAATAGAGTCGATTAATTATGAACATCCTGTAAATAAAATTTCTAAACTATCTTAATGCTAAATGTGTAATTTATTAAAAATCGCCCTCTGGTGGTGAAATTTTAAACTAGTTTTACTTATATTTTTTTTTAGCTTAAACAAATTCCCATCCCTTTATTATGCCTTTCCCAAAATTTCACAACTTTATGAACAATAGTTTTGTCGGTAGACAACATTAAAGTAGGGTCGTTTAATTATGGACATCCTGTATTTATAAATATTGATGCAACACTATAAGAAAATACATTAAGGCCTTATTTTGAATTCTCTTGATATGATTTAATGCTCTCAAAAGATATAGCTTGATATATCTAAAATATTTCCAACTCTTTACTTTTACTTACATCAACAACTTTATTCAAATAACAAAGCTCGTTCATCTATACAGGGTGCAATATGTTGTCTATCGCCGATCTTTAATTTCTCAACTGTTGGTCATAGACATATACTTCCAATTACAAAAACATTTCAAATGAGATAAATATTCATGTTGTGGCATTATTTAAAGTAAAAAATCAGTTTTATAAAAATTACGAAAACTAACTTTTTATACGGTCCCCCAGTCCCTATAGTTACATTTAGTAAAAGTTTACACATATCATAACAGATATAACACAAAAAGTTTGACATCTGTACTACAAAAATTGACAGAGTTATTAAATTTCAAAGTTTGAGATTTTTGCACATGATTTTGTCTCCCATTGAGGGATCAGTTAAAAGATGAATTAAAGTAATTCGAGATCGAAATCAGAATAAAATTCCGCTACCATTTATCTAATCCTTAGTGAGTATGATTTATTTTTCGGTTGTCGATTCTACCTACCTTCACGATTGAATGTTGTTCGACCCATAAAAGTTAACTTAAAATTTTAGATGAAATAACCCTGTTTGGTGATTCCCCGATTTGGCGATATCGGCTAAAGGTGATTTCGCCGTAAAAAGGTCAGTGCACCCTGACTTTGATCTCGAATTACTTTAATTCATCTTTTAACTGATCCCTCAATGAAAGACAAAGTCATGTGCAAAAATATCAAGCTTTGAAATTTAATAACTATGCAATTTTTGCAGTACAGATGTCAAACTTTTTGTGCTATATCTGTTATGAAATGTGTAAACTTTTGCTAAATATAAATATAGGGGCTGAGGGACCGTATAAAAAATTAGATTTCGTAATTTTTATAAAATTGATTTTTTACTTTAAATAATGCCACAACATAAATATTTAGCTCATTTGAAACGTTTTTGTAATTGGAACTATATGTCTATGATCAATGGTTGAGAAATTAAAGGTCGGCGATAGATAACATATTGCACCCTGTATATCGATTCAAAGATTAGTGGAAATTAAAGGGGTATGTCGACGTAACGCCTGTTAAATTATGGTAATTTTGATAGGTTTTTGGAAAAAAATTGGCATATTTTTTTTCAAACAGAAATCTCTATCATGTTATGCAAACTATAAATGATAAATTTCCTAAAAATGACATTACTCAGTCCGCCAGAGTGCTTAGAGCAAAAAAGTAATTTGCAGTCTGCCTTCAGAATATGATAGACCAGCTACTTGGTGGATTTAAAACGCATACATAAAAATTTGTAAAAACACTCATTTTTACAAAAATTACTTTTTTTTTACAGTGAAAATTTAAAAACTAAAACGGCAAAAGATTTTCTTCAAAACCAAGCTTTAAAAAAAAAAAAAAAATAGAATTATAAAAACAAATTTAATGATTCGCTGGATAAGTACACGTCTCAAGTGCCTTGTGAAAAAAGTGAAATGTTTTTGCATCGAGCAAAACTTTACGAGAGTATAATATAATCTTTCTGAGTGATCCGATGATTTCGAAAAAACTTTTGTTAGCTTCAGAAACCGCTGAAACCAATACATTTTCGATAAATAAAGAAAAATTTTCTGAAAAAAAAATCTTAATTTGCTGCCCATTAATAAATTTAGAAAAAGAAAAGACTGAAAAGTTTTCAGATAGTTTTTACAATAGATTTATTAATCAGATTTCTCAACGCAAAATATGTTTTTTTTTAAAGCTATTAAATTTCAGGTAACACATTTTTGGCTGCATGACAGAATTTACACATGCAAGATTAATAAAGTAATTTTAATTTCAATATGAATATTAATACTGTTAAGTTATCTTGTTTGTCTATTAAATATGATTGTTGAACATGTATATGCTTACTTGAGAATTCATAACGCACTCTCATATGGAGAAAACTGATTAATGCACAGCAAAAACTATTCGGAAACGTTTCGGTTTTTCTTTATGTCTATGTTTACTTTCTTCTGTCTTTACAAGAAGGAAGTATTGGATTCGTAAAAATTTTCGAATTCCGGTTTTCTATGGATTTACACGCTTTAGGGGCTAGAGATCCGGAAAAATATTTTTTTACAAAATGTCTGTCTGTGACACAAATTTTGTGGGCGCTCTATTTCATGAACTAATGAACGGAATTTAATATGACTTTAGATTTATTTAGTCCCTGATATAAATTGGTGCTGATTGCTCTTTGCTGTAGATCGCCTAGCAGGTGGCGCTGCTATGCTGCATTATTCATGATTTCTACAATAGAAAGTATATCTCAAGAACTAAAGCACGGGTTTTTGGAAAACTTCAGATTCAGTTAGTCCTTGATATAATTTGATGCTGATAACTTTTTGGTACAAATCGCCTAATAGGTGGCGCTGCTATGCTGCATTATTTATGATTATCGCAATAGCTATATCTCAAGAACTAATGCACGAACTTAGATCAAACTTCAAATTCAGTTAGTCCCTGATATAAATTAGTGTTGTTTAGTTTTTGGTGTAAATCGTCCAACAGGTGGCGCTACTATGCTGCATTTTTCACTATTTCCGCAATAGCTGTATCTCAAGAGCTAATGCATGAATTTTCGTGAAATTTTAGATTCAGTTAGACCCTGATATAAATTGATCCTGATAAGTTTTTGGTGTGAACTGACCAACAGGTGCCACTGCTATGCAGAATTTTTCACGATTTCCGCAATAGTTCTATCTCCAAAAATAATGCAAGGATTTTCATTAAACTTCAAATTCAATTAGAAGTTGACATAAGTTGTTGCTGATTAGATTTTGGTCTAAATCACCTAACTGGTGGCATTTTTTAGGAAGTATTAATATGTATGAGATAAAGGTATATATAAATATAGTGGTTAGAGCAGCAGTCTTGTATACTGTGATCCCGGGTTCGATTCCTGGCTCTGGCTAATTTTTCACTACAGTTGGTTTTATTGTATTTATTGTAGTATGTATGTTTGTATAATATTTATATATACCTTTAACTGTTGAATGCAGGTGTTATTTGTGTGTGTATGTGTGTTTTAATAAATATTGTAGCATGTGTGTTTTATTATATGTATGAGATAGAAGAAAGTTTTGGGACTTCCACATCCGACTAGTTTTTTAACGGTCAGCTAAAGAAGTTTTCTATTTGAGAAATAATTCTTTAAATTTCAGAATATGTTGGGTTCTTAAGTTTATAGGTATAAAAATAACGCTTTTCCGAATCCTGTCTAACTCTGAGGTGGTTTTATTACATTCCCGTTATGTTTGCTAGTTTTCTAGATGCAGAAACCTCTCTTATTTTTGACAGTGTATCTTCACACCATACTCATAGATTATAGCTTAATCACAAAATTTCTCTCGACGACGACCAGTTAAAAAAGAAACTTTTTTTCAATTCCTACTATTAGTTCATACTCTCCCTATATATGCCTTGTTCAAATTTTCAATCGTTAATAAAACACTTATTATTCATCCACTCAAGTTCAAATAATTTTTTTTTAATGTAGTCGATGACACTTGATGTTAATACAGTTTTTTCAAATATTAATTCATTAATTAAATTTAATTAATTAATTTTAGTTTTATATGGGAGAAAAAATGGCGGCCATTGGTTATTGAACAGCATTTAATGCATCTCGATACCTATAAGAGGGAGGGACCCTGTTCTGCCGCCAAATACCGCCAATTTTGTCGCCAACTTGGCGATATATTGCCTGGTTTGGTGACCAAAATGAGACGCCAATAGGGTTTACTTGCTTATAGAAAATCAACAAATTCAGATATTTTAATGCAACAAAAACTTACATTAGCTTAAGGGATTATATTAAATTTTTCTTTGATGACCTAAGTAGGAATTGACTTTAATTTTTTTTTTTTTTTTATATTACTTGTTTAAATTTACGCCATCATCACACCCCTCTTAAACAAAGAACATACAAAATACTGTGGTAGAGCATTTTAGTAAATTTTCTAACAAATAGTTAACATAAAATAAATACAAATATTATGTAATTTAAAGTGCATTTCCTAAAATGATCAAGTTATGTGAAATTTTACAAAAAAAAAAAAAAAAAAAAAAAAAAATCAAATTAATTAAACGTAATGAAATAGTAAGAAATTATAAGAAAAGAAAATGTATCCCCTTAATGGAAAATTCTAAGAAAGAGAAAAGTTGTTTCACATAATCTCCTTTCCTAACCTTCGTTGTGTTGACATCAAGGTTTTGCTGTTCGGCTTGCCGTTGAACTATACCTTCTGCATTGTTATTACCCAGATCTAGCTATTAGTTCTTAGAATACCTTCAGTAACGAAGATAATGCATTCCATAATAACATTCTTTGGCGGAAATCTTCGTTAACCGAAACTTAACTGTTATATAAAACCGTCATGGATGCTCTCACAATTTAAAGATAAGTTGTGTAAAATATTAAAAAGTCCTTCCGGCCAGTGCCGGGAGGAAGAGGTAGCTTTCATATTCCTTATTTTAAAAAAGCCAACTTATATCATTCAAACACACGAAGCTCAATTTAGTGGAAACCGAATATAGGAGATTCAATACTAATTTTCATCAATATAATGAATGAGAATTTCGTGAAATTAGTCAGCTTTATCCAAACTGCTTTTATTTAATGTAACTTATATTTGGCTGCCAAATTCGGCGATTTCTTAAAGTGCTTGCCATTTTAAGACAACATTGTGGATGAGGCTAACCAGTGAACTTGGTCGAGACCTTAGTAATTGCTGTGCATATGCTCACTCATATCGGAATCGGTTGATATATACGAGTGCTGTCGCATGCAAAAAATCAGATTTTTCAAAATGTCACCCACAATAGAAATTGAAACTGCTAAATCTGAGCCATTTTTTAAGGTAAAAACAAACAAAAAATGATCCTGAATCCTTATATCAAGGTCATATACTTAAGAACGAAACCTTTTTCAATTTATAATTTTTTTGCACCTCACTTTAAATATATATATATATATTTTTAATGTAATGGCCGCCATTTTGAAACAAGATGGCTGATGAATCTGGCAGCGAACTTGGTCGAGGTATTGATGTATACTATCAACATGCCTTCTTACATCGAAATAGGCGAATACGTGTGTTATCGCGTGACAATACGTGATCGTTTCAAAATGCTAGCCATGCGAGAAATTCAAAGTGCTATAATTCAACCATTTTTTGAGATATAAACAAACGAACAAATTTTCAGAAACAAAAACTGCTCTGGAATCTTTGTATCAAGGCCAAACACATAAAAAAAATCTTTTTCATTTTCCAATTTTTTAATACCTCATTTTAAATTTTAAATTTATTTTTTTTAAATAGCAACCCTTTTGAAACAAGATGGCGAATGAAGCTGGCCACCGAACACGGTCGAGACATTGGTATGTACTATGTACAGACCAAGTTACATCCAAATCGGTTCATAAATACGCCTGTTATCGCGTGACAAAAATCAGGTCTTTTTAAAATGTCAGCCACAATAGAAATTCGAAATGCTATTACTCAGCCATTTTTTTAGATATAGACGAAACAAAAACTGTTCCGGAATCTTTGTATTAAGGTCAAACACATACGGAAAAAATCTTTTTCATTTTCCAATTTTTTGGTATCTCATTTTAATTTTTTTTATTTTTTAAATTATTTTAAATGGCCGCCATTTTAAAACAAGATGGCGGATGAAGCTGGCCAACGAACTCGGTCGAGATATTTGTATGTACTATGTACACACCAAGGTACATCCAAATCTGTTCATAAATACGCCTGTTATTACGTGACAAAAATCAGGACGTTTCAAAATGTCAGCCACGCTAGAAATTCAAAATGCTATAACTCAGCCATTTCTTAAGATATAGACGAAACAAAAACTGCTCCGAAATCTTTGTATAAAGGTCAAATACATAAGAAAAAATATTTTTCCATTTTTAATTTTTTGGTACTACATTTCAAATTTTAAATTAAAAAAAAATTTAAATGACCGCCATTTTGAAACAAAATAGCGGATGAAGCTGGCCAACGAACTCGGTCGAGACATTGGTATGTACTATGTACACACCGAATTACATTGAAATCGGTTCATAAATACGCCTTTTATCGCGTGACAAATTTCAGGACGTTTCAAAATGTCAGCCACGCTAGAAATTCAAAATGCTATAACTCAGCCATTTTTTAAGATATAGACAAAACAAAAACTGCTCCGGAATCTTTGTATAAAGGTCAAATACATAAGAAAAAAATATCTTTCATGTTTTTTATTTTTTGGTACCACATTTCCAATTTTAAATTTTTAAAAAAATTTTAAATGGCCGCCATTTTGAAACAAAACGGCGGATGAAGCTGGCCAACGAACTCGGTTGAGGCATTGGTATGTACTATGTACACACCGAATTACCTCGAAATCGGTTCATAATTACGAGAGTTACAGTGTGACATAGGTCATATATATATATATATATATTGATATATATATATCAATTTTGAACGGAGGGTGGTTTCGGGGTCTGAGGGTCATGATCGATGAAAATATACCAAAATTTTTTGAAATCGCTTTCCTCCGAACGCCTGCAATAGGTAGCTTTTTCTAATGAAAGCTACCTAAAAGCACATCATAAATAGTTCCCCTAAGTTGAAATGAATAGCAGAAACTGATAAATTTTATTTTACACTTATACAATTTTTATACATTTCTTCGTCCAAATTCTCGAAGCCTATGCAGAATAAGTGTTCTGTTCTTCAGTAGCTAACCTGTTTCATTTTTTTCTGAGAAAAACTAAGCAAATGGTCCATTTAAATTATCTTTTTGGGGGATATTTTTTAAGTAATTCAGAAAAGTCTTTTCAGAGAAGGAACAAGTTAGTCTATTTTAAGTTTAATGGGATGCCATTTTATAGAAAAAGACATGAATCTTCCCTGCATAATTTTATTGTTCACATGTTGCCATTTTTCCTTTTTGAGGGTGTATATCTCTTCCTCTGAAGAGAACTCTGTCCTTTTCCTGATCCAGTTCCTTTTTGAATTCTTCAATATTTTCTGTTTTATGTTCTTTAACATTTTATACAGTTTATTTTATAGATCTTCTTCGTTTACATTTAAATTAAGAAGCTTTACTCAAGGAGAATAATCTTATTTGTTATATCAGAATTTTCAGCGACAAATATTTTAGTATATTACAGTACATATAACAGTGCGTATATTTTAGTAGCTTCTTAAAAAATCTTCAACATTTGAAATAAACATTTTTATATTGTAGCAGTCTGACCATATTTTTCTGGGTAGCATTAAACGTCTTAAATGGCATTTTGTTTCATGCCATGGAAATAATTTTAAAAGAAAGAATGATATTATAATTTATTATAATTATCCTTTTGCAATTCTAAGAGTAAACTGGTAAAGGAAGTTTAATAAAGAAAAATCTTTGGTAATGTGATTTTTTTTTTTTTTTTTTTTTTTGTAAATGCTTCGAAATTGCAATGTGGCTTCATGTTAGCGCGCGCTTACAATAAAGCTTAAAAACTGCTTTTAAAAAAATTGCGATAATCGAGGTATTTGTTAGTTGAGGTTACTTTATTTAATTCTCCTTTTGTGTTCAGATATATTTAAGAACTGGAATTCCGTGCAGTTATTTAATCCAGAATACATGTATACACAAAGATATATAAGTGATGTATATGTGTGTGTGTGTATTATTTACTATTGCAACTATAACTTTTCTTGAAAAATATAAAAACATTCACCTGCAAATCGGTAAAAATAATAATCGAATACATAAGGGAAAAATGATTGCATTACAAAATTTACAAAAATAAGAAATCTATATAAGAAGTAGACAAATTAACTTCCTGATCAGACACGAAGAATCCATAAAATAGTATTTGGATTCTTTTACAGATTAAGTATTACCTTTAGCAAAGAAATTTCATCTTCGACAAACGCTACTTTCAGGGATGAAACAACTATACCAATAGAAAGAGAAATATTAATCATATCTCCCCACTGATAAAAGTACGCAAACTTGTAAATACTATTGCAAGATTCTCCCTTTAGTGAAATACGTGATCTGAAATTATAAAAATTTCTATCAGCATTCAAATCATAACTTTGTACAAAATTAGTTTTTGATATTATAACTATTTTTTATTGCATTTGTGTACTTTAATAATTCTATTGTATGCGCAAAGTACTTCGTTAACATTAACTATCATCAGCCGATTAAGATGTTTACATAACTCACTTAAAATTGTAATTGCGTATACGGTGATGCACTAATTACTACTCTTCTACACAAAACGAATTATGAACAACTATGGGGGAATATGTCGTCCGAAAGGGTGATCAAACTAGAATTCTCGCGACTAACGACCAGAACTCATCATTTTTCAAAGCAGTGCATAATTCATTACTCATATCAACGAAGTATATATTTACACCAGTTATGTCTTTTATTTTAAATTAACGAAGAAAATGTTCCTTTCTGCGCCTTAAAAGTACTAAATGCTTTCATAAACATTTAGATGCACCTATTTTACGCATATCGAAACACTAAAAGTGGCATTTTATACGATAATTAGCTGTAGTAGGTGATTTCATAAAATACAGGTTGTCTTACTATAAGACAAAGCCGGGAAAAGTTTATTTAAAAACAGTACAGGAAAATGTGTACTACTTGATTATCCCGTCGACCAAGCAATTATCACCGAACTATAAGATTAAATGACAATAATAGTTGATCGTAAATGTCACATTCACTTGACATTAAACACGTTACACGTATTTGTTACGTCACCAAGTGATTTTTATTTCGACATTTTATTTGTATTTTTATTCATGTTATACTGATTTCTTTGTTCTTTCATTATTTAAAATAGTAATTATGTTAATTTCTATAATTTAGCGAACAGTTTGGCGATTTATATAATTTGGTGAAATTGATCGACGGGATAATGAAGCGGAAAATGTATTACATCTGTATTTTAAAGCTCAGGTAAGATGTGTGCAGCACTTTATGTAACAACCTCATCTCTTAAACGTTCAAGTATTGTATGTAATTGTTTTGTTTAAAGTCTTCCAGTGTTTTTTTTCTAAAACCAATATTTAAAGAACTACATTTAGTGGACACGTTTTAGTACCAGTAAAAGGATAAATATTCTATAGCAAATTTCTAGCCGCATTATTGAATTGCTAAAATAGAAAAAGTGAATACATTTAAAGCGAATTTGCAATAATAATAAAAAACTAGTTGAATGTGCCAATCCCAAAACATTCTTCTACCTCATATTTTTCAATGTTTCAAAATGTTGTTACAGATGTCAATATTTCATTTTTATTAGTTCAATACTACATTAACTTTGACTTTCATCATAAATTTCTGCTTCAGTCAATTAATCGGAGTAAAAACGAGTTAATCTCGATCATGATATTTATTAAAATCATAAATAGTCGCGAATAGTCGGCTTATCAGGATGGGAAATTCCCGTCGATTCACGAGCCACTGGTGTACAATAGAACTACGAAAAATTAAGAAGTTTACACAAAAATCGCTATTACAGCGCCCCCTTCCGGTGAAATTTTTCCAAATTTAGGGAAGACCTTTTTGCCATGGCCAAAAATGTACATAAAACATTTGGTTCAATTCTATGAATAACTTCATACACTTTTCTATGGTACAATACTGAAAATGGCACAAAAATCGCTATTACAGCGCCTCTTTTAGGCAGAATTTTTCCAAATCCAGGTGGGACCTTCTTGCTATGACCTAAAACATACACACGAAATTTGGTTCAATTCTATGCCTAACTTCATACTTTTCAATGGTACAATATTAAAAATGGCACAAAAATTGCTATTACAGGGCCTCCTTCCGTCGAAATTTTTCCAAATTCAGGGAGGACCTTCTTCCCATGACCAAAAATATACACAAAAAAATTGGTTTCAATTCTATGCATAACTTCATATGCTTTTCCATGGTACAATATTCAAAATTTGCACAAAAATCGCTATTACAGCACCCCCTTCCGGGGGATTTTTACCAAATTAAGGGAGGACCTGCTTGCTATAGCCAAAAACTAAAAAAAATAGTTCAATTCCATGCATAACTTCATACACTTTTCGATAGTACAATATTCAAAGAACATAAAAGATATAAAAGATATAAAAGATTCATTATAAAAGAAGTCATACACTTTTCGATAGTACAATATTCAAAATCGCACAAAAATCGAACAAAGATTGCTATTACAGCGACCTCTTCCGGCGATTTTTTTCCAAATTAAGGGAGGACTTGCTTGCTATAGCCAAAAACTTTTTTTAAAAAAAGGTTCAATGCTATGCATAACTTCATACACTTTTCGATGGTGCAATATTCAAAATCGACCAAAAATCGCTATTACAGTCCTCCCTGCCGGCGAATTTTTTCCAAATGAAAGAAGGAGCTGCTTGACATTGCCAAAAACTTAAAAAAAATTGGTTCAATTCTATGCATAACTTTATACACTTTATGATGGTACAATGGCGACAGACAGACGAACAGACGGACAGACGGACAGATGGACATACGGACAGACAGACATTTTCTATAAACAGGTTTTTTGGGATCTGTGACCCCCTAAAACGTGTAAATCCGTCGAAAACCGGAAGTCGAAAAAAATTTCGAATACAATACTTTCTTCCATTGAAGATAGAAGAAAGTAAATATCGTTAAACAACTTCCCAAACACATAAAAAGCACACATAAAATAGCAACCAGATTCTTTTACAGATTAAATATATTTCTCACTTTTCCGTCAGCAAAGAAATTTCATTTTCGTTGAACACTATTTTTAGGGACAAAACAACTGTAGGGTGAGAATTATTAATCATATCTCCCCTGTGATGTAAAAGTAAAACAAACTGGTAAATACTGCTGCAAGTATTTTTCTTTATCTATGAACGAAATACGTGATCCGAATTTGAAAAAAATTACTATCTGTATTCGGAACATAATATTCTTCAAAATTAGTTTATTAAGGTTATGACTGTTTTTACATTTTACCCTTCACTAATAATATCACAGCTTAATCATGAGTTCTAAATATATCGTTAAAATACAACTAAGATCTCGTGTAAATTTTTGTATTTACATTATTTTTCTGTTTAAGATAATGATGGATATCGTGATATATAAGGTTAGTTGAGGTAACTGGGCCATGATTTTACAATGTGGCTCTGGAGCTTCTGACAATTCAGCTTCAAAAAGCTAATGTTCATTTGAATGAAAGTCTGAACTTCAGTAAATGTGTTCAGTTAGGTTCCCTCTATCAGACAGAAATGCTCAAAATTACATTTTAATATTTAAAAAATATAAAAATATGCATATTTCATCTTTCTTTCCTCATGGGTCCAGTCGCCTTCAAAAATGGGGTAACTGGACCAGGGGGGGGGGGGGTCAATGTTCCACACGCGTTTATATTTTTTCATATCGGATATAGGGTCCTGTTTGAAAAAGTGTAAACAACTTAAAAAAATTTAAACCAGGCAGATCATGTAAATTATATGTCAATAAAGAGCGTTGCAAGGGAAACCTTTGCTGTTACTATGTCTAAAAAAAGCACTAAACGTGAAAATATTAGATTTATTTATACCAAAAACATAAAACTTAAGTAAGTACTTGTGTACTTTAGTATAGACAAGTATAAAAGTCACATGGGTATTCTAAGGAAAAAAATAGGAAAGTAAATCTATGAATAAATGGCTACGTAAGTACTTTATCTTTATTCAGGGGTCGCATTATATAGGGAAAATTTTATTGTTCCTACCAGAACCCTTAAAGAAAGGCACGATGAAGATATTATTTTCAAAATAGTGGTAGGAACGATAAAAGTTTCCCTATATAATGCGGCCCCTGGTTACAGTACAATTTCAAGGTCTGGCTATCACACTTTCAGGGGCAAGGTATTCGAGGCATTCGTAAAATGTTGAAATAATTTACTGACACCAATATTTACAAGAGAATCTATCTATAAACAAGTAAAAGTATATTTTCGCGTACTTAATAAAGGGGAAATTTTCATTATAAAATTCAGGTGCCAATGTGGCAATTAGGAAATAAAATTAAGTGATGCCATAACGGCATCATCGCCTCTCAAAGGTTAAGAAATTTAGTTTGATACCACTCAATATGCTTTTTTTAAATTTCATTACGTAATTTTAATAAGGTATTCTATCATTTTCTTTACTGTGAGCAAAAAACAATGGAGAAATTTACTTCCCGTAGTAAGAGAAACACAAAAAAAAGTATTTATAACTATTGGGGTAACTGAAACCAGCATTGTCCAATTACCCCGGATACATGTCCCAGTTACCCCATTCTTGAAAAAATTATGAGGTAACTGGGACACTGGGCTTACGTTTGAAACATGAAGTAAATATGTATAGATACCTCATAATATTAATGTAGTTATATGTCTAATCTTTTTTTTAAAAAAAAGATTGTTTAATAAAAGTACTTACAGTATTTTAATAAAAAGCCGAGGAAGTTCAACCATATTGACGTTGTTTTTAAAAAAAAGAAACGCAAATTTTTGACAACCTATCACAGCAAAGTGAGAGTTATGATTGAATTGATACACGTTGTTTTAGGAAGCAGAGATTAAGGGGCATTGTTCACAAAAGCTAAAACTTAAAAAATACCAACAGTTTTTTATATAATAGCCTATGACCCAGTTACCTCGTGAGTCCAGTTACCCCAACTAACCTTATATAATATAAAATTCATCAGATATCAATAAATAAATACGAAATATTATACACACAAAAAAAATATTCCAAATTTATTAAAACTATTAAAAGGTGAATATATTTTAACAGTGTATTGAGATTACGTGTAAATATAAAACTCACTTTAATTTAGTGGGTGATTCATAAGTACGCGATATTTTAAAATGAAAAATATTGATACATTTTCCTTTTTGTAGAATATGAATGCTTTTATGTAAAAATTAGATATTTTACCATTTTTTCTAACAATCTCTGCCACAGTTCGAAGATTACAGAAGTCATGGCCAACCAGAATGAAAATAACTAGCTCGTTAAATTTATAATTGTTTTTATTAAATAAAATGGGACTACTTATTATTCTTATTTATCTACGTTTACTTTTACAAAGGATCTCTTTTTCAGATTTACTAAATAAAAAAAAATTAATATTAATATTAATCAGTGATTTTATTACGGGGGAATCGAGAGGAGTTTGCATCAAAGATTGCAATCTTAAAATAAACTACAAAGCAATAATGTTTTTTCATGAAATACATATACTACCGAGAAAATGATTTTATTTTTACATAATATTGTGAATGATGATGAAAATAATGTTAGAAATGAAACTTTTGAGGTGTCGCTGTTGCTAGTGTTAGTTGCTAGTATGTACCGGGTGTCCTGAAAAGGACCGACTGATTTTAAAATTCAATAACTTGCAAACGGTGACAGATATTTAAAAAATTATTGCAGGAGGTTTATGCATAAGGTCAAAAGTTTTATTACAGTGATTTTCGATTTTAGTTCGAATTACAAACAATAGATGGCGCTGTAAGCAATAGTCGCTAAATACAAGCTCGATTTTTGGTCCTTTCTCTTATTTCAAAAGGAGATGGAAATGGATCCGGGCCACGAAGTACCAAAAATCGAGCCTGAATTTAGCGCCTATTGATCACAGCGAAAATCTATTGTTTGTAATTCGAACTAAAATTGAAAATCACTGTAAAAAAAATTTTGACCTTATGCATAACCCTCCTGCAAGATTTTTAAAAATATCTGTCACCGTTTACAAGTTATTGAATTTTAAAATCAGTCAGTCCTTTTTAGGACACCCGGTAGTTGATCATTGCCGGAGTTACACTGCTTGTTATGTGTCGATGGTGTATATGCAAAGTTACTTCACTCATCGACAGTGAAGTTAGAAGCTTTTCCCTATTTTTGATAATAAATATACGACGTGTTTAGGAGAGTTATTGTAATTTACTAAATGAGAAAAGTAAAACAGTGAAGTGTAACGATTCAGTTTTCTTAATTTTTAGTTATTTATTATTATTAGTTATTATTAGTTTAATTAATTTTTAGTCCATTTTCAGTTCTATTTATTCATATTTAGATGTTTTATATAATTTTCTGTGTGTGAATGTGAACCGACTAGAGCTATTATATTTATTTATTTAAGTAGGCACTTTGATTGATTCTGCAACATTAAAATACGTGTTAGCGTTGTTAAATCCATCTTGAGCTTTGAGATATTCCTTTACTCCAATTACTATTTTGGTTAAATTTCCTACTGAATTATTTTGTGTTTATTGGATAAGAAGTTTTAGTGATTTAAACTATATTTTGCTTTTAAAAGAGCGTATTTTGTTGTATCAAGATGATACACAGAAGTGTTTTAAAATCTCTAGAGTTACTTAAAATTTATGTTAAGTTCCTTTGAGTTTATATTAACAACATTGATAATAACTTCTTTTAAACTCGATTTAAAAGTATTGAATCAACAGATTTAGATAAAGCTTTTTTTTTTTGCGTTTAATTACAAGATCAAAAAGGACTCTTCCTCCATAAGATCAAAAAATATTATTTGATTAAATTGTATATTTTTTCATGTGTCAAGCTTACGCAAATGACAACGATCATCACTTTGTATCCTTCCAAAGTCATATAATGATGTGAAATTTTTTCGAATATTATTCTTCTTTTTCGGCATCAACTTACGTTTTTACTGACTATAGCCGAAAATTAAAAATTGCGTTATTGTTAAAGGTAATTCGTTAAATTTACAAGGGGGTGGGACACCTTGCATTCTTTATTCGAGTTCTATGGGACCGATTTCAACGGGAATTCGTTAATTCAACTTAGATTACGATTCAGCTACTTTCTGCTATATGAAAGTTTATTTTAGACTTCTGTTACCTCTGTTTTCGAACCTTAACGGCGCATTCTTTTCTCAGTTTCTATGGGCTCGATTTCAACGGTAATTGGTTCTTGAACTTAGCTTACGATTGTTTTGCAGATTTTAGTTCAACCTTCCACCGACACAGAGCGCATTCTTATCTCTGGTTCTTTTGGCCCGCTTACTACAAACCTTGGCTCATTCATCTTTGTTTTCGATTGTCCGCAGCGCTTGTGGAACACTTCACGTGTACGCTGCTTTAATCAGCGGGGACACAGGTCACGGATTTTTTCTGAAAAATGTTTGTTGGAAACACACTAGACGCTGCCGAAGGCATTAGGGCATCGGAAACTAAGTTCATTTGAGACGCTGTATACCGCGAACGCAATGGGACCCCCGAAACTAGGTTTCTTTGAAAGATATTAAAGTCTCGAAGATATAAAGTTATTCAAACTTGAATTCTGCTTAAGGTTACTTTAGCGACCCCTGGCAATTCCGGGCGGGTCAGCAAATCTCAAATGAACCTTACCGAAAGGTTATGGAACTGATTTTCTGAATGCTGCAAAATCCAATATAGAAGAAAACTTTTCTTTTTCAAATAATTTTTATAATGTATTTTTGTTATTGTATGCTTTGTCGTTGAAAAATAGATAAACAGAAAAAAATAATCATATCTCGCATTGTACATTTTTTTTATTAATCGGAAATAATTCGCAAGCAGAACGGTTTATAATGTTGTTTGAAAGAAGTCAGTACTTTGTGTTTTATACATTATACTTGTCAAACACAAATGTTCATCAATAAGCATATTAAACAGTTAAAAAAAAATATTTTATGAATCAAAGTGGCTATGATTCTCGAAAAAAAAAAAAAAAAAAAAAAAAAAAAAGAAGAGAAAGAGAGAGACAGAAAAAAAATAATTCTGTGACACTATTCATTTTCCTTTTTTTCCACTCTAGGAAAAACATATCATTGCACGCAATGCAGGCTATTATTATTACTTTTTTTCAAAATTATAAATTTCACAATTTGGTACATTTGGTATTTGAAACAATATATATATATACATATATTTTTATATAAAAGTGTATTAAAGTTCTTTTCTGGCATTTAAAAAAAAAAATAGAGAAACATAACAACTAGAATCATAAGAATGTAATGAATAAATGAAGTACTGAACAATAAACGGGTAATAGTAAGTAAAAAAGATATATAAACACATTTTAAGATTTATCGAAAAAAATATGCTTGATTTTTATTTCTTCATTTCTATTTTTCTCTACGCGTTTCAGTGAATCACTCATCCAGGAATTTAATATTTCAAAATTGCCCAATATTCTAATGAAAATTGTTGCTGTTTCAACTATATGGTATACTTGCAGTGGTAAAGCAATATCTAGCATCGTTTCCAATGAACGAATCACATTGCACTTCACTTTGTTTGAATGCATTTAGTTGAATAAAACATTTCTTAAATAAGAAATATTTAATAATAAGTAATAAAAGAAAAAAATAGCAATTTTTTTCTTTACTCTCTGTTATAAGCATTCGGTGTTTATCTTAAAAATCTTGACTAATTCGAGACGGCAATTCATGATTAAAAAAAAGGAGGGGTGGGGGGTTATAATAAGCATGCGCGTCGAACCCGAATGTGAGAGCTAAGGAACTTACTTAAAAGATAATAATTTTATAAAAACAAATTAAAAAATATATATTACATTAATTATTTTTTTATTAATATTCTCTACTTTTTATAGTATAAAATATTTCGTTGTTGCAGTTTCATCCCAATTGGCATATTTTTGCGAACCTGGTTTAGCGCATAATTAAATACCTATAATACCTATTATTGTTGTAACACATATACCATTGTAACTATAAAGAATATTTGGTAATTTATCACCTGTGATCGGCTTACGAAAAATACTTTAAAAATATTTTATCAATTTTTAATCAGTTTCTAAAAATATCAAATATTGTACTTGCATCGGAAGTATACTTGTGAACATAACTTTTTTTAAACCTAGCATATCAGGAAACAAGTGGAATATCTAATATATAAAAATGAAAATTCCTCTGTCTGTAATTCTATACAAATCCACAGTTTGGAAGCCAGAACTGTGAAAATGTTACAATGCATGTGTATTAAAACATAGCCGATGCAGCTAAAGTAATCCGGAACAGAAATAATTTGTAGTTAATTTTTAATAAAAAACCACCAGTTTAACAGCAATTTACTTGGCATGTATGTAGTTAATAGATATAAATGTATATATTATATACAGGGCTGCTAAAAGAATTTGGATGATTTTCCAATTGTAGAAGGGAACTGATGAAATTTGGTTTTTCAAATGTTTTATGCGGTTCCAAATGATTCAATTACACATCATATTTTAACTTACGAAACGGTGAAATTTTGTTATATTATTCTTAATATGTTGGAAAGTTTTTCATAGTCTATGCTTGACGCAGGATTTTTTCATTCTTGTTTTATTTTTTTTTTCTTATTTCTAAAAAAGTAATGAATCAATTTTGATGAAATTTAAATAGGACCAATTCGAGAGTATTCTCTTTCAATTAAAAAATAAAGTCACATGAATCCGTCGAGTATTTTCAGAGTAATCTGTGAACATACATAAAAAATATATATACTTCTGGAATTAAGAACATGTTCCATTTTTAAAGTATGTTAAAACTGTATTGTTGCATTATTGCTTACGAAATGCAGTTTTAAAGCTCTCTGTTTTAAAAATAACTGCTCTTGAAAAATATTTGAGGGAACCGCAAAAATCTTTAAATTCTGATCACCTTATCGAAAGACTAATAATGAAAATTTCCAAATATTAGGAATTTTCCCAAAAGAGTTTTTAATAGACAAAACGAAATGTTTCGAATGATGAAAACTTCGTATTTTTTAATCATTCCTATTTTGATACAGCAATGTTTTTTTACCATGTTTCATATGAACGACGGCTAATTATTATGTTTAGAGAAAAGGAAATGTACAGCTTAAGAATATTAACAGGTTTAATGTGGTAATTTCAATACATGAATGGTAATGTGTACTAATAAAAGAAATTAACTCCGTTTTACCTTCTGTCGGCGACAGCTAGAGAAAACTTACGAGCGTACAAGTCTGAAAATTTGGATGAGGGTTATCCAAGGTTTTAGGTCCTACTGCACCTGAGGCACATATTTTTCTAATAATTAGCCGAGATATTAATTAAAAACTTATCGAAAACAGATTTTTTTTTCTGAAAATCGGCCAAGCGCGCTCGATCATGACCGGTCCCTGCTTTCTTGAGCGTATAAAAGGGAAGAAACAAATGCTGTTTTTTTTTTGTTTTTTGTTTTTTTTTTTGGGGGGGGGGGGCGAATATTTTAACGCGCATTGACCACACAGTTCAAAATATGAAAAAAAAAATCAAAAACGTTCTTTTTCGCGAATGAATTGTTCTACCTTCCGGCGGCGCTTTCCTAGGGCCCGATTTCTGAAGTACCTTTTAAAAATACATATTTAAAGCTGCTATCTCCTTCTGTTTGACAGTATAACCGGTTTTCAAAAATATGAATTTTAAGTCTTTCAAAAAAATTCGCGACTGCAGATTACTTCGCGCCTCCCGTAGACGATCTTCTTTCTAGACTAAAAGTAGTTAAACGTTGGTATTTCCACACGATCGTTTAAGAACAGATCGGTAGATAGGATTTACGTCACCTACAAAAATCTTGAAGTTTTTGGATGAGTAAGAAGTATATTTAAAAAATATATATAATATGAGAAATTTTCGATGAAAACCTAAAACATGAGCTATTTTCCCGTGGTTTTGACCATGTTTTTACTACTAAATATGCATATTTTTTCACAAAATTTTAAACAGGGCTTGTATACAGCTATATTTATAACCAATTCAAATTTCAGAAAGTTAGGTTTAGAAAGAGCTATTTTCTTGTTATGCTAAAGACCTGGGTGCGGGAAAAAAAATAAGAAAATGTCTTCTTACGAGCGCTTATACTACTAAATACCTGTATCAATATTTTTTGGTGAATTTTTCATTTAAAAATATTAATTTACCCAAAATCGTGTTAAAGATATAAAATCATACAAATCTGAAGTTTATTTAAGGTTATTATTGGCAACGCCGGTCGAGTCAGCAGCTAGTTACAAAATAAAGTTAACTTTAAAATTTAAAAACAAACTTCTGAATTTTATATAAAAAAGGAAGAGCTTTAACATAAAAATTTAAAAGGGAATAAAAAGATATATATATTCCAATTCTTTTATCGCATTCAAATATTTACTAGAAATATATTGAAATATCGCAGAGGTTAACTTTTAATTCTGTATTGCTTACTATATTTTAAGATATTTTAGAAATTATTCTCTTTACTTTTTTAAGGATATATTTGCAAATAGATTGAAATAACATTAGACATTGCAATAATACTCTAGTTGGAAAAAAAAACCTGCACAAAATGTTAGGCATTCGATGTACATATAGATAGTAGTTTTGATATGACTTGTAATAATAAACATTTAAAAAAAAACATTCAATGAAGAGTCTCCAAAATTCATATTATGATACTTGCAAATACAACAGAAATAAAAAATATTTACATGATATGTATAATAAAATGTCTAATACCAAAACAAATTCCCTATAAAATAAAAACGTCTCTCAATTTACACCATCGAATACTGTCATCAAATACACATTAATGAATGACATTGTCATACCCGTCGAGACGAAGTGTAATACACATAGCCTTTTTCTGACATGTTATCAAAGACAGTAATCGATAAGAAACCCTTTTCTTCATATAAGATAGAAAAAATACAGAGCAGCCATTAAAAACAAACAGAAGAGCTAAAACAAGACAAAAGAAACCCAGTTTTCTCACACAAGAAGATTCTGCTTCTCTTATATGTGCATTTTCTTGGTTGAGTACCGATATCCAAATATAATCATAAAGAATATTTTGACTAACCCTATTATTTTCTTACAATTGGACTTATGACGTAAATTGCATTTGCTACGTTACCACTTCGAGATTTATCCTGTAATAAATAAATAAGAAATATATTCAAATTCTTCTTGCAGAAATTAATCTTATTCATGCAACAGAAAATACAAAGAAGAGATTGAAGAAAAATGATGTGGCATTTGGCGAAAGATTCTTAGGTATCGTGGAATATATTTAAATAAAAAATCAACAAAAAAAAAAAAAAACAAATGTAGTAGAAAGAAATGCACGGCATGTAATTATTAGTTGTGAAAAAAGCATCATATTTTAGTAGGATACAAAGATTAATAAACATGAATTATTAATTTTATGTATTTTACCTCACTTTTATTATTCAATTTAAAACAAACAATCACAAATAAAATAAAACTCTAGAGGTTCGTAAGGTAATAATTAAATATTCTGAATTAGATATTAGAGTAGTTTTAAGATAAAATTTGCATTAATAAGCAAAAATTTAAAGATGCTTCAGATGCTACTTTATTCTTTTTTTTTCAAATTTTCTTTGTATTATGATGAGTTTTTTTTTTTTTTTTTTTCTCAAACGTCGTAACTCTGAATGCGTTAGCATTAAATCTCAATTCTCTTTGCAATTATGCGTCAATTGTCAAAAATAAATATGTTATTTAAAGAATGCAATAGATTAAATATTTAACCATAATTTTAAAATATAATTTATGATATAATACAGGACGCGGCGATAATAATTTTTCGTATTTAGAAGCTTTAAAATTTTAGACGCATTGTCTCTGAGTGTTTGGTAATTTATATAATATAAATATTGATGAACACAATTCGTAATTTTTCCTTATCTTAAAATTTTCTTTTAGTTGCAAATTTGTTACTAACTTAAAGAATAAAATTGTATTAAAAAAGTTAGCTTTGGAACTTATATATTAAAAAGATTTTATTTCCTGGTACAGACAATGTAAATTATATTAATAAATGAAGTAGCAATTGCCAGATAAAATAACAACTTTGTATTGTAATAAATCTTATTGTCAGTATCAAGCATTACAATAATACTAAAAGGCTAAAAGGCTAAAATGGAATGAAAATATAATTAAACATATACTTAAAACTACGGACTTTTTTCAAAAAAAAATTTAAGTGTGTATTTCTGAGATCTTGATCGTTATCTTGATATGATATCGTTATACATCTTGAAGATAGTAGACATTTTCCCTAAAATTAACGAGTTAATGCTGGTTAATATTTAAAATACTTAGTATGTACAGAAATTGTTTCATTATTTTCAATTTCCCTCTAGATTATTTAGTTATACTTTTAAATAAGTTTATACATTTACCATTAGCATTTCTTTTCTAAAACATTGATTTTCAATTTATTATGTAAGGTACTATTTTTCCTTCAAAATTAAGATGAAAAATATTAAAGCAAATTTTGACTGTAAGCAAAAGTAAATACAGTTTAGGAATAAAATAAAATAAATATTTGAAAACCTTTTTGAGCCTTAATATTAATCATGAGTACAATTAAAGCTAAAATTCAGTCTTATAATAATAATGATAATAATAATAATTATTATTACTATTATTACTTCACATTTCAAGATTTTAACAAAATTTAATTTATTTTTATACTTTTTAAACAGAAACGCTCCCATTTTTCCAGTTTTATTATTTTTTCTCTTTTTAACAATCTATTATTCTCTCTATATACTCATATTTTGTTTCTTTCAACCGAAGTGAATTATCTTTGAATGCGTAATTTTCTGGCAATTTCAAGATATGAGTAACTATCATATACATACCAATTTTATATTATTTTTTAAGAAATAATATTATTAATTTTTTTAAGTGCTTGTGAGAAGAGAAGGGGAATAAAGCTTTCTCCCGCCTTAAATTAGTAATTATTCCAATAATCCTTCTATAAGTAAATATTTTTGCCACAAGATATGAAGTATAATTCGTTAAATTTCAAGCCAGTGTTAATTTAACTTGCATTATAGTCTCGTATTTTTAATCGAATGACAAATGCATACATAAATAAATAGTATGTTGTGGCCATTACAAAACTTTCTTCTATCTCATACATGTCAATACTTCAAAATTCACTATCTCATTGCCAAATTAAATGGCAATCTGTGTTCATCATGAGAATTCTAAAAATATGAAATTCCGTGCATTAGTTCTCAAGGTATGATTGTCACTGAAATCGTGTAAATCCAGCGAAATGCAGCATAGCAGCTCCACCTATTGGGATATTTACATCAGAACCTAATTATCACCAACTTATATCAACTAACTGAATATGAAATTTGAGGAAAATTCGTGCATTAGTTCTTGAGATAGAGGTATTGCGCAAATCATGACAAATGCAGCATAGAAGCGCCACCTGTTGAGCGATTTGCAACAACGCATAATCAGCAGCAATATTAATCAAGTTATACTTAAATCTGAAGTTTGATGAAAATTCGTGCATTAGTTCTTGAGATAGAGCTATTGAGGAAATAGTTCAAAATGCAGCACAGCAGCGCTACCTATTGGGCAATTTACACCAACACGTAGTCAGCATCATTTCATATGATGGACTAACTAAATCCGAAGTTTGATGAAAATGTGTGCATTAGTTCTTGAGATAGAGCTACTGCGAAAATAGTGTAAATCCTGCAAAATGCAGCCTAGCATCGCCACCTGTTGGGAGATTTACACCAAAACGAAAACAGCATCCATTCATGTCAAGGACTAACGGAATCTGTAGTTTTATAAAAATCTGTGCATTAGTTCTTGAGATAGAGCTTTTGCGGAAATCGTGGAAAATGCTGCATAGCAGCGCCACCTGCAGGGCGCTTTGCACCAAAAATTAATCAGCACCAATCTATATCAGTGACTATCTGAATATAAATTTTTATTAAATTCTGTGCATTAGTTCTTGAGATAGAGCGCCCACAAAATTTGTGTCACATACAGACCGACAGACAGACGGGCAGACAGACATTTTGTAAAAACATGTTTTTTGGAATTTCTGACCCATAAAACGGGTAAATCCGTCGAAAACTGGAATTCGAAAATTTTCATGAAACCAATACTTTCTTCTTGTAAAGATAAAAAAAAGTAAAAATGTATATAATGACAGAGTTTGTAAGTGTTTGATTTATGTAAATTTTTAAATTTTGACAGAGATGCAAAATGAGTGAAATATAAGAAAACAGTGTCGTTTAAGCATTGTCAAATTCAGACATTTTTTAAATAGTTCACCGAGCAAAATAATTTAATCATTAGTATCAAAAGTATTTAATCAATTGTGTTAGAAGATGTTTCAAAATTCGGGATACAGACTGTCTGAATCTGAACTAGGATCAGCAATGGGCATTCGATAAAGTGTGATTCAAAAATAAAAAAAATCGCTTTAAATTTAGCATGTTTCATAATCCTGCATAAAAAGCGGTTTGAATAGAAATTACTTTACCAAATTATTTTAATTAAGCGTGGATATTTGTAAAACACAATGTGTTTCATTTAAAAATTTATCATATTGTTTCTAAAAACATGTCCAACCAGGTTAAAAAGGTTTTCTCACCGTTTTGTACACGTAATATAGCACATAATTATGCAATATTTTTTATGTGTTTACAAAAACTATAAATACAGGTACGGAAAATTTAAACGAAAATCTGTAACCTATGGTGTCGCACATCGATAAATTTCGGCCATTATATAAAAAAAAAAATAAACAACTATAATAACATCGTAAAAAAATAGATGTGCATAAATTGCCCGGAAAAGTTAATATACGAATTGAAAAAGTAAAAATGTAAACGAAATGTGAAAATAAAAATTGTTTTTTAGAAAAATTCTGAATTTTAATAGTATCAGCAAATGTTAATGGCACTTTCATTTATATATTTTTTTATTCACACATCCCATTGTAAATTCATTCATAAACCTCCCTTTTGATTTTCCGTTTCTTTCTTCTATTTAATAGCACGGTTTTTAGAATATAGAATCCTATTTTTCGTTCTAATTTTATGTTTATTTAGTTTAAATCTTTCCTTGTGTTTTTCCTGCTAATAATATCCAATGCAGCATAAGCCTATCTGGTTAGGGCTGAGTTTAAACTCCAGTATTAAAAATAATTATATCTGCTGCGAGCTCATGAAAATTTTACGACCTTCCATTTACATATAAATAACTTGTTCTATGTTAGTTTTTATCCTGAAAACATGCAATTTCAGAAAAGTAAATATTTGTTTGCTATATTAACTAAGTAAACGAAGATGTCACGAAAAGTACGTCTGTTGTATACATGTATAATGAAACAAAACACTAATATTTTATGTTGACGAGTTACGCCCACCATACTACGCTTGAAAATAGGTTTCTAATTTTTACAGTACATATTTTTTCATTTTCTGAAATGAAGTGCAAATTCTCAACAATTTTCCTTTTAAATAAGTATTTTTTTTTTTTTTTTTTTTTTTACATTTTAAAGCTACCTCATTGATTAAGAATTTAATCATGTTGTCATTGTTGATGTATGGCATTTTTGTTATTATTCATCATAAAATAAAATAATTGAAAATTTAATTTGTTCAGTTTTGCTTAATAAAACGAACATTTTTTTTATGTTGAAGCTACTATTATGAAATGCCGTGTGTTTAACATGAAGATGGCAATATTTACATTCAATTGTTGTTTTGTATTACAACAAAGTAATAAACAAATTTTAAAAAGAGAAAAAAAGCCTAGTAATGGTTTTATGACCCGACATTTCATATTTAAAATTCTTTTAACACTGAAGTTCATTTCCAAGTTGAAACTGCAAATTTGTTGTAGAAGGTTCTATTGTTATGAAACCTTCAGTGTTTGTTTAATTAGTGCAATTGAGGTATAAACTATAGTCAAATGTCCGCATGACCTCTAAAGATCCAAACAAGGAAATAAAAGAATAAATACAAATTAAAACAATAAATTGCTGTTTCATGGAATACACATGCCCAGCTCTTAAGCATAAGTGCGAAAAAAAAATGAAAAAATAAAAAAAAGCCCAGCTATGATAATCGCTTTATTCATGTATAAACTAAACTTACCTTATTAAACGAATATCAAAGATAGTATCACATGGATCCTAGTTAAATATCAAACACAATAGTCACATTGTATTAAAATTAGCATTTTTTGAGGGTGATATAATATATATACCATTAACCGGGGCTACTTAGGGCCACTTTTTCCTGGTTCCACTCGCATTGCCATTATTAAAAAATAAATGTGATTTTTCAACGTCAAAATGGAGTTGTAAACAATTAACATGAAACAATGAAACAATGAAGCAAACTGTATGGTTTTAAAGAGGAAATTTTTTATTTCTTTTATTTTTTAACTATTTTTAAAGTTTTGGAACAAAGTAGCCCCTGCTGGGGGCTTCTTTTGCCAGATTGAAAAAAAATCGAAAATTGAAACCGGACAAATTTAAAAGGGAAATTAGACAAATTAAAGACAGTAAAATGCGGTTAATTTTTGTAATTTCTCTTTTAAATTTGTCCGGTTTCAATTTTCGATTTCTTTTCAACCTGGCTTTCGTAAAAGAGTCATAATAAGAGTAGAATAAAAGGTTGCGGACCGACTTTTATTCTACTCTTATTACGACTCTTTTGTGAAAGCCAGGTTGAAAAAAAAATCGAAAATTGAAATCGCACAAATTTAAAAGGGAAATTACACAAATTAAAGACACCGAAAAGAGGAAAGGGAGGGTTTGGGGCCTTGAAGCTACCGAACGACTCCTGTCTACGTCGAACTTATTATTAGAATTATTAGGTTTTACTAATTAAAAAGGTAAGGTTACATTTTTATAACATCACCTGTGTGGCAGCTCCAACAATTTAAAGAATATAATTAAAAAGAAAATATCTATTTTGGTGTATTTGTTAGATGTATCTATAAGTACTTTTTAAATCATGTGCTTATTAGTCTAGAATTATGGGGATTAGGCTGGTATAAAATTGTAATTCTCAACTCTGTGGACATCAACTCCGTGACATATGATGGATGGAAATAGTTCCATGCTATAAATAAAAAAAAAAATTTGAGATTTGAAAATAATTGTGCATTATTTTTTTGCTTTTCTTTATTTCATTTTCGGCACAAAGAAAGTATAAAAAGTAAGAAACAAATTGAATAAAGGCGTCTATAAAAAAGAGAAGCAGAAAGGAAAAGAAGAGAGCTAATTAAAAATGACCCTTTATTTTATGAGGCGATTCACATCTGTAGATTTGTAACGATTTTCTAATTGAAAAGAATAAAATGATTTACTTTCAATGCAATATTTTTTTTTCTTTTCTTTTTTTTTTTTTTTTTTTTTTTGAAAATGATAAGGTAAGAATGGCATTTGAATTAAATATTATTAACTCCGCGGGCATTAATTTATTTATTTAACAAAAACAGCACACTGATCACTGATATTATTTTTATATTTAAGATGCCTATAGTAGTCGTCATATTTTTTTTAGAATTTAAAAAAGAATTTTTTTTTTCATGATGAAACTTTTTTAGTTTTGGAGAATGAACCTGCAGATGGCGGGCACATTAAACATACTTAACATGATTTTCATATTAAAGTATTCTCACTCTGCATAAGAAGGGAATTACCAATTTGAACGTAAAATGATAATATTTAAATGTTTTAAAAATGGGATTATTATTCCTTTTTTGACAGTATTAGTTGTAAAAAATATAAAAGGCTACAATTAAGATAGAAAAATTAAAAATCCCAGTATTTATTTAAGATAATATAACTATGTTAAAATGAAAAATGTTTTGTTTCACGTTGAATTGAACACTCCCTATATCGAATATATCTGTACTTTTGCTTTGAAGATCCAACCCGTCTTAAATGTCTAAGTCTTCCACCAATATTGATGATGAAATATTGAAAAACCGAACATATGAATGTGCCATATATATATATATATATATATATCCGCTTCCTATTCACGATTGTTCGGATACATCCAAGTAATTCTTGAAATTATAAAACTAGAATTGTGGAACAAATATCTACCTATAGTAAAACGATTATACATTATCATCTAAAAGTTACTGTGACTCTAGTAGCAAAAATTCATCAAGTTATCGGAACTCTTTCGAAAACTAATGAAAGGTAGATTCAAAGTGTCCTCTATTTAGTATGAATTCATGTCTTATTAGGAGCGTTATTAGACTTATTATTAAACTTTATTCGGAGTCCTGAAATGTAAATTTTTCGTTACCGGTCACCAGATTAAATACGCCATTAACAGTTTATAGAAGTGCGTCACGTATACGTGACGCACTTCCCCAATGGGTTAACCCCTTCGCGATCAGCGCGTCCTTTACAGAATTTTTTAATTTTTACCACCAGTTTTTCGAAACAGAAAATTTTATGTAATTAAATCGGAGAAATGCTCTGATTAAATAAGGCAAAGTTCACAATTGAAAATAACTGGTGAGAATAATCAAGAATTCTGAGCACCTTATGTGCAACGTATACGTGACGCTCGTCCCCAAGGGGTTAAATCTAAAGCACAAATAGGTTCCATATTGGGAGTTTTCAATTCGACATGTAACACTACATTTTTCATTTTAACTTAGTTATATTATCTTAAATAAATACTGGGATTTTTAATTTCTCCATCTGAATTTTAGCTTTTTTTATATTATTGTTTCAATTAGTAATGCCAAAATAGAAATAAGAATCCCGTTTTAAAAGTTTTGAAGATCGTCGTTTTATGTTCAAATTTATACTTCCGCTCTTATAAACCGCGGGAAATGTCTCCTAATCTGAAAATTATTCCTTAGTTTAGCTATAAAAGCAAAAACTATTGTTCTTAATTTTGTTTATACTTTTAAACAATCGACTATCAATAATAATACAAAACTTTCTAAGATAGCGCTTTTCTTTTCAGTTCGATCTTTAAGATTGTTTTATATTTTTCATACAAATTATTAGTTTTTATCACCAAAATAGCAAGTTTTAAAGCTGAGAGTATTATTATTATTATTATTATTATTATTATTATTACTTTAAAATCGATCAAAATAATGGGCACATATTTTTTAAAAGAAAAAAAATTAACACGAATATTTTTGAACAATTTCCACAAAATTTTGAAACATAGATAATTCTAATTACAAACTGTATTAGAATATGTTTACTTTAAAATCATCATTTTTATAAAAGAAAGAAAAATGTATAAAATGTTTTCTCTTAAGGTAAATCTCAGAATACATATCCTTCTCCATTACATTTAAAAAAGAATATAATGAATTCAGCTACCATTTTAAAACCATTGTTAAATTGTTACTCTGGAAATTCAGTTACTAAACTTAATCTTGCAGATAAGCGTTTTCAATTCTCTCTCTCTTACATATATATATATTTTTTATCTTTCAGCGCTATGCACGAAAAGCTCTTTTAATGTAATGAACTCCTCGCTTTTCGTTTATTGTACTATTTTATTTTATTCAACTCAACAAAAGGCTAGAGAGAAATTAAGTTTCACTTTCGTTGTTGAAAGCACATGCTTGGAATATATTCTATCTAAATCCGGAGACTTCAAAAGAAGTTTTCCCCGTTTTCGGGTTTCAGGCAATAGCAGAATCAGTATTCTCAATTGTTAATTTCAATGGAGTTAGTTCTATTTTTCTATTTCACATACATTTATTTTCTAATCCAAATATTCTTTTGGCAGTTGATACAGACATTTGTATAAAAAACGAATTTAATTTGCTATTATTTTAATACTGCTGTATGGTATATTATATCATATGTGTTTGTTATAAATTTACATATCAACCGAGTCGCAGAAAAGAACATTGCAAAGGATTGATAATTTTGATGTAAATAATGTCTTTATATTTCGATTCTAAGATTCCATGCTTAATTCACCAGTTTTGCAAAAAGTTATGATAACGAAAATTTAATAACATTAAAGTTGTTAAGGATAGATACAGAGTTTCACCGAAAATAGACCTATCCCAAAAAATAAGACATAGAATGTTTTGTTTTTGTTAGGATACACGAAACATAAGACTTAACACAAAATATCTGTCATACTTTCTCAAACATTGCTTTTCTAAAACTGTACTTTCACTTAAAAAATGCACACAATCATCATGCGAACAGTGTATTTTCAGTTTAAAATTTAGTTCAAAAACAGTTTTCTATCAGGAAAATTTATGTATTTACTAATGAAAATCCCAACCCCCCCCCCCCCCCCCCCTCTTTCACCTTTTTTCCTTTCTTCCTTTTTTTCTGCCTTATCAATCAATGTTTCTTTAAACATGTCATCATTTTCTCGGGTGATAGCAATTCGTATTTTACAGATTAAGGCCTCAATCGTAGTAACAGCAAAATATTTTTTTTTTTTTTTTTTTTTTTTTTGTAAATTATACAATTTAAAAAAAATCACGCCTTTGAAGATTCGGGACCGTTATTTCGGGACGGCGGATCGCTTCCATGAGTAAAAAGTAATGTCATAGATTTATGTTTCACCATAATAAGAAAATTCAACCGAGGCTATTCCAGTTAAAGGTACCCGATATACTGCCCGGTGTACAGCATCCCCAGAAAATAGTTTTAATTAAAAACTGTCTTAGAATTTTTACAATTAGTCTATTTCATGATCCAATTACGTCAAAAGACATTTTTGATATTTTCATATTAGCCGCAGCGGTGAATGATGAAACCTTTCCCTTATTTATAGCAATCTTTGTAATTCTCATTTTTTTTGTGTATATAACATTGTAGTTCGATTACTTATCTGTTAAATTTGTCCTTTATTTATTTATTTTTTGGGAAGTTTTTCTTGTTTGGAAATTTAGTTATGGAATTAGTTACAAAATAAAAGAAAGAAACGATGAATTATTTGCATTGTTTTAAGTGTAAACGGGTTAATCTTCTGTAATTGGTTTGCAATCAGATTTTAAAATATTCTTGTATGAAAATTATTTTATAAACCATAAAAAATCAGTAAATTGCAATACCGATTTCGAACAGAACATTTGAAAGTACAGTTGCTTTCCATTCGACAATGTAAAAAATAAAATTGTGCAATGATTAAAAGGTAAAAAAAAAAAAAAAAAAAAAAAAAAAAGATTAGTTAAAGTAAAATTTTTTGGTTAGGTCGTTGCCATCGTTAATGTGACATCAGAGTTTCTCACGGAGGTGTTTCAGCTTTATAATAGAGGAACTGAAAAATGTTTTGCAACTGTGTCAAATTGACGTAATTATTCGAATTTTTTGGTCAGCACTTAGATAGAGGTCACTTGTCTTCAAATTTGATATAATTGTAGCACAATTATAATATATGTTATATATGTGCGTGCTTATAAATTTTATGAATTTAATACAGATTTGCACGCATAAACATAGATTGTGTTACATGGTTATATGGATAATTATTGTTTGTTGTAAATGAATAAATGCAAAGTGTTGTCATGTTAAAAAAGACCTCGTTGGTCTTTTGAAGCAAACATAAATATAATACAATGTCTTATTTTCGTGGAAATCATTTCATGAACAATATTATATTTGAAAGCGTATTAAACAAAACAAGTTTAGATTCTACTATTGACCTTGTGCTGACGCCATCAGATGATGTCAGTGCAGCACAAAGCTTAGTCACGAAAAATAACTCGACAACGCACATTGATTTAGGCCATGGGACCTCTATTGTGTTGGCACGACTCTTCAGGTGTCACTTGTTTTGTCTTTTTACGCATTCTGAAATAGTTTATAAATATAATCTAAATATTTATTTATTTTCTTACGTGTTTGGACATTAGACTTTGAAGTGTGAAATTTCTGAAAAAAAAATCTCTTATTGTGCAAATAAAATACGTCTTCAAGGGCATAGAACTGTTATGATAAAATTTAAGGGGTATAGATCAATTACAAAATTTACACAAAGAGACGGAATAATTATGAAGTTACTTTCAACCATAATCTGTTTATTTATACTTATTTCTAAAAGAACCGAGTTTTAAAGAACATGTGGGGTCCGTGTATTGATTCTGGCACGGAGTGGAAATAGGAATGTGTTGTTGAATGGTTCAGTTTCGGTAATGTGCGGGTTCTACATGCTTTTCGACGTGTATGGGAGTGAGCGGATTGTATTTCAAATCTTGAGTAGCGTTCTGTTATAACCTTTGCCACCGTAGGCAATAAAATGGATCTATTAGATTACGGTTTGTTATTAATAATCACTTCCAGATTCTGCGAATCAATAAATTTTCCAAGGAGTGTCCAGGCTAATCCCGTTGATAATAAAAAGGTCAGGGGAGTTAGTGTTACTTAAATACTAAATTTTTACATTTGCGTCATGGGGTATAGATGAATTTTAACCAATTAGCCCTTAGGCGTTCGCTGGTTGGTGATAGCTGCACCTCTGCCCCATCCGAATTTTGGACTGTAAAAAAATAATAATGTAAGTTGTTCGGGTGATATCTAGAAAAAGGTTATCTCACTTGACTCAGAGATCAAGGAAAAAAATTCTTAGCTTCTGATCCTTCGGTTGTTACATGAGCTGTCATGGATTCCCGGGAGAACTTGTATGATTGATTTTGGCGGGCCTTCTCCTGAAGTGTTAGAGTGGACCTCACGCGAGATATTATCGAATGAAGACCTGTCAGTGTGTTCGACGGGACTTGTAGGGTGATTTCCTTGTGATTTTGGACCCCTTTTATATGTAGAATTATGACGTCAATACGGAAATTAAATCTGCCCTGGCCTCTGGTGGGCCCTTCTTGAATTTGCATTCTGAAGATGTCAAGGTACTCGGCTGCCCCTTGGCGGCCCAATATTCAAAGATTGCCTCTCGTGGCTCCTACATGAGCTTACTTACTGAAGATGTGAAGATGAAAGCGACACCTCGGTTCGACAATATTCAGGGATTGCCTCTCGTGGGTCCTTCTTGAACTTGCATGCTGAAAATGTCAAGCTGCGCGGAGGCCCTTTGGTTCAACACTATACTCTGATAGCCTCTAGTGCGTCTTTCTTCGATTTACATTTTTAGGATGTCAAATTTTTCGGTGCCCTTTCGTTTCTACAGTCCAGACCGATTCCCGAAATGGTCCTATCTGACGTTGCGAAAGTTGTAATGTGTGTGAACATCCGTGTGCAGTTGTTGGGTTACGTAGACCATTCATGAGCATGTATTGGGTAAAGTGCATATTTTTATATTCACTCAGGATGTCAAACTTATTGGAAAAAATAATAATACTGGAAGCAAGTAGCTCAGTACCTTGTAAGTCCTTTTTATTCTAAGATTGTGGGACTTAAGATTAAATAAATGTTTAAAAAATATAAATCACTATTTAATTTAAAATAACATCACGAGTTGTTTGAACTAATTCTTCATATTGTCATTCATAAATATGCTTACAGTTCCTATAATATTTTTTTTTATATACATTGAGTATGAAATAAGAAATAATTCAAAGTAATAATCTCAATGAGTTTAATTGTACATTTTAGTAAAATAAAGTCTGTTAATGTTCTGAATAATAAGTTAAAGTGTATTTGAATTCTAAGTAATTGTTTCTTATTCTTTTAAAGAAAGTTTAATAAGACTAATTTAACTTGAACATGGATTTTCAAATATTTAACTTTAAAATATATAATTTCGATTTGCTATGATTTAATTATGAGCATCAGGTGAAACGCAGTGCAGTCTTAACTTAAATTTAAAGTTTTAATAACAAAGTGTAGCTATTTGAATTCTAGTTATATAATTTAATTTGTTTTTAACTTATCTTCAGTAATAAATTAGTGATTCAAGGATTTAATAGAAAAAGAACTATAAAGAAAACTCTACAAACTTATTTCAAATAATAATAATAATAATAATAATAATAATAATAACCAAATAACCAATATTCACTTATGCAAATATTCCTTATATATGTATAAGATATTTTATAATATATAAATCATAATTAATAAGCAGTTAAAAACATGTAAAAGTAAAAGATGAAAGAGAAAAGAGCGTAACAAGACAAAATTTGCCGAATCATATATAAGTACTTGCTATTTACGATATTATAATATTTATGAAAAGTTGTGATGATATTAATTGTAAAAAATAATTTGTGAAATTAAATTATTTAAACTGTGTTCTAAAGTAGTACTTTTTTTCACAACATAAGCCTCACTGGCGAATTTTACGTCTTGATACTAACAGTCCTGTATCTAACACGACTTCGTCCATATTTTAGTTACTTTGAGTTTAAGTGAAAGTCTTTGAGGTGACAGGATTTCAACTAAGTTAGCTCTTGAAAAATTCTAAGACTCAACAGTAACTTTCATGTCATACAATAACAAACTTGCCTTCTAAGTGACAGTTCTCAGATTCTTATCTCGAAGAATACAAAGTTACAAAAACGTTAAAAAAAAAAAAAATAAAAAAAATAAATAAAAAAGCCATTCATTTGGGCAAGTGAAATGTAACCGGCATACATATGTAGAAATTGTGTGTTCTAAACTGTCTGATTTATAGTGTTTAAATTTATCATTTAAAGTAAAATACACTTATTTTACCATTGTAATTAATTTTTAATAGGCTAAACAAAGATCTTCAAAGACATGAATTCGAATTTAAAAACGAAAATTGATATATTGAGCTGAACTCCATAAATTTCTTAAGAAAAAAGGATGAAACTACAAGAATTTCCCTAATGAAACAAAACTAAGCAGATGTAATAAAAATGTAATAAAAATGAGCTGAAATTATCCGTTCTGGTAATACCAAAATAATTAACTGCATTTTGATTTCTATGCTTCTTAATTAACTTATTATTTTTTATTATATAATTATATTACTATTTCCAATTTGATTTGTATAATTAATTAATTATGAATTGTATTCATTAATTCTATAGTATTTTAATTAATTTTATACGCTATTTAACTTTTGCTATATCTCTAAGTAGAACATAGTTCACCTATTCAAATTCTGTTATTTCCGTTAAAAAAAAAAAAAAAAAAAAAAAAAAAAATTCTTCATAAAGTGAAGGTTGAATAAAAGAGTCATTGTGTTCTCATCATACTGTGGTTCATTGTTTTAATACTTTTTTTCAATTTAAAAAAGTTTAATATTTTGAAATTTTGTCTAACTGAAGCTCGTGTATAATTTTTCACATTCTGCAGCAGCGACTTCAGCATAGCGAGCGCAACGTGAGATGGATTGAAATCCAACTCTAGTCGTAAGATAATACTTCTTCAGTATCTCCGACGAAAAAAATATGACACTGTGATAAAATAGCGCATTAATCGTAACCGAATACAAACGCTGAAATAAAAAAGGCCAAATGGGCGAAAACTCTTAGATTTTCGAGAGTAGGGTAAGTAGTAAAGGTCATCATACACGCGATTTCACGAATGGATAAAGTGAATGTTTGTGAGATTTAACACTTGTACACATCACCGACTCCATAAAGAGAAGACTTGTTGAATGAAATAAGACGCTTTTTACGCGCTCAAGTAGAACATACTTCGACTCTTCAAATTCCGTTATTTCCGTTAAAATAGCTTCGTAAAGTGAAGAATGAATTAATGGAATCTTTGTTTTTCTGGCATATTTTAGGTCATTGTTTAAGTTCATTCTTGCACGTTTAAAATTAACGACTTAGCTACTGTATATTCTTTTATATTAATGTTTAGATAAAAGCCGGAACCATTTTTTCAAAACATTTAAGCGACATTTTACAAACTGTAAAACAGTTATTAAATTAGATAAAAAAAATTACATGTTTATTTAATGAAACTGAGTATTCATATTCAGGAATTACGTTGAAAATATGGGATGAGACAAAGATGTTCTTTTTTTCTGTTTTTTTTTATATATAAGATAGGTTTTAGGTAATTTGAATCACAATATAAGGTACATACTAAAGTCCTGTCCACCCCCAATTACTTTAGAATGATAGATACGATCATGAGCGTGATGTCTAGGTATAGTAAAGTGTAGTGTCCATGAATGTAGATCTCTTATATAGGATCTCTACCACGAAACCGTTTAAAGTGGCACCTAGAATAAATCTGTGGATTTAGGGTTTGTATTTCGAAAACGGTAAGAGTTACGGGAAAAAATTCTATTACAAAGATGTAGTGCGTTCTCGACAGGCCCGTGCGAAGAGGGCGGACGCCTCGGGTGCGGAAGTTGATGCGACGCTAAATTTATACTACCAACCTCATTTTTTAAATCTTTGTTCTTAATTTATATATATACACATCAAACGAAGGTAATAAAAGGCCAGAAAAAAGCTGGGTACATATTTACATATGAATAATTAAAGTTCTAATTTTTCCAAATTGGGCGAAAATTTGTCCAGGCTGGGATTTGAGCCAGGGACCTTTGGGTGAAGCCGTCTATCCTGGACAAACCTGGCAGACACATAATACACCCAGAAACCTAAAGATTATGACATCTGGTCTGATAGGTGAATCAGTTACGCGGAATAAACCAAAGTTAATGGAAACTAGACAAACATTGGACACTTTTCTGGAGTTGGACAAACGTTGGACACTGCGTTCTATGAATATAATTACTTGTCCAACATGTCTTGGAGTTTCTATCACCTGCTGTGATTTATTCTGCGTAGCTGATTCATATATCAGACCAGATGTCGTAGTCATTATGTTTCTGGGGGAATTATGTGTCTGCCAGTTTTGTCCAGGATAGGCGACTTCAGCCAAAGTCCCTGGATCGAATCCTGGCCTCGACACGTTTTCGCCTAGTTTGTAAAAATTACAACTTTAATTATTCATGTGTAAATGCATATCCAGCGTTTTTGTGGAGTTATATTACCTGCGTTTTATGAATATAATTACGTCTTCAATGTTTCTTAGAGTTTCCCTTACCTGTGATTTATTCTGCAAGTAATGGAACACATATCAGAACAGATGTCATAGTTATTAGGTTTCTGGGTATGTGTTTGCCAGATTTGTCCGCGATAGCTTAGTATGTAGAGCGTTGGTGGCTTCGGCCAAAGATCCCTCGTTCGAATCCTGGCCCACTTTTTTGCCCAGTTTAGAAAAATTAAAGCTTTAATTATTCATGTACATATGTATATGCATGTCGGAAATTTTTTTTTCTCAATGAAAGTACGTACATTTTTGTGTCAAATGTATTGCATCGTCCCTCACCCCACACCCAAAAACAAATTTTTGTCTAAGGATTTCATCCTTTTTAAAACTTGTTTTAGGTCAGTGTTTTAGTCTCTTTTGTTAACCATCTTTTTTTGTGAGCCTGAAATTTTCTTTCTGTGCTTGTGGCAAGCATATACACTTTCAAAATACCATGTGGTTTCCTTCTTGTATTTGAAAATGGCTGTTTCAAATACAAAATGCTTAAAACAAATGCTTTAAAATGCTTTAAAACATACAAAGCTTTAATGTTAGATACATTTTTTTCACACCTATTTTCTAATTCTTCTTTGCCAAAATATAAATGTAATTTTTTAATGTTATTTAGTTGCTTGGAACTTCTGAATTAAAATGAAACCTTTTAAAGTTACAAAATAAAGGCGAAATGTGCATTCATCAGAATTTATTTTTGTTTCTGCAGGTTGTGAACTTTGTGACAAAGAAAACGCGAGGTGGGGGAGGGGCGCAATTTTCTCTTTGCACGGTACTCGTCCTTGGTTTAGTATAAAATGGAGTCTAACATGTAAAATTAACTTTATTAGATGCCCTTAAAAGGAAATCGTTGATATCCAATCATTAGCTTAAGTAACGCCAATAACTGCATGCAGGTGTGTGGTATTTTAAGCAAGACGGTCATTTACTAATAAAACGGACACACATAAGCTAGATAACGTTTTCTTTAATGAAGCAAAATCAAGTTATGTACCCACCCTATGTACCCACCATCGGCAGCAATGGCTTATGCAATTTGCATGCGAGCCGATGGTGGGCGCATTAAGTACACTTAACTTGATTTTCTTATTAAAATAAATTGAGCTTCCTTACTTGTATTAATTTTATTAGTAAATGTGCGTATGCCGCTAGTAATTTCATCGCTTAGCGCATAGTCACTTTACTATATCAAGAAACACCATGCATACCTAAAGCTGTTGCCATTATGAAGTTATAGGGGTGGACAGGCTTTTAATGGGCACACTGTATGCACTTTTAGCAATATTACAATACATTGCATGTTTTTGTTAAGTAGCTGTTAGCTTTAGTTGAAGAATGAAAACACAGATATATTTAAATATTTATTTATTGAAAAATTTGCGACTTAGTTCTGAGGGAAGGTTTGTTAAATTGCTGTAATTGACAAACTAATAAAAATATCAAATACAAGGATAAAAATTTCAAGTAAATAATAAAAATTTTGAAGAAAGAAAATGATAAGTTTTATTTTTTGTCTGTCGCAGTTTATGCAAAAATCAATTAAATGCTAAAACATCCATCCTATCACAAAAAATATCTCGTCAATGTAAGAATTTTTTCTACTACTTTGATTAAAAGAAAAACTCTCATTTTATGAAACATACCGATAACACACTTTGAATTTGAGGAAAGTTTATGTCTCCCATCAAAATCTCATAAAATATAGATTTTAATAAGTATAAATTCCATAGCATAATCATCATTTTCTAACAAGGAGAGGGCTCGAGGCTGGGGACACAGAATCCAGCGACCCTTTATGCAATGACACAGTATAGATAGTAGATAAACATATCACAAGGATAAAGCGCATTACACAAGGGGTCTTAAAAAACAAACCCGAAAGTCACCCAATATTGATGTTTTAGTGCATAATCGGATAAATTACACACATTTCTGAGCGGCCGAATGGTACAGTTAGCAGAGCACCAGATTAGTAAATTTTTACTTTCGGAACTTTGTGGGTACACACCACGACAAGACCTTTTTTTCGCAATGAATTGAGTCTTCTGAAATACATTATTCCATATTTGTAAATTTAGAATCTTCTTCACTTAAAATATTTTTATCATTTTAATTACGGCACTACACTAAAGAACTACGTCTAATCTCCGCAAAACTTTAAAAACAAAATGCCGCGTTCACTCGGTCCGCAGTAGATGACTGTTAAAACTTTAACACAAACAAGGGTAAACATTCTAAACCCACCCTGTTTATTTTCAATAGCGTACATGTTTTGCTAAAAAACGCCTGCAAATCTACGTTATTAATAAACATTAATGCCCAGGAAAAGATTTTTTATTGTCAAAAACAGTTGTTCTAATTCCAAACATAAAATCCTTAGATAAAAAAAATATATTTTTTCACAATTTGAAAAAAAAATCAAAAATTTATAAAACTTTTAAATTGTTAAGTATTAGAAAAGATGAAGTTAAAATACCACATTTTAATTTTACGCAGCACATATTATTTGATTTAGCTGGGTTTATTCGTATAAAAGCTATGAATAAATGAGAGTAAAATAAATATTTTGCCGTTTGAGGAATTCAAATTATGTATTTTTTTTATTAACTTTACATTCGATCCGTAAAACTGCCATAAAATTGTAATTTCTTTGTAAATTGTATATGAGCGCGCAGAAGCATGTTTTTATTTATATTTAGCTTAAATTTAAATAATTATATATATGTATATTTTTTATTGTAGTTCAAAAATAATTAATCATTATTTTGTCTGCGGGAAAGAAAAAGGAAAGTCTTGTTGAAGTATCGAACCGACAAGTTCCGAAAGTGAAAATTTACAAGTTTTGCGCTCTGCCAACTGTAGGCCATTCAGGAAGGTATGTAATTTATCCGATTATGTACTAACGCATCAAAATTGGGTGATTTTGGAACTTGTTTTTTAAGGACCTCTTGCATATTGCGCTTTATCCTTGTGCCCGTAAGGCATGGTGACGTCACGGCGACGTCGTTGTGAAGTCACACTGTGATTTTGTGACAGTCGATGTGACGTCACGTGACGTCGATGTGACGTCACAGTGACTACAATGCGAGGTCGTTATGGCCGTTTTAGAGGTCGTTTGTGACGTCACATTGTGACCACTCTGTGAAGTCACGGTGTGACTAATTTGTGAAAAGTGTGTCATTTGTGACTATTTTGGCATTAGCTTTGTGACGAACCTGTGACGAAAGTGACAATGCTTTGAAGTCACATTGTGACCAATTTGTGAAATATGTGTCATTTGTTACGAACTTGTCATAAAAAATGTGATGATTTTAAATGAAAAACAGATTTCAAATTAATTGCTTAAAAGGCGCTAAGGCCAACATAGTGAAAAAGATTCCGTGCCGGGACTCGAACCCGGGCCATCAATATAGCACACTGACATTCTTCCGACTAAGCCACATGGAACGATACCCAGCCGGGAAAATTTCTCACTATTACATGTTGGCAAGGCTACAAACGCAGCACAAGATGGAATATTTATCGTGAGCCACCGACAATGAGCAAATACGAAACTTAATTAAATCCAGCATCGATTGAAACTATATTAATACTTGGAAATTTTTCCAAAGAGAACCATTCGCCTTGCATACAATATTTCGAATGAAAATCAAATTTCAAATTACATGCTTAAAAGGCAATTTTAATTTTAAATTTGATTTTTATTTGAAATATTGTATGCAAGGCGAATGTTTCTCTCTGGAAAAATTTCTAAGTATTAATATAGTTTCAACCGATGCTGGATTTAATTAAGTTTCGTGTTTGCCCCATGTCGGTGGCTCACGATAAATATCCCATCTTGTGCTGCTATTGTAGCCTTGCCAACATGTAATAGCAAGAAATTTTCCAGGCTGGGTATCGTTCCACGTGGTTTAGTCGGTAGAATGTCCGTGCGCTATACTGATGGCAGGGGTTCGATTCCCAGCATTGAATCTTTTTTACTAAGTTGGCCTTTGCGCCTTTTAAGCAAATAATTTGAAATTTGATTTTCATTTGAAATATTGTATGCAAGCCGAATGTTTCTCTCTGGAAAAAATTCGGAGTATTAATACTGTGATGGTTCTTGCCATAAACACTGTGATGAATTTTAAAATGCACAATTTTAAAATAAAGTTTTGTTTGAAATATAAATTCTTATCTTTTTACCGTACTTTTTAGCAAAATATCGCTATTTTGGAGTCCTATTCTTCTAAAACATTTTAAATTTTTCCACTTAAAAAACAATGCTTATCAACTGACATCTTTTTTTATTAAGTTTTAATCTTTATCTTGAGTTCAAGCTTGATATTAAGAATGTGTAAAATTTTAATGTGCTGTGATTAGTCATTGCTTTATTAAACATGACATGATAAGCCATATTTATTTAAATTTTTTATTCCCGTGTATATTGTATTTTGTGAATATGAGCTAAATAGATTTGGTATGTTTTATAGGAAAAGACTGATCTGCGAAATAGAAAAAAAAATTAAGAAAAATCATGCGTTAAGCATAGATTTTAAAACACTTTCCAACGCTTCCTGAATGCTTTAACAAGACATCGTAATTTAGGGAAATAACGTAAATAAGATAACTAAGTAAATATTTTAGAAAACACATAAAACATTTGAAAAACTGATTTCAGCATTTACCGTCCATAGCCAAATATGTTTTCTAATTCTTTTGAACAGCCCTGCATTTGATCTGTAAGTTGATATACATATTATATAATGGGAAAATTTATTTTTGCAAGAAAACGCATAACAGGTTGAAATTCTCTTTCAGCGATTTATACTAATATATGGAAACATACTTGAATACTTTTGTATAATTTGTAGTTTACCTAGAACGTTTATTACGCGCTACTGCTTAGTTAAAATTTTATTCAAACACTCTTAAAACTGCTGAAATCACATTTCCAGGAATTATAATTTATAGATGGCCATGTATTCAATTCTTTACGTGACCCTGTATATCATTTTATCTATATTCTACAAACATTTCTTAGTAAATTAAATGCAGTTCAACGTAAAAATCCATAACTCATTTAAAAACTACCTTTAATCAATTTGCGCATATACCCAGTAACCCTTACGAATACTTTTATGTAGTCCTGTATATGAATTATAGCATTTATATATACCATACTCTATGCATAAATATAGTGAATCATAAAAGCGCATATCATAATTAAAAATGCATTTCCAGCAATCATCCCTAATGAACTTCGGATACAATATAGTATCGGAAATATTTTGTGTGTCCTGTAAATGCTATATACATTTCGTATTATCATGAAATAATGTATAGTGTGTAAACCTCAGCGACTTATATCAATTTCATTATAGATGAAATAGATTAACATAATTAAAGTACGCCGCAAATAATTCCCTCCATCCCTGTATAATAATGTATTGGAATCCTTTTTTTAGCCCTGTAAATGAACAATAACTATTCGTTGCACCACATACTCTTCAGAATGCATATTTTAGTGCGTTTCATAAATTCATATCAATTTTATTCTGTTTGAAAGCGTGTAAAATCGTTAAAAATCATTTGGAACGATTTTTTCCCGTAGGCCGTAGTGTAACGAAATACTCTTGACTGTTCCTGTAGATGAATTAAACACTCTACAAACTTCATTACAAATAGGGGCCGTGCTATGGTAAACGTCAATAACATCCAAAAATTTCAAGGCAATCCGAGTATATTTGCGAGAGTTAGACCGCGGACAGACGGCCAGACAAACCGAAGTCATAAACACTTTTCAACTTTGTTGAAAAGTATTAAAAAGAACATATAAACGTAAAATAAATGATTGCATATTAACTATTTTTATTATTTAAAAAACATTTTAATGTAGAAAGTAGTTATTAATCGCTTTAAAAAAATATTCAGTCCTATATTACGAAAGTACATACCAACTTTTTAAAAAATATACTAAAGCAGTTTAAGCTATAAACTTGTTATCACAGGCATGAAAAACACTTTATTTCAATGCTTAAATATATTTAATTTTTTTATTCCAGTGATTACATATATCGAAAACGTAGAAAATGAATTTACAATCGAAGAAAATTTAATAACTGATTCTGAGTGTCTACAATTAAATGTTTGATTAAAATCACAAACAGAAAAAAAAAAATGCTTACATAATGTTAATTTCTAATCTGAAACAATTTCTAATTTCATATTTAACTCCAAAATAATAATGATGCTATAAGTGTTAGTAACTAGTAAACATTAAAAAGCCGAAAAAAATTCCACACCACTGTTTCAACATATTTTCAATCTCAAGAGACTAAAAATTAATATTTACATTCATTCTACTATGAATGTAAGCACAAATCAGTCTCTGCGCCAGGTTTTTTTTTTTTTTTCGAGCGATGGCAGATTAAGATACAACAGAATCGAATAAAAATATTCTTCTGAAAACAATACAGACCAGTCTCTTTCTATAAGTGTAACATAAAACTACTTAACTCATCATTATAATATATACAAAACAGGAACAAAATATTTAAATTAAATAAGACTTACATATATGCTTCATCAATAATATCCGTATATTTGTAATATCCTAAAATGGCAGATGTCTTTCTTTTATATTAAAAGAAGTGCTGTAGACGTGCTGGTGTTCTAAACAGTGGAGTGAAGTGGCTTCCCGCGTATTCTCTTGTTTATTCTATTGTAAATTCGCGAAGCAGACGATTTGAGCAGGTGTGTTTTTATTATTTATTTGTTTTTGTAAACAGCTGATTTGAATCTGAAATGCGCAATAATTATATGAGAGTGTAACAATCAGTGGAGGATTATTATATTAAATTGCAATGCTAGATAAAATTGAAATCGTGAAAAAAGAATACTTTTACTGTCTTAGATATCAAATTGATAAAATATAGCATGAAAATTTAGTTTATTAATGCTTGTAGAGTGCAATTTATTTATTATGTCCCCCCCCCCGCCCCCGCCTTTCGTGATAGAATTTACTATTTGCTATCCACTAATATATTTTCATTCCTTATGCCGCTGTAACTCAGCTGTTTAAAATATTGTTTAACCCTTAACTGATGTGACAAAAATTGCCGCATAACTACTGTGAGCGGTCTGTGAGACCGCTTAATCTATGAGATGGATAAAATATAGCATGAAAATTTAGTTTATTAATGCTTGTATCGTGCACTTTATTTATTATGTCCCCTCCCCCCCCCCTCCACCTTTCGTGACAAAATTTACTATTTGCTATTCACTAATATATTTTCATTCCTTATGCCGCCGTAACTCGGGACTGTTTAAAATACTGTTTAACCCTTAACTGATGTGACAAAAATTGCCGCATAACTATTGTGAGCGGTCTGTAAGACCGCTTAATCCATCAAATTGATAAAATATAACATGAAAATTTAGTTTATTAATGCTTGTATCGTGCATTTTATTTATTATGACCCTTCCCCCTTTCGTGACAGAATTTACTAGTTGCTATCCACTAATATATTTTCATTCCTTATGTCGCTGTAACTCGGAATTGCTTAAATTATTTCTCTTCATTTTCAAAGATTTTTGAAGTTCATATTTTTGTCACACTGTGACTTACAATATGGTGGATTTTTTTTATCATATATGTGACGTGACATACGTTACATGCAGTGACATAATAGTGTCGTCACAATTTTCTTTTAATTGCCAGAAAAATATAATTTTACAGTAAATAACATGTTTTGAAGAATTTTTGCAATTTTTTAAAGTTTTCTAAGAAGTTCACATCTCAGTCACAATGTGACATCACTGAGTGGTGGCATTTTGGTCACAGATGTGACGTGACCACAGTGACTTACAGTGACGTCACAACGACGTCACCGTGACCATGCATGCTATGAGGGTGATATGTTTAGCTACTATCTATACTGTATCATTGCACAAAGGGTCGCCGAGTTCTGTGTTCCCAACCTCGTGTCCTCTCCTTGTAAGATTATATTTGTGTTATCCATTGTGAACAAAAGATCACGGAAGAAATGTAAAAAAAAAAAATGTAACTATAATACTTCAACTGTTTCACATTTTTCACTTAGAACATTTAACAAATATATCATTTTTAAGGTTGATATAAAAATGAAAAATATTTAAAAGAAATGTACAAAATTATGAATCCTTCCAATTTGTGAGATTTTCGTATCTATATTTAAAAATAAATTGTAAATCTTTAAGAAAATCTCATTGTAAAAGAAACACTGTCCTCTCTTCTTATTAATTTACTTATTCCTGAAATAAATAATAATAGAGGATGATTGTGAGCCTTTATGCTTTTTAAAGGATTGATATTTTCTATGAGAACTTCCAAACAATAAATAAATGATCATTTAATGACTATTCAGAACTAATGAATATTCAAAATAATTAGCTGTTAAAACGTTAGCAATTAAAATTCTTCCACATCTTTAAATGTTGGTTCTTTTTCTTTTTTTTTTTATTTTAGCTGCATGCATATTTTGATAGTTGCAAGCGTAATTGTATTTAGAATGAGATTCCTAAATTCCTTTTTGGAAAAATATATTTTAACTGCAATTTAAAAAATGAAACTGAAAGCAATAACCATATATATCGATGGAACGCATTTTTATGGTATTTGTTGAAGTAGAAATATCCTCATTCACGGTAGAGAAAACTCACCGAGGAAAAGAATAGAATAGAAAATGATTCCCTAAATTGTATGGACATTTCTGTCTAGTTGTTTATTAAACGATAAACCCTGCGGCTAAAATAACTCTAATATTTATTAGCCTTGAATACAGTTCATAGTTTGAAAATGTTTTGCAAATCGCTGATACATTTAACAAGAACGAAAAAATAATGCATCAGTCATAGATCATAAAGCACTTTTCAACCGAAACAGAACATTATAAAGATATTTCATTTTTTCATACAATAAAATGAGATATTTAAATAAGCAACTTAGAAACCACATATAACTCAATAAAAATTCATTTTAGCCATTTCTGTTCATATCTTGTATTATTTTCTTTCGAGCAGCCCTCTCTATATGATCTATAAAATTTAAACACGCCACGTATTAAAAATTAATAAGGGGCTGTACATATAAAACGTTATCAACTTTTTGAAAATCGACCTTCTTCCCCACTTACGATATCATAAGTTATCATTCCTCGAACCAGCCCTCCCCTAATGATACCGTTATAACATCAGTGTCTTTTTAGAGCCTTTTTACTTTTACTTTCTTTTTCTTTTATACGTTTGCAATGATGTACAAATAAAGTTATATGTTTCTTATTCGTATACTTTTCTGATTTAAAAAGAGAAGAAGTTAATAAAATATCACTGTTATATATAAAATAACTTTATATCAAATAACACTTTAAAGAGATACTATTTAAAAATATTTAAAAATAGCTTTTTTTTACATAATGCAATCAACAGCAATATTGTCGTCTTGTACTTGCCCCCTCCAAGAGCGTAAGCGACACTTCTTATAAAGAAAACAGGTGGACAACGTTCTTCCCCATTTGTTACTATTAAATACAACAAGTATAATTTCATCTGGTTTCTCTAACGACGAATTATATACGCACATGGATAGAAGAATGGGAATAACGAAGGTTGGGATATTTGATATTTTAGAAATATTATTATATTTTTTAAATGATATTCTGATCATTTAAAAGGTTTTAATAATAACTTTGTATTTTCATAAAATTAGATAACATACTAACAAACAAGATAACAGACTATATTGACGGAAAAAAAAAAATTACCAAATAAATAAAATTTTGGTTGGATCAAAAATAATTACCATATCAAACGATTCCCCTTCTCCTCATAGAGATATCTTACGATATCATGCATTAGACCCTCCACCTTCCCCTAAAGTGATAAAGTTATATATGTACAGCCCATAAGTACAAAAATGATAAAACATTTCCTACAGCTAAAAAAGCATTTACAGCAATTACGATCAGGTTCAGACCTGTAAACAAATTCTTTTCTGCATCTCTATAAAGGACCGATAAATGATATGCACTCTATAATCTATAGAAAATATGTTGCACATCTGTGATCCTTTTTAATTTAATTATGTTTGAAGTATAACATTATTAAAATGCACCTTAACCGGATTTTCCCCAATATATCCTAATACAATGCCATTTTTTGTGCGTCCTTGTAAACGAACTATATATGCTACTTATTGTACGCTCCTGAGAAATCATGTTGTAGTCCACCTAAGTGGTGCATATCAGTCTCATTATGTTCAAAATGTGGTAACATCAATAAAATGAAGCGCAAATTATTTTCTCATATACCATATAGTAACGGAATTATTTTGCATGTCTCTGTAAACGAACTATAAATTCTACGCAGTTTATTTTCAATACCAATCATTCTATACTAAAACTCAAAACATGTAAAAATTACATGGTAATCCGAATATACTTACGAAAGTTGCAGAACAGACAGACGGACAGGCAAACAAACCGAATTCATCACATTTTTCAACTATAATTGAAAATGTTAGAAATAAAAATATTTAAGGCCTTATTTACTGTTCTTGGATATTACTTTTGAATGCCTACAAAACAGGCATATTTAAGTAATTTGAATAATACTGTCAAGTACCTTACGATTGCAATTCCGATCGTTTCGTGAATTCTTTTTAGGTCCCAATCCTGAGGAAGTTTTTAGATTTCTTCAAAATAAAAGTATTATACATACAGTATGCAACAATGGATTATTATTTCCACTCGGTTGAGGTTTTTTTTTTCACAATTTTAAATATTCCTTGCGAAAAAAGATATTTACATGAATAGATAGATAGGTGAAAACTTCTCTCACAGATTTTAAATAAACAAACACAAACTTAGCAAAATTTCAAAAGCTACAGTTTTTCGATCCATAATTCGATTGAAAAATATTGCATGTTATGAAATACTATAGTACGTAATAAAGGAATTGTATTTTTTTACTGTGGAAATCAGTAGAACAGAAAGACAAAACATTATAGGTGGATTCTATTGTTTCAAATTGTAAATATCAAAATAATTGTTTGATTCATCTTATGCAAATTTGAAACAGTACCAAAAAGCCAAGTTACTCTAGATTTCTCGTTGGTATCAGACTGTGATAAGAAACCTTGAAATTTATATTTTCAGACGTTCGTTTAAAAAATATCAGTGTTTTATACTTTAGTATCTTATACTATCATATACTTTATACCAGGGATGGCAAACGCGAATTCCAGAGAGTCAATATTCACCTACACTGGTGAATAGTAATCTTCGTCTTATTTAAACTCAGAATTTCGTTCATTAAATGAGAGGAAGATTACTATTCGTAAATAGTGTTGATAATTAGTGCATTAGCACGTAGTTTCGCCACCCCTAAATTATCGTATATACAGGGTGATCAGAAATAACGTAACGGTGACTAGAAGTAACGTCACGGTTGATGATTTTGCTATTACTCGATTCTCAAGGTATTTTTTTTTCACTTATTGATCTTTATTCTAACTCTTATAATTTTTAATAGGAGGATGAACAAATGGAACGCGATTTCAGAGCTTCATCGTCAAGGAAAGCTTGTGTATGAGATTTCTCAGTTACTTCAAGTGTCTCGTTCAACCGTTTCCAAAGTAATCACGCTATTAAGGAGCTTGGCCATGGAAGAGACCAACCGAGAAAAAGCAGAAAAAAGAATCTGAACACTTGCAGAAACCGACAATTTATTAAAAAATGCGTATTCTAAAATCCTCATGTGTCGATGAGGAAAAAAGCAAAGGCACACAGGGATTGCTCGTGAATAGGTTCGAATTATGGCCGAAGAGGAGCTTAACCATCATCGTTACAAGTACAACTTCCCACCGATGAAAACAAACGAGTATGGTTAAAAAGATGTAGGAAGCTGCTGAAGCATGCTGCAACTCCACACTGGGAGAGGATCCTGTTTTAAGACCAAAAGCTATTCTTGGTGGAACAATTGTATAATCGTCAGAATGATCGGATTTGGTCAACAACTTCTCCCGGCAAGTCTTCCATGGATCAACATCGGCAAAATCCCAAACCTGTTATGGTGTTGGCAGAAATATTTGCAATTGGCAAAACGTCTCTCATTTTCATTGATTCTGGAGTCCAAATATACAAAGATGTGTACCGAAAAGAGATCTTGAGGATGTGGTACTTCCCTGGGCTCAAAAATACTTTGAAAAATGAGTTTGAACGTCTCAGCAAGAATCTGCGCCTTCTCATCGAGCGAAATCCACACAGGACTGGTATCGGGCAAATTTTCCAAACTTCAGTAGAGTAGAATATAGAGAAGGCTTGACCCACCCTTCAATTTTCATATTTAATGGAATTTCAGAGTTTTACCAATCGGTTGCAACCAAAGCTACTGTATGCTCAAACAATAATCTTTGTCTCATGCAGATAATTGAAATAAATGTGAAGAAATTAATTGTGAAGGGTTTTCAGCTTAAAAAATGTATTTTTAAAAACATTTTGTAAGATTTTCTCAGATAAAATATATCATAGAATTGTAAGTAAGTCAGTTTTAAGTAAAGCAGAAATATTGAGCTTTCATCCCAGGCGTAAAGATTGTACAGTAAATTAGGCTAAACATAATCATGGGCTAAACTTTAAAAGGTGGCTATGTGGGGAGGTTCGGCCCAATCAATATGAGGGAGGGTTGAACAGATGGTCAAAGCTCCCTTAATTAAGTGTTTCTGGAAATATTTTTATTATACGCGGTACATAATGAAGTATTAATGGTTATATTTCTAAAAAATTGTATATTTATTCTGTAAAGCTACAGTAAAATTTGGTAATACAAAGGAAAATGTTTAAAATTTATTAAAGGAAGATATGAAAACTTTCTATCGAAACAAGAAAAAAAAATTAATGAAATATAAATTGTAAAGTTGATACGAACTTGTATTTCATTTATTTAATCCGCAAATAGACGTAAATTACGTAAATAGAAAGAATGGAAAAAACTAGAAAAGATGAAAGCAGCAGCCTTAAAAAATGTTAAGTGTTCATGCCTCTGCAAAAGAACATAACATTGATCAAAACACTTTAGGAAGGTATGAAGACAAATTTCACCAAGATAAACACAATGAGATGAAGCCAAACTACGTGGCAACTACTGTTGCTAGGTAGTGTGTCACAAAAAGTGGGTGTTTAAACGGAATTTTTCTCCTGTGCCTTAATTCCGTCTAAGCAGATTTGTTTACATTTTACATTTTTCCAAATAATTTTTAATAATAATTAAACCATGTAGTATAAAGTTATTCTGACTTTTTTAAAACTAGTTTTATTTCCCTTAACGAAAATTTCAATGTAAAATAAAGCGGGTCAAGCACTCCCATAGGTGGGGAACCTTGACCCATTATTTTCTCATGATTGAAATCAATCATTTTTCAAGTTTCTTACATATTACACTTATGGCGCAATTTTATTTTGATAACTAATTGTATAAATAATAAAATGATATATGAAACTTTATTCTAGGTACAATATTTAAAAAATAAAAAATCTTTTTTAAAAAATGGGTCAATCCTCCCGAGTCTCCCCTAAATGATTTTTAAGATGGAAATGGAAAAATTCATGTCAAAAGATGAAAGTGCTGAATATAAAAATTTTGGAATATACATTAAATTGGAAATCTATTTAGTTTTCGTAAGCAAAAAAATTGACCATAGCGATTCCAGGTGAACTAATTAATTTGTCATCATTTTTTGCGTCTTCTATAAATTTTCAGTATCATAGATTTAGAGTTAGCAACTGTGAGGCATCTTATCTAAAAATTTAGCCTTTCGAATTCAGAACACCTTGTAAGATACTCTGAATTTCCAAAATTATTCCGCGTTTCATTTGAATTTTATATTTAATTAACATAGCATGTTTCATTGAGCTATATTTCTGACTTGCAAAATAATAATAACTTTAACACTATATTTTGTTTTTAGAAAACAAGTTACTTTATGTTTATTTAAATGATAAGAGAGATTATAGTCTACAATCCCTAATTTCTTCTGGATAAAAAAATTAATAACTTTTGGAAATTTGTATATTACTTTTTTTTTTTTTTTAGCTATATCTTTTACGGCAGAACTTAAGAAAGGCCAGATTAAGGGGACAAGGGACCTTAAAATAATTTTTTTATTTTTTGTAAATTTCACCTTAAATATTATTCAACGGTACATTATATGCATTATGGCATGCATTTATCACAAAAAAATTTAAAAAAAAATTATTTTTGAGAAAAAAATGGAATTTTACGCGTCGTTTTAGAAATCTTCGAAATGCCCCCTGCGTTCTCCATATCAATGAAAATCCCCAATATTTTTTATAAAAGTTTGGTTCATATATATAAATAAAATATAGCATCGAATTTTATATATTTGAATTTAAAGGTTAAAAAAAATGAAAAATTTGGAAATTTTTTCAAAAAAATTTCCAAATTTCCAAATTTTTTAATTTTTTTTTTTTTTTTTTGGAAATTTCATCTTAAATATTATTCAAGGGTACATTATGTGCATTATGGCATGCATTTATCACAAAAAAGTGTAAAAAAAAATTATTTTTGAGAAAAAAATGGGATTTTACGCGTCGTCTTAGAAATCTTCGAAATGCATCCTGCGAGTTCCATATCAATGAAAATCCGCAATATTTTTTATAAAAGTTTGATTTATATATATAAATAAAAAGAGCATCGAATTTTACATATTTGATTTTAAAAGTTAAAAAAAATTAAATTAAAAATTTTGAACTTTTTGCGAAAAAATTTTAAAATTTTTCAATTTTTTTTTATTTTTTGTAAATTTTATCTTAAATAATATTCAAGGGTACATTAAATGCATTATGGCATGCATTTATCACAAAAACAATGTAAAAAAAAAAAATTTATTTTTATGAAAAAAATGAAATTTTACGCGTTGTCTTAGAAATTTTCGAAATACCCCCTGCGCATTCCATATCAATGAAAACCCCCAATATGCTTTATATAAGTTTGGTTTATATATATAAATAAAATAGAGCATCGAATTTTATATAATTCAATTTAAAGGTTAAAAAAAAAAAAAAACATTTAGAAAATTTTTCGAAAAAATTTCAAAATTTTATTTATTTATTTTTTTAAACCTTTAAATTCAAATATATAAAATTCGATGCTCTATTTCATTTATATATATAAACCAAACTTATATAAAAAAATATTGGGGGATTTTCATTGATATGGAGGGGGCATTTCGAAGATTTCTAAGACAACGCGTAAAATTCCATTTTTTTTCAATAAAAATAAATTTTTTTTTGTATATTTTTTTTTCGTGATAAATGCATGCCATAATGCAAATAATGTACCCTTGAATTATAATTAGGTGAAATTTACAAAAAATAAAAAAAAATATTTTTAAGGATTTTAAGGTCCCTTGTCCCCTTAACGATTCTGATACCGTGACAAATGAAACATATTTTAGGTAGCTTTCATTACAAAAAGCTACCTATTGCAGCCGTTCGGAGGAAAGCGATTTCAAAAATTTTGGTATATTTTCATCGATCATGACCCCCAGACCCCGAAACCACCCTCCGTTCAAAATTTATATATATATATATATATATATATATATATATATATATATATATATATCTGAGCTATGTCACACTGTAACTCTCGTATTTATGAACCGATTTGGATGTAATTCGGTGTGTACATAGTACACACCAATGTCTCGACCGAGTTCGTTGGCCGCTTCATCCGCCATTTTGTTTCAAAATGGCGGCCATTTAAAATTTTTTTAAAAATTTAAAATTTGAAATGTGGTACCAAAAAATTGAAAATGGAAAAATATTTTTTTCTTATGTATTTGACCTTTATACAAAGACTCCGGAGCAATTTTTGTTTCGTCTATATCTTAAAAAATGGCTCAGTTATAGCATTTTGAATTTCTAGCGTGGCTGACATTTTGAAACGTCCTGAATTTTGTCACGCGATAAAAGGCGTATTTATGAACCGATTTGGATGTAACTTCGTTTATATACAGTACATACCAATGTCTCGACCGAGTTCGTTGGCCAGCATCATCCGCCATCTTGTTTAAAAATGGCGGCCATTTAAATTTTTAAGAAAAATTTAAATTTGAAATGTGGTACCAAAAAATTGAAAATTGAAAAAATATTTTTTTCTTATGTGTTTGACCTTGATAAAAAGATTCGGGAGCAGATTTTGTTTCGTCTATATCTTAAAAAATGGCTGAGTTATAGCATTTTGAATTTCTAGCATGGCTGACATTTTGAAGTGTCCTCATTTTTGTCACGTGATAACAGATGTATTTATAAACCGATTTGGATATAATTCGGTGTGTACATAGTACACACCAATGTCTCGACCGAGTTCGTTGGCCAGCTTCATCCGCCATCTTGTTTCAAAATGGCGGCCATTTAAAACAATTTTAAAAATTTTAAATTTAAAATGAGATACCAAAAAATTGGAAAATGAAAAAGATTTTCTTCGTATGTGTTTGACCTTAATACAGAGATTCCGGAACAGGTTTTGTTTCGTCTATATCTAAAAAAATGGCTGAGTTATAGCATTTTGAATTTCTATTGTGGCTGACATTTTAAAACGACCTGATTTTTGTCACGCGATAACAAGCGTATTTATGAACCGATTTGGATGTAACTTGATCTGTACATAGTACATACCAATGTCTCGACCGAGTTCGTTGGCCAGCTTCATTCGCCATCTTGTTTCAAAAGGGTTGCCATTTAAAAAAAAAGTAATTTAAAATTTAAAATAAAGTATTAAAAAATTGGAAAATTAAAAAAAAAATTTTGTGTGTGTTTGGCCTTGATACAAAGATTCTGGAGCAGTTTTTGTTTCTGAAAATTTGTTCTTTTGTTTATATCTTAAAAAAATATTGAATTATAGCACTTTAAATTTCTAGCATGGCTAACACTTTGAAACGATCTTGTATTTCTCACGCGATAACACACGTATTCGCCTATTTCGATGGAAGAAGGCATGTTGATAGTATACATCAATATCTCAACCAAGTTCGCTGGCCAGCTTCATCAGCCATCTTGTTTCAAAATGGCGGCCATTAAGTTAAAAAAAAATATATTTAAAGTGAGGTGCAAAAAAAAAAAAAAAAAAAAAAAAAAAAAAAAATTGAAAAAGGTTTCTTTCATAAGTATTTGACCTTGATATAAGCATTCACGAGCATTTTTTGTTTGTCTTTATCTTAAAAAATGGCTCAGATATAGCAGTTTCAATTTCTAATGTGGGTAACATTTTGAAAAACTTATTTTTTGCCTGCGACAGCACTCGTATATATCAACCGATTCCGATGTGAGTGAGCATGTGCATAGCCATTACTAAGGTCTCGACCAAGTTCACTGATTAGCCTCATCCACCATGTTGTCTTAAAATGGCAGGAACTTTAAGAAATCGCCGAGTTTGGCAGCCAAATATAAGTTAGTTTAAATAAAAGAAGCTTGGATAAAGCTGACTAATTTCGCGAAATTCTCATTCATAATGATTTAGTATTGATAAAAATTAATATTGAATCTCCTATATTCGGTATCCACTAAATTGAGCTTCGTGTGTTTGAATAATATAAGTTGGCTTTTTTAAAATAAGGAAAATGAAAGCTACCTCTTCCTCCCGGCACTGGCCGGAAGGACTTTTTGTACTTCATTGATATAGAACTGAACAGCAGTAGACTATAAAAAAATCCTTGAAAATGATAGGTCGATATTTTCAAGAAGAAGATTAAGAAAACAGGTTTGAGAAGGGCTATTTTTCAGCTTCATCAGATGAGTTTTATTCAACATAGATTCTTTACGTAACTTTAACTAGTGGTTATTGCATCGCTAACAACACTTATCATAATACTGCATTTCTTCCACAGCTGCATTTTTTTCTCAGTGCAAATAAATCCTTGAATAGAAATGAAACGTTTCTAGATAGAATTGTTCTTTGTGCGGATAAGAGCAGATGCAAGAAGCTTAGAACTGAATATCTCTTCGTTAAAAGGAAAAAAAGAGGAGGCGATAACACGTTTATGATATGAGTACTTCGCTGATGGGAAAGCCTTCGTGCAAAAGCATTACGTGTGTTTCGTTAGCGCGAATAATACTCTTACACAAAGTTCATATCCGTTTTTCAAGGTACTAAAAATTATTAAAGAAACAAGTCACTTCACAGAGGTCTGTCATACGAAGAAGAGAGTCGCTTGAAGTAGGGATTTGCGAAATAAATCGTTTGCATGCTTGTTGCTGATGATACCTAGTATTTTTATTCACACACTTTGTCATAATTAAATGCGAGAACCGGGCAGTAGAAAACTCAGAAATCTCAACAAAAACTCTTACAAAGGGTTTTATGTTTACACGTGCATTAAATAATAACACTCATTTAACTATTCATATACCGGGTTTCCCAAAAATGACTGATGGATTTTAAAATTCAATAACTTGCAAACGGTGACAGATATTTAAAAAATTCTTGCAGGAGGGTTATGTATGATGTCAGGAGTTTTTTTTACTGTGATTCTTGATTTTATTCGAATTTCAAACAACAGATGGCGCTGACAGTGATTGACGCTCAGTCGGGGCCTAAACTGACGTCACTCAGCATTGATGCGAAGGAAGGAGATTAAGGCAATGGAGTGGGTCTCATTCGCCAGCACAATCTTTCTCTTAGGGCCCGATTCTGAACTCATTCGATATGATTTCAATGAAGTGCGTTGTTGCCATGGAAACAACAAATTCTTCGATAGTGGAATACAGCGTTAAGGATTGGACATGAATTTAAGAAGTAGTATTCGAGTTTGCAGGCGATTATACATTGATGAAGTTTTATTTTTCCGTATTAAATTACTTTTTATGTTCTGATTTAAAGAATATTTTATGCATCGTATTTTAAAACTAGAGGAAGAGATTTAGTATTTTTTGTTGCTGTTAAAAATTTCATAACTTTTATTACATTCTAATAAATTTTAGATCTTTTAAGGAAGTTTGTCAGTAGGTTTTTATGCATGTTGGATAATAATCGTGAAAATAGTTAATAGTATATTGTTGTTCAAAATAATTACTTAAAAACAAATATTAGAAGTTACCTTGTTTCGCCCTTTTAAATAGGGGTATTATATCATTGCATTAAAATTAAAAAAAATAAAATGAATTCTAGTTAATTAAAATTTTGTTTGACAGTTTGATATTAAAATATTGTACTACATGCAGCTTCATCCTGATGTTTGATAAAATAAAACTAGTAAACATTTTTTATCTACATCTACTATTTAAATTGTAAAAATGTGTTAAAAGAATTCTTGGAGTTTGAATTTTTACGCTTTGGCAACTCTTTCTACACACAAATGCTAATATGCATATATTTGTTAATAATAAAACATCAATCATCAATCAAAGCATCCAATTAGTATCAATGATATGTAATTGGATAAACTAAGTTCAAATTAAACTTGACAAGGGTCTAAAACTTAGTGGTGCTTAAATTATTGATGGCCACAAGCAAATATTTATTGAAATTTTTATCTTGATATAAATTAAGACCGTATTTCTAACAGCATATTTTGTTGGAATGCAATTGTAATTTTAAAACTTTTTAGTATATATATATTTTTTAAAAATTCATTAATCGTAAATGTAATTATTTCTCATCAATGTGAAACTATTTTTTGTATTACTTACCTATTTTTTTATTTACTTGTATTGATGAGTTTTAAGTTGTGTTTAATTGTTAGTTCCCATCTATAAACACTGTTTCGATGAGGACTATAGATGTCTATGAAAGTTAGAGTTGCAGTAAAGCTAAAGATCCCACTTACACATCTTCCAGGTTGTGTGATATTTAAACGGAGCTTCTGCCTGTAAAATAGTCAATGAAACATTGTCTTCATTTTGAAAGATTTATCCAATGATATGTCACTCAATATGGTGCGTAAATTTTTTTTTCGTCTCTACCGCCATTTTTTATTTTATGGCCGCCATTTTGAATTTATAAAAACAAAATCTAACCTATAACCATCGGACGGTTAAGAAGAATCGATAGAGACCTCTTTCATTAAAATCCATCCAGCCGTTGGGCTGTTTCGAGGGTATAAAGCCACACACCCAGATACGTTTGAAACACATAAACCTTCTTGGCAGTCGGGTAATAAGTAATCTACTTTAACTTTCGTTTAAACGAATACAAATCGCGGGCAGTAAATTATTCTACTCTTTAGTAACTCAGTCTTCAATGTTATGTATTTCGGACATTTGTTGTAAAAAAGTAAATTAAACACATGACCTATTACAGATTGTTGTGTCCCATTAATATATGGTTTATATATTAAACCTTATGATCATAAAATTATATTATTTCATACATATTTTTAATACGGTACTTATTTCAAAAACTTTGTATTAATTAACTAACAAGAAATTTATATTTAAACAATGCATACATAATATAATATTGATGTGAATTTCAGTAAGTGCTTCTTTTTGAAGTATATCATAATGGTGAAAAATTCACGATCATCTGCAAATACTCAAAATTATATTTCAAATCTTTAAATTATTTCTTTATTTATACTTCGACTTAATTAGTATGCTCGTCTATCAGAACCACCGATAAATGAAAATTCCGTGCGTTTTAAAATATATTGCACGTCAACTTATAAAATACAGTAATTTTAAGAGAAAGTTTTTAGCACAAAGCCGAGTAGCCCAGTGGTAGGGGAGCAAAAAAAGGCCCAATTCGGAAATAATTAGGGGAAAGCTGGAAATTGTTTTAATCCCTTCAGTTTATGTCTAGAATGAATATGCTACATTTTCCCCCTCGTACTAGGTGAGCGTTAGGAATTATACATTGAGTTATAGTCAAAAAACACGTTTTTTTTTTAAATACCATAGCATTATCTCGAAATCACTAACTTTTTCAAAAACATTGTCAGTACAAATGTTGTAGAGCTTAAAATTCTGAATAAAATGAGTACCTACAATTAATGCTTTTGTTGAATATTAAGGTCAGAATTTTACTTTAAAATTTTAGCACCGTGGTCAGAGGGTTGAACTCAGAATTAATTAGGGGAAAACTGGAAATCGTTTTAATCCCTTCAGATTAGATCTAAAATGAATATTCTATGTTTTCCCCTTCGTACTAAGTGAGCGTTAGGAAATATGTACACATTTACATTCGAAAAACACGTTTTTCTTTAATATTTTTAACAATATCTGAAACTGCGACCTTAATTTTGAACAAAAATATTAATGTGAGTATTCATTTTATTCAAAATTTTAAGCTCTACAACATCTGTATTGGCATTTTTTTTTATATAGTTTTGAGATATTGTTGTAATCTGGTCTCTCCTATCTTGAAGCTCTTGATTAGTGATTAAGGCAAAATTTTGAAATGGGATTGCGACCTTAATTTTGAACAAAAATATTAATGTGGGTGCTCATTTTATTCTGAATTTTAAGCTCTAAAACATTTGCATTGACAATCTTTTTGATAGAATTAATTATTTTGAGATATTGTTAAAAATATTAAGGAAAAACATGTTTTTCGAATGTAAATATGTACATATTTCCTAACGCTCACTTGGTACGAGGGGGAAAACATAGAATATTCATTTTAGGTCTAATCTGAAGGGATTAAAACGATTTCCAGTTTTCCCCTAATTAATTCTGAGTTCAACCCCCTGACCGCGGTGCTAAAACTTTAAAGTAGAATTGTGACCTTAATATTCAACATAAGTATTAAGTGTAAGTACTCATTTTATTCAGAATTTTAAGCTCTACAACATTTGCATTGACAATGTTTTTGAAAAAGTTAGTGATTTCGAGATAGTGTTATGGTATTTTAAAAAAACGTGTTTTTTTACTATAAATCAATGTATAATTCCTAACACTCACCTAGCACGAGGGGGAAAACGTAGCATATTTATTCTAGACCTAAACTGAAGGGGTTAGAACAATTTCCAGCTTTCCTCTAATTACAATAGAACTCTAGTTATACGTTTTGCTCGGCACCGGACAAGAAAACGTAGAACTCAGTAAAACGTACAACTCAATTAATGGTCTACCTGAACCATTTTTAATCGAACATTCTATATAGAAAATTGAAGTTTTGTAAGTATTACTGCATCTATGGCATAAATTCATGGAAATGTAACAGAATAAAAAACAAAGGTACATAAGAAAAGTACACATGAAGTTATTTTATAATAAAAGCTCTTTAAAAATATTTTTTACACATATAGAGTACTCAAAACAAATCACTGAAATCGCTTTGGTGTGTAACTATTTTATCAAGACATTTCAGCAGTTTCCTAAATTTTATTGAAATAACGACTAATCTTGGATTGTTTCTTTTCTCCAGAACCGGCAATGAACAGTAAATTTTGCATTTCTGTTAATAATGCAACCGCTTTATAGTTATTGCTTGTACTCCTGACAAACCGTTTTGCTATGTCAAAAGCCCCCAGAGTATCTCCAAAGTTTGGGCATCGATTGATCGTTCTGAGTGGGATCATCATAATCACACACATGGTCAGTCGGCAAAAAAAAGGGAGGCAAAACGTAGCAAAAATTCTGAAATTATTTTCAACTAAACGTAAAAGTGAGACAAAATTTCATCCAGAAACACAAAACGTAACGTATAACTGGGGGAAACGTATATCTCAAAAACGTACAACTCAGCTAAATTTTAATAGCAAACGACTGGGACCGCTGAGTTGAAACGTATAACCGAGGGAAACGTACAATTCAGGTAACATATAAATGGAGTTCCACTGTATTTCCGAATTCAACTCCCTAACCACTGGGCTAGAATGAAATTTTAAATTATTAAATTAAAACAACGCATTTTAAATTTCAATTTATAAAGACAGTCATTAGGTTTTCGTTCATCTGACGAAAGCCTATTCGTCTCGCTCCTCTGTCTGTCTGTCCGTCACAGTGCCCGTTCTTAGAAACTATATATGTTGGAGACTTGAAATTTTATATACTTGTAGCTGAACACCTCACATCAAACGACAAATAATAAAATTTTCAAAAGTCGTATATTTAACCCTCTGGGCTCTAACTTGTGTATTTTAAGCTTGTTTTACTAACTCAGTTCCTAATTAAGTTGAAGACTTGAGATTTTGCATAATTATAGCTAAACACTTGCGATCAAGCGACAAATCATAAAATTTCGAAAGAGTCTTATATTTAACCCTCTGTGCTCTAACTTATGTATTTTAAGCTTTTTTTTCTAACTCAGCCCCTAATTAATTTGAAGACTTGACATTTTGCATAATTATAGCTAAACACTTGCGACCACACGACAAATAGTAATAATTTCAAAAAGTCTTATATTTACTTCTCCGGTCTCTAACTTGTGTATTTTAAGCAATTTTTCTAACTCAGGCCCTAATTAAGTTGGAGACTTGAAATTTTGCATTACTATAGCAGAACACTTTCGATCACACGAAAAATCATAAAATTTTCAAAAAGTCTTATATTAATTACCGTCCGGGCTCTCACTTGTGTATTTTAAGCAATTTTTTATCTTACCCACCCCCCTTTTCACCCGGGAGGCACTTTTCTAACTTTTGCCGATACCCTTAGACCGCTCTTTCATATTATGCACCAAAGACTTACATATTTTAGTTCCACTTTTTACCGCCAGGGAGTGCCTACCTATCCAGCCCCATCCTAGCCCCCTACCTATTCCCCTACCTATCCCCCTACCTATCCAGCTATATACCCTACCAGTGATATGGCCCGATTCCCTCGACTAATATAGCTACGGATAGGTTGTAAAACGGAGTTTCGTTCGGATACAGGTTTGTTTAGAATAGAGTGCGCCCTTGGTTGCGAAATGTGGAACTAACATATTTTGCAAAAGAATAAAGTGTTTTGAAAGGAATATTAATCGAAACCCTCTCTGTGATCTGTGATCACACTTACCCACTTTTTTTATTTACTTTCTCGCTTATTTTTGTTAGATTTGTTTTAATCATTTCATCAGTTTATTTAAATAATTATTTTTTATGTATTCTAAGATTTCTTGAAATAAAACTAATTCGTTCCGCTGAGAGGTAAAAACGGTCAGGTTATTATTATTAGATTAATTAAAGACTTTTACGTTTTGTCGAAAGGAAAAGAAATACACATGAATCACGGAATGGTATGTGTTTATGAATGGAAATAATGATCTAATAAATTAGCAATTGTATTGAAAGTTCTTAATTTAAGTAAAGAATATTTCGAAACATTGTCTCAAAAAAGTAACTTTTGGTAATGGTTTTGTTTAAGGTCGGTATTATTAATCTTAGTCGAATCTTATTGTTATCATAATCATCATAATCATCATCATTATTATTATTTTAATTATACAGGGTGGTCATAAAATTTTTTTTGCAGATATATGGACATCTAGCAGCCGGTCCGTTCAACCGATCAAGATGAGATTTCAGATATAGTAATTCAGATGTATGAGCTTGGGTCCTGTGAATCGCAACAATGTGGCGCTTATGGTGACGATTATAGGTACAGAAACTCGAAATTTTCGAATGGCAACGCCCATTTTTTCCCTTCGCAAAATGGTCAGCGCATGCGAAAACTCTAAAGAGCATTGGGACGATCCGTGTATCACAAAAAACGGACGCGTTATGCACGCACAAAACCCAGCTCTGCGAATGGCCAGAAAAACGCGACCGGAGCGCACGGAGGAAATTTGCATATCACAGAGGCAAGACACCACCCAGTCAGCAAAATCTATCGAAATCAATTAGGTCGTTTATCCGAATTGTCGGCGCAATGTCGGTAATCGCCCGCTGACATTATTATGATGTCAATAGATCATACTCTGTTCAAGTAGTCCAATACTAGTGTCGTCAGAAAATCACACTAACAGATAGATTTGAAATGTTAATATCTACTCCAAAAAATAACATCGGCCAACATTCCTTGGGCGACTAATGCCCAACAATTGTGTGTGCCCTCATCAATACCCCCTGCAGTTTCAGCGTATTTCCGGATCACGTGACTGCCCACCCCTCAAAGTTCTTTCTTTTTATTTTGGAAGCAAGGTCATTTTTAACCAGACGGAGAAGGGATTCGTGGATGAAAAGAAGTTATGTAAAGTATGAGAGGGAGTACAAATTTTTTAGCATTTTCTTCATAAGTTAGTAATTTTTCACCTTTCAAAAATAAACGATCGCTCGATATATACCGCAAACATATCTAGAAATTAGAAGGATTTTGTGCACCCTTTTATGGAATTACGAATATTTATTCATACTTAAAAAGTTGCTTCAAAAACAGAAAAAAAATGAATTATATACTTGATGCAAATACTAGATTTGTTTTTGTGATTTCTGTGAATAAATTAAAAATAAAGATTATTCGATGATAAAATTAAAATATTAAACAACTATTTGCGTTTTTTTCTTTTTTTCACACCTTTTTACTTTCTTCTATCTTTACAAGAAGAAAGTATTGGATTCATGAAAATTTTCGAATTCCGGTTTTCGACGGATTTACACGCTTTAGGGATCAGAGATTCCAAAAAACATGTTTTTACAAAATGTCTGTCTGTGACTCTGTGAGTCTGTCTGTCTGTCTGTCTGTATGTGTGTATGTGACACAAATTTTGTGGGCGCTCTATCTCAAGAACTAATGCACGGAATTTAATAAAAATTGATATTCAGTTAGTCCCTAATACAAATTGATGCTGATTAGTTTTTGGTGTAAATCGCTCAACAGGTGGCGCTGCTATGCTGCATTTTTCACGATTTTTGCAATAGCTCTATCTCAAGAACTAATGCACGGATTTCGATCAAACTTCAGATTTAGTTAGTCCTTGGTATGAATTGATGATGATTACTTTTTGGTGTAAATCGCCCAACAGGTGGCGCTGTTATGATGAATTTTGCAGGATTTACACGATTTCCCCAATAGCTCTATCTTAAGAACTAACGCACGGATTTTCATCAAACTTCAGATTCAGTTAGTCCTTGATATGACTTGCTACTGATTATGTGTTGGTGTAAATCGCCCAACAGGTGGCGCTTCTCTGCTGCCTTTTTCACGATTGCCTCAATAGCTGTATCAATAGAACTAATGGACGAATTTTCATCTAACTTCAGATTTAGTTGTATGTTGACACAAGTTGTTGTTAATTAGGTTTTGGTGTTAATCACCGAATAGGTGGCGCTGCTATGCAGGAATTTTCACGATTTTCGTTATTGCACTATCTCAAAAACTAATGTACGGATTTTCTGCAAACTTCAGATTCAGTCAGACGTTGATATAAATTGTTGCTGATTAGGATTTGGTATAAATCACCCAATAGGTGGCGCTGCTAGGCAGCATTTTTCTGAATTTAGACGAATTTTGAAGTATTGACATGTATGAGATAGAAGCTAAAGTTTTGTGATGGCCACAACATACTAGTTATTAATGTTATACCAATTTATTTGTTCTTTCGTTATTTAAATAAATTATAATAAAAAAATGTAATAAAAAATTGTCAATTTGTAAAATTTGGCGATTGGTTTGGCGATTTATATAATTTGGCGAAATTGGTCGACTGGAGAAATAGTACCATTAAAAAACTGCTTTGAAGCTGAAATTAAATGTCATGGTTTGTTGTATTGTCATACACGCACCGGGTTTGGCGTGCATTCCTTTTTACGACAATTTAGCGAAAGCCTCGTTTTCGAATACCGGTTACATATGTATTTTTAAATTATTTTAAGTTATTTTTAAAATGAAATAACAATAAATAAAAAAAGGTTTAATTAATATCTATAGAAAAAAAAAACAATTTATAACATTTTTTGTAAATAAAAGAAAATAAATTCAAATAAACATATATTAATAACTAAGCAACAATAGCCGGGTTACCATGTCAGACAAAATAACGCCATTTTGGCACTAATTAGGTACAGCGTTGCGTATATGACATCTGTGCCTAATATTTTTCTTTTCGTTTCGTTTAAAAAAAAAAAAAAGAAAGAAGTGAAAGCCATTTATTTTAAATGAAAATTTTGTATTAAATAAAATGATAATGAAATACAAATTGAATTATGAATAAAAGTAACATGATACATTTCTTAGCATACATTTAAGGGAGGCCAAACTGGCCGCCAGATTAGTTTAAAATAATAACCTTTTCTAAAATATGAAAAAAAAATATGTTATGATTAAAATTTGAGTTGCCGTCATTAGAGAAAAGTATATAAAATTAGAAAAAAGTAATATTTCGAACACTAATTCGAATTTAAAAATTCTAATACCAGTTTTGAGATCTGCGGATCAATACAGATTTTTGGTGTTAATTTCATCAGAAAGTATTCCGTATTTTAGGAGAAATCGCCGTGAAACATAATCAGTTGTTTAATCAGTCGTTTCATAAGTTCGTTACATTTCAGTCGTTTCATGATATCCGTTTCATAAATTCGTTTCATTAGGATTTTATATATATATATATAGGGTAGATATATGTGTATATACATATCTGTATTATTTTATAAATAAAGCATCATGTGACAGTATTTACTCGTATATAAACTATAAAAATATGAAAAATATAAAAACAAACTTCGAAAATTTTCATGAATCCAATACTTTCTTCTTGTAAAGATAGAAGAAAGTAAAAATACAAATAAAACGTCGAAATAAAAATCACTTGATGGCGTAAACACTTGTAACTTCTTTAAAGTCAAGTGAATGTGACATTTACGATCAACCATTATTGAAATTTAATCTTATAGTTTGGCGACAGATTTTAGATATAACACGCAACATATTGTGAATCAAATACGAAAACAACCAATGGATGTCTTAACAGCAACTGATTCCACCTTAAATTTTTGCAATCAAAGGGAATTGAATGGAAACCCTTTTACAGGGAGATCGCTACATGTTTTTTTCAGTATAATTCAATATTTTCTAATCTTTTTAAAAGCGATCAGATTAGCGTGCTTTTAGATTCTGCAGAGTCTGAACGGGGGTTGGCGAGCGTAGCTTGCAGGGGGAAGAGCCTCCTAATAGTATATATAAAATAAATATTGTAGTTTCTTACAAAATTTTACCTAAGCAACTTACAAATTCGACTTACGTAAAATTCAAGATACGTAAAACTTTACAGAACGCATTACTTACGTAAGTCGGGATGCTTGTTTTACTACTTTGAGAAGATATTAATATTTTTCAATAGAAACTAGCTGGCTCTGGCTCCTGTGCCCTTCGTGAGCCAACCCCCGGAGCAATAGGTGCTTTGCGGTCTTAGTGCAATACCTCGTTTCGCTCATTTTTCTTTATTTTTATTTTATTTTATTTTTGATAATACACCAACATATATTGAAACCAATGCTCATTTATTAATATATATGTATATATAGAGGAGAAGGTCCAAATACCGGCTAGGGTCCAAATATCGGCTACTAGGTGTTCTGAGAATTGAGCGCAGCGCAGCCTAGCGGTGATAGGCAGATTTTTTAACTTTAATTGAGAGAAGAAAGTTACGAAAAGTACGTCGCTGAAGTCTGTGTCATTTACAAATAGTAAATGCAAATGTGTCGAATGTACGTAATCTGGTACACCAAAAGTTTTTTAGATATGTGTTTCTCAATTTTTAAATATACTGATCGTATATTGGCTTTAATTGTTGATTAAGTTATTTTCTAGACATATTTAGCTCTCGATTGCCACGCGCACATTATTGGTATTTTATTATATGAATGAGTAATACCGGTTTTAACTTAAACATAGCAATGGTCCGATTGCCGGCTACCTAGAGCGATCTAAACACCGGCTAGCCGGTATTTGGACCTCTCTCGGTTCCTCTGCTTGAAGGGGAGGAAAATAAATTAATTTAAATAGTTCCATAATTAATAAATTAATTTAAATGGTTCAGAAATAGTTCCAATCCCATTTCGCAATATGAAAAAGCAACCATAACCGTAATTCTTTAGGACCGATAATGGTTACCGGATCACTTTCCAAAAAAGCACTGTTGGACACTACAAAATTGCCTGTAATAAACGGTGAAGAGAAAGAAAAAAAATGACGGAGTAAACCAGGTGAAAGAGGCAGAAATTTGATTTTAACCTTCTCGCTGCGCAACCCGAGATTTCCTTGGGTAACGTAAAAGTAGCAAGATTTGCGCAACTCGAGATTTCCTCGGGCATGCATTTTTTCCGTCTAATTGACCCTCCTTGATTATTCCCACCAGTTATTTTTTTTATTGCAAATTTTAACTTATTTAATCGGAGCATTTTCCGGGTTAAATTAGACAAAAATTTTTGTTTTGAAAAACCGGTGACAAAAGAATAAAATTTCTTAAGAGATGCTCGTCGCAAAGGGGTTAAATACGCTATTTTTGAAGCTATTTTGATAAAACAATTACGCAGCCAGCGGGTTAAAAATGGGAAAAAGGAAAATATCCAACAGAGGAAGATGATAAAGTTGTGTCTTCTGCATGGGTGCTTTCTCTGTGGACAAGAATGGGGGAGGGGATTCTGGGTTCAATGTTAGGAAAGCGATATGTGGGCTGATAGGGACTACACCGACGCAGAGAGTAATATTATGTTTTTGATTTTTGTAGATAAAATAATTCCCATTTCAATCAGCAAGCTTTTTTTTTTTTTTTTTTTACACTTTAAAAAACAAAATTAGAAACATTGTGAGAGATAATCGTAAAGAATTTTAGAAATTCGACAAAAATACTTATTTATTAAATATTGTGTATTTTTTCTGTGCATAAGAAATGTTATTAATCAATACAATTTATTAAAATAATATTCTTATTGCTAAATAATTGTCATTAGCTCTATTTGTGTGATCTTTTGGGAAAAAACTTAGGTAGCCGGTATTTAGACACCATTTTAAAAACTCAAAATTTGAAAACTTTCGGAATTTTACTTTTTATAAACAGAAAACGCCTTTTAGACTGATTTTTTTTCTCTAAACAGGTGTAAACCATATCAAGGTACCCTGCTGTCATTTTTTATTTTATTAATTTTGAATATTGTATGATCTAGATTGAAAACAAAAGTGGTAGCCGGTATTTGGACCTTTCAGTACATCTTTCCAAGCAACATTTGTATTTAGTGTTGCCAGGTGTCCCGCGGAAATCGGGGCTTTAAATGCTCTGAACATCAGTATCTTAGCGTAATTTTCTTCGCCTTATCTAATGGCGTAATTATCTACGATTAAAGATGGTGAAATAAACTGTAAGAAATTAATAGTGTCCTGAGTACTTGGATCCATGATATACGCAGGAGACGTGGCAACACTATTTGTATGCCTCATAGTATTGAATTTTTATGCTTTTACAAATCCAGTTCTTCTTTGGTAAACATGGGACTCACGTTTTAAGATAGAATAAAATGCCAATAAAAAAAAAAAAAAAAAAAAAAAAAAAAAAAAAAACTATCTTGCTTTGATGCAATCTTAGTCCTTTATTTTGTTTATTATTATTTTTTTTAATTTGCGGTAATGAGATTCAAATATTGCAGCAGGTTATATTGTAACTTGTTATCAAGCCGGTGGCGCAACAGTGGAACCTGTTAACAGAAAGTAACGGTTTATCACCTCTACAACTGAATGAGTGAGTGTTGTAGTTCCTAAGCGGATACTTTTTTGTTAATTCAAACTTAAATAGTGTGATAACGAAATAAAAATTTATTTTTCTTTGACGCAATCATACTTTTTTATTTTTAAAAATTACTGTTAAATATTACACTATTTTTCCTTGCGGTACTTTTTTTATTTACCAATATTCAATCGACCCCATTCGTGGCCGAGAGGTTCTGCCTTCAAAGCTGGTAGACGGGAGGAGCTGGGTTCAGACCTAATCGCACTCGTCCGCCTAATCGTTCTGAGTTTTTTGTGTTTTTTTTCGAACCTTGCGTAAATACGGATTAGTGTTCCTTATAAAGATTCCTCCTTAGCGCACCCCCCTCGGTCCTGTATCACCAGTGTAGACAATCGGCACTCATAAACAACACCAACACACCAATTGTCAATCTCCACGTATCAAAATATTTTACTGTGAAATAAACTAAGTTCGGCTGACGTCATCTTTCCGTCCACTGTGACGCCTACGATGACGTATTTGCATGGATCCAAGGGTATCATAATAAATCTTAAAATTTCTAAATTTAAATTATTAAAAAAGTAATATTATCGAAATATCAATTTGTTTTAAATTTTAATGCCATTTCTATAATAGCGGCAATTTTTTTTTTTCATTGCTGTGGATAAGAGAGGGAAATAGGCAAATGATAATATTTTCTCATTGAAATTGAAGAGCAAACCAAGAAGGGAATTTTAACCTGTTTGCATTCAGTTGGACAATTATTATTTCATATATTGGTACCATACATCCGAATTAGTCGTTTCATTAGGGTTTTATATGTGTATGGTAGAAATGTTTGTTGTAAGGCTTAAAAACTAAATCAAATGCTTGCGAATTCAGTTGTCTGTGGGCAATATTTTAGAAGTGACTGTTGAGATTGAAAAATAAAATATATATTTGAGTTTATACGAAATCCCTAAATTAAAAGATATGCATTTTAGACACAGTGATAATAACAGTTTTTACCTTATTAGGTATTGCGTGACATTCTTTAAGTCACATTCGACTTCTTCGACCCCTAAATAACTCTTTTAAAAACTAGCTTTGTAATGATGTTAACATTGTGCATCTCTATATTCTTAAATCCCTAAGATAGTTAAAATAATTAATATATTGTAAAAATCTGTAATAATTCATGCATTTCTTATTCTCTTTTTTTTAAATAATTATTTTTGAACATAATGAGAATACGTGTATTTAATTATGTATGAGTCATTCCTTTAAGTTAATTAGGTAGAACTTAAATTTATAAATTATCGCAAGTGCAAAATGGCAAAAACAATATCTATCAGCATTGATGAATATTTAATTAAATACAGCATACAGTTTATAAACACTGAAATGACAATAAAAACCAAATTGCATTTTTTAGCTTATGAAATTTTAATCACATATATTGCAATCTAATTTAAGAAGGACATAATTAAATTTTCCATATTTCATTAAACAAAATTTCCATATTTCATTAAACCCCTGCGGCTGACTCTTGCATATGAATGAAAACTTTTTGAAGTATTTTATTTTTGAAGTTTACAGATAAATAAATTAAAAAAAAATCCCTTCCGGCTCGGCTTACAGGTGCAGGTAGATTTTGAAGTTAAGGGTGTATTCGAAAAAATATTTTTCCATCCTCAAGAGCTCGAAATTTTCTGAGACATTTTCAGACTCATTTTTAAAAGTAAAAACATGAAACTTGCTGAGGTGATTTTTCAAGAGATGTATAAGAGGCCGTGAGATTTTATTTTTCGATCAATTCATTAGAATTTGATTTTTAAACGATTATTTTCTCAGTAAGACCTTTTTTTTTTCATCCCCAGATCTCCAGCTTCGTAAAATTCGGTTCAAAACACCCACTTTGACAGCATTTTTTGCAATATTTTCTGTATTTATCAAAAAATCGACAAGCACGGCACGTTATGTGGTTTCTAAATAAGAGAATTTGCCAATTCAATACGTTTGAGAGCAAAAATGAATTTAAAAATAAATCAGAAAATAAGCAGTTTGGATTGGAAGTACCAATAAATACCCTTAAGTACCAATTTCACCAACAAAAACTAAATCATGATTAGAGATAAACCCACTTTAACAATTTAATCTGGCCGCTTTTGGCGGGTTTTTAATTTTATTTTTATATAAGAGCTGGTTTTATTAGAACCATGTTAAGGCAGTATTCCAAAAATATTTTTCCGTGCTCAACAACTCGAAATTTTCTGACACATTTTCAGATTCATTTTTAAAAGGAAGAACATGAAAGTTGCTGACGTAATTTTTTAAGAGATTTATAAGAGACCTATGTTTTTATTTTCCGTTCAATTAATTAGAACTTGATTTATAAACAAGTATTTTCTCAGTAGGACAATATTTTTAGTTTCCAACACAATCGCTTCGAGAAATTAGGTTAAATTGCCCACTTTAACATCATTTTTTGAAATATATTCTGCCTCTATCCAAAAAATTTACCTTTATGGCACATTATAGAGTTTCTGAATAAGAGAACCTATCAATTGGATGCGTTTGAAAGCAAAAATGAATTTAAAAATGAGTCGGAAAATAAGCAGTTTGGATTTGAGTGAAACGATACATTTTTCTTCAACTTCTATGTATTTTTAATATGTTTTTGATGTAAGAATTGGTCCTATGAAAACTTCTCAATATAAAAGTTGTAGATAATATTTAGAAGATGTATAATAAATTCAAGTGTCTTGTATATCGTGGGAATTGACGAAGTTATTTTTTTCTTCTTCTTCAATCCCCCCTTTTTGTTTTCGTTTTTAATTTTGTTGCGGTAAGAATTTCTCCTATCAAAAACTTGTCAATATAAAAGTTGTAGATAATATTAAGACAATTTATAATAAATTCAATTGGATTTGATATCTTAAGAATTGATGAAGTTATGAATTTTTTTTTATCCCCAAAACCCTGTTTTTTCGCCCCTTGAGCCCATTTTTAATTTTATCAAAAATCTGTCATACATAAATTTTTGGCCCCTTTCTTAGAAGTAATGAAAACTTTAAACTGAGTCAATATGTATTATAACTAAGACGTTATGGGGGTTTTCGTTTATCACAAAACCCACCCCTCCCTATTTCCAGCCCTTGGGCCGATTTTGCCCATTAACGAACTCGAGCGATATTTTATGCCCCTTGATTTTATGTATCAGTTTGAAAAAGGTTTGTGCAGAATTATGGAAATTGTCGTGTCCATAAAAAGTGATATAGATAGATAGATAGATAAAGTTTTTTACTGGGTGTGGTTTTGGGTTCTACGAGTCATGATCGGTGCAGATCTGCAAAATTTTTTCCGAAATTCCACCATAGGGGAGAATATAATAGGTAGTATTTCATACGAAATCTACCTAAAATGCAATAAATTTCAATAACATACTGTAAATATAGCATAAAACAGAAATTTTCTGAACTTATTGATCTTTTAAGTACAAATTTTTGGAGTATTTTTTAAAATTGCTATTACCTTGTTATTTCTGGAAAACAGTTTTAACAGTTTTATTTTTAATTAAGCATGTTCATCTATAATTATCTATTTATTATTTAAATAAAATTACTATATAAAATGTCGCTGTAGAAAAAACAGTTTACACTTTTTTCGAGATTTTTAAGAAAAAAAAATAAAATCTGTCAAAATAGAAACAACAATTCTCAGGAGAAAACTTTTTAAGTCAGAAATTATCGTCAAACCATAACTATTTATCGAAGCTTAAAGAATGCGCTAAGGATCGTTACTTTGTGAATAGACCATGGAAAAATTAGATTCAGTTTGTTAAAAAATATTCTTTTTATTAAAATCTTACTCTATTTAAAGGTGTTTGATGAAAAAAAAGGACAAATTCCGTTTAAAATTTTTGATTTAATCTGCGAAAATAAACTACTGATCTATTTGAATATTTATCAGCCTTCTGATTTGTCAGCTTAAAAAGATTAATGCTTTTTTATATTTAAACATATTGTTAATGAATGAGCAATATAAATAACAACAACAACAAAAAAAAAATAATAATAATAATAAATAATAATAATAATAGTCTAAATTTATTTTATCGAGTTCAGCTGAATTTAATGATATAAAAGTTTACAGAAAATAAATTTCATTCTTTATATTACATTTCAAAATACAATTAAAATTAAATATTTTCTTTTATTCCCTTTTCTACTTCTTTCTTTTTTTCCCTCCTGATTTCATTGTTGGCAAACAGATTTTTAATTTTCATTAAATAAGCAAAAAATGAAATCAGTTTTTTACAACGTCTATTTGTTATAGATTTCTTAGTTTATGTTCATCAGATTATTATTGATACATTTTTCAGGATAGAATGGATTTAAGTTGGTACTAAAATATTCTTTCTTTCCCTTGCTTTTCTGCAATTTTGGTGTTAGCACCTGCTGAGTCCTTGACGGTTTTCAACTTAGCATTCAAATCATTCATTGAATTATTCTGTAATGTCGTGCACTTTTCAAGTATTTCTTTTTTTTTAATTTCTTCGCGTAATTCAAATGGTGACTGACAGTAAAAAACTTGTATTTCAATGAAGGCTCGTTGTTGGACATTTTATCACAAAGAAGTTTATTTTTCGCTCAAATTTGAGCAAATATTTATGTAAAACATTAAAACAATTCAAATAAAAATAAAAAGTGGCTTTTGCATGTCCATAAAATTCATTAGTTAAAAACTTAAAATGAATGTAGACAATTTTTTTCTTTTTACCAATAATATATTTTTTAATGAAAACAAACCCGTAATTAAAGTAATAATAATAATAATAATAATAATAATACAGCACCTAAATTGTATTGCGCTGGCCGTGTGACAAAAGAAAAAACTGTGTTACAAATGCGACTGTACAGTATTATCGAGTGCATTGGGAAATTTAAAAAAGACGAGACTCACGAATGAATGTTTTATGTTTTGTCTCCAAAATCTTATACAATACAGTGAAACTTCCTGTTAACGAAGTCTCGTTGTTTCACTTAAGGGGACGGTGAAGTTTAAAATCCTTAAAAATATTTTTTTTTATTTTTGTAAATTTCAACTTAAATATTATTCAAGAGTACATTATATACATTATGGCATGCATTTATCACAAAAAATTAAAAAAAAAAAATTATTTTTGAGAAAAAAAGGGAATTTTACGCGTCGTGTTAGAAATCTTCGAAATGCCCCATGCGTCTTCCATATCAATGAAAATCCCCAATATTTTTTATAAAAGTTTGGTTTATATATATAAATAAAATAGAGCATCGAATTTTACATATTTGAATTTAAACGTTAAAAAAAATTGAAAAATTTTGAAATTATTTCGAAAAATTTTCAAAATTTCAATTTTTTTTTTTTTTTTTTTTGTAAATTTTATCTTAAATATTATTCAAGGGTACATTATATGCATTATAGTATGCATTTATCACAAAAAAATTTTTTAAAAAATTTTATTTTTGAGAAAAAAATGGAATTTTACGCGTCGTCTTAGAAATCTTCGAAGTGCCCCCTGCGCGTTCCATATCAATGAAAATCCCCAATATTTTTTATAAAAGTTTGGTTTATACATAGAAATAAAATAGAGCATCGAATTTTATATAATTGAATTTAAAGGTTAAAAAAAATTCTTTTTTTTTTGAAAAATTTTGAAATTTTGATTTTTTTTTAAACCTTTAAATTCAAATATATAAAATTCGATGCTCTATTTTATTTCTATATATAAACCAAACTTTTATAAAAAATATTGGGGATTTTCATTGATATGGAAGACGCATGGGGCATTTCGAAGATTTCTAACACGACGCGTAAATTTCCATTTTTATCTCAAAAATAATTTTTTTTAAATTTTTTTGTGATAAATGCATGCCATAATGTATATAATGTACCCTTGAATAATATTTAAGTTGAAATTTACAAAAAAAAAAAAAAAAATATTCTTAAAGTTTTTAAGCTCCACTGTTCCGTTAAACACTTCGTTATGGAGAAAATTCGTTAAATAGAAATCAACTCAGATTCATGAAATTGGTATAATAAATACACATGCATCAAATGAAATATACACCTAAAGTGGAAATATTGAAAACATGTATTATAATTAGGGCCGTAACTTTTTTTAATGCGTTGTAGACATATGAGAAAAATTTAATCAGAATAATTTCTAAAAAACATAATAAACAGATGTAAACAAAAACTGAAGTGTAGCGTACTTTTTCACTTTTTTTTCTCAGCATTTCAAATTCTTAACTTTAAAAAGTGTGTAATATTACTTTGTACAGGTTTCTTATAAAAAATACACTGTTCATAAAAATTTTCGCACTCATGTAAGTATCTGAACAATTCACCTGTAATATTTTGGTGAAACTGGAATTCCTTTCTTATTGTATTGAAGGATTTTAGCATTTCTTCTATTGAAGAGAAATGATTAAATAAATAAATTATTTCATTTTCATAGAATCCGCTGAAATAAATTCATATATTCATCACAACAACAACCTGTCCGTTTAAATGTTGCACACGGACGAAAATGGAACAAACTTCGTTATACAGAATATATTTTTCGTAATATATGGATTAATTTGCATGTTAATAGTCGAGATTCAGCAGAAATTTCGTTAAGTAGAAAACTTCGTTATATAGGGACTTTCTTATAGGGAGGTCCGACTGTACTTATATTACAATTTTCATACTGACATAACAACACATAATTATATTTTACTTATTTTTATCCACAGATAGATTTATTTTTAAAGTATATGTAAGATATGGTTGTTTATTATTTTTCTTTTTGATATACAGCACAAAAAGAGCGATATATCGAGTCGCGATATAATGAGGGACTTTTGTACTTTAAAACTTCCAATAAGAAAACAAAAGTGCTTTTTTATAGATTTGTATAAGTTGCATATTTTCAATTATTTTTTATGTACATTTTGTAAAAATAATCTGGCATTGATTCAAAGATTACTAGGAAAGTTCATTACGTTGTTAATTATCACACTCTCCACATATCTAAAATAAATATCTCGTTTCTACATTATCAATCGTGTTCGTTTTCATAATTCATTTTCAAGTACTTTTATAATATAAACAAAATTACATAAATTAAACACCTTAAAACTTAACAAAAATATCACTTGCCATTAATATATACGAAGTTTTTAAAAAATGCGTCAGAAATAACAGACAATTCATTTTACTGGTGTCATTATCTCAAAATTTATTTTTAACAAAGTGAATATTTCTAGTCTAATTTTCATTATCTTTTTCAAAATGATTATGTCAATTTCACCCTAAAAATAAAAAATAAGTTATTTCGGCACAATGTAAAAAAAAGATACATTTATTTTTAAAGTATTTTATCCTGATAAAACAGCAATTGTATTCCCCTTTTAATTCTTTATTTTTCAACGATCCGACAAACCTAATATGAAACTGTGAATGAGCGAAATAATATATGTGTTTTAGCAGTACTTCATAAATCATCATTAATTCAGTCTGTGATAATGTCTTTCATTTTATATTTGATATTTTATTCATTTCATTGTGTACATATTTTTGTGGGTGTTTGTCACTTGGATTAAGCCCAAGATCCGCTAGTTTTGATGCTCCAGTTGCATTTACATTTGTTTTTATTAACCATTTGTCTTCATTCGTTCTTAAAGATAATGCATTTTTCTAATATGCGGTACAATATTTAAAAAGACATTGTTTAGAATAAATATAGTCTTGTCACAAAAAGAGACATTCCTGCCTATCATCGGACAATAGTATCGCATACTTCGTATATACGTTTCCTACTTAATTTATACTTTGTTTTAATTAAAAATAATTAATTCTTCTTTAAATCCTCTCTTTCAAACTTATCATTATTTTACATTTTTGATTTGAAACAAAACTACCAGTTTAAAAAAATAACAAGAAAGAAAAATCATGCGTTAAGCATTATTTATGAACACTTATCAACACTCCCACAAAACTGAAATTCACCTCAAAATTTAATAAGGTGAAAAAAGATATCTCAAGTATAGAATTTAGAAAGCGCATAACAACTGAAAACATAATTTTAAAAATAACCATAAACGGTTCAATCCACGTTGGCAATGTTTCCAGTCCTTTGTGTAGCTCATATCAGTTTATTTATATTCTTCAAACGTCTCTTAGTATATAGTAAAGATAGTTCAGTAGGAAAATGGATACACACATTAACAATTTAACACAGTAATGCTTACGAATTCATATTCGAGGCTGGAGTAGCACTGTTGAAGTTTATTCCAACAGAACGGAAAATGTCCAGACCAGGAATCGAACCTGGATACTTGGCGTGCCGTGACAATGCCTTACCTGTTAACCCTTTATCTACTGACGATATTTATACGTGCCATTAAAATAACTTGTCATAAAATTCATTTAATACATCGATTGGTTGTAATACAGGTTAGAATGAGTTATAGATACATTACTTTGTCTTGTTCCAAAAGCATTATTGGTTACACAAGCAAAAACATTTTTAAAAGGGTGATTGATTTCTTTTGCCTTTGCATCTTTTCAGCTTTCTTGGAGTTGTGGGAGGAGGAAGGGGGGTTTCAATTCGAAAATATTTCTATATTTCTATTGTAAAAACATTATATTTATACATCTCCTAATTCTACAAAATACTAAGAAAAATAAATAAAAGATTTGAATGGTATTATAAATATTACACAATATTATTATTCAAATTTAATTAATCCTTCTAAATACTTCAAACCTTCTAAAATCCTTCTAAAATTTATTAAAAGATTATGTAAAACTTCTAATATAGTTTAAACAATTCACGAAAAGGCTTTAGAAGATAAAATTATCATGAATTCATAATTCAGTAGATAAAGGGTTAAGCTATCCGGACGATACCTGGCTGACAAAATTCACTCTTACTTGTTGAACATGGCTATGAGCTGCAGCACTAGTTTCATTCATCCGAGTTATAAATATAGCATTTACATGAAATGTGTAAATGTGTGTAAATGCTATAGTTATAGCTCGGATGAATGAAACTAGCGGTGCAGTTGGCAGCCATGTCCAACAAATAAGTATGAATTATGTCAGTCAGGTATCGTCCGGATAGCTTATCAGGTAAAGCATTGGCACGGTACGCTAAGTATCCAGGTTCGATTCCTGGTCTGGACATTTTTCGCTCTGTCTGAATAAAGTTCAACTGTGCTACTCCAGCCTTGAATATAATTTAATCCAGTTGGAAAAAATATTCGTTCTCTTCATTATGGCTTACGAATTCCTTTGTGTAGCCCTGTATATTATCTATAGAATTCATACACAACACATAGCACGCAAATGTTAGTTAAATTTAAAAAACGCACTTAAAGCGTTTATCGCTCATAGACAGTAGTGTAACCTTATAAATAAATAATAAATGCACTCCATATGCTACAAAAAATATATTTTTAACACCTAATAAATGCATTTATAGATTATTATGCTTGAACTGCAACCGAATTTTTACATAGCCATGATGTACCGGCATTATTTTGAATGTTCCTGTAAACGAACTATAAATTCTACTCATTCCGTTTTCAATAAAGCCTTAGTAAACCTCAATAACACACACCAGTTGCAATACGAGTATATTATACAGAGTTAAATCACAGCCAGATCGCAGACAGACAAGGCGAAGTCATAAACACTTTTCAATTATGTTGGAAAGTTTTAAAAACGAATAATAATTATTTTCAAAATTATGCAAATTATAATTTTTGTATGTTTTCCTACAAATAATTTCTGATGTTACATTATTTATCTAGGTTTTTGTTTGTTTAGAATAATCATAATAATACATGATGGGAATAATTTTTATATATGAAAATTAAATATATTCGATAGACCAAAAAGAATATATTTTTAAGTAATTAAAACAGAACCTCGGAACATCACACAAATAAAAAAATGTATTAAAGCGATCATTAACTACAAGAAATTTTAATACGCATACAATATTTTAAATAAGATTTTTTTAAACAAAACAAAATTTATTGAATCAATTATTATCCGTATATATAGAAAATAAATAAATATTTTTTTGTCTTGTATTCCAACGAGGATAAGAATATTACGCCCCGTTAATCTTTCTAAAAGTGTACTTACTAACAGTAATTACACTATTAAAAAAAATAGATCATTTTTAGGTGCGTTTGTAATTATATAAATACGTAGCACCTATAGTCGTCGTTCAGTCCGTCCGTCTGTCCGTCCGTATATAACAGCTCAAAAACTACCGAACCGAACGGTCTGAAATTTTAAATATATAACTGTTGCAAAATTGTCGAGTCATTTCAAATTTTATGAAAATAGGATGTATAGTTTAATTACAGGGACAGCCAAAAGTTTTTCGTTACATTACGCACTGTAAAAAAAATACGATCAGTTTTCCTGTAAGAATCGGAAAAATAGTTGCCCTTATCGTACAGGAAAAATTTCCGACTACACTCGGAATAAAATCCGGAATATCGGATTAAAATCTGTAAAATACCGTTTTATTTATTATTTCCTTTTTTTACGGATTTTATTCCGAGCTGGGTCGGAAAATTTTTCGGTACGATAAGGGCAACTATTTTTCCGATTTCTACAGGAAAACTGGTCGATTTTTTTTTTTTTTTTTTTTTTTTTTTTTACAGTGCGTAATGTAACGAAAAACTTTTAGCTGTCCCTGTAATTAAACTATACATCCTATTTTCATAAAATTTGAAATGACTCGACAATTTTGCAACAGTTATATATTTAAAATTTCAGACCGTTCGTTTCGGTAGTTTTTGAGCTGTTATATGCGGACAGACTGAACGACGACTATATGTGCTACGTGTTTATATAATTACAAACGTACCTAAAAATGATCTATTTCTTTTAATTGTGTAATTACTGTTAATAAGTACACTTTTAGAAAGATTAACTGGGCGTAATATTCTTATCCTCGTTGGAATACAAGACAAAAAATATTTATTTATGATTCAATAAATTTTGTTTTGTTTAAAAAAATCTTATTTAAAATATTGTATGCGTATTAAAATTTCTTGTAGTTAATGATCGCTTTAATACATTTTTTTATTTGTGTGATGTTCCGATACTTAAAAATATATTCGTTTTGGTCTATCAAATATATTTAATTTTCATATATAAAAATTATTCCCATCATGTATTATTATGATTATTCTAAACAAACAAAAACCTAGATAAATAATGTAACATCAGAAATTATTTGTAGGAAAATATACAAAAATTATAATTTGCATAATTTTGAAAATAATTATTATTCGTTTTTAAAACTTTCCAACATAATTGAAAAGTGTTTATGACTTCGCCTTGTCTGTCTGCGATCTGGTCATGATTTAACTCTGTATAATATACTCGTATTGCAACTGGTGTATGTTACTGGTATATGCCAATGGGATAAAATTATCGCAGATGCATTTTAATGATGCTACAGCCTTCAGAATGGTGTGAAATTTTAAATATATTATTGTTGCAAAATTTTGTCGAGCCATTTCAAATTTTATGAAAATCAGATGTATTGTTTAATTACATGGACAGTCAAAATTTTTCCGTTACATTAAAGCCAACGGGAAAAAATTATTTCAAGTGCATCTTAATGTTGTTACAGCCTTTCGAACAGAATGAAATGGATAGTCACTTATGAAGTGCACTAAAATATACATTCAGTATAATATGCGGTGCAAAAAATATTTATAAAACTATAGTTATATTACGAATGCACCTCATTTGCCGATAAATTTCCAACTTGTTTATTTTTCATTCACAATTTTTTAACCCCACATACAAATGAACTGACTTAAGCCATTGTAGTTATATTTGGAAGCCGTATTACGTTTTAGTGATATAAAAGAGAAAGTTGATTAGCTCTTGTTTCTTTTAACGAGAAAGATGTTAAATGGCTAAAAAAAAAAAAAAAAAACATATTGTTTATTGTGTTTTCTTTCAAATGTTTGAACCTTTAAGCGGCGTTCGTCTGATAGGATAAATCTTAAAATTACTGTCAGACGAGCCGTGAAAGATGACTGCGAGCCGGCTATACCTGCTGAGGGCACAACTTTAAGAGTTATCCCAAAAAGGCTGTTTTTCAGCGGTTTTGTCACGATAACTTTAACTTTTGAGCAAATAAATGAATTTAAATTTGTTGTTTAAGGATATTAAATTCGCTATAAAATATACATACAAATCAAAAAAATATTTTTTTTTCAAGTTATAACAAAAACTTTTTAATAGATATTGAATTTTTTATTATATATTTTATATTTTTAAGGTATGATCTTTGAGATAACGTAATATGCAGCAGAAAAGTAAATAACGACTCAGCAATATATAACATGTACTTTACATCGTGGCAAACAAGTTTTGGAAGATTAATTTTGGGGGTACAATATTAAAGCTTTAGTAATTGTTTTTTACAATTTAACAATTATTTTTTTTAATAAAACAAAAATATATAAATACGGAAATAAAAAGTCTAAATTAATTATAATCTTCTTAATTTTCGGTCAATTTTCGTCCTTGCAAACCTGTAACTTTAAAGTAGATTATATCCCTTATGAAAAATGGATACTGTACACTGTGAGACGGAAACTCAATTTGTGGTAGTACAGAGTTATTACTTCGTGCATCTTTTGAAATCCTAAATGGGTAATAGTAACCAAACTTAGAATGCACTTTTGTGGACTAAACTTTTTCTTTATGAATTTTAATACAATTATTCTAATTGGTAAATATATCATATTAGTTATAATTTTTCCAGCTGATGATAAAGAGCACAGGCCAGGATATAAACCAGCGGCCTTTGGCTTAAGCAGCCAACGCTCTACCAACTGAGCTATCCTGGATAAATCCGACGGACACAAGGGAAATCCATTACCTATGATTTATTCTTTTGAGCTGTTTCAGATATCATGCCAAATGTCATTATGAAAAGGTTATTTTGAGTTAAATGTGTTCGTCGGATTTGTTGATATCTTAGTTGGCAGACCATTGGCTGCTTAAACGAAAGGTCTCTGGATCAAATCCCAGCCTGGTCACTTAATCACTCTGTTGGAAAAATTACAAATCGTATAAACTTTCCCCTCTTCGATCCCAAATACACTATTTTTGATGGATTTTATGGTCCATAATAAGTATAAACGACACATATGTGCGACACATATGTAACGTGTTTTAAAATTTATGCTGTAGGAAATATGAATAGGTTTCTTCTTTGAAAACCAAATTCAGAAATTTGCTACCCTCGATAAATTTGGTGTTATATTATTATTTTATTTTCATATATTTATTTATCATTTTTTTTCTTCTATTTTCAACAGAAGAAAGTATTGTAATCAAGATTTTTTTCGACTTCCGGTTTTCGACGGATTTACACGTTTTAGGGGTCAGAGATCCTAAAAAACATGTTTATAGAAAATGTCTGTGTGTCCGTGTGTCCGCATGTCGCCATTGTACCAACAAAAATTGTATGAAGTTATGCATAGAATTAAACCAAATATTTTTTGTAAGTTTTTGGCTATAGCAAGCAAGTTCTCCATTAATTTGGAAAAAATTCACCCGTAGGGGCCGCTGTTATAGCGATTTTTGTGCGATTTTTGCGCATTTTGAAAATTGTACCACCGAAACGTGTATGAAGTTATGCATAGAATTTAACCAAATTTTTTGTGTATGTTTTTGGCCATAGCAAAAAGGTTCTCCCTGAATTTGGAAAAATTCCGCCGGTAGGGGGCGCTGTAATCGCGAGTTTTGTGCAATTTTTATGCATTTTGAATATTGTACCATAGAAAAATGTATGAAGTGATGCATAGAATTGAATAAATTTTTTGTGTATGTTTTTGGCCATAACAAGAAGGTCCTCCCTGAATTTGGAAAAATTCCGACGGTAGGGGGCGGTGTAATCGCGAGTTTTGTGCGATTTTTGTGCATTTTGAATATTGTACCATCGAAAAGTGTATGAAGTTATGCATATAATTGAACCAAATTTTTTGTACATGTTTTTGGCCATGGCAAGAATGTCCTCCCTGAATGTGGAAACATTCCGACGGTAGAGGGCACTGTAATAGCGATTTTTGTGCCATTTTCAATATTGTACCATCGAAAAGTGTATGAAGTTACGCATTATTCTAATAAAAATATTATAAAATTAATAAAAATGAATTATTGGTATTTGTAACAACATTTTGAAATATTAATATACATGAGATAGAAAAAAGTTTTGGGATTGGCACAACCAACTAGTATTTCATTACTTTTAAAATGTGATTAAGTAAAAAATGTGGATACTATTTTTCATTCTAAATTTGAATGACTGAAAATACTTTTGGCTTTATGTTTTTTAATAGAAAACATCTAATGCAAAACATGAATCAAGTCAATTAGACATAAATTAAAATCTTTCGCCCTTAAGAATATAACATAAACAAAGAGTTTTGAAAATCGTCAAAGTATTCGATATTCAAGGATGCCATTCACCGACTGACGAATTGAAAAAAATGCTTTTCACAGAATCAAAGCAAATATTAACGTATATATATATATATTTGTTCTTTTTCAAATTTTAGAATTTTAGAATTTGATTTATTCTATAAAACATAAATTTTTTTCTGTACCATAATTTAAAATTCATTTTGAAGTAGGGTGAGGCGTTGATTGACTTCGCATTTGCATTAACATTTTGGGGTGAAATATTTTAGCTGCAATATTTATCTTTTACAAAAAAAAAAAAAAAAAAAAATTAAATCATAGAATATGCTGCCCGGTGGCGTGATCAGTAGTGGAGGCCACTGTAAGACACCGGTTTCGAATCCCGGACAAGGCATGGGTGTAAGTGTGTATTCTATAAAGTTATATATATGTGTAATTGAAGAAATAAAATTGTTTGTCGTGTTATCTGTTTCTGTGTATAAATAAGTATCATTCGAGGTGACAGCCATATTTTCTATAGGCCTCAAAGCAATCTCCCCTACTGCGGATGTTAAACGTCAAATATCATAGAATAAAGCTTTTATATTTTCATAGGATTTCTAAATAACTTAATATTCTTTAAACATTTATTTTTTTTATATTATTGTTATTCCAATCTTATTTATTTAATTTATTATTTCAGAGTTAACAAAAACTTAAATAAAAATTTGTTGAATGTCTAACGGTTGCTCTTCTGGGTTGCAGTTTGGCCTCTACTTTCAATTTAAAAACTTCGAATTCACATAAAAAATTCTGAAAGAATAATTTTTACTTCAGGTAATCACGAAACGCCTGTCATTAAATAAAGAAAACAATATTAACGGAATTTCTAGTGTGAATGTAAAATTTCAGAATTAAAAAAAAATGGCCAAATCTTGCAACCCTGTTGCTCTTAAGAAAAAGAGTTAAAAAATGTTAAACCACTTTTATTGTTTGACAACTATTATTTTATGTTTCTTTGAATTTAAATGCGAATATGTTTGGCGTGTAAGACTATAAAAAACGTAATTCATAATAATAAATATCAAGCTCTGTATATGAATTAAGAAATTTAATTGAATTTAAGTTTTTCATTAGCAAATGTATTCCAAACTTTGAACGTCAACAAATCAAATATATGAACTGTTACATATAACTATTTTTTTTTAAATGTTTTAGTAATATCATTCATTTTAATGTAAAAAATGAAGCAAGCAATTAAGTAAATTTACATAAAAAAGATCGTAAAAATACTCCATCATAACACTTGAGTTGAAAATAGGGTGTTAAAAATGATGAATGCTACCCATTACATTAAGCAGGCTACATAAAATAATTTGTAGCAATAGTAGAAAAATAAATGTACATTGGATATAATTTTTTAAAACATATATTTTTTAGAGATTCCTTTATTATTATAGAATATATTTTAGCTTTATTTTTTTGTTGTTATAGTGAAATTTCTAACATTACTTTTACCTGGACATATGGGCCTTTCCATTTTAAATAATATCTCTTTTGAATGGGATATCAAATAGTGTGCAATTAATAGTAGTCGATTTACTAAAATTTTTTACACGGTAGAACACAATTTTTATCAAAATACCCAAGGCTTGTATCAATTCAATTATAACGTTAAATATTTTTAACAGGTGAATAAACGAAAATAAATGAAATTATAATAATCAGAAAACCAAGTAAAGAAATTGGACATTTATTAAATTCTGGAAAACATTATTGCATTTCGTTGCAAATTAATGATAAAATTTTATTAATTTGATAAATAAAATTTATACAATATGGACAAATTATAAATATAGAACTCCAAACAAATATTTTTACACAGATTTTTCTTGGAGAAGTATTATTTCTAAATCTAAATAAATTTAAATACATATAAATGTTCTTTCTATGAAATTTAACAGCGTAGGTTCTCTTTAAAACAATAGAATTAGCAAAAAATTATTATAGCCAAAATTTATTTAATTACAAACGTAATTTAATTACATTAGCAATATCAATTACTGTTTAAAATATGAATTTGTTCAATTAAATTTAAAATGATAGTTTTTTTTATAATTACAATATTTAGAGGAAGTTCGGGATTTATGGAGTCGGCCAATATGGAATACTTCAATATCTGATGAATATGGTGGTGCATCCAAGCATAAATCCGCCATGCGACTTCCTACTACTCCCATGAGGAACTGTGATAGTTCTATTTGGGTACCTGTTGTTGGAGCGACGCGGTGAAACAAAATTTTATTCTCAATTATTGCAGTTTTTCGCAGATCATTTGTATAAAATGCGCATTATTTATAAAATGTCATTGTCAGTTATATTAGAAAAGTTCAGTTTAAAGTTGAACAATTATATTTATTGCTGTATTAGCCAGTTTTCCTCTATGCTAACTTGTTGAAGAGTGAAGAGGTTGTGTTTTTCAAAACGGTCTGCCAGGTAATATGGAATATCATCTACACTGGTGTCCAAAATTAAGGACCAATCACAAAATGCTAATTTTCAAGTACGCGAATACTCAAAAGGAAATAATATAATTCAAATAATTACTATCTCTACAGCACAGCTAGTCCATATAACATCTCATTCATGTCACACATGGTCACAAGTGTCACAGTCACTACGGTGAAGCAAAAAAATAGGAAACTCCATACATCTCATTATGAGTCTTAAATGATCACTATATGTGATTCCACTGAGACGTCACTGTGACTGCTGCTTTGTGACGAGTCAACATGTGACTTTACAATGTAGTTACATTATGACTCTCATGCGACTGTCATCTGTAGACTCAATTTTAAAGTCATTGTGAACGCTGCATTGCGATATGTTACCAAATAATGTCACATTAAAGTCACATGATGACTTTCATGTGACAGAGAGACTACTGTGAAGTCACCATTGTACTCTTTTGTGAAAAGTCACCATGCGACTATAATGTGACATTATTTGGTGACTTATAATACAACGTTCATGATGATTTTGAAATTGAGTCTAAAAATGACAGTTACATGAGAGTCACAATGTAACTACATTGTAAAGTCACCTGGTGACTCGTCATAAAGCAGCAGTCACAGTGACGTCTCAGTGGAGTCACATATAGTGATAATTTGAGACTCATAATGAGAGGTGTGGAATTTCCTATTTTTTGTTTTACCGTAGTGACTGTGACACTTATGACCATGTGTGACATGAATGAGGTGCTACATGGACTAGCTGTGCTGTAGGGATAGTAATTATTTGAATTATATTATTTCCTTTTGAGTATTCACTTACTTAAAAATTAGCATTTTGTGACTGGTCCTTAATTTTGGACACCAGTGTAGACAACTGTTTCAAGACGAGTCTAAAAATATAAACCTTTTTTTAAGGAATCTGATGACATACTAAGGTTTACTCATTAAATAATTTTGGTTATTCTTTTAAACCGTCGTTTTTCTTGCAATTTTAATGCTCCTTATAACCCTATTCCATATTACCCGACTGGCTGCTATTACCCAAAAAGTGCAATTTTTTAAAAGCTAAATACTGATATGTATTTTTTTTCCCACTTTAAACGCATCAAAAATATGTTGAGAAATAGTCAAAGTTTGTTTTTACTAAGTTTTAATGCACTGATTTTTTTTTCTGTTGACTTACAAATAAAAATGTAAATGATATTCCATCATACCCGAGCTTCCTCTAATAAAATTTTAACTTAAGAAATAGTCAAAATTTCTTCTTTACTAACTTTAAATCTATCTCATTTTTTCTTTCTATTTATTTACAAATAAAAATGTAAATGATATTCCATAATACCCAAACTTCTTCTGATAACATTTTAACTTATGAAATAGTCAAAATTCGTTCTTTTCTAACTTTTAATGTACTCAATTGTTTTTATAAATAAAAATGTAAATTTTACTTTATAATACCAGAACTTCCTCCAATAATATTTTAATTTAAGAAATAGTAAACATTATTTATTTACTAACTTTTAATGTACTCAATTTTATTTTGTGTTAACTTATATATAAAAATGTAAGTGGTATTTCATAATACCCGAATTTCCTCTAATAATATTTTAACTTAAGAAATAGTCAAAATTTATTCTTTACTAACATTGAATATATCGGAATTTTTTTTTCTATTGACTTACAAATAAAAATGTAAATGATATTCCATAATACCCAAACTTCCTCTAACATTTTAACTTATGAAATAGTCAAAATTTGTTCTTTTCTAACTTTTAATGTACTCAATTTTTTTATAAATAAAAATGTAAGTGTTATTTTATAATACCCGAACTTCCTCCAATAATATTTTAACTTAAGAGATCGTCAAAGTTTGTTATTTACTAACTTTTAATGTACACATTTGATTTTCTGTTGACTTATAAATAAAAATGTAAATGGTAATTTATAATACCAGAACTTCCTCTAATAACATTTTAACTTTTCCACCCGGAAATTTACACTTTTGCGCTGCTTAATTCTTTCACGAAAAACGAAAAAGTAACTGTAAATAAAGCAAAATCTTAGCGGTGAAAATTTCCACTACGCCAGATTCATTTTATTTCTGCCGAATTCGTCTCTATATCAAGATGATCTTGAATATCTAGTATGTCATAAAAGTGATAGCGTAAGGAGGTCAATGTATACATGAATTAAACATTATTTTTGCATATGTCTGGTACTTGTTTACTTAAACCTTCAGACAAGAGGTTTTTTTATATATCTGAGGATGATAACTTTGATTATGTGTAAATTTATCTGGCGAAAAATCGCTAGAAGTGCAAGAATGCGGAATTATCTTTGTGTTTCATAAACGGATTAGAGAAAGTAATTTCACAGAGGAGCACTTAAGGATATCATAGAAAGGTTCATAAACTTTGGTTTCATAAGGAATTAAATCACCACGGAAAGGAAAATCAATTAGTATATTTTCGGTAAGGTTTCTCATTTTTTAATGAAAAGATTTTCTAAAACTTTAACTAGCATTATGGGTTTTTATTATTATTATTAATCATGTTAAGATGGAATATATGCCTTCGTAATCTAGAATAAAATTTTTAAAGAAATTTAGCTGTCATCTCAAAAAATTATTATCATTTTAGGAAGATTTATCTTTAAACATTATATACAGTTGTTGTCTTACTGTATAATTATATGATCATAATACAGTTTTAAAAGTTTCAGCACAAAATATTTAATTTTAGGATATTACAATCGAATTAATTATTTTCATTAATATCGGCTGTAACAAATCAGAATGCATTAATACAATTTCTATTTACTACCAAATCCTATTCACTAGTATTCATACATAAGTCAATTTATAATATAAAATAGGATTGGTTTATTGGAAAAATAATCTTATAATAATCGTAATAAACTTTGGTACTGCCTTAGTTGATAATACAGAGGATGTTCATACTTTTTGTAATGATTTTGGAAAAGGAAATATAGAAACAAAATTTTGTTTTTTATTGTTTAATTTTATTTATTTTCTATTATGTTAAATCTGACAGCATTTTCCTTTAACTATCATAGTGCATCTTTATTTCCAAGATAAAGAGCTTTTATTTTTAAAATATCAAGGTTTATTTTGTTCCACTCCTCGACTTCAATCTTCCAGAGTCCATCCAATATTTTGGGAGGCCGCTTATAAAGAGCTTGTTTGAAAAGTTCAAAAACGCAGTAATCCATAGGTAACGTCTAGGGGGACATGCGTGGGATCCATTTAAATGATTAGCGTCAATTCCGTTTCTTTTCTCATTTTTTTAAATATAAAACTACAGCAGTAGATATAGAGGTATGGTTGGTAGACTTTTCCTGATGGAGCTTAACAAAATGGAGATTGTTTGGGTAAAGTGATGGAATGTCTTCCTTGAAAACAGGTGTGAAAAAATATTTTCGACAGCAATCCGATTTAATTTTCACCATTTCGTTATACTTTCCTTATTTTAAGATTTTTTGTTACAAGAGAATCCAGCAATAACTATAAAATTTTGAGCAAAACTTTCCTTATTTTCTCAGAACTAACATTTTAGGTCTTTGTCTCTCCATTTTCGGTAGTAAATCGCACTTTTTCTATTACAATCAGCTAAGTATATCCAAGGCTCAGCAAGTGTAACGACAAATTTCCATTTTTCATCCGACAAATAATTTTCATACAACAATCTACACATAGTCTTACGCTGAGAAACATGATTTCGTATTAGGCGGCGAACATCGTGGTTTTTTTTTTTTTTTTTTTTTTTGATTAGCTTTATATCAGATTTTGTAATTTTGTTTGCAGTTCACACAGAGATGTTTAAAGGTTTTGCGATAGTTCTTTTGGGGGTTGGATTTTCTTTTAAAGCATGCGATGCGACTTTAGATATAGTAATCGGTGTATATACGTTTATTGTTTATGAATTTTTTACTTTTTCCCCAGCCATATGTAAACTTTAAATTTTTACTTTTTTATTAATTATGTCACTTATTTTGCGTGATGAAATATTAAAACAGTGCTTTTCACAACTTTTATCAATAATCGAATAAGAGTATTTCTCTTTATAAACCGCAAATATGCAACCAGTTCATAGTTTATTTTCCACCGCGATTTTAAAGCAAAGATTATTTGGAATGATGCTGATGATAATTAAACCCTATTCCAAATTGATTCCATACAGGTTTTATTTTTTCCACTTACATTTAAATCATGGAGAAAATCAAAATCGTTTCGAAAATGAGTGAAGATCTTCTGTATATTCTGCATTCAGAACTTTATTATTTAGGATGCATTTTGAATATTTTTAAATCTGTGTCAATGTTTGTTTTTTTAATATAATTTAAGAAATAGCATATAATGTTTAATTGATAAGTACTATTATCGCGATCTGTTATGAAAATGAGGATTGCAATAGATGCTGTGAAACAAAATTGTATTAAATTCAAACGCTTTCCGTAATTTTTATCCTGAAGATTATTTTGAGTATCTTTGCTAAAATATAGCATTCTTCATAGAGATTATTTGACAGTATACAGTTCCTCTATAAAAATAAAAAAAAGTCATGATACTCCAAAATTTCTCTTTCAGTGCCTAGTGATGCAGTCAGATAAAGTGCTACTCATGTTACAATTATGAAGGACATGTTTGCCCTCTTTTCTACGTTTTATGTTAGCTAATATTTTAATAAGATAAAAGTAAAAAACTACGAAACATATCCGCTTTAAACACTTGTCGAAAAGTTGTCAAATTGTAAAATAAAAGATCATGCAGTGCAGCATTAAGTAATCATTAGACTACTCAGAAACGTTTCCGAAAATCAGTTGCAGCAAAGAAAACTTTGCTTTTATATATGCTTCAATAAATCTCGAAAACGTATAGGTTTCTGAGGTTTCTAAACACAAAATACGGTTTTCGGAATCCTAAATTATTTAGAAGTTATTGTATGTCATCGTTCGTGGTTCTATTATATTTTAGGTTTTATTTCTAGGTATTTTTAGCTAATAAAGGTACTTTCACTTTCGGAACATTGTTTCGAAACGCGAAAGTACCTTTATGAAAAAAAAATTCTGCAACCAATATTGAAAAAGTAAAAAATGACCCTCAACTATCCTATGCAAAAAAAAAAAAAAAAAAAAAAAAAAAAAAAAAAATGTTTAAAAATATTTAAATTTAAACGAGAAATTGGAAGACAACGCCCATAGGTTTAACATTACCGAACGGGTGTTTTCAAGTGAGTGAAGAGCCCCTTTAAGAAGAATTTCACGATTAAAGGAATATGAAATTTCATTTGCGTCAAATTCATAATATAGTTTTCACGTCAAATTCATAACATACTTTTTTGTTTGAAATAACTTGCATAAATAATTATTAATTTTAAATTAATTAATCAAAAATAAAATTTCCATAGTAACTTTAAGTAGCAACTTCTTTACTGTTAAAATGTAATTGTTATTTTAAGATTAATTATGAATACAGAAAGAAGAAAGCAAGAAGACTTTTCTTCAGTGTTCTAACTAGACATGCAAGCGAATATCACCGTTCTCTAAACCAGCATAATGAGGCTTTATATTTAAATTGTTATGATCGGCTGTTACGTACTTTCCCTATACTATTTACTATAGGATGGTGTACATTTGACTCATTGTTGAGTTTTTCCATAATCAGGAGTTTTGAAAAATCAGGTAAAGCAATTTACTTCTTCAATGGTACTTCTGACTTTTTTCTCATGCATGAAATGGTTCGAAGTTGAACGTAATATTTGTTTTTTACATTTCAGAAATATTTTGAAAATTAAGGCAAAATAAGTCTTGTAATAAATTTATTTAATTTTCTGAAGTTTGGCGTGCAAAACTTATTTAAAAATTTATAGAATTCTCCATCATCATTAAGATTTAATCCTAAAATTTTTTTTTGAACGCTGTTTTTAAAAAAGTTCAAAACGGTCATATTTTACTTTAATTCAAGATAGCTAATTATGGAATACGCCATATTTACTTAACAACTGCATCTATAAACTAAGTTTTAAACATCGATTTTTATTTTGAATATACGTAAAAGTCAATACATTTACGATATTTGATATGCGCTTCGAAATATATTTTACTTCTCTAAGGCAAATAAAAAGAGATACTTAAAAATAACTTCTTCCTCGCAAGTTGATACGATTCCCCAAGTCGTTAACATTTCAAAGTAATAAAATTTCAATATTCAAAAGAATAAATTAAAATGAAGCTGAATCCAGACAACATTTAAAAACAAACATACGCATTCATTTTTAAATAAAAATTAAACTTTGTCGATATAATAAAAAAGGATTGTTAGTGCATACAACGTGGTTATTGTGACACTTATGTTTGTACGTACCGGGTGTCCCAAAAATAACTAATGGATTTTAAAATTCAATAACTTGCAAATGGTGACAGATATTGATAAAATTCTTGCAGAAGTGTTCTATATAATGTCACGAGATTTTTTTACTGTGATTCTTGATTTTAGTTTGAATTTCTAACAATAGATGGCGCTGTGAGAAATAGGTTCTCTGATTTTTCGTTCTTGGGGATCCATTCAAAATATTTTAATCTCCCTTTTCCGCATGGGAGAAGAGAGAGGCAGGAAAATTGAGCCTGGATTTAGCGCCTATTGCTTGCAGCGTCATCCATCGCTTCTATTTGTAACTAAAACTGGAAATTGCATCTTAAAAACTTCTAACATCTTACATAACTTTCCTACAATTTTTTTTTAAATATCTGTCACTGTTTGCAAGTTATTGAATTTTAAAATCAATCAATCAATTTTGGGACACGCGGTATATACATACGCATTATTCTATATTTGTAAGCATAACTGTACTATTTGTGTTATACTTGTGTACTGTTCAATTTGATGCATTTATTTTTTTAACCAAAGTAAACATTTACCAAAATTTACATGAAAACGGAGATTTTGTAGCTACGTGCATTGAATATAATTTGTGAAAAAAAAATATTATACTGGGTGGCCATAAAATAAAGTAAAGTGTTTTGAGCTAATGGGCAATTATGTTTTTCAGCACACAAAGTTGTTCTTGATTTCCTATTTTCAATAAGCAACGTTTTCTTAATCATGAGCAGTAAGATGACAAACTTGGTGATTTGATTGCTTTTCATGCGACAGTGAAACTGTGAACTATACAGAATTACCCCTAGTGCCCCAACTATAATATTTCTTACTTTGACATTTTCCAAATGTCTATTTTAGACTTACATGTATGTCCTGTAAAGATATAAAAATTGAAGGTAGTCATGCAGCATTCCCAAGACCAGCTCACGCAAGTGAAACGTGTCACTTATAGGTTATATTTTTAAACTCTCTAGCTTATATTCAAACAACAGCCTCGGGAATGTCTTATAATGCATACGAAGTTCATTAATTCGAAAATTCTGCGATCATGATGAAATTATTATACAGTTAACTATAGAAGTTAAATGTTTTTCTACTATATTCTTAATCAACACGCCAAACAACTTCTTTTTCTATCGCTCTTTAGCAGAAAATACATACAAAATATTCTTAATTTAGAAACTAATTTTATCTAAATTTCGAATTTTCACAATTCCACGAAATTTTTAATTACTTTTGGCCGATGACTGTTAGTCTAGATTAGCAAATAGACTTAAATTTATAAACATAAAGAAATATCTAACTTAAATCGGAATGCATAAATCTTGACTATAATAACTGAAATAAATGCACACCCAAACATTATCAAACCATATTTTATATTTTATTTACAGTCAATAAAACCATCTACTGAATCAAATAATTCTTAAACATACTAAATCATCTGAAACGTCTTTTTAATGCTTTTTAATGTATCCGTTCACAGACAACATAAATCATTTTATTAGAAAGTGAGATATAAAATTTACTATAATATATTTAAGTTTTTAAAAACTTGTGATTTTGTGAAAGGTGGATTTATCCATAAATCTCAGCTATGCAAATAGTTTCTTTTAACAAAAATTGATATTATCATTTTTAATTAGTTTGTAAAAATAATAGATAAATGTAAAATAAAATACTGTATATATTTTCTTAATATGTTCTTTTTACATTCAAAAACAAATGACAATTACTTCAAAAATGCGTGCATTGTCTAATTTATACGATCATTTTACTTTAAAAAATCCTTTTTGTTTTTAAATATGTATTTAATATTTGAGTTTAAACAAGCAAAATCTTTTTGTTCGAACATGATTATTAGATACGATTAGACAAAACATGGATTGTAAGATAATTAAGCGACAAAGAATTTTTATGTAAATTAAGTATTATAATTCTTATTTAATGGTATCAGAAAATAAGCAGCGTAATTTTAAAAATCAATTAAGATGGATAAGGATGAAAAACGATGATAGTACATTTTTGTGAGGTGTGAAGTGACAGTACCAACTTTTAGGTTGAGAATATTTTGCTACTTTTGAATCTAAGCAAAAAGTTAAGAGGACCTTTGAAAGAATGCAGTTGAAAATAGGTACAAAGGTAGAAAAACATGAAAAGTCCAAGCGAAAACTGAAATAATTCAGAATAACTAGGTTGTGGTTATTAACGTTTTGTCATTTGACACTTCAATAAAATTTATTGTTAGGAAAAGCTAGATATGATTTCTTTAATAAAATATTAAGTTTTTTTATTGCATGTTTTTTAGAATTTAAGAAAACTTTAAAGATGTTTCATCATAATGATTAGACGAAATTAGACAAAACACGAACTAAAAGGATTAAGCAGAAGAGAAATGTAAATTAATTGTTAAAATTTACAATTAATAGTATTAGAAAATAAGCAACACAATACGAAAAATAAATTTCGTTTAAAGGTTAGGAAAAAACAAAAAAATACATTTATTTAATAAAATATTTTGTTATTGAATGTTTCTGAGAATTTCAAAAACTTCAGCGATATCATCAACATACATTTCTTTTTTCCTTAATTGAGCTTATAACTGCATAAATAAGACGTATCTTTCCGCTGCATTCTAAATCGCCCTTTGCGACGGATATATCTTAATAACAGTGATAAAAGGAAATATGTAACAGTCCCATTTTATAACATTTCTTCGAAAAGAAATTGGATTCTTTTGTGCAATTGCAGTTAATATACTACGGCATATTCTTGCATTTGTGCTTCTGATCATACAATACCATTTCTATTCTCGAAATCGCATTCATATGGTTTTGTATGTTTTTTTTTCTTCCTTATTTCTTGAATAATTTACTAAAATGAATGTTCCATTTTGAAATATATAAGGTGATTTTGGAAACATAGAATTTTTTTTCGTATAATAAGGATAAGGTAATATATGATGCAATGTTGTAAGATATTCCCTATTTGAAAGGATTTACTTACATGCTGATTTTTTTTCTTTTGCTGTTGCGCAAAGCTATTTGTAGAAATTTACCTCTCAAATATAAATAATAAGATATAGTTTTGCTACGCAACATATTTGTTATACATATTTATTTGTGAAATAATTTTTGTCTGCAAATATTCAAATATTGTCTCGCGAATGTTTAAAAAGACAAAATTGAAATTATTTATCATAAATTTCTGGCAAGATTGAAGAAATCAAAATTCAAATACATGAACGAGAAAATAGGGCAAACGTGCAGGGACAAGTAATTAAAATAATGGTTTTTTAAATACTTTCGGACTTTACATTTATGTATAAGGGAATTATTTTCTGAGAAGGTGCACGTTCAATAATAAAGAAATAACTGTATACTTTTTTTTTTCAAAAAGAGGGAGAATAATACACTGAAAACAATGTTTGTATCTAGATTCAGTCTCAAACAAGCGAGCTCTTTAAAACAACCACTATGAGCGACAGCAAATGAGTTTTACTTCCATAATGTACACAGCAGTGTATGAAACAAACTTTAGAGGACCAGAAAATTTACTAAAATTTCAGACTAGTTTCTGTAGATTTAAGCTTACCATCGTCAGTGAAAAAAAAAAAAATTGACAATTGTTTTGCACTGATGCAAAAGTATACGGTGTGCTTAATACTCTCGAAAACTGTCTGCAACTGTAGAAAATTTTCTAGGTCTGCAAACGTTTTTTTATTATTATTTATTTATTTTATAAACAAATGTATAATCAGTGACAGGTCTCATCTCATTATTATTTTCGCTTACTTTATCCACTATTTAAATTCTAAATAACTACCTTTGATGAAGTACTCCTACTACATTAAAAAGAAAAGTGTTTTTATCTGTAATTAAGAAAAAAATAGTACTTTATATTTACTTCAAATTTTATGCTTAAAAAAATCGGAATGGATAAATTAACTGAACTTATTTAAAAGAAAACCCCAAAATTTCGTATTCACATATAAATATATTAAATCCCAAAATCTCACAATTTGTCGATGATATTTATTGACATATTCTAAATAAAAGAAAATATTTTTTTTTAAACGTCCACTAGCAGCCAAAATTATTGAAACCTTATAAAACAATCCTGTTTTGATGGTTACCTGAATAATACCTTAACATAACTTATCAGCAGGAAGATATTTTAATCAAAAATATAATTCAATAATTGTCTGAAGGAATTTTTTAAAGTGATAAAAGGTATTAAGAAGAAAATCGAAACATCTGGATAAATTTAGGTATAAAAAATGCTTAACCAAGTTCAGTTAATACTAAATTAGACTATTTTTAGAGTTAATACCTTGCAACACCTACGAATGGAGTGAAACAAGATATTTTGCTGTTACGAGAACAAGATTCAATCATTGATGAAATCAGCAACATGACATTGTTCTGAATCCTGTTCATAAGTAAACTTTATTGTCTTGAAGAAAATCCTGAACGAAAACCTCCAGTTTGGAACCAGGTGTACATTTGGACATGTATATTAATCATGCCAAATTCTTTCGACGCCTTTTGATTTTATCGAACTCAAGATCATGACACTAACTGGTTGTTTTACAGTTGACGTAATGCAATCAGAGATCCTTCTTCCGTTCTTATCATTTCGAGTTTTATAGTATTACTATCATTTGTACTATCATTGTATTACTATCACTATATTTTGTTTCATCATTCCGCATAACACGGTCATGTTATTTCACTACAATATTACTTTTACCTCAATTTAGTTATTTTAAATCTTTCATAGAGCAACAAAAATGTTTTTTAGCCACCGGTATGGTATGCTATTTCTTTCTCCCAGCTTATTTTGTGTCGTCTTCAAAAAATAACGTTGCCTTGAATAAGCCAGCCGTAAAACAAAAGCCAATGTTTCATTCTGCGGTTAAATACACTACAGCATTTTTTAAAACTTCTAAGCATCGCACATTTTCAATGTATATACCGTCGTATTGGGAAAAAAAGGGTACTTTTTAATGCAATTTGTTTGAAAACTGCATCTCCATTTATTTTTGAAATATTAATTTTTTTTGTAATTTTTAGCGACATTTGTTTCATTTTGGCAACACAAGTATACTCCATTTTTGTAGGAAGTAAAGACAAAATATAGCAATTATATCTTCTTGTTGCCATTTCCTCATAAAAACTGAAAAAATGCAAAGAAAATACTTGCTATTTTGAGAAAAATATAAATGAATGATTTATGATAAAACATGGTGCTATTAGAAACTATATTTAATTTTAAGTATCTATATTAATGCAAATGACGTCCTTTTGCATAAAATAAAAGCATGTGCTTTAACTCTTAAAATTGAAATATGTTTTGCACTACAGTAAAGTCCCGATAATCCGAGTTCCGCTTAACCAGAGTTATTTTCTTCTGATGGACTGATGGTTTCTATTATTATGAAACAGCGTTAGGTGAAGAAGAAAAGCAGTCATAAAAATGTAGAACTCTGATTTTCTGTTCAGAACGGGAAATAATTTTTTTTTCAAAAAAAAATTATTGCCATTTTCTCCCATACCTAAACGCCTACATTCACCTAAACGCTTCCTTCATAATGGCTGTTTCATAATAATAGAAACCACCAGTCCATCAGAAGAAAATGAAGTAATGGAAATGTCGGGGGCGACACTAAATTCTGAAAAAACAGAATTCCTGTTCTCTAGTTTTCTTTCTTTTCTTTTTCTTTTTCTTTTTTTTTTTTTTTTACCTTTATTTGAGTTATAAAAATTGCCTTATACCAAACTCATGCAATCTCCGCCGAACAGCTCTTCCAATCGACTTTATATTTTAAAACTACTTCATTTTATTTTTTTTTTTTTTTTTACACTCTGAGATGGTTGCTTTCTGCCAACTAAACACAATCTATGTATTCTTCTATCATTTGTAGCTGTTGTTCACTTTTCCGACCTACATCTTTTCGATTTTGCAATGACTGGATGTTCTTATATCTCATAAAAAATATTAAATTGACAATTTTAGTTAATTTTCCACATTTGTTTTTATGTATGACTGTATCTTTCTTCACTTGACAATGCTGTTTTAAATGCTGTTATGGATGGCCGGACAACTCGTCCACCGTTTCTATATTTTTATTTCGTTTTACAATCTCATCAAATGTATTGAAGCAAAAACTTTACCATCTAAAGCGTTACCAGCAAAACAGTAATATAAAGTACTGCTAAAAATCTCTTAACAGCTACAATACTTGACATTGTTAGATGAAATCCTTTTCATTGGCTTGATTGACATTTTAAACACTCGTGATCAGTGGCTTCATTCAAAAGAAAATAATTTATTTTACATCAATCTACTCAAGTTATGCTTACAGGTTTCTGATCATTAGGCTATAACTTTTGATAACGAATGATGACTTTTTACTGCTATTAGAATTTGTTTACTTCTCTCCAAGTCGTTAAAATTGCACAATCAATTCAATTTTTTCTTAAACATTTTTTTAGAATAACCTATAAGCTACAACCAGATTCAAAAATAGTTTGGTCAATTTGAGTGCTATAGTCATCTTTCACACACGACAACACGAGTAAACAGGCTGTAGAGAAAAGGAAAATTATATTTACGATTTTCTTTCTTTTGCACAGCAGGATTTAAACTTCAATAGGCTCATAAATATTCCAATGAAGTATACGAAAACAATATTTAGCTTTATTGTACATATAAATGAATGAATAAATATAGTGATCTAGAGAGATAGGGATATAGATTGATAGATGTTACAGCCAAAGTCCAAAGTTCGGCCAGCTCCCGAATTGGCCGACAAATTCCCACTTTAGCCGAGAGGTGTAACCAAAGATGTATTTACTTAACATAATGCATATTCTATTTTGGTATGCCATTTTCCAAACTGGCTGGAAATCCCTGGTCAAAACTCGGCGTGCTGATGTAAGGACAAAGCGAATTCATCATGATTACTGTATTCCTCCTATTTGTAAGTATTGTGTGTGAATATGCTATATGACTATTTTATCAATGTTTCCTGATTCCAAGAAAGATAAAAAACTTTTTTTCTGCTTTTACATGAAACACTAGATATATTTTTTAAACAGGTTTCAAATCAATAATAAAATCCCCCTCCCAGATAAAACTATCAATTACTGTTAATAATAATGCACTCAACACCCCTGATTAATAATAAAATATTTTATCTATACTCATATTATAAAGAGGTAAAAATTGTTTATTTGTAGGAGGTAAGCTCTGGAGCTACCGAACCGATTTCAAAAGCAATGGTATCAAAATGGTGGTGTTAGTCCAACTTAGAACATAGGCTATATTTTATGTCGGTGCCACTACCCCGAAGGGGGTGCGGGAGCAAAAAACGTTCTAAAAATGCGATTTTTGCGTTACTGAAGGGCCTAGAAACAAGAAATTCGGAATATTAGTTACTTATAAGATATAAATGATGTTTCAGAACAGTTCTTAAACAATTCGAAATTTAAAAGGGGTGAAAATGCGCGAAAAGTGTTCTAAAAAACGTTCTAAATGGTAGTTTCGACATAATCTCAGGAAATACCAAACCGATTTAAAAAATATTGGTGTCAAAATGACGGTGACAACGCTTGCTCCAAGATAGACTATATTTTATGTCGGTGCCACTAACCCAAAGGGGGTGCAGGAGCAAAAAAGTTCTAAAAATGCGATTTTTGCGTTACTGAAGGGCCTAGAAACATGAAATTTGGAATATTAGTTACTTATAAGATATAAATGAATTCTAAGGACAGCCCTTAAACAATTCGAAATTTAAAAGGGGTGAAAATGCACGAAAAGCGTTCTAAAAAACGTTCTAAATGGTAGTTTCTACATAATCTCAGGAAATACCAAACCGATTTAAAAAATAGTGGCGTCAAAATGATGGTGACAACGCTTGCTCCAAGTTAGGCTATATTTTATGTCGGTGCCACTACCACAAAGGGGGTGCAGGAGCAAAAAACGTTCTAAAAATGCGATTTATGTGTTACTGAAGGGCCTAGAAATATGAAATTTAAAATATTAGCTACTTATTAGATGTAAAGGATTTCTAAGAACAATTCTTAAACAATTCGAAATTTAAAAGGGGTGAAAATGCACGAAAAGCGTTCTAAAAAACGTTCTAAATGGTGGTTTCTACTCAATCTCAGGAAATACCAAACCGATTTAAAAAATAATAGTGTCAAAATGACGGTGACAACCCTTGCTCTAACGTAGGCTATGTTTTATGCCGGTGCCACCTCCCGAAAGGGGGTGCAGGAGCAAAAAACTTTCTAAAAATGCGATTTTTGCGTTACTGAAGGGCCTAGAAATATGAAATTTGAACTTACTAGCAACTTATTAGATATAAAGGATTTCTAAGAACAATTCTTAAACAATTCGAAATTTAAAAGGGGGGTAAATGCGCGAAAAGCGTACTAATAAACATTCTACATGGTGGTTTCCACACAATCTCAGGAAATACCTAACCGATTTAAAAAATAAAGGCGTCAAAATGATGGTGACAACCCTTGCTCCAACATAGGCTATGTTTTATGTCGGTGCCACTACCCCAAATGGGGTGCAGGAGAAAAACGTTCTAAATTGTGGTTTTTGCGTTACGGAAGGGCCTAGAGTAGTGAAATTTGGAATGGTAGTTAGTTATAAGATATCAATGATCTCTAAGGACATTTCCTAAAAAATCGAAATTTAAAAGGGGGGTCAAAATGTGCAAAAAGCGTTGTAAAAAACGTTCTAAATTTCGATTTCTGTGCCATCTCAGGAAGTACTGAACCGATTTCAAATATAATGGTGTAAAAATGATAGTGAGAGATCTTGCTCCAAGATAGGCTATATTTTATATTTGTTTCCACTACCCCAGAGGAGATGCAGGTGCAAAATGCGCGAAAAGCGTTCTAAAAACGTTCTAAATGCCGATTTGTCAGCAATATTTCAGGAAGAATCAAACTGATTTCGAAAGTAATCATAGGAAATTGATGCTGATAGCCTCTGCTCTAACATAGACGCTATTTTATGCCGGTATCACTATCACCTATACGTTGCAGGAACATAAAAGCGTTCTAAATTTCGATTTTTGTGATAGGTAGGGGCTAGCAACTTAAAATTAGGCAAGATACATATTTATTAGATATAAATGATCTTTAAGAATAGTTTCGAAAAAATTAGAAATTTAAAAAAGGTTGAAAATGCGAAAAGTTCTAAAAATGTTCTAAATTGCGATTTCTACTCAATCTCAGTAAATACCAAAGCTATTTCAAAACTAATGGTTGCAAATCAATGGTGACAGTCCCTGCTATAACATAGGCTATATTTTATGTTGCTGTCGCTACCACCTGAGGGTTGCAAAAGCAAAACATGTTCTAATGTGCGTTTTTTGCACAACTGAGGGGTCTAACACTTTCAAGTATGGCATGGTATTTACTTACAAGATGCAACTGCTTCTCAGAACAGTTGAAAGAAAATTCCAAATTTAAAAAGATGAAATGAGCAAAAAGCGTTATAAATTACAATTTTTATTCAATCTTATCAAATACCAAACCAATTAAAAAAATAATGATGACAAATTGTTGGTGACAGAACCTGCTCAAACATAAGCTATATTTTATGTCTGTGCCACTACCACCAGGGAGTTGCAGGAGCTAAAAACTTTCTAAATTGCGATTTCTGTGATACTGAAAATGCTAGAAACTTTAAATATGGCACGGTAGTTACTTATAAAATATAAATGCCCTCGAAGGACTGTCGGAAATAAATTCGAATTAAAAAAGGATGAAGCGAAGGGGAGGTGTGAAAAGCATTCTATAAAAGTCCTAAATTACGATTTCTATGCAATTTCAGGGAATATAAACCGATTATAAAAGTAATAGTTGTGAATCAATGCTAACAGTCTCTGGTCCTAGACAGGCTGTATTTTATGCCGATGATTCTACCACCTGGGGTTCACAGGAACAACAAACGTTCTAAAAAAGTTCTTCAAAAGCTTTCTAAATTACGTTTCTGTGGAATATTAGGAAATAACAAACCGATTTCAAAATTAATGTTGGCAAATTAATGGTGATAGTTCCTGTTGCAACATAGCCCTTTATGTTGAGAGAGGTGGTAGGGCTTGGAATTTGACATGATAGTTAATTTTAAGATGTAAGAAGATGGCTTCTAAAAAATTCAAAACTTCAAATGAATACTGAAATGAGCGTATTATTTGAGCATAAAAGTTTCAAAATATTTTCTAAATTACCATTTATTTAGTTTTATTTCGTTTTATTAATTTAAGTCTCATTTCGGCCTAATGCAGTGTAATAATGATGTTTAATCATACTGTGTTTTAAATAGTAATTTTTGAATTATTCCTGAAAGTAATAAGTACCTTTTAATAAAATAAAATATTACCTTTTAATAAAATAAAAATTTAGTTAGTACCTTTTAATAAAAATTAGACATATAAATATCTCTTGGCATATTTCAAATATTACGCGAGCAAAGGCGCGGGGTTTGCTAGTATATTTATAAACTAGTCTTTTCGAATCGGGACTAATATCGATATTCAACAACAGACATTTTCTTATTTAAAACAAAAGACGAGTTTTTTTTTTCCTATAAAATTACTTGGCAACGTTGAAACTTGGATTTTATAGGTGGTGTAGTTTCTCAAGTTGATTGAATTAAAGCATTTTATTTATAACAGAAAATAAAAATCTCACCTTTATTAACTGTATTACCTGGTGTCGTTATTGAAAGATATACGAACTAAGGTTTTTGGTGTAAATTATTACTTTAAAAAGGCAAAAATCGATAAATGTTCATTTTGTTTATCTTGTTTAGTAACAACCAAACAAATATAGAATAGTCATACAGAATATTCATATAGAATAATAAATAAACACGACAAATACAACACTTACGATGAAACCTATGTGTGCATGCATAACTACATCGAATTTTAGGTAGGTATTTTCAACTGTTTCAGGAAAAGGACGGCCAATATAGCATGTATACTGTTTATTTCAGGTAAATTGGACTCTGTCCTCACGGCTCGATCAATGCGTAAAACGGCCAAAATTAAGTAACTAAGCAGCTATGTGAAATCCTCAAAGGAGCTTGATATAAATAAATCATTTTATATAGCAACTTTACCATCTAAAGCGTTACCATAGATGGCCTTAGATATATACCATAGATAGTTATATATAGAATTTTACCAATTTGTTCATATATTTGTGATTTTATCTTTATTATATATATGTATATATATAGGGGAGAGTAGCCATATTTGGACCGCCGCTTTAATTAGACCGTTGCCATTCTGCCGTTAATTACAGGAAGAGACTCCATCTACGGCTGACATCCTACTCATCAGAATGAGGTCACTTATGATTAGAAGAAGCAGTCGCCTACCACGTGCTGTTTTCAGACAATTTTTAAAAACCTAAAGTTAACTGTTTTGATCTAATTTTTTCCTACTAAACGTAAGTGAAAATTTTAAAACTAAGGTAAGATGTTATGTTTTCATATTCATATATGAATTCATCTGTTTATTGCGCATATTTTTCACGCGGATTTGTTTCATTTCGCTTTTATTCTTAGTCTTGAAATTAACTTTTTTCAAAAATGGCGCAGTTGCCATACTTGGGCCAATTTAAGTTGCTTAAATTGGAGCAGATATGCGATCATAAATTTGAAAATTAAGTAATGAATTTCGAGGACGGTACGCATTGTACACTATTTTTTGTTATATTTTATAATGGATTACTATCTCCATGCAAGTTTTATTTTTTTGTATATCTGGATTAATTTTTGTGTACTGTTTAGGCCTATATAAACATAAAAATATTTTTACATGTCTATGCTATAAATTTTCTTTGCAATGTCTTTTATCTTGTATGTAATTGTATTTATTTTCTTTGAATTCTTTATTCCTACGGCATATTTGATTTATAGAGTTGAATTCAAACATTTTCCTCCTGCAGGAAATTTGTGATGGAAAACTTTTTACAGTTCTGGAGGGTGGAATTATACTTTTTTGCCATTAAAACGCATAAAATCTCAAACCTTGACGAAAATGTTGAAAAAGACGTAGACAAACTGTCTGGAAGAAAAACACCCGTGACAGAAAAAGATGTTAAAGATATGGGAAACAAAAAGCAGAGAGTAAGTTGTGAAGAAATTGACCTGCAACAAGGCTGCAGCTACAAATCCTACCCAAAAACAAAAACAAAAAAAAAATCCTTAGAAATATTATTTCCCTTGCTAAATTCAGTTAAATCAAAGTACAGAGGGAGACAACAAACTGTTGTGTTAACATCATCGTCATATAAACAAAACCTTGGGGGGAAAAAGACAAAAAGAAAGCTTTCACAGCACAAAAGCAATTGGAACATCGAGTTTTAAAAAATAGGCATAAAGTGCAATTAGCAAGAAAATGATGGAAGAGAAGAACTACAAACATAATGTAAAGAAAACTTCTGTTGCAAAAAAAAAAAAAAAAAAAAAAAAAAAAAAAAAAAAAAAAAAAAAAGTCTGATAATTCAGAATCTAAAAAGAAAAATCTAAACAGTGATGATTGGTTTTGCCTAATTTGTAAGAAAAATAAAATAGCAGAAATGATTCAGTAATCAGATAGCCAAATACGGTTCTATGTTGTGTGCGCCGGAAAAGAAAAACAATAAACAAAATTCATGTATAAGCTTTGCATTACTCCTTCCATGATATTCAAGTAACTGACAATTAGTTCGATAATTTCTATTCTTAATTACTGATAACTTTGATTTATATTTTGAATACATTTTGATTTAAAACAATTACTCTTATTTTCAGATAATTGATTTTATTATATTTCATTGCTGTTATTTTGTTTGATTGTTTCATTAATCGCAAACTTTGTTTTTAATAAAATTAGTTATATTCCCTAGTCATTAAAACAACCTGATATTATTTGGTCCAATTTAGGAGACTGGGGGTCCAACTTAGGCGACCAGTTGCTGAATTTGGACCACTTTTGACAAATTTTTCAAATTAAAATAAAATTTAAGATTTTTAAAAAGAAATGGATCTAAATATTTATTTAGTTAATAGATGAATAGATTGACCCTGTATAATGATCTTTTGCAGATATTCCAAAAATTAAGTGAGTTACACCTGGAAATAAGTGAAGTGGTCCAAATTAGGCTACTCTCCCCTATATACTATATACATATTTTTGTTGGCCTTAATAACAATTACAAATAAACATTTATCTACTCCTATTGAAACTCAATCATATATTTTGTGTTTCAAACCTACGCTTGACACACTTACTATCAATTAAAATTTTAAATGCAAACTAAGATTATTTCTCTATACATAATATCAAAAGCACTAGAATCAGAGACATCAAATGTAAATATTTATTTAAAAAAATAAACACATTTAAGATATTTAAATTCTATTAAAGATTCTCTTTTTACGGCGAGGTTTTCTTAGGGCGACATATTCAATAAATTAAGCTATTGGTTAAAATTTTGTTTGCAAATTAAAAGTACATAATAAATATTTTGTTACTTGAATGATGTAAACAAAGGATAATATACTTTTATCATTTAAATTTGAATCATTTTGTCTTTCAATTATAAGCAAATCTATTCGAAGATGGTAGTAAATAAATAAATAAATAAATAAGAAAACGAGCATGGCCTGCATAAATTAGATTTTTTTAAGAAATATATTCAAGAAAAATTTCCAGATATATTTATTTACGTTAAAGTAGGAATATAACAATGAAAGGTAGCATAATATAAAGTAAAACTTGAATTATTTCAATAAGATTGTCGTGTTTAATTATTAAGACAGAAGGATAAAAAATTCAATGCATCCATCAAATATTGAGCTCTTCAAAAGAGGGATTTTAGTGACAGTATTTTCTGCTTAAATTTATGTACTCTATCAGATTTTAATTATCAGTATAGAAATTCATCACCAATTAAAATAGGGGTATTAAACTTAATCAAATACTAAAAAATACGTTCTCAATTAAAAAAGATTTTTTTAATTATAACTTTGATAATTGAAAATTAATTAATTAATTTTGCATAATTCGTTAGATTTTTATCTTAAAAAAGAATAACAAATGTCATAAAGAAAAACATAGATATATCTGACAAAGGAAATTTGCTTTCGCAATTCATTCTCTGAGGTAGGTACCAATAACAACCCAAAAAGATAAGCTTAAAAGAAATTATTTACTTATAAAATACACACAAAAAAATTAAAACTATAAAACATGGCATGATAAGAATGATCTGTCGAGAAAGGAAAGACCTTAGTTACTAATTCATATTTGGAAATCTAAAAACGAGCTCGTATACAACAGCTCCCAGCAATTCCCTAAGCAAGTTTAATGAATATATGATCCTTCAGTGTCTGTTAATTACCAGTAAATAGTATATACATGAAGATCTTAGAAAAGGGATGACATTGTGCACTGTCCTATTCAATTTTATAGTACTAGTCACGTATTAAAGAATTTAGTTCTGAAACTGCTTTGGCCAGAGAACATGGCGAATATCATCTTTTACGAATAAGTTGTCAACTGTTTGTCCACAATTAGCTACAAGTAGTTGTAACTATTACTCATAAAACTGAAGTTTATCCGGCAGTTAATCTTCGGTCTGTAAATACGAAAATAAAGTTCAAATCCTTATTTTGTGTGGTCACATTGTCCCCACGGAATGAGCGGATGGATGTACAAATGTCGAATTTCACCCCTACGCCACATTTCTTGGATCAAGTAAGAGTGCGCTTACGGCAATAGATTCAGTATGAAAACTGGGAATAAACGACTCTAAAAAACTGTTAAAAATTTGCCACTCATTTGACCATTTTCATAAAAAAACTGCTTCATAACTGCAGTTTAACTCTATTCTGACCATATTATTGCCTGTATTATTGTTAGACTAGGCTTAAATTACGGTTATATAAAAGTTTTCCATAAAAACGGTAGATTGACTTTGCAGTTTGTTGCAAATGTTTAATAGTGCACGCATATGACAGAGAGCGTACGACTATAGACTACTAATATTCCAGCGTTCTATTCAACATAACGGTGACCGACTACTTTGCTGATCAGCATAGTATTGAATACTAGACCAGTTTAAGACTTTCAAGTAGTTATTGTGATCGCATAACACTTACAGGAATGAATGCATTAATCCATAAGTGACGATTTCCATGTCTCTCAAAATAATTTCAATTTTGAATGACATCTTGAGGTCTTGTACAATTCAAGTTATCGACTATTTTCTAGAAATAGGATATGTATGACTAACTCTCAGAAAGTATCCAGACTGAAAATCAAAGCAAAGATGCTTGTGATATTTTTGAAGGAGTTATAACACAGCGCCAATCCATTCATAGGAAGAGTAGCTATGTTTATTTTTAGGTAAAGCGTAATTTTTCCATCTTCTATTATGAATATTCATGTTTACAAAATGAAATTTTGCTGAGCAATTCATAAAGTTGTTCAACTACCCTTAACCTCTAATAGCCAGACAGTTCTCGAGATAAGAGGCATGATGTTTTTATCCTTCTAGATCAACTTTCCGTATCGCCAACAATCTATTTCCTTTCTCCCTTATTTTTATCTTGCAACTGGATTTCTCATAGCATAAAAGACTTTTGTATTAAATTTTATTTCGTTATAAACAGTAATAATTCTATTAGTCACAGAAAATGTAACCCAATATTGCCACTAGAGAGTATTTTTGATTTAAAACTTATTTTTCAAGCTAAAGCAGGGTTCGTAGGCATCCTTGAATTTCCGGACTAAGAAATTCTTCGGTACCAGTATTTTCTTATAGAAAACATATCCTTAAATTAGGCGAAATTTCAAGCGTTTAAACTAGAATTATTTTTCTATTAAAAATAAATAAATAAATAAATAAAATACTAATATTTGGCCTTGAAAATAACGGTACTCCTACGAACTCTGTAAAGAAGAATAAGTTTTAAGATTTAAAAAAAATTAAAGCACTTTAATTAAACAAAAAAAATTAAATTTACGCTTAGCAATAAATCAAAGTTCCTTATTTCACATTTATCTACTTACCACCAACAGCATTTTGAGTATTTAATTAAAAAATGATTAATAATATATTTGTTAAAAGAAAATAATCAAAATAAAAGTAGGCATACAGGTTACATTTATTGCAGATATTTCCATTTTGCGATTTTTTTATAATCTTTGAAACAAACAAACGAACAAAAAATATTTAAACAATCTTTTAATGTTGTATAGCAGAGTTTTCATTATGGCAAAAAGGATTTCTGAATCATAAAATAATCTATCTCCAAGAATCTTTTGTGTTCTTTTAGAAACCTTCAAAGAACATTTTAAAGTAATTTTAAAGAATGAAAGCAAGTAATAATGAATTTAACGATAATTGTGATTAAAATGTAGAGCGTTCGATTTCAAAATTTTTATTTTATTATTACTTTTTTTTAATACTAATACAATTAAGAGGACAGTTTACCGCAAAATGTATCACACAATATATCTTTAAAAATATATATTAAATGAAAGCATGTTTAATTGTAAATATTTTGACAGTTTATTTTTATCCATACGGCAATTATATCGCGAAATATACTATATTTTGTTAATACACCCAGCGCAATTACCCACACAAATTAAAACTTTAAATGACTTTTTCTCCATGTTTATATTTTCTATGCTTTCCTGTTTTAAAAATGCTAAAGCTTTTTTTGCATTTGAGGTAGTGATTTTTTAAACTTTTTTTACATGTTCTTTTACATGTTCATTATTTGATAAATCTACGCATGAAATTAACATTCAGGTTTTTTGTTATTTTTTAAAAAATAAAAGTATATGAAGATATGTTAAATTTCATCGTTTTACACTATATATATCAGTAAAAAAATTATATTAAATATAATATTATGTGTATCTAAAAATCCCTGCACAGTCTTGTGTAATACACATTTGAAAATCTAAAAAAAAAAAAAAAAAAAGGGCACAAATGTCAATGTTTAAAAAAGGAGTAGAGATTTTTAAAAATTCAAATTTTTGTTAACGTTCCAAAAATTTTAATTAAATATGCAGTTTAATTTTTTAATGTACTTTTAGTTGAACATTGAAATGTAGTCAGTTCACCATTTGAACCATATTTTTAAGAATAAACAAAATTGTTGAAAAGGAAAACTGTCCCCTTAATAAATGAGATCGATTGCACAAAAATAATAAATTTTTGGATTTTTCTAATTAAAACAATTGCAATTCAAGGGGAAAAAACACAAAAAGAAACATTAAACATGTAACATTTCTTTATAACAGAGAAAATTAAATTACACATTTAAAAAATAATTCAGGAGACATTCTTAATAAAGTCTTAATAAAGTGTTAATAAACAAGATTTATACGTTATAAAATATACAAAATCAAATAAAATTAAAAATACATTTAAAAATTCATATTAATGTTTGACATGAAAATTTCAAAGATTTAAAAAAAAATCATTTAACAAATAAGCAGTTACATTTCAATTACAATTAAAGAAATTCTCAACATTGTAAATAATTATTACTTTTTCTTTCTTTCTTGTAGCTAAACGTTGAAATGTCGCATTTATTTTTACCTTAAATGTTAGTTTTAATACATAAATAATATTTACACTTATATATATATGTATAAATAAACTTAAAATATTTACTAATTGATTATGTAAGGTAAAATTAAATAATAAGCAGAAATGTATAATTAAAAATGCAAAATGTTTACCCCTCCCCCTTCCTAATAAAACCTATTTCGTTTTCCCCTTTAGTTGCTAAGGAAAATATTAAAGAGATCGCAAAAATAGAAAAAGAATGTCAGCTGAAATAACGACACCATAATTTATAATTCAAAAATGTGTAATCGAAGACTTTGCCCCTTTTTCTTTTTTCCTTTTTCTCACCTACCACTGCCAAATTATTTTTATTTATATCAAATAAATGTTCGTTTAGTTATGTGTAATTTTTATTAATATTGATAAAAGTAAGATTACAGAATTAAAAAAAGAAGCATAAAAAAATAAAAGAAATATATAGCACTTTTAATGAAATTATCCAGTGTTGAATAAAATTTTATTTATTGATTTTCCTTAAATAAATAAATAAAAATTAGGTAGAAATAAAAGTAATCAAATTTAAATTCACGAATATAAGCAAGTAATTTTGCTGCTCTTAAAACTGGAAATATTAGTAAGTAGTTTTGTAAATATTTACGCACTTCAGTTTATATTTCATAAAATGCACGCAAAAAATAAAATCGAAAATGAAACGCATTGGGCTAATATATTTTTATTAACCTAATTTCTATAATAGAAAGTACTCATATGATTCTACCTTTTCATTAATCTTCTACTATTTGAAGATTTTTTAAAAGAAAAATAAATGTATTTTCTGTAAATTAAAATTATCGTATAACTTTGATTAATCTTCCTTCAATGAAAGATTTTTTTTTCTTATAGGAGTATAAAAAATGAAATGAGTTTAAAGAAAGTAAATAATAGTAATAAAAGAAAGTGAAAAGTAAAGATAAATAATAGTAAGGGAGTAAATAATAATAACAAAAATAAAGAAAAAGGACATGTTAAAATGAATAAAAAATAATATAAATGTAAAATTAAATATATATATATATATGCTCTCGTTAAAATTCACTAAAATGTAGAAATATATATATATATATTAAATGCAATACCACATTTGGCGAAGTTGATTAAAATTTGGCTTTATTGTGCTAACCTTGCCATTAGTACTTTTAAAAAAGTACTCATTGTTCAAGTTGATACTGATTTCTCCATAGGAAATTAAACTATAATTGTGTAACCTTTAAGTTTTAGTAGTCTTTTCGAGATGCCTTTCGAAAACTGAAGGCGCTTGGCGGCAGCACCCCCACCTCCCATTTGGGGAAATTTTGAAAAATGCCGAAACATACGTTTACTAATTTTAGTTATACTATAAGCATGTCAGATTTCAAGATTTTATTTCCGTTGGTTTATGACATATGGTAATTTCTTTAAATTTTAAAGCTCCTCCATGTCTCCTATCACGGATCCAATTTTTAAAAAATCAATTTTTAATTCCTTTATTGTCTTCAGGAATACATATACAGTGGCGGTCAAAAGTTTCCGGTCAGCATAAAATTTTTGGTTAATTTGTAAGTATACCAATATGAATAGGAATCTCAAAGTGATTCTTATGCACTTTATTGACATAATAGTTAGGAAAATATTTACGGAATAAAAAATAAATATCAATAAATTTAATTGACAAAATTAATTTCAAAAGAAAACGCATGTTTTCAAAAGTTTCCGGCCATCTTGGCAAGTTTGGAAAAAAATGGTGTTATAACAGAAAATGACAGTGATCAACAACATTTACACTCAGTATTTTGTCTTCGTACATTTAAGAATAAGTACTGTGGCCCAGCGACGTGGCATCGATTCAAAGGACAGTTGAAAATCGTCTATGGTAAGTTTTTTCCACGGTTTTTGCAAATTTTGGGAAAATTCTGCTGAATTGGAATATTTATAATTCCGCACACGTTTTCAAGTTCGTTCCAAAGATTTTCTATTGTTTTCTGATCGGGTGATTGGGCTGTGCATTTCAAAAGCGGAATTTTTTTCATGCTAAAGCCACTGCTTGACGAGCTTGCATGCATGATTTGGGTCGTTAATAGGCTGAGGCGAATAGTTGCGACCATAATTTTTCCTCCAATAGAGCAGCAAATGATCTTGTAAGATATCTTTATACATTACACAATTCATCTTGCAGCGAATTTCAACTAACGGACCGACACATGTCGCAGAAAATGCTCCCCACAGCGTAACGTGTCCTCCGCCATGCTTCATTGTAGGAATAACATAGCCCGAATCTTATCTTTTGTTTTTGGGTTGTCGGACGTAGTGTCTGCCATCATTGCCAAAAAGGTTGAACTTCGATTCACCGGAAAATAGTACTTTTTTCCAGTTTACGTTTGGACAGTCTTTGTGTTCCTTGGTAAACGCCAGTTGGGCCCTCTGATTTTTTTTAAACTTTTTTTAAAGATTTTTAACACCTACTGTTCCATAAAGTCCTACGTCACGTAAGGGTCTGGACACGGTAGAGCGACTTATTTCAACAATATTTTAACGCCGTAAATCGAGGATAATTGCAGAGGCATTTTTATGCGGGTCATCAACTGCTTTTCTCCTGATAAATCTGCCCACACAAATAGTCGTTTTCCGGGGTCTCCCGGACCGTGGCAAGTCCTGAAGGCCATGGCCATTTTTATATATTTTTTAAAATATCGTTCACAGTAAATTTTTCGATCGATAACTTTGCCGCAATCTCACAAGAGGATTGACCCTTTAGCGACAAACAAACCACTGGTTACGAACAATAATTGTTGAACTTTTAATTTTTGAATTTCAAATACGTTATTCACGTTGATTAATTAACAAAAACGGTCAAAAAGCACTTTACCGATAGCAAAAATTAACGAATGACGATTGGCCGGAAACTTTTGCACACGTGGATTTTGAATTCCTCCCCTTTCATCAAGTATCTTCAGTATCCAATCAAAATGATCACGTGGTCAGAAGTCATTTGCTTAGCCCTAACTTTCGGACCAATTGTGCTTCTACAACGCTGAAACGTTCTGGCAAACAAATCAAAGAAACTAACTGGCCGGAAACTTTTGACCGCCACTGTATATTCAAAATTTCAAAGCTCTGTGTCAATAGGAAGTGGGTGCAAAATGAGTAAAAAGATTTGACAGCCACATACAAACATAATTGTAGGTTTAAAGAAAGCATGTAAAAAAGAATGCTATGCTTGCCCTACATGTGTTTTAACTTATGCTACAAAATACGATTGTTATTACAATACTGAATACAGTAAAAAATAATGTATGATTTTATAAATAGCAGTATAAAGAAATAATAACAGGACTCAAGTTTTTGTATAAAATTTCATAATTATCTTAATTAGATGAAAAACATAACTAGTAATGAGCGAGATATTAATGCGGACCAATAACGTCATTTTCTTTCTTTCGTATACTTAAAATCAGGTCCTAACAATTTCGATGTGTATAAGCACTTTTATTTTCATGAAATACACTATATGGCCATTAATGGCAGGTCACTTTCAATTTTAGACATTTTGTCGAATATTTACAAATATAGTTGTCAGATTTTTCTGGGATTTCAGGATTAAAAAGAACAGGTTTGACCTCATATTTATCAACGTCGATTTGATAAGGGGGACAGTTAAGGGTCAACAAAAAAAATCAAAGAAAAAAATAATACTTCGGTTCACTCTGTATATTAAAATGCACGAAATGAGCTATCGCTGCAGAATACAAATTTCTGGATACCGTACAACATGTTTACTGATTTTTGGAAGAATAGCACATATATTCATGAAGGTAGATATATTTTTTTTTAAGTTCAAAAAATTGATGCATGTTTTCGCTTATATCATGCACGATTGTCAACCCAAATATAACGCCAGTTTCAGAAAAATCGGCAAAATGTAGTGGAAACGTTATACTGCAATTGGAATATAAATATTTTAAATATTTTATTAAATATGAGCAGTTGTATGAAATAATTTTTATCCGCACATGCGCGAATGATAATAATTGTTTTTTTTTTTTTTTTTTTTTTTTTTTTTACATAATGTAATAGTCAACACTACGGAGCAACTCATAAAAAAAAATCCAGTCAAATATCGGGAAAATTCAGAAAGATATCGTCGATAGAGTGAGCTTATTTTTAGTTGCTCTCTAAAAGTAGCTGAAGGATAGGGGATTTTCCACAAATTATCAATTTTAATTCAATTATTTTATTTTAATTTTTGATGATTTTTAATTTTAATTTTAATTTTTAATTTTTAATTTTTAATTTTTAATTTTAATTTTTAATTTTAATTTAATTCATTATATAAAAAAGTATCAAATCAAAACGTTTGTTCCAAATCTACTCATTGATATTCATTAAATACTAACTTTTTTCTGAAAGTCAGTTAATAAATAATGACAATCTTTCGTATACTTAAAATCAGTTTCTAACAACTTCGATGTGTACAAGTACTTTTACTTTCGATCTTTTTACTTTCATGAAATTTGTGTTGGTCACAATGCCTAGTATGATTACTGTAGTTTATTTATTTATTTATTTTGTAAATATCAAGTACACAGTAAAGAAAATTTGCTGGAAATTTATAATATAAAGATATTCTACTTCAAATACGATTAAGGTTGTATTCAAAAAAATATTTTTCCACCCTCAATAGCTCGAAATTTTCTGAATCATTTTCAGACTCATTTTTAAAAGTAAAAACATGAAAATGTCTTAGGTGATTTTTGAAGAGATGTGTACGAGGCCGTGTGATTTCAATTTTTGCTCAATTAATTAGAATTTGAGTTTAAAACGATTACTTTCTCAGTAAGACCATTTTTTTTCCATTCCCAGATCTCCCGCTTCGGAAAATTCGGTTAAAAACGCCACCTTTGACAGCATTTTTTACAATATTTTTTGCATTTATCAAAAAATTGTGAAGCACGGCACATTAGGTAGTTTCTAAATATCCCCAGTTTGATGCGAATGAGAGCAAAAACGAATTTAAAAATAAATCAGAAAATAAGCAGTTTGGATTGGAATACACCCTTAACCCTTTAGTGCGCAGCTTTGCATATATGCAAATAACAATGTTTGAATTTAATAGATATTTTTTATTCGTATATACCTAATTCACACCAGGAAATTAAAATAGCAATATTTGCTTTAAATAATAACAGATTTTCCGTATTTAAATAAAGCAGAAGTAAAGATTGCCGTATTATATGAAAAATGTATCTCTGATTTTTTTTCATTATTTTTCCTCTGTAATAAACCTTTCAGAGAATCATATATAATTTTTTCGAAACAAAGTAAAAAATCGCGCATTTAAGGATTAATCTTCTCAACCGTTTTAACATATTAAATTAATCACAATATCAAATGATTCATTTTAAACTATCAATTCAAATCCTAACTGTATGTTCTATATCTTATAAAATTTTATAAAAATAATTTTTCCAATTTACATTTAGAAACAGATAAAACAAACTCATTTATTTTACTTAAACAATATATAAAATTAACGAAAATAGTTTAGGAAAAATTCGTAAGTTGTTCATTTGGGAGCAAAATTTGTTAAAATAAAAGAAATATCGTAATAATAGCATATTTATTTCGGCAATATAAACATATTTTTACTGACGTAGCTGGGTGAGGTTTTTTACCGTGTTTGTGTACGTATTTCTATTATTTTAACAAATTTTGCCCATAAAATAAACAATTTACAGATTTTTTTCCTTTAAAAAAAGATTTTTTTTTTGTGTGTATGTGTGTGTGTGTTTTTTTTTTACTGGCGTCATGGCTGGCAATTTTAGTTCGGTAAAATCAACAGATTATTTTTTTTTCTACAATATATGCCACAATAATAGGCTTACATTTTAAAGCCATTTACTTGCTTCATAATATGTATGAATCGTAATATGTGCCAGAGCTTATAAGTAAAATTGTAAATGAAAGTTTTACATAACTATCAGTTTAACAAATTTAATAACAACATATATTATATATATATATATATATATAAACTTAATGTTTTTCTAATAATTAGGCAAGTCAACAGTTTATGTATATATTTATGCAAAATATGGAAAAATCCACGTTAAAAGACAATCATCCTTTTTCTAACCATGCTGTGTGAATATTTATCTTAATTTGAAGGCGATAGAAAATTACATCACATCACGCATGAATGTTCATTTTAAAAACATTATTCTACTCAATTTTTCAATTATAACATATCAGTTACAATCAGAATTGTTAACCGAAGTATCAGACGAATAGTATGAATAAAAAAATACGCAATATATTATGTATATATATATATATATATATATATATATATATATATATATGTTAAAACAATACATAAAATAAATTTATATTTTTATATCAATATATAATCAATATATATTTTTAACGATAGTTTTCACCGAATACAAAATCCTTTAATTTTGAAGTTACTGTCAGTTATTTTATTTACATAGTTATCAAAAAATAAGAAACTAATTGGAATTTCTTAATGTTGTTTACGGAGTGACATCTTATCAAATATCATTGAAGATTGTTAAAAGACAGGTCTGGAAAACGTGGACTCTCATAAGAAGGAATTGAAGTTCATATTGGAAATATTAGGCATAAAAAAAAAATAATAATAACATATCTATTTCAGAAATGCATTACTAAAAGAGGATATATTATGAAGAAAATGGATATTTTCTCAAAATTTGATTTTCAGTTTTACCATGCATTAGACATTACAGATATATTACATGAAGAAATTGAAATTAAAATTTAAGTATATTTATTTAAGCATGTAGTATATATAAAGATATAACCAATCAAGTATTACATGAAATACTTACATATTTCATTAATTATTCCAGTGGATAAATTATTTCATGCAAAAAATATTTTATGAACTGTGAAAACGTTTATGAAACTATTTTTATTCAATGCAGTTGAAGAAATATAGTTATTTAATCTATATATCAATATAAAAATGAAACCTTACACGCATATTTTCATAATATATTTCTTTAAATGTTAAATAAAATGTTCTTTTGATTCTCAAAAGTCAAAAGTAAAAGTTTAGATGGAAAAAAAATGTAAAAAGAAATGCAATACATGTATAGGCAGATTAAAAAAAAAAAAAAAAAAAATTACAAATTATGTAAGTATAAAAACGAGAATAATAAATCAGAGGTTAACACATAGAATTCATGAATATGTATTAAATATGACGTTGATAGGAAACGCGTTACTAATTTGTTCGCAGAAAGGAGAATGAAAACTAGATTGATTAAAAACACGGAAGTTTGTACTCAAAAATTGTTTTTAGAAGAAAAATGGTAAGAAGAGAACCTTGGTAAATTGCAGCAAAAAAATTCTTTTTGTACAATTTCTAATACAATGCTTTAAAAAACAACAACAACAACAACAAACAAACAAACAAACAAAAAACAAAAACTAAAGAAAAAGCAATTTAACAAATTACAACGACCATTTGGAAAATAATTTTTTCGAAGACTAAAATTTAAGACATAAAAAATCGCATGGAGTTCATCATACATTACGTACGCCATGAATTAAACATTAATAGTGTTATTACACGTAAAAATTGCAAGCGACAAAAATCGCCTGCGAATCGTCAGATTTCCTGAAACTTACGTATTATCCAAGCATTTCATTGGCTGTTCGGGAAAAGGCTTTTTCATCGTCAGATTTCCAAGAAATATGATATATATAAAATATAGTTATATGTAAATGTAAATAAAATATAGTTTTTATTACTTTTTTGTCATAGTGGCAACAGAAGTATCCATCTCTGTTGAAAGTAAAGGGAAATACAGATTACTGTACAGACCAATCAGAAAATGAATAAAATGGGATTCAGCCAATAAAAAGCATCAGATATGCTTTTGATTTTTTACCCTGACGAGGATAATAACCATTTTTCCAAATGGCTAAAAAAGATAATCTGCAAATGTTGCAACTGGGATTATTTTTAAAATACTGGGTTTTTCTGCATAACATTTTATTAATTAGGACTTAAGTTTGTAATATCGATATGGCCTAACAGCAATTACAGGTTCATATTTAGATATAGCAGCACAGATAAGATGATATTTAATAGATGTTGTGTAACTTTTTAATGATATTTTTAATTGTGTGGTGGTATACAAAAGAATGAAAATAAATATCGTTTTTATATCTAAACATTTTAAATAATGTGAAACTTTTTCAAATAACGCTACGTTTCTAAAATTTAAGCAATTAGAGTCTTTTCTAAATAAAAACCCGTTTATAAATAAAAATAGTGGTATAATATAGCATTTATTAATTCTTAAATCCAAAACCTAAATAAAATTTACAACAATAAAAAATATAAGGAAAAAGTAGTACAAAGATGAAAGGTCCCAAGTACATGTACATTATACCCGACACTTGCATATGATCATTCATATAATAATAACTTGAAATAAGACAGCGAAAATGTAAATCGCATTACTATTTTTACGGAAATATGTAATGGAAATATTTAAATGTAAGCTAAACTGGCTTTCGAGAAAAAGCAAAATACTGACAATTAAATTATCCTTTGAACAAAAGCTACCCATAGCAAATTAGTCACGATGCTGTAAATGAAGTCCGAAAAAAAAAATGTCTAAGTGAGGTTTGAGTTTTTTACTAATTTTAAAATTTCTATAATAATAATGATTAAATGGAATAGTACGAGACAAAATTGGTAAAAAATTATTTAATAAAAACGACCTTGAAAAGATTATTTGCCCAGGTATGCGGACTTACATTAGCCGAAACTGTATCTTAGTCCGCAGAGTCAGTCAGCGGAACCCAGTACTATTTCGAATGCGGTCCTCCCCCAACCCTTAAATCTAGTGCAAGAAAATAAACCTGTTGAATATTTTATACATATATAAAATAATACATATTTGCTTATCAGTCACATATTTAACAAAATATAGAAAAAAAATCACCTTTCGTGATAAAAAGTTCCGCGATCGTGTATCCATTTTTAGTTACTATTGCATCTTTTGAAGCCGGGGGTTCCTTCCTGGTATTTTGCCATCTCAGTCTTGTTTAATAATTACAAAAAAGTAAATTATTTATCAGTAGACAAAATTTTTAATATGCAAAAGGGGTATGGGTCTCTTTCTTCGATATTTTATTTTAAAAAAAGAGGACTCGTGACGGGCAATTTCAGAAAGCCGGACACCGGGAATTTCTACCGGCCTCACCCCTTCTTTGTGAGTCTGGTTGTGCAAAAATAATCTCTAAGTTAGAAAACTTTTAAATGCGCAGGAAGTATTTTAAAATATTGCTCCTTTATATAAATATATTTTTCCAACCCATTAAATTACTATGTCTTATTTTAAAATATGATGTACGCAATTTAAAATGTCAATTTATTTATACGAATGATTAATTAAATTGTAAATTAAAAAAAAAAAAACTTTGTATTTGAAAGTCAACTTTTCTCTATATACTGAAACAAACTATGTAAATCCTTATATATACATCTATAATGTATTAAAACCATGTATTTTACACTCAATATTAAGAATGATCAAATAACAAAAGCTTCAGCAAAAGAAAATAATAATTGCTTTTTTGATGAATATTATAAATATAGTATCTTAAATTTCTTCGTTTCCAAGTTGCCGAATTTTATAGAATTTGACAATCTTCTTAAAATTAAATATTAATTTTCTTTCAGAGTTTAAATAATAACTTAGGAATTCTTTACTTAAAATTTCACTTTTAATCATTTTATCCACAAATTAGATTTGATCAAATTCTTCTTAAATATAATTTATAAAAATTCGCCTATAATTTTTCATTAAAAAATAAACTATTATATAATTGAAAATACATCTATATATATGCATATTTAATTTTAAAAATGTGTGCTTACCCTCCCGGAGGTAGCGGAGCTTCCTCAGCTATCACGTGTCGGAGAACCACAGCAATCATAAGGATGCGGAGGAACATCGTGCTACACAGCTCCATTCCAACTGAAGGGCCAGATAGAACTGAAGACTTGCCTTCTGGAGTTTGGTCGGCGGCGCTGGCAACAACGAACCGGTGACGTCACAGCTGAAAGAGAAAAATAGAGGTTACACTAGTTGGTATATCCCCCCCCCCTCCCCCATTCGATTTACTCAAGATTTTTTTTTTTTTTTTTTTATGAAAGACGTTGGTGTAAAGTGCCCATCGTAAATATCTTACTTTTCACTTTTTTGCCGTGTTAGATATGGAATGATTTGCGTTTCGTAAAAGGAAGGAGTACATCTTTAATATCATATGTTGGTGTGAAGAGGTCTCGTAAATTGGTTTTTTTCTGTGCACACCCTCTATTTATCTAGATTACGAGTTGTTCTTTCTGAAGCTAATGAAGTTTAGCATGCCTTTCACACGCCTGCCTCGAAATTTTATCAAAAACCTTGTGATTTTTAGCAGCTATACTTAAAACATCATATTATTTTGAGGTATATAATTTTTTGTTAACAAATATATGTATTAAAGAATTATATGTAAATAGCAAAACATAAATTTATGCATATTTAATAACCTACTAATTATTTTTAAATGAAAGTAAACCTAAAAGTGAATTATAATTTATTTAAACATTAAAAGTTTTTAAATATTACGTTAAAAATATTTATTACATAGCTTATTTTAAATATATTCATAAGCTTGCCTTAGGATATAATTTAAGAGATATAAAAAGTTTTGTTTATTTAAAGACAAAGAAAATAAATAAATAAAGGTTCTGTAATATTTTAACGGCTTAAAGTTATCTTATACATTTCATGCAGTAAATGTATTATGGTCATACGAGAATGAAAATCTTTCTGCATATATTTATCTTCGACTAATAATTTAACTCTAAAAATAACTGTCACTCTGTCCTACTATTAAAATTTATGGGAAATTATTTCAAAATTTTATTCAAAATATTTTCACGTTATTTAGTTACTTTGATAAGCCAGGAAAATTTCAATTTAATTTACATTTTTAATGTTAGACGATGATTGCGTCGTTTACGTCACTAATGAGACCAACTTCTATTCCATTTAAGGGAAAAGTCAATTTTCTGGATAATTGTTATGCATATTCGCCAGTAATTTTAATTTTGTTTAAAATTTAATTTTTATTTGTAATCTTAATAGACACGTTATAAACTTTTTTTTTCATCAAGCAGTAATAGCTGATATAATCATAACATTATTCTTAAACCTCAAATTGTATTTATCATTAATCATTTAAAATTTATCTGTTACATGTCGTCTTGGAATAACAACTCGAAAACTCGCTGTAGTTCCATACTGCAAGAAATTGCAATCTAAAAACTTTTTGTCATTAAGGACAAGAATAGCAAACCAAACTGATTGAATTTGGAATTTTTAAGACAGAACAAGTCGGAAATTGTACGCCAAACGTGGCAAATGATGTGTAGTATAACAGGCTTTATAAATATTCAGATCTTGGTGCAGTAGCTGTTGGACACTTAAGCAAAAATGCACGAATACAAAATTTATTACGATTATATATATTAAATTCACTAACAGGGAAGTAATAAGACTCCATCTTAAATATGAAATAATCACCACGGCAACCTAGATTCTTTACCTATCATGGGATATCATTGAATTTATTAGGTACGATAGGATTTCATAGAATGAAGAAAACTTTTATTAATATCTTTTTTAAGTTTTAATTCGATTTTTATAAAATTTGAAATGACTCGATAAAATTCTGCAACGATTATATATATTAAATTTCAAACCAGTCGTTTGGTTAGATTTTGCGCTGTTATATGCGGACAGTTGGACAGGCAGACGGGCGGACCAGAAAACAGCTATAGGTGCTACGTATTTATATATTTACGACATTTACCCATAGACCATAATGTAATGGAATGATTTTGAGTGTCTCTGTAAATAAACTATGAACTCTACATACTTTATTTTCAATACCGAACATGGCATATTAAATCTCAATAACATAATCAATTACTGAGCAATTCAACTTTATTAATGCAAGTTAGAGTTCGGACAGACAAACCAAATTCATAAACACTTTTCAAATATGTTGAAAAGTGTTAAAACGCATCTTGAATAATATCCTGTACAGCAATATATTTTATGTATTATTTTTACATATACACCACTATTTAGCTAAAATTTATTTAAGACTGAAAATACTTAAAACCTCTGAAATCACACTTCCTAAGATTATCATCCATAGACGGACATGTACTCAATTCTTGGCGTGACCCTGTATATCATTTTATCTATATTCCTCAAACATATCTTAGAATGCTAAATCTAGTTCAGCGTAAAAATGCATAACTCACCTAAAAACCACCTTTAAGCTATTTTCACTCAGTAACCCTTGCGAATTCTTTTGTATAGCCCTGCATATGATCTACAGCATTTATGCACACAACGTAATATGCAAAAATTTAGTTAAATAGTTAAACTTAACATCTCATATCACAACAAAAAATGCCCTTCCAACAATCATCGCTAATATACTGTACTTCGGATACAGTATAGTATCGGAAATCTTTTGTGTGTCCCTGTAAATACTATCCACTTTCTATGATCCAGGAAGTAACTTGTAGTAAACTTCAGTAACGTATGTCAATTTCATTATATGGTAAATAATTTAACACAATTAAAATAAGTCGCAAACAATGTTTCCCCTTATACTATTCTGTAACATAATTCTTTTGTTTGACCTGTAAATGAATAATAAACATTCTTTGGACCGCATATTCTACAGAATGTATATTTTAGTGCACTTCATAAACGCAATGTTCGAAAGGGTGTAAGATCATTAAAATGCACTTGAAACTATTTTTTCCCATTGGCCGTAATGTAACGGAATGCTTTTGACTGCCCCTGTAATTGAACTATACATTCGATTTTCCTAAAATTTGAAATGACTAGACAAAATTCTGCAACGATTTTAAATCTTAAATTTCAAATAATTTGGTTGGGTAGTTATTGCGCTTTTACACGCGGACAGACAGGCAGACAGAAGGACAGATAGACGGACAAACGGATCAGACATCGAATATAGGTGCTACGTATTTATATAATTACGAGCGCACCTAAAAAAGGGGTACAGACTTAAAGCTGGTAAATAATGTACTTATATTGAACTATAATGTTCTTCTGAATGTTCAATTAAAAATAGATTTTATAGCTCCATTGTCTTTTAGAATAATTATAGTTTATTTCTATTTTAAATATTACATTGAAAAAAAATACAGCACCTACATTTTTAAAATTACAATTCTTTTTTCGATATTCGTAAAAATTATGTAAATTATAATGATTAGCTAATATGATTTTTATGATATTTATTAAAACGTCCAGGTGTTTAGAAATAGAAATGTTTTAATACTGGCATAAATAATTAATCAATCATAATACAATCACAATAAGAAAACAATTAAATATTTTTAGGAATTATGAAAATCTAAAATGAATATAAAATAGCCCTTTTTAAGAAGCTGCATCGCCTTTAAATATATAGTGTGTTCCAAAAAGTTTGAAACACGCTTTAATTTTTTACTTTTTGGTAATAAATAGGCAATGTAAATTGCAAAATAGGGAAGAAAGCAAGATCATGGAGAGAGGCTGAGTGGAGAATCATTAATTTTCTAAAAATTAATTTTTTTCAATTTTTCGAGACCGCCTCCCCCTCCCAAACAAAATGTTCAATAAGAAAAATTTTATTTCATCAGTGAAAATAGGAATCATTCACAAATAGACGTTGATGATATTTATATCAAAAATATGTTAACAAATGAAAGCAAAAATGCATTACATGCACTACACAAGCAGATATCACGTAAAGAGATATTTTAAATGTCCAAAAAATAGCCATTCATTATTAATTCTCAAAGGGTTTTCCTTTAATTCCAACGATAAGGGACAACGGCTAGTAATGTTTTCAAAAATACTAGGATGAGCAAAAAGTTCTGGGAAATTTGTGAAAGTTGCATTGTTACGCACAAATTAACAGCAAATGCAACAAGGACTATTCCTCAAAGTAGAGATCATCATAGTCCACGACTTTCTGCCATCCTTCTGCCAGATTCCGGATTTGCTGGATATACGATGTTCGTCGCCGTACCAGCACCTTCACCCTCATTAATCTCGTCGACGGCTTTCAGAATCTTTAGACTTTTTCTCCAATAATGCTGGATCAACACACGCAAATCATACTGTTCAATGGACATTTTGGAGCCAAAATTCCTGAACTACTATAGATATACCACTAGTACTCCTATATACGATAAAAATTCTGTTAACTATTAGATTAAAAATTTCCCAGAACTTTTTGCTCAACCTAATACTTAAGAGTTCTTGCCTAAAATTATTGAAAATTTTGATTATTATTATTTTAAGCTTAATTACGTTTGGATTACCTCCCGTATTTTCTTTTTCTTCAAAGATTTACGTTTCTAATTTGATACATAGCCAGTATTTACAATAGGGAATTTTAAATGAAGAAGAATTCATTCAGTATTAAACATACAAATGTGCAGTTTTTACAATGATCTTGATGCTTCAAAAAACAAAAAGATTCCCTATCTGATGAATTTTGCCTAATTGGTCGAATAAAAATTTAAAAAGTGAAACTTAATGAAAGAATTACTTTATAAATGTGCTACCTTACTTTGAACACGTTTAAAATTTTCATTGTCTACTTATCTCCTATACATAAGAAATTAAAGTGTGTTTCAAAGTATGACTAAAAAGTGTGCCTACAAAGTTATTCAAAGACACACTGTTTATTTTAATCTTTTAAAGTGCATTTTGCTAAGTAAAAAGAAAATTCGTATACATTTATATTTAACAGTTTAGTGGGGAAATAATTGTAATAAATAAAAATATATTTAAAATAATAAATAACTCAACAAATTAAAAATGATGAAAAGCTTTTTCACCGAAAAATTTTTCCCATACTAAAACTCCATCCAATATTTATCATATAACAAAAAATATTGAACCATATCTTTACAGTTGTTTTTTTATGGCAAACCGACTTAAGATTAAAAAAATTCTTCAAACTCAAAAACGTGACTTAATGGCATAAATCAGCACCAATCTACAATAGAGGATTCTTAAAAAATAAATGCATTGTCATCAAAAGAAAAATGTCTAAATTTTAAACCATATCTCATCGCATGACTCTTCATAAATTTAAGAAGAGATTAATTTTTTACTCAGCCGTCTGCTCTGTCTACTAACTTAATCTGCTAGAAAAATACGTTTACTTTTTGGTTTGAGATGTTTTTCACTGTACGGTTTTATAAAAAGACTAAAATATAGTTATTATTATTATTTATTGACTGGTTCTTTTGAAATTTACTTAAAAAATTTCATGTGGAAATACTGAGAGGGACAAAGAATGTGCAGACTGAATATGCATTGAAAAGCAATCGAGAAAAATTACATATTTCAATGCAATTTATTTACGTTTATGTTGTCACAATAACAATTAATAATTCATTTATTTACAGAATAAGATTAAATAAAAAAATATTATATTTTTCACTAAGACTTTCTTACAGTGTGTACTGTTGTATAATTTAACTAAGCTATAATTTAACTAATTATCAAAACTTGTTTCATAAACATATTCTTCAAATCTTCGTTTTTTTTTTTTTTTTTAAATAAAGATATAATATTTTTTGGCAAATAAATATTCAAACAAGAACAAAAAACCCTGTATCAAGCGCAGATTATTAAACAATTTCCAACACTAGTAGAATATTATTAAGAAATTTCATTATTCCATTAAATGAAATGAGATATCAAAATACGCAATTAACCCCCCCCCCCCCATATAACTCAGCAAAAATCCATTTTTAGCAATTGCTATCCATATCCGGTAACGTGTGCAAATTCTTTCGTATAGATCTGTATGCGATCTATAAAATTTATACGCACCACCTAATGGACGCAAAATTAAATAAGTTTAAAAATGCATACCACAGCGGAAACCACTCTTCCAGCTAGAGGTCTGCACGCGCTCGGGCCGATTTTCCTTCACGGCACTCTGGCCGGTCCTGGTCTCCACTCTTTTCGGGCCGTGCCGGGTCTGACTTATTTTTTCCGCACAGAGCCGGGACTGGTTTCATTTTTATTCTTCACGGCCCAAAATTTTCAGTCCTAGTTTTAACCCAGCCCGTATGAAAATCATTGAAACGCGTCGCCTGGTCCATTCAAAGGTCGGCAAAATTAGACCTGGCCAAAAATTTTTGCAGAAAAATGCATACATTTTTAAATCGCCCTTATTCTACACTTACACATTAAAGTATATTCTTTTTAAAGAATAGTATATTTCTATGCTTATTAAAATATAGCTAAATTAAAATCTAGTAAAATGTGTGAAAAATAACCTGCCTATGATGGAACCCTGTTTTAAACTGAAAAACGTGTTGATCCATGCAAAATTAATATACTAATACTTAAGAAAAGTATATATAAGGTTAGTTGGGGCAACTGGGCCATGATTTTACAATGTGACTCTGGATCTTCTGACAATTCAGCTTCCAAAAGCTAATGTTCATTTGAATTAAAGTCTGAACTTCTGTAAATGTGTTCAGTTAGGTTCCCTCTATCAGACAGAAATGCTCAAAATTACATTTTAATATTTAAAAATATAAAAATATGCATATTTCACCTTTCTTTCCTCATGGGTCCAGTTGCCCCATAAAAATGGGGTAACTGGACCTGGAGAGTCTATGTTCCACACGCGTTTATTTTTTTTTTTTCATATGGGATATCAGGTCCTGTTTGAAAAAGTGTAAAGAACTTAAAAATATTTAAACCAGGCGGATCATGTAAATTATATATCATCTAAAGAGCGCTGTAAGGGAAACCTTTGCTGTCAGTGTGTCTAAAAAAAGCAATAAAAGTAAAAATATTAGATTTATTTATACCAAAAACATAAAAATTAAGCAAGTACTTATGTACTTTAGTGTAGATAATAAGTATAAAAGATACATGGGTATTTTAAGGAAAAAAATGGCAAGATAAATCTATTAACAAACGGCTATGTAAGTACTTAAGTATTTTATGTGTATCCAGTGGTCGCATTATATAGGGAAATTTTTATTGTTCCCACCAGAACCCTTAATGTGTTACCTTCATGATAATTTTATTTAACATATTCTAAAGAAAGGTGCAATGAAGATATTATTTTCAAAATAGTGGTAGGGATAATAAAAGTTTCCCTACAGAATGCGACACCTGCGTATCGTACCATTTCAAGGTTTGGCTATCTCGCTTTCAGGGCCAAGGTACTTGCATTCGTAAAATGTTGAAATAATTTAATGACACCAATATTTACAAGAGAATGTATTTGTAAACAAGTAAAAGTATATTTTCGCGTACTTAATAAAAGTTAAATTTTCATTATAAAATTCCGGTTCCAATGTGGCAATTAGGAATTAAAATTATGAGATGCCATAACGGCATCACCGCCTCACAAGGGGTCAAGAAATTTGGTTTGATACCACCCAATACACGTTTTTAAAATTTTATTACGTAATTTTAATAAGGTATTCTATAATTTTCTTTATTGTGAGCAAAAAACAATGGATAAATTTATTTCCCGTAGTAGGAGAAATTAAAAAAAATATTTATAACTATTGGGGTAACTGGATCCAGCATGGTCTAGTTACCCCGGATACAGGTCCCAGTTACCCCATTCTTGAAAAATTTATGGTGTAACTGGGACAACGCGCTTACATTTGAAACATGAAGTAAATATGTATAGATACCTAATAATATTAATGTAGTTATATGCCTAGTCTTTAAAAAAAAAGATTGTTTAATAAAAGTACTTACAATATTTTAATAAAAATCCGAGGAAGTTCAACCATATTGACGTTGTTTTTAAAAAAAGAAATGTAAATTTTCGACAACCTATCACAGCAAAGTGAGAGTTATGATTGAGTTGACACACGTTGTTTTAGGAAGTAGAGATTAAGGTGCATTGTTCACAACATTGCATTGTTTCAACTTAAAAAACATCAACAGTTTTTTATAAAATAGCCCATGGCCCAGTTACCTCGTGGGTCCAGTTATCCCAATAACCTTAATACATTTACACTTGCTAAGAAGTGAACTTGTCTATAACGCATTTTTTCCCCTTTTCTATGCAATTTCATATTAGAAGATTTTACTGTATAGCATTTTTCAGATTTTTAACACTTCAATACATGGAATATGAATTAACAATATTAATGATAACTGAAACATTTACATACAAAAAATAGAGATTCATAAAATAATAGATATCGCAGCCTGTGGCACTTCTATAAAAATGAGGATTATAAATATGAAAAAAAAAATGATAAATATTTTTGGTCAGAACTCCACGTACAAGAAAATTTTTTAATCAAATCAATGTTTTGTAGAAATAATTCACTCGGGCCGGGCCGAATTTTTTTCCTATGTGTCGATCCGGGCCCGGGCCTGGAAATTTCGGTCCGTGCAGACCTCTGTTTCCAGCAATTATCGGTCATGTTTAATCCTGTAACCATATTATTTTGTGCGTCTCTTTGAATTAACTATGAATGGTAATTTAAGGGGACAGTTTACCTTTTCAACAATTTTGTTTATTTTTTAAGATATGGTTCAAATGGTGAACTCACTGCATTTCAATGTTCAAAAAACAGTGAATTTTAAAAAGAAAATTATCTGCTAATTTAATTAACATTAAAAAAAAATTTTTTTTTAATCGCATTTTTTAAAATCTCTACTATTTTTTTAAATATTGATATTTTTGCCTATTTTTTTTTTTAAGATTCTCAAATGTGTATTACACAAAACTGAGTTTGGATTTTTAGATACATCTAATATTACATGAAATATAATTTTTTTTTCGGATATATCTAGTAAAAAACGATGAAATCCAACACATCTTCATATACTTTTATTTAAAAAAAATAATAACAAAAAACCTAAAGGATAATTCCATACACACATTTATCACATGTATAATAAAGAACATACACAGTAGTTAAATCTCTGTCTCAAATACAAAAAAAGCCTTAGCGTTTTTAAAACAGGAAACTGACGAAAATATGAACATGGAGAAAAAGACTTTTGAAATTTTAAGTTGTATGGGTAATTGCGCTGGATGTATTAACAAATTTTACAATATCTCGCGATATAATTGCCATATGGGTAAAAATGAGGTGTCAAAATATTCATAATAAAAAAAGTTTTAATTTAATATTAAAAAAAAGAAAATCGTCATTTTGACCAATTTTGGGGTTAACTGTCCCCTTAAAGAAAACATGTTGTAATGCACTACAGTGAACATGTATCACAACATCATTAAGTTATCTGCTGACATTAAAATGGTCATTTTCGTGAAAATTTCTTTTTATTGTTTCCTTTGAAAGAAAAATCGGCTGCGATTCCAAATCTGTTTTAATTATATTTCTATGATTACTAGAAGAGGAACTGTGGTGGATTGTATAAACAGAAAGTAATGATTCATATACAAAAATTGTGCGTTGGAAGGACAGGAGATATCTAAACAATGTTTCTATGCATATTTTTCTTACTTTTTTTTCATAAAAACGCTAATAAACTTTAATAGGCACTTCTAAATTAATTTTCATGTATCTAAAAGATATAAAAGAAACATTAAAATGTGATTTCTGGAAAATCATTTTTTTTTTCATTATCTTCAAGTACACTGTAAAAATAAAAGATATGAATCTCCCAAAATAGTTTTTGTAAAGCACCAAAAATCTATTTTTTATCTGTACAATGTAAAAAAAAAAAGATTTAAATCTACAAAACTAGTTTTTGTAAAGCTACAGATATTTGTATACTTACTAAAATTTTATGGGTAACCCGGGACAATTACATTAATTTTTTTGTTGCAGTTACATAAAAAATTCCAGGTATCCCAGTTTCCTGAAAAATTCTTAGTAACCTTACAGATTTTTTTTTCTACAGTATAAACATGAATCTGTTACATGAATTTTTCTTTTGTTGTAGTTGTCTAAAACATTCTAGGCATCCCAGGTTCATAGAAAACTCTTAGCAACCTTTTTTTTTTTTTTTTTTTTTTTTTATAGTGTCAGATAAATTTCATTACATAAAGTGTTTAAAACATAATTCAGCGAAATTTTGTCACAATACTTACCATATTACTTAATAAGTGTTGAACTAGAATCTAAGCTGTATGGGATAATTTTATTATTTCACGGGCACTCGAATATAAAAAAAATTGTAATTTTTAATTAAATATATGTTTCTTTCACATATTTTGAAATATTTGAGGTAATTTTGATGATATTGAAAAACTCCTAGTTCAGTGTACAGGAAATAGTAGTGAATAGTACAAAGGAAATTGAAATATATTTAGTTCAATTGAGAGTTCGCTGTCTGGCGTAAGTATGAAATTTTGCTAAAATTTTTTTTTTAAATCGTAGTCTTTTAAAAGGTTATGTATATTGCTAGAATTTTATGTTTTTCATAATTCTGTATTACAATTACGCTAAAAACGTGTGACTTTATTCAATATTGTATGTATTTTTAAAAACTCTCCGAACGTACGCCAATACCTTAAAATCAGTGGCGTGGCGTCCGGTCATCGCTGGATGCGGCGATGACCAAGCAATATTTTAAAACTCTTAATAAGTTTTTAAAACTCTACGATACAGTTTTAGCAGAACATTTGGAGTTCATGTATAAGTGAAGGTAAGATTTAAAGTTTCTTTTTTGAACATTCAACCATTGAATTTTAGAGTTAATAATTTTTCACCACAAACTTAAATAATTGCGATGACCACCGAAAATTTTCACGCCACGCCACTGCTTAAAATGCACCGCAAACATTTTTTCTCCATCCTAATGTAATGACTTTTTTGCGTGTCCCTGTAAACGTACTATAAATGAAACTTGTTCTTATACGCCCGAGAAACCATGTTGTACTCCACATTAGGGACGCATATCAATCTTTTTTTACATATCGTAACATCAATAAAATACACCGCAAACGATTTTTCTCATAATGTAACGGGATTCTTTTGCGTGAAACTCTAAACTACACTGTAAAAAAAAATCTGTATTTTTACAGATGCAAAGTTACATGCTTACTAAACTTTCATCTGAAACTGTACAAAAAAAAGTTGCAAATCTACAAAACTAGTTTTTGTAAAGCTACAGAAATCTGTAACTTTACAAACGAATCTGCTAAAATTACAGTAATCTTACTAAAATTTTATCTGTAACCCTGGTTGTAGTTACATGGAAAATTCTAGGCATCCCAGTTTCCTAAAAAATTCTTAGTAACCTTACAGATTTTTTTTATTTTTAGCGCAAAAGTGTGTCTGTTACATGAATTTTTGTTGTTGCCGTTACATGAAAAAGTCCTAGGAATCCCAGTTTCCGAGAAAAATTTTAGTAACTTTACAGATTTTTTTTTACAGTGTACATATAAATGCCACACACTTCATTTTCAATACCAACATTCTGTAGTAAACCTCAAAAACATATTTAAATTCCATAGCAATCTATGAGTATTTACCAGAACATGGATAAGCAGCAGACAGACACACAGACAAACCGAATTTTTAAACACTTTTCCTAAGTTGGAAAGTATTAAAAACATTCAACTAAATATTTATATAGCAATATAATTAGACAAACAAAATAACTTCAAACCAAACAATGCAAAATGCGAAAAATACAGAAAACAATGTAAACATGAAATATAATGTGTAATAATATATATTAAAAAACGTATGTTCAAAAGTTTTCTGATGAAAAAATGTATAAAATATGTTAAAATTTGAAAATTTTCCAAAAAAGGGAAAATTTCGTAACATTAATATTTTATTGAATTATCTAAAATAAAAATCTTAATTTAAAATGTGCGTTCATTACCATTTTAGTGAGTGTGAATTTTTTAATTTTTTGAAATTATAAATTATTCAGTGAAACAAATTTAAAACAGTGTTCAACATTTAAAAAGTTAATAGAGAAAAATTAAGAATCCAAAAAAGATATTAACAAAAGAAAAGCTTAACATCACCGTTTATACGTTAAAGATATTTTAACTTTCTCAAAGTAGCATTAATATTTCCTTTCCTTTAATATTTATTTCCATTTTTACAAAATTTGGTATATTTACGATTGGTTGCAAAGATACTCCTTTGGAACTTTAACAAATGCTTGCAAATAACTACTCAAATGTTATGAATTAAGTACTTAATTATTATTACTGAACAAAGCATGCTAGTATGCAATAAAGATGGGGTTTTGTTTGTTTGTTTGTTTGTTTTAGGAAAAAACTACTTTTACTGCAATTAAATAATCGTGAACTGTCTATAATATTTTCAATAATTACGTGATTTTCGCCCGGAATTAATTATTATACGTCCTTGGATAAGTAAATTTAAATTACACACAGTTCTGAAAAAAAAAAAAAAAAAAAAAAAAAGCAATCACCTTCTAATAAGTTTCCCGAAAATCATTGTATAAAAATGTGACTGGTACAAAACGATTAGTTAATAACGGATTCTAATTAATGCTATACTTAAATTTTTATTTGTGTGGCGTCCTGTCGACTATATATGTAAATTGCAACTACTTTAAAATTTTCAATTTTAACACTTAATTTTGATAGCATAATTGGTTTTTTTTTAGTAAATTTTGCCTTCGTATATTAAACGAAAAGTCATTCAGTCAAGTAGTTGAGAAATTATGATGGTTTAATGTGTTAAAATTCTCCAAATGTTAATTTCATTTTTAATACTTGCAAAACAGTTTGCAATGCAGGTAGCTTTTTAATCATATCTCAAAACTACTCGACGGAATAAGATGTAATACACTGTAAAAAAAAAAATCTGTAAAGTTACTAAAGTTTTTCTAGGAAACTGGGATTCCTAGAACTTTTCATGTAACGGCAACAACAAAAATTCCTGTAACAGCGCCTGTTACAGGAATTTTTCTTGTTGCCGTTACATAAAAATTTCTAGAAATCCCAGTTTCCTAGAAAAACTTTAGTAACTTTACAGAATTTTTTTTACAGTGTACTGGATTCGCATATCTAAAGCTTCTAGTAATTGATTTCTGTTTAAAAAAAAATCATAGGTTGCAATTCATATTTTTTTTTTTTTCTGTAAATAATTATTTCAAAATATACATTCTCTTCTGAATTAATTTCAAAAAAAAAAAAAATAATAATTGCTATCTATAATTTGTTTAACAGAAATCGATTTCTTAAAGCTTTAAATACGCGAATCCAAAAATTCAGGTTATTCCACCAAATAGTTTTGAGTTATGCTTAAGGGTCTTGTATCTTTTAAAAGCCACGAGAATCAATAAAAAAAATTCAAAGTTTGAATTAGTGTCTCTTCAAAAGCTTTTTTGTGTATAGATATGAAAGTTCGACTATTAATTAAACAGATTGTACTTTTTAATATAATACCATTATAAACTGACTAGACTTTTACAGAATTTGTGCACTGTTGAAATTAAAATAGCTCTTTTTTTAACTCCGTAAGTCATTGCGCGCATGATATCCTGGGAACATATGTATGGATTTCTATGAAATTCGATGTATATAATAAACACATAAGTATTTTTTAAATGATCTACTTCTAAGTATTTATGGTGATAAGATTTTTACTTATAACTATTTTTATTCATTAAATAATGTAAAAAATTAAAATGTTTTTGAAAAATATTTATTTTATATGGTTAATTAAACAGTTTTTACCTAAGAGTACAGCATTTTAAATATACATATGTCCTTATTTTATATATCAAATTTCATAACAATCCATGTACATGTTCTCAAATATCGTGCACGCAATGACTGACGAAGTAAAAGAAAAGAGCTATTTTAATTTTAAAAATACACACATTCTGTAAAAGACTAGGCAGTTTCTAATGATAGTATAATAAAAAGCATAATCGGTTTAATTAATAGTCAAAATTTCGTATTTATACATAAAAAGATTTTGGAAATACATTAATTCAAACTTTGAATGATTTTGTTGATTTCCGTCGCGTTTAAAAGGTACAAGATCCCTTAAAAAAACTGAAAGTATTGCGATCTGTTTTTCTTCAATTAAAACTGAATTTAACATTAGGAGGTCCAAACGCTAAACATTCATAATTCATAAACTACTTGATCGAATGACTTCATGTTTAATATCCGAAGGTAAAATTTAAAGAAAATTTAAATATGATGTCAAAAATAGGTATTAGTATTGAAATTTTCAAAGATTATTATAATTTCTTTGTGTAGAAGAGCTAAAGAAAACGTAAGTATAGCATTAATTAGTATACGTTATTGTGAAAAGATTGGCATCAGTCACAGTTTCATACGATGACTTGAGGCAAAGTTTGTATCGGGTGATCCTTTGTTTTTTTCGCAGAACCCTAAAATCGAGGAAAAAAGATTACTTTTTAATCGCCTAATTGTCATAGAGAAAACGAAAATAGCCATTATATTGGTAATTGTGTCTTTTTAAAATGTACGTGGGTGGTTCAATAACTATTGTCCCTAGTGTATATAAAATGTTTGTACTACGATGGTTGATGTGGAATATCGAAGCCCAATGTCTTAAATGCCTATATGCTAAATCTCAGAACTGTAGCTGCTATATTAAAATAATTTTGGAGGGAGGAGTGAAGTTTTAAAGACCTACTAGATACTGCCCGTCAAGATTTGAAGGTAAATAACTTATGTTTTATTAGAAAAATTCTGAAATTTTTAATGAGTTGCTTTTAAATTAATTATTGAATGACGAATTATGTGACGAATTTCTATATTGTATAAGTGATTCCTATTTCTTTACGGTGATAGATGGTGCTGTCAGTCTAACCTATTCAATGAAGTGAAAGAATTTAAGTTTATAATTTACAACCAATTATGCTTGCTTTTTATCAGAAATTTATCTAAAAATATCTGGTAAACTATTTATATTTACTTACTACGGCCTCATTTTTTTTAAAATAACAATATTGATTTTCATTTATTTATTTATTTATTAAAACTACACGATCATTAAAAGCTTCCATGAATTTTATTTTTATTTGTCTCATTCTCTAAAAACCTAAATTAGCTCAAACTTGGTGCAGCTAACGATTTATAGTAAATATGTTTTATTACTTAAATTTTATTTTACATTTTTATACATTTTTTAAATATTAAACCTGGATATCAAGGTAATTTCTTTTATAGCTCTTATACGAATGTTTTCCTTTCTTTCCGTTTTATTTTTTACGCAAAGGAATGACAAACTTTTCTTTCTAACACACACAATATATATATTCTTGATAAAGGTAAGAAAATATAACGAAAATTGTAGATCTGCTCAATTTATTTAATTGCTAATTACATGCAAAATATTTTAAATATAAAATCATTAATTTTCAAAATATTATTGAGTGTTAAATTTTATTTAATTACAAAGCATTCAAATAATAATAATAAAATAAAAATCCTACAAATTCTCTTCCTAATAAAATGAATTATCGACAAAAATATTACGCATTTTGCCAGGCTTACGTTCGAACCTCTGCTGCGTCCTTTACAAAAATTCCAAGCTTTAAACTGATGCTTTCACCCGCTACGCTATTAGGAAATTGTTTCTCTTCATCCTAAATTGAAGAGGTTCGAAAAAAAGTTGACGCATACGCAATTGTCTCGAATTTGTGTTCTGATCTAACAGAAATAATTTTGCGTTTTAATATTTATGATACCTTATTTTTTCTTTAAGAAGCAGCTACAACTTAACATGCTAGTTTCCCAATCTTCGTGTGTAACTATTAGCAATTCATAAAATGGATCACCAGCCATAACTTTTAGCCTTAAATCACTGTGTTTTTCTTCTGTGTGTAATATGACCAAAACAACATGACACCCCAAAAATAAACGGTAACTAGCTCTTAGTATCGACACAATAAATGTTTAAATTGTTAATAATGCTGAAAGAGCCAAATAATATTAATTTTGGAAAGATAGAAAAGCTTGTTTACAGTAAGATCGAATAGCAGACGAACTTAAAACAACTTCTACCTGTGAAGTGATAGTTCAACTGAGCGTGCATCTTTGCGCATGTGCAGCGTGTCACTCCAAAGGCAGACTTGCACTTATATACTGCGCATGCGCAACTGTAGAATTTTAATTTAAAATTACGGCTAATTAATAAAATACCGAGTGTCCCAAAAAGGACTGACTGATTTTAAAATTCAATAACTTGTAAACGGTGACAGATATTTAAAAAATTCTTGCAGGAGGGTTATGCATAAGGTCAAAAGTTTTTTTACAGTGATTTTCAATTTTAGTTCGAATTACAAACAATAGATGGCGCTGCGATCAATAGACGCTAAATTCAGGCTCGATTTTTGGTACTTCGTGGCCCGGATAATACATTTCCATCTCCTTTTTCTGCATGGAACAAGATAAAGGACCAAAAATCGAGCCTGTATTTAGCGACTATTGCTTACAGCGCCATCTATTGTTTGTAAATCGAACTAAAATTGAAAATCACTGTAATAAAACTTTTGACTTTATGCATAACCCTCCTGCAAGAATTTTTTTAATATCTGTCACCGTTTGCAAGTTATTGAATTTTAAAATCAGTCAGTCCTTTTTGGGACACCCGGTATTTGAACAAATGGATGTACAATAACAAATCTGTGGCCAAATATCTTTCATAAAAAAAAAAAAAAACTGTCGAAAGAAAACGCTTAGCGTTTTAAATATAGAGATTTTTGAGAGATTTTTAAGGAAGGGGGTTATGGTGAAATGCTGGTTTGGAGCTTATGAGGCTACATTTGTAACAGTGGATGAGATGTGGCTACATCACTATGTTCCAAAGTCCAAATGACAATAGTTACGTCTCATCCACTGTCACAAATAACCACTGTCACAGCTAAAAATCAGCTTTTGACCCCCCCCCCCCTTTCACCCCTCCCTCCAAAACTATGTGAATATAGGAGCTACGGTTCTGAAATTGAGCATATAGGCATCCAAGACATTAGGCTTCGATATTCCACAACAATCTTCGCAGTACAAATATTTTATATACACTAGGGACAATAATTATTGAACCATCCACGTATATTTGGAGAGTCGTCTCCATATCCAAAAACGAATAAAAATTAAACTTTTCAATGCGGACACGTAATTAACGAATCTATACACTCAAATCAGCCTAGATATAAATTTTCATGATGTTTCTGTGGTTAGTTCTAAATATTAAAACATTGGACTAATTTAGAGAGGTCATCTTAGAACTGAAATTCTGTATTTCAGTAAGATTCAGTATTTCAGCAAGATTTACATTTTATAAATATTTATATTTCAATCCATGATAGAAATTTGGAGAGAAAAAAATTTCTTAGTTTCTTCCAATATATCAAGATTTAAACTAAAAAAACCAAATCGAATTCTTTCTATAAGATTATAATAAAATATGTAATTACTTTTAAAACACAGTTCATTGGAATATTCAAATGTATTAACAATTAAGCCTTAACCATTTAAAAGTTATATTCATGCCTGTTCTAAATTATCAATCAAAAATACTGAGTAGTAATGTCCATTATCTTATTTTTTTTTATCTGCAGCAATTACAATTGCAATTATAAAATAATTAATTAATGATCAAACATAAGAAGTTTTCGCGGATAATTATTATTTTGATGAAGTGGAAAATAATAACAACCGTTAAAATAAGTATTTTTAAAGCGAGTCAAATTAAGTCAATTGATTTATTGAATTTGGCAATGCAAAAATAACGAACTTTAAGCAACTTTGTTAATTAGTTTGAAAAATTCAAACTGTGTCTCTTTATAAACTTGAATCCATACTGAAATTTAGTATTTTAAAAATGCTTTAAAAATGTAACAAATTTCTCAATAATTTTACTTTTTAAAAATCACAAAAAAAACACAAATTACAAATAAAACTTTATCAGCTCCAGGCCAGGCCAGATCAGGGTTTTTCAATTTGTGTGTCGCCACATAAAAGTGTATGCCAAGAGTTCCGCGAGTGTGTCGCGTCTAATCAGGGAAATTATCAACACTGATTTTTTTTAAGTTTTGGTTGATGCTTGTATTCAACTTGCTTTTACCTTGCATCTCTGTTATTAGGAGAAAGAGAATGCCACCGATCCCTTTTTAAAAGACTTTCAACAGGGAAGTTATACAATTGGTTTACATTTGGGTTTTTATTGAACGTCCATGCTTACTATTTCGAACGCATATATCGATTTAAATAATTCTTTTTTTTTTTAATCTTTTTAAAGGCTCTTCACGTGGTAATATCATTATAAATGGCATAACAAATGTCGTAGACTAAGTAACTAACAGTGCATTAAGGTAAGAAACAAGGTAATAATTAATTTTTTTTATTCATTCATTTACTTATTTATTGCTTTAAACTTACTTACTCATTAATCTAGTGAAAAAAAGGACAGAGAAATTTAGAGATTATTAAAAGAAAAAAAGTTGTATTTTGTGTATGCACGGATTTTTGAACAAACGAAAATATATATTAATATATACAGTCTTTTTTTTTTTCTTTTTTTGAAAAAGCTCGTTTAGGTGGTAGTTCCATTATAAATGGCGCACAATAATGTCGTGCAACTAACAATATATTAAGGTAAGAAACAAGCTAAGTAAAAGGCTCTATTTGTTTGTTTATTTATTTATTTATTTTTCTTTAAAATTATTTGCGCTGTAGCAGAAGAGAGACATTTAGAGAGTATTAAAATAATAAAAAAAAAACTATATTTTGTATACTCACTGAGCTTTTGAGAGAATGAATTTTTTATTTATTTATGTATTTTCATATTAATTTATTACAATTTATTTATTTATTTATTTATTAAAAGTTATTCATTTACTGATTTATTTATTAAAAGTTACTTATTTTTTTATTTATTTTTAAAATATTGTATTTATTAATTTTGATCAAACGTAAAATGGTATTTATTTATTTCTAATTAAATTATTAATTTATTTATTCATCTATTTTGATAAAGTATTGTTTAGGTGGTAGTCCAATTGTAAATGGCACACAACTGGCGTGCAATTCTGCACGCCAGTTGCGTGCCATTACTTTGTCCTGGCGTGCAAAGTAATTAACATTGCAGTCAGAAAAGTAAACGATTTTATTTATTTGTTTATTTATCTATTTATTATTGTTTCTTTTTTTCTCTTTAAAATTACCTGCGCATTAGTCTATTGAAAACAGGAAAGACAAATTTGGAGATTTTATTAAAGGTACAAAAAAACCCCTGTATTTTGTGTATACACTTAGTTTTTGAACAAACGGAAATTTTTATGCAAAATCCAAAGCAGATTTTATTTTCAATTCTCAGAATAAAGTAATTATTAACGTTTTGAAGCTATTTTTAAACAATACGGTTAAGGAAGCATAGGACCTTTAAAATTTCAAAAAATCAGTTTTCAGTTTTCTTTTATTCAGAACCTTTCTTAATTTCTCAACAATATGCAAAAAATCCCATTCAAAAAGCTGCATTATTTCTTGAGTTATAATCATTCATTGACGGTGGGTGTAACTGAAGGTCAGTAGATATTGAAAATTTAAAAATCGACTTATCCTATTCGTAAATTTAGAGATTGTGGTATATGCTAAAACAACAACAACAAAAAAATCATATATTTTGGTTATTTATTTATTTATTTATTTATTTTTGCACTTGAAAAACATGAAAAAAAAATCTTCTTTTTTTGTGCTAAAATTAAATTTTAAACATAACTTTTTGTGTATATTTTGGTTTTAATTTAGAAATAGGTGCGTTATGGTTCTATTTTGTTTAAAAATTGTTTTCTATGTGAATACTTTAGAGTTTTATCAAGTATACAATACTTAATGATTTTAATTCACGCATTAGGGAGATGAATTTTTTTAATTTAAAATTTAAATATTAATTTTGTATATACAACATTTATTTTCCTGAATAATTTAGATAAGAATATATACTTTAGGCACAAAGGAAAAAAAAGATCTTAATTGCATATTATGTGTGTTTCGGTACTTTAAAATGGCGCAGTTTTTCCTCTATTCCACAAACTCGAAGGTCATGTGTCCCCTTAACAATATCAAAGATTACAAATAGTTATTTACATGGTGGCGAAAACATTTCAAAGTTTCCTTTCATACTAATTTTTGAAGAATTATTAATTTTCTGTTTTGAAAAATTTCACTTCTATATTATATATTTTTAATGCATCATAATTAGTTTTGAAATTTTATTTTTTTTTATTTTTTTTTTTTTACAATATCCCACATTTCAGAACTATGATATTCACGACAGATTGAAAAAAAAAAAAGAGAAAAGAAAAAGTATGAACTTTATCTGAAACAAGAACTCGGAGTTTCTTTATATTATATATGATTCGCATTAAAGTCAATTAGTTGGAGAAAAACAACTTTCAATTGATTAAATGTAAGTTTAGGAATTAACAGCACTTAGGCAGATTTTAATAGGTTAATAGATAGCCTTATTATTAACATCTTCGGGACGAGCGTCTTTTACAGAATTTTTAATCTTTATTCACCGATTATTTAAAACGGAAAATTTTACTTAATTGAACGAGGAAAATGCTCGGATTAAATAAGGCAAAATTTACGATAAAAATTTACTGGTGAGAATAACCACCGATTTTGAGCACTTTACGCGGCACGAATACCGGTCGCTCGTCCCCAAGGGTTTAAGCAATTTTAAAATTATTGTAATATTTTTCTCCTTTAATATAGTATCTCCTTGTAATATCCCCTTTAAATAGATATACACGCTTATAAATTATGATATTTTAAAGTTAAATCATAGTGTATTGCAGAATTCGTAATAAAACCAAAGCAAGTTGCTGATCCAAAACTGTTGAGAAATACTAGCTTAGATCTGTAACAGAGATATTTTCAACGTCTTTACAAGAATTTTTCTAGCATTTAAAACAGACAGCTTGACAAACTCTCGTCATAAAAACATTTTTCGACTATGGTGGGAAATGTTCAAAATAGCTGTGTAAAATTATTATAGAGAACTCGCATTCACGTATAGATGATATATACAGGTAAAGTTCGACTGCATCGTTTTAATACCTACATTTATGTATATAAATAAATTAATGTAATTCAGTCTTATTATTTTTATCGATTATTTGAAAACTATTTTTAAAATTTTTGAAACACATACGCAAACAAATAATAATAATTCCATCCTCGGATTCAACATGGTATTTTTTTACGTATTTGAAATTAATTATTTTATCATGCGTCACTGTACCAGTGTTTTTACATTCATGAAAACGCCAACGCATACATTCTTTTTATTTATTTTTTGAGCATCATTTCTACAATCGAATATTATTATTCGAAATAATGCCAAAAATTATAATTAGTTATACGTTGGTATCAATAATAAAGTGTAATTTTCAAATTTTATTGATTTTAACTTAATTGCTAATGGTGTTTGTTATATTGAATTTCATGGTCTAAATTTCATTAAAACTAATAAGAAAATAATAAAACAAATAAGAGATGTCAGTATTTTAAGAGCTGTATACCAATTAGTCTGCATCAAATATGTTATATATGTTGTAAAATGGCAGTGATTACTTTTCATTTTGCTTTAAATACATAATTAATTATTAATATAAGTAAGTTTAGCTGTTCCATCAGATTGGGTTAGTATATGTTTGGAGTAAAATACAACAAAATTACATGATTGCAACAGTTTAACTTTTGAATGAGTATTTAGTTTTTAAAGTTGTTGTAGGATCTCTTGTCTAATATATTGACGGTATTAACTTTGAGAGAGAAAGAATACGCGATTTCCTAACAGTTTAATAACAGAAAAAAGTATATTTTTGCGTTTAGTACAGCTTTATTGCAGAGATAATATATTAAGGAAGCAAGTTGATGGGTATTTATTGCTTATTAGAACATTTATCCAGCGGTACCTTGATTAACAATGGCCTGAGTTCACAATGTATTGGTTCACGAAGAGTGGCTGAACGAAATAAATCACTTAGTTAACGACACATGATTTAGATACGTCTGAATGAATCACTCAAATGCAGATATTGGTGAAAATGCAACAACAGGTAAATTTCTCATTATCTTTCCAAAAGTTATAGAAGAGAGAGAGTACTTGATTCAACAAGTGTAAAAATGTGATATGACTTTGTAAAATTTTTATAGAAAATAAACAACAAGACATTTATCAGAAAAAGATTAAAAACAGCTCTTGGATATAAGCCAATGAATGCTACGTTAATATTTCTTTATGCAGCAAGTATAAGTGGAGACTGCAAGGTAACATCAATGTTAATTCAGCACTCAAAATGAGAATATCCGAACACTCAGAAAGTTCAATGTTTCTAAATCAGTACAGACATTTTGTGGTAGGCTAACAACAAAGTCTGGATCACAAGAATAATATTTAGTATAATATTATTCTTGGCTATTAACTATTCATAATATTTAGTATAATATTATTATATTAATATTTAGTATAATATTATTATATTAATATTTCGTATAATATTATTATATTAATATTTAGAATAATATTTAGTGCCTTCGCGAAGTGTTTGAAGCAACTGTTGAAGTCTATTTTGAGAAAAATAATCTCCCTCTAAAAAACATCTAACCTTGAATCACGCACTTGTTTAACAAAAAGGCTTAAAAGGAGAGAGGAATTAGATTTTATCAATGTGATATTTCTTCCTCCAAAAACTGCATTTCTATTCCGCCAAAGGTTCAATAGAAAATTGCAAATTAAAAAAGTTTTTACATAGGAATATTTTTATCAAATGTATTAAAATGTGAGAAGCCACCAACATAATCTTAAGAAAATTTTCAAGGAAGATTTGAACATTGTTATAGTAATTAAGCTGATTACATAAGCTTGGAAAGAAGTAACTACGAAGTGACTGAAAACAGTAGAAAAGTAATTGTGCCCTCCGTGACGTAATGAAGAAATTTCAGATAAAGGCATAAATTGGTAAAGGCTATTGTGGCAACTCTTCGTGCTTTTAACTTGAAAGTAAATGAAGAAGGTATTGAAGAATTGTTGAAGATGAATGATCGTGAACTAACTACTAACGAGTTAAAAGAATTTTTCCATAAGCGATATGAAGAAACGTAAATAGAAATTTCATATAAAGATAAAGATAAAGATGAAAATAAAGAGGGAGAAAAAAAACAAATTACGACTCTCAGAAAATATCTTGGCAGAGATGGAAGAATTTCAAAATGTTGCTATGAAATGGAATACAAACAAATCTGAGATTATGAGAAGTGCAGATTTATTTAATGAAAATCCTTACAGATTTTTGATAACATTTAAAAGAAAAAAAGACTCAGAAACAAACAACCCTGGCATATTTTTTACAGATTCAATTGTTAAAAAGTTCGAAGTCAGTCCATTTAACGTTCTGGTGAAAACTAATAATTAAAAACAGTTTGCATGCATAATTCATCTTTTTTTAAGTTTTTTTTTTTTTTTTTTTTTTTTTTTTTAGAAAATAAAATAAATGAGAATTATCATATTTTTAGGATATTTTAAAGACAATATTTTAGGGCAGTTTTCATCAGCATTTTAATATGTTATTGTATACTTGTGTAGAGTAGTTGGAAGAAATTATTGATTTTTCATTAAAATTATGGAAAATCGCGGCTTGTTTAAGAACGGTTTAGAATAACCACGGCAATCATGAAACGAATTACCGTCGTTCAGCAAGGTGCTACTGTATTATGTTTTTCACTATAAACCAAAAACGAAAAGTTTATTTATTTTTTACTTTTCTAAACTTTTTTGCTTTTGTTTCTTTTTATAATTCGAAGCAGAGATTATTATTATCGTCTAGAAATTTCACAAAGACTATTTCAATTAGATTTTTGTTAGATATCTATCTTCTTAATTGTTGTTACGTTCTTTTTATATGGCTAAGTTTGTGCTCTATTTTAACCATATCTTTACGTTATCGATATCTTCAATCTTGTTTAAAGTAATATGTCAAAATCCAAATTCATACTGAACTGGGACATTTAGGATTTTTCCCTAAAACAGTAAGTTTACATGACAGGTAAAATTTTAAAATGTTTTCGTTTCCATGACTGATATTTATATTATCCATAGATTTCATAAACATCCATTGTACAAAAAGATGATTTAAAAAAAAATATTATTATTATTTTTTAGAAAAGTAGATTATGCTCCTACTGGAGCGTTCAGTACCACATTAATAATAAATTATTCAAATCGTTCTTCGCTTTCAGCAGAATACTAACTTAAGATAGTTTAACAGATAGTTTAAATTATTTTTTATTCATTTTTTACATTTATTTTTTTTTTACAACCTGCCTCAGCTGCAAAATTTAGAAATAAACTTATTTGTTCCCTTATTTAGTATTCTTAATTAAAATAAAATAAAAAAATTATTATAAATGCTTGTATAAATAAATATTATAAATAAAAAATATTCAAATTATTTTTGACCTTATAGAAAACTGTAATAAATTGCACATTTTTCAAGGAAAATTTAATTACATATATGTATATGTTTTTCTACTTTTTGTTCAACTATTCGTTTGTTTATTTGTTTTTGTATTGAGTCAGATAAAACAATTTAGAATGCATGGCAATAATCTATATTGTTTGGTTTAAAGAAATATGCTTTATTATATTAAAGATAGCATTTATTTATTATAGATTTTTTTAAGTATTTTGCCCGAATAAAACGTAAAGAGGTTACTTTTTGATAAACTAGGGAATCAACGAATCTTTTTGATTTAAGTAGAAATCAAACAATGACAAATATTTTATGTATACTTATACGTATGAATAAAAACATCTACCCCTTTGCCTCATAGAAAGATTTTTTAGCATATTTGAGAAACGTTTTTAGACGAATAATATGATTCTAAACATGAAACAACATTTCGTTAAAACAGTTTAAACAACAAAAGATCCAATATTTTATAACAAGATTCCACGAAGACAATTTTAAAATGCTAACTCTCTATAGACAATGCTGACATGTCGCAATTTTTTATAAACTTTTATCTTCATTCTAACTTGCTTTGCGAAATCCAGTATACAAACAAATATATAATCACGTTTTTTACTATGTCTGTATTTATATCCGTGTATTCTAAAATGTTTATAATAACATGCAGTTAAGAAAATTAATCTTTTTATTTATTGGTAAGTTATATTATTTATTTATTGTACTAAAACGTTTTAATTAAAAATAAACGGTCAAGTGCGAGTACTACTCGCGCTCAGAGGGGTTTGTACAATAAATATATGAACTATTAACTGTATTATTAGAAAAAATCGTTGCTAAAAGAATAATAAGACTTTGTAAAGAACTATACAACGCAGGGTTGGGTATAGATGTATATACTAGAAAAATATGAAAGATGGGTATACCATAAAAGTTCGAAGGTATATGAAGCTTAAGCAATATTAAATATTGCTATTCTGTATAACACTTTTTTAAATCTTATCCTAATCTGTTTATCATGAACTTAATTTGGTACTAACAATAAAAGTAGTGCATATTTAAACTTCATTTTGGCATTTCATAAAACTAGTAAATTCAGCATAATAATAATCTTTTCTTTTTATAGTGTTGCTAAAACAAAATCCTTCTTCAAAGTTTAAACTTAGCAATGTGATAAGCGTGCTTCGAAAGGATGTCGCAAAGTTGGTCCGTGCCGCGTTTTTCCAGATAGGTTTTTAATTAACTTTTAAACACACGGAACGCGCATTGAGATATCCACTCAATGCAAACTAGTCGCGAATCCCATAGTATTTATGTGATTACTTCTCATTAGTCTGCTTTTAACAATATGATGTTTATTGCTTTTATACTGCTACTGGGCATTGCATTACACACATATATCATTAAATGTTGTTATCTAGGCTTTAAAACCCGTTTGTACATAAAGTACGCCCCCCACCCCCTGTCATTATGTATGTCCAAACCATCCGTGTCTTTAAAGGTTACTACTCTCGAAGATTTTTTCAAAAATCATTATAAACAATGCTTTTATACTTCTGCAACGATAGGTACTTCCAGCGTTCCTCAACTCCTTTGCTGAACGCCAGCAAACCGAAATTTGTGTGTAACGGGAAAATGCTATTTTTCAAAAACTATGTTACCTAGGATAAGCGCTATACTTTTTCTGCAAGGTTGAAATTAACTTCTAGTACCCACCCACTACCCTTCTACTGCTGGTAGAAATAGGGTGGGAGGAACATATTTTTGAATTACATTTTCGAGGATATTTCTGAAATTATAATAACTAAAATTAAAAGAAATGCATTTTTGAGTTCAACGTTACGAACGCTTTCACAGGATACCCCATATGTTATACAAAGAAAATATTTTTTTTTCAAGTAACTTAATTAGCCCCTCTGCATTTTTCGGAAATATATTTGTGGATGTTTAATAATAATCTATAAATATGTGGGTCAACAGTCTTTATTTCTTCCCCCAAATTGAAATTTCTACCTTCCATAGTTTACGAATAAAATGGCTGTGACAGACAGACACAGCAGTGATCTTATAATGGTTTCGTTTTTACTTTTTAAGTACGGAACCCTAAAAATCGATGTGTTTATTTAAATATTGTTAACAAAAGGGTAGATAATATGCTAAATAAGTTTTACGTTTAAAATAAAATAAAATAAAAGTTAATTACACTTAGTAAAATTTAATAAAAAATATTCATAACCATTATCCGTGAAAGTATATTATAATTTATATATATATTAATTACATAACCAAACAAAACCCAGAAGTCTGATGATGCCTACAAGAAAAAGTAAAAAATTGCACTAAACATACATGTGCGCATCTAAATAATTCTATATAAAGTTTCTGGTTAGACATTTTAACATCTGATATTATTCTCACGTATTGATACCACAACGAAGAGAAATGCAAGAGAAAAAAAGAGTTGTTTATCTTGCAAATCGGATTATTAGTCTTGTTTCTGACGTTACTTTATTTGGTTGACTGATTAAAGACTTAGTAGGACATATTACGTTGGCAGAAATAATAAATTCATTTCTCGATATTTAACAAATCCAATAATCATTATTTTTCTTCTCAAATAAGCGCAAAACATTTCGAAAATTGCTGTTATATTATATTCATAAATATGACGTAGATTATATTGCTATTTTATCAGAAATGTAGCAGTGTCTTATGAAAAAATGAAGGAGTGAGTGTCTCATAAATAAACGCAATTGTGTTAGTAAAATATTTTGTAAATAAATATGTAATAAATGCAGATTGTGATAGTGATACAATCGGAAATATTTTGATATATGAATATTTTAATGTATTCCTTATTAAAACATAAATATAAGGAAAGCTATAGATAAAAGGACCAGACGATACCTGAGTAAAATATGATATCATTTTTTTCTTTAAATTTACAGTTCTTTTTTGGAAGGTAAAGTTTTAGAAAAGTTTAATAGTACTTTAAAGATTAAAATATTAATACAATGAAAATATTGCTTATCATTGCCCCAAAGTTATATTTACTTGAATAACACTCGATCGTCAGGCTTTGACCGGGTCCGCCAAAGCACAAAACGCGAAAACACTCTAGAAATCGCTAAAATTTTAAAAATCGCTGGTCGAATTCAGAGTAAACTTAAACAGAATGCACTGAGCTAATAAACTGAGGAATTCAGAATAAACTGAAAAGAGAACAAAATTTACTTTATTGGGCTATAAAGTTGAAGCAGGATTCTTTTTACTAATGTTAAGCGAATTTTAGCGAATTGCGAAAAAATCGCGAACATTTATTTTGATAGTCGAACAGGAAAAAGTTTGGTATATTGGTCTAAAAGACAAAAACGCGATTTCTTTTGTGACTGTGAAAACTGAACTCTCAGTGTGAACTGAGCGTAAATTGATTAAAGGTTACTTTTAAATGAGTTATGCATTTTTACGATGAACTGCGTTTAGTTTACTAAGAGATGCTTATTGAATATAGATAAATTGATATATAGGGCCACCCAAAGATTGGGTATATGGCCATCTATGGAGGATAATTTCTGGAAATGTGATTTCAGTAGTTTTAAGAGTTTTCAGCAGAGTCAAAGAGTAGTTTCAGTAGTTTTCAGTAGTTTTGATGTAAATTTTAGATAAATAGTGGCGTGTAATAAAGGTACTAGGTAGACTACATGACTGTACAAAAGTATTCAACTATGTTTCCATCTATTAGTATACATTGCTGAAAGATGAATTTCAACCTGTTATGCGTTTTCTTACTAAACTAAAATTCCTTATTATATAATATATATATATATTAACATCAACCTAAAGATCAAATACAGGGAAGAATTGGAATTCAGATTTGGCTATGGATGTTAACTGCTGAAATTAGTTTTTCAAATGTTTTATGCGTTTTCAAAATTGTCTACTTAGTTATCTTATTTACCTTATTTCCCTGAATAACGAAATTTTGTTAAAGCATTCAGGAAGTGTTGGAAAGTGTTTCATAATGTATGCTTAAGGCATGATTTTTCTTTTTTGTTTTAATACGTCACTTCGATGGGAAGTAGTAGAAGGAGCTTCGGATTAAAAGTATGTAGAGGAAACTTAACAGGGTGATTAAGTTTTTCAGGATTTATTTTCAGATATTTAACCATATATTGCGGATATTGGTATGATAGGCACGGGATTGCAGGCAGAAAGTACGAGGAAATTTAAATAAAATGTATATTTATAACTTACAAAATCTATAATATTATTATCTTTGACGCCTTTTTAAAGTAAAACGGTGAGCTTTTTAAAGTTCATATTGTGTGTTTCCTTTCTTCTTATTACAGATTTTTAACATGCTTTTGATTTTCAAATTCTAATAACGTATCGTTCTTCGCAGAAAATCTCTACATTCTTGAGCCATTATATTCGTATGAATGCTCTAAATTTAAATTGCTACAATATAAAATGTGTTATTTTAATTTATTTTAAGTAACTAATGAATAATTGCAAGATAAATTAACTTTTTGAATTACCATGTTAATTCAGCCAAAACATAAGTTTTAAAAACCTTCATTTTTAAATTAATGAAAGAATGCATGGATGTTAAAAGGGTATCCTAATCCTCATTCAATGTGCAACTTTTCTTTATTTAAACAAGTTGGAAATTGCACGTCAAACTTAGCAAATATGGTGCGTTTGTACTATTAACTAGTTTTATAAACATTCTTTGCACCGCATACTGTACTAAATGTATATTTTAGTGCAATTCATAAGGACATATCAATTTCATTCTCTTCGAAAAGCTGTTACATGATTAAAATGTACTCGAAATAATTTTTTCCAATTAGCCGTAATGTAACGGAAAACTTTTGACTGCCCCTGTAATTAAACTATACATCCGATTTTCATAAAATTTGAAATGACTCGACAAAATTTTGCAAAAATTATATAATTAAAATTTCAGCCCATTCGGTTGGATAGTTTTTGCTCTGTTACATGTGGACAGACGGACAGAACGACGAATATAGGTGCTACGTATTTTTATATAATTTCGAACGCACCTAAAAAGCGCCTGCGTGGGTTACTACTTTTTTTGAATCCCTATAGATAAAGATATTATATGATCTTTTAAAAATAATTCCAAATTCTCATACAAAAAATTATCTGTGGTATTTCAATGGAGTTCGTTACTATTTAAAATTTTTGAAGGAATTCGAATTATTTGTAAAAGCTAAATTAAAAAATACTATTTTACGCAAAACTATAAAATAAATAAATAACGGATCTAAAAATTAAAACTGTATAGTATATTTTACATTATATTATTCTTTTTTATTTCATTAAAATATTCATATATGAAAATGCATTACTTCTTAATAAATTATTCAATGCTAACGATTTTCGACAGAAATATAAATTCATATAATTTTAGTAATTATTAAAATAACTTTTAGACTAGAATAATCTCGTAATTTAATTACTAATTAGCCACTCTTAATGAAAGCACCGTTATAAGATATTTTTTGTTCGTTTCTTTTTGTATTTTATTGCATTTCTTTTAAGAAGTATTCTGCAAAAATTCCACTTAAACCAAATTACAAAACATGGATTATTATTTGTTTCATAGTAAGACGATTTGAAATTCTTCAGATTGATATTTTAATAAAATATAAAATAATTTGAATGAGTATAATTGTATTGAAAAAACAAACAAACAGTCGAAGTCACAAAGGTTTTCTGAAAAAGAAAACTGTGCATACTATTTTTTTTTCCTCATGAAGAATTAGTTCGTGCAGGATTAGACAAATACCTCGTTTCAAGAAAACTTAATTCCTTAAGTCTTGTGTAATATTAATCGATTTTTTATTTGCATTAATTGTATTTTTTTAAGTTTTAGTTTAGTTATTTTTGTTTAAAGGTTTCTATTTAATAGAAATAAATTCAAGTACAATAGATTTCTTTAAGAAAATATTTTTTTTTACCCTAAAACCCCTAAGTGCCATTATAAAAACAAGTCCGAAATTTGAAGCACATTATATTTTTAAAAAATGTAAAATTTCTAATTATTTAAAAAAGAAATATATAATAAAAGTAAGAATTTGTATTTAAAAATATTTAAGTGGAAATTTAAGGAAGCAGTATTCAATAATTATCTTTTTTAAATGGATAACTTCATTTTAAAAATAAATTAGTGAAAACTCACAGTTCTTTACGGGAAGATTTTGAAAAGTTTCTATTCTAATCTTTTTCTGCATTATATTTTAACGATAATTACATGCATATAATAAAATAAACTACTAATAATAAACCCGTTTAAACTTTTTAAAGATTTTTCAAAGTAATAAAATGTGCAAACCATTTTTTGCTTCTTTTTTTCTTCTTAATTAGACATATTCCTTTTTTTTTTAATTAGAGTTTGGCGAGTTTCGATTGAACAGAAGTGTAAATCTATTCGGTCACGGGCATTGACGTGTGAAGTTTTAAATATTGTTTTGAAAAATATCACCATCATTTCCGCCAAAAAGAACCAAAATAAATAGAAAGAGACATCTTTCTGAAGAAACGATCCCGAGACAAATAACGTAGTTTCGAGCTGAAAAATGCTATGGCTGTGAGATGTCCGGAAAATTTCGAAAGCTTATTCTGATTTATATATCTATGTTTTAGATTTCCCTTTTTATATTTAAACAAGAAATTTCATACCAAAAGAGGAAACTTAAGACCTATGAAATTTCAGATCCCTTCTTTATGCAAAATGACAAGTTATCTTGTTTTATACTCATTTAAACGTAATTTTATTAATTCCAAAACTGACATACAACAATTAAAATTAAAGAATAAATTAAAGAATTCGGATGCATTTAGAAAGGAACACTGAAAATATGTTTTGTTTTCTATTAGAAACCAAAAAGCTCTATATTCTTTTAAAATTTTTATCTGTGAAAAGAACCAAAAAATAGTCTTTATTTCAATAAATTTATCTATATCTCTGTCTTTCTCTCTTTTTTTTTTACTTGATTTTCCCACCTGGGGTAAAAGGATATCTTTTTAAAAAATTATGATTGTGTTTTAAATCAGTATCATTTATTTTATTTTATATTTCATTAATATATGGGTTTACTTAACAATAGAAGGAAATGATTGGTATATTTCTTTCTCTCTCTCTTTTTTTTTTTTTTTTTTTTTTTTTTTTTTTTTGCTGAATGATTTTATCAAAATTCTTGCTTCCCTATATTAATAATTAAGTTATTTTCTGAGTGTTTTCTTTAACACGCCTTTTCTCTCATGATCTTATAATTATCATAGTGACAGAAACTAATCACAAAGGTGGAAATCATACCAAAGAACATTCAATCCATGGGGACTTGTGTGAGTGTGTCCGACACTTTTACACGTAAATTAACTTTGTACTTAGATAATTTAAATACCAAAATTTTAAATTTAATATAAAGGATGATTGAAATTACAGACAATTAATTAAAAATTAAATAAAATGTTAAAAACACTAAACAACATTTTAAAAAGACGTTCCGAATTTCATATAACCATCATCAGAAAATTTCAACGTAAAAGTCATAAAAAGTTGCAAAAATTCAATTCACATAAAACATTGCATCAGACAGTCAAGGTGAAATTTTCAGCTATATTAACACTAGGCATTCAGCTGGAATCGATCCATCTTCTTTGATAGTTAAATCGGTAACTCTGTACCACAAAGTTTCTACGAAAGAACTTCTATAATTGCTACAGTTCAATCCGATTTATGGATTCTATGGAATCCGAAACATCATTTTTAAATGTTTTTTAGTGTTTTTAACATTTTATACAATTTTAATTGTCTGTCTATTGTTTGTCAAAGATTTTTTGTAGCTATAAATATGTTCAGACGTTGTACTATAATTTACATCAAGTTTTAAATTAAATATTTTTATCTCAGACTAGCATTTATCTAACTAAATATAGCAGAATCGGTATACAAAATTGTTTTCATAATAAATAAAAAATAATTTGTTGTAGTTGTGACATGCATATCAAACCCACAACACATAAAATGTATTTTTTTATTATTATTATGAAAATTGCATTTTTTTAAATCGCCTTTCCTCCGCCAAAATTATATTCTATCGTCATTTGCTAACTTTATATAACTATCCTTATGAGTGTATGTGGAATATTTCGTCTAAAATTTCAATTATAAAATTTTTCATCCCAACACAATATGATTTTTTTACCAATTTTTGAGCTAAAATGTAATTAGTGATAAAAAAAAAAAGTAGAAGAGGAAGAAGAAGCAAACATTAAGATTAATTAAAATTTAAACGAGAAATATTTATTCAAAGTAAAACCTAAGTCGAAAATCCTAAACATCGGATATGCAATCCATTAATAGTTTGAACATAATAAGCACCAAATACATCTGCTTAAAAAAAGTTATTTCACAAAACTTAATGGGAAAAAGAATTCATATTTCATTCCTTTAGATAATATTTCTATCGATACTCATGTAGAAAAAAAAATTTAGAACAGTACAAATATATCAAACAGGTAAAGGGCAAAAAGTTTTAAATAAATTTTATAATTTTTGAGATGCAAAATTTAAAATATTGCATCTCAAAAATCTGAATACAGTAACATACATGATTCAAAATTTGTTCATGAAAATTTTCTCACAGTTTTTAAAGGTGTTTTGTAAATGCACTTTTGATACATAACTACACAGAGTTAGTTATATGAACATTTGATAATCTTAATATAAGCAATTAAAAAAGTATCATGACGTAATCAAATCCAAATTTCTAACCAATGTTAATATTTTTAAATAGTTACTGTTTTATGCATTTTAACAGGCAATTTTTCTTATAAAAAGCATTATTAAAATTTTAAAAATTGAAGACTTTATTTATTGAAAACTATTACAAATTTTAACTGCATTTACACTTTTAAAAATTTTGTTAGTTTTTTTCATTGAATAAGATTTTATTCTTTAGTTTTGGAAAATTAAACTTTTTTAATTAATCAAAATGTTTTTCAGATACAAAAAAAATAAACAGGAAAAATATTCTGGAGAGTTTAAGAAATGAAACAAACTTACTTACAGCCTCTTGTTTCTGCTAAACACGATCTTAAAAGATATTTTCTAACCAGTTGACGTAACTTTTTAGAATAGACGTCATTCCAACATTTATAAAAAGAAAAGAAAATCAATAACAACAAAGTCCTTGGAAAAGTTTTTGTTATTAAAATTCCTGTAAAAATTGGATTCTTAAATAATCAGCCAAGAGAAAGAAGAAATTTATTAAAATAATGCAGCAGATAAATGATTTTTTTTCCCTGTCGCTTTAATAGAAAATGGGAAAGTGGTTTTTAAAAATCATAGAAGGAGCAAGGAGGCACAGCCTCAGCCGGGCTATTGCTGAAGTACTTGTGAATCTAAATGTGAGGGAACGAAGATCTTAAAGCGGAAGTCAAGTATTCATTTTTTTTTCCTTGTCACTTAAGTCATCTAGATCTTAACTTAACCCTCGCGTGAACTTGGGGCGACAGAGTGACAAAAAATATAACTTTTGACTACAGATAAAAGAACCAAGCATACTTGTAAACAAAAGAGCCCTTTCATCTACGCTGATAAAAGTATAAAGCCACCGAAATAAGAAAAAAAAGGATTCTTAAGTATATCATTGCTTTTAAGTTAGTCATTAGTTTTTAAGGACTTGGGAATCGATATTGTTGACAAAAATCATCTAACTTCAAAATAACGCACTGGGTGTCTTTTTCGGAAAAAAAATTAATGAGCTTTATAACTTACACCTAACATATGGTGTTTGAGGTGCAAAGAGATTTTCTTTTCTTTCGAATATAATATTATAACCAACAATTAATATTTTAAAAATTGGCTGCTAAAATTTGTAGATTCACCTTTCAATCTGTTATCTAATCCTGTTAAGAATTTTTTAAAGATTATCTTCATATTCTGATTATAAATTATTGTCTTGGTTTGCAACACTTGGTATATGTAGTGCAACTGAAATATGAATAAAAATTTATGCTGCTAAGAATGAACTTACACTGGCCTCCAAAAGTTAAGGTACAGAGACTGGATGCTTTCGATTGCACACGTTTTGTCGAATATCTGCAAAAATTATTGGCGAATTGTTCTTGAACTTCTGGGATGAAAAGAACATGTTTGATTTTATATTTATCGGTGAAGATTTAGTCGGGGGTACAATTAGGGGACTAATAATAAATTTAATAATAAAATAATATTTGCGATCACCTATGTAACAGGAAAGGCTGGAAATGGTTTGTCACTGTGGTAAATGACTAATTGGGTCATGTTCAATGTTTGTATGCATTTGTGTAAGCATAGCACTCATATTCGTGAAGATGTTAACGTTTTTGTGAAAAATTCAAAAGGTTTTTTGTTTATAGCATACAGAGTTTTCAACCAAATTTAACGCAACTTTCCAAAAACCTGACAAAGAGTAGTAGAAACATTATACTGCAATTAAAACATGAATATATTGAATATTTGATGAGATATGGGCATTTTTATGAGACAATTTTTAACTGCGCATGCGCGGAAGATTTCAAAATTTTTATTTCATAATTTGGTAGTAAGCTATTTAGGTCAACTTATATAAAAAGTCCAGTCAAATATCGCGAAAATTCACAAAGATAGGGTCGATATAGTGAGTTGCTTCCTAAAAATAGCTTTATTATAAGGGATTTTTCACAACTTTTCAATCAGCTCGCTATATCTTTCTAGGTTTTCACAATATTTGATTGAACTTTTTTTTTCAAGTTGCCCCAAAATACTGACTACCAAATTATGAAATAAAAATTTTGAAATCTTCTGCGCATGCGCAGTTAAACATTATCTCATAAAAATGCCCATATCTCATCAAATACTCAATATATTCATGTTTTAATTGCAGTATTAGTCCAAGAGCCGTTAAACATTTTAGGGAAGGTATTTGAGGCACCTTGAAAATTTGTGCAACACTTCTTTTGTAATGGCTGAATACAAAATCGAATGCCTGGCTGAAGGATCGTGGCCCAAAAACTGTGCCAGACACGTGTCATGTGCCATTTTTTGACTACCCAAAAAAGGTATTTGAGGCACGCTGAGATTGCGGCAGAATAATATTTATGCTTAGAAAAAAATATTTTGAAAATGCCAGACACTTTAGTCGGCACAAAAACTGTGCCAGACACGTGTCAAGTGCCAAATGGCACTTGACATATGTCTGGCACAGTTTTGGGGCCACGATCCTTCAGCCAGGCATTCGATTTAGTATTCAGGCATTACAAAAGAAGTGTTGCACAAATTTTCAGGGTGCCTCAAATACCTACTCAAAAATGTTCAACAGCTCTCCTACTAATAATGTTTGTACTACTCTTTGTCAGGTTTTTGGAAAGTTGTGTTAAATTTGGTTGAAAACTCTGTATGCTATAAACAAAAACCTTTTGAATTTTTCACAAAAACATTAACATTTTTACGAATATGAGTGCTATGCTTACACAAATGCATACAAACGTTGAACAGGACCCAAATAGTCATTTACCACTGTGACAAACCATTTCGAACCTTTACTGTTACATAGGGGATCGCAAATATTATTTTATTATTAAATTTATTTTTAGCCCCCTAATTGTACCTCCGACTAAATCTTCACCGGGAAATATAAAATCAAACATGTTCTTTTCATCCCAGAAGTTCAAGAACAATTCGCCAATAATTTTTGTAGATATTCGACAAAACGTGTGCAACCGAAAGCATCCAGTCCCTGTACCTTAACTTTTGGAGGCCAGTGTATTTATGTTTAGAACTGAAATATGAGTAAAAGTACTTATGATAGGTTATCTTTCCAAGATTATGTAAAACTGCCTATAAATGCTCTGTGTGAGTTTCTCTATAAATATCAAATGCTAAGTCCATATCATTTCACACATTTCCCAGAATGTCAATGGTAACGCTGTTAATGACAGTTATGATTAGTACTGCAAATTCTTTGATAATTGATAGAAAATGTGGAACAAAACTTAATACTTAACAAAATTCCACAGGACAAAATTTTGCGGTGACAGATCCTAAGAAAAAGAAGGCCAAAAGATTAACCTATAATAATTTTGATTTCTATAATAGATCCATTTTTGAGATCTCAAATATAGAGTGTTCCTTTTTATTGCCACTTGCTGCCATCTTGACAACTCTTCTTCACGACTGCTAAATTCAAAGCTACTAGACATCTTATTCTATGAAAATAACTTTATGAATTTCTCTAATATTTTAAAGGATTATACTTCTTCGCATTTAAAACTCTGTTTATAATTCAATACAAAATTCCTGACAAATATTTGTAATTACCCTGTATATGTATTCGTTCAATTTGTATAAAAATAATCATATATTAGTGCAAGAAGCAAAAAATAGTCAGGCGCAAGTGACAATAAATTTTTTTCGAAATATCTAAATAATGCCGTTACGATTTACATTATAACAATAATTTATATATATATATGTATTACGTTTTGCCATTTAAATGCAAAATATCGCAAGTTCTAACAGTCAGTTGAGATCTATTGCGGAGATTACATCGGATTTTCATGTTCGTCTGCCTATCTATCCATTTTTCTTTCTTTTTTGTCTATGAATGACGATTGATAAAATCATCGAATCAGTTTGAAATTAAATGACTATCAATTGATGTGAGCAGTATGATTTATGAGAGAATGTGTGATATTCTTTCAAAAATTCAGTATAATATATATTTATTTTTAAATGTTTAATTTTTTTCCGCTGTTTGATCTCAATATTTTAAGTCTAATTCTATTACAGTGCAAAATTATCAGCATCAAAAACATTCATCTCGAACAAAAAACAAAAAAAATATGTTGCTATATTAATATATTGTGTTTAAAGTACACTGGTGTCCAAAATTAAGGACCAATCACAAAATGCTAATTTTTAAGTAAGCGAATACTCTAAAGGAAATAATATAATTCAAATAATTACAATCCCTACAGTACAACTAGTTCATATAACATCTCAATCATGTCACACATGGTCACAAGTGTCACAGTCACTACGATGAAGCAAAAAATAGGAGATTCCACACGTCTCCTTATGAGTCTCAAATTATCCCTATATGTGACTCCATCGAGACGTCAATATGACTGCTGCTTTGAGACGAGTCACCAGGTGACTTTACAATGTAGTTACATTGTGACTCTCATGTGACTGCCATTTTTAGACTCAATTTCAAAGTCATCATGAACGCTGCATTATGATAAGTCACCAAATAATGTCCGATTATAGTCACATGGTGACTTTTTACAAAACAGCACAATGATGATTTCACAGTAGAGTTCCTGTCACCTGAAAGTCATCATGTGATTTTAATGTGACATTATTTGGTAACTTATCACAATGTAGCGTTCACGATGACTTAGAAATTGAGTCTGCAGATGACAGTCACATGAGACTCACAATGTAACTACATTGTAAAGTCACAAAGCAGCCGTCACAGTGACGTCTCAGTGGAGTCACATATAGTGATCATTTGAGACTCATAATGAGATGTATAGAATTTCCTGTTGTTTTGCTTCACCATAGTGATTGCGACACTTGTGACCATGTGTGACATGAATGAGATGTTATATGGACTAGCTGTGCTGTAGAGAAAATAATTATTCGAATTATATTATTTCCTTTTGAGTATTCGCGTACTTGAAAATTAGCATTTTGTGATCGGTCCTTAATTTGGGACACCAGTGTATAATTTTGAGCGCATTCGAAATTTAACGAAAAAAAAAAAAAACACTTTGAAATGTACCTTACATCGAAAAATTCTAAATAAAAGCAGTGCACTTATAAGTAAGATAATTTTATATCATAAATAATCATTATACATATATTAGGCCTTTTTTAAAGTAATATTCGTTAAACATCGCTAGTGGCGCCAATTTATATAGGCCCATGGGGCGCGAGCCCACCCAATAATTTGGTCTCTCCGCCCACTCAATTTCGCAATTTCAATTGATTTAATTCATAATTTATGTATTTTTTATTTGGCTTTATCAACCTTCTAAAAATCGTTTTGTCTGAAAGGACACCGGTTAGACTTAGAGGAGCACTGAAAACACCTTTAGTGGGTGTATATTTAAATTTCTCACGTAAACAAATTTCCTGCATATTTTGCCATCTGTTGCGACGTCTTGAATTGATAAAGCACTTAAGTGACTAAAATGTATGCTTTTCTTGACATTTAGTCTTTTGATCTTTCAGTAGTTAAAAATTCCAATGTTATTTAAAATAAATATTAATATATATTTAAGGAAGAACTTATAAGAATAGAATTAACAAAATTATTTATAAAATCATAATTAAATTAAAATAATTAAAAAATTTGCCTACAAAAAACAAAATTTAATTTAGAATTATCATCTTTAGTCATTCGCTCCCCCCTCCCCCATCCCTCTCTTTCTCCACACACATACACGCTAAAGGAAAAATACATATCTATATATGTCTTATTTTATTAAAATATTTTTGAGCACACTCAATATTTTTGAAAAGTTGGCGCTACTGAACTTCGCATCCGGAAAAAAACACTTTTTCGCACTCTATGTATTTTTAAATTATGACGAGAGTATAACCTTAATATTTGACATATAACCGGCTATTATCAAATATTTGTTTATGAATAACTTATACGTTATTGGATCCGTGATTCCAAGTTCACTCTTTCCAACAAAGTTGAAAAGTGTTTATAAATTGGATTTGTCTGTCCGTCTGTCCGTGCTATAACTCGCGTAAATATGGTGCAATTGCCATGAAATTAATATATGTTATTGGTGTTTACTACAATATGTTCGGTATTGAAAATGCAGTGCGTAGCACTTTCGATTGATTTTCATGGACACTCAAAAGAATTCCATTACATTACAAGCCTATGGGGAAAAATAGTTAGCGGTGTATTTTAAAGATGTTACACTATTTTAAACATATTGAAAATTATATATATCACTGATGTGTACCACAAGCGCTTACTGTAGAATCTCGTGTGCATATAATTTAACTTTCATTTACAGGGACACACAAATGTATTTTTCTACAGTACAGCCTATGAAGAGTAAATGGTGGCAGTGCTTTTTTGCTGTGGTATGCGTTTTAAAATTTTACCTTTTTTTTTTATATTACTTGGGGTGTATAAATTTTATAGATCATATACAGGGATAGACAATGGATATAGAGTACATTTCCATTTATTGACAGAAACTGCTGAATGAGAATTTTAAACTATGATATGTGTTTAATTGCGCTGACTTTTAGCATACGAATTAGTATAAATACTAATCTATAGATCATATACAGGGATAAACCAAAAAATTCTGATGTTTTTTCTACTATTGATTTACATCATGACATTCTTAATGTGTTGGAAAGTGTTTCATAATCTATGCTTGATACATGATTTTTCGTTTTTGTTTTAATATATATATATATATATATATATATATTGCAAACGTGTTTTTGAAGGTACATTCACATGTTTTGCCAAAAACGACACATGTGTTTTTATCCGCTGTAACTGAAAAATTGGTTATTGCAACTAATATTAATTATTATTAGTTCATATACAATACCAAGATATGTTCCATTCTCCAACAAAAGAACACTAATAAAACGGGATCATATCTGATGGTGAATATGACTATGTACATAACGAATAGGTGCCAGTGATAACAGATTTTGAATACCACCATTTGTGAATAGTTATCTTCTCGTTATATTTGCAGAATTAGCTAAATATTACTATTTGAAAATAATGGTATTCAAAATACGTAATATTTGTCACATTTGCTTAATGTCCATCCTTAAACCTTAATTACTCAAGCTGGTTTATTTTGCACAAATTTTCATGCATGTTATAAATTTATATTGTTTGAAAATATTGTCACATATGTCTTTGCTATGATTTTTTTTTAAATATTGTGCTACATAGTAATTGTATTTCACTCAAAATTAATTTTATAAAACATTAATTTATTTTCTAGGAATTTAGAAACATATAGTGTGCAAAATATACCCGGCAGGTAGATTTGCTGTGCGAATTTGAGCAAAATATTTAAAGGTAAAATGCAATTGTACATAATTTATGTTCATTTTGTCAATTACTTAAAAATATATGATTAATATAATTTGTAGGACCCTAAATTCCACTGGCTGCAAAAACAATGCAAGTCCAAAAAGCGTTTTCTTTTTTTAGATTTTTAATTGCAAATGATAATCGAAATACATATTTAACGATTTTTAAAATATAGTGACCAGAGAAAAGTTCATAATAGCTTGCACTTTTCTGTAGCACAGTTTTAATTGATCCTTGGAAAATCTTCATTCTTGATTTTTGTAGTTTTTAAAATTATTGATTCAATTAAATTCTGAATAAAAGATATGATAAATAATTGCACAAATGCATTAAATTCTACATAAATAAGTAACATTTATTTTTCCTGTAATATTAAGGTAGTTTCAGTTTTTAAAGTGATTATAAATGCGGACAAATCACGTAATTCTTACATAATTCACGTGATTCTATTCCTAAATTCTATTGGGAAATGAAGAATTTCATTTTCTTCATGAAATAATATGAAATTATTTAATCTGATATATACTCTAACATTCCGGGTTCAATGTTTATATTTTTAGAATTTATTTTATCGAAATGTATAATTTATGAAACCATAGTAATAAAAAATTTAGAAATTTTCGTGACATCAAATAAAAATGCAAAGACATTACCAATATTTTCCCTCTTGATTTTGTAGTAGGTGGCAAATCTACGTTAGGCCTAGATAGGCTGGGCTGTAGTAAATTTCACCCGATTTTTTTATTTAGGTATTTGCAAAAAGCTAAAAAATTTTATTTCTGCAAATGCGAACTGTAAGTTTGGGAAACAGGTAACTTTGAAGAATATATGCAAGTTATTCTACATAAATTGCATGTACGTCATTAAACATTTTATGTTCGTCAGATGTACTTACTGGAATCCTATAAGCTCGATCGTCAATAATAAAACCTTAAAAATATTTCAGAATTTTTTTAAATATTCGACCACTTGTACTTAAAAAGTAAATAGAGTTAATCATTCTCATTACCTGATATAAGGATAGCATGTCGTTTTACAATAGCAATAAATTAAATCTTGATAATAACGTAGTTATGACAAAAGTGCTGGTCATTCTGTATTCCATTCCATCTAACTTAAGAAGTAATTATTACTGTTGTCATCACCTTTCGCACTTTTATCGTTTTCAGATAGTTGCGAAATTAAACTTCTTTCATATAATCTACGGTTTATGAAATATAGAGAGGTTGTGTGACGTTTCAAATTAAAAGTATGATAATAAAATATGGTAATTATAATTTAATAAAATATGTTAATTATAATTTTATAGCATGACAATATATATATATTGAAATTCCCGAAAATAATAAAATATACTGTGTTTTGGATTACATGGGATCACATCTAAAAGGGGTTAACATTAATAAAGTTTTAAATACGTATAATAAACTGCTGCCGGATAAAAATATAGAGATTTTTAAGGCTTTTAAATATGTTGAACCGATGGGCAGACTCATATACAATTATAACGACTATGCAAAGGATTTGAAAAATAGTATCGATAATAGTGTTTGCTATTGTCATGAGGAAAAATTCAACGAATATATAAATCCAACCTACGGACATATATTAACGGGTAGTTTGGATATTGTACATAATAAGAAATTGAGTGAAATCATGAGATACGGGACGAGATACAGAATTAAGAGAGTTTTAAAGAGAAATATGGCGAAAAAACGCTTGAATATGAATTTGCATATTTTTATTCAAAAATTAGTATATAAATACAATTTGCTTGCTAGCGTTTTCGAGGAATGGAATTATTGTATTTTAAAAGAATTGTGTAGAAATTTTGAGAGTAACTCTGAGGGGGTTTCGGTAAAATATTATAAGGATTTGAAAGAATCTGTAACAGAATTGCAGAATAAATTTATAATAACGTATATAGATAAAGCTAACACAAATTACGCAATTATTTGTAAAACATTATATGGTAAATTACTCAGGGAGGCTTATGGTAATGAAATGAATTATGAAACTGTTAAATCAAGTAAACAAGTTATTAGTAATAGAGTGAAAGCATATTATAAAAAAATGAAAATAAAGCAAAATAGTACTAGTTTTCCATATTTGGTAATGCTTCCAAAGTTTCATAAAGATCCGGTTGTATTTAGAACTATAACATGTGGTTTCGGTTCATATTTGGAAAATTGTAATAAAAAATTGTTGAAATTATTAAAAGAGATTTTTGATGAAGTATTGAAAGATAAGCCGGCTTGTATAATAAAAAACAGCTTTGAGTTAATTAAACATTTAAATCTAATGAAAAACATTTCAAGTTTAACAGCGTATGATTTTGAAGATTTGTATAATATTATAGATTTGGATAATCTTAAAATAAAAATTATGGAGTTTTTCAATAAATACAATTCCTCAAGTATCGGGCAGGAATGGTTTACTAAATTGTTTAATTTTGTAGTGAGTGAGAACTACTTATATGACGGGAAAATTGTTAACAAACAAGTTAGAGGTATTCCAAAGGGGGGAAGTTGTAGTTCGATTTTAGCCGATATCTACTTATATATGTACGAGGAACAAATTGACATAAATGAGGATATGAGGTGCTTTCGTTACATTGATGACGTTTTAATAGTCAGATGCAATGATGTGAAAAAAGAAAAATTTGATTGCTATCCTAAAGGTTTAAATTTGAAATTGGAGTCAAAAAGTAAAAACATGGTCAATTATTTAGACATTAATATCGAGATAAAAAATGGTGAGATAAAAACAGATATATATGACAAACGAAAAAGCTTTAACTTTGAAACTATAAAAATGTTAAATTTTGGATCAAATGTGCATATCTCAATATTTAGAAATATTTTTGTTAACGGGTTAAACCGTATAGATAGACTGACATCAAAAAATGGGGAAAAAATTGAAGAACTTTACAAATGGTATATTCTGGCATTGCACCATGGCTATCCTGAGAAATTTTTGAAGAGTCTGCTGCGAAATTTCGTAAAGTGTAAGACTTATCGCAGAGATTTAGAGGTAATGTGGATGCGAAGGGAGGAGTAACTGTAATTTTGACCGTTTAGGGATTGCGTGCACGTGTGTTTGAAGTTTCACGTCTAGTTGTTGGTTTTCGATGGGTTCTTGGCAACTCATTCGATTTGTTAGTTTTTTCCATTTCGTCTTGACAGGTTGTTGGGGGAGCATTGTGCACATAAAACTGGTTTTAACCCCGCAGAGCAAGTCGCAAGTGCTTGCCGTCTGTCTCCATTGATTCAATTTCTTCTGGTTTTAGTTTGAATAATTTTAAAGTTTGCCGTTTTTAAAGTATGTTGTTTTTGAGGTTAGTTGTTTTTAGTTATTTTGTCGTTGTCATTTGTTTTAGTATCTTTATCTTCGGATCAGTTCCGTGGTTTCGAATTTTTGGTTTGGTTTTTGGATATATATATATATATATATATATATATATATTGTTAAACATAAGATCTTAATTTCATAGATTCTAAGTCTTTCAATTTTTATAATTCAAAGACTGTATAAATCTTCAGTAATCTCATTAGAATTTCCAAATTACTTGCAATTAGCTTGTGTATGATCATAATTACAAGTAAGAGTGGCTACGTTTTGTGTTCTTTATTTTCGGATATTTTCTCAACTTTAATGTTCAAACTATTATAATAATTTTTAAATATTTAGTGTATATATATTTTTTATTGGATTCAAGATATGTTTGATGCATCCAAAATTTAAGAATATGTAATTATTATAACTGTTATTTTATCACTGCTATTTTTTAATAATAAAATATGTTTCAATAAGTTTGACTTTTTACTTTTCTCCACATATTTAATGTACTATTTTCCCTTACCGTTACATATAAGGTGACCAAATTTCATAATTACTTCAATTTTAAAACTGTTAAAAACTAGAAATTTATCACTTTTCAAGTTCTACATTTTCAAACTTTATAAATTTCCTATTTTTAAAATTAATTTATTCTGTTTATCGAATTTCTATGACTTTTTAATCGAAAATCTGAAACTGACACTCAAAACATGTATTGTGTCATCAAAATTCAGAAATGTTTGGTCGTTTTATTTATATGGGATACAAAATTAAAAAATCGTCTGCTTTAAAGAATAGACAAATCATTAGAATAACTCACAGGGTAAAGAGAAAGAATAGAAATGAAGTGTGGTGGCTAGATGTGACGCCGAAAATGCTACTCTAATATCCGTTACGTTCGGCCCGAACACAACCAGGTAGTAATTAATGTCTTTAAATTAGTCTTATTAATTTAAATTCCCCCCCACACACACACAGTGAAATGCTACTTTAGAATCTTAAACACAAACAGATCACTTTCATTTTGAAAAATGCACGAATGATGTCAAAGAATTCAGTCGACGTGTTTGTTTTCTTTGGGCCGAATTTGGGCGTTTAAATTTGAGGATTGCAGACAATACCACGATTACAGACAATATCACAAAAACTCACTTTTCCACTAGAGTACCCTCCTAAAAGAGAAACCAGGCATACTGCCATCTAAAAGTAATAAAAAAACCCATCCAATTCAAGGATAATACTACGAAATTATAAAACAGCATATTACGAAATGTTTGTTACATTTACATTGCATTTTTTGTTACGTTACATTGTTTTTTCAGAAAACTACCAGTGTCCAATTTGGATTTACAATGAAGGTATGTTAGGTAACACAATACATGTGCTTTTGAGGAAAACATTATTACTACTACAATATAAGTGAACTCAGTTTGTCTGAAGTACAAAATTATTTTGCCTAGAATACGTGAGATTTAATGAAATAAAAGAAAAAGTTGAATTTGATCTTTATTCAACATTGTTTTTTCCATACATCCTTAATAAAAAATGAATTCTTTAATAAGTTAACCCATAAAATGAAAATTCTCCAAATATGTATAACTTACAAATATACTTTCAATTCAGAAAACTTTATACCTAAGTTAATGCATTTTGAATAAGTGTTTAAAAATATATTTGGAGTACAGAACCAGGAGATTAATAATGCACAAGCAGCTGTTTTTTTTTTTTTTTTTTTTTTAAGTAACTAAATAAAGAGCAGCAGTTTAACAAGGAAACAAGCATAAACCATATAACCAGTTTATATTATTACTTCTTTTTCATAAGTATTCTTATTTTTTTCTTATTAAAATAAGAATTGTAAAACATTTTTCGATATTATAAATTTAAATATTACACGTAGTTTCATTGAAATTTGAAACAAATAAATAATTTTGAAAAGTAGAAATTTTTTTAAGGAAATACAAAAATCTTACTAAAGTAATTATTTTTAGATTTTAAAAGCTATTAAAAGAATTCACTTATTTGTTTATATGAGTTTCAATTTACAATTTACGAAACTTTTAATATTCGATTTAAATCATTAGAAGTAATAAATATTATATCCTAGAGATATTAGGAAAATAAACTCTACATGAAAATGAAATTCCAAGGGATTAAATCTCTAGTTTTGTTGAGATGACATATCTTGCCTTTAAGTTTCTATACCTTAAAAAATGTTTCATTCACTTTAAAAATTTTATTAATGCAAATATATACAAGAGAAAATCTTTCCCGATATCTGAGACGCTAGCTATCATACCGTTCACAGAAACTGAATGGAATTTTGATTTAAAGTATTTTGAGATATGCGCTCAAGATTCATATGAAAAACAACAGTTAAATTCTAGCAGTTACGATTTCATTGACAAAATTTAGAATATTTCAAATTGCAACATCTACGTTTTTATTAAAATGTTATCTTCACATTAAAAAAAAAACCATAAAAAGCATTGGAAAGGTATGTGCAGCACGAAACTCGTCGTCGCAAGACATACTAAGAAGAAAAGAGAAAACCAACTGTGGCGATCACCAGAGCACGACTTTCTTTTCTAATGACGTCACATTTCACACCGTGTCTTTGGTTTTGATCTCAGCCTACTGAATCTCCCTCGTAACGAGAAGAAGAGACCAATGTACGCAGATTTCCTAGTTCGGCATAAGACACCATCATGACTGGCGTCGTCGAAATACAGGAAAAAAGAGATTGTGAAATGTGTGCCGTACATCTTGCTTTCTTCACTCTGAACAACATGACGCTTATAGATAAAGAACTTGGGGAAATTGTAGAGATTTATTACCTGAACGGACAAATGCTGAATAGTCATTGCGTATTTACCTCAGAAACCATAGGCTACGTCGAGGTCTGTGTACTGTAAAGGTTGTACGTGACTTGATACGCAAATTAGAAGAAATTGCTTGTACTTGCGATCTATCTCGTCCTGGACAATTTTCGGTTCCAGTTGAGGCTGTTGCAGAAGTCCATGAGACGATAAGAGTTCTTCTTGCAAATACACCCGGTTTTTTACGCATTCTGCAGGTGCCAAATTCTACTGTTTAAAAGATTCTGGGCTCTGTTCTCGAAATGTTTCGGTGTCGGTTCCACCGTGTCCAGATTCTGCAAACGGGTAATAAGCAACAACGGTTAGATTTTCCGAATGAATTCCTCATCCGGTATGACGAGGAGAACAGCTGGCCTTTACGCATTCTGTGGAGGGTCGAGTCTCATTTCTCGTTGACTTGTAACCATAATTCGAAGAACTGCGTGCACTGGGAAGACAATAATCACCCTGATATGGTTGCGCATAAGTTAGTCGAAAAAATGTGACTGTGTGGTGCAGTATAACAAGCACCTTCATCCTCGGTCCTTACTTTTTTGAAGAGCTTACTGTCACAGATGTACAGACGTGTACGGTAACGAGTGCTCGCTCATCTAGACATGTTGACTACATACGTAATTCCCAATTTGCAACAGCGAAATACTATACCTGACGTCGTGTGGATGCAAGATGGTGCCCCTCTCCCACATGCAAAGCCTTCTGTCAACGTTTCTTAACACAACAGTTTGATGACAGAGTTATCTCCCGCCATTTCACGTTTCCGCTCCCGCTAAGGTCCTCCGATCTCACACCAATGGATTTCTGGCTGTGGGGATACATGAAATCAAAAAAAAAAAAATAATGCATTTAATCCTCAGACTGCATCTGATTTGAAAGATGCCATCAGACGTTAATTTCAACGGATTCCTCTTGGAATGGTACGTACTTCAGTTCTATCCACCATCTGCTGTATGAAAAGTGTCATCGTGTGTGAAGGAGGTCATGTGGAAAATTTGTAAAACACAATAAAACGTTTTGCTTTCTGTTGCTTCTCTGTCCTTATTGGTTGTTTTAACTTTTCTTCTTAAACTGTCTAGCACTGGTAACTTTCGTTCAAAAGGTACGTTCCAACGATATTTATGGTTTTTCACTATGGAGATCACTTTCTAATAAAAAAAGGTGTGTGTTGCCATTTAAAATTTTCAAAATTTTGTCCTTATAACCATAACTGTTCGAGTTTAACTGTTGTTTTTCACATGATTCTTGGGCGCATACCTGAAAATACTTTAAACCAAAATTTCATTCAGTTACTGTTAAAGGTATGATACCTAGGGGCTCATTTATCGGGATAGTTTTTTATAATCACCTGTATATTGATATAAAAATGTTAATAAAATTATATAAAATAATTAACGCTCTTTGCAGGTGTTAAACATTTTTTAACACGTTATCTTCTCAAAGAACAAAACAGATGGATATCAGTTTAACTATTTCTTCAGGGTTGGCTGACGTTTAGTGGTATAGGATGAAGTTGAATCCTACAATGCTTCAGAAGCTTCCGCTGACACAAAATTTTTTCAAAGTTATCTTTCCAGTTCATTAGGCAAATTTATGAATTCTTATACAAATAGTAGGAGAAATGGTGTGATTTTTCTTAAACTAAGCAATATTATTTTCAGTTCTTCACAAGATGGAATACTGTAAATTTATTTAAACACGCTGCAAATTTTACAATTGAATACATAAAAACATTTGTAGTTAAAAGATCAAAATTAAGTATGTAATGCTAGTATGAAACTGGTTTTGACAGCTACGAATATTGTAAAAGTAAAAGTATAAATTGTTACATTAATTCCATATATACTGTGCTTAAATGCCGTTTATTAATAAACGCCTAAAAGCAGCATTGTTAACGCAGTAAGCTATAAACTAAATGTACTGATAGAACAATGAGAGAGAGGAAAGTATGGGACACATAATATTTTTGTCTTCTTTATTCTTAAACAGCAATAAAGTTTTAATTTCCAAATTTTACTAAGTTTTTTATATTTAACGTAGAAAATGTTTAAGATTTATTTATTTATTTTATTAATTAATTCTCAAATTATGATTTTTTGTTTTTGAATTACACTTTATTTTATTTTAGTGTTTCAGTATAGAAAAAAAAATCAAAAATGTATTATTTTTTCAAAATATCCAATTAAAATGAAAAACAGTTTAAGAATAATTTTAAATAGTTACATTAACTCTATAAAATGAAATTTATTTGCTACATGTACAAAACTGTAAATTTTAAACCACAAATAAGAATAAGGTAAAAGAAAAGATTCTTCATTCAACTTGGATCTATCACAGTATAATTTCCTTTAAAATGTAACTTCCCCATACTTGACCTCTATTTTACCCAGCCTCCCATGTATGCCTCAATTCCCAAATCCTTCCATTCATGAGGGAGGAGTAAGAAAATTTTTCAGAATTTTCAAATGATTTAGAAACTGAAAATTTCAAACATTTTTATCATCTTATACACACACACACACGAATATATATATGTGTGTGTGTGTGTATTCTTTAAAACAACGCTACACATTATTACAGCATAGTTTATTCTTAATCGAAGGAATATGTTGAAAAAGAGACATGTTTTTATTATTAATGTCCCATTCTCGCCTCGTGTTTCCTACCAGAGACAATGATACATGGAACGCACTATTGTCTGAACTCAGTTGTTTTATTCATGGCTATAATAATTCCAAATAGATAATAGGTCTTCAGAGGAAAAGTAATTCGACTATAAATATACTAGAGTTTCTTAAAACAAAATGCCGCACATTTAAAATTTGTAAAGCAACATTCATTACTTACAATTTAAAAAATTAATAACCTATATTAGTTCTTTTTAATGAAAGACGAAATTTAAAATTAACACAGCTTCCAACATCAGCATTACCAGAATTACTTGCCTATCTATCTATCTATATTTTAGAGACAAACGTGCCCGTGCGTTACGCTGACGTCATTTTAAAGGTGGCAAAACCACACAATTAAATTTTACTTTTACTGCAATTTTTGTAAACTTCTAAACTGCAAGCACTTAAAATTTTTACACCGTCGAATAGGGAAAAAAACATTCAAATGAAATTTCTTTGAAAACTGTACCTCCATTCGTTTGGAGTACCGCTCGTTTACTCAATTTTTGTTGTTTTTAAAATAATTTTCAAGCATGAATTTTTTTTTTAATCTGTCTCCTCCGCTTTCTGACGATTACGAGAAATAAATCCGTCTGCATTTAAATTAATATAAATAGCTTATCATTTATTTCGAGTTTCTACTGCATAATGAAATTAAAACATTCACCAATCAAAAAATAAATTAATAAATAAAATATCATACGTAAAAAAACAACGTTAGGACATGTAATTAAAGTCTGCGACTAAACTACTGAAATGATCAACATCAAAAAGGCTAAAGGTCAACATTTATTTTTTGCGATTTCTCCGGCAGTTAACTCCTGGAGCGAAGCCAATACGATACTATCTCTTCTAATAAATTTCAAAACTTTATTTAAATGCATTATTGCTTTTTTTCAAATAAATATGATTTTTGGTATTGTAAGTGCGCATTATCTACCCTATTAAAATCCGTGCACGTGTCTGTAACCTCGAAAACACGGAAACCACATGGAGAAAGGCTACGAAATTTGGCACACGGGTTGCTTGTAGGGGGCCCATGAACGATTGGTGCAAAAAATTCGAAAATTTTAAATAGATTTTTTTTTTATGTTTTATGAATTTTTGCCTTTTTTTAATGTCCAACCCGTAATAGCGTAAGTTCTGACCAATTCTAAATGTTTACTGCAATGTCAGATATACATATTACGTACGCCACGCTGCAGTACTAAGAAGCTGTAGCGGGTATTACAATAATTCTTTTACCTCAGATGCAAACAATTAGCGATTATTTAATTGTGCTTAATTATTATCTTTAAAAAAAAAAAAAAAAGAAGAACATTTTATCACAAACATCAACAAAACTTTTCATTCGATTTATTCCCTTATACCAACGATATCGTTTTATTGTCTGCTGCCATAGCAATATGAAAAATTAAATTTTATTTTCAGAAATGCACAGTAGTAGAAAAATATATTTCTAAATTGAATAGTTATTTTTAATTTTGGTTTTAGAATTAAATTCGTGAACTCCCGTCGTAGAACGGGTTAAACAGCTAGTAAATATATATTAAATGTAAAAATTTTATTAGAGTTATAAAAAAAATAAAAATAAATTTACCTATATTTTGTAACCCGGAAAGCACGGGTTTATCCCCTGTAAATCATAGAAGAAGAAAAAAATACGTACTTAACAGCGACTCCGAACTATTGAAGAGTTAGTACATCCAAGAGAAAAATCCGTCCTATTTACTCTCCAAGTCAAAATATATCAGACCCTGAACAAAGGACGCTCATTATCTTCTTCTTCCCGACCGGAATCTGTTGAATAAGAATGCATCGTCAAAAGGAATAGAAATCGCTGTTTGCAATGACAGAAAGCCCACGTGATGACAGGAATTCTCATTCATTTGCGTAATCTCTTCGAAAAATCATTAAATAATTTCCTCGCTACAACTACATTTGCATTAATGCATTAATATTATGTCATGTGACATATTCATACACATTTACATTTCTGAACGACGTTTTGTATTTGTTAGACACTGTAAAATAAAAGTAATTAAGAAAATAAAAGAAAAGGTAGTGCATAGAGAAGAAATATGTTTTTTTAGTGACATATTTCCGTATTTACAAGTGAAGTTCATTAACATTTAATTATCAACCTGAGATTGTTATGACCTCAGACAATCTTTTATTGACTCCACAGCTGAAAAACAACCAGATTACTTTCCAGATATTCTTTCTGGTTGTCTTACGTTCAAGGACGGTAAATAAAGTAAATATGTAAGTGAGTTGGGTCGATTACATGGAATGTGTGGTATGGAATATTTGTAGTGTTCTTATTTGACTTTTTACTGGATCGTGGTTATCCAAAACTTATTATATCAAAGGACAAATCTTAACGTCTGTATATTTTTAGAAGTGTTGTGTCTTTATTTTTGAAAAAAAAATCCGTTTTTATATGCAGAATACGTTATCTAACTTTGGACATCAAACATAGCGTTGACTTTACTTTTTATTTGAAATAGTTAATTACTATATTAAACATGACTTCCACCCCACACAAAAATAAATAAATAAAAATTAACCGTTCTTTGATATTTTTATATTTTCATGTCATTTTATAAATTAATAATACCATTTTTTACTTCCTGAAAAACAAAAGCAAAAGGTAATTGCTTTATGAAATTATCTTTAGGGGTTCACAAATATTTTTACAAGAATATATGTGACAGTTTTGACAGCTTATTATAATAGTAATATAATTTTAGAATATTTAAAGGTATTTTTCGTTTTTTTAATGCTTCATAACTTTGTTACAAAATTTCATAAAGTAAACACTGAATGTGTTTAAAAAGCAAATAGAATTGATGAGGGGTTCCTAAGTACATCCAATTTTTTGCGCTACAGGTAGGGAGGGTTAATTTTTTTTTTTTTTTTTTTAAGACTGTCTTTTTTCAAATTTCCATGGCAGATTTTATTTCATATTTTCTTTGACGCAACAGATGCGTGGAATATTAAACTAAATTATTCTTAAAATATCTTGTTTTCATTTTTACTTGGATACGAGAGAAGAAATAATTGCACTCGATTGCAAGCGTGCCTCATTAAATTTCGCATAATGTAATTTTAAAATAAAATGTAATGTGGACTTCTTAAAAACAGTTCATAAATAATTATGATTAACGATTTATATTTCAAGTTTCATTTTTACAATTCCGCAACTAAAATCTATAGGTAAAAGGTGCGGCTGTTCTTTTAATAGGAATGAACATTTATGAAATATAATTCTGAAAGAAACAATCCTTAAATTTTGAGTACAAACCTTCTATACGTCCTTGAAATACCCCCCATTTTAGTTAATAAAACCGTCTTCAAATACAAATAAAAAGGTGATATTTATGCTGAACCCCATATAAGCTAAGCGATTAAAAAAACACAAAAAGAAAATAAATAAGCAAACAGTAAAAGATAGCAGATCTTGCCAAAATAAGCATCTTACATCACCAGAATCATTTAAACGCTAGAATATATTAAACGTAGAGTCTCAATAAGGTTAATCTAGGTGGTGTCGCAGCAACATGTCATCATCATGTCATCCTCAGTTTTCACCAGTCATATCAAATATGACTACCCTCATAGCATGCATGGTCACGGTGACGTCGTTGTGACGTCACTGTGGTCACGTCACATCTGTGACCAAAATGCCACCACTCAGTGATGTCACATTGTGACTGAGATGTGAACTTCTTAGAAAACTAAAAAAAATTACAAAAAATATTCAAAACATGTTATTTATGTAAAATTATATTTTCTGGCAATTAAAAAAAAATGTGACGTCACTGTTATGACACTGCATGTAACGTACGTCACGTCACATATGTTACGAAAAAAATCACCATATTGTAAGTCACAGTGTGACAAAAATATGAACATCAAAAATCTTTGAAAATGAACAGAAATATTACATGCCCGAGTTACAGCGACATAAGGAATGAAAATATATTAGTGGATAGCAAATAGTAAATTCGGACAAGAAAAGAGGGGGGGGCAGAAAAAGGAAAATGCACGGTAGAAGTATCAACAAACTAGATTTTCATGCTATATTTTATCAATTTGTTATTTAAGACAGTGAAAGTATACTTTTTTATGATTTCAATTTTATCTACCATTGCAATTTAATCCTTCACTGATTGCTATTATTATAAAAGTGTTTTTCGGAAAAATGGTACGTATTGGAGCAATTTGGATAACATATTTAGAATTAGGAATATTAAATCTGTACACTTTATATATTTAGTTTGCAGGGAGGAAGTTGTTTTATTTTATTTTATTTTATTTATTTATTTATTTTATTTTATTTTTTTTGTCGACCAGTGGTATTCGAAACCCTTCTGTGGTTTCAAACTAAAATTTTCTATTACAGTTAAGTCTGTATCTTTTAACGAGCACGTAGAAAGAATACACAGTGTTTAGTCATATATGCATTTCTTGCTTTAGAATTTGCATTCAAGTCAATTTTTTTTTTGTTAGTGTTTAACTATTTTAAATAACTATTTTTTAAAAAATTCTACTTCTTTCAGACTTTTTAAATAAAATTAGTATTTCCCGAAAGAATATGTATACAAATTTTATACAAAACCTATGATATAATTATTCGTATTTCAAATTCGTGTTTTAGAGATATGACTTTAAAAAAAAGTTATTTTACAAATTGTTTTATTCTACAGAAAGTGAATATGAAAAAAATGACAGATTGACAAAGAAAATTTTTTTATCCTATATACTCTCTTTTCATTTATTAAGAAGATACGTATTTATTTATTACGTGTAAAACAAACTTTACTTTAAAAAAAAGGAAAGAAAAAAGGCAGGTGTTTCATTCAAATAGAAAATTTTCATTACAGATACTCTTAAATAAGATAAAATTATTGCGCATTTAAACTCTCTGTTGTGTACAATATATATATATATATATATATAATACAGTAGGAGCACCTGCTAGCTCAATATCGTCTGCGCTCGATTAAACCGCAGAATAAAATAAGGATCAGAGAACTACTGACGCGGAAAGTTAGTTTTTTAAGCTAACAGAAATATGCCTGACAATTTAGGATAAAATACGGATATTATTAAAATATTTATGGAACTTAAAAGGTATGTCTTATTTAATTTAAATTTTTTGTTCCTGTTTGATAGATTATTATCCTGAGTTAAATAGTTGTATGTTATATACAATGAGACTGAGCTGGGATTCTTTTCAGAAGCAATATGGCGATGGAAAGATTTTTGAGAAATTGTTAAATGCATTTAATTCATCTATTATAGTTTGTTGTTGTTTAATAGTACAATTATAAATACTAACTATTTAGTGTTTTTCAAATTGTTATAATTATTTTTTTAATTGTATTTAAGCATTTTTTTGCTGTTTGTGATTTTAATCAAACATTTAATTGTAGACATTCAGAATCAGTTATTAAATTTTCTTTGATTGTAAACTCATTTTCTACGTTTTTATTCATTTATTTTATTGGCATTAAAAAATAAAATATAATATTTAAGCATTGAAATAAAGTGTTTTTCATGCCCGATAAAGTTGAAAAGTGTTTATGACTTCGGTTTGTCTGGCCGTCTGTCCGCGCTCTAACTCGCGTAAATATACTCGGATTGACCTGAAATTTTTGGATGTTATTGACGTTTACCATAGCAAGGTCCCTATTTGTAATGAAGTTTGTAGCATGTTTAGTTCATTTAGAGGGACAGTCAATTGTATTCCATTACATTACGGCCTGTGGGAAAAAATCGTTTCAAATGATTTTTAATGATTTTACACGCTTTCAAACAGAATAAAATTGATATGCATTTATGAAGCGCAGTAAAATGTGCATTCCGTAGAATGTGCGATGCAAAAGAATAGTTATTTTTCATTTACAGGGCTAAAAAAGGAATTCCAATACATAATGATATAGGGGTGGAGGGAATTGTTTGCGGCGTACTTTATTTATGTTAATCTATTTGATATGTAATGAAATTGATATACGTCGTTGAGGTTTACATACTATGAATTATTTCATGTATAATACGAAGTGTATATAGCATTTACAGGGACACACAAAATATTTCAGATACTATATTGTATCCGAAGTACTATTCATTAGCGATGATTGCTGGAAATGCATTTTTAATTATGATTTACTACATTTATGCATAGCATATGGTATATATATATATGCTATAATTCATATACAGGACTATACAAACGTATTCGTAAGGGTTACTGGGTATTGCTTAAAGGTGATTTTTAAATAAGTTATGCATTTTTACGCTGCACTGTATTTAATTTACTAAGAAATGTTTGTAGTATATAGATAAAATGATATACAGGGTCACGCAAAGAATTGGATACGTTGCCGCCTATAAATTATAATTTCTGGAAATGTGATTTCAGCAGTTTTAAGAGTGTTTTCGTTTGAATTAAATTTTAACTAAATAGTGGCGTATAATAAAGGTTCTAGGTAAACTACGGGGTTGTACAAAATTATTTAAGTATGTTTCCATATATTAATATAAATTGCTGAATGAGAATTTCAACTTGTTATGCGTTTCCTTGATAAACTAAATTTTTCCATTATATAGTATATATATATATCAATCTACAGATCAAATACAGGACTGTTTAAAAGAATTAGAAAACCTATTTGGCTGTGGATGGTAACTGCGTAAATCAGTTTTTCAAATGTTTTACGCGTTTCATGTTTACTTAGTTATCTTATTTACGTTATTTCCCCCGATGTCTTGTTAAAACGTTTAGGAAGAGTTGGAAAGTGTTTTATAATCTATTCTTAACGCATGATATATCTTACTTGTTGTTTCTATTTCCCAGATCAGTCTTTTCCTATAAAACATATCAAATCTAATTAGCTCATATTCACAAAATACAATATATACGGGAATAAAAAATTTAAATAAATATGGCTTATCCTGTCGTTCTATAAATAACAGTTGTATTAATGTCCGTAAGACTCCATGTTCGTATTTAATAAAGCAATGACAAATCACATCACATTAAAAAGCTTACACATTCTTAATATTAAGCTTGAATTCAAGATCAAGCTTAGAACTTATTAAAAAAAGATGTCAGTTGATAAGCATTGTTTTTTAAATGGAAAATTAAAAATGTTTTAGAAGAATAGGACTCCAAAATAGCGATATCTTGCTAAAAAGTACGGTAAAAAGATAAGATTTTATATTTCAAACAAAACTTTACTTTAAAATTATCGTAGTGTTTATGACAAGAATCATCACAGTATTAATACTTGGAAATTTTTCCAGAGAGAAACATTCGCCTTGCATACAATATTTCAAATGAAAATCAAATTTCAAATAAATTGCTTAAAAGGCACAAAGGCCAACATAGTGAAAAATATCCACGCCGGGACTCGATCCCGGGTCATCAGTATAGCGCACTGACATTCTACCGACTAAACCACATGGAACGATACCCAGCCTGGAAAATTTCTCCCTATTACATGTTGTCAAGGCTACAAACGCAGCACAAGATGGAATATTTATCGTGAGCCACCGACATGGGGTAAACACGAAACTTAAATAAATCCAGCATCGACTGAAACTATTTTAATAATTGGAAAATTTTCCAGAGAGAAACATTCGACTTGCATACAGTATTTCAAATGAAAATCAAATTTCAAATTAATAGCTTAAAATGCAATTTTAATTCACTCCATTTTATTGTAGATTTACAGAATAAATTTACATTATATAAGAAATGTAACCATTTACCCTTCATTATGTACAGTGTACAATAAAATTATTTCCAAAAACACTTAATTACGGGCGCTTTGACCATCTGGTCAACCCTCCCTCACATTGATTGGATCCAGCCTGCGCATATAGCCACTTATTAAAGTATAGCACATGGCTATGTTTAGCTTAATTTAGTGTACAACCTGTATGCCTGGAATGAGAGCTCAATATTTCTGCATTACGTAAAACCTACTTAGTTAAATTTATATGCTACATTTTATCTGAGAAAATCTTACAAAGTGTCTCTAAAAATACATTTTTTTAAGCTGAAAACTCTTCATAATTGATTTTACACACCTGTTTTAATTATCTGCATGAAACACTGTTGATTGAGCATTTCAGTAGCTTTGGTTGTCACCTATTGCGAAAACTCTGAAATTGTTTTAAATATGAAAATTTAAGGGTGGGTAAAGCATCCCCAATGCCCCCCCCCCCCCCAGTTTCCCCTACATTAACTTTAAAAGTTTTAAACAGGTGCCAGCTTCTATACTTTTTTTTTTTTTTTTGCTCTGGCGATAGCGTGTAGAATTTTCACCCCACTACTTTTTATGTACTCTTTTTTTTCTTTTTTGATGACATTTTGTTTACAATGTTAAACAGTTTCCTTCTATTTTTTCCTACAGCAGGTGCCTTTTAAGTTTTTCTCAGAGAAGGTAATCTGAATCCTTTTTAATTTTTTCTCTCATTTCTGTTGAACTAGTCCCCCTATTTTTAAGCGGTCTTTATATGGCATTCGTTGATTCTTTCCATTTTAGGAACTTGCAAGTAATTATGCTATATTGCTTTTTATTACTTATTGAATACACTAGATTATATCCAAAGGGAAGAATCTTAATATATTAGCCTTCTCCTCTTAAAAAACTGAAATCAAAGGAACAATTTTAAAGAACAAATAATTAATGGATCAGTTCTGCGACCAATAAAATTCAGTTTAAAAAAAATTAATGCTAACTAATATATGTTCCATAAAAATATTTTTAAAAAAATCCACCAAAAATCCATTAAAAGAAAATTAAAACTAATTAAATAATTTGATTATAATTAAAAATTTTTGTTGATCAAATGCAATGTTATTAATAAATATATTTAGGATTAATTATTAAAACATAACTTAGACCACGATTTAAAATACATTTTCAAAATTACGTGAGTTCTGCCAACAATAAAATTGAATTACTTTAAAATAATTAGTGATAACTAAAATATATTTCATAAAAATAATGAGGGGTAAAACCTAATTAAGTAATAGGATATTAATGTAATTTGTTTGTTAATGTAATACACAGTGTTCTAATAAATACATTAATTCGTGTTAAACTATTGAAATATAATTTAAAATTATAATTATAATTAAATTTTCAAATTTAATGACAATATTATTGAACTTTTATACTTTTTGATTTACACATATTTTAATCTTATTAAATAATAATAATAAGCATCATTATCCTGCTGTCATTGTCCTGTGCTTTAATTTTCAGGACAATGATGGTCAAGATGGCCAAGATAATGATAAAACTGATGTAATTTGAAGCTGGTACAGACTGTCTAATATTTTTTGTTAATGCATATATTTTCTAAAAGATAACTTTATTATGCATTCTGTATCGTAATATAAACGGTTTTCTACTCACCTAGTCTTTTATTGTAGATGCCAGGAAAATTAAATATAACTTTGCTGGTAAAGAACTTCAAAATTCCACAAAAAAGAAAATGGTACCAACTGAGAATAATTACTTACACAGCTTACTAAATAAATTAACGTTCCTACAAAAGATACAAAAAATAGAACCCTGCTGCTGTCTGTAAGGAAAATATTTAGTTAAATGAAATCTGACTTTTATAATTAAACACACTTTAGTGTTTTTTTTATTATGAAAGAAATAAGGAAATTATTTTAAATTACTATTTATTTTATAACATACATTATTATAAATGTATTCAATTAATTGTTATTGGTAAAATAGTTTTATTATTAATTTATTTAACATTTAGAACAACATAGGTGGCTCTAATGACAAGCCACGAAAATGACTTTTGAACATTTAGTAAATTTTTTAATAAATTTATTATTATTTTTTACGAATTTTGTATGCATTTTCGGATTATCCCAGGACACGAAATGGCTAATGGCTAATTAAATACTTTTGATTATTTTTGTATTTTGTTTTTAATTTTATAAGGTAGTTACATGTATTTTTCCTGTTTTGGGAGAAAAACGCACCAATGCACAAGCACATTTAATTATTTTCAAAATTTTAAACTCATAAAATGTTCAATTTGTATTTTCTATGTTATTTGAGATATTAGAGAGTCAATATCGGGATTATCCCTGAAAGAAATAAGATCACAATGCATTTATGTGGTACATATAACACACTTTTCACAATTTAGAACAACTTATTGCAGGCATGAATAGAAGTTATAATAAACAAGAAAGCGAAATCATGCTTCAAGCATAGATTATGGAACACTTTAAAGAAATTTCGCTATTTATGTAAATAATATTAAAGGGTTACAAAAAGAAAACATTTTAGAAAACGCATCACACATTTGAAAAACTGTTTAGAGAAATTAGAGCCCATAGCCAAATATGTACACTAATTCTTTTGTGTGGCCCTGTATTTGACCTATAGATTTGTATATATTCTACGTAGTATGAGAAAATTTAATTTAGTAAGAAAACGCATAATAGGTTGAAAATTCAACTTCAGCAATTTATAACAATAGATAAAAACATGTTTGAATTCTTCCGTGCAGCCATGGTACCTTAAGATTTCTATGCTCGCCACATATTAAGCTAAATTTTAATGCAGGCAAAAACACACTTAAAACTACTGTAATCTCACTTCAAGAAATTATCATAGAGCGGCATTATGGAGCGCCGCTGTTTCCTATTTTTTGCTTAACCCTGTTTATGATTTTATCTATATTCTACAAATATCTCTTACTATACTAAATATAGTCAGCTTGAAAATGCATAACTCAGTTAAAAAATCTTTAAGCAATTTAAGCTCATACTCGGTAATTTTTACGAATTCTTTTGTGTGGCCCTGTATATGATCTATAGCAATTATGCACGTCACACAGTAAGCAAAAATTTATTAAACTTAAACATGCATACCGTAAATGAAATCGCACTTCCAGCAATTATCGCTAATAGACACTTTAGATATTTTGTGTGTCCCAGTAAATGAATGATAAATGCTATTAATTTCATCTACAGCAAGTCACTTATATAGTAAACCTCGGTAACATATATAAATTTCATTATATTAAAAATAGTGTAACATAATTAAAATACGCTGCAAACAGCTTTTCCACCACTTATACCATTATTCCGTTACATAATATGTAACGGAATTATTTTGTGTAGCCCTATAAATGAAGAATAAGGTCTTTGCACCCCATATTCTACCGAATGCACATTTTAGTGCGCTTCATAAATGCATATCAATTTCATTACTTTCGAAATGTGTAACATCATTAAAATGCAATCGAAACGATTTTTCCCGATTGAACTTTATATAACGGAATACTTTTGGCTGTACCTGTAAAGGAAGTACAAATGCTAAAACTTCATTTTCAATCGATATATAGTAAACTTCACTTTTATAGTAAACTTCAATAACATACAAAAACTTCAGGTGGATCCGAGTATATTTACTAGAATTGGAGCTTGGAGAGACGGACAGGCAAACCGAAGTCATAAACACTTTTCAACAATGTTGAAATATGTTAAAAATGACTATCAAGCATCAGGACAAAGTTTAATTAGCTGCTATTATTTATGAAAAATATTTTTTCTCCTTTATTCTAGTTTCATACGCAGATATTTTCACATACATATTTCCAAAGCGTATTTTTCAAATCTTTATATATAAATATATTATTTTCTTATGTATATTCTTAATTAATTTGCGTGATCTTTTCATTATTATAATAATTAATTACGTAAGTTATGAGGGGTATTTTTTCTACAGACTATTTTTTATCGTGATGTTATTTAAATTAAAAAAAAAGAAATTTATAAAAAATATTTCTGACGAAACGTATACTAAGTTAAAAATTAAACATGCTCTACATAACACATAAAACTTCAGGCAACTCAAGCTTATATTTTCCGTATAAAACGAAATCTCTTAAAAAAATTGAACCAGAAATGTCGACAGAATCTTTATAAAACATTTTAAAAAGTGGTACTTAACTGCCATAAATTTCAACTTCCATTACTAATGCCTTATAAAATATGATTAAAAAAATGTAGAACTAGAATTTAAGTAAAAACTGTGAGTAAATAAAGTATTATAACGTGACATGCAATAGTCTAGGAATTTTCTAATATACAGGGTGTCCCAGAAGTAATGGGACAAACTTTAAGTGGAGGTAGGGGACATCACAAGGATTCAGAATTGCATAGCAACCCATGGTCGGAAACGTCTTCATTCGTCGGTAGGTTGTGTTGTTCACAAGAGCATTGGAGAAAAACAGCTTTCTCAGATTCAGGAATTTTTAAATTCATAATTCATAACAGAAATTGTACATAGCATTTTTGGTTACGCAAATTAAAGATACATCTAGATTTTAACTCGAAACGCTGGAGAAGACAGACCTGCAGTAATTGGATATTTCATCGCCATCACTGGAGTATGCAACGCTTTACAAACACCGAGCTGGCAGATATGCACCTGATTTATGGATTGGCACAGGGAAGTGCACGAGAAGCAGGAAGATTATATCGCGAAAGGTACCCACAGAGAGATGCACCGGACCGCAGGATCTTTATGAATTTGCATCACAATTTGCGTGAATATGGATCCTTACGAGGTAATAGGCATAGAGTGGGCAGACCACGTTTGACTCGAACTCCTAGCATGGAGCAAAATGTGTTAGATATTGTTCAACGAAATCCGAGTACCAGTGTACGAGCCGTCGTTTCTGCCGTAGGAGATCTCAGTGTATTGTTCATCGTATTTTACAACGTGAAGGCTTACACCCATACCATCTGCAAAAAGTACAGTCACTGCTCCCCAGAGATTATCCTGCGCGTGTGTGCTTTGCACAGTGGTACCTCGACCAATGCCGTCAAGACTCGCATTTCTCATCCTACGTTTTATTTACAAATGAGGCGTACTTCACGCAAGATGGTGCGTTCAACCACCACAATGTTCATTTATGGGTTGCCGAGAATCCCCATGGTGTGAGATCACATGCTGCCCAGCATCGCTTTTCAGTGAATGTTTGGGCTGGTGTGGTCGGCGACCTCGTAGGCCTTACTTGTTGCCAGCACCTCTAACATCTGCAGATTATCGCATCTTTTTGCAAGAGGTGCTACCAAGCTTACTTCAAATGCGGGTTCCCAGGGTGGGTGCTTACTTACTTACTTGTCAATGTACCACAACATTTCACACGCCATATGTGGTTTCAACATAATGGGGCACCTCACCATTATGGCAGATGTGTTCGTGAACATTTGAATCGGGTGTTTGGTCACCAATGGATTGGCCGTGGAGGACCGGTTCCCTGGCCACCACGCTCTCCTGATTTAAGAAGCATCGATTTCTTTCTTTGGGGTGCACTGAAAAACTCTGTGTACGCAACGTCTGTGGAATCTAAAATGGATCTCGTTGCAAGACTCATCTGTGCTACTGCCTATATCCAACAAAATCCAGGTGTATTTGAGCGAGTCCGCCAATCCATGGTTCGACGGTGTAATGCATGCATCGCTAGCAATGGTGGAAACTTTGAACATCTTTTGTAACATTTTCACATATCATCTACCACAGTAAATGTAATGACCAATAAATTATTTTAGATGATCTCAGCCTTGTGTCTCTTCTTCCCTTGTACCTGTCATACTACCTTCCCATGACGTTTCCGACCATGGGTTGCTATGCAATTCTGAATCCTTATGATGTCCCCTATCTCCCCTTAAAGTTTGTCCCATTACTTCTGGGACACCCTGTAGATTGTTAGATTTTAGCGATTTTAAACATAAAACAAATTGAATTTAATCATCTCAAAGAGAACTTGGATTTTTATTCTTTCACAAAAACGGTGAATTATTTAACTTGACTATACATTAAAGTTTTAAAAATCTTAACTTTTCTCATAAATTTTAAAACACATACTTCACTAAGAACTTTTCACTAATATGATAGATTCTATGCATAGAAAGGTTAAAAGATTTACTATAAAGTGGATAATATGCATCACCAACATAAAATAAGCAAACCATCATTTCCTAAAAAAGGTTTCCTAAATATACTGTAGCATACCTCGGCGTACATCAATTTCCTGCTTTGGCGTTTTAATAAGAGTTAATATGGCATGTTAGTCGAAGACTAATAAGATAATTTTGGATAATTTGACATCATAAATGTAAGTTTAAAACAAACCATAACCAAATAGGGCTGGGCGATATATCGATAAAACCGATAAAATCGATATAAAATATAATCGTGATAACGATATCAAAAAATCCTATATAACGGTGCATCACGAATATCATAATCGTGATGTAAATCGCGATTATCATAATCGTAATGTAAACCGCGATTATCATAATCGTGATGTAAACCGCGATTATCATAATCGTGATGTAAACCGCGATTATCATAATCGTGCTGTAAACCGTAATGACTCCTCAAGATTCTCCCAGCTTCAATCGTTTTATTAAATACCGAATCCTCAGTTGCCGATATTATCATGGTATTAACGGTATGATTTCCCACAGCCTAAACGGTTCTTGAAAAGGGGAAAAAGTTATCTTTTCTATGTTTATAGGACGGGTGATAAATATCATACATCTGGTTTTCGCTTACATTTGTCGTCATCGGATATTTATGTTGTTTTTGCAGTATTGACGGTGTAAAGCTCAAAATGCTACAGATCAGATACCATGATTTTAATTTCGTTCTGGTATTTAGATTTCAGCCGTGTTGATGAATATTTGCCCTTTGTTTTTCAACAATGTACGAATAATCAGGGCGACAAAGAAATAAAATATTATATTTTATTTGCAACAGGCGGTTTAATTGAATAAGTGAAATAATACTTCCATAATAATATTTATTAATGTCTATTCTAGGGTCCTTTTTAATGCAGATATTTTTACTTCTGTGAAGCGCGTTTTTTTTTTCTCCTCACGGTTTCTTTTAAAAATCGACAGTTGTGTGCTATATGTGAGTATTTGGTATTTTACTGCCTCTGGCATCATTTGTTTGTGGGGAGTGGGAGAGAACAATTAGATGTTTGTTTATTTATTTAATGTCACCAGAATTCAAAATAACAAACATGGCAGAAAAATTAAGTAGTTAAAGTTTGTGAGCTGGCAATAAAAGGAGAGACGCAATTTTCTCTGTGTTTGGGGGGAGGGGGGGGGGTTATAGTTTTTTTTTCTTCCGTTAAACGGACATTGGTCGAAACGCAACAAATTCTTATCCAACTTTCCTGCTAGCACAAACATAAGAAATAGACTCTTAAAGGTTAGGAAAAGATATATTTTTTAATTCAGAATTTTTTTTAATCAAATATTTTCCTTTTTAAATTCAAAACGAGAGGCGTGACTGTAGTCTATTTTACCGTATAGTCACATGAAAATGTGGCATTAATTTTCTTTCACTTCGCTTCGGATTCATGTTAAATATTTCGGTTCAGGTAAAAATACACACAAGAAAATTTTCACAATAATAATTGCACCCTGACACAAGCACAAAATGAAATTATTGTATTTGTGGATTGTTAGTACCGAGCTTAAAATATAATTAGAATAGAAGTCAGCAAAAACAAAAGTTTTTTGTTGTTGTTTTACAAAAGAGTAGCACCCATGGAACTATTTTTAAGCGAAGGGATTGAATTTAGCAAAACTGGAAGTTCGATTATGATTGTTTGCTGCGCGTCGTGCGATATGCACTTGGTCTTGGTATATTTCTCTCTCTCTCTCTCACTCTTCGTCCCCCCCCACCCCCTCTCTCTCTCTCTCTCTGCCTTTCTCGGATGCGGAAGATAGTGCGTTGCATATCCAGTATTTGGAAGGGACAGTGACTCATTAAAATCCGAATCCGCTGTTGCAAAAAAAAAAATATTTATAACGTTTCATATATACAGCATACATGGGCTTCGGAATCGGAAGAACGAAAAGAAGGATAAGGTAAATTTCGAAAGACATTTGATTGTGGGCCGCAGCATAGGCAGAGCTTTTTTTTTTTTTTTTTTTTTTTTTTTTTTTTTAATGAAGAATATAAAAATTAAATAAAATAAGAATTTTCTGTCGGAGACGCCACCATATTAGACAATGTTTAAACATACCAGCCAAAAAGCAATGTAGGAATTTAAGAATTATATAAAAAATTTAAGAAGTGATTATAGTCGGATTATTACATTTTTTTTCTCCCTCATTCAACGAAATTTTAGTACTTTTTTTCTTTTAACCCTTAATTTTCTGCATTTTCTGCTAAGAAGATTAAATTTTACTTTTTCAAATATAAAGAAGATTTACTAAATTTCAGAATGCAAGGCGATGCAGTGGCAAGTGGCCCTCCCGCACACTTCTTAGCCAGTGCCCGTGGCAGCATATATTGCATTAATACAGCAGCCGCACATTTCTCGCCTCTTTAGATTGCGCATTCGGATATATCGTTCTTTTTACGTGTATACCGGGAAATAATAAATTTTACTTTAACAGTAATTTTAAATAGCTTATATATAATTTCATTGGAATAAGTGTATTTATTTATTAAATGTTGTAATTTATACTAATAAAAGAAACTTTCGCTCTACCTGTGTGTGTGTCGGCGATGGCTAACGAAATGTACCACACATACAAGTCTGAAAATTTAGATGAGGTAGGATTCCAAGGTAGGAATTTTACAATTAGCAGATTTACAGAAATTTTTGAATTTTCTGAATTATTTTCTGAAAATCAGCAAGCGCACCCGCTCATTTTCATTGCTCTGTCTCTGACTTTTTGAACACGCAAAAAAAAAGAAGAAAAAAACGTTTTTCCCCCCGACTATATTAATATACCGACTATTTCCGACTATATTTTATTATTTTGTTCAGTTTTATACGTTACTTGATATTTTATTAGTTTGTTCATATGTCATAATATCGATATATCGAAATATCATGGTATAAAGATGCCGATTTATCATGATATATAATTCCAGACATCGCCCAGCCCTATAAACAAATACTGATAGTTTCTTTTAAACTTATTTTTACAGTGTTTTAATTAAAAAAAATATTTTAGGAAGAAATATATAAGTAATTATTAAAGTATTTTCGTCTAGATCACATTGCATTACATGAAACAAATAAAAAAAGACACTCCACACTTTAAAGCACATTTTCAAACACCCATTTAAATTTTGTAATTATCCTACGGTCCTAGTTAATGTCAAGTTTATTTTCTATGCCTCAGTAATGTATGCTGGGAGATGCTATATAAGCTTTACACATATTTATTTAATTTAAATATGTAACAAGTATTATTTTCTTCAAGTAAAAAACTTTTTCCAAAAATAAACTTAACGACGTTGATTCTGCTTACTTTTGTAAATTTAAAGGTATCATATTCGTTTAAATTAAACTTTTGAAAAAAAAGAAAGAAAGTATTAAATGAACATTGTTTAAAGAATCAGAAAATTTAAATATCTGATGATCAGCGAAGTCCATTTGATGAAAATATTAAACATTAAGGGGCACCGGACGTTTTAGTTTGTCGAAACAATCAAAAACATTGCGTTTTTCAAAGTACCAAAACACAAACTACAGTGGCGGTCAAAAGTTTCCGGCCGGTTAGTTTCTTTGATTTGTTCGACACACCGTTTCAGCGAAGAAGAAGCACAATTGCTCCAAAAGTTAGGAATAAATAAATTACCTCTGACCACGTGATCATTTTGATTGGATACTGAATATACTTGATGCAAAGGGGAGGAATTTGAAATTCGCGTGTGCAAAAGTTTCCGGCCATTCGTCATCCATTAGTTTTCGCAATTAGTAAAATGTCTTTTTGGGTGTGTTTTTTAATTAATCAACGTGAATAGCGTATTTGTAATTCAAAAATGAAAAGTTGAACAATTTATTGTTCCTAAACGAGTGATTTGTTTTTCGTTAAAGGGACAATCCTCTCGCGATATTGCGGCAAAGTTGTCGATCGGAAAATTTGCTGTGAACGATATTTTAAAAATATATAAAGATAGTCATGGCCTTCGAAACTTGCCACGGTCCCGGGGACTCCAGAAAACGACTTTTCTTTTGGACAGAATTATCAGGAGAAAAGCAGTTGCTGACCCGCATAAAAATGCCGCTGCAATTACCCCCGATTTAGGGTGTTAAAATATTGCTGAAATAAGTCTGTCTACCGTGTCAAGACGCTTAAATGACGTAAAACTTTATGGAACAGTCGGCGTTAAAAAAATCTTTCATAAGTAAAAAAAATCAGAGGGCCCGACTGGAGCTTGCCAAGAAATACAAAGACTAGTCAAGGGAAAACTGGAAAGAAGTACTATTTTCTGATGAATCGACGTTCAATATTTTTGGATGTGATAGCAGATACTACAACCGACGACCTAAAAACAATAGATAAGATTCAAGATATGTTATTCCTACCATGAAGCATGGAGGGGGACACGTTATGCTGTGGGAGAATTTTCTGGAAAATGTGCCTGTCCGTTATTTGAAATTCGCGGCAAGATGTGCATAAGGATCTTGAAAGATCACTTTATGCCTTATTGGAGGAAAAATTGTGGTCGCAACTATTTGTTTCATCATGATAACCACCAAAAACATAAATGCAAGCTCGTCAAGTAGTGGCTTTCGCACAAAAAAAATCCGCTTTTGAAATAGACAGCCCAATCATGCGATCTGAATCCAATAGAAAATCTTTGAAACTATCTTGAAAGCTTGTGTGGAATTATAAATATTCCAATTTAGCAGCATTTTTACAAAAATTGCAAGAACCGTGAAAAAACCTTTACTTTGACGATCTAAAACAGTTCATTGAATCGATGCCACGTTGCTATGTTGCAGTACTTATTGCTAAATGAATGAATACAAAATATTAACTGGAAATGCTGTTAATCACTGTTATTTTCTGTTATAACACCAATTTTTTCCAAACTTGCTAAGGTGGCCGGAGACTTTTGAGAACATGCGTTTTCTTTTGCAAATAATTTTGTCAATTAAATTTATTAATATTTATTTTTTATTCCATAAATAAGTTCTTAACTGTAATGTCAATAAAGTGTGTATAAGTATCACTTTGAGTTTCCTCTTCATATGGGTATACTTACAAATTAAGCAAAAGTTTTATGCTGGCCGGAAACTTTCGACCGCCACTGTATATTCAAATAAGATATTTTTTCCCTTTCAGTCTAAAGTATATATCGTTAAATACATTATCCGGAAAAATAAATGCTGTATGCATAAAATTAATATTTAAATTTCAAATTTAAAAATTCATCTCACTAATGTGCGATTAAGTGCTGCTAAAATCTAAACTATGCATGTAGGAAACAACCTTTGAACAAAATGAAATCATAACACACCTACTTATAACTTAAAACCAAAATATACAGAAAACGTTTTGCTTAAAATTTAATTTTATCACAAAATTAAAAAAAAGTTCAAAAATTTCAAAATTTGTTTAAAGTTTTTCAAGTGCAAAAATATATATAACAAAAATATACGATTTTTTTTTTTTTTTTTTTTTTTTTTTTTTTACCATGTAGACTATTAAGAAAATCGTATTTGTTTAATTTTTTACGCTGTAGCTTAAATAGTTTAAAAGTAACAGTGCGCGCAAACTCCAAATTTACTAATATGAGAAAACACGTTTTAAAGTCTCAATACATACGGATCTTCAGTTATACTCACCGTATATAAATGATTATATGGGAGTACAAATTAATTCGGTCCGTTTTTTTCGTTAAAAAAACATTTTATTTATTATCAAAATGAAAAAACATGTTATTCAAAGTATTGTCCATCGGCAGCCACAACCTTTGTCCACCTTTCTGGCAATTTTCGGATTCCATCTCTGAAAAATGAGTCCTCTCTGGACGCAAACCATGAATCGAGCCATTCTTGAATTTCTTCGGAAGAAGTGAAGCGGTGTCCAGCCAAATCGTGATGCATCCGTCGGAATAACCAATAATCAGAAGGAGCAATGTCTGGCGAATACGGCGGGTGGAGTAGGACCTCCCATTTCAACGTTTCCAAGTAATTTTTAACGACAATTGCCACATGGGGCCGACCGTTTTTCACGCAATGCTCGGCTCAAACGCATTAATTGCAGTCGGTAGCGTTGGCCAGTAACTGTTTCGCCAGGTTTTAGCAGCTCATAGTACACTATCCCAGTCTGATCCCACCAAACGCACAGCATTACCTTCAGACCATGAATATTCGACTTTGGCGTTGATGTTGACGTCGATGGCAATGATTCACCAGGCCGAGCATAGTATTTTCTCTTCTTGGGGTTATCGTAGTGTATCCACTTTTCGTCTCCGGTAACAACTCGATGCAAAAAACCTTTCCTTTGTTGTCGTTCGAGCAGCAGTCCACTGATGAAAAATCGCTTTTCAACGTCGCGCGGTTTCAACTCGTATGGGACCCAATTTCCTTGCTTTTGAACCATTCCCATGTTTTTTAAGCGCACGGAAATTGCTTGCTGAGTGACTCCCAACGATCCTGCAAGCTCTTGTTGCGTTTGGCACGGATCTTGATCGAGCAATTCCTCCAATTCGGCGTCTTCGAACTTTTTCGGCTGGCCCGGGCGCTCCTTGTCTTCGACACTAAAATCACCATTTTTGAAGCGTCGAAACCACTCTCTACATGATTTATCAGATGGCGCAGATTCACCATATACTTCCACAAGCGATCGATGCGCTTCAGCGGCACTTTTCTTCCAATTAAAAAAGAAAATCAAAACTTCCCGCAAATGTTGTTTATTTAGCACAAAACTCGACATATTGAATGCTCAGAAAACCAATTTTGTTGTATAAAACTCGAAGCTTCGTTGACTGAATATGGTTGACAAAGGTAAAACCTTTCTAACAATGCCAAAAACATCTATCATTATTCAGTAAACAAATCAGCCAGAGCCATCTATTGAAAACGGACCGAATTAATTTGTACTCCCAATAACTTAAGACTGATTGCAAATTTTTGAATAGTTTTTTTTTTTTTTTCATATTGTCGAGGAATTTTAAATCAATCAGTGTATATGTAAGTATCGTCTGCTGCATATTCCTTGGTTTCGTGTGCTCCGAATCCATGTAAGTTTCTTGTTCTTTTTTCCGCATGTGGCAACACTCTGTGTTTATTCTGTTTTGATTCTTGTTGTTATGGAATGTGAAAAATGATAGAATGTAGTAAGCCGTCTGTTGGCTCGCATATATTTAGTGTTAAAATAAATTCGTGTTTACAGTCCGCTTCGGTGTTTATGTGAACGAACCAGTTATGTAAGTGATTAGTAAAAGACGCAAAACCATTTGTTAGTACAAGTCTAGCCGGAGCGCTAGTGAAAAATAAAAGAGTACAATCGAACATTTTATGAACTGCCGAGTGATATCGTCTGTGAGGAAAAATTACCTCAGGTTGTGAGGTAAGTTAACTTTGAACATTCTATTTCATGTCTAAAAAGAATTTGTGTTTAAAAGTGTAGAATTATTTTGAAAGTATACAATTTAGATATTTTAGAACTAGTTTTGGGATTGATTTAAGCAAAAATGAGTGAACTGGTATCTTTAAAAACTAAAAGAACTGCTCTACGGAGAAGTGTAACAAATTACATTAAGAAAATCGAAAGTATAATCGCAAGTGATGACATTAATGCAACAGAATTAGAAGAAAATAATGAATTGTAAAAACAGAAACAAACGGATCTAAAACAACTTTATAGGAAAATTGAAGTTTTAATTACAGAACCTAAACAATTAGAAAGTGAGATAGATAGCGCACAGGAAATCTCAGATAAAATTGATTTGTGGAAATTTAAGGGTGAAAAAATGTTGAAAATACAAAATGCTGAGTTAAATAAGAGTGAAATTAAATCTGCTAGTGTAATTTCAGAAAACGTGTTTGAGAATATTAAATTACCTAGGTTATCATTACCTAATTTTGTAGGTAATATAACAGAATGGATAGTGTTTAAGGATCTTTTTAATGCATGTGTAAACAGCAATACAAGTATATCTAATGCTCAAAAATTACAGTATTTGAAGGCTCGTTGAAAGGTGAAGCGTATCGCGTTATTCAGTCTATTCAAATTTCGAATTCTAATTTTGAGATTGCTTGGAATCTATTAGACGAAAGATATTCAAATAAGCGAGAACAAATGTTTGCATATATTAAACGATTTTTAAGTTTACCAACTATTCAAACAGAATCAGCTATTGCTATTTTAAATCTAGTTGACAACATTAATGAAGTCATTTGCTCATTAGAAGTATTGAACCAAACCATTGACAAATTTGGTGATACATTTATGACTTATTTAATTTTGCAAAAATTGGATCCTTCTATAAAATTGTGGTGGGAACGTCAGGTTAAAAGCGGGGAAATTCCGAAACTTAAAAACTTAATCGAATTTCTTAAGAATTACGCAAGAACTCTTCAAAATAGTAAGCTAGTGGTAAATAAGGTACCTAAATCTGTAGTTCCGAATAAAACTAATGCTTATGTAGCTACGTTAGGTTGTGGTTATTGTAAAGAAGACCATAGTTTAGCTAAGTGCTCGAAGTTTCTTAATTTACCTGTTCAACAACGAATAGATTTCGTAAAACGTAATCATTATTGTTTCAGTTGCTTATCTAATATGCATTTCCTCAATAAATGTAAGAGTCTAAATACGTGCCATCATTGCTTCAAGAAACATCATAGTATTTTGCACATAGTAAATTATCCAAGGAATAAGAATCAGTCAAATAGTATGTCTCCACACGCGCAAGAATTTATCCATAAAAAAGTTGAGTCAGCAAGTGAAAATGTTTCATCTACAGTCTGTGCCTCTCATTATGAGTCAAACGAAAATTGTAATCAAAAGAGCCATATTTTGTTGTGTACCGCATTAGTAAAAGTTCAAAATTCTAAACAAGAGCTTATAAAATGCAGATGTTTATGTGATACTGGCTCTCAGAGGTCATTTATTTCACAAGAATGTGTAAATAAATTAGGATTAAAGGTCAAAGATAGTTCTGTCTCTGTGTCATGTTTGGGAACATTTAAAACTGTGAGTAATGGGGAAGTTGATTTATTATCCACTTCTCACTTCAAAAGTGATCTTAGAGTATCAACATCAGCATTCGTGATGGATAAGGTGACAGATAATATTCCCTATTTGTCTTTGCCTTCAATCATTTGCAATAATTTCAATGATTTAATGTTAGCTAATCCATTATTTTTCAAATCACAAAAAATTGAAATTCTATTTGGCGTAAATGTATTTATGCATTTAATGACTGGAGAAATAGTCAAACGTGAACCTAACCTTCCATTTGAATTAAATTCGAGACTTGGGTAGATAATTTCGGGTACTACAAGTTTTGAAACCCTGACAACTGATCCAGTATGTGTAAATCATTTAAGTACAAAAACTGACGAGTTAGTAAATTCATTCTGGGAATTAGAAAAAATTCCAAATGTGCAACCTTTAACAGTTGAAGAAAAACTTTGTGAAAGGCATCTTGAGAGTTCTCATTTCAGTGAAAAAACAGGCCGCTACTCAGTCGCATTACCGTTTAAACAGGATCGAGATAATTTAGGTGATTTTCGCCAAATGGCACACACAAGATTTCTTTATCTTGAGAAAAGATTAATATCCATGCCAGAAATTTACAACCAATATGTTCAATTTATGAAAGAATATTTATCTCTGGGCCACATGGACCTTGTTTCAAATACATATCGTGAATTAGAGAATAAACATTATTACATCCCACATCACTTCGTCTTGAATAGTTCTAATTTAACCACCAAATTAAGAGTAGTTTTTGATGGGAGTGCTAAAACAACAACAGGTTTATCTTTAAACGACACTCTAATGGTAGGTCCGAAAACACAAGATGGTTTAATTTGCATTTTATTAAGGTTTAGATTTCATAATATTGGAATCACAGCTGATATAAGAATGATGTATAGGCAGGTAAAAATTCATGACAAAGATAGGGATTTTCAGAGAATATTATGGAGAGATAGTCAAGATAAACAAATACAAGTTTTTCACTTAAACACTGTCACGTATGGAACTGATGCTGCTCCATATCTTGCAACTAAAGCTTTGAGTCAGTTAGCAATTGATGAGGGTCTTAATTTCCCAAAAGCAAAGACTATAGTTTTAAGAGATTTTTATGTTGATGATGTTTTAACTGGTGTTGAGAATAGTCAGGAAGGTACTGAATTGATATATGAATTGCAGAAAATGCTAAAAAAAGGTGGGTTTGAGTTATGGTCCACAAATGAGCCATCACTATTGCAAAATGCTGGGTTAGAAAACACAATTAATGATAATATACATAGTGTAGTGGGCAATAAAGCCATAAAAGTTCTAGGAGTGGCATCCTGATAATGATATGTTCAAATGTAATTTCAGTGATATAGATTACCAAAGTGTCCCTACTAAAAGAATTATTTTGTCATTTGCATCAACACTTTTTGATCCATTGGGATGGATTGTACCTTTTGTAATTCTAACTAAAATAATCTTTCAAGAACTGTGGAAATTACAATTATCATGGGATGACCCAGTACCAGAAAATATTGATCAAAAGTGGAAATTTTTGTGCCAAGAAGTCAAACTCTTAAATTCCATATATATACCTAGAAAAGTAATCTTGCTCAATTATTCTCGATGTGAACTTCACGGATTTTGTGATGCTTCAGAAAAGGGTTATTCAGTAGTTATTTACGTTAAAACTTGTGATAACTCTAACACTGATGTGAAACTTTTAACAGCTAAAACTCGCGTAGCACCACTAAAACCTGTCACGATTCCAAGACTGGAATTATGTGCTGCAATATTGCTGGCACACTTAATACAGGCGGTTAGAGAGGAATTACATATAAAACCTGATTCTGTGCACGCATGGAGTAATTCACAAATTGTATTGTCATGGCTAAGATCAAATTCTAAAAGATGGCAAGTCTTTGTAGCCAACAGAGTATCTGAAATCCAATCCAGTTTACCAGCTGAGAATTCGAACCATGTGAACGGAAAAGAAAATCCTGCTGATTGTGCATCACGTGGGTTACTTCCTGCAGAACTACTGTCCCATGACTTGTGGTGGAACGGCCCACTGTGGTTAAGAAGCAATGAGGTTCCCGTGCATGAACCTATTACCATAAATGAAGAAGATTTACCAGAAGCACGTAAAACATTATCATTTGTAGTTTCTGAAAATGCAAAAGAACTTGATATTATATCAAAAATATCTCCGTTTTCCAAATTGCAATGCATATTTGCTTGGCTATTGAGATTCATCTCCAATTCAAAGGTAACACGTGTAGAAAGAAATACATCCTTTTTATCAAGCAATGAAATTCAAGTCGCAACACGCTGCATTATTCGAATATTTCAAAAAGTGAACTTCAATAAAGAAATTCAGTGTTTAGAAGCTGGAAAAGAGCCACCTACAATTAGCAGTCTCGTTTGTTTGTGTCCAATTTTAGATGATAAGAAAATATTAAGCGTAGGAGGAAGATTGAAAAACGCACAGCTGTCAGAGAATGAAAAGCACCCAATCTTATTACCATCAAAGCACCATGTGACTAAGATCATAATTAAACATTTTCATGAAAAATATTTCCATGCAGCTCCAGAGCTTCTTCTTTCTTTAATTAGACAGAAATTTTGGATCATTACTGCTAGGTCTGTTATTCGGAAAATAGTAAAAACTTGTATTATATGTTGTAGATATAGAGCTCAAACTGCAAAACAAATAATGGCTAATCTTCTAGCATATAGAGTAACACAATCACGACCATTTCACCGAGTTGGAACAGATTTTTCAAGACCATTCATGATTAAATATCGTGCAGGACGCGGACTAAAATCATTTAAATCATATGCGTGTGTATTTGTCTGCTTCGTCATCAAAGCAGTCCATCTTGAAGTTGTAGAAAATCTTTCAACAAAGGCATTCTTAAGTGCATTAAAACGATTTATCGCAAGAAGAGGGAAACCTTTTGAGATTTTTAGTGATTGTGGAACCAACTTCAAAGGTGGAGAAAAAGAAATCAACAATTATCTTTTGCAGTGCAAGCAGAATGAAGAAATAAACAAATTTTTCTCGTCAGAGGAAATACGCTGGACTTTTAATCCGCCTTCTGCTCCATACTTTGGTGGACTTTGGGAATCTGCAGTAAAATTAATGAAATCGTATCTGAAGCAGGGTTGTAATTTTAACCGGTCAAAATTGATTTTGACCAGGACACTGGATAAAAGTGGTTTTAACCGTCCAAAAGTGGTCAGAAATGGTCAAAAGTGGTCAGAAATGGTCAAAAGTGGTCAGAAATGGTCAAAAGTGTTCAGAAATGGTCAAAACTGCTAAAAATGGTCTTAATTTTAATAATTTTTTCTTTCCAATTAAAAGTAACTTAATAAGTAATAAAAGTAACAGGCAGTTAAAAAAATAATACACTGATAAGTTAAGGAGGCTCATTAGTAAAATATGCTTATGCAATACAATAAGAAAGCTAGATCCATAATTGCCCTTTCATTGTTAATTGCGTATCAACAGGGAAAAAGTCATTCTTCCTTTCAGCTGTTGATACAAGGGTATCTAAAAAAACTGCCCAGTATTGTTTAAAACTAGCAGCTGATGCTAAAGAAGAGGTAGAAAACAAGTTTGTAAAGTAAGAAGTTTTGTAAGTGACAATGAAAACAAGATTAAACGCATGAGAGATGATTTTAAAAATGCATATACAGACGAACTGTTTATTTCTTATGGATGTGCTGCACATTATTTGAATCTTGTGGCACAAGATATTACAAACACAAACAAAGTTAGTTCAATAATGAAGATGTTATTGAAATGAAAAATTGCAGATGAGCATGAAGAATGATATTGATGCTAACATTGTTAAAATCATTAACAATGTAGGCATATACAAAGAAGTAAAATATTTACAAAATCAATTTATTTCCCTTGCTATAGATAAATTTGAAAAAGAAGATGCTACTATATCTGATGCATGTGACGAATGGAATGATAGTCTCAATTTAATGAAAATGTTACCCCAGTTCATTTTCTGGCTTATTATGCTTAATCCTGCCGACATGGGTCATGGGTAAAAGTATTTATGAAGAGCAGCAAGAAATAGCAAGGCAATGGTTACACAATAATATTGATCCTACCTTTTTGCCTCTTGTGATTGCATTTCAAGCCCTTACCATATCCAAAATCCTGTTTTTTTGAAAGTGTAAAAGATACAATTGGACCTGATATCTGGTGCGTAGCAATGAAGAAGGTTAAAGGAATTGATATAAAATTTGTTGAATTCACATTACATCTAATGAATTGTTGTGCCAGATCGTCATCAATTGAAAGATTGTTTTCTAAATTTGGAATAATCCAAAATAAATTACGAAACCATCTAAGATTAGAGACAATCGCAAAATTTGTTACTTGTAATCATTTTTTAAATTCAATACAAATTACATAAAAACGTAAAAAAGCTTGTGTAAAAAAATAATTAAAACATTTGTGATGCATGAGTATCTTGGTGTTATGTTATTTATGTTATGACTTTTTAAATTTGGTATTTGCTGATGTTATGTTACTTATATTATGACATTTTTAACAAATGTTAACTTAGTTTTTAACATATGCTAGTAAAACATATTTGATTAGTAGTAAATAAATTGAATAGTCAATTTCAGTGGTCAAAATGGTCAAAATTGATTTTGACCAGGACGGTTAAAGCCGGTTTAAACCACTGGTTAAAACCGTCATGGTTAAAATCGAGACAACCCTGATCTGAAGAAAACCATTGGTGACACTGTCTTAACCTATCCTGAGTTCCAAACCTTGATTACGCAAGTTGAAGCTTGTCTAAACTCTAGGACACTGTGTCCCATATCATATGACCCAACAGACTTAACTGCTCTAACGCCAGGTCACTTCCTAGTTGGAACTTCTCTAACTGGCATACCTGAACAAAATCTAAGTTACAGTCCTTTGAGTCATCTTGATAGATGGCATGTGAGACAGTTTATTCTTCAGCAATTTTGGAAAAGGTGGAGCCGGGAATATCTGTTTCAACTTCAGCAAAGACATAAATGACAAAAAAGTCTACGAGATTTAGAAGTCAATGACTTAGTCCTCATCAAAGATGACAACCTTCCACCACTTAAATGGAAATTAGGACGAATAATAACTGTTCATCTAGGTTCAGACAATAAGGTCAGAGTTGTTACGATCAAAACTAGTAGTTGTGTCATCGATCGTCCAATAGTGAAACTGTGTCCTCTTCCTATAGAAACAAAAAACTGTGAACTCTGACCTGTCTAATATTTTGTCTATTTTTTGTATTAATTTGTTTGTGTTATTAATTGTTCTTTCATTATAGTTATAAATTGAAGGCAGCTAACTACTTGTTGAAATCCCAGGGATTTCAACGGGGGCCAGAATGTTTATGTAACTATCGTCTGCTGCATATTCCTTGGCTTCGTGTGCTCCGAATCCATGTAAGTTTCTTGTTCTTTTTTCCGCATGTGGCAACACTCTGTGTTTATTCTGTTTTGATTCTTGTTGTTGTGGAATGAGAAAAATGATAGAATGTAGTAAGCCGTCTATTGGCTCGCATATATTTAGTGTTAAAATAAATTCGTGTTTACAGTCCGCTTTGGTGTTTATGTGAACGAACCAGTTGTGTAAGTGATTGGTAAAAGACGCAAAACCAATCAAAATAAAACAAAAATCGAAAACTGATTTTTTGAAAGTTTAAAGATCCTGTGTCCTCTTAAAAATGTACGATAAAGTTATATAACTCACAATAATCGTATTTAATTTAATCACTCTGCATTGTGTATTTGTAGAAAACAGATTAGTTTCAAAACATACACATCTTCACTGTTAATTTCAAGTTTATTTTCTATGCCTTAATAATATATGCTAGGAGATGCTATGCAAGCTTTACACACATATTTATTTATTTAAATATATAACAATTATTTTTTTCTTAGAGTAATTATTTTGTTCTAAAATAAATTTAACCATTTTGATTCTTCTTACTTTTGTAAATTTGAAGGTATCACATCCATTTAAATTAAAATTTTGCAATAAAGAAAGAAAACATTTAATGAATATTCTTTAAAGAATGAGAATATTTAAATATCTAATGATCAGCATAGTGTCTATTTGCTGAAAATGTTAAACATTAAGTATGTTTGAGAAAGCTATATAACTCGCAATAATCGTATTTGATTTAATCAAACTGTATTGTGTATTTATCGAAAAACAGATTAGTTTCAAAACATACATTTTCACTGTTAATTTCACAATTCTTTCCTATGCCTTAGTAGTGTATGCTAGGAGATGCTATGTAAGCTTTACACATAATTATTTCTTTTAAATATATAACAATTCATATTTTCTTTGAGTAAAAACTTTCTTCAAAAATAAATTTAACCACTTTTATTCTTTTTACTTTTGTAAATTTAAATGTATCATATCCATTTATTTGAAAACTCGCAATAACCGTATTTAATTTAATCAAACTGCATTGTGTATTAAAAAACAAGAACAGATTAGTTTTAAAACATAAATTTTCACTGTTACTTTCAAGTTCATTTCCTATGCCTTAATAATGTATGCTAAGAGATGCTATGTAAGCTTTACACACATTTACTTATTTTAAATATATAACAATTAACATTTTCTTTTAGTAAAAAACTTTTTTCACAAGTACATTTAACGACGTTTATTCTTCGTACTTTTGTAAACTTAAAGATATCAAATCCGTTTAAATTATCAAAATTTTGAAAAAAAGAAAGAACGCGTTTAATAAATATTGTTTAACTAATGCGAAGATTTAAATATCTAATGATCAGCATATGCTATTTGCTGAAAATATTAAACATGAAGTATGTTCGATAATGTTGCATAACTCGAAATAATCTTATTTAATTTACCCAAACTGCATTGTGTATTTAAAAAACGGATTAGTTTTAAAACATACGTTTTCACTAACAATTTTTAGCAGCAAAATTTACAACATCTAGATGAAACTAGATTAAAATTATTGTAAATAACAAATGGTTTGAAACAATCGTATTTAAATAACATTTAAATAGTCTTGTTTTATAAACACATAAATCTAATCATCTTACAAACTTAAATAAGTGCGAGTAGTAAGTCAAAATTATGTCCATTACTAATAATATCATAATATTAAAATATTTATTGGCTTAAAAGACGTTATAAATCTATATTTATAACGTCTTTTAAGCAAATACATATTTTAATATTATGCTAATCATCTTAGTTAAACAATTTATCATTAAATGTTTGTCTTAATTTCATGAAATAAATTCTTTAATTAATCCAAAGTAAACATCCGCAATGCAAAAGAATTAAAAAAATAATTTATGAATAGGAATTCCGAGATTAAATTACAATTTTAAATATGACTTCAGTATGTGCTTTGTTTAAATAATTATGCATATTACGACGTAAGCTGTATTTCAAATGCCCATTTCATAGAGATTACATAATCTTTTACATTTAAACTAAACTTTCCAGTTATATTTTAAAATAACTATATGTCGAATTCAGAGTTTATTAAAGCCTTGTCAAAATGTAATACAATAAGTAGTTATTTTTAAATTACTGACATATTTTTATTTACAAGAAAGCGTGGAAACAGGTAGTATTATCTTTGGCAAGGCAAGCTGCAGATTTTAATGATTAAATTAAAGAGAAAAACATATAGCAATTATGCTTTCAAGATATTGACTTTCCTTTAAAAAAATTACCTTTCCAAAGCAAAAATATTTTTAAACATGTAATTATAAATTACCAAGCATTTATCTACTTCATTTTAAAAATGTATACTACTATGATTTTTTTAAACATGAAAATTAAAAAAAGAAAGAGGGTAAAAAAATTGTTCACATCTTTATGAAAAAAGCCTACTTTTTTACGATATACGTTTTTACTTAAAAAATTGCTTCTTTTTATCTTACGCTTTTATTTTATCTTCAAATTTTAAAAGTAGAAGTATAAGGAATTTCCATTTTTAACTACTGCATCATGGCCAAGCATTTGAAAAGTTACCAGTACACATTTCACAAAAGCTATTTTTCAAATGCTTTGTATTTTATCAAATTTAGCTACCTCAAATATTAAAAAAAAAAAAAATGCAGTTTTTAAAAGGAGTCTAATAACTGTTAGACAAAATTTCCATACTAATAACCTTCACTTTTAGATATAAATGAATAAAAACTTTGTTTTTTTATAGTTAAAACATTACTCTATCTAACAATTCTTTTTTTATGAAAAATCCTTTGACAAAATCTAAAACACTAAATATCACATCGATATGGATATTGAATTTCTTGAAAATTATTAAACGTTAAGTAAGAACGTTTGTTAAAATACTAGGTAGGGCATAGTTGGGTGATTATTGGTTGCTTTTCATAAAGATCGATATAACGCAGTAAGTAAATTGAACTGCAACAAGCATTTTATGATCACAGAAAGCGAATCTAATACCTAATAATATTCATTAGATTTATTATTTAAAAATTAAATACAATATTAATAAAATTAAAACAATGTCTGACCAATAATCACGCCGGCAATATTGTCATTATTTGTGATAGAATACCAACATTTTAAACACTCAAAAACACTTAAAAATTTTAATAAATGTTTGAATGAAAAATTCTTGGAATAAATGTAGAACTTATATTGCTTGTAAATATAAAAGAGTTATGAAAAAGCTTTAAAAAAAGGAACATTACTAAAATGGTTAGAAGTTCAAATATATTTCACAAATAATATTTATTTTCAAAAGCATTTTTTGTATTTATGGTAGGCGTCTCCCATTTCATCTTCGTAAGGACGTAATGATATACCTTATCACAGAAACTCACATGAATCAACAATTTCGGTTGTTATCCAAACATTTTCACTTATTGCATACATTGCTCCAGGTATCACATCGGTGCTTTGGTAAAAGATTGTATTTCATTTGTAAAAGATTGTAATCAGCATGGAAATGTTGATTACAATTTACCTAAGGACGCTAAAAAAGGTGGGTTTGCATGTTGAAACACAAGCAATAATGGTCATACATTCTCTCCCGCTGCCTGCATTTGATCTTGAGGCTCGTTCTCCTTTTCCCCCCACAATATGTATTCTCGATAGATCAGTAATAATGCAGTTTATCGAGATTAAAAATATGATCACACTTATCAGTCAGATCATGTTGATGAAGTACATTTTGTAATAAATCTTAAACTCATAAATTAGAAATGGTTCTTTTGTTGCTAACAGGCTAACTTTTACGAGTGTAGCCTTCTTCTTCGATGATAGGTAGTGGTGATCCATAAATAACCTAATCCAGTGTTCTCCTGGTGACTTATGTTTAAATCTGCAATTCGCTCTGTGATAAGATCCAGTCTCACTGGAATAACTGGGATATTTACAATAGATGTTTGCACGGGCCCGGGTTTGGCCCGAGGCTCGTACCCGGCCCACGGGCCGGGCCGTGCCGGCGGAATGAAGGCGAATTTTCCATCGGGCCGGCAGAATTAGGACAATTTTTTCAACGGCCGGGCCAGGCCGGCAAAAAAATTGAACAAGCCTGCAGGACCCGGCCGGGCCGATAAAAAAATTAATCGGGCCTATCGGCCCGATATAAGAATTCAAGCGAAGAAGAAAGAATACGAGCCATTTTCAATGAATATCATTTTCTCGAGAAGTATAAATGTGCGTCACGAGCCGATGCGTGTTTAATAACATCAATACAGATATGAAACATGTCTATCGTAGAGATCGGCATCGTACAGTTACAAGATGTCTGATTACGGGTTTATTTTTTTTTTCAGCAGACTCGTGCCAGAACGGAAGTGGTCTTAATCGATCTCAGGATGTGTAGGACAGGCATTATGTTTTGTAAAAGTATTAATAGTGATAATGAACTTTTGTTAACGGTATCTTTGGAAATATACCTTAAGGGGGTTCTCATATTCACTGCTCAACAATGCGAAACTTTCAGACACATTTTCTCACTCATTTTTAACTATAAAGGCATAAAATTGACAGGCCTGAGTATTGGAGGCATTAGGAAACGAATAGCTTTCTCCATGTTTGATAAATTACTTACAGAGATAACAGAGATTCTTGTCACGTGAGTGTACGTTTTCTCATTTCCTGTGCTATCCTGTGCTTCGGGAAATTCGATTCAAAACGCTAACTTTGGCAGTATTTTCAGAGAAAGATATATTGCTTTTATCTATGAAAAAGACGGCATTTACATAGTTTCTGAATAAGAATACTTGCCAATCTTACGCGTTTCCGAAAAGAAATGAATTCATAAATGTGTCGAAATGTAGCTCCTTTGGATTTGAGAAAAGCCTTAAAAATGAGAGAAATATTTTCACAAATCTACTTTTTATTATACAGCTTCAAAAGTTATCATGTTTTTAATCCTTTATTCTGAACCACATTAACATTTCAATGAATCCTTATTGGAATTTTGAAATGTCTGTAGAGACGATGACTAAAACACTGTGTAATCGTTAATGTTTACTATTGAGTGTTTTCTCTTTTGCGAACACATAGTAATCTAAAACATACTGTAAAATGTTCCCATAAATATGTATGTAGTATTCATTAAAAGAATCTTAATTGTATGTCGAGAAAAAACGGATTTTTTTTTTTTTTTTTTTTTTTTTGTAGAAATTGAGTCGGGCCGGGCCTGTCTTCACTGATCTTTGGATCGGAAATTCCGGCTCGTGCAGACCTCTGATCTACAAATCTATAAATTTCTTCTTCTTGGATTTTCATGCGACTTAGGGCAAAAATCCATTCCACCATCAATCTTATATGCAATCAGGGTTTTTTTTTTTTTTTTCTTGAGGTAAGTTAACAGGATATCCAGGTTTATGATTTAAAATATGTTCTTTTCCTTGCTCTATAAATAGAGTTGTAAAGTGAAGAATGAAACTCCTGCATGATATGCAGCTACCCGAATACTTAAATTATTTTCCTTCATGTGCAGACAGGCTTCCTCTAACTTTCAGTGAGATTTCACATAATTATTTTAGTGACATATATCCTTGGCATTCTGTTATTATATTTGTGCATAAAAATCAGATTTAAAACAAATTTAGAACTTGTTTTAAAAACATTTATGTGAAAATGATAGTCAGGGTTAGCTAATAAAGGTTAGCCCAATAGCTAAGTGTTTATTTGAACATGTTTTTTAATATGATTTCAACATGCAAACAAAAATAACTTAAGTTAATGTATGTTTTTGTTGCATTAAAATATCTCAATTTGTTGATTTTCTATAAGCAAGTAAACCCTATTGGTTTACAATGGAAGTCTATGGAAATTTGGCGAAATATTAGAGATATGGCGAAATGGCATTTGGCGAAAGAACAAGGTCTACCCTGTGGTAAGCCCCCTTATAGGTATGAAGACACATTAAATGCTGTTCAATAACCAATGGCTGCCATTTTTTCTCCCATATAAAACTAAAATAATTAATTAAAATTTAATTAATGAATTAATATTTGAAAAATTTGTATTAACATCAAGAGTCATCCACTACAAGTTTAAAAAAAATTATTTGAATTTGATTGGATGAATAATAAGTATTTCATTAAAGATTGAAAATTTGATCAAGATATATATAGGGAGAGTGTGAACTAATAGTAGGAATTGAATAAACTGAAAGCTTTGTTCATTCTTTAAATATACAAGTTAAATTTTCAAACTAATCCCAATATCTGCTGCAGAAATGTCTAAAAAATGTTTAGATATTTCAAATGTATCGGATTTGTGTTATGAATAGCTGAAAAAATCAAAACAATGCGTTTCACTTTTAAAATGTTGCCATATAAATGTTGCTAAAGAAGCTTTTACATGCAGGTGCTGACATTTGTAACACACAAATATTAAAAATTTCTGCACTATTTGTGAGTTTAAAAGTAATTGTTAAGCTAAAACTATATGACCAAGAATCACCCCATGCTGACCAATATTCACCCCATGTTGACCAAAAATCACCCCGTGCATATTGGGTGATGTTTAGCCCTCTATTTCTATAATTTATATACTCATACAGCATTCATATGCATACGTACATATTCTATTAATATTCCTCTTTCTATATAACCCTCCTAGATCATCTTATAGTTAAATTTCACATTACACTCATCATGAAAAAAAGCAGGATTTTGAAATCTCTTATTTTTATCTCAAATTTTATACATATGTCTAGTTAAGAAATTTTTTTTTCAATAAATTCTGTTTTGAACCAAAAAGTTATTTGTGTTACTGAATATTCATGAATGTGTCTATCATCCAGTATTTTTTTGTTTTGATTCTATTATCAGTATTAATGAAAATGTGATTGACCAATAATCAACCCATGTTGCGAGTGACCAAGAATCACCCCCCCCCCCCCTGACTCTGCCCTATCACTCTACATGCTTAATTTTATCAAATTGTATTAAAAGACACACCATATTTCTAACAACTAAATACCATCAAGATTTAAAACATTGAAGTAATAAATGGTATAAAAAAGTCCTATTTAAAGCACATTTGAATATTGTTTGACATATACTTGAATCTAATCAGCTTAATTAAAGAAAATAACACAAAATGCACATCTTAATTCCTTGTAACAAATACTTTAATTAATATTATGTAAACTTCCGAAGTACCATGATATATTTTTTTAATTACAAAAAGGAATTTAGACATGAAATTACAATTTCAAATATGATTGCAATATGTACCTTGTTTAAATAACTACATTTATTTCAAAGTAAAATGCGATTTTACATATTTGTTTCATAGCGATTAAATGTTATTCCGAATTTCTACTACAGGCCTCAGTAGTGTTTTTAAAATTACAGCATGTAGAATTCAGTGTTTATTTTAGACTTATCAAAATGTAATGCTACAAATAAGTAATTATTTTAAAATTACTGGCATATTTTTAACGACGACATAACGTGGGAAGTAATGTACTCTTTGGTTGCCCAAGTTGAAGGAATTAATGACAGTCTAAGAATAAATTAAGAAAACTGTACAGCAACTATATTTTTAAGGCTTTATTTTTGCTTTAAGAAAAAAAAACATCTATCACATCACCAAAGTAAAAATATTTGTAACAATTAATTATAAATATACAAGGGCTATATTTAGTTTATTTCCAAAATGAGAGTTTTTTATGTTTTTATATTTTATAACTAAAACAAGAAACAAGATCTCTCTATTATATTAAAATCTGGCTGTCTATTTGTATTTCACAACTCCTCCCCCTAGAATAATGAACGTAGGTCGATGAAATTAGCACCAGTTATCCGCATGGATCCAATACTATCATCCAGTTTTTCATAATTTGAAAATTTGAATTAGTTTCCGAGATATTACTTCTTTTAACTTGTAGTACCGTTTCTCTAAATATAACAAATAAATTACTCCCATTTTTTGTGGAAAAAAGGAAAGATAATGGTAAATAATGAAATATTGCCTGTTATACAAATTGGTAACTAAATATCTTTATTTTTGTTTTGTTTTAATAAATCACTTTAAATATTTTTTGTTCACATTTTCATTAAAAAATATGTACTGTTAAGAATATTCACATGACTTATTTCCACATTTACTAAAATGATTATCAAGATTTTAGTATTGTTGTTCCATATGAAATATTTTCAGAATTTGTTTAAAATGCAAATAAATGGATTGTGGTAGAAGAAGGAGTTTTTAGCATGGACTCTGAATATACGTACATGGCGAATTTCCGGATTAAAAGTTTTTGTCCGAATTATAGCAACCCTTACCATAGAACTTGGGGATACTCGCCTTGACGAATTCGCTTAGAGAAGACAGACAAGTAAATAATCATTAGTTTGGAAATAGGGCCACTCTTTCTAGATTTTTATTCAAAGATTTCTCGACCAATTAAATTTTATTGCCCATAGTCACCGTTTTTGAGGAATTTCGATAATCTTAAAATATGCAAAGAAAACGTATAACAGTAATGTTTTAAGTTTTTCGTTTTTTCAGCAAAAATCTGTCGCAGAAAAAAGTATTTTTTAAACATTTAATTATAAATTGCCAAGCGTTTATTTCATTTATTTTTAAAATGCGACCATGCTATGAACTTTGTAAACATCAAAATTACAAGCAAGAAACAGATTAAAATTAACAAAAGTCATTTATAACTTTAAAAATACAAAGAAATAAACCTTTGTTTCGAGAGTTACAGAATACAGGTGAAAACAATTTTTTTTAATCGAAAACTAAGATAGCATTTTTTTACATATATTTTTTTAGAATGGCCATTAACAATACGGAAAATCTTTATATGAAAAAGAGAAGTTATGTATTCCAATAAAGTTTTATTAAAAGTGATATTTTGTATTGGCCTCGTGCCAGGAGTTAACAGCCGAAGAAATCGCAAAAGATCACTATTTACAATCAGCCTTTTTAATTCTGATCATTTCAGTGTTTTAAGCGCGTAGTTGGATTACATGTCTTAAATTTGTGTTTTAATTATATTTTGTTATTTCATTGATTAATGAATATTTTAATTTGTTTATGGAATATAAGGTGAAGACAAATGCTGAGCTATTAATATTAATTTAAGTGCAAACGGATTTACCTTTCGTATTCGTCTGCACGCGACAGCGAAAGATTATAAAAAAATCATGGTTGAAAATTATTCTAAAAAAAAAAAATTAAAATTGGGTAAATGGTGATATATTTTTCAAACAAATTGCGATAAAGTTTTCAAACAAATTTCATTTGAAAGTACATTTCTTTCTGTATTCGATAATGTAAAAAGTTAAAATTTGCGACTATTAGAAGTTTTAAAAAATTGTAGTAAAAGTTAATTTTAATTGTTTGCTGTTGCCACCATCAAAATGTAGTTAGTGTTACGCACGGGCACGTTTGTATTTTAAAATACAGACAGATACTGTTTTCTCTACGGCATAACGAGATAAGGTTTTGATAAAAATCTGCTTTTCATTCTTACTTTTTTATTTCACATTTAGAATAAAATATTTTAATCATCCACTAAATTTATATACATACATTACACACATTTAATTTATTAGCATATCATTTAATAAATTCGCTATGAACCATAAGTAGGTATATGAAAACTTAAATTTGTAGCTGCGACATAATCGCCAAATGTTTGAAGAGTTATCAGTAATTATTCCAATATAGCTCAAAAGAGCTATACTGGAATAAAAAGCGTGTATTTTATTGCATTTAACTACGTCAAATACAATGAGAGTTCAAAAAGTAAGTTACACTTGTTCCCCGACAAATAGCAGCATTGCGAAACAAGAGCGATGCATGCGCAGATGATAATTGAGTTCCAAGGCTTCCAACTGTAGTAATTTCATTCGAATAGTGGCAATCGTTGCTGCGTATTGCGAGACAAAAAATGGCGCGTCAGCTGGAAACTTACTCCAACGTTAAAGTATGGGGAACAGTACGTTTTTTGTGGGCAAAACGTTCCACGAATACGGAGATTCATCGTAAGCAAAGGCACTGTTATCTTGCACGACAGTGCAAGACCTCGCAAGGCACGTACAACACAGAGTTTGCTTCGCAGTTTTAGATGGGAGGTCTGGCAGCAGCAATCCACCGTACAGTCCGGATCTGATGCCCTGTGACTTTCAAATGTTTGGCAAGCTCAAAGAACCTTTGGTTGAAAGACAATTTTTTAACGATGACCAGATTCAGACAACTTTTCTACACTTGTTCCTGGCCAAGGCGTAATTTTCTATCGTCAGGGCATCGAACGATTAGAGCTACGTTCCGACAAATATCTTTTGAGATTAAGAGATTATGTAGAGAGGTAATGTGGTGTATGTGTGTCATGTTGCATTGTAGCGCACTTAACAATAAAGTGTTTTTTGACCTACCACATTCGAGCATAACTGTGATGTATTGTGAATATGCATTTTTTTTAAATCGGCAAAGTGATATTTCTTTCGCTGCGGACGTCCGCTTTTGGCAGGTTCAAAAACTAGTTTCTGTTTTTTTATAATTTTATCAATTCTAAATGTCGCATTTCTATAAAAAGTTTTTTTTTACATTATCGAATAAAGAAAAAATGTTCTTTCTAATGACATTAGCTGTCTTTTTTTTTTTACTTTTTATGACGTTTTAAATAATGTTACAGAATAACTTTTTGTAAATACATCTCCACAATACTGCGAAACCGTTTTGGTGCACTTACATAAAGTAACTAGTGCATAATTATTTCAGTTTATAATTGATTGCCTATGCAAGTTAAAAAGAATAAAACACCTATTAAACATATTATTAGGTTAATCATAAAATACCACACTTTGATTCTAAACAAATACAGGGTGTGTTTATAAAGTTTCAAGACTGCACTGAGAATACAAAATTTATTAAACATTTTTGTACAGTGAAAAATATCTTCCAAATACGAGCCTTGGGCATCAATACATCGCTGCCAACTTTTTTTCCATTGTTTATAAGCTCCCTGGAAATCTTCGCGTGCAAGGCTATTAAGTGGATTCTTCACTCAGTTGAAATTACCCTCCCCGTACTCACCGCCGCCGAAGTTTTGGCTAAGTTTAAAATGGCAATACGGCCACAGGGCCCCTACAGCCCCGACCTCGCTCCCAGAGACTTTTCTTATTCCCTCGGATCAAGAAAGACCTGAAAGGGAAGCGATTCGACACGATTCCAGCAATCCATTCAGCTTCAACTAAGTCCCTTAACAACCTTGCGCGCGAAAACTTCCAGGGAGCCTATGGATAATGGAAAAAACGCTGGCAGCGGTGAGTTGATGTTCAAGGGTCATATTTAGAAGAATTTTATTTCGCTGTACAAAAATGTTTAATAAATTTTGTATTCTCAAACTTTGTATCTCTTTATCTTCAGACTTTGTAAACACACCCTGTATATCCCAGAAAAGACATATATACATTTTACACTGGTGATAAACTCAATATGAATTTAAACCAGACTTGTTTTTATATTTATTTAGATATTTTTAAATTCTTGAATTCTTCAAAAAATTGTGGAAACGCGCTTCTTTTTTGCACCCCCTGCATACGCCCGTGTCGTGGACTACTCGGGAATGTTTGAGTAATTGCAAGTGGAAGAGGATGCACTTGCATCCCTCTAAATCATTGAAAAGAAAAATATTTTAGTATAGACTTCTGTCAAACTGGCTAAAAAGCACAGTTGAAAAACACGATTAGAGATTCCAAAACTATCATATTATACTTGAGAGAAACTCTTACTTTTATCCCTTTAAAACCGGGCAGCTTTTTTTTTCTTTTTTTTTTCTTTTTTTTTTTTTAAGCAATGATGTAACTAAAATATGTAACTGTTAATCCACTATCTGTTGATAAAATTCATATAATATAGTTTCTGTTAACCATCACAATCACTCGATTCCGGCATTTATGGAATAAATGACTCAGGAAGATAGAATTTTAGTTATTGTCTGACCCGCACAATCGTGCGGGTCCGGTCTTAAAGGGCTCAATGATAAAAAACATTATTTTAGTTTCTTAACGAGTAATTTTTGCTGTATTTTTTTTCGATATATATTTTCGTATCTATATAAATATGAAAAAGAAATACATGCATATGCTTAATTTTAATCTATTTTTAAGCTTCTCATGTAAGAAATTAACACTGTATAACGTACAAAACGTTAGCTATTTTCTCAGGCGCTAGGTCTGAGGTATTTTCTCAGGCCTTGGTATCCAATAATTAATCAAATGTAGAAATGCAATTAATGTTTTTTATTGTCTAAATTTATTAAATTCGTGCATTTCGTAATCAAGAGTATAAAAATATCATTGAAACTATAATTGTTTCAGACCAGTTAATTTTCACAATAATTTTAATATTTTTATTATATATTTGTTCAAAATAAACACTGCAAAAAAAAAAAAAAGTGGGTAAGCGGAATCGAAGATCGCACAGAGGTTTTCGTTTAATATTCCTTTCAAACCACTTTATCCTCTAATTAACAAATTCAAATGATTAATTTCTAATTATTAAATACTTAATATTTTTCAATAAAAGCATAAATGTGAATACCGTTAAATTTAATTTTAAAAGTATTACAAATGAAAGAATTTTTTGATCAAATTAAAAAATATTCGACAGCTTTTCAGACAATTCTAACAGAATATGTTTGATAGGACAATGAAATGAAGTAGTCAATTTAAAATTTCGCAATTTCTCAAAGAAGTTTTGAATTAAAAAAATAATTTATGAAATATTTTATAACAACCTTAAAATGGCAAAAAAAAAAAAAAAAAAAAAATCTCAGAATGTGAGAAAAAAATCGATACAAAAGTTGAAATCCATGCCATGATAAATATCTAACAGTTCTTTGAATAGATTTTAATAGAATGGCTGGTTCTGCCATCTATTATCAGTAACAATAAACAACATCTCCTGAAATACACGTTACCTTTTTGCCAATAGATGGCAGCACAAAAAATTATCAAGGATATTTTACTTTGAAATAACACCTAAAAATATTCCAAAATCACATTTTAAAGAATTTTTTTTTAATTTAATAATAAAAATATTTTGAATTCCTCTTTCCATTATTAGAGCTATTTATGAAACATATAAAAAAATAAGTATAAAGGTAAAATAGTTTAAAAAACAAAATAAAATAAATTTATTATACAAGTAATTCATTTTAAAAACTAAAATGTATTTAATTGATTTTTTTTCATGTAATTAATGGATATTTGCTTACCATCAATTACCGATTATTTTTTTCATGTAATCTACTTATAATAAAATCTGAGTGCAGGAAACTGTCGGTAACCATGCCGGTGCGAACCACTCTGGTCTGCGAATCGACCGTAGCTAAACGCCATGTTAGGCTTGATGAAAAACATATCCTAACATATGACAGCTAAATGATAATTTTTTCTACTTGAAATTATATCTGTTCATCATATTTTCACATAAAACATGTGTATCATATTCATTTATATTGTATTAAGCTCTAAATTGAAATTAAGCTATTATAAACATAGAAATCAGATCTAAATAAACGATACTTTTGCCTTTCAGACTCAAATTCCAGCAAATCTACAAACAAATGAATGACTCTTTGAACGCTTCATTAATAAAAAAAATACAGGTTAACGCTGATGCTGGTCTTAAAATATTTGTAAAAGTATATTCAAACCTTTAAATATTTTAACTTTGTTTAAAACCTTCAAAAACTATCCAATTAAGTTCTGCATTTAAGGGCCATATCAACAACAACAGCAACAGCAACAAGTTCTAAATTAAAAATAACGGATAACTATCGCCATCTGGGGAGAAATTATACAACTTTCGCTCTAGGAAGGTCCATGCAAGCACATTGCATTACATGTATTTTTAATTTATTCAGAATGACTATTCTGTTGCCCAATTTAAGATTTCCTGTGACATTTGTTTTCTGTCTTATATGACAAAGTAAAAATTATTTGAATTTGAATATCTAAAACTTTCAAATGCATTTACAATAAAGAATTATTTCAAAGGCACTTTAGCATTATTTAAAAAGAAATTAACGGGACAATTTTTTCTGCACCGAAGGCTGCGAGCAGCGCCTCTGTAGGCCGCTTTAATTCCCAATAAATTAGCAGCTTATGTTTCTTGCTAATTTTTTTGGCGTCAACATTCTATTGGTTGGTTGGTTGTGACGGCCAATTATCATCACGAGGGATATGGGCCCTGAGGAGAGGAGTACCCTACATGGGGGTCTTTCTAAGGGAACCAAACACGTATGTACCAAGGTTCGAAGAAAACAACTTCAGCTCCGAAAGATTAGGCCGACGGGCACGATTGGGATCGAACCCAGCACCTCCTGTCTACCAGCTTCGAGAGCAGAACCTCTCAGCCACCAACTTTAATCGGTACTTGTAATCGGTACTCTTTTTTACAATGCATTTTATAAGATTTGAAGACATTGCAAATAAAATGAATATTTCTTATCGGTACAACTTATTTTAATTATCTTGCAGATAAAATTTTGAATTTTAGCACAGTTTGTAGCGAATAAAAAATCACGCTAAACAACAAATTTTTAATGTAGAGTGAACCTAAACAAGCATTTTCGTCATAGAATGTGTAGCTGGAAATGGCGCATTTAAGCGTTGGTGACTAAATTGCAGTTTACATAATTTCTTTGTTCTAATCATAAAAAATCAAAGGATAATGCTTTTTTATTAACAAAATGCATGAGACAACTTTTTTTATTTATTTTTTTTTTTTTTTAAAGCCAGAAAAATATTTTTTAAACTATTGCCTTGAAGATTTATCATTCACTTTCCGTCATTTTTGGCGGGTATCATATACTAGTTAATTGATATTTGATTACCATCAAATACCAATTAATTATATACGATTATTTTTTTTTACTAGTTGTAAAATGTGATTTATATTCCTTTAAATTTCTTATATTCTAATTTGTAATCCAGAATAATTTATTAATTTATAATTTTTGTAAAATAACTTAAATTAAATATTTATAAAGTTGAAAAATAGTCATAAAATCATGATATGTTAAATTCTGCAAAAAATTTAAATAAAAATAACAAATAACAAATAACCCGTAAAATGACTAAAAAATACGAAATTTCTTTTAATTAAATCCATCGGATAAGTAAATGTAATTCAACTTCCACCGACACGCTTTGCACCCGGAACCTTTCTGTTAGAAATAACACGCTCTACCAAAGGACTACCAAACTCATGGAAAGATGGTTGAAATTAAGATTGTGTTTTGAAATCGCAAAAATGGTGGGATGTCATTACATTAATTTTTTTAATTAAAATAACATATTTTTTTTTTTTTTTTTTTTTTTGGCTGTGATACTGCGTATTTAGCTCTATGTAAAAAAAAAAAAAAAAAAAAAAAAAAATATCAAGTCTGTAACTTAAATAGTTTACGAATACGAGCGTGTGACGGACAGACACCGGAGTGAGACTATAAGGATTTTGTGAGATGAATGAAACCCTAAAAAGATGTAAATCTACTAAACTGGTTTTTATAAAGCTACAGAAATCTATATGCTTACTAAAATTTTATCGGTACCCGGGATAATTACATTTTTTGTTGCTGATGTTGTTGCAGTTACATAAAAAGTTCTAGGCATCCCAGTTTCCTAGAAAATTCTTAGTAACGTTTTTTTTTTTTTTTTTTTTTTTTTTTTTTTTTTTTTTTTTTTTAAGTATTAAAATTAACATGTTGCATGGTTTGTTTTGTTGCAGTTACATAAAAAGTTCTAGAAATCTCAGTTTACTAGAAAATTCTTAGTAGCATTATATATATATATATTACAGTGTACTACTTAAAACTCTTAGTGAAAAATGCCTATAGCGTAAATATGTAGGCGGTACATATCATTTTGTTTCTCAAACATATTTAATAATTTTACATTAATCCAGTACCTGGGTCAGTTTAGATATTAATGAATTTCCTTCTGTCAAATAGTTATTAAAAAAATGAAGGTTTTATATTCAATGGTTTTTAATTGTGTAGAAACTACATAAATAATAAAGAAGTTCATTTCTGTAATTGCAAATTACAAGTATGCAGCTTTGTAATGCAAATTAGTAAATAAATTCGTTTCTTTTTTAAGAAAAAAAATATTTTTTCATTTCTTTTTCACAATTAAAAAACTGTACAATAAAATAAATTCATTTTTAATAACTATTTGGCACAATGAAAAGCATTAATATCTAAGTGGCTAGGGTATGGAAAAGTATTAAATATTAAATACGTTTGAGAATCAAAATGTTATGTACTTTACTCCATGTTTAATTTCACGCATTATGTACTAAATGAATATTTAACTCTAGACCACGCATTGTTGACATTCATCTTTAACAGTTTTTAGGAGTATAATTTGAACATTTAAATTATAATACAAATACAAGAGTTACTGTGAATGCCAACTGCTCTGAAAAAAGACCTTTAAAAGGTATTTTAATACTCTTGATTGCGAAGCGCATGAATATAATAAATTCAGTCAAATAACAAAACCTCTAATTGCATTTCTACATCTTATGTAATGTATGCTGTAATTATTCTACTATAAACATGCGAATTATAAAGGAATTTAAAATATAATTTACGTTTAAGAATTCCGATGTGAAATTACAATTTTAAATATGATTGTTGCATGTACTTTATTTAAATAACCACACATATTTCATTATAAAATTTTCATTCCAAATACTTAGTTTATGATAATTAAGTATTCTTTTAAATTTAAACTAAAGGTCCTCGCATTATTGTAAAAGAATTATTCTTTGAATTCAGTGCTTATAAAATACTTGTAGAAATGTAATACTTCGAAAAGATATTGTTTATAAATTATAGATATATTTTCAGATAAAGCAATATGCGGGAAACGACATGAAAAAACCCGGAAAAAATTTACAATAATTATGTTTTCAAGATTTTATTATTTTTTTTTAGAAATATCCTATTATATCTGCAAAGAAAAGGCTTTTTCTTCAACGTGTAATAATAAATAAACAAGCGACATATTTACTTAATTTTTAAAATGTGAGGTTGCTGTGCATTTTTAAAGCACAATTAGACCAAGAAACAGGTTCAAATAATAAAAGTTCGTATCTCAAACATTTCTTTTCGCTGTACGAGATAATTTTTTTCAAAAAAAGATTTTTAATGCACTGTAAAAAATAATCTGTAAAGTTACTGAAGTTTTTCTAGGAAACTGGAATTCGTAGAACATTTTATGTAACGGCAACAAGAAAAATTCCTGTAACAGATAGTCCAGTCAAATTGTCAGAAAATAGGACCGATAGATGCAAAAATTCTCCTAGAAGATTTTATGTTTTTAAAGTATTTATGGGCATGCTAATAACAGGAATTAATTATTTTCCAACAAAATATCTCGACGCTAAACTTTGTAGAACCTAAAAACCACGAAAGTTTCAGATGTTTTTCAGTTTTTAGCCTATGACTCGAAAATTATAAAATTTTTGTGTACCATACATAATTACAAAAAGAAAGAAAATTAAATTCTCTACTAATTTCATAATAAAAACGTTTTTCTATACCCAATACTAAGTGCGATATGGCTTTTTGAAAACAACAATTTTTTCAACTTCACAGAAAGTGACCTATTTTTCGCCTCCTATCCCCAAAAAATTCTTTTCATCAATAACTGTGGAAATGAATTGTACCTATTGACGAGATACTTAAGGAGGTAAATTTTCAAGAAAGGTGGGTAGAAGGTAGGGTTTCCAAATTGTACGTTTTTCTCGTAAGTTTTACGATTTTTTTGCTTTTTAGGTGTATAGCGCTTTTTAGGTATTAGGTGTAGGCTTAAATGTGTCCGTATGACGATTTCTTCCGTTTTTCAACCAGATATTACTTTTGATAGTTTAAAAGGAAATCTTTTCTAGTTTGCTTTAAAATTTCACCTTTTGCCAAAAATAAGTTATACACATGCGCATCAAATGTAAAAACGGCTTGTTTCAGATCGACAATAAAAAAATTTTCGGAAAGTTGTGTAATATTAACGGCGCATTTGCTGTAGCATTACATCATGTGAACTTGACCTTATTATAGATTATAAATATGCACATTATAAATTTTTTAATTTAGTATAACTGTATCTTAAGTTTAGATATTTTATTTGATGTATTATCACCCTTTATGCTTAACCCCTAATAGTCGAGCTCAGGGCAATTTCTCTGTGAATGCATCGAGCGCGGCGATCACAGGGTTAAATAAAAATATTTATTTTTGTAGGGTGTCCATTGCTAAAATGTCCTTGATCATCATTGAATTGTAGGATGGTCTGATTTATCTTTATTCTATACAATGGAATTAATTTTTCATTCATAATGGGATATGACTGCAAAATTAGTTTTAAAATGTTAACAGAATAATGTAATACAAATATAGTTGGATAATAATGATTAAATCGATTAATTAATAATAGCCGCATTTAAAAAAATCGTTAACGAAAACATTACTGACATATTCAATATAGTTTAGCATAGTACGAAAAAGGACCATAGCACAATAAAACAAAAACTAGTGTCAATCAAAATCTTCCGTCACGACAATTATGACCGTCTAGAAAAAGAAAGAAACGGGAATCGCTTCATTTCATTTCTTAAAACAGAGTCTCAAAATAACAGAATCCAAGCTGACCTGGCAGAAGAAGACGCTGATGTCATGATGTCAGCTATTTCAAGAGCCGAAGCCTTTGAAAGTGTACTATTGTCGGAGAACATATTGGTTTTCTCGTGATCATGACGAGCTTGGGATATCAACACAAAAATCTCTTTTTCCAAAATCCAGGCAGAGGTAACATAGAAACCAGGTGGTTTTCAACCATGTCATACAAATACAATTACAAGAACGTTCTTTTCACTAATGCAATCAGAGGATGCGATACAACATATGCTCTTTTTGAGCAAGGAAAGTCAAAGTTTTGTAACACTTTGAAAAAACATGATCAGCTTAAGGAAATAGCCTGTATGTTCAATAAACCAGAGTCAACCCGTCAAGAAATTATGAAGGCTGAAGAAAAATTTAATACTACACTATACAGCGAATGCATAGACACCACACAGGCATTGAACAACTTGATGTTCCAGTTATTTTCTAAATCTGCCACTAAAAGCAAACTTCATCTTACTCATCATCTACCACCAACGCAAGATTCTGAGCAGCATCATTTCCTCCTATGCTATTATCAGATACAAGCTTGGCTAGGAAACAATATCCCCCTGATAAATGGGGTTGGCTTCGCAGGTCTGGCGGTCTCTTTCAGCCAGTTTAAATGTGCCACAACCCAGCACCCAAATCCTTGCTGCATGTTGTCTCATGTACCTGTATAAAAGGACTCAAATATTCAGCAATTTGCAAAAACTGTAACGGGACCAACTGCGAAAATGTTTACGACATTATTTACCCAGAAGAAGAGGATGATGAAGCTGATGCCTCGGAAACCATCCAGTAAGCCAGCAACGACGATGACTTTGACAACCAGGTTAATGATGTCGCAACAAGCTCAAAAAAGATCAAAGCTGTTGAAAAACAAGCAAACTGCTCGTTTTCCCCTCAAACTGAGGAGGACGGACCAAACCTATCAACCCGCAAGCACTGCATACAGAAGTTACTAAATACATTAAAAATCTTACCGTAACTCTTACTTACATTCATGTAAATACCTACTATTAATGTTCTCCACTTAAGTATATACATAAAAGAAAAGGAAAAAATTACGATGTAGTAACTTTTTTTACAGTGTTACCATTGTAATTAACCGTTATTGCTATCATGGAAAAACCTGTAATATAAACAAGTTACATTAAAGAGGATAAAATTAATAAAAAATGATGTCAAATGTTGGATTTTGAGATTTTCCACAAAGTTAGAAAAAAAATGTATTTTTCAGAAACCCGTAGCGCGCTTAGTAGTGAGTTTAGAAAAAGTTTTTATTACAAAATTTGTAGAGAATTTAATGCTTTTTCTTTTTGTTATTATGTATAGTACACAAAAATTTTATAATTTTCAAGTTATAAGCAAAAAACTAAAAAAAGTCCGAAAATTTCGCGGTTTTTTGGTTCCAAAAAGTTTAGCCTCGAGATATTTTGTTGGAAAACAATTAATTTCTGTTATTAATATCCCCATAAACACTTTAAAAACATACAATCTTCTAGCAGAGTTTTTGCAACTATTTTTGACAATTTGACTGGATCAAGACGCTGTTACAGGAATTTTTGTTATTACCATTACATAAAAAGTTCTAGGAATCCCAGTTTCATAGAAAAACTTTAGTAACTTTACACATTTTTTTAGAGTGTGGTACATTACATTTCCATTTTTATATGCCATTGCAAAATATTTTAGGTGTCCACAATTAACTTTCTTATGATCTATAAGTATATAGCTCTGAAGAACTTCATTAATAACTGCTACACTGTAAAAAAAAAAAAATCTGTAAAGTTACCAAAGTTTTTCTAGGAAACTGGGATTCCTAGAGCTTGGCAACAACAAAAATTCCTGTAACAGCGTCAGTTACGAGAATTTTTCTTGTTGCCGTTACATAAAAAGTTCTAGGAATCCCAGTTTCCTAGAAAAACTTTAGTAACTTTACAGATTTTTTTTTTTTTTACAGTGTAAGTGATAGAAGAACATTTCTTGGATATCAGCACCCGTTTTACAATAAATACTTTTAAAAGTGGTTTTCTTTGTATTCCATTTCATTTACAATACCCTAAATGTAAAATATTAATGTATACTTGTCATTTTTAAAAATATTTATAAATTTTCTATTTCTGGAAAGATTCTCTATTTTTTTTTTAGAATTGTGAGACCTTGATTTTTGTGAGACCTGTTGGCTGCGTGTCATTTTAAAAATTCTCAACTGCAAATATTGAAAATAACACATCTGGAAATTTGCGTAAATCATAGTTTTGTCCTTATAAGATTTTTTAATTCAATTTTTTAAATATTACATAATCCACAGGAATAAGAAAAAGAAATCGTTAAAATATCGCTACTAATTCACAAATAAGCATAAAATGTATGTTAGTCTTACTCGATTATATATATTGTCTACACTGTAATTCTACAGATGTTAAGTTACAAAAATCTGTATGCTTACTAAAATTTTATCTGTACACTGTACAAAAAAAGATGTAAATCTACAAAACTAATTTTTGTAAAGCTACAAAAATCTGTAGCTTTACAAAATGATCTACTAAAATTACAATAATATTACTAAACTTTTACATGTAACCCGGGTTGCAGTTACATAAAAAGCTCTACGCATCCCAGATTCCTAAAGAATTCTTAGTAAACTTACAGATTTTTTTATTTACGGTGCAAAAGTGCATCTGTTACATGAATTTTTGTTGTTGCCGTTACATAAAATGTTTTAGGAATCCCGGTTTCCCAGAAAAATTTTAGTAACTTTACAGATACTTTTTTACAGTGTACTACATATTAAAAAGTTGCCTAAGTGGGTTTATCCAGATTAAATAGAGTACAATATAATTAAAACACCGAATACGATACAGAGCAAAACTTTTTTAGCCTTAATTATTATGTTATTAATGATCAGTTTCACGGAGATACTAAATATTTGACTTTTATTATTGTTGTTTCTAATATCCCTGACCCAAAGAAATCGTTTTAAAATAAGTTGATTTCAGTACTTATGTCTAAATAAAAATACGGCAATTCAGAAAGCCACCCCACCACATTTGATACTCTTTTTCTGAAGATAAGGTTATTTATTCTTCTTTGGATAAAGATTTTCGATTTTTTTTTTTATTTTGTATTTTTTGCATTCATTAAATGTGTAGTAATTTATCACCCGAAAGCGGTTTCGTGACATTTCAATCTTTGAAGGTATTTTTCGCTTGTTGAATATAACGCAATTGTAAAATTTAAAAATTATTTTTCTAGATACCCAGTTTTTCCAACTGGGCGACCATTTTTCTCGAGAACTATTAGGCCGATTTCCTTCACCTTTTATTTAAAAGAAAGATATAAGTTTTTTTCTGGAGCTTATAGCTCAGGAAAATATAATTTTCAATGGTTAATCATTGGCAGTTTTCATTCTTAGAGCTCACAAAAGGTTTAAAAAAAAGCCGAAAAGATGAGTTTTTGTGTTCAAATGGCCGCCATTTTGTACAAAATCAATTTTTTTTTAACTAAATGTTTGTATGGGAGTAAGCTCCAGATAATATAACGCCTTTTTACAATAAGGTGACCAGATTTGTATGCTTGTGACCAGAGGAAATCGATCACCCGATTGGAAGCTCATGGCAGGAATCTGCCGTCACACAAGACATGTTATTCATTTTTTTTTCTTTTTACAAGAAAAAGGAAATCTAAGCGAGATGTGAATAAATATGATGCAAAAGGTGATAACTCTTTCCTTTGTAATGACAAATATATATATATATATAAATCACGCACATGTTATGTCTAAGTAGAACCAGACCATTAATGTAATTTATGGAAAAGGAACATTTGGCATATCAGATACAAAACTTTATGCCTATGCCGAAAAATACACAAAGGTGTCTGAAGCAGAGACATCAACTTTATAAATTCATTTTATCCAAGCGTGTTAACAAGTTTTTTTTTTCTTTTCGAAGCATTTATGCCATTAAAAAATTGTTTAGGATTTGTAAATACACGCTATTTAAACTTTTGACACGCTTCAAATTTCCTTCTCAATTTGTAACGAAAAAGAACACTGTGCATACCGAAAAAAATATAATTAAGACCGTTTTTATATTTTACAGACGAACAATATGAAATTTCATTTTTACGATAAAAATTTCATATTAATTCATCAAACAGATTAAACCAATGGGATTTTTTTGGAAATTAACTTTGATCTCTTTGATTCTTCTTACTTATGTAATTATTGGTATATCACACTCACAGAAATTTAGTTTTAAAAATCCATTCGTTTAATGAACAATCATTTAGCAGAATGTAAAGCATTAAATATCTCATCGATCTGAATGTTAAATTTATTGAAGTATTCTAATATTAAAATGTCATAAATTTAGCAATATATTAAATTATTCAATCTGCAGTTTGTATTAAAAGGATAGATTATTTTTTCTCTAATTCATACATTATCGGCAAAATTCTTTGCAGCAACATTCACCTTCTTTCATCAATTTTCGGGATAATATTTGGAACATCTAAATAATAGAAAGATTAAAAATATTGTTTACATCAATTGTTTGGTCTCTGAAACAATCATATTTCAAGAACACTTCAAAACTGTTGTTTGCAACACACGTTGAATCTAATCAACCTAATCAGCTGAGTCAAATAATACACAGAACAAATTGGTTAATTTCTTGTAATTACTACATTAATAATTCCGATATATAAACATCCCACTTATAAAATAATTTAAAACAGAATTTACATACAGAAATTAAGACATGAAATTAGAATTTCAAATATGATTGATGACAATGATGACAAATGTGCACATTGTTTAAACAAGTACATATAATCCAATGTGAAATGTGATTTAAAATGTCTGTTTCACAGCAATTATTCTTTTCAGTTTAATGTTCCATTAATACTGTGCACTTTAAAATAAATGTACCTAGATTTCATTTATTATTAAGACCTTGTTAAAATGTATTACGACGAAAAATAATTTTTCTTAAATTCTTATACATATTGGCGGAAAAAAATTAAAGAAACATGTATAAAACTCATGGCACTTGACAGATTTTACAACTAAATATATGGAACGTGCACAAGATTTTTATTTTTCATGCCTGGCATATCTTCAAAATGCAGAATATCCTGTTTCTGCAAAAGATTTATTGCAAATTTTTAGAGGTACGTAAGAAAATAAATATAGGGTGTAGGGACTGGGGACATCCCTGACCAAAATTCAAAACTTACAACTTTACAAGCTTACTGTCCGTCCTCCTTCCATTCTCCCAATTTAACGCCATTTTTCACAAAAAGTCAAATCAATGACAAGTTTCACCTTCAACACGCAAAACGTTTTTGAATTTCCATATTTCAGTGCGGAGAAGATGAATACCATTGGACTAGGTTTTGCAGGGAGCTGTCATCCTATTACGTTCCATTGGACTGAACTCAATAGAATCAATATAAAATACCTTTTTATAGATGTTTCTTTATTTTTTTCCGCCAGTGTATTTCTAGGTATAAATATACACAGAAAGCAATATTATCTTAGGCTGGGCAAGTTGAATAATGTAATTAAAATCTAAGAATCTAAGAAACTTATACAACAATTACGTTTTTAATATTTTTTCTTTATTCTAGAAAAAGATATCTATTATATCTGCCAGACAAAAACATTTTTAATATAAAATTATACATAAACAAGGGTTATATTTTGTTTATTTGCAAAATATAAATATGCTATTAATTTTTAAATAAAAAAGAAACAGGATAAAATAATTAAATTTGTTAATGTCTTTAAGTACATGTTTTCCCTAGTAAATGTAAAAGAGAAATTTTTATTACAAAAATTCTTTTAAATCTTCAGTTTTAGTTTGAATTTTTAAAATTTGTATTTATTTACTCTACATGTCTTATAACGCTTAAGTAATTCCAGTAATAAATGATACATCAAAACTGAAGATTTGAGATGGTATCAGTGCCTATTCTACAATACGAGTTTTAGTTATGTTATATTATATTTATAGAAGTACCAAACTTTCAATGAATTTAATGATAATAAAGTACTTTTAAAAGTTAATATTCGGCAGCATAAATTAGATTACACAACTGTATGCAAATTGTTTGCAATGCATGCGCCCGGTTCAGTAATCTTTGTAAATAAATACATTTTTTTCTTTTTTATATATAAATTTCGTATTCTTAATGATGTCAAAATCAATTCATGTAATTCGAATTTGTATAGCATTAAATAAACTCGATTCCATTAACAATGAATATCGGTATTTAAAGAGGTAACATTTGAAAAATATTTCACCCAAATAGTTACAAGTATTTTTTCATTTACATTTTTATTATAAATGTTAAATTTTAAAAGCAGATAGATTTAACTACTGTTTTATTGACGACGTTATCAAGAAATTAAGGCTGTTTAAGACACGATGACTGCCTTATTGACTGCGATATTAAAATATTACTTCTGTAACAGTCACCCCACCCCCTCTTTAGTGAAATCGATATCTGCCTTCATACTAAAATTATAGTCCCGAAATATATTATAATTAAAATTCCACTTATCTTAAACCTCTGGTTAAAAAATAACTAATCTCATGTTTACATGCAACAGTAAATATATATATATATATATATATATATATAACCATTAATTAAACATAACCTACCACCGTCAATTATTATGAATTAAAGCTGTAAGTATATAAAAAAAAATTATTATAAGAATTATTATGGAAGAAAAAGGAAAAAGTGGACACCGACAAAAAATGGAAAAGCTTATATATTGAATTACGTTGTCAAGGGCACAGAATTCAATGATATAAGCAAAATGGTTGTTTTCTGTGAGAAAAATAAGCTAAAGCTAAAAATTATTTTCCCCTGTGCCCAAACAACCATTAAAATCAAGTGAATTGATTAAAAATGAAAGCAGAATAGAAACAAAAAATATGAAATGGAAGAATCAATAAAACGTATTTAAATATTTATAGGATATAAAATATAAATAATAAACACCATACCGATTAATATTTCAGTATTTTACAAATAACCACGCGCACATGTCTACCAGAATATCATAAAGATAAAGGTGAATAAAACAGTTAAGAAATCACAGTAATTGATACCAAAGGATGCAGTTAATACATTTTGAAATAAAATTTGAAATACCTTGTTAAATACATTTAATATAATATAAAATAAATAGATAGTAATTACATTATTTAAAATGCACTATTAAATTAATTAATAACTGTTTAACAATATCCTCAAAATTTAGCTAAAAATACCCCCTGGTGTATTAAATTATAACTGAAATAGAGCAAGAAAAATTAAAATTTAGAGCTATCTTAAAGAGACAAGTTTTGGTGCTGCCATCTAGTATTACTTATATGAATCAACTGTCGCAAGATAAATATTTGTAAGCATTTGAATGTAAATAATTTTTTAAACAGCAAAACCAAACATATCCTTATATATAGAGAAGTATAAACCTAATATAAACCACACAATGTATTTAAAAAAAACTATTGTCAATAAAATTTAAAAGCATACAAAATATTCGATTAGCTAACTAATTTAAACTAAACTAAGAATTTAAATAATTCTAGAACTTTGATAATATATGGCATATAGCTATATGCTATAAAACAAAATAAATTCAGTAATAATTAATATAAATAATTATTAAAAATAATATAAAAATTATTTTTTAAATCAATTATATATAAGATATTTATAAAATGAACAGGAAATAAAAAACATGTGGAAGTATATAGAAGGTTAAATGATACTTAAATTCCCATTACTTAAAAAGCACAAATATAGAGTGTGGATTATTTTCATACATCCATAAAAATCCAAAAAGTATGAATGTGGGACATTCAAAAACATTAAACCGATAATAAATATTAAAAAGGATAGAGGAATAATAATAAAAATAATTACCCAATTTTAATACATACAGTATAACTATATTTATATTAAACATACTTATATGTATATTAATCACTATAAAAATGGCATACTATTAGTAATTAATATGATATTGTCCTAAGTAAATTAAAATTTAATAACAAATAATTGTAAATTAGATTAATCGATAATTAAGCTAATTATAATATTAATGAAATTCTCCAATTACATATAAAATATCAAATCAACATCCATATAAAATACATATATATATATATATATATATATATATATATCATCATCATCATCAACCGTTTTCAATCCACTGCTGGATGTAGGTCTCCCCCAGATTTTTCCAATGTTTCCTGTCTAATGCTTTAGTCATCCAATTTACACCGGCTACTTTTCTGATTTCATCACTCCATCTTACTTGAGGTCGTCTTCTTGGCCGTTTTACATCTCCGGGATACCACTGTAGGGTGTTTGTGCTCCATCTATTGCCTTGTCTTCTTGCGATGTGCCCAGCCCATTTCCATTTTAGCAGTTTAATTCTTTCAATGATGTCAAAAACTTTCGTCTGAGTTCTTATCCAGGTTATTCTTTTTCTGTCTCTTCTAGTTATACCTAGCATACATCTTTCCGTACTTCTCTGTGTTGTTTGTAATCTTTGTACCATCCGTTTTGTTAGCGTCCATGTTTCTGCTCCATAAGTTAGGACAGGCAAAACACATTGGTTAAATACCTTTCTTTTCAAACACAGGGGCATGCTACTCTTCAGAATAATATTGTTCTTCCCAAAAGCACTCCATCCATTTCTTATTCTTCTAATATATATATATATATATATATATATATATATATATATAATATTATATTAAATGTATTTAACGAGGTATTTCAAAATTTATTTCAAAATGTATTAACTGCATCCTTTGGTATCAATTACTGTGATTTCTTAACTGTTTTATTCACCTTAATCTTTATGATATTCTGGTAGTCATGTGCGTGGATATTTGTAAAATACTGAAATATTAATCGGTATGGTGTTTATTATTTATATTTTATATCCTATAAATATTTAAATAGGTTTTATTGATTCTTCCATTTCATATTTATTTCTATTCTGTTTTCAGTTTTAATCAATTCACTTGATTTTAATGGATGTTTGGGCACAGGGGAAAATAATTTTTAGCTTTAGCTTATTTTTCTCACAGAAAACAACCATTTTGCTTATATCATTGAATTCTGTGCCCTTGACAACGTAATTCAATGTATAAGCTTTTCCATTTTTTGTCGGTGTCCACTTTTTTCTTTTTCTTCCATAATAATTCTTATAATAAATTATTATTTTTTTTATATACTTACAGCTTTAATTCATAATATTTGAGGGTGGTAGGTTATGTTTAATTAATGGTTATATATATATATATATATATATATATATATATATATATATATATATATATATATATATATATAATAACAAAATATTGCTTTTCAATATTTTGTTAATAGTTCTCATAGCTGCAAAATTTTAAATATTTTAGGTATTTACTACAGCATTTCTTTTGACGATTAAGTAAACCTTTGAGGAACTTCAGTAATAACTGATACATTATAATAATTGAACGTTTGATATCAGTGACCTATTCCACAATATCCGTTTTACAAAAGCTTTGAATGACGTTTAAGTATATCAAATAAAAATAACAGTGCAAATTTGTATATTTAGAAAGATATCTTTAACTTTTTAGGAATGTGTTTCACTAGAGTTAGAGTGCAACTTGTTAGTAGAAATTATCGATTACAAATGCTAAAAATAACTTACTTTGAAATTTGCACATCCTGACGGTGCTATCGATGTTTTTTCATTTTGAATATTAAAAATAATTCACAATCAAAGATAATAAAAAAAACTAGTTGGATGTGCCAATCCCAAAACTTTCTTCTATCTTATACATCTTAATATTTCAAAACCTAGTTACACATGTTAATACTTCAATATTATTAGTTCAATACTATACCAACTTTGATTTTCATCTTAAATTTCTGCTCAAGTCAATTAAACGGACTAAAAACGAGTTAATCTATATCATGATATTTGTTAAAATTATTAATTTTTCCTTATTCTGTCGTTATCAGCTGTTTGCGAATAGCCGGCATAGCAGGAAGCGAGTTCCCGCCGCTGCATGAGCCGCCGATGCACAATAGAACTACGAAAAATCAAGAAAAGTATACAAAAATCGCTAGCACGGAGCCCCTTTACCGCGCAATATTTCCAAATTCAAGGAGAACCTGTTGGCCAAAGCCAAAAACAAGCACAAACATTTTGGTTCAATTGTATACATAATTTTGTACGCTGTTCGATGGTACAATAATGAAAATGGTACAGACATCGCAATTATAGTGCCCCCTTCCGGCAGAATTTTTCCAAATTCAGGGAGGACCTTCATGACATGACCAAAAATAAATACATAAAATTTCGTTCAATTCTATGCATAACTTCATACACTTTTCGGCGGTACAATATTCAAAATGGCACAAAAATTGTACAAAAATCGCTATTACAGCGCCCTCTACGAGCGATTGTTTTACAAATTAAGGGAGGACCTCCTTGCCATAGCCAAGAACTTAAAATTTTTTTTTGGTTCAATTCTATGCATAACTTCACACACTTTTCGATGGTGCAATATTCAAAATCGCAGAAAAATCGCTATTACAGCACCCCCTAATGGCGAATTTTTTGCAAATTCATGGAGGACCTGCTTGCCAAATCCAAAAACTTAAAATAAAAATTTGGTTTAATTCTATGCATAACTTCATACAATTTTGGGCGGTACAATATTCAAAATCGCACAAAAATAGCTATTACAGCGCCCTCTACCGGCGAATTTTTTCCAAATTCAGGTAGGACCTGCTTGCCATAGCCAAAAACTTAAAATAAAAATTTGGTTCAATTCTATGCATAACTTCATACACTTTTCGATGGTACAATATTCAAAATCGCACAAAAAACGCATTTACAGCGCCCCCTACCGGCGAATTTTTTCCAAATTCAGGGAGGACCTGATTGTCATATCCAAAAACTTAAACTAAAAATTTGGTTCAATTCTATGCATAACTCCATACACTTTTGGATGGTACAATATTCAAAATCGCACAAAAATTGTTATATCAGCGCCCCCTACCGGCGAATTTTTTCCAAATTCCGGGAGGACCTGCTTGCCATAGCCAAAAACTTATAATAAAATTTTGGTTTAATTCTATACATAACTTCATACACTTTTTGATGGTACAAGGGCGACAGACAGACGGACAGACGGACAGACGGACAGACGGACGGACGGACAGACGGACTGACGGACAGACGGACAGACGGACACACAGACAGACAGACATTTTCTATAAACATGTTTTTTGGAATCTCTGACCCCTAAAACATGCAAATCCGTCGAAAACCGGAAGTCGAAAAAAATTTCGATTACAATACTTTCTTCTATTGAAGATAGAAGAAAGTAAAAAACACCCTTACTCATAGGTTTAAAAAAAGATACCCGTAGCAATTTATTGGAAATATTGTCTAATATCAGACATTTTTAATCCTTGCCTACACTGTAAAAAAATAATGCCAGTTTTCCGGTAGTAATCGGAAAAATAGTTGCCCTTATCGTACCGGAATAATTTCCAACCCAACTCGGAATAAAATTCGTAAAATCGGAATAAAAACCGTAAAATACCGTTTTACTGACTATTTCCTTATTTTTACGGAGTTTATTCCGAGCTGGGTCGGAAATTATTCTGGTACGATAAGGGCAACTATTTTTCCGATTCCTACCGGAAAACTGGCAGTATTTATTTTACAGTGTATGCATATGAAATGGAGCCGACACTTTAAATTTTTTAATTGTAATTCTAAATGTCAGCCAACAGAAAGATTTTATAGTCTTTAATTAGCATAAAATTATAGTTTTCTTGACATCTATAATAAATTTCAGATACAAAATTCACTTTAAAATACATAGATTCCAAAGTTGATCTTTAAATTAAAATTAAGTATTTATAGTTTTCATTGAATTTCAATTTAAATCTAAGAGAACAGCTATTAAATTTTAAAAAAATCAATCATTTGTTGAATTAAACACGAAAACGTCTTTTTTAAAGCTACAACCAGAGAGAGACGAAAAATAAATTTCGCTCATCTGCTTAATGCAAGTTTCAAGAAATAAACTTACCTACACCGGAATTTTTTTATTTGAAATGGCACGCGATGTATTATTCATTGGTATGATGAAATTTCTTTCGACTATTTACTCCTTCTCGCAAACCTCCCTTTAAAAATTTTTCATACTTCCCAGGAAATATTAACTTTATAAGTTCGAAAATAAAAATCTGTCAAGGTAAATGGGCTACAGGGAATCCAAAAATTTAATTTGATACACATAGATTTAGAATTCTTAAATATTTTTATGGTGAATTTAAAACATAATTTTCTTCAATTAGCAGTATCTATCATCCTTAAAAGCTCCTTTTCCAATCTTTAGTATTATGAATAAATATGATAAACATGAAAAGTATGCACTATATCAAATAAATTTATCTCCTATATAAAAGGGAACTCACTACGTGGCCCGCAGGCCGCGGCCATGTAGTTATTACTTTTTTTTCAATAGAAATCTGAGCCTTATTCAATTGCACAATTTCTCTCAGTAAATAAAGAAAATATTACTTATCTCAAATATTGATATGGCCAGAGTCGTATAATATAGACGCACGCGCGCAAGCCGTGAGCGGAAAATTTTCCACAAAATTCGAAACTTTGCGAAAAATTTCTTAGAAAAAAAATATGTAATTTTTGTTCTTGTATTTTTTTTTTTTTTTTGTAATACCGAAAAATTAAAAATGTTTTCCAATTTTATGTACGATTTATTTATTGCTTGCCAGGGGTGATTCTGTTCCGAATTTTCCGAAAATTTAAGGCATTAGGTTCCGAAAATTTAGAAATAATCAGCCATCAATCCGAAAATTCAGACATGAAAAATAGCACTGAAATATATTGCGGATTTCAACCAATGGTCGCCGAAAATAAAACAATTCCGTCAATCGTTCGCAAAAAAAACAACTAATTTTGTCAAAGCATCGCGGAAAAAAAGCGAATTTCGTCAAAGAACAGCAGAAGGAACGCGAATTTCTTTAAAGAATCGTGGAAAAAAATTTTTCAAAGAATCGCAGAAAAAGCACAAATTACGTCAAAGAAGCGCATGAAAAAAAACGAATTTCGTAAAAGCATGGCGGAAAAAGCGCGAATTTTGTCAATCGCGAAAAAAAACACAAATTTCTAAAAGAATCGCGGAAAAAAACTAATTTCGTTAAAGGATTGCGAAAGAAACGCAAATATCGTAAAACGGCTGCGGAAAAAGCGTGAATTTCGTCAAAAGATCGCGAAAAAATGCAAAATTTGTCAAAGGATAGGAGAGAAAAGGCACATTTTTTGAAGGATCGTAAAAAAAAGCGCGAATTTTGTCAAAGAATCGCGAAAATACGGAAATTTCGTCCAAAGAATTGCGAAAAAAACCCGCAAATTTCGTCCAAAGAATCGCGAAAAAAAACGCAAATTTCGTCCAAAAAATCGCGTAAAAACCCCGCAAATTTCGTCAAAAAATCGCGGTCAAACGGAAATTTCGCCAAATGATCGCGGAAAAAATGAGAATTTCGTCAAAGGGCCGCAATAAAAACTCATCATTCTTTAATGATGATACCTATGAATGGACCTCTCCTTACAAAATGTGATTCAGTTGTTTCAGAAGCAATGCCCTTTATCTCTGAGAAGAGAGTGACTGGCATTTTGTGAGAAGAGGTCACAATATTAAGGATTGGGCTGTTTCTAAATGCATTGACAATATAACTGATAAGAATTCACCCGCTTCTTATCATGGATTTTTAGCTTTATTATTTTTTTAGCCAACATAATTATTCTGTAATTAATATTAATTTTTAAATTAAATGATAATGTTTTTAAAACTACTGTTTAAAATTCATACCGTCAAAGTAATATAACACGTTATTTTATTAAACGTTAAATTAATTTGCAGAAAGTTTTTGAACCAATATTTATGTGCGCAGAAAGTTTTTTGTTTTATACAAGTCTGGATATGGCAACATTTCTCACAAACAGTAGTGAATAAAACTGATCTAGAGAAATCATTTTATCTTAGTAAAATTTTGCATGCCTAATAAGAAAATATAATCAAGAAAACAGCAGAGTACACTGTAAAAAAGACTAATGTTTCTTATTACAAAAATAATATAACCTCTTCCGAGTCACCAAAGATTCTGAAAAGTGTTCATTTATCCTTAGAAACCACAAAAAACAATTTATTTTTGAAATTTAAAGAAGAATTTATAAAAATAAATTTTTATTTGTTCCCTGTAATTTTCGGAAACGTTTCCTAGTAGCTTCTGTAATGCATTAATCAGTTCTCTGTACCCAGAAAATCGGTTTTTCGAATTCTATCAATTCTCAAATAAGCATTTTCAGCTGCATAACTGAATTTGAACTGCATACAAATAGTAAAAAAATAATTTAAATTTTCCTATTAATGTTAATGCTGTTAATTCAGTATGTTTGTCTGTTTAATATGTTTTATGAATATCAAAATATTTACCTGAGAATTGATAGCATTCGAAAAAGTGATAATCGATTTGAGAAAACTGATTATTGCACTGTAAAAGCTACTCAGAACAGTTTCCGAAAATGACGGACAGCTGATAAAAATTTATTTTTATAAATTCTTCTTTAAATTTCAAAATAAATAGTTTTCTGGAGTTTTTGAAAGTAAAGGAACGCTTTTTGCAATTTTGGGTGACTCGGAAGAGGTTACTGTATATTTTCGTTCTTGATTATAGTACATTTTTGTAGATTAAAAAACATCCGTCTTTTTTTACAATGTATTATTGTTATATAAAAAGGTAAAGAAAATTAATTATATCCTAAAACATTTTTCGAAGTCTTTGCTAAAAACTATTCGAGTATTTAAAAGAATTTTCAAAGGGAAAACGCTAATTATACAGGACATCGTCAACTTCCGGAAATAGATAAGATTATATCAAACAGTATTGGTCTTAGAACGCAGAGTTGCAAATCTCTCATTCAGGCAAAACTACAACTATTTCTCTCACTCTAAGCCAAACCCGGCTTCGTATTCCTTATTTCACTAATAATGAATGTATTGTACTTTCTGTAGACTGGCTTTGTTTGAAATGTTAGAAGCGAACAATAAATTGGTAAATTACACTATAAGCACAGTTCCCAAAATATGAACCGTTTGTTTTAGCTTTATTTGTATGTAGATGATATCCAATTCAGTAATTCTCGTGGTATCATCAAATTTCACTCAAATCAAGGTAATCTTAGTGAAAAATAGGTTGCATATTTACACTATTGTTAAAACTGAGGGATGTAATAGCTTACATTCCTAGTAATATTCAATTTAAGAATAGTTGTATGTCACATTCTATGAAAATATTTCACTTATACAGATTATACTGCGAAATTTCAAAGAATTTATGTAAAAAAATTATTTTATGGTAATTGCATTTGGATACTGGTTGAAAGGGAGTTACCTGTAATATGTGCAATTACCAACTATAAACTTAACTACCCTTTCAAAAATATTAATATAATAAAAAAAATCACAGAAAGTTTGGAAATATCCCATTTATCGTATGCCTTTTTCGTAGCTAAGTTGCTGTCTGCTTGAGGATCTCTTTTTAAAGTTCGATTTTGCTGGTGATATTTTTTGATAACAGATATTTTACAAATTAGACAACTGTGTTAAAAATATGGTAGCATGTAGCAACACTTGGTCAAACTTGTGAAAGTTATCTACGGAAATCCTTGCTTGACCATAAATACTGCTCGTCTTTGTACATACTGTTACTTTTTTTCTTGTTGCGAGAAAGCCAAAATATCATAGTATTGAGTAATTAGCCAAAAAATAAAAAGCAGTCTTTAAAATTGAAGTAATGTGAATATCAAGATCGAACTTTGCAAAACACAAGTTTTGAGAATTCATCAATTTAAATATATACCTCTATCGTTATTGCCAATCTGTCTGTGTCAGAGGTTTATAAGAGACTAGCAAAACCCGCGGCTTTGCTCGCGTAATAGTTGAAATATTCCAAGTGATATTTGTATGTCTAATTTTTATTAGAAGAAATTATACTTTTAGGAATAATTAAAAAATTACAGTCATGCAGGGTAACTTTGATACGCATTTTCTCTATTTCCACATGCCACACTCTTATTTTAAGAATATTGTTACAACTAAGGGCATAAAAGAGAAGAAATGATCCTAAATTATGGTATGACTATAAAAAATTAAGGAATAATAATGATAAAAGCAATAAAAAATGAATTTTTAACCCGGTTCAAAGTTACCCAGCCATTTAGGGTAACTTTGCACCATATGATAAATATTATCTAAAATAATTCATTATAAAAAAAAGTATTATAGTTAGTACAACTTTGAACCCCCAAAAATGTTTTCAGATATGTAAAGACTCCGAATTTACATTTCCCAACATCACAAGATTTGTATAATTTATGATATTACAACAAATATTATGCATAAGAAAGTTGGAAGAAGAGAACCATGAATATTTAGAAATTAAAAAAAACTGTTTATTGTCCATATAAAACATAAAAATGCAGTGAAAAACAATTTTCAATGTTTTAACTCAATAATATATCCATAGTTACACTAATACATACTAGTACTAGTATTATTCAAACAAGAATAAAAAACGTCGAACGTATGAAAAGTCAAATTTGAATAGCTCCGCCCCTAATCACGCCTCTAAATGAATTTTATGTATTTTACACATATTTGTGAAAATATTTACATGTTATATCTAATGCACACTTTCGGCATTTATATAAAATATACGTGCAAATATGGTCTGATAAATGAGTATATTGATACTTACTATGAAAATTTAATTGGATTACAACAACTTCAAAACAGCATTCAAAATTAACTTGAAAACAATACTTCACAAAAATAGTTAGATGATGCAATTACTTGTGCATAATGTTGCTGATTTATTTTTTAAAATAAAGAGTAGAAATCCCAGTTTAGAGCCTTGCCAACAGAGCACAGTTCGGGTGTTTATTTAGTCCTTTGGAGTCAAAAATATTGAAAATTAGGAGGTGGTGCAAAGTTACACACCATGGTTCAAAGTTACCCCGAATGACTGCACTAATCACGCTACACTTTGACAGAACTTCATTATTACACTGCATTACGCAGAAATGAGACTTAATAAGAAGAACTAAAACTAATTCTAAATAAATGATAATTTAGAAAGTATTTTGAAGCGTTTATGCTCATTTCATACCCTCATTTCAGTATTCATTTGAAGTTTCGAATATTTTAGAATCCATCTTCTTAGTACGAATTTACATCTTAAAATTAACCACCATATCAAATTCCAAGCTTCTTGTCTAACGGTTTACCACCTCTCTGGTGGTAGTGACTAACCTAAAATGCTTATGTTGAAAAACAGACTGTCACTGTTAATTTGCCAAAATTAATTTTGAAATTTGTTTGGAATTTCCTAATATTCCATAGAAAACGTAATTTAGAAATTATTAAAGGCTTTTTTAGAACGTTTGTTGTTCCTGCCAACCACATGTGATAGTGGTACCGGCATAAAATATAGCCTGTGTAGGATCAGAGACTGTCACCATTGATTCGCAACCATTACTTTTGTAATAAGGTTTATTATTTCCTGGGATTTCATAGAAATCTTAATTTAGGACATTTTTAGAACGCTTTTCGCTCCTTCCCTTTACTTCACCTCTTTTAAATTTCGAATTTATTGTCGGCTGTTCTTAGAGGGAATTTATATTTTAGAAGTAACTACCATGTCATATTTAAAGTTTCTAGTCTCTTCAGTATCACAGAAATCACAATTTACAACATTTTTTGCTCCAGCAATCCTTTAGCGTTAGTGGCACTGACATAAAATATAGCTTATGTTTGAGCAAGTTCTATCACCACCAATTTGCAGCCATTATTTTTTAAATCGGCCTAGTATTTCATAAGATTGCATTAAAATCATAATTTAGAATGTTTTAAGAACGCTTTTTGCTCACTTTATCCTTTTATATTTGGAATTTTATGTCGGCGGTCCTTAGAAAGCATTTGCATCTTTCAATTAATTACCATGCCAAATTTCAAAATGTTAGACCCCCTCAATTGTGCAAAAAAGTTGTACACCAATTTAGAACATTTTTTGCTCATGCAACCCCAGGTGGTAGTGACAAGAACATTGGAGCAGGGACTGTCAAAATCAATTTGCAACCATTACTTTTCAAATCGGTTTGATGCTTCCAGAGATTGCGCAGAAATCGCAATTTAGAGCGTTTTTAGAACTCTTTTCGCCCATTTTCACCCCTTTTAAATTTTGAATTTTTTGGAAAGGTTCTTAGAGACCATTTATATCTTATAAGTAACTACCATGCCAAATATGAGGTTTCTAGGCCCTTCACTTACACAAAAAAAAACGCAATTTAGGACTTTTTTGCACCTACAACCCCCAAATGGTAGCGACACCAATATAAAATAGAGCCTACGTTAGAGAAAGGGTTGTCACCATCAATTTCCAACCAATACTTTTAAAATTGGTTTGATACTTGCAGAGATTGCGTAGAAATCGCCATTTAAAACGTTTTTTAGCGATCATTTATATCTAATAACTGCCATGCCAAATTTCATGTTTTTAGGCCCTTCAGTAACACAGAAATTGCATTTTTAGGAAGTTTTTTGCTCCTGCACCCCCTTTGAGGTAGTGGCACCGACATAAAATATAACGTATGTTGGAGCAAGGGCTGTTACCATCATTTTGATACCATTATGTTTTAAATCTGTTCGGTACTTCCTGAGATGGTGTGGAAATCGCCATTTATAACGTATTTTAGAACGCTTTTCGCGCATTTTCACCCCTTTTAAAATTCGAATTTTTTAAGAAAAGTTCTTTGAGATCATTCATATATTATAAATAACTACCATTCCAAATTTCCTGTTTCTAGGTTGTTCAGTATCACAAAAATCGCATTTTTATAACGTTTTTGTTCCTGCACCCCTTTTGGGTTAGTGGCATGGACTTAAGATATAGGGGAACATCCATTCGTTACTCTTGTGACAATTAGAGCAATTTTTCATAAATACTTGCAATTATTTCATTATAAAATATATTTCAGATAAAAATTGATATAACCAATTAAATATCACTGTGATCCACTCTCATAATATATATCTAATGTGCAACAAAAAGCATTTTATTTGTTTATATATTAAATCAAACTTTTGTTAATCTTGTGACACTCTGGTCACAAGAGTAACAAAACTTTGATTTATTACGTAGACGAACAAAATGCTTTTTATTTCATATTAGATATGTATTAAATGTGTGGAGCACAGTAGTATTTCACTGGTTATATCACTTTTTATCTTATTTATATTTTACAATAAAATAATTGGAAGTATTTGTAAAAAACCGCTCGAATGGTCACAAGAGTAACGGTGGACGTTCCCTTAGCCTATGTTGGAACAGGGACTAACACCATCATTTTGATACATTACTTTTGACATCGGTTCGATAGTTCCAGAGATTACCTCCTACAAATAAACAAACAAACTTTATTTCTTTATAATATCTGTATAGATTAAAATTAAAGCACTGAACTAGAGCCTGTAAGAGATTACATCTGTCACTGCTGTCCTCCATGGTACGTATAAGAAAAAGGTCTTAGTCGAATTTACCACAGCTAGTGTCTCAATTATTCTTATTGTTTATAATATAAATTTAAAGAATATGAATGAGTGTTAAATGTGAACTGATTGCCTATGAATTTCACAAAGTGGCGCATTTGTACAGAATTATTAGCTGTAACCAATGCTTTTGATTCCCCCCCCCCCCCTGTGCACAATCCTTACGAAAGTTAACAAATAGCTTTCTAATTTCATGATAAATATGCGATTCCTTATTAAACCACACTTAAAACTAGTATGTTGTGGCCATCACAAAACTTTCTTCTATATAAATCACGTCAATTAGTTATTGAGATAGAGCTATAGTGGTAATTCTGAAAAATGCAGCATAGCAGTGCCACCTGTTGAGCGATTTGCCCCAAAACATACACAGCACCAATTCATATCAAGGTATACCTGAATCTGAAGTTTGATGAAAATCCGTGCATTTGTTCTGGAGGAAATCGTGAAAAATGCTGCATAGCCGCGCCACCTGTTGAACAATTTACACCAAAACATAAACGGCACTAATTCATATCCAGATATATCTGAATCTGAAGTTTGTTAAAAACCCAAGCATTAGTTCTTGAGATAGATCTTGAGATAGATAGCGGAAATCGCAAAAAATGCAGCGCCACCTGTTGAGCGATTTACACCAAAATATACAAAACGTTAATTCATGTCAAGGACTAACTGAATCTAGAGTTTGATGAAAATCCATGCATTATTTCTTGAGATATAGCTATTTCGAAAATCATGTAAATCCTACAAAATGCAGCATAGCAGCGCCATCTGTTTACACGACTCACTGTTTGCACGCCATCGATTTACACCAAATCGTTACCAACACCAACTCATATCAAGGAATAACTGAATCTGAAGTTTGATGAAAATGCGTGCATTAATTCTTGAGATAGAGTTATTGCGGAAATCGTGAAAAATGCAGCATAGCAGCACCACCTGTAGGCGATTTACACCAAAAACTAATCAGCACCAACTTATATTAGGGACTACTGGAATATAAATTTTTATTAAATTCCGAGCATTAGTTCTTGAGATAGAGTGCCCACAAAATTTGTGTCACATACAGACAGAAAGACTCACAGAACCACAGACTCGCAGACTCACAGACAGACATTTTGTAAAAACATGTTTTTCGGAATCTCTGATCCTTAAAACGTGTAAATCCGTCGAAAACCGGAAGTCGAAAATTTTCATGAATCCAATACTTTCTTCTCGTAAAGATTGAAGAAAGTAATAATAATCTAAATAAGAAACCCTCTTTCATTTATCGTGTAATTTTTACATGTCGTTGTGATCTTTATTAAACACATTGGTTTATTCTCTATAAAATTTTAAAATTTTACTGTATTGTTGCTAATTTTGTTCTCAAATATTTTTTTCTTCATTCACAAAGAGCAGTTACAAAAAACATTTTAAATTGAAGGTGAATTAGTTAATCAGTTTTTAAATTATTCATTTGCTGTATTCCTAAAGTTATTTAGTTTCACATTATTCTTCTATCAACAGCCTATTTTTACTTTCTTCTATGTTTATAGAAGAAAGTATTGGATTCATGAAAATTTTCGAATTCCAGTTTTCGACGGATTTACACGTTTTAGGAGTCAGAGAAATCAAAAAACATGTTTTTACATAATGTCTGTCTGCGAGTCTGTCAGTCTGTATGTGACACAAATTTTGTGGGCGCTCTATCTCAAGAACTAATGAACGGAATTTAATAAAAATTTATATTCAGTTTGTCCCTGATATAAGTTGGTGCTGATTAGGTTTTGGTTTAAATCGCTCAACAGGTGGCGCTGCTATGCAGCATTTTCCACGATTTCCGCAATAGCTCAATCTCCAGAACTAATTCACGGATTTTCATCAAACTTCAGATTCCGTTAATTCTTGACATGAAATGACGTTTTATACATTTTGGTGTAAATCGCTGAACAGGTGGCACTGCTATGCTGCATTTTTACGATTTCATCAATAGCTTATCTCAAGAACTAATGCTTGGATTTTCAACAAACTTTAGATTCAGGTATACCTTGATATGACTTGGTGCTGTTTATGTTTTGATGTAAATCGCTAAACAGTTGGCGCTGCTGTGCTACATTTTTCAGAATTTCCGCTATAGCTCTATCTCAAGAACTAATGCACGAATTTTCATCAAACTTCAAATTTAAAAAACTTTGATTTGAATTGGTGCTAAATTGATGTAATTTCTTGTACTATTTAAATGATTCAATCGACGTGATTTATATAGAAGAAAGTTTTGTGATGTCCACAACATACTAGTTTAATTTTCGCATATGTATTTAGGCTATACTTTAGAATTCACATTTTGTTTCTTCTAAATAAGTTGCAATTATTTTTTCACTGAAAAAAATAGTTCGATAGAATAATCATGTACAGTTTTTGAATTCATTAATTTTAGGAACAGCTCGGCCCCATCTATTTTAATGCTTGATAAAATGCGATTTTCGCATAAAAAAAGCATCTATTTTTTCCCATCTTTCTTTTTATTATAGAGTTATTGCTTATCTTGCTTGTAGTTGAAAAATCAGTAAATTTTAATGTTTTTTAAACTTAGCGAATGAGCTTCATTAATTAACCTTCGAAATATTTCATTCAAAGAAAAAAATTAAGGGATGTAATTTCTTTATTCTTAAAAACTTAGTATATTAATCTAAAAGAAAATAAATAATTTGAAATTAATTTCCTTGCGTTTTTTTTTTTTTTTTTTTTTTTGAAAGCTTTTTAAACTTCAGATAAATCAGTACCTGTTAAAGACATTGTGTAAGATTCTTTAATTAAAAAAGAAAATAAATTTAAATTTTGCTTATTTGAAAAAATCATTATTCAAAACAGATTTCTTGCTATTATTGAAAATTTAAAAAAAAAAGGCCGCACATACATTTATTCTTATTGCAAAAATTATTTTAATTAACAATTGTAAAAACAACACCTTTCCTGCTGTTTCATAATTTTTCTTTAAAATTAATTACAAGAATATTCTTTACCTTTTTTTCAATAAATTCCTTAAAATGTTATATCTTCTCCTGATATTGTACTAATAAATTAAATGTTAAAAGAAATTCAGACGATCCAGTTTTGAAATTTCACAAATACTAAAGGAAATTGTAAAAAAAAAAAAAAAAAAAACATATAACTCTGATTTCGTGTTCTTTCTTTTTCATTTTTTTTTGTAATTTTCTCGAGACAATATGTGACATTTGTCAAAAGTGTGATGCTCAGAATCCACAAGATTCTTTTAATATGAATTTTTTCTTGTCAATTTCTCTCCAAGTTTATTTCTTATTATAATGGTTATTTATTGAGCATTTTTACCCCCCTTTTTTACATTAAATTTTATTTTAGAAAATTTATTCTCAATAACAGTTTTTCTCTTTAAATATACGTCTCTTTCTGTAGCTTATGTTATGTAAGGACGTTACAGGATAACATATCTTATATAAGTGGATGTACGTCATTTTCGCATCTATGACATAATGCGATAACTAAAAGCAATTATTCGTGAATATATGGAAATTTGTTTAAGGAAACAGGAAATATGTAACGATAGTGTTTCATTTCTTATTCCGGAAATATGGGTCAGCATTTTGAAAGGACTGTGATGGCTTCATGTTTTTCCAGCCCGTCTTTTGTTTATTTTGAATAACAGATGGCGCCACTGGAGTTGTTTTTAAATGATTTTTGAAGTTTTCGTTGCTTCTTCCAGTTTGAATTTAATTTTTGACCATGTAGCATGTAAATTATTTCCTTCCAATTTGTGTTTTTAGAAAATTTTTAGAAAATTGTAGATGTTTTGAATATCAAACCTAAACGTTGAGTTTTATTTTATTCATGTGTTTTTATTTTTACATCATTTTTAAATTTATGAATGAAGCAACCGCTGATTAGCAACCTCTATTTTGTTTAGTATGAAAAATATCATTTATTAAAATTTGATGAAAAGGAATTATTGAGGCATTTAAAGAACTAACGACAATTTTCAATATCTTTAAAATGAAAAAAAAATGTTAAACATGTAAAAAATTAATTTACTGGTTAGATTTTATTTTGTTTAAGAGTTCCCCTAGTACAGGGACGACGAGCCTATGATACGCATATCATAAGTGGCACGTTGCACATTATTTTTGGCACGGCATAGATTCAGGTTCTACATCAAAATATAGTAGAATTTCACATAATGCATTAATTAATCTAGACGTTGTCTCTGTTTATCCCAATTCGGTTAGTTCGGTTGGTTGTCATTCTTATACAGATTGAAGAAACTGAAATACAATTTAATGTATCCCAATCTAACTCAATATTGACTCACAAAATTTTAAGAATAAAAGAGAATTGGGGAATTATCGCAAGGGAAAGATTAAAAGGCTTTAGAAGCAAAAATGACGGTGGAAAAATTATAACAATGGATTTCCCCACACAGCACACTTGGTTACAGCAATGTCTCGGAGACATCGCAACATCCCTTTATTGTCACGTCTCAGTGCGATGTAACTAGAGCATCTCCGAGATGACAAGAAAGACTTTCGCTGAGATCATCCCTTGCGACATAATGGAGACACAACCTGCCGTTTTCGCCCATGCGTAAATACCTCCAAGTTACTGGCGCATGCGTGAACTTAATGGCGTCAAAGATAATTTGAAGAGGAGAAGAATGTGCGCGTGCCATGTGATTGCTCCGTGTTTGGATTTGATATTGTGTATTGTTTTTACTATTTCTAAAGTGGTGCTTGAATCATTTGAGACAACAGCCTGCCGCTCAGAGAACCCCTTTCTCAAAGCTCCAACGTGGTGCTTCTTCAGTTTGGAAATTTTTAATTAACTATCTGGAAGAAGTATAGTGTTTTGTTGTTTGTTTGTGTGTGTGTGTGGAGATAATAAAATTATAAGAGCCTCCTGACATTTACATTTTTACAATAAAGCTTATGAATATATTATTTATCTGTGTCATAAATATTGATTTTTTTTTTTTTTTTTTTTTTTTTTTTTGATGAAGGGCAATTATAAGAATACACTTAGAATAAAAACTAATACATCATTTCGTCTCATACTATTATATAAATAGTATTGCTCATCATAAAACATGTATTGTAATTTTTTCCCTGTTATTTGATTGAATTGATATAATAGAAATATTTATCCAACAACAGTTATTAAAGTTTATCATTTACTGCTTTAAAAGTATATATTTGATTTTTTTTTTTTTTTTTTTTTTTTTTGTCTAAAGGATATATTTAAATTTTTAGAGGGAAGGGGGGGGGGATTCAATATATTGCTTAATAAGTTCTCTTAACAATACTAAAGAAATTATAATGTGTACATTTCGATTACAAAAATAAGCTTGCAAATATTGTAATGTTAAAAATTAGCATTTTATGGAGATCTACTTTTAAATGATTAACAATGGATCTTCATCAAGTATAAAATGCTTGCATTCATAAATATGAGTTTTTAACTAATTAAGTTTGAATCAATACAGTTCATAGAGTGAAATATATATGATGTAAAACAAACAACTCAAGAGCAATTGATTGAAAAAAAAAAGTTGTTTTATAGTTTGTTTAAAATGGATGAGAAAAAAATGTAAACAAACTTAGAATAAACACTAATACATCTCTTCGTCTCATACTATTATATAAATAGTATTGCTCATCATAAAACATGTATTGTATGAGTTTTCTTTTTGCTGTTATTTGGTTGAACTTATATAACAGAAATATTTATTAAACAATAGTTATTAAAGTTTATCATTTGCTACTTTAAAAGTATATATTTGATTTTTTTTTTTTTTTTTTTTTTTTTTTTTAGCTAAAGGATATATTTAAATTTTTATTTGTTTATTTTTTGAAAATCTACCCCTATACAGATTAAAGAAAACACACAATGCAAAAAAGCTGACTGAAATTGCTACATAATTTGAGAGTACATCATATTGAAACTTATTTAGTTTAGTATTGTTTATGTGTGGATGGGATAATAGCATTATAAGTGTCTCTAGACATTTATATTTTTGCAATAAAGTTTAAATTTTTTTCCCCTGTATCTGGGCCAAAAATATTGAATTTTTTTGTTTTTATGAAGCGCAATTATCAAATTTCTTATTAAATGTAATTAAATACGAGGGTGGGGGGTTATGGCTTTTACAGAACTCTATTTTTCGAATCGGTAAACTGCTATTTTCTAAGATAATAAAATTGTATTAGTCATTGATATTTTTGCATAATAAGTACTTATGAAAATATTGTGATTATATACATATGCCAGGCTTTATTTATCATTTAAAAAGTCTGTGTATAAAATAAGCAGGAATATTTTAATTTCAACCTGCTGGTATAATAAGGTTTGTTTTTGTTTATATTCAAAAGCTTATGTTTAATTTATGAAAAAATATATATATTAAAAGTTACAAAATATTTAGCATCTGCATGAGGAATAATAGAATAATTATTTGCTAGAAACATATTGTTTTATCTAACTGATAAATTTCTTTAATTCTAATAGAGCACGTTGATTTATAATTACTGAAGATAATTGTTAAACTTTGCAAATTCGAGGTAGATAAAAAAAATTCCATAGTAATTAACATCAGGTTATTTGTAAATAATTGCAATAATAATAGTTAAAACAAATAATGAAATTATTATTATTATATCTATATCAGAGTATGTAAAACTTGTGTATATATGCAAAAAGATTTATCAATATCATGTTTATGATTCAGCTAAACAAATTTTGAAACTTATTTAGCTGAATTATTTTAATCTGTAGATATGTGGAGTTTTATCATCAATCAAGTATTTATTTATTTTTAACATAATATCATAGTACAACAAACTGCAAAATTTAACCCTTTTCACTTCAAAGACTCTGTTGGAAAAAAAAAGGGGGGGGGGGGCAATATATTGCTTAATAAGTTTCCTTAATAATACTTAAGAAATTAGTGTGTAAATTTGGATTATAAAATAAGCTTGCAAATATTGTAATGTATAAAAATTAGTATTTTATGGCGATCTACTTTTAATGATGTTTAACAATTTATCTCCATCAGGTATAATTTTTTTTTTACCTGAAGAATATATTTAAATAAAATCATAAGACGAAATGCAATATTTCACCTTGATTCAGTCACAAAATATACAATATGAACTTTAAAATGCTCACTGTTTTACTTAAAAGGCAGAATATATATATATATATATATATATATATATATAATAATAATAATAATGTAGATGTTACAATTTAACAAATTACAAATGTACAGATTTTACAAATTTAAAATAAATTATAAACTAGTAACTTGTAACATCTATATTATTATTATTTTTGTTAGCCTTTTAAGTAAAACAGTGAACTTTGTAAAGTTTATATTGTATATTTTGGTATATATTTAAATTTTTACCTGTTTATTTTTTGTAAATCTGCATCTATAGAGAATAAGGAAAACTCATACTACAAAAAAAAGCTCGATGAAATTCTACATAATTTGAGAGACATCATACTGAAACTTATTTCTGTGTGGAGGAGATAACAAAATTAAAAGTGTCTCCAGACATTTATTACAAGGAAATTTATATTTTTTGTAAACAAACATAGAATAATCACCAATTCGTTTCATACTACCGTATGAATATATTCCATATTATTAATATAATATATTATACAATAGTATAACTCATCATAGAGGTTTCTTAAGAAAGATATCACAATCATAATACAATAAAATAATTGAATTTCTGTGCAAGAATAAGTGGATTTCGTTGCAAGATTTTATTAAATACAAGAAAATTTAAAAATCAGATAAAAAATATTTAACATTTACTTGGGCTAGCTTCAGTTAAGTGCAGCCCTAAACGAAAAAAAAAAAACAAAAAAAAACAACAACAACTGTAGAGCAAAATACAGCAACAAAAGGAGGATTGGGGGGAGGGGGGGTGAGCCTGCATGTCAGTAGACCAATTTTCACCACTATTTCTGTTTAGTGATCTCCTCCTTGTTTAATGAAAGAAATTCTGTTATTAAATAAGGTATGTTAGGAGAAAGAAAGGCAGTATCACATCCAGATTGCTATTCAGGAATAGTGGCAGTAATTAGCATGTGAGTTTGCCAATATTGTATACCATCATTGTCTGAGAGTAAAGGAGGAGTAGACTCAAACTGTATCTTTATCCTGAACTCTCACTTACGGGTGGTCGGTATGCATATCATAATCCATACAACTCTTCATCTCGCATTGTTATACAATCGCACTGTTCAATTTAAATTTCATTATGAGTTTTTTATTATAAAATCTGTATTAGGAAAGATTCAGGAAACATTTACTAGCATATTACCTATACAATGTTTTTTAAAAACTGATCAGGGTTTGTTGATATATATCAATGGATATATATCTCGATGTATTTTGATATATATTTATTTTTAAAATATCAAGATTTTTGGTATTTTCGTAAACTTGATGTTTATTTTCAAAATATCGAGATGTTTGATGTTTTGTTTATTTGATATTTATTTTCAAAATATCACTGAGCAAGATAATTTTGACATTTTCAATTAAAACAAGTGTAAATGAAATTTTCAATTGTTATTAACTGTATCATTCTACAGATAAAAAACTTTGTTTCTGGCTCTGGCAGTGACTTTTTTATCCAAAGGAAACAAATATTTTCCCCAAGTTTTATGTTTGAAGCTTTTATTTTTAAATGTAGAACTAATAATTAGGCGAGATAATTAATTCAAAACAGCCATTGAAAGATATACTGTCTAATTTAGATAATTATATAGCTTCATTAGAAAATAATCTTTTCCTATATTGGTTCAGTTTAGTATAAACTATAGGTAATACATGTTAGGAAATAAAAAATAAGACAAGCTTACATTTATATTAAAATTCTTGAATTTAAAAACTATTTTGTATTTAAAATTTTGTTTTAAAAATTTCTGATTTCTTGATATTTGACACTGAATACTATAATATATATATATATATATATTAATAACTGCATAAATCAAAATTATATCTGTTTTCAGTTAGATAATCTTCAATTTTGTTCTAAGTAGAAAAAAGAAAGAAGGAAAAGAAAAGCAATGCATTTTTAGAATATTGTTTAAGTAAATTTTCATGTTAAGTGCAATATGTTTTAGTTTCTAATTTATATTATGCTTGAAAATATTTATTGTCAGCTAACTATTAAATAATTTATCAGCAAACTAGTTAACTATTTGAAAATATCGGATATTTTTGATATTTTCGAAAATACCATGATATTTACGAACCCTGGAACTGATTATATCAATTATAAATTTTACTGTTTGAACACTATTCTAATAATTTAAGTACTACTCAGAATACTGATGATAAAAGCCCATGAAAACTGATGTTAATCCAATGGAATTTTTTTTTTAAGATATCTCATCTGAATTTCAGTATTTTTAAATCTCTCTTTTTTTTTTTTTTTGCATTAGATAGCTGAGATTGATCTCTACATCTGTCTTTTCATACTTTTTCGATTTTATTTTCAGGTATTTTTAATTGGGACACTTTCACTTTCGAAACCGGTTTCGAAAGGGCAAGCATACTCATAAAAGAAATTTTTGAACAAAATCGAAAAAGTAAAAAACAGCTTTTGTACAGACCAACCTCAACTATCCAATGCAAAAAAAAAAAAAAAAAAAAAAAAAATCATTTAAAAATATTGAAATGCAAACAAGATATCTTTAAAAACTTCTTCCATAGGATTAGAATTAGCAAGTGGGTCTTTTCCCGTGACTGAAGTACCCCCACAAGCACTTTTTTAAGAGTTCTATCACGTATATTATGCATGCTAAAAAATCATGTATACTAAATTTGCATTTCTATTTTATTAGAGGATACAAGAAGAATGAGAGAATTCGAAAAGAAAATTTTACATAGATGTCACTAGTACTATATTTCTATTAATTTTTAATTCAAAATATCCTGAATGAAAAATAATAGAAATATGAAATTGAGTTATTCTGTGATGCATTTGAAGGGCACACTGGGGCAGCCACAGATTAGGCCCCCACTTGTAAGTGGGGACGTGAACGATAATTTGTTTTAATTATAGCAAAATAACAGTAACAAAAATGTGAACCTGCATGTAAGCAGGCCAATTATAATTGACCTATCACCAGTATTTCCGAATAGTAATATTTGCCTTATTTAATGACAGAAATTTATTAAATTAGGTGAATATTGCTATTCAGAAGTAGTGGTGACAATTGTCATCTAGGTTTGCTTACTATAGTCCACTCATTACAGATCAGTACTAGCAGAGAAAGATCGCATAGTTGTCCCAATGTGATATCTCATAGATGTGTTGTGCGATGCACTGAAGACGTTGCAACGCAGCGTCACATAGATGTCGCAATGAGCTATCTCGTAGATGCTACAGAGCGACGTCGCATAGATGTTGCAGTGCGATGTACTATAGACGTTACAACGCGACGTCGCTGGTCACGGACATTTTGCGGTTACCAGAACATCTGTGAGACGATCAGTGCGACATCATAATGTCGCAGTGCGACGCACCTGCGACGTTTCAGAGATGTAAGTGTGCTGTGTGGGTCATTTCTAGACACTAAAAGCTGCAGATTTGCGCTTGCTATTTTGACATTTTTTTCTGCGAGACATTCTTTTTGGAAATAAATTATACGAAAAATTCAGGTAAAAATTTCTTTCATGGACGACAACGCTGCACCTCATTTTACAGCGGCTGTGGCAGAGCTCTTGAAGAGTGAAGATATTCAACGCATGGATTGACTTGCAAGGTCCCCGGAGTTAAATCCTGTAGAACACGTGTGGGACTTTCTCGATAGATGCTTGGCAGCACGTGACCACGCGCCAGCAACGACTCCGCAGCTGCAATTCGCATTACAAGAGGAATGAGACTCGATGCCTCAACAGCCCCTTGACAACTTCGTCCTCAGCATGGACAGAATTTGTAAATCATCATCGCAGGTTCCTGCCAGGTGCCTGTCAGATGGACGTTTCTGTCTTCTCTGCAGTTGTCCTCTAAGTGACCTTTTAAATAAAGAGCTTTTGTATCCTTTTGGTTCCTTGTTAAGATGGTTTTCATCACTTGCCCCACATTTTCACATCTTGGAGGTCTTATGGTATGATTTCGGTTGATATGGAAGACTTCTGCACGACCTTAGATTCGAACCATATTTTTTTTATACTGAAAATAAAATTTTAAGTAATATTTATTCATTATTTTTTGATCAATTTAATTTTTTTTACTGCTGGCACGTTATGGCCACGTAAAATATATTTTTGCAAATTTTTGACACGTGGATGTGAAAGTTTCGCCGTCCCTGACCTAGGACAACAGCGCCGTACTCATAATAAATTTATTGAAAATATTTATTTATTTTTAAACTAACATTCCGAAACGTATATTAAATTGATGAACAATCTGTCGGATATTATTAGCAAAATATGCGTTCAATACCGATAATTTTCTAGAACAAATGCGATTTTTCTTTTTTTATTATGTTTCCTAAATTTACGTATTCCTAAATATATCGATTTCACACGTGTGTTATATGAATTAACTTAGCATGATAAATGTTTTATTAATAATGATTACTGGTATCTATACTAATAAAGCTTTTAAGGAAATGTATCTTTAACAACTTTGTCGCATCAAATACTGTTATTAGTATACCAGTATTTTTTCAAAGTAAATGTAATATATTATTTCAGTTTGAGAGTTTATCGACTATCTTGCTTTTGAAAGTTATAAAATGGTATCACGTTATTGCTGTAAAGGGTAGTTTTAGTATAACGGTTATCTGTCAAATGGTTTTCCCAGAAGACATCGCCCCTTATCCCAATTGAAGTACGTAAACTTCCAATAGTCTTAAAGCAGTGGATATCTACTAACGTACAGCGGATACTGGTGTGCAGGCATATTTAACTGGTTTTCAGACATATTTTACCAATCTTTTGTAATTAACAGCTGTATCATTTTTAACCCTCCCCAACGAAGTTCAAAAGTGATTATGAATTCGGTTTGTCTGCCCTTATATGAGGCATTCTCACATATTTTAACTTTTATATATTTTTCAGTCCCTGAATAATAATTTTTATTTTAGTACATATTCTTGAGGTTTTTTATTTCTTATACCGGAAAACATCTCATTGCATGACTGCATAATAATATTAACAAGATAAATAAGTTTTGGACGATGTTGGGGGTCCAAATATACTACGAAATTCTTATACTGTCCCGTGTCCCTGATGCTGATTTTTAAGTTTGGAGCTGTCTGTATAAAATTGTTTCAATAAAAGTAATTCGATGTATTTTTTTCCGAAACGGGAACTATTGTTTTACATAAATATGTAGAAAAAATTAACCTGCTCACATTTTTACGGTTGTTATAATTTTTTTAACTCTGTCCCTGAGTTTTAGATTCCTTACCGTCCCTCTTGCTAAATTTATACAGAAAATCACTTCAGATGCAGCCACAGGATTTTTTTCAACTTTTTTTCTCATGCAGAAGTATGCTACATAAAGAATGGCTAAAATTCTTTGACAGGAAATTTACTGCAGAATTTAAATCAGCATTTAAATATCAGTTTCAAGCATCGTGGCTTTATCGGTAGTCTCACCGTCCCCAAGGATTATTCCTGCACTTTTCGAGGTAAATTAATTTTTTTTTTAAATTTAATCCAATGTAAATAAATGTTTCTAAAAATCAATGAACATTGAGGCTATCACTTAGCCTTAACATGATTTGCCTAAAAATATGTGGTAATTTCCTTACCATCCCTTCCTTAATATCCCTTTTTTCCCCTTACCGTCCCTTTTTTCTTATACCGTCCACATTTTCTTCGTTACCGTCCCAACTTTAACACCCCTTTAAGACAATGTTATACCAAACTGTTGTACTCAAAATACTACATTGTTATTATTTCTTATTTGATTGTCCTTTGGGTACTATGCATATCCATTATAAGTAAAAATTTAGAAGAAAATAAAAAGTTATAGTGGTAAAATGGTAAGGAAAATTAAAGTCGCAAGTTTAACTTAAACCTCAGTAAAATAAAAAATAAGTTTCACTGCTGACCATTTTTTCTTTATTTTGAATCATTAAGGCATTCGTCTATAAGTTTAAAATGTTATTTTATTAAATTTAATTTCACCAGATTTTTATTCCTGAATGTTAAAAATTTTGTGAGAATGCCTCATATCCGTCTGAACGTTTGTCCCTCTGTTAGTCTGTCCGAGCTCTAAATCGCGTATACTCGGATTGCCATGTAAATGATTTCTGTTATTGAGGATTAAGAACATGTTTGGTATTTAATGTAAATTAAGTCTGTAGAATTTATAGTTCGTTCACAGGCACAATAAAAATAATCTCGTTACTTTATGGTATATGATGAAAAATCATTTTCAATGTTTTTAATAATGCTAGACTATTTGAAACAAAATAAATTGATATACATCACTGCGGTGCACTAAAATAATGTTACTGTAGAATAGGGTGTGCATAGGATTTTCTCGTTCATTTACAGGGACACACAAGATAATTTGGTAACAGTACTATCTATGAGAGATAATTGCTGGAAGTGCGTTTTCAGTTGTATACGTTTTTAAATGTAACTAATTTGTTGCATATTACATGGTGTGCATAAATTCTATAAATCATATGCAGGAGTGCACAAAACAATTGGAGTACATCTCCATTCGAAACGAAAATTAATTTTCATTTAATGATTTTGTGGTAAAAATTATCTTTAAATATTAAATCATATAGGACTTAAATTAAAAAAAAAACATCAAATTGATTACTATTTAATATGTGTTACAACATGTAAATTGTGCATTTATAATGAAACTGAAATCCTTCAGCAAAACTAACTACATTAATGTAAAATTGAAATTTCAAAATTTAATTCATATTTTTCTGTTTTAACGAAAAATTAATGCACACAATCTAAGGAATTCAATTTATTTAAAATAACAAAAGTAAAGCTGTGAAACATTGCGAAATTTCAAACTTTGCATTCTGTATCAAAAATCATAATCCAGGCTGATATTCTGAATTTACAGGGACAGGTGGATTTGTTTACAAGGTAACTCTGAATTTTAAAATACTTTAAGTAAGTCCTTTCCTTTTTTGCTTTGAAATGATACAACCGTCTAGAGGATTGAAGTTTCACATATTCATGAAGATTCACTTTTCAATTCGTCAGTTCTTATCTAAGACCGAAGCTAAGTTGTCTGTATTTATGCATGAGAAAATAAAAACTATGTTTAAAGTTTTCTTTTCCTTAAAACTTACCAGCCTGGAAAATGCAAAGTATCTAGGATTGACTTCTTCAAAAATTAATGTAGTTTTTGAGGTTTATTTGTTTATAGTGATATTTCATTTTTTTAAATAATGAAGTTGTCGTAGACTTTGTGTAATTGCTTACATATTCATATTGCCGACATTTTAAAGTCTTTTTAAATCAATTATTCGTTTGAAATATAGATCACAAACCATTTTTTGACATGAAGGGTTTGAAGCATAGGGATTTAAATATATGCGTAAGTTTAAGTTGGCAGAATAAACCTTCCTAACTTAATCAACTTACCTAAATTTTCATTTCTAATAGTATACAGGATGTATACTAATGTCTTGTATATCCACTTTAACAAAAATATTGGGACAACAGTAGTTATAACAAGTTGGAAATTGTACGTCAAACGTGGCAAATGAGGTGCGTTCGTACTGTAACTAGTTTTTATAAATATTGAGATCTTTATACAATAGCTGTTACACTCTTATACAAAAATGCATGAATACAAAATTTATTTCGATTACATATATTAAATTCAGGAATATGGGAATAATATGACTCCATCTTAAATAGGACATAATCACCGTGGCAACCTAGAATCATTACCTATCATGGGATATCAATGTATTAAATACGCATGATAGGATTGATTAGAATGAAGAAAACTTTTATTAATATCTTTTTTAAGTTTTGATTCGATTTTCATAAAACTTGAAATGATTCGACAAAATTCTGCAACGATTATATATATTAAATTTCAAATCATCCAGTTGGGTAGTTTTTGCGCAGTTATATGCAAACAAGGCGCACAGACAGACGGACGGACTAAATGACGATTATAGATACTACGTATTTATATAATTACGACATCCCTCCAAAAAATTATAATGTAATGAAATACTTTTCAGTGCCTATGTGTAAATAAACTATGAACGGTAAATACTCTATTTTCAATACCGAACATGACATAGTAAATCTGAATAACAGATATCAATTCACAGAGCAATCCAACTATATTAACACAAGTTAGAATTTGGACAGACACATAGACGGACAGACATTCATAAACACTTTCAACTATGTTGGAAAGGGGTAAGAACGCACAATAGGTTTAAATTTGACTTTCAGAAATTTATACCATTAGAGCGAAGCATACTTGAATATTGTTGTACAATCCTGTATTTTACCTATTATCTTTATATAAATGCCACTACTTAGCTAAAAATTAATGAAGACAGAAAAAAAAACGCTTAAAACTAATGAAATCACACTTCCCGAGATATACGTCCATATATCTAATTATTTGCGTGGCCCTGTATATCATTTTATCTATATTCTACCAAAATATCACAGTATAATAAATGTAGTTCAGCGTAAAAATGCATAACTCATTTAAAAACCACTTTTAAGCTATTTTTGTTCATACTCAGTAACCATTACGAATTCTTTTGTGTAGCTATGCGTATGACATACGGCATTTATATACACAACGTATATCAATTATATCATTATATATGAAAAATTTTAACATAATTAAAATACTCCGCAAACAATGATTCCACCTATGCCATTTTGTAACGGAATTATTTTGTGAGGACCTGTACATGAATAATAAATATTTTTTGCAGTGCATATTCTAAAGAATGTATATTTTAGTGCACTTCATAAATGCATATCAATTTCGTTATGTTCGAAAGGGCGTAAAATCAGTAAAATGCATTTGAAACAATTTTTTTCACATTGACCGTAATATAACGGAATACTTTTGACTGTCCCTGTAATTGAAGTATAAATTCAATTTTCATAAAATTTGAAATGACTCGACAAAATTATGCGACAATTATATATTTAAAATTTCAAACCATTCGGTTGGGTAGTTTTTGTGCTCTTATAAGCGGGCAGACAGACGGACGGAAAAGATGACGAATATAGGTGCTACGTATTTATATAATTACGAACGCACCAAAAAAGGGTTTTGGTGTATAGTGGAGGTGAAAAATCTGCAAATCGTGATAGGAATATCCGGATTGGTCAGTATCTACATTATATTAATACAATGCATTGTGCAAAGTCATAGTGAATATAATTCAAAGTAACTTAATTTTCTGAAATTGTTTTCACTTTTCTTACTATTCGTCATATAAAAGTGTGTTTAAATTAAATCTTGTTGTATTTTTAAGTCAAAGAAGACATTTTTAACAATTTCAAAAAAATTGAAAAGTATTTATAAATTCAGTTTATCTGTTTATCTTTCTATCTCTCCCTATGTCTGTCCGTACTCTAACTCGCTTAAATATTCTTCCATGTAGTTCATAAATGCTCCGTGATCCAACTCGCGTAAATACCTTCATTGCAATTCATATACGCTATTGAAGTTTACCATAAAATTTTCGATATTGAAAATGAAGTGTGTAAACTTTTATAGTTCCTCAACAAGTACATTCAAAAGAATTCCGTTACATTATGGTCTAGGGGGGAAATAGTTTGCAGCGTATTTTAATAATATTACACTTTTTCAAACATACTGAAATTCATATACATCATTGAGGTGCACTACAAGATTCTTACTATAGAATATGGTGTGCGTAGCTTTATAACTGATTTACAGGGACACACAAAAGAATTCCCTTACAGTACTAGCAATAATTGCTGAAAGTGCGTTTTCAATTATAGTATGTGTTTTTATATTTAACTAATTTTTTACAAATTATTAGGTGTGTATAAATTATATAGATCATCAGATGAATCAACTGCTATTAACCCTTTATGTACTGAATTATAAACTCAAGTAAATTTTATCTTCTAAAACATTTTTCGTGTATTGTTTAAACTGCATTAGAAGATTTACATAATAATTTAATAAATTTTAGAAGGATTAAAGGATATAGAAGGATTAATTAAATTTGAATTTATAGGGATTTTGTGCAATATTTATAAACCCACTCAAATCTTTTATTTTAAATATTTTCCTTAGTATTTTGTAGAATTAGGAAATGTACAAATATAAATTTCTTACAATAGAAATATAGAAATATTTCCGAATTGAAAAATCCCCCCCCCCCCCCGTCCAACGCCAAGAAAGCTGAAAAGATGCAAAGGCTAAATCATCCTTTTAAAAATCTGCTTTTTATTTTGTGTAACCAATAATGCTTTTGGAACGAGATAAAGTAATATATCTCTAACTTATTCTAAACTGTATTACAACTTATCGATGTATTAAATAAATTCTGTATGTTATTTTAATGGTACTTATATTTACCGTCAGTAGATAAAGGGTTAAGCAATTCCAAAGTTAACAACACATCAATTTTAGCATACTCAGTGTATACCTGGAGTAGTATACCTCAACAATACTCCAATCTATGGAAAACAACAAATTTCTCTCTGATATTTGAAGTCCACCGAAGCAGAGAATGCTTTGGGGCCTATAGCTACAATGGCTGTCGCCTCGAATGATCCTTATTATACATAGAAACAACAACATGTCACAACAATTTTTTTTATTTTCCATTACATATATTATATAACTACAATGGGACATTCACAATTACATCCATGTCTTATCCAGGGACTTGAACCCGGGCCCTCAGTGTGACAGCGGCCTCCGCTTACTGACCACGCCACCGGGCGACACCAAATTTCACCTCTTCAGTACTCAAGAGTAAAAGGTAAGCAATAAAAATGCAATTCTGATTATTTTGAAAACAGGCATCCAGCTGTTTTCCAGGTTCATAATAATTACACAGAATCGCCAGTTATACGTGCGGATTTTTTTTAAACAGCCTTTCCATCTGCTTTTTCCAGTAATGGGAAATTTTGAGGCAGCCATAAAAGTGATCTAGTACATATTTGAGAGGAAACTGTTGAAAAGAATGACAGCGTCTATCCAAAAACATGTGAAGCTATAACGTCTTATGGGCCAGTTCTTATTAACATTTTAAAAACTCCTCAGTCATAAAAAACATTTAATGATTACTACATTAACATCATTCATCATCACGTATGTAATGACATTCAGAGATTTGGTTGACAAAAAATTGCTCTGATTTGGGATACATACATTTCACTAAGAATTAAAGGAGAAATCAGAAAGAACAGGGTGGCAAGAACTAGGTGTCAAGTGCTACCGCTTATCAAATTTCCTATAAATTGGAAAGATTTCATAAGAAATTCAAGTAACAAAGAAGAGCATTTTAATCTACTTGGAATGCTAGCAATACATACCATAAATATACACAAGTTATAACCACTTCATGTGAGAAAAAGTAAAAATTACTGCTTTTAGTTCATTAATTGGAATGACTTTTATCAAGAAGCTGATTCAAGGATAATAATGCATCTCAAAGAACGTGGTAGAAAACGGGTTGGAAAATATTGTTGTATGCTTTGTAGATACTAATGTCTTCGTTTCAGCAATTGCATATTACTTTCTTTTGTCAGATAGATTACCTAGAAACTGTTTGGATTACATTTGGAAAAATGAAGAAATTCTTATTTATTCCCTTTCATGATATAACTGCAGCAATTAGAAGAGATAAGCTGTTGCTTTACTAGCATTTCATGTTTTTAAAGACTGCGATAACAATTTTGATTTCGTATGAAAGACAATTAAGCCAACTTGGAAAACATGGTTTCTCTTTAAAAAAAAGTTACTGCTGTATTTTCATTCATAGCAAAACCACAAAATCCTATTCCTGATAATATTTTAAATATTTTAGAAAGTTCGTCGTATTGTTGTAGTTCAAAAAGTTATAAACTAAGTGACAATTAGCAACACAAGAATTGTTGACAACAAAAAATCTCCCTCTTCAACATCATCTACCAATCGAGGGAGCACTTCAACAATATGTTTTACGTAATTGTTTCCAGACTGGACATATTTGGGGACGAGCATGAAGTATGTCCACCCTCTCCAAACAAATGGGTTTAGCAGTTGGATAATTTACGGAAAATAAAATGTTGTATTTTCCCCAGATTGCATATTCTTGCAAAGAGTTAATAAATTTCATGTGCAAAATCCGTAAAAATAAGTTTGGTTGTAGAATGTTCAGACTACATTGTCCAGTAATATGCAAGTCAGAAAATTAATGTCAAGAATGATATAATATGATCTGAATTTTTCAAATTCTATAACATTTAAATGTAATATTGGTTTTTTTAACTTGCGTAGCTAAGGCATTAATAAATACACATTATAGTAATTTATCTATCCCTTTCATTTTACTTACTATAAGCGACAAAACTTCTTTAATAATTCTCCTATATTGATTTTAGGCACATTTCTGGCATTAACAAGAAAGAAAAATCATGCATCATGCATAGATTATGAAACCCTTTCGAACACATTCAGTATAGTATAACAAAACTTCATCGTTTAGTAAGATAAAATATAATGTCTAAGTTTTATACGTGTATGTGTTTTCGGAAGAAAACGCATAATAAATGACATCATTTAAATTACAGCCACCATTTTGAATCCCTATGAATTTTCACGATGACTCCCTCTTCTACTTATTCTATTAATATAAAGTAGATACTGACCAATAGTGATATTCTTATCATGATTTGCAGTTTTCTACTCTTTTTTAGCCGTGTAGCACCTTCGCTAACAGTACAGTGGCTATGCTATACCGCTTACAGTGCCACCATGTGCAAAATGTAAATGACCTTTCCTATCTCAAAAACGGTACGAGAACCGGGAAAAAATTGACTACAAATTTCTAGAGCATACTTTGTTTTGTACAAAATGATGTCCGATATATAAAAAGTAACTTTTAGGTAGCTTTCTTTACAAAAAAGCTACCTATTGCAGCCGTTCGGAGGAAAGCGATTTCAAAAAATTTTGGTATATTTTCATCGATCATGACCCCCAGACCCCGAAACCACCCTCCGTTCAAAATTTATATATATATATATATATATATACATACATATATATATATATATATATATATATATATATATATATATATATATATATATATATATATATATATATATATATATATATATATATCTGACCTATGTCACACTGTAACTCCCGTAATTATGAACCGATTTCGACGTAATTCGGTGTGTACATAGTACATACCAATGTCTCGACCGAGTTCGTTGGCCAGCTTCATCCGCCGTTTTGTTTCAAAATGGCGGCCATTTAAAATTTAAAAAAAAATTTAAAACTTGAAATGTGGTATCAAAAAATTAAAAATGGAAAAATATTTTTTTCTTATGTATTTGACCTTCATACAAAGATTCCGGGGCAGTTTTTGTTTCGTCTATATCTTAAAAAATGGCTGAGTTATAGCATTTTGAATTTCTAGCGTGGCTGACATTTTGAAACGTCCTGAATTTTGTCACGCGATAAAAGGCGTATTTATGAACCGATTTGGATGTAATTCGGTGTGTACATAGTACATACCAATCTCTCGACGGAGTTCGTTGGCCAGCTTCATCCGCCATCTTGTTTCAAAATGGCGGCCATTTAAAAAAATTAAAAAATAAAAAAAATTAAATGAGATACCAAAAAAATTGGAAAATGAAAAAGATTTTTTTTTTTTTGTATGAGTTTGACCTTAATACAAAGATTCCGGAACAGTTTTTCTTTCGTCTATATCTAAAAAAAATGGCTCAGTAATAGCATTTTGAATTTCTCTTGTGGCTGACATTTTAAAACGACCTGAATTTGTCACGCGATAACAGGCGTATTTATGAACCTATTTGGATGTAACTTGGTCTGTACATAGTACATACCAATGTCTCGACCGAATTCGTTGGCCAGCTTCTTTCGCCATCTTGTTTCAAAAGGGTTGCCATTTAAAAAAAATTAAATTTAAAATTCAAAATGAGGTATTAAAAAATTGGAAAATGAAAAAGATTTTTTTTATGTGTTTGGCCTTGATACAAAGATTCCGGAGCAGTTTTTGTTTCTGAAAATTTGTTCTTTTGTTGATATCTTAAAAAATGGTTGATTTATAGCACTTTGAATTTCTAGCATGGCTAACATTTTGAAACGATCTTGTATTTGTCACGCGATAACACACGTATTCGCCTATTTCGATGTAAGAAGGCATGAGGATAGTATACATCAACACCTCGACCAAGTTCGCTGGCCAGATTTATCAGCCATCTTGTTTCAAAATGGCGGCCATTAAATTAAAAAAAAATATATATATTTAAAGTGAGGTGCAAAAAAATTAGAAATTGAAAAAGGTTTCTTTCTTAAGTATTTGATCTTGATATAAGGATTCAGGAGCATTTTTTGTTTGTCTTTACCTTAAAAAATGGCTCAGATATAGCAGTTTCAATTTCTATTGTGGGTGACATTTTGAAAAATCTGATTTTTTGCATGCGACAGCACTCCTGTATATTAACCGATTCCGATGTGAGTGAGCATGTGCACAGCAATTACTAAGGTCTCGACCAAGTTCACTGCTTAGCCTCATCCACCATGTTGTCTTAAAATGTCAGGCACTTTAAGAAATTGCCGAATTTGGCAGCCAAATATAAGTTACTTTAAAGAAAAGCAGCTTGGATAAAGCTGACTAATTTCGCGAAATTCTCATTCATTATATTGATAAAAATTAGTATTGAATCTCCTATATTCGGTTTCCACTAAATTGAGCTTCGTGTGTTTGCATGATATAAGTTGGCTTTTTAGGTAGCTTTCTTTACAAAAAAGCTACCTATTGCAGCCGTTCGGAGGAAAGCGATTTCAAATAATTTTGGTATATTTTCATCGATCATGACCCCCAGACCCCGAAACCACCCTCCGTTCAAAATTGATATATATATATATATATATATATATATGACATATGTCACACTGTAACTCCCGTAATTATAAACCGATTTCGATGTAATTCGGTCTGTACATAGTACATACCAATGTCTCGACCGAGTTCGTTGGCCAGCTTCATCTGCCGTTTTGTTTCAAAATGGCGGCCATTTAAAATGTTTTAAAAAATTTAAAACTTGAAATGTGGTACCAAAAAATTAAAAATGGAAAAATATTTTTTTCTTCTGTATTTGACCTTTATACAAAGATTCCGGAGCAGTTTTTGTTTCGTCTATATCTTAAAAAATGGCTGAGTTATAGCATTTTGAATTTCTAGCGTGGCTGATATTTTGAAACGTCCTGAAATTTGTCACGCGATAAAAGGCGTATTTATGAACCGATTTGGATGTAACTTCGTTTATACATAGTACATACCATTCTCTCGACCGAGTTCGTTGGCCAGCTTCATCCGCCATTTTGTTTCAAAATGGCGGCCATTTAAAAATTTTTAAAGAAATTTAAAATTTGAAATGTGGTACCAAAAAATTAAAAATGAAAAAATATTTTTTTCTTATGTATTTGACCTTTATACAAAGATTTCGGAGCAGTTTTTGTTTCGTCTATATCTTAAAAAATGGCTGAGTTATAGCATTTTGAATTTCTAGCGTGGCTGACATTTTGAAAATTCCTGAATTTTGTCACGCGATAAAAGGCGTATTTATGAACCGATTTGGATGTAACTTCGTTTATACATAGTACATACCAATGTCTCGACCGGGTTCGTTGGCCAGCTTCACCCGCCATCTTGTTTAAAAATGGCGGCCATTTAAATTTTTTTCAAAAATTTAAATTTGAAATGTGGTACCAAAAATTGAAAATTGAAAAAATATTTCCTTCTTATGTGTTTGACCTTGATAAAAAGATTCGGGAGCAGTTTTTGTTTCGTCTATATCTTAGGAAATGGCTGAGTTATAGCATTTTGAATTTCTAGCGTGGCTGACATTTTGAAACGTCCTGATTTTTCTCACGTAATAACAGGCGTATTTATGAATCGACTTGGATTTATCTTGGTGTGTACATAGTACATACAAATATCTCGACCGAGTTCGTTGGCCAGCTTCATCCGCCATCTTGTTTCAAATGGCGGCCATTTAAAAAAATTAAAAAAAAAAAAAAAATTAAATGAGATACCAAAAAATTGGAAAATGAAAAAGATTTTTTTTGTATGTGTTTGACCTTAATACAAAGATTCCGGAACAGTTTTTCTTTCGTCTATATCTAAAAAAAAATGGCTGAGTAATAGCATTTTGAATTTCTCTTGTGGCTGACATTTTAAAACGACCTGATTTTTGTCACGCGATAACAGGCGTATTTATGAACCTATTTGGATGTAACTTGGTCTGTACATAGTACATACCAATGTCTCGACCGAGTTCGTTGGCCAGCTTCATTCGCCATCTTGTTTCAAAAGGTTTGCCATTAAAAAAAATTTAATTTAAAATTCAAAATGAGGTATTAAAAAATTGGAAAATGAAAAAGATTTTTTTTATGTGTTTGGCCTTGATACAAAGATTCCGGAGCAGTTTTTGTTTCTGAAAATTTGTTCTTTTGTTGATATCTTAAAAAATGGTTGATTTATAGCACTTTGAATTTCTAGCATGGCTAACATTTTGAAACGATCTTGTATTTGTCACGCGATAACACACGTATTCGCCTATTTCGATGTAAGAAGGCATGTGGATAGTATACATCAACACCTCGATCAATTTCGCTGGCCAGATTCATCAGCCATCTTGTTTCAAAATGGCGGCCATTAAATTAAAAAATAAATATATATTTAAAGTGAGGTGCAAAAATATTAGAAATTGAAAAAGGTTTCTTTCTTAAGTATTTGATCTTGATATAAGGATTCAGGAGCATTTTTTGTTTGTCTTTACCTTAAAAAATGGCTCAGATATAGCAGTTTCAATTTCTATTGTGGGTGACATTTTGAAAAATCTGATTTTTTGCATGCGACAGCACTCCTATATATTAACCGATTCCGATGTGAGTGAGCATGTGCACAGCAATTACTAAGGTCTCGACCAAGTTCACTGCTTAGCCTCATCCACCATGTTGTCTTAAAATGACAGGCACTTTAAGAAATTGCCGAATTTGGTAGCCAAATATAAGTTACTTTAAAGAAAAGCAGCTTGGATAAAGCTGACTAATTTCGCGAAATTCTCATTCATTATATTGATAAAAATTAGTATTGAATCTCCTATATTCGGTTTCCACTAAATTGAGCTTCGTGTGTTTGCATGATATAAGTTGGCTTTTTTAAAATAAGGATTATGAAAGCTACCTCTTCCTCCCGGCACTGGCCGGAAGGACTTTTTAAAATAAGGATTATGAAAGCTACCTCTTCCTCCCGGCACTGGCCGGAAAGACTTTTTTTAAAACAAAACTACCTTCATTTGAAATGTTAATTTTTTTATATCATGTTATCAGCTTAACACCGCAACAAATTTCATGCAGAATTGTAGTATTATTTAGTAGATACATGTCATGTAGCCAAAGGGGGGGTGGCAGGATATTCATATATAAAGTTAATATAAAGTTAGGCACGTAAATAAAGAGAAAACGTGCAATACAGCCCTGCATGGATAAAAAATTGGAAGTATGTGTATATTATAGTTAAAACAGAAAATAAGACACCAAAACATCGTGTATCGAAATTTTAGCTCTTTTAAATGATGTTAAGAATATGAAAAGACGCTCTAATGTCCCGATTTGAGTACTTGTAAATGACAAAAGATGTGTTATTCGAAGAGAATGGTGATTTTGTAACAGTTGTCAGAGCATTTTATATCTTACTTATGACTAAATTTGGCCGCCATTTGCATGCAAAAATTTTAAGAGTCCTTTACTAACATGCAAAATTTCAGAGCTATGAAACTAGTAAAGTTTATGTTTCACCATAAAAACTGCGTAACACAAATTATCAAATATTAAAAAAAAAACTTAATCATTTTATTTTGAATATTTTATCTATAGTTACGGGTAATTTTGAGAGTGACATGTATCCATAACTATGTTTGATTTTGACTTCTATCGCGGAGAAACCTGTAAGCATAAAACCTCACCACCTATGCGAAGTTGTCACACATATAGGTATGTCTGACTCGAGATTTAAACAGAGCCTTCAGAGCGGTAGCTACTGTGCTATATCTATTTCCTTAGCAGATAGGAAAAAGGTTACTTAAAATCATTTTTGTAAACTTTGGTATTGGAAACTTGAAGTTCTTGCGAAAGGTGTGACTAAAACAGATTATATTTCGTTTTTTACATTAAGAATGGTATCGTTAATGGGAACAATTTTTGGCATTCAAGTCACGTATAAAAAAAAGTTAAAAAATAAATAAATACAATGGATTAAAAGCTAGTTATTGCATGTTGATGGAACTCTTTAATTTCTGATAAGTTTTTCATTCTCATTATTATTTTTTGAAGGAAGAAAAATGTACCCCTCCTACCAAAAACTAGATAAAATTTCTAAATTTCCAATAACTTAGTAAATATCTTTTTATTCTTTCGTTATTCTGTCTGTAAATAATTTACATATTTTGGATAATTTTTAATTTTCGTGTAATTTTTGTAAATAAAAAGGTATTGGCTCAAAAATTATAAAATATACTGACTGAGTTAACCACGATCCACCTGGTATATATAAAAAGAATAAAATATGAAACCCATATAAGTATGGCCCGAATAACTCAACTTAGGATTACCTAAGTTAGGGTAGATTTAAACACATTTGTGGATCAGGATATTTTGCAACCTCATCAAAAAGCATTAGTGTTTTAAAGATTTGAAGATATTTTAAAAGTAGGGCTGGGACAATTGTTCCGCTTGTTCTTGCAGTTCAGAGCTTTTACATAAATTAGCATAAAAGTTTTGTTTAATACATAAAACTAAAGTTTTAAAGACTGCTAAATGTAATTTTTGTTAAGCTCTAGTAAAAGTACTTCCTAAAGTTAAATAATTCAATTTCAAAATTAATCCATTTTTTTATCAAATTAATTCGTTTTTTAAAATTTTGTTTGTTAAATTAATTCAAAAACAGATCAATTCTAATAAAAGTCAGCATGTGACGGTATACAATATTTAAATCTTGCATTTGAATTTTGAAAAATACTTGAAAAATATTATTTTATTATAAATAAAATTATTGAAAATATTATTGAAAATAATTATTGAAAAATATTATTATATTTATATTATAATTTTGAAAAATAACATTAAATTCTTTTGTTAAAAAATTGTATATTTTTTCTCAAAACCACTTTCGTAAAATAGTTTGTAATGCCGCTATATAATTAAATTTCAAATTAATCACTCATAAGCATTTTATAAAATTAATTAAACCTAACAATTTTCTAGTACATACTTAGAAGACTTTGTTTGTATAACTCAACTCGAAAAAATTCTAAAGTTTGATAGTTATCAATCTATGACAGAAACAGTTACTGGAAAGGAAAAAAAACCAAATAAATTATTTGAACTCTTAGATAAGTCCACAGAGTTTCAATGAGTGTTGAATAAAATTAATTGAAAGTTTATATATGCTTCCTCAAAATTTGGTGAAAGTATTTTAAGATGTAGCAACAAAAAAACAAAACTAATTTCCAAATTTAATTATCATTATTAGCTAAAATAATTCAAATAGCTTTCTTGATAATACTTGTTTGTTAATATCATTTCAAAACTTCTAAATTCCAATAAAAAGTAATCTAAGGCTAAAGGTTGCTAGAGAGTAAAGGCGAAAAATAAATCCCACATAAGCTAGCATAACTTTTATGAGTGATATAAAAACTAAAATCGTAAAAGATTATTTATTTCTATTTTGTTGGTAGAAGAATCTTACAAATGTTGCAATTCCTAAATTAATTCAATCAATCAACAAGGATTTAGGAAGAATAGCAATTCTGAAATTCGAACACGAATTTCTGCTTAAATTTTTTCAACGAAGCATAAGAATCGATAAATGCTAATTTTAATTGAAAAGGTATGTCTTTCCTTTCAAGCATGTTATTTAACAATTCTTTTTGGGATCTCAAAAAAGGCTTTTTATTTTAGATGCCTTTTTTTTTATAAGTATTTTCCTAGGATCTTATTCCGTTAAAAGAGAAATGAGTAATTGCGAAAACTTTCGGATGACTGATTTGTCAACTGGCATGTTGATGCAAAAAAAGAATGTTTAATTAGAATTCCGCTTGAAGAAATGAATTTAAGTGAAAACCATTATAATCTGAGTATAAATATAATTGAATGTCATACAGAGTATTTTATTAGTATTTTTTCCTTTTTAGATGATGCATTTTTTGATAAATTCGGTTTAATATATATTTATTTTCGGTTATACTAAAAAATGTGTATAGATTTATTTGCAAAAGAAAGCACGATAGTCAAATCGAATGGCACATATATCTATTTTGCATGTATTCTAAAGTGTAACTTCAGAATAAATACTTTGATTTCAGGTTTTTTTCTATTCAAAAAACAAATATTTTCCTCTCTATGTATATTTTGTTCGAGTCATGGACCATAATAGTTCTGTTTGTATATTATGTGTTTCATTAAAAATCCAAACACATCATAGCATACAAGCATATCTGGTGTTCAATGTTCGAATAATATCCATGCTATTTGGAATGTAAACTTACCTTGATATGTAAAAGATCTTTGTATAATCAAAGCATACACTTACAAAATATGTGGATTTTACGGCCTGGCTGACAATAATGAAACATTTATCTTACTGGATAATAATCTGGTCATTTAAAAAAAATTTCGGCATGTTTAAATAATAAATAATTAATTATAAATGACCGTTAAAACTAAATTTTATTACGTAAAATAAATGGTTTACACTGTCGTGCTAGTTGCAGTCTTTCCCGTTAGGTAACTCAACAAATTCTTTTCGTTGTTTGTACTTTGCAGGTAGTAGTCCGGAATGCCGTGGTTAAAGCAGAATTGAAATTGAAATTGTATGAAAACGCTTATATGTTTGTTTTTTTAATTAACTAGAGGGTTCTGTCCTTTACGAGCTACGATCGCCAACCCCCCTTCACCACAGATTCTAAAAGCACGCTAATTTAATCGGCTTTAAAAAGATTGAATTACAATTTAAAAAAACAGTGGCGATCTATCAGTAAACGGGTTTCTGTTCGTTTCACTTTAATAGGCGATTTTTAAGACCAAATCAGCTGATGATAAGAAATACAATTCCTGTTTTCGTCTTTGCTTTAAAAAAAGTCCTTCCGGCCAGTGCCGAGAGGAAGAGGTAGCTTTCATATTCCTTATTTTAAAAAAGCCAACTTATATTATTCAAACACACGAAGCTCAATTAAGTGGAAACCGAATGTAGGAGATTCAATACTAATTTTTATCAATACTAAATCATTATGAATGAGAATTTCGCGAAATTAGTCAGCTTTATCCAAGCTGCTTTTAATTAAAGTAACTTATATTTGGCTGCCAAATTCGGCGATTTATTAAAGTGCCTGCAATTTTTAGACAACATGGTGGATGAGGCTAACCAGTGAGCTTGGTCGAGACCTTAGTAATTGCTGTGCACATGCTCACTCACATCGGAATCGGTTGATATATACGACTGCTGTCGCAGGCAAAAAATCAGATTTTTCAAAATGTCACCCACGTTAGGAATTGAAACTACTATATCTGAGCCATTTTTTAAGATAAAGGCAAACAAAAAATCCTCCTGAATCCTTATATCAAGATCAAATACTTAAGAAAGAAACCTTTTTCAATTTCTAATTTTTTTGCACCTCACTTTAAATATCATTTTTTTTAATTTAATGGCCGCCATTTTGAAACAAGATGGCTGATGAAGCTGGCCAGCGAACTTGGTCGAGATATCGATGTATACTATCCACATGCCTTCTTCCATCGAAATAGGCGAATACGTGTGGTATCGCGTGACAAATACAAGATCGTTTCAAAGTGTTAGTCATGATAGAAATTCAAAGTGCTATAATTCAACCACTTTTTAAGATATAAACAAAAGAACAAATTTTCAGAAACAAAAACTGCTCCGAATCTTTGTATCAAGGCCAAACACATAAAAAAATCTTTTTCATTTTCCAATTTTTTAATACCTCATTTTAAATTTTAAAATACATTTAAAAAAATCGCAACCCTTTTGAAACAAGATGGCGAATGAAGCTGGCCAACGAACTCGGTCGAGACATTGGTATGCACTATGTACAGACCAAGTAATATCCAAATCGGTACATAAATACGCCTGTTATCGAAAGACAAAAATCAGGTCGTTTTAAAATGTCACGAGCCGTTAATTCCCAAATTGGCTCAACCGAGCCCAGCAATCTGATTGGCTAAAACTGATATTTATATAGTAGTTAATTATATTTATTTTCTTATGAAGTAGTGTAATGTAAAATAGAATGCAATTATAATGACTTAAATTGATTTATTTTGTTAAATTTGATCAAAATCACAGTAAAGTAACCCAAAATATTAATATTAACAAAGGATCAGATTGCTGAGATCGGAAGAGCCAATTTGGGAATTAACGCCTCGTTAAAATGTCAGCCACAATAGAAATTCAAAATGTTATAACTCAGCCATTTTTTTAGATATAGACGAAACAAAACCTGTTCCGGAATCTTTGTATTAAGGTCAAACACATACGAAAAAATCTTTTTCATTTTCCGATTTTTTGGCATCTCATTTTAAATTTAATTTTTTTTAATTTTTTTAAATGACCGCCATTTTGAAACAAGATGTCGGATGAAGCTGGCCAACGAACTCGGTTGAGTTATTTGTATGTACTATGTACCCACCAAGGTACATCCAAATCGGTTCAAAAATAGGTCTGTTATCACGTGGCAAAAATCAGGGCGTTTCAAAATGTCAGCCACGATTGAAATTCAAAATACTATAACTCAGCCATTTTCTAAGATATAAACGAAACAAAAACTGCTCCCGAATCTTTTTATCAAGCTCAAACACATAAGAAAAAAATATTTTTTCAATTTTCAATTGTTTGGTACCACATTTCCAATTTAAATTTTTCTTAAAATTTTAAATGGCCGCCATTTTTAAACAAAATGGCGGATGAAGCTGGCCAACGAACGCGGTCGAGACATTGGTCTTTACTATGTATAAACGAAATTACATCCAAATCGATTCATAAATACGCCTTTTATCGCGTGACAAAATTCAGGACGTTTCAAAATGTCAGCTTCGCTAGAAATTCAAAATGCTATAACTCAGCTATTTTTTAAGACATAGACGAAACAAAAACTGCTACGGAGTCTTTGTATAAAGGTCAAATACATAAGAAAAAAATATTTTTCCATTTTCAATTTTTTGGTACCACATTTCAAATTTTAAATTTTTTTAAAAATTTTAAATGGCCGCCATTTTGAAACAAAATGGCGGATGAAGATGGCCAACGAACTCGGTCGAGACATTGGTATGTACTATGTACACACCGAATTACATCAAAATCGGTTCATAAATAAGAGAGTTACAGTATGACATTGGTCAGATATATATATATATATATATTGATATATATATATATATATATATATATCAATTTTGAACGGAGGGTGGTTTCGGGGTCTGGGGGTCATGATCGATGAAAATATACCAAAATTTTTTGAAATCGCTTTCCTCCGAACGGCTGCAATAGGTAACTTTTTGTAAAGAAAGCTACCTAAAAAATAGTTAAAAGTTGGAAAATAAGCTAATGTAAAATGAATTAAGTAAGCAGAGTCATTATCTCCCGGTATTTTTTTAAACAACGACATAAGAAAGTTCTTTTGAAAGGATATTTTAAATGTATCGCTTTAAATCTGACGTAATTTTCACCAAAGTTTTTTTTCCCTCTTATTAATATTCACGTGAAAATACTTTTGTTGTTAGAAAGGAAATATTATTTGCTCTGTCTTAGAATTTAAAATAATAGTTGAAAAGATTCTCAAAATATGAAATAAATGTTTTGCGCAAGTATATTTTTAAATTTAAATTGTTTTGCATTATTATTTGGCCATTTTAAATATCACGTAATTTTCTCCCTTTACAACTTTTAAAGCTTAATAATGAATTTTGTATTTTAAAATGTTCTTTCCCTTTTAAAATTAAGTGTAAATATGGTTCTTATGACGTAATTTGTTTAATGTTATTCTGCTTTCAACATGTAATCACTTAATTGTAATTTGAAAGTTTTTTTTCTGTTTATAAATAGCCACGTATAAATAATTTTTTTTTAATTTGGCGAAAATATTGTTCTTTGCACTGTTTTTAAAATTGACAACAATTTCAAATAATAGAGGAAAAGGTCCAAATACCGGCTAGGGTCCAAATACCGGCTACTAGGTGATCTGAGAACTGAGTGCAACGCAGCCTAGCCGTGATAGGCAGAGTTTGTAGCTTTAATTGAGAGAAGAAAGTTAAAGTACGTCACTGAAGTCTGTCTCATTTACAAATAGTAAATACAAAAGTGTCGAATCGACGTAATCTGGTACGTCAAAAGTTTTTCACATGTCTGTTTCTCATTTCTTTAAAATTTACTGATCGTATATTGGCTTGAATTGTTGATGAAGTTATTTTCTAGACATATTTAATTCTCAATTACCTCTTGCACATTATTGGTATTTTATTATATGAATGAGTAATACCGGTTTTGACTTAAACATAGCAGTGGTCCGAATACCGGCTACCTAGAGTGGTCTAAATAACGGCTAGCCGGTATTTGGACCTCTCTCCATTCATCTGCTTGAAGGGGAGGAAAATTAATTAATTTAAATAGTTTCATAATTAATAAATTATTTAAATGGTTCAAAAACAGTTCCAGTCCCATTTCGCAATATGAAAAAAGCAAATGTGGCCATAATTCTTCAGGACCGACACTGGCTACCGGATCACTTCCCAAAAAAGATCTGTTGTATGCTCCAAAATTGCCTGTAATAAATGTTAAGAGAAAGAAAAGAAAATGACGGAGTAACCAGGCGAAAGAGGCAGAAATTGGATTTTAACCCTCTCGTTGCGCAAAACGAGATGTCCTCGACCAACGTAAAAATAGCAAAATTTGCACAACCCGAGATTTCCTCGGGGATGCAATTTTTTCCGTTTAATTAACCCTCCTTGATTATTCCCACCAGTTATTTTTTATTGTAATTTTTGCCTTATTTAATCGGTGCATTTTCCCAATTAAATTAGACAAAAAATTTTGTTTTGAAAAACAGGTGACAAAAGAATAAAAATTCTTAAAAGACGCTCGTCGCGAAGGGGTTAAATACGGAATTTTTGAAGCTATTTTGATAAAACAATTACGCAGCGAGAGGGTTAAAAAAGGGAAAAGAGAAAATATCCAACAGAGGAAGATGATGCAATTTGTGTCTTCTGCATGGGCGCTTTCTCTGTGGACAAGAATGTGGGAGGGGATTCTGGGTTCAATGTTAAGAATGCGATATGTGGGCTGATAGGGACTGCACCGACGCAGAGAGCGATATTATGTTTGTGATTTTTTCGGATAAAATAATTCTCATTTCAATCAGCAAGATATTATTTTTGTTTTACACGTTAAAAAACAAAACTAGAAACATAATGGGAAGAACACTGTGAGAGATAGGCGTAACGAATTTTATAATTTTGACAAAAATACTTGTTTATTAAAAAATGCGTATTTTTTCTGTGCATAAGAAATATTTTTAATCAATAAAATTTATTAAAATAATATTCTTATTGCTTAATAATTGTCATTAGCTCTATTTGTGTGATATTTTGGGGAAAAACTTAGGTAGCCGGTATTTTGACCCCATTTTAAAAACTCAAAATTTGAAGACTTTCGGAATTTTGCTTTTTATAAACAGAAAACGCCTTTTGAACTGATTTTTTTTTCTCTAAACATGTGTAAAACATGTCAAGGTACCCTGCTGTTACTTTTTATTTTATTAATTTTGAAAATTGTATGATCTATATTGAAAACAAAAGTAGTAGCCGGTATTATGACCTTTTCCTCTACCATTTTCTAAAATATGTAAATAATATCTCTCGAAATGCTGCAAATTTGAATTTAAAATGGAAATAATTCCTCAAAAAATGAATCAAATTAAAAAAATAATTGCAGCCTGCACATCAGGAACTTCTCATGTATAAAATGGTCTAAGATGATTAAAGTCCTAGGCATAGTTTTTGCTCCTATAAAACTTTTTAATGGAACGATTTTGACCATATTTAACATTATATGTCTCTTTACATAATTATTCGATTTGAAAACTGTCTGCATCAGCGTGTTTATCAAACATTTCTCTATAATACCACCGATTTTCATATTTTCATATTCAATAGTTTTCTTAATATTAACGAAGAAATACCCCCGGTCACTAAAAATTCATTTACAGCGTCGGTGACAGCATTAATTACGTTTTTTTAGAATACAGATATACTTCATTTATTTTTAAATCATTTTACATAACTGATTGAAATTGCAATTGAAGTTTCGAAATGCTTTTACATTTTAAAATTATTTCCACGATATTTCTTATATTTTAAGCAATAAAAAAATCTCACTTAATTAAAAATGATTATAACTTTCTCTAAAAAATCAAAAATCCTAACGAAAAACCATGCATCAGGCATTGATTATGAAATACTTTCTAAAACTAAGAGAATCTGTCTGTTCTAAAAAAAAAATGTAACTAACGCTGTCACTGCCACAGTAAATGATTTTTTTGTGACCAGTGGTTTTTCTAGGTTAATATTAAGAAAACTACTGCATACAAAAACAAAGGAAATGGTTAGTGTTATAAAGAAATGTTTGATAAACATGCTGGTGCAGACAGTTTTTAAATCGAATAATTATTTTAAGAGCTATTAAATGTCAAATTTGGTAAAAAATCGTTTCATTAAAAAATTTTTATAGGAGCAAAAACTATACATAGGAATTTAATATTTTTTTTCTAAGGATATACATTACAGGATCACGGTGTGCAGACTGTGTTTATTTTTGTAATTTGACAGAGTTGTTTTTAGGGGGGGGGGGGCGATATTTTATTCAAATTTTCAGCGTTTCAAGTGATTTTTTTTATATTTTAAAAAAGGTTATTATTTTAAATTTTTATCAATTTTAAAAACAGAGCAAAGAATAATATTTCCCGTAAATTAAAAATTTATAAACACGTGACTATTATAAAAAGGAAAAAAAATAAAATTAATATTAAATGATTACGTGTTAAAAGCAGGAAAGAATTAAAAAGTACGTAATAAAAATGCATTTACATGTGAATATATATATATATATATAAACCTTAAAAATGTGCCAAAACCATTAATATGTGTTAAAAGCAGTAAATGGGAGAAATTACGTCATATTTAAAACGACCAAATAATAACATTGCTAAACAGTTTAAATTAAGAAATATATTTAAACGAGACATTTATTTCATATTTCGAGATAATCATTTTAACTATTGCTGCCAATTCCAAGACAGCGCAAATAATAGCATTTCCTTTCTAATAGTAAAATTTTTTACGTGAATAATAAAAAGAGAAAGAAAATTTTGGTGAAGATTACGTCAGATTTAAAACGATTCATTTAAAATGCCTTATTTAAAACAAATTTCATATAGCGTTGGTAAAAAAATACTGCGAAGCAAACACTCTGCTGAGTTACTTCATTTTACATTAGCTGATTTCCAAATGTTTAACTGATCTTATTTATTTAAACTCGAAAACAGCCATTAGATGTCTTAACAGCAGATGATTAGGCATTAAAATCCCTCAATTAAAGGGAAACAAATGTAAACCCGTTTACAGAAAGATCGCCACTGTTTTTTAAATTATAATTCAATCTTCCGAAATCTTTTTAAAGGAGATTAAATTAGCATATTTTTAGAGTCTGTGGTGTCTGAATGGGGGTTGGTGAGAGTAGCTTGAACGGGGCAGAGTCACCTAGTATTGCTAAAAAATTTCATTTTTTTTCATACAATGAAATGAGATATCTATAAATGAGCAAATAAAAAATCACGTAACTCAGTAAAAATCCCTTTTCAGCAATTCTTGTCCATATGTGTGTTAATTTTTTCCTGCCGTCCTGTGTATGATCTATAGAATGTAAACACACCAAGTAATACACAAAATGTTAGATAAATTCAAAAATTAGTAATATAACGGTAAGACTTTTCCAGCAATTGTCGATACTAGTCGGTGCTGTAATCGAATTCTTTGCGCGTTTCTGTAAATGAACGATAAATGCCATGCACTCCATATTCTATACAAAACATGTTGGAGTGCACATTAGTTATCCTTTTTAATTACATTATGTTTTAACTATCATAGCATCCTTAAAATCTACCGCAAACATTTTTCCCATAGATCATAATGTAATGGAATCTTTTGTGTGTTCAGACGGATTACGGAGAGATTTGCCCGTTTCTACCACCAAACAATTTAAATAATTCAGTATTTATTTGTTTTCGTGTAATATTAGATTATGAAATGGCCAAACGAATTTAAGATTTCAAAAATACATAAGTAAATAAAATAATTATAAAAAATTAATAAGAAACACGAAATTAAAAGATATACAGTAGAACATCTTTTATCCGAAACTATTTTAACCAAAACTCTCGGTTAACCGAAATCCATTTGAAAGATATTTGTCTACTATCACATTCCTTGTGTGCAAAATCCATTTTGAAAGCTTTTTTTTTTTAACTATTATATTCCTTGTGTGCAAAGCGATCCTTTCCGAACTACGAGTACATATAAATATTTTCGATCCCCTTTCTCAGAATTCCTTTGAATTTAACTTGAGCTCTCGTAACCTGCGTAGTGGAACGTAGAAAACGAACCAATTAGTAATTCTGAAGCTTTATGATGTTTTGCAAAAGGTCTGGCATGGCTGGAGCAGCAGAAAGATTGTGATACTGATGAACTAATATTATTAAAAAACTCCGTGATAGAGCTTCAAAGCAAAAGCAATCGAAACTGCGACAAGCAAAACATTTTTTCAAACCCTTATGATATGTAAAAGGTACTTAATTTAAAATTAAAAGTCAGGTAATTTATTCTTGTTTCCATTTTGCTATTGCTTTATTTTTATTAAGTACTTGTTACCATAATAAGAAATATTGCATATATTTCTCCTTAATCTCAAAATTGAAGTATTCTGGATTATCCGAAAGAGGGTCGGTCCCAATTACTTCGAATAATCGAGGTTTTCCTTTATAATCAAAAAAACATCTTAAATATTAAAATAATGAGAATCAAAAGGGGGCTACAAATAGTGAAATATTTAGTGAAAAAGTAAAATTAACCATTGACTTGCGTCTAATAAGAAAGTATAAAAAAAGCTTTTAATGCAGTTGGTTGGCAATCTAAGAAACTTATACTAAATGCAAAATGTCTGTAAGAGTTTTCAATTAAAAAAGATTTTTACCTACGTTCTGGTATAAAAAATAATATGATATATAAATATTCTCACTTATACACCGGGCAATATATTGAACATTTTAAACCGGGATTGACGTGATCGGATTGGTTGGTTTTAATACACAAAGAGTAACCATTTTTTAGATATTCTCTTATAATCAACGTAATACAATTTATTAACATGTGCTTAAGGGGTAGATGACATCCCGACAGACTGAACGAAGAACACTTATCATAAGAATGAAAATCATATCATTTTTTTACAAAGATGTACACAAGTATAAAATTCCTCGCTTTTACGAGATGTAGTATACATATAGTTTATAAATAACACAAAAAATGCTTGTTATGAATATGATTTTATTCAGTATAGGACAGCAAAGTTTTCCTTAGCTCTGTGCAAATTTCTGCTACATTAGATATGTTACGGGCACTTTCACAAAAGGTACAGCAGATAACGTTTATAAATTATGCATAAAATTAAAAATATGTAATTTAATAATAATAATAAGCATCATTATTTTTCTCAAAACGAAATGAAAATTAATAAAAAAAAATGAGAAAAAAATAAGAAAAGTATTTGAAAAATAATCACTGAAATATCATAGAAAAAATTGTAGAAATTTTTTTTGTATTCCAAGTATCTGTTTTCCAATATTTTAGATACATACATAGTTATAAGGAAACAGATGCGAATGCGAAGTTTTAATTCACTACATTTAATGAATTTTATATAAAAGTGTTTCTAAAATTATAAAGAATGCATTCTGAGAAAAATTTAAAGATTTACATTAGATAAGTGCGGTGTGAAGACGATTCCGTTACATACAGAGATGGCCGTTTGTTGACAACGTATAGGGATTTAGAAAAACCAGGACTTACTAAAAAAAACTCCAATTTGGTAAACGAAGACCTTTTTTATTCCATGAAGAAAGCAGAAGGGTACAAGGGGGAAGAGATAGGATCCTCTTTTTAAAACGACATCACGAGGCTAGAGACAGAGCAGCAGTGTGTTGAATAAACAGTTACAACTTTCTTGCTTGGCGGACTACAATATCGCCAATCTACAAATATTTTGCGCCATGCACAAGAGGCGGAGAAAAACATTAGGTGATATGGATTCGCCAAATACATACGGTAGGCTTCTACCATATATTAATTGTGTAGGGGCGCCAGACTGTGGGTTGCTAAAATTCCTGAATCATGATAGGCGCAATCTAATCTGTACTTTGAATACAACTGCGGTTAAGTGTAAAAAAAAAAAATGTTTCTGGATAACGACATAGTAACAGACCGAATTCGTTAGGCGAAAAGGCATGAGAATGTATTTTTCTAGACCAGATGTTAGATCAAAGATAAACCCCGTGCTTTACCATAAAAATGCAGAATTGACATACATATGAACAAAAGGGTGTGAATGTTAAAGTGTATTGCGAAGATAATTCTAATGAACAGATTGCATGTTAAGTGATTTTAAATGATGAGTTATATTCATGCCCAAATAAGGAAATGCCCGAAACTAAAATGCTTTTGTTTCTAAGAGACAGCAGTAACGTTTTTCTACAAGGTTAAATCGTATGTGTGAGAGACTCACAAAGTAAAAATGGAGACTGAATCACTGATTTTATTTTATTAAAGAGATGAGTAACTAGAATAATTTAATTTAAATGTGCAGGGCCATTAATACAATCGCTTTAGTTTTTAAATGTTGAATTTAATTTAGAGGCTGCACTGTTTGACTATAGTGCACTAAAATGAATAAATTATTAAACCGAATTTTAATTGAAGTTGCTGGGAGGGGGGGAATGGAACGCAAACATATATAACGAGATAGTCGTTATATGCGGTACTGTTTGTTTGCAAACTTTAAGATTTTGCTTGGGGATTTTCATACTGTGAAACCATATAAAGTAGTTATTTTCGAAATTGTCTTTGTTTGTTTAATTTTTTAAGAGCAAGTTTGGAAAATTAAACTTAAGCTAGAATAAGTGTACGTGGATTTATACTAGTGTTATAAATGCACTTATTAATGCGCTAGCTGGAAAATGTAAAGTTAACCAATTCCTTATATTATCGATATTAGACGACAGCCATCAGATGATTCACACAGCCTATTGTGGATAATAATCGACAGCATAGCTGCCAAACTTTCCAGTTTTTAGATTTATTTTTTCAAAAATAATAATCTTAGTCTTAATTAATCACAAACTTGCCATTAAATAAAGCTAATATTTCTTTTTTTAAATTGTAATGCAGTGTTTATAAATCGTCGTAGTACCGTGATTATAAAAGTAAATAATGCGGGAACTCTTACGCGGATGGCATGCACCTTACTGATGTGGTTAAAAAGGATCAAATATATTTATAAATACTAAATACTTCAATGAAAATTTCTTTAATAGAAAAATAAAGTAGTAATAAAACTAATTCACATTTTATTAATAGTATTTACAAATGAACATTTCTAATAGATAAACACTAGAGCACTGTGAAACATCAAAATAGTTTGGTGTCAAGTTTTGGAAATCCAATTATTATGCTTCTCACATGAAAGGAACAATAGAATCTTTAATTAAATAATTCTTTCTTGTATTACTCTGATCGGAAAATCTCTCAACGGAAAGTTTCCGGACACTTCTGAAGTAAAAATTCTTATGAAAAAGTACATTTCTTCCCTAGGAAGTTCTTCAAGGGAAAAAAGTTTCTTAAAAATGTTCTGTTAATGAAATAAAGTGTTTAAGTGGAAAAGAGTTTCAATTACACATATCAAGTGACATAATTTTAGCTTAAATTCACTCATAAAAACTTTTGATAAACTTAATTAGAACATTTATCATGATGATTCGGAGCTTTTTTAATCAAAGGAAAATGCAAAATATTTGCTAAAGCTGCAATGGAATTGTATTCATTCAAGAGGCTTAATGAAATTACTTCACTTATATAATATAATTATTACGTTGGTAAACACGAAAAATTACATTAAGTAAATATTTTTATAAAGAGTCACTCACTTATGTGAAGTGTGGTCCCCTTACAGCGTACCACAAATAACATAATTGCAGCTTTTACATTATCTTAAATGTTATGTTAATCTAATTGCAATTTTATTATCTTTAGTACACAACTTTTTTCGATGTTTGTATTTAAGAAAAGATAAATAAAAAGAGAAAAGTAAATAAAAATTGTGAAAATTTTAAAAATAGAAGAACTGTTTAGAATTTTTTTAATTGCTTTCAACAAACATTGTACTTGGAACGTTCTCAAACTGCAGTCAACTGATCAAACGAAAGTCCTACCAAGATAAACTACATAACAACGTTAACCCTTTACGGCCGACGGTACTTTAAAGTACCTTTAAAATAACTTGTTTTAAAATTCATTTACTACATCGACTAGAAGTAGTACAGTTTAGAGTGAGTTATGGATACTTTACTTTATCTTATTTCAAAAGTCTTATTGGTTGCACAAAACAAAAATATTTTTAAAAGGATGATTTCTTTTTCATTTGCATTTTTTCAACTTTTCTTGAAGTTCAAAGATTGTCGGGGAAAAGTTTCAGTTTGGAAATATTTCTATATTTCTACTGTAAGAGCATTATATTTGTCCATTTCCTAATCCTATAATATATGAAAAAAATCAATAAAAGATTTTAGTGAACTATAAATATTGCACAGAATCCCTATAAATTCAAATTTAATTAATTAATTTTAATTAGAAAGATCCTTCTAAAATATATTAAATGATTGTGTAAATCTTCTAATGTCGTTTCAAAAATTTACGAAAAATGCTTTAGAAGATGAAATTTTCATATTTATAATTTGGGACATAAAGTGTTAACACGCCCGTGGAAGAAAAAGATCTGGCGGATTTCGAAAACTTGAAAAATTCGCTGAAACCGAAGATAATTGTTAAGCATCCGTTTTCAATAAAATTTATCATAAAGTTTCCCTTTAAATAACAGAAGTATTTTAATAATAGACCCAATATGGATCGCAACTAATACGCGTATTTTTGGGAAGAAGAAACAATCCAACCCTTCTTAAAGCAAGTAAAGAATAATGTATTGCAAGAACGCAAAACGATTTTGTACATACTTTATATGTTTTTTAACGCGCACTGAATGTTGAGAAAACGCGGTTATGTTGGAAAATAAGCACAGCATTGTCCAGTGGCGTGGGATCAGAGTTCACTACTTTGTAGTGTAGGATTAATTACTGCGTGTATTTTAAACTTAATAATATTATTAATAAAAACATTTTGCTTCCCCCCCCCCATTCCCCTCCAAAAGATAAAAGAAACTGGCAGTGTCTTTTTATAAAAACATTTTTGAAACCATCCAATATTTTTCAAAAATAGGAAATAAATAATATTTGAAGAATTAATACTAATAATATATTTAGTGTTTATACAAAATGGATCTTTTATTTAAAATTCATTACTAAAATTAATTTGAATTTAATAGATGCAATTTCATTTCAAATAATTCAATTTATACCGTCTCTCGTTCATTATATAAATAGCCGCTATTTTCCTTAGTCGATTATGCGTATAATCATTTGTTCAATATTTTTCATTTAATTATAATGTACAACTTTCATTTATTTATTTCCATTAAATGGCTTGTTTATTATTTATTTGCCAAAGATGCGCAATGTCAGCAAAATTGCTTTTTTTATGAATCTTACATAGCTGGTTAATTTGCCCTTAATGATCAGAATCATTTTGTTGATAAATTCATTTTTTAATTAAACTACAAAATTCTATGCAATTTATATTAATTATGACTATTAATTAGATCTCTTTTCAAAGCCTCATTAATATAAAAATGCATTATAAAAGCATCAGAAACTAGCATGAAATATTATGTCTTTTTAAATAATGTGGCAGATATATTAAAACTTTAATTATATGAATTAATGAACTGTAGATACTACTAAACGGTATTGTATTGGTAAAGTACATTAAATATATATAGTAATAACGAAAATTATTTTCAGCAAGATGGTTTTCTTAAAAACTTGTATAATAATATTTAAATACGTATAATTGTTTATTAATATTAGACATAGAATCACAAGCAAATAATACTTGTAATGAAATAAACAATGCCAGGACATTAACTATAAATAAATAAATGAATATAACAAGTCAAGACTAAGGAGACAACGGACATTAAAAACCAAATACTACCTCTATTTTCAATGGATTCATTTAAAAATTGGCAAACTTGGGTAAGCTCGAATAGTAATATTCAAAATTTGGTAATAAAATAATAAAAAATTTTTAAATTATTAAATGTTTAAATTTTTATAATAACGAATAATTGTCATTTTTAAAATATCCCTTGCGCATTTCTTTTGCATAAAATACGACAATTTTTACTCATGAGATAGTTTTTATATATTACAATGGAAGTTGACATGAATTGTAAAAGCTCGCTGAATATATAAGTAGAAAAAAATATTTTGATAAGTATGCTTTATTTTTCCAAAAAAGTAGCTATATGTTTTCATATTCACATAAATTTCAACATTAAAACAGTCCTGAGATACAACTTTTTATGCTAACATTTATTTATTACAGTACAGAGGATATAAAGTATGAATTTTAAAAGAATCTGATAATTAGAAATGGGCATGGAAACGTTTCAAAGGTTAGAAATGTGCGAAATTTTCAATTTTGAGAAAACAACATTTTAAGTAAAACAAACTGCATAAACATATACAGTTTTTACAAATATAAATGCTTATACCTCTATGAAGAGGCGTCAGAATTGAAAAATTCTTTTTGCTTCAGATAAATTTGAGCATCTAGTTTCATAATTCTCGAAAAGAAAAAAAAATATTTGTCAAATTTCGTGTTTTTGAATGTCCACTGTCGTCTTAATAAAACGTCCCTTTCACAATTCCCAGAGTAGCTAGCTCCTTGACACATTCATGATGAGCATGTGTGGCGGAAAAAGTTCTCAGAATCCTTGATAATCTCTACAATTATTAATTTATAATTTTTGACTTATTTAATCAAAGCATTTATTGCCATTAAATTAAGGAATAATTTCTACTTTGAAAATCAGTGATGAAAGATTGGCAATTCTGTAACGGACTTTCGTCGCGAAGGGGTTCATACTTACGCAACATGAAATACTGGGTTCCACTCTAGAAGATAAGCATATATCGTGCTCCAAAATTTATAATTTATTTCATTTGGCTTTCTTTTAGACGGCTAAAAAAATCAGAAAATGAAAATTCACAATTTCACACCGACAAAGGACACCAACACGAGATTATCGCTGTCGGCGGACTTATACAAATTTACTATTTAGATATTAAATTAGAAGCTCTTAGTGGTGAAAGAAATCAAATAACATTTTGCAGCATAAATTAAGCAAAAATCATTAATACGACTAAATAACTTACGTAGTTTTGGTGTTTTATGCAGTTCGGTGTTCTGTGTTTTACAAATTGCGTTCTACAAAATTTAATACATTCAGGACGGATCCCGAGAATATACTTGTAACCCATCGCGAAAATTCTTCTAGCAAAATATTTATATGGAAACGTAATGTAATATGTTGAGATCTAGGAAAGAATCATTGATGTTCGACAACTTATAGACATGACGCAGTTTTGAATTAACACAGAACTGAGAATAACATAATAAATAATTTTGCATCTCAAGATAAATTATTTATTTTATAATGGGTGTCCAATGTCCATGGTCACAGAGTGGCCATTTACTGTTCATATCAAACTGTTATTTAATTTTAAATTTATACCCTTTTTCTCTGTATATTTGGATCTATATTTGAATGACTACATATTTTTCAAAAATATGATCTATTAACCCTCTCGCTGCGGAACCCGAGATTTTCTCGGGGATGCATTTATCCGTCTAATTAAATCTAATTGATCATTCCCGCCAGTTATTTTTTTATTGTAAATTTTGCCTTATTTAATCGGAGCATTTTCCCAAATAAACTAGACAAAAATTTTTGTTTTGAAAAATCGGTGACAAAAGAATAAAAATTCTTAACTACACAATTTTTGAAGCTATTTTGGTAAAACAATTACGCAGCGAGACGGTTAATCATCGAATTAGCATTATATAAGGACTAACATATAAAACAATGAAGATATGCAAATTTTACAAACAAATTTTATCGTTAAAAAATGCTTTCTCGTAATTTACTCACAAAAATAACTCTCAGATAAAACATTAAAATAAAAGTTCATTTCATTTTAATCCATTCAATCGATTTTCCGACTTATTCTTAAAGAATCATATTTATAGGCATTTTTTTCTTTTAATTTTTTGTATTGATCTGTGGTTGGATGTACATATTTTTTTGAAAGTGCGATCTATTAATGATCATATCATTATATAATGACAAACATATAAATAAATTATTAAAAACAATGCCTAATCGAATATTGTGCAAAAAAATTTTATCGTTTAAAAATGCATTCTCATATTTTATTCGGAAAAATTAAATCTCAGATAAAAAATTAAAATAAAAATTCATTGAATTTTAATTCATTCAATTGATTTTCCAAATTATTCGTAAAGAATCATATTTATAGGCAGATTTTATTTATTTTTTTAATTTATTTTAATTTTTTGCATTTATCTGTGGTTGAATATACACATTTTTTTTAAAGTGCGATCTATTAATGATCATATCATTGTATAATGACAAACATATAAATAAATTATTAAAACAATGCCTATTCACATATTGTACAAACAAATTTTATCGTTTAAAAATGCATTCTCATATTTTATTCGGGAAAATTAAATCTCAGATAAAACATTAAAATAAAAGTTCATTGCATTTTAATCCATGCAATTTATTTTCCAAATGATTCGTAAAGAATCAAATTTATTGCTGTTTTTAAATGTTCTAATTAAATCCATTACATATAAAGGAAAATATAATTGTTCTGAAAAAGCATATATCTTTCATTCTGCGTTCAATATCAGCACTATTCTTTATCATTCACTTAATGATGCTATTCAGAATGATGTACTGCGTTATTCGACGATTAAATCAGCTCTAGCAATCTTTCAGAAATCTCCATCAGGAATTTTTTTAATGGCACGAGATTGAGTTTCAAAGATAAATTCTTTTCCCCTAATTATGTGATATTCTAATTATATCCCCAATTATCACAAATTACTAGCCTTTGTTCACCGTGATTAACGATTTTAAGGACTTGTGAGAGTTTGGGGGTAATTATAATACATCTTAACTGCTTTTATACCTTTTCGCACTTCAACAATGCAAAAATTGTCGAAAATTAATTTCATTCAAATATCTTCTTTCATGGAAGATATTTCATTTGAGTTTTTCAACCCTTGTTAAAGACGTTACTTAATGAACCATTTATGATCAAAAGTCGAATAAATTTTTAAAAGCTAAAACATTTTTTAAAACTTAGACATTAGTTATCAGTTTTAAAAACAATAATCATCAATAATTGTTTAAAATGTAATCTAGATTTAAAGGAAAGGGGTGATACAAAGTTTACAAAATATGTATAATCAATTTTTTTATAATCTAACGTATTCGAAATTTAACTTCATGAGAATATTGGAATTTCTTATTCTATAAAATTCATGTATTTAAAAATAACATGCATAAAAAACCTAAAATAATCATCCATTAGTTTATTTAATTTTTTTGTTGTTGTTTTAGGCAATCGAAAAATGTACATTAATGGCAATTGTATGTATTTGGAAATTATAATGCTTAACATTAATAACTTACGTTTTGAGTCCTATGAAATGTCTCCATATTAATTACATTTTTTTCTTCAAAAAATAAATAATTTTTATAATACAGGGAGACACAAAAAATATCTCGATGGAATAAAAGTACTTTAAGAAGAAAATATAATTCTATTTCCTATAGAATTTGGTAAATGTATTTATTTAAATTAAATTGTAAACAAAAGTAGTTATTGAACTTTATTCCAATATTAAAACTTGGTCGATATTAGCATAAAATTTGCATTCAAAGAAATATTAAATGACATTTTAAGACTTTATGGTATATATTGGTTAGATATAAATGCGTAAAATAATTTATTTAATAAGCATTATGGGGTTTTTAACAGTCATTTCCAGTATAAATATTTTAAATATAACACTTGCGTTTCAATTTTGATATGTTTGACATTTTAACAGTGTATTTTTTAAACAAACGAGACTGTAAAATAATATGATCTACGTTACAAAGTCTAACAAATCTTCAAATTTCTGAACCCTTAATACCGTATATAAATAGAAAAACACTACGTTTGGCTAGTGGAATAAAGCTCATATTCAGGAATAGCTAGTTTTCGAAACAAACTTGTAAGTTTAGTTTAAACTTTATATTAATGTTTTTTAATTTTTTTTTAATTTAACAAAGGAAAAGCTTTTTTTCCCTTTTTGAGGAGCTTTATTACATTTTCAATTTTTATCATTTAATTATTGTGCTAATAAGAACAATTTTTGTCTTAGCCCATATTCAAAAAACAACCTCATTGTTGACTATTTTGCTAGAATTGTCATTGATAACTCATTTTTTTCTTTGTACATTCCAAAGAATTTGAAAAGTGCTTATGAGTCAATATCACAAAATACGGAAATTGCAGTCCGCACAATAAAATTTCTATTTAATGTTGTATAATGCAAACATTTTTTAAACATTCTAATAAAAAGTATTCTTAGAAGTATTTTCAAGAAATATTATATTCATAATAACACAAAAATAAAGCAATTAAATTACATAAAATTTCAGATTGTCATTTTCCTGGCATGTCACATGGTGATGTGTGCAAAGTAAAAGGCTTTCTGCTATCATGTAGAAATATATTTTTCTAGTTTTTTTTAAATTTCTAATTAATAATTCTACATTATATAACACATATATGTGGAAGGTAACAAGTTTTGCATTTTACAAATAATTTTCCGTAATTAAAATATAATTGTCACTGAAAATGAATGTCATTGACCTGGGCTTCTCATTTTAGTTCTTTATGAGGCATAAAGATGGCGCTGCAGAGTCATTCTTATTGTTCTTGACATAGTTCAATTCAGAAGTAGTAAAATCATTGCTACCAGCAAGATCTTTTAGATATTTCTTTGAAAATAATGTGTTTAAAGGCTTTGTAAAAATTGAGTAAACTTTTATTATGTCATTTTCCTGGCTTCTATAAATTACAAATAAACCTGAACATTACACTGAATTTGAGGTACTATAAAGTAGTACCTCATATGTATGTACCTTTAAACAAAATTAAAATGTTAGGTCTAAAAAAAAAAAAAAAAAAAGAATGTGAAAAATGTTTTAGAATGAAATTGTATATATCCTAGCATACATATGCCAAGAAAATGACACATAATTATAATTACATAAAAATGAGCTTAAGCTCTTCAAACTTTAGCAATTTTACATATAAATTCTTTTATTCAGCTGTTCAACGAACATTAAAAAAAAAGAAAAAAAAAAGAAGAAGAAGCTCTGAAACGATTTACATTTTAGAAATTTTTGTTTTTAAGATCTCACAGTTTGTGATATTCACCCTTATGGCTTTGGTTCAGCTGTCTTTTACTCTAATTTTCATAATTACTATACTTGGATAGACAAAAAAATCCCATATGCTATTTAGGTTAATCACTGCATACTTCCCTTTGAATATGTATGTAGTAGCTATTGTTTTTTATAGAACCGCAAAAACAAACGAAGAGACTGATAATAATAAATAGTAATAGATGTAAGTATTTATTCTTAGGACCTTGTACTGCTTCACACATAACGAATATTATTTATGTATCACTGAAATATATTAAAGGATCTTCCATAATAATAGCTACGCACACAGAATGTGTAGTGCTTTTACGAAATCACACAAAAGAATGGAGTGATGTTATCCTCTATGAGCAATAAATAGTTGAAAAAAAATTAAGCACATTATACATACCCATAGAATTTTATATATACTACTAATCAATAGCTATGATTTTATTTGTGTCAGATTCGATTAACAGCTACTACTGCTAACTGAGAAAACATTTGAGACAATTTAAATTAACAATAATCTCACGATTAAGATAAATAGCTAATTTTTCAAAAAAGTCCAAAGAAAATTTAGCTATTTATTTCAATTGTTAGGTTATTCTTAATGAAATTCTGAAAATAATACGCTCTCTGCATCTTGAAAAAACTTGTTCAGTTCAGCCATACAATTATTATTGTTATTTTCAATTAATTAATATTATTGTTTCTTATTTATTTTTTCATTTTATATTCGCACATATTATTAATTTTTAATCTCTATTATATTTGTATTTATTTTGTATTTTTACTATTATTATTACTACACAGATTTTTTTTTTTTTTATTCGGTAATTCTTTTTCATTCATTTAACTTATTTATTTATTTATATGTATACTTTTTACTTTTTACTTTCAGTTTTTTGACTCTGCTTTTATTCATTTTCGCCATAATTTTCCTTCTGTTCGGTGTTCTGATTGGGTAATACTCTTCTGTAATTGGCTGATGACTTAATCTTTTGTATTGGTTATTTTCTTTAACTTGTACTTTTCCCTTCCATTTCCTTTCAGTCTTACGCCCGCTTTTAAAATAGTAGCTTAAAATCTTTCCACCAGAAGAAGAAAGACAAAGAAAGACCTTGCGCATTTTCTATTTTTTATGGTGATATTAAGAAGTTATTTTGCCCTTATTGGTTCACACCAGTTTTTCCATTATTTTAATACGAAATAAGATTACCATTGTGATATCAAGTATGTCGTCAGAACAATCTCGGTATTAACTCAGCGATAATTTTTGCAAGTTTCATCAACATTGAAGGTTACTATAGCTTCAGGTAGAGATCGTGCATACCAGAAAATTTGGACATTGACGAAATTTCGGCCATGTAAGTTCCAAAGCAGATGGAAGATGGATCTCAGTAGAACGTAATGTATCTTCATCAGCGCCTAATACGTAACCACTTAAAGTTGCAAAAAAAAGATGAAACTGAATATTTTTTGCCTTACCTTACCGGTTCTAACGGTATATTTAGCTATAAAAGATACTAACATTTACTACAGTGAAACCTCCCTCTGCGACCACCTCCCTGTGCGACCACCTCCCTGTGCGACCACCTCCCTGAACGACCATTTTTTTCATGGAACGAAATTTATTGCCATAGGCTCAATACTAATTTTGCCTTCATTCGGAAAACATCCCAGTTAAACTCCCTCCATGAGCAACAGATTTTTTTGAAGAAAATGAAACAAATTCCGTTTTTTCCTGGTCACTTGAAGAAGGTTTTATTAGAAAAATAATTCTGGAGAGCGCATTATTCATCTTCTAGACTAAGTTTAGAATTTTTTTATATATATTGGTAGCTTTTAAGCCTTTAAATCCCTTTGTCCATTTTTAGGCAATGAATTTAACTCTGATGAGAAATTAAGAATGACGGTCAATAAATTCCCCTGCCCTATTCTGTAAGGAAACTCTCAAATAAATAGATAAATTAATGAAATCGTCATTATTTGTTTCTGTCCAAAAAAAAATTGCATTTCCTTTGCAGTCCTTTCGAAGTTCAGTAAACTGAACTTCGAACGGACTTAAATAAAAGATATGAAAGATAAAACCGTAAAATCAAAGCAAACGTCAATGTATTTATTTTTTAAACTCTGCAGTAATTAACTTATGTAATTAACTTTTGTTTTGATACTTAAATTTTCATATTTTTTCCTAATGTGAAAAATAAATTTTAGTAACATTGTTACCTTTTTCTCAACAATTAAAATCTAGATTCAAACATGACCTTCATTAAGAGACCACCTCTCGGAGAGACCAATTTTTATTGGAATGGAACGTGGTCGCTTTAGGGAGGTTTTACTGTATTTCCAAAAATATGTTTACTAGTCTTCGATTCTCATCAATATTCAAGTTTTACATTTTTCTGCAATTACAAACTGTCCCATCCTCTTCCAGGACAAAAATACAAATATATATATGTATATACTCACTTAGTTGGTGTATCTACTTTAGTAACAGCATAATTTAGTGAAAAATACATTGATATTTACAATAATAATAATAAGAATTCCGCAGTTCAATCCCATGTTGATTTTCGTGTTTTCGGATAGTTTTTTAACTTTTCTGGGTTTTTTTTCCTAGATTTTAAAACTACGGCAGCTATTTTTTAATCATTTCACATATTTGGCAGAGATTTTTTCTCTCTCAGTGCTTTTGTGCGAAGTATCTACAGGTTTTGCTTATTTGCTACACCTTATAAAGCAAAAACGCTTTACTAAATGTAATAAAATAGTAAAAGAAAAAAAATTACTTTGTTTTTGTTACCCATTCCGACAGTTACTAAGTATAAAGAAGGGGTTGTTATACAATACAAAACTGAGTAAAATATTATTAGTTTAGTAAATGTTAGGGACAGATTTTTCACATAACAAATGTGAAGTCAAGTCATATCAATCAGACTTGATAATTACCTAATTTCGATGATTACACATTACAAACGAAAAACTATTGCATACACTACAATTGAACCCTTACAATTTTATGAATGTTACAAAATAATTAAATATTCTTAAATATTAAGAAGTGTCTCAAAGCAAAAATGATTTACCGATAACACTTAGCACGTTTTAATGGAATATTTGAAATGTTATGTGATTAAAAAAGTCCTTCCGGCCAGTGCCGGGAGGAAGAGGTAACTTTCATATTCCTTATTTTAAAAAGCCAATCTTATATCATTCAAACACACGAAGCTCAATTTAGTGGAAACCGAATATAGGAGATTCAATACTAATTTTTATCAATATAATGAATGAGAATTTCGCGAAATTAGTCAGCTTTATCCAAGCTGCTTTTCTTTAAAGTAACTTATATTTGGCTGCCAAATTCGGCGATTTCTTAAAGTGCCTGCCATTTTAAGACAACATGGTGGATGAGGCTAACCAGTGAACTCGGTCGAGATCTTAGTAAATGCTGTGCACATGCTCACTCACATCGGAATCGGTTGATATATACGAGTGCTGTCGCATGCAAAAAATCAGATTTTTCAAAATGTCACCCACAATAGAAATTGAATCTGCTATTTCTGAGCCATTTTTTAAGGTAAAGACAAACAAAAAATGTTCCTGAATCCTTATATCAAGGTCAAATACATAAGAAAGAAACCTTTTTCAATTTCTATTTTTTTTTGCACCTCACTTTAAATATATATATTTTTTTTAATTTAATGGCCGCCATTTTGAAACAAGATGGCTGATGAATCTGGCCGGCGAACTTGGTCGAGGTATTGATGTATACTATCCACATGCCTTCTTACATCGAAATAGGCGAATACGTGTGTTATCGCGTGACAAATACAAGATCGTTTCAAAATGTTAGCCATGCTAGAAATTCAAAGTGCTATAATTCAAACATTTTTTAAGATATAAACAAAAGAACAAATTTTCAGAAACAAAAACTGCTCCGGAATCTTTGTATCAAGGCCAAACACATAAAAAAAAAATCTTTTTCATTTTCCAATTTTTAATACCTCATTTTAAATTTTAAATTTAATTTATTTTTAAATGGCAACCCTTTTGAAACAAGATGGCGAATGAAGCTGGCCAACGAACTCGGTCGAGACATTGGTATGTACTATGTACAGACCTAGTTACATCCAAATCGGTTCATAAATACGCCTGTTATCGCGTGACAAAAATCAGGTCGTTTTAAAATGTCAGCCACAATAGAAATTCAAAATGCTATTACTCAGCCATTTTTTTAGATATAGACGAAACAAAAAATTTTCCGGAATCTTTGTATTAAGGTCAAACACTTACGAAAAAAATCTTTTTCATTTTCCAATTTTTTGGTATCTCATTTTAAGTTTTTTATTTCTAAATTTTTTTTAAATGGCCGCCAGTTCGAAACAAGATGGCGGATGAAGCTGGCCAACGAACTCGGTCGAGATATTTGTATGTACTATGTACACACCAAGGTACATCCAAATCGGTTCATAAATACTCCTGTTATTACGTGACAAAAATCAGGACGTTTCAAAATGTCAGCCACGCTAGAAATTCAAAATGCTATAACATAGCCATTTCTTAAGATATAGACGAAACAAAAACTGCTCCCGAATCTTTTTATCAAGGTCAAACACATAAGAAGAAAATATTTTTTCAATTTTCAATTTTTGGGGTACCACATTTCAAATTTAAATTTTTCTTAAAAATTTAAATGGCCGCCATTTTTAAACAAGATGGCGGATGAAGCTGGCCAACGAACCCAATCGAGACATTGGTATGTACTATCTATAAACGAAGTTACATCCAAATCGGTTCATAAATACGCCTTTTATCGCGTGACAAAATTCAGGACGTTTCAAAATGTCAGCCACGCTAGAAATTCAAAATGCTGCAACTCAGCCATTTTTTAAGATATAGACGAAAGAAAAACCCCTCCGAAATCTTTGTATAAAGATCAAATACATAAGAAAAAAATATTTTTTTATTTTCAATTTTTTGGTACCACATTTCAAATTTTAAATTTTTTTAAAAATTTTACATGGCAACCATTTTGAAACAAAATGGCGGATGAAGCTGGCCAACGAACTTGGTCGAGACATTGGTATGTACTATGTACGCATCGAATTACATCGAAATCGGTTCATAAATACGCCTTTTATCGCGTGACAAAATTCAGGACGTTTCAAAATGCCAGCCACGCTAGAAATCCAAAATGGTATAACTCAGCCATTTTTTAAGATATAGACGAAACAAAAACTGCTCCAGAATCTTTGTATAAAGGTCAAATACATAAGAAAAAAATATTTTTTCATTTTTAATTTTTTGGTACCACATTTCAAATTTTAAATTTCTTTAAAAATTTTAAATGGCAACCATTTTGAAACAAAACGGCGGATGAAGCGGGTCATCGAACTCGGTAGAGACATTGGTATGTACTATGTACACACCGAATTACATCGAAATCGGTTCATAATTACGAGAGTTAGAGTGTGACATAGGTCAGATATATATACCGGGTGTCCCAAAAAGGACTGACTGATTTTAAAATTCAATAACTTCCAAACGGTGACAGATATTAAAAAAAATCTTGCAGGATGGTTATGCATAAAGTCAAAAGTTTTATTACAGTGATTTTCGATTTTAGTTCGAATTACAAACAATAGATGGCGCTGTAAGCAATAGTCGCTAAATACAGGCTCGATTTTTGGTCCTTTCTGTTGTTCCATGCAGAAAAAGGAGATGGAAATGTATTATACGGGCCACGAAGTACCAAAAATGGAGCCTGAATTTAGCCTCTATTGATCGCAGCGCCATCTATTGTTTGTAATTCGAACTAAAATTGAAAATCACTGTAAAAAAACTTTTGACCTTATGCATAACCCTCCTGCAAGAATTTTTTAAATATCTGTCACCGTTTACAAGTTATTGAATTTTAAAATCAGTCAGTCCTTTTTGGGACACCCGGTATATATATATATATATACCGGTATATATATACCGGGTGTCCCAAAAAGGACTGACTGATTTTAAAATTCAATAACTTGTAAACGGTGACAGATATTTAAAAAATTCTTGCAGGAGGGTTATGCATAAGGTCAAAAGTTTTTTTACAGTGATTTTCAATTTTAGTTCGAATTACAAACAATAGATGGCGCTGTAAGCAATAGTCGCTAAATACAGGCTCGATTTCTGGTCCTTTATCTTGTTCCATGCGGAAAAAGGAGATGGGAATGTATTATCCGGGCTACGAAGTGCCAAAAATCGAGCCTGAATTTAGTGTCTATTGATCGCAGCGCCATCTATTGTTTGTAATTCGAACTAAAATTGAAAATCACTGTAAAAAAACTTTTGACCTTATGCATAACCCTCCTGCAAGAATTTTTTAAATATCTGTCACCGTTTACAAGTTATTGAATTTTAAAATCAGTCAGTCCTTTTTGGGACACCCGGTATATATATATATATATATATATATATATATATATATATATCAATTTTGAACGGAGGGTGGTTTCGGGGTCTGGGGGTCATGATCGATGAAAATATACCAAAATTTTTTGAAATCGCTTTCCTCCGAACGGCTGCAATAGGTAGCCATTTGTAATGAAAGCTACCTAAAAGCAAAAATCCTTCAAAGAGTTTCACTTGGAACTAACATGGCAGATATGCCTAATATTCCGGTCTGTGCAAGCATATGTCTCCAATACTTCCTCGGTTCAAATTAGACACGGTATTTCTCAGCATATTTTTCTGACCTGAAATTTTGAATATTCTGAAAAAATTATGAAGGCGTTCGCTATCTCATAAAGGCATGAAATCATTATCTAACCTGCTTGGATTCTATCTTCCTACTAGCAGTCTTTATGTTTCTATTATTATTTGTGTCTTATTTTATGTACTATTTTCATTGAGTATTACTTTGCCTTAACAATGAGTTTTGTGATTAACTCCAAGTGGCAATGACAATATCCTAATATTATAAATTTCAAAATGTAAAAATATTTGGCAAAAGTTTACTTCAAAACAGATAATTAGATGCTCTTCTATTCATTATCCATTATATTCATTTTTCTATAATGTGCAAAATTTTCACTCAAGTTAATAAAATTTACATATTTCATTTGTTTATAAAGCATGAAATAAAAGTTATAAAAATAAAACCTACCTTTAATCAAACGTAACAATGAAATGTTCTATTGCTTTTGTTATACTGTGGAATTTAAAGAGAATAATATAAAATTGATTTGATTTTGCAGTAATAACAGGTACAGCAATGTCAACCTTACTAAAAACATATTTAATGCGAAAACCCAGGAGTGGTTGTATTTCCGGGATTTTTATAACCACTATTTCATCTTAATAGGATGTAAAATAATAATCTTAATCTTAATCTTAAGTTAAATTTAATATTAACCTAATATACGCTTTATTTATTTACTGATTAGATAATACTAAGATTACTATTTTGTTACTATTTCGTCGAACATTACTTTTATTATTAGAATATTTTTCGTGAGCCACCGACATGAGGCAAACACGGAACTTAATGAACTAACGATTACGAAGTTTCGTGTTTGCCCATGTCGGTGGGTCATGAAAAATATTCCATCTTGTGCTGCTTTTGTAGCCTTGACAACATGAGATAGGGAGAAATTTTCCAGGCTGGGTATCGTTCCATATGGTTTAATAGGTAGATTGCCAGTACACTATACTGATGACCCGGGTCCGAGTCCCGGTATGGAATCTTTTTCACTATGTTGGCCTTTGCGCCTTTTAAGAAATTAATTTGAAATTTGATTTTCATTTGAAATATTGTATGCAAGGTGAGTGTTTCTCTCTGAAAAAATTTCCAAGTATTAATGAAGATTACTATTTGGAAAGATCTATTCATGGAACTATAAATATTAAAAGGAGACGACATATCAATCTAGCCCCGTGGAGAGTGTGGAAGCTAAAAGACGGGTTCTTTCCCCCCTCTCCAGCATCCGCCATATTCGACTTTTCCGTAGTTGATTTGTGCAGCGAGAAGAACTGGTTCATAGCACAGCTCACCGCGATCAAGTATGGCGGAAGCAGGGGGGGGGGGGTAGGAACACCTTCAAGTGACGTCATTTATGTCGCCTCCTTTAGTCTTCATTCCTCCATGGGTCTATTCTAAAAATCCATAAATACAACAATTCCTCTGAAAACTGAAGGAAACCCATCAACAATAGTAGTTCGCATCGTCTCTATTTCTTTATTATACATTTTCATTTCAACCCACATTTACGAAACCATCCATCCACCTATTTTACCATTCATACTTTTACTGATTTCCTTAATATATTAAATCACAATTATTTACAATATTATATCGTAATATAAAGTAAACTTGCTCATTTATACTGGTTTCCATCTATAGTTTACTTAAAATCCGTATCCATTTCTTAAATCGTCGAACGATCTCCGCCGTTTTTTTTCTTGCAGTAGCACTTAATACCGGGGGCCGATCGTTGCAGCAACTGAGAATCACAAAATTGGCGTAATAATTGAGCTCTTGGGTTTTCGTCCGCTTAAAGATCGAGATTAAACATAAACAGCACTAAAGAAATTTTGCATTTTTTTTTAATTTATTATTATTGTAATGTAATTAATGCAAAGCACATATGAAACTTATAAATATATATATATCCCATATATATAAAATCCTAATGAAACGAATTTATGAAACGACTGGATAAACGACTGATTAAGTTTCACAGCTTTTTCTCCTAAAATATGGAACGTTTGGTGTTGAAATTAACTCCAATTATCCGTATTGATCCACAGATTTTAAAAGTGGTATTAGAATTTTAAAATTTGAATTAGTTTTCAATACATTAATTTTTTTTCTAATTTAATAGCATTTTTCTAATGATGGCAACTAAATTACTCCATTTTTCAGGAAAAGAAGGAGAAAAGGAAGAAACGCAGGGATTATTAGATTTCTTCTTTTTCGTCATTTTTGAATTGAAATTGAAATTATCTTTTATTTCAATTAAAAATGAAGACACTATTGTGATTAAATTATGTTTTTCAGGAAAATTAAAAAAATATATATATTTTTTTTTTTTTTTTTTTTTTTTTTTTACATTTTGATTATTACGAATAAGTTTATTTTAGAAACCAAAAATCGTCTGCTATTTTCAAATTCCATAGACGTAAAAAGGGGGTTTTCTTTTCAATTTTAAATTGAAAATAACATCAATAATCTTAATAAAAAAGGAAAATTGCCCAGTTAAACTGATGGCTTTGAGCTCACAGGCTATTCACACTAATTGTATATTATACTCTTACTTAAAAGAGTAATGCCCCTCGAAAAATAAATTAAGGGGATTATCTCCCCCCCGTTTCCCCTCTTAATACTTAACCAATGAGTCTCCAAATGCTATCAGGTAAGCGCCTTATCGAAATAAACCGGTATACCAAATTTGAAGCAAATCGGATAGAAAATCACACTGATGTAGATTAAAGGGTTATTAGACCCCGTTCTCCCCTTTATATTTAACCAATGAGCTGCCAAATTTAATCAGAGAAGTGCCTTATCAGAATAAACCGGTATATCAAACTAGAAGAAAATCGGATAGAAAAACCCATTTATCTAAATTAAGGGGGTTTTAGCCCGCCGTTCCCTCCTTTAGACTTAAACAATGAACATTCAAATCTAATAACGGAAGCGCCGAATCTGAATTAACTGGTATACCAAATTTGAAGAAAATCTGATAATTCTGCATGAAAAACCCATTTATCTAAGTTAAAGGGAAATTAGCTCCCCGTTCCCCTTTATACTTAATCAATGGGCGACCAAAACTAATCAGGTAAGCGCCTAATCAGAATAAACCTAGAAATTTTTTTTTAAGCAAATCGGATATTTCTATCAAGAGTTATCGCGTTACGTATGTACGTACATACATACATACATACAGAACAGGCGGGCACATTAGCTCTCAGACTTTGATAGCCTGTGATCTAAAAACAGAAAGAAAATTTAAATGATCGCGTGTTAAAAGCAGAAAATAAGGAAAGTTACAGGGTTCGTACGCTTCAACGACTTTCAAGGACTTTTCCCCAGAACTTTCGAAAAGAAATATTTGCTTTATTTAATGGAAAAAAATTCTGTCTTCAGATATAGCGACCAATGCTGTACGAAATTTCTGGTACTAAAAAACTTAAAATCCATTGATGCGTACGAACCCCGAAGTTACGTCAAAATCTATATACGTAAATAAGAAAAAAGTACTAAAACTTTGAAATTATAAAATTAAACACGCGAAACGCATTTAAAGGTGATAATTACGTCATATGTAAAATCCCAAAATATTAAATATCGGATTATTTAAAGGGTCTAAAATAATTAAATAATTACACGTGAAAAACTTTTAATAGTGAATATTAGGTAATATTTAAAAAGCTCAAATGATAATATTTCTAAATACAAGGGGTGTTTTTTAAGTAAGGGCCGTTTGACAATAAAAAACAAACGAAAGAAAAATTTCAAAAACCAAATTTATTTTCAGATTCTACATATATTTTTTCAACATAAATGCTAAGTTTATTTAAACACTTATCATACCTTATAAGTAGATTTTGAATATCTTCTTCACAGAAACTTGCCGCCTGCTCCGATAACCAAGAGGTCGCGGCCGTTTTCACATCTTCATCATCGTTGTAGTGGTTGCCGCCGAGATGATGTTTGAAATAGCGGAAAAGATGAAAATCGCTCGGCAGAAGGTCGTGGCTGTAGAGGTGGGGGGGGGGGGGGGTTAAAACTTCCCAGAGGATTAGTTTAATTAAAGAGTTAAAGAGTCCAACAAAGCTCGAGTTTGAGCTGCGGTGTGAGATCTTGCATTGTAATGGACTAGCAAAATTCCCTCTGTTAGTATGCCGCGTCTTTTGCTTTGAATTGCTTTGCGACGAAACAAAAGTTAGAAATACGGTTATATTTCTAACACCAATTTTATCTTTTATGTAGAAACATGGATATACGGGTGGCGATAACTCTAATTTTCTTTTTGGGGATCGGATTTACCCTAGAATAGTACTCTAGTAGTCTTGGTTGAGGCCGCCAATGCTCTACCAACTGAGCCATCCCGGACAAATTTGTAGGACTAATTAATCCAACTAATCATTAACAATCACAGTATCTGGTCTGATATGTGAATCACCTCAACAGAATAATTCGAAGGTTATTTTTTGGAATTGTAATAAACGCTGCATGCGTAATTATATTAGATTAATTTTTAACACAATTATTCAGTTGGTAAATAAATCATACCACTTGGAAATTTACAACTGTTATGATTTATTTATCAATTGAATAATTGTGTTAACAGTAAATCTAATATAATTACGCATGCAGCGTTTACTACAGTTTCAAAAATAACCTTCGATTTATAATGTTGAACTAATTCAGATACCATACCAGATGCTGTGATCGATAAAGGTTAGTTAGGTGAATTAATCCTCCAGATTCGTCCGGATGGCTGAATTGGTAGAACATTGGTGGCTTCAGCCAAGAGATCCCTGGTTCAAATCCTGGGAAAGATTTTTTTCACCCACTTGGAAATTTACAACTGCTATGGTTTATTTACTAATTGGATAATTCTGTTAAAAATTAATCTAATATAAAGCTTATTATTATTTTTTACAAAAGTCCTATAACGCCCAAATCCGTAAATCACATGTAGAATGCAGTTTCGTAGCTAACGGATTCTTGTTATTTATATCAAAGCAACTTACACTGTTAAATATTTATCTAATTATCATATAATTGTTATAATAGAAAATGAAATATGCTGTACTTGTTATGTTTTTCATAATTTTAAAGTACATTGTTCGTTTTTGCTAAACAGCGACTAACGATCACATTCATTTTAATAATCTCGCGCGTTATAATTTATAATAATAAAATAAATAAGAGTTTCTTCTTAACTTTTATTTAATTTGAAAATATATATTATATATATACATTAATATAAATAAATAAACTTATACATATATATATACATTACCGATGCAGTGAAGAATGAGAAATAAATTCAATATCAAAACTGGCAGCGCGTGATAAAATTCCAAAATGTATATTACATAAAGGCCGAATTTTTCATGATTTCAAAATACAATTTTATTGAAAGGTGTAGGAAACTAAATATATTTCTGAAATTTTGAAGCATTTTGTATTCCATGAGATTTTTTGTATCTTCTGAGAATTCTTCCTTTTTATGTATCTGAAACCTCAATGAATGACTGCTATCTGTTAAAGAATTTTCATTTTGTTCACTTTCAAATTCAAAGAATAATAATAAAAATTTTTTTAAAGTTCTGTAAAAAGTATTGATCGTTATAATTAAGATAAGTCCAAATGCCGCATTACCCGTGCGGTCTACGTTTAAAAAAACTGTAGGGGAAATTATATAAGGCTGAAATATGCTTATTAAAATATCTGTCCATTTATTTTAATATGCTCTATAGAAGAACCAGCTTAATGAAGATTTAGGTGAAGTATTATTCTGTTTCTGTATAATGTATTCTTAGAGTTCCAAATCCGTATCTTTGAGATCTATGTTAAATACCTTCGGCTAATAAAACACATCTTTTAGAATAATCCTATTTATGAGAAAAATTGTTATCCCTATGAGAGTTCAATTTATTATAATTTGTTGAGTTTACACATTTAAAGTAATTCATTTATTATTTGCAATTTTAATATTAAAAAGTATGTCATACTTAACAAAAGTACCTAAAAGTTGTAGCATAAAATTAGGCATAACTCTAATAAAGAAACGAATGTCAATAATAATAAAGAATTAATCCAGTGGTCGGAAAAACAATTTTTATATTCTAGAAAACTGAAACTACAAGTACAACTAAACTAAAACTGTGGCTATACGATCCATGAAGGTTCAGGTCCAACAGTGTTCACACCTGTTTTCTTGACCCTGATCCCGAGGTGCTACACAGCCTATGTCCCGGTCAGGTGGTCAGCTTAACGCGGGGTGCTCAGTGTTTAGTTCCAACGCTAGCTTGGTACTCATTTTATTCACCCCGAAGAGATGAAAGGCTGAGTGAACCTTGTGCAGCTGGGAGTCGAACTCTATAACCAAAGCGTGGCAGACAGGCGTGCTGTTCACTACGTTACTGGACATTACAGCAATAACTACTTTAAAAAGCAGAAAACCAACGTTTAAAAATGCACAAATAATACGTGAAAAGCAGCAAACAGCTATTTCGAATCTACAAGCGAGATTATTTTTCAGTGCAAGATAGAGCAAGACACAGCGTGCTAGAAAAAGCAAGGCTGAGCAAGATGACAGAGACGCGCCGGCTTATATACCCGATACGGGTAGCGAAGGCACCAAAAACAACCAATGAGACAGAAGCAGATGAAACAAATGAGTGGACAAGGTTTAAACGTTAGTTTTCTGCTTTTTAATATTCCTGCACAAAGGTTTTAATTGCTATTTTAAAATAATTACTTTATCAAAAATACAGTAAATTACAACTACAATTGTTTTTTAAAGTAGCGACTGCAAATTGCTTTTCAAAAGTAGACGCTACTTAGCTACTCTCAGTTTTGTCAAAGAATTTAATCGACACTCAAAGTTGAGTACACTGATTAAATAATCCAGTGACCACTCACTATATCACGTCTGCCAGAATACGACCAAATAAGTATGATATAATCGACTGCATTAAAAAGTTTAAAAAAAATAACATTAAAGAAAATATTTTGTGTTTTTCTCCAAAATGTTAGTTTATACATATATTGCAATTTTCTTAACGAAATTTAGAGAAATATACAATTAACATTTAAATATAATTACATAAAAAATATCGTTAAACTACAGCTTATTTTTTTGAATGTGCGAAAACATACATCTGAACAATCGATATAACGAGAGGCTACTTCTGTATATAACATATTTCTGTACAGACATACAATACATAAATTTCATTTATTATTCTCTCAGATATTATTTCATTGGGACATAAAATTACTGTTATATCATTTATTTACTGCTAAATCTGTTTAATTAACTCTCCAAGACAGCTACATCAAGGGAGATTCGAGTGGTGCCTCAGTACCAGGCCCCGTCAGTTGGGATAAGCGTTGACAGGGTTCATCTGCGCCGTCACGTTCCACTACATATTCTTGGAAAATCGGCAGAAAAAAAACAATAAGTTGTTTCACAGCAGGTGCCAAATAGAGATGCTGCTGTGCTGCTCTCAATCACACTCCTAATGTGCTAATTGCATTGAGTTTTGTAGAGAGTGAATTACATTGGGTTGTCTAATTTTATATTCTAGGCAATTTCAAGATAATATTTCTAACTGAAAACAATAAACAAATCTGTAAAAAAGGGAAATTATAAATTAAGAAACCAGGCATTAAAACATGAAGATTTGATAACGAGAAAATAGACAGGTGTTGGCGATTTTCAACTACGATTCGTGAATTCCACTGAGAAAAAAAAATACCGCCTTCACCTAGAATGAATAGGTAGTCATTTTCTGAATCACTAAACTAGAAATATAGTTTTCCGAGCTATATGCATAGGGTAAACAACTAAGCTGAATAGACGAAATGATCTAAAATTTCTAGTTTCTTGTTTTCTAGGTGACGAAACGATAATGAATCTTTTCAGTAGCGAGAAATTATGGCTTGATTTCTGGGATAGTTTCATAAAACTAGAATTATAGTTACTGAAACTAATCTCTTTTGTTCGCATGTATTGTTCGCAGAGATTTTTAAATAAGTTTGACCACGAGAACATACGAAAATAGTCTTGAATTCTAGTAGAAGACTCTATAACTCTCTAGCAAAGAGAACTAGAATTTATAGGGATGACATGGAACTATTTTTTCTAGAGCCACAATTTAGATTCTAGATGCCAGGACCATTTTTTTTCTGAGTGTATGAAGCACAACATACAAGGTTATTACAAATGATTCGGGTTTTAATACGTTATTACGTGCGAACTAGAAAACGTATATGTTTCCATGACAACTCAAATGAGAGGGCGTTAACTACAGTTTCGAGCTACCTATGTATCATGCGCACGTGGTTGCCATGGTTGCTGCGCGAACGTCATATTCAAAAGGGCAACTGGAGAGTAGAAATTTTCCACACAGTTGGCTGTGGAATGGAACGTTCGCGGCTATCGCGATTTGTTGATTTCTTGGGACTACGGATGAATCCCTAACTCAGTTCACTGTTTCTTCAGTAACGCTTAGTTGGCCGGAACTTTTGCCTTTACATAAACAACCGGTTTCTTTGAACTAGATACCAGCACAGAATGCTTTGTTGCGTTGGTGTTTTGCATTTGTATGCCTTCCGGAATGCTCTCTCGACGGTTATAAGCGATTCACACTTTGCAAATTCTAGCACACAAAACGCTTTCTGCTGTTCAGTTGCCATTTTGAATATGCCGTTCGCGCAGTAACCATGGCAACCACACGTGCATGGCACATATGCAGCGCGAAACTGTAGTTAACGCCCTCTCGTTTGAGTTGTCATGGAAACATGTATGTTTCCTAGTTCGCACGTAGTAATGTATCAAAACCCGATGATTCATTTGTAATAACCTTGTATTTCATGCAAAAGAAGCAAGTACCAATCAAGTAATTTATAGAATAGAACTTTTTGTTTTTTTATTAAAATAGCGTTAATTAAAGTAACTCTCTACAAACTAATGACTTTTTGTACATTGTTCGAAACTCAACAGTTTAAGCAATGAAATACTAAAAAAGTAGCGATTACTGTAGATTCGTTATTTGTGGTACTTCCGATCCCTTAAGTAACCCAACCATTTATCTCTAAATTGTAAGTGTTTGTGATGAACTGTTTGACCCGAGCTAAAAATATGCAAAACATTTTTTACAAACATTAGTGCTAACAGAAATAAAATTAAACATTCCTATTGAGTACCTTATAACTTTTATTTTAAAAAAGATTATTTAAGAAAATTTTTCTGTTCCTATGGCAGTTACTATTGTTATTAAAAAGTCTTGGATAAAAAATTTTAATGCATTTTTTATGCAGATTTTATTATTTTGGTGCGATTTCAACTAATGCAACATTCGAATTAGTAAAATAATTTATCTCATCAAACTGACTATTTTATCATGCTATGTACTTCATGCATATTATTATAAAAGAATCTCTTATTCATTGCCCATTACCTGGTCGAAGCTTTGTCTTATCCGGCAGTGATATTACGTTATGTTGTTGTTTTCATATTCATTTCTATGTTATTCACCACCTCGTCCTTTGTCGCGCAAAGCCAGACGCAGTAAAATATTAGCTAATCAACCACCAGAAAGAACAGGAGGACAGAAAATATACCAGCCCTCTGTTAAAGGACAATTACAGTAATAATGAGAGGCATGAGAAACATCTCCGCACGCACAAAAAGGAAAAAGGACTCTTTTGAACTTGAAGAGATATGCTAAAAAAGGACCATGGCCGGTAAGAAAAGGTGTAGTGTAGGGAGTGAGTAGGAGAAGATCCAAAGAGACCACTGGGACCAGATCATGGGTATATCTATCCATATCAGAATAGTTCTGCTACTTCTTCAAAAAATAAGCGCGAAGATGATTTTTTATGTGTGAGCGCGTTACTGGAAGTGATAAATGAACTGATGATCTAGTAGTTACCTTCTTTCTCAACCTAACCACATTTTCATTGCCCAGGATACCCTTATAAGCTGAAACGTGAGGCATATGGGTTTTAGGGAGAAGATTTTTGAGAAGTGATTTAATTTCAATAACTTGAAAAAATTTAAGTTTTGTTGAGAAATCCACTTTAAACCTTTAAAGAGGGCAAAGAGTTTCTGCTTGGAAAATAGAGTTAATGTCATCTAGCCTATAGGAACACCGGTAAGTCACTTCACTCCCTTCTGTAGTGCGGAAAGCTGTGCCTATACCGGTATTAGTGTGTGAATCATCCGTGAAAACCATTATATTTTGCTTGGGAGAGTAAGAATTTATAGTCGGATTTATTGGGAGATGGGAACTGTAATCTGTCGGATGAATTTGCCAGGCAGAAATATTACTGTCATCTATGAAAAATGTTGCTGTGAGATAGCTTCCTTCTCCAAATGAAGGATGCTACTTTTAGGGTATCTGTAAAGATATTGAGAACATCACTGAAAGGATACTGCAAACCTTTGAAATTTCCAGTAGAAATATCTTTTGTAAAAAAATAATATGTTAAGTACTGCTTCTTAAGATCCCCCCCCCCCCATCAAAATAAATAGCTGTCCGATAGATGATAATTTTTTTCTACAATAGTGGAGTACCAAATTTTTTAGCATATGGCTTTTTATACACCAAAATTTAGTGGTTAATTTTATTTAATTGTGATAAATTTCTCCAGTTTCAATTTAAGGTAGTTAATGTGAGAGAACCAGTTTAAACATTGATCTGTCGATAAGCGTAGAAGTTTAAAATATTGATGGTGAGTTCTCTTTTAAGTTTATGCGGTTTTTTTTAAATGTAAGGGCTTGCGATTTATTAGCTAACAGTTGGAGATACAAAGATTCAAACAACTGACGGAAAATGGAAAATGCCGAAGAAGCATCGAACTTCAAGTGCAAACGTCGAAAACCGGAGAAAATAATTATGAAGTCTTCCGCAAACACAAAACGCAAGTACCCAGGTTTTTCGAGTTCTGAAAGAATGATATAGCAATGAGGAGCCAAATAATTGGCTCCAGGCAGGAGCCTTGAGGACAACCCTTTCCCTGTGAATGGAAAGAGATTCTCTTTCCCAGATAACCAGAACGCTTCCCTCAGAGAGATAAGAATGAATGACTCCAGCGATATTTCCCGGACAATTTAGAAAGCTAATTTGGAGGAGAATATCTCTCCACTCAACATTATAGAAAGCACTTGAATATCAAAGGAGACTAGGGAAGTGTATTTGCCTTTACTAATTTTAAAAACTCAAGCAGACAAGATTTTGAAAAGAACTTTTCCGCATGGTCTGCCCTCTCTGAAACCAAATTACTTATTATGTATTAATAACTTGTTTGATTCATGGAAAATAGTAAAACGATTAGCAATTAATTTTCCTAGTAATTTACCTTACACAGGAAGCAGGCAAATGGGACAGTAAGAACCAGGTTCAGAGGAAGAATTCCTTTGTTTAAGGAAATATACTACTTCAATAATTATTAAAATGCAGCTTGGTGCAATATAATAAAAATGTAAAAATATCAACGTTAAAAGCACCAATAATTTTTAACTCTTTTTGAATTGATTCTTATCATCCCCCAAGCCAAACAACGGTCACCTTTTATACCTTTATAAATCGTGCCATATAGGTTTTCTCTGATTTTCAGTCATTTAACTGGGAAATTCAATAGATTAAAGTCATTGCGATTGACAGAGGTTACAACCCTTCTATTATTGATACTGCTCTATTTAAACTACAGCATCCTCGTTCCTCAAACTCACCTCAGTCTTCTACTCTTTATAATATTAGCATTGTGTTACCCTTCTTTCCCAAATCAAGCTTTCCCATCGCTAAAATTGTTAGATAATATGACTTCAAAATAATTTTTGCTCCTACTAATAAGCTCGCCCTCTCCAAACTCAAAGATCCTATTGATTTATCCAACTCTTGGAGCATCTACAGTATTAATTGCCAGTGCGGTCTTTCCTGTATTGGACAAACCAAACGTTGTTAAAAATTTCGTATTAAAGAACATCAACAATATATTAAAAAACATGAAACCAATAAATCCTCTATTGCAAAACATTGCTTGGAGATGAATCATACTTTTAACTTCAGTTCGGTTAAAATAATCTCTAAACCTACTTCTATACACGAACTTAACATCGTTGAAGCATTTCACATTTATAAAAATCGTGAAAATATTGTTAATTGTAAATTCGCCACTTTCCCGTTATGAGATTTTGGGAATATTGTATAAAAATCTCTTTTTCTTATTTTTGTTTTATGCTATTCTGACTACTTCAATTCCATTTCCCATCTATTTTCATATTGGCTGTTACTTGCAATCTCTGATTCCCTTTTGCTCAATAAACCTTTAATTTGAATCCCCCTTCTCTCCTATATGTGTGAGCAAATTTTCGCCATCCTTAACACTGAGGACGGTATGCTATATGCTACCGAAACCAGTATACTAAACATTTAAAATTATTGGTGCTTTTAACGTTGATATTTTTACATTTTTATTAAACTACTTCCCTTTGGCTCAAAGATAGAGGCGATATAATAAAAAGAAAGACAGCGATTAGCCCATTAGGTAAAAATATCAGTAAATATATTAATGGAACGGTTGAGAATTCGGCAGTCAATATAGTCCGGATCAGAGGCTTTGTTATCCATAAATTTTCCAAGAGTGGCCCGGAGTTCCGCTTTAGGGAAATGATTATCTAAGTGAGTTGAAAAAAAATATATATATATAGATTATCATGGTTTGGATATTCTGCTTCATGAAAAAGACAGTTGTTAAGGAAATTCAAGATTATTACGTCTGTACATGGAGCTCGAAGATCGCTCAAGGAGAATTTCATCCAGATTGAAGAACGTCACAGAAAAGAATTTTTGGGCTGTCCTAAAGGTATCCTTCTGGTTCGAACTAAAGAACTTCCAAGTTGCGTCCTTGATCCAAAGAATAGAATGCTTATATTATTTCGTCTTGTGAAAATCAAGAAAAATTTGGACGTTAAGGAGGTTGGTCACTCAGCTTCCGATTTCCCCTCACTAATGTAAACTCTATGGGCATTTGATGCATTCGTATATTTAAAATATCTTCCCGGGAAATTAATATTTTTAGCTTCTATTATTCAATTCCTACTATTAGCTCACACTCTCCCTATATTTATTTATATATTTATATATTTATCTTGTACAAATTTTCAATCGTTAATAAAATACTCATTATTCATCCTATCAGGTTGAAATAATTTTTTTAAAACTTGTACTGGATGACCATTGATGTTAATAAAGTTTTTTCAAATATTAATTAATTAATTAAATTTTAATTAATTAATTTTAGTTTTGCATGGGAAACAAAATGGCCGCCATTGGTTATTGAATTTCAATGAAAGTATTTTCAATAAGGGTTACCGTAGGGGGAGACCTGTTCTGTCGCCAAATACCGCCAAGTTTGTCGCCAACTTGGCGAAATATCGCCAAATTTGGCGGTCAAAATGAGTCGCCAAAAGTGACACCAACTTGGCGATATCTGTAATATTTCGCCAAATTCCCATAGAGTTCCATTGTAAACCTACTTGCTTATAGAAAATCAACAAATTGAGATATTTTAATGCAACAAAAACTCATATTAGCTTGATTATATTAAATTTTTCTTTGATGGCTTAAGTAGGAATTGACTTTAAAAACAAAATTTTTATATTACTTGTTTGTGTACGCTTCCTTAAAAGGAGCCTCTTTTTTTCTTAGTCCTCAAAATATTTCTAAAGTATAGACTTAATTTTATATGAAATATTAAAATCTTACTGAAAGTTCGCCCGCTTTTAACACATAAAATATTAAATTCAGCATAGGTTTAAAAAATATTTTGAAAACTAAGAAAAAAAGAAACATCCTTCAAGAAGAGTACACAGAAAAAATATGTTAAAAATACGAATTTCACGAGAAGATATTTTAAATATATGAATGCATCAAAAGTCCACAGACTTAACATTACGGAGGAGAATTCCGAAGCTGAGTGACTAGCCCCTTAAGATTTAATTAGATTTTACCTACTAACATCCTGGTTGACAACTTTTTCCCTGTAAAATCAAAAAAAAAATTTTTTTTTTACTGTGTATAAATTGTTAAAAAAAAAATAATACGCTTTTCAATAGTAACGGCATTTTCCTACAAATGCCATATCGGTCATATTTTAACATCTCTAGAATTTTCCTATTAATATGTTACATGTTTTAAAATTTTAGTTTCCTTCAAACCACACACTTTGACCATAAAATATACTTAAAAAAAAAGACAAGAGTTCTTCACCATTTTCCTTTCAAATCAAATGTAGTTGAAAGCATTTTGAAAGGCAAATAACGGGATTAAAAATGAAAAAAATAAGGAAAAGGGATTAACTTAACATTCTTATTTTCATTCCATATATAAAAATTCGTTAAGCTAAATGGAAATCAGATAAAATTCCAAACTTCGTTTGATGCAACCGAAATACTTCGAGCATTACTTTAAGAATCTCTTTCAGAAGGGATATGAGCCATTATAGTTTTATTTACTTTAAAGTAACTTTATATTTTATGCGCATACAAAGCAAATAACTTGCTATAGTATGGTTCTTATATAATAGTCTTACAGCTTTTATAGAATTTTTTCCATTTTAATCCTTATTGTAGCGGCAATTCTTCGTTTTCCGTAAACGAATCTTGAATTAAATGAATATTGGAATGGGTTCCCCGCTGATTTCGAAAGAGTACAGTAAAAAGTACGATCGTTCCGGACTTGAATAAGAACATCCATGAATTATTAAGATTTCGAAGCAGTTTAAAATGAAATTTTCAGCATCGTCGATCATGTTGCTGTATGAACCTACTAGTATTCTTCCAAAAAGAATTACTGGAATTCAATCATGGCAGTAGCAAAATTTACCTGAAAATTCTTCCGTTTCAGAAAAAATAAATGTCAAAAGTTCCACAGGTAATTCAAAAAACTCTAGAAATCTCGCAAAAATGGGAAAAATCTCATAGAGAAAAATTTACTCTATCAGGCTGATAACAAGAGAAAATCAAGAGAAAAACTGGGCAAAATTCGCTATACTGGACAAAAAAAGTGCAAAAAATCGCATAAAAATTCGCGAAAAATTCAAAAATCGCCAAGAAAAAAATGCATTACATTGTTCTAAAAGCTTAAAATTGTATTACTTTTACGAATGTCCGTAAATCTCCGCGAAATAGCTTTCAAAGTCATTAAAACAAGAAAGAAAAATCATGCGAAGGAAAGAAAAATCATACATAGATTATTAACACTTTCCAACACATTCAGAATAATATAATAAAACTGCATCGTTTAATAAGTTAAAATATTATATCTAATTCAACCATATAGAAATGCATAACGAATTTGAAAACCCAATTTCAACTGTTCCCTTCTACAATCGGAAAATTATCCGAATTCTTTGAGCAGCCCTGTATATGATATATAGGTTTGTATCTACGTATTAACTACATGCATGCCAAAATTTAGTTCACTTAAGAAATGCATAAACTTCAGTTGAAATGTCCCCTTCATCAATTTTCTCTAATAAGGAGAATGGTACGTGAATACTTTTGTGCAGCCCTGTATATGAGGTATAGGACTTATATATAACGAATAACATGCAAAGAATTAGTTACATTTAAAAGCTCATACCGAATTTTAAAACGTACACCCCAGCAATTATTACTCAAAGACAGTACTGTAACCGATTTCTTGTGTGTGTCCCTGTAAATTAATAAAAAATGCTATGAATGCCCTTTTTTAAAGTGATCATAGTGAAATTCAGTGATTGACATGAGTTTCAATGCATTTGAAATAGCATAATGTCATTAAAATACTCTGCAAATGATTTTTCCGTATTTATATTTCCGTATTTATATATCCGTATTTATATACCGTAATTTAATGGAATTTTTTTGAGTGTCCCTGTAAATGAACTATTAATCTTACATACTTCATATACAATACCAAACATGCTTTGGTGACCCTAAGTAACCTTTATCAATTGCGTGAAAATCCGCGTATATTTACGGGAGTTACAGGGTGGACAGTCGGACAGAGAAACCGAATGCATAAACACTTTTCAACTTTGTTAAAAAGTGTTAAAAATCGCTGAGAATTCAAAAATCTCTGTACGAATTAAAAATAAAATTTCGTGAAAAGAGAACGAAATTTACTATATTGGGCTAAAAGATAAAAGCCTGATTCCTTTTAGTATATAATATGGAAAAATCGCCGCAAAACGCGAGAAAAGAAACTAAAAATTACAGAAAATTTAAATTAAAAAAATCCCTGCCGGCTCGGGCCTACAGGCGGAGGTAGATTTCGAAGTTAAGTACTAAATTCACCAACAAAACCTAAACCAAGATTAGAGATAAACCCAGTTCCTTCACCAAGAATGAGCTCTAGGGAGCTAAACATTTTGTGAAAATTCTAATATACAGGAATACACACAAGCATGTATATGAAATAGGTTTAAAAATGGCTAAAGCAAATTCAGAGAACCTCAAAGTGTTAAAATATGTTAAAATTTCCATAGTCGGGTTTTTATCATGTTTTAATACGTTTCTTCAAACTCACATGACGTTACATATTCACCTGCTGGTGTCCATTATATTTCTAATATGACGCAATATTTTGATTTTTTTTAATTCGTCAAACTTTTTATTTCATTTTGAGTTTTCAAATCTTGCTCTAGAAAACTTATGACGTAATATTCAATTTGTTTTCAATTCGTCAAACTTTTTATTTAATTAATTTTCGCGTGAAAATTTTGCAATAGGAAATCAATTGTTGTGGTGAGAATTTTATTGCTTTTTTTAATTGTTGGCAACAGCTATAACGAAAAATATTTATTTTTTTTCTGTCATTGTTGTGAAAGAGCTGGTTTTATCAGAATCATGTTAAGACGGTATTCAAAATTTTGAACCCTCCCCATTTCTATTCCCTTGGGCCGATTTTGCCCATTTTCAATCCCCGCCGAGATATTAACCATCTCAAAGTTGTTGGCGAGTTTGAAGACGATTCGTGCATAATTGCGACTTTTATCGTGCGGACAAAATTTAGTACATACATACATACATATATATATATATATATATATATATATATATATAAACTTTTTAGGTGGGGGTGGTTTTGGGTTCCTGGGGTCGTATAATGAAAAGTTATGAAGGAATTTTTCAAAAGTCGCACCATGGTAACGACTGCAATAGGTAGAATCTTACGAAATCTACCTAAAAATCTAAGACGTTTCCTGGGAAATAAATGAGGAATCAACGTTTAGATCATATTGGAATTTTATGTGTGTAACTTTATATATAATATATTACCTGTATTATAAGAATATATTATAGCATAAGAATAAGAAATACATTAGCGAAAATATTTTATAATAATTGTCTTAGACAATGCGTTTTAAATTTCATAAATTGGAAATAGGTTGTACAATATTAATTGCACGTATTGCAAATAAATTTAAAAACTTTCTATTGTATTTTAAATAAATAAATAAACAAATGTGCGTCTGTAAAAATATTTTTTGAAAGTATACCATTATTATTTTTTTTTTCAATTAGACACATTGTTAATTGTTGAGGAAATCGTTCCTCAGCACTTCGAAAGGAATTTTGTAAAACAATTATTGTAATATTATTAATACTGTTATTATTTTACTGATTTATTTTATATATTTAATTACTTTTTTAAAAAGTTTAATATGTATATACAGAATTTAGCTCTGTTTTTCCCAAGGTTTCAGATGACGAACAATGTGGTCTTACGATGCAATTAAATTGGTTCCACCGAACTTGAGAATTTACGTTGTGAGTTCAGAAGTCTGGACGGGTACAATAGCTTTGACAGTTGATTTCAGGGTTGGTTTATAGCTTTATTTATTGGGGTTATATCTTGGGCCTCACATGTCGAGAGGGTTCCCGAACAGGAGCGAGAACGACCCGTTAGTAGAAGGCGGAGTTCTCTGAAACCCGGGCGTCTAAGTGCCCCAATGGGAGAGTGCGGTGAAGGGCCGATTTGAAGATTGTCCGGCACTAGTCGGGGTTGTTGACGTTTATTCAGGGCCCTGCCTCCCATTATTCAAAGAAATAATAAGTTTTATATATATGAGAAATGAAGTAGTTCTCAGTAGTAGTAGCATTCAAGTAGCATTCAAGTAGCATTCACGTATCATTATGAGTTAGAGTCTCTCATCAGCAGTCATGCACTAAGCATCAACCCTTCGTGCAATCTCTTGCAGTATGCAGCGGTTCAGCAAAAATGACTATCAGCGGTAATCACGGACTTGGTCAAGAGTCCGTTTTTTTTTTTTTTTTTTTTTTTTTTTTCTTTAACTCATTTGGTATAAAGTCAAGGATAACCAACGACGACTCGATTGGAAGTCATGGCCTCATTTACGACTAGATACATAGTTAAAGCAAATCTTCGATTTTTTTAAGAGAGTGTGTAGTGTTACAGAATGGTAAAATAAGTGATGGACTTTTGTGTCTCTCAGAGCCGTAGAATCTCCAGTTATTGGACGTTCCACCCGGTCATCACCTTGCTTGGTTTTTAAAGCTATTTGTAATTTATTGTTTATTGTTCCTTGTTTATTAATTGTAAAATAAGTACAACGTGTACTGTAGAGTGTTCATTCCCAATTAAAGTGATTAACACAAAATGGTCAAAATAAAAGAGTAACTGAATTAAGTAACTGTAAGATATAAACCACTTTTAATTACTCGCGGATGAAAGAGTGTTTGGGTAATGTTGTATTGTTTGATATGTAAATTTGTCATTTGTAAATAAACTTAATTGTTATGTTAATTTTGAGTTTCTTTAATTGCATCATGAGTCATTTATGTTTAATTATGATGTTTTGACTTCAGGATTTAATAGAGACTTTTGCATTGTAATGCACTTCTGTAATTATGTCTAAAAGTTAGTCCGTGTACTAAATAATCACAACGCATTGGGCGGTTGAAGTTTCCTTCCCATTCTTAATTAAGATAATAAGGGTTTTATTTATTATCGTCGGGCTAACCAGGACATTTTAGCGATCACGCAATTTGTTTGTTTACTTTAATTTAATTTACTGTGTAACTATTAGAATATAGGTTAAGGGGGTTATTTCAGGGTGTTTAAGAGCAGGTGGATAAATAGTGGTGTCTCCTCTTCCCCACACCGTGGATTCTTGGGTTGGTCGTAAAAGGGTTAGCGCTGGTTTCTTCAAAGGGCCCAGAACCTCCCAACATTAATATCAGTTATTAAAAAAGTAAAATTTTTGATAAACATTTATAGAAAAAAATCTTCATTTTATGTTTTTAAAACATTTAAATGCATATTCTTAAAGTATTCTTTAAAGTATTATTGGTTAAAAAATTATGTTGAATCTAATTTTATTTTATATTTACAGTAAAAGTGTATATAATTCCCACTAACACTTTGAACACTTAAAAATAAAAATTTTTATAAACGTCTAAAGAAAAATCTTCATTTTATTTTTTTTTTTAAGTTTTAAATGCATATTCTTAAAATATTCTTTAAAGTATAATTGGCTAAAAATTATGTTGAATCTAATTTTATTTTATATTTAGAGTAAAAGTGTATATAATTCCCACTAACACTTTGAACACTACCTAAGTGAAATATCTTGCAATTTCTAGAACAAATTCTTCTATATATCGCAACACTAAATTACAACAACAGTATTTGCCCAAAACTTACGGAAACATTCAATTTCAAAAGTTTCCAAGAGATTGAAGTTTACTACACTTGAAGCTTGAACTCAATAGTAATAAATTTTGATAGCAATTTTGTATCTTCATATAGATGAAACTGGAATTACACACTGATGTTTGCAATCAACAGAAGATTTAAACTTAAGACAGGAAGGATTGTGATTGGTTTTCACCATATTTCTTGAAACTATCTTTGATTCAAGTGCTCTCATTCTTTAATGTTCGATTTTATGGTTTTCAAAGAAACACTATCTTCAGCATTCAACATTACGTTATGAGAAAATATATATGTAAACGTAAATAGTAGATATATTTATTTATGATAGCTGTGGATGTAAGAAGTGTAATATTTAATAACAGTGAAAAAATATTTTTGTAATTGTATGTGTCGGGATAATTATAATATTTTTCTTATCATCACATATAAAATTATCATCAAACATTAAAATATAGAAACGACTAAAAAAGGTTTTCACAGAGTTATATCAAGTGAATCGTAAATATAAAAGTATTATTGAAAATTGTAAAACGTATGTACGTTTTTTAGTTCATAACAATCAAATTATCCATCATTCTATTAGTGTTCGGCAATAAACTCTATTGTCAAGAAATATAATTTATTTTGATGTTTTGATATATGTTTTCTTTAAGAGTTTATGAATTGAAGAAATGGGAGGCTGATTGACAAATCTGTTATTTTCTATGATATTATAAGAAACGTTATTTATTGAGAATTTCGTTTAAATGGAGAAAGTTTTTTTTTTTTTTATTTAAGATTTTAACGGAAAGAAAAAAAAAGAAATGTGATGCCTTATAAAGCACTTCATGGAATCTTTAATACACTAGGACTTCCCTCAGAGGGAATAGTCTGAGCGATATTACTGAGAACATAGATTTAATAATAACACGTGACGGCAAAGAAAATGAGATGTTATCTTTAATTGTCCATATACTGCGAAAAATTGAAATGATGAAAATAAACGAATTGTAGAATTACAAAATCTTATATATAAATTCGTATACACTGTTTAAAAAAATGGGAAATCAAACCATTCAAGACAGCCATGCATGGGTATAAAATTGAAAGTACGCAATATATTAAAAATAAAATAGAAAATGAAACACTAATTTACTTATACCGGAATTTTAACTGCATAAAATGATATCAAGAGCATAATCAGACGCTCCGCACCAATATGAGTAACTTTAAATGACAAATATCTGATGTTTAAAAAGAATGGACTATACTTTATATGGTGTGTGCTCTCCCGGAATAGTTAATATTGTACAATATCTGTTTTCCACGGATGCAATGAGGTTGTCGATAACATTTAAGGAATTCTCTTCTCAAAATCTAATATAGTATCAAAGTACCGAATACATCAAAAGTGGCATGCAATGCTTCGTTAGAGTGTGTTTTAGATATGATCGATCGGATTTAAATGATGAGTCATGAGTGTATGCTGGCCACTACATACGCTGTATTGTTTTGTTTTCAAACATATTATGCACAAGTTGAGCTGTATTTAGCATGTATTAAATAAAAGAAATCGGCAATGATTACAACATAAAGTATGACACAAGATCTGAATATAACGTCTGCATAACTTTTGAGCTGTCAAAGTGTCATTTGAAGTAATTTACAAATCCATACATATTTATTCAGCAAATCATGCAAGCTAACACACGCCAATATGAACTCGATTACAAAATTTCACCAGAATAAGTTAATATATAAAAAATCTACTAATGATAATTGAGAATATGACCTTTTGATAAAATATCTAGAAAAACGAATCGGATAAAAAATTCATATCACATTTAAAACGGCACTTCCCTCTGTTAGTGGCCTTGGCGAGAGAGAGAAAAGCCTAGAGAAGGAACACTTTCACAAGTACTTTCGGGCAACCTACTCACTGTTTCATACAGGTCTTTATTCAATATTTACACAATTTATTTAATGCTAGGTGGGTATCTATCAGTTTTGTTGCATTTAAATCACATGTTTTGCGGAGGAAATGCAGCATTATGAAATATTTAAAGTTGCTGTACCTAATAATTCCAAATTAATGGTAATTTAGATTGCTTTCCGTTAATTTCATCTTTTTAAATTTTAAATTCTTTAGAAACCATTCATAGAGACAATTGTATATTTTAAAATTAACCCGAAGCAAAATTTCAAGATTTTGAGCTCAGCATTAACACAGAAATAGAAAATTTTCGAAAGTTTTTTGTTTCTGCACTGTTTTATATAGCGACATTTTTAGAAATTGATCTATTGCGAGAATTTACGTCATGATAAATACAGACATGCCAATTTTCATGTTTATATTCCTAACAGTTCCATTTTCTTCGTTACTGAGATCATCTTTAGATCTTTTTCCGCTTTGTTTAGTCTTTCTATTTTTTAGAATTCGTTCTACAAGGAGCATTTACATCTTATTAATTACTACCATGCCAAAGTTCTAGTTTCTAACACCAACAGTATCCCAAAAATTTCAGTATTCCAAATAAATCATAGTTTAGAACCTTTCTAGAAATTTTTACGTTTATCCGTCAAATTGAACCTTTTAGAGAGCATTCATTACGAGTATTTACATCTTAAATGTAACTACCGCACCAAATTTAAAGTTTCTAACCCAATCAATATCGCAGAAATCACAATTTTAGAACTTTTTTGCTCCTGCAGCGATGTAGGTTCTTGCACTGACATACAATAGTCTTTTTTCGGAGCAGAGATGGCCACCAACATTTTTTTAAGTTGGCTATGTAGTTTCAGAGATAACACCTCACAAACGTACAAGCATTAATAATATTATATACTTTATAATATTATAACTCTTTATAATATTAGCATTAGATGTACAGATACAAAAGCCATTTATCTGTTACAAACTAAAGTACCGGCGTTGCCCAGAATTTGAAGCATGTTTGTTCTGAAAAATCAATTTCAAAATTTAACATACAACACAAAACAAACATTAAAAAAAGCAGTCGAAATGTTGTTGAATGAATCATATGAAAACGCTATATAAAAATGTATAAATGTCGCAAATGTATAACAGACGCAAAAGAATACAGCTATAAATGAACTTATTTCAGTTTATAATTGGAGCAATAATCTTAAAATACGCCAATATTTCCCTAATCGGGTTTTTATCATGCTTCAATACATTTTTCACACTCATATGACGTTATACTATATCAACCATGCCCTTTATATTTCCAATATGACGTAATATTTTCCTCTTTCACGTGGAAACCTTGAAATAGAAAAGTTATGAAGTTATATTCACTTCCATTTAAATTCGTCAAACCATTTATTTCATTTTCATATATCACGTGAATATCTTGCAATAGAAAAGTTATGACGTAATATTCACCTTTTTTTGAAATTCGACAAACTATTTATTTCATTTTCATTTTTCACGTGGAAATAATGCAGTAGAAAATTAATGGTTGTAGTAATAATTTTATTGTATTTTTTAATTGTTTGCAACTGCTATAACGAAAAATGTTTAAGTTTGATAAGAAATTGCTGTTAAATTGGTGGTTTTTTTTATTAATTAAAAATTAACTATAAGTTATTTCTATTCCGGATTACTTTAGTTGTCTCGGCCATGTTTTAATACACATGTACGTATTTCTTCACAATTTTGGCTTCCAAATTGTGGATTTTTTATAGAATTACAAACAGACAGATAGACAAGTTTTCATTTTTATATATCTCTCAATTCTATAAAAAGTAACTAACGCTGTCAACGCCGCCACCGGTTTTGAATTTTTTGTGACCGGAGGTCTTTCTTCGTTAATATTAAGAAAACTATTGCATACAAATATATGAAAATCGGTGGTAGCGAATGTTTGATCAACACACTAATGCACACAGTTTTCAAATCGAAGAATTATTTTAAGAGATATTTAATGCTAAAGTTGGACAAAATCGTTCCATTAAAAAAAATTATAAGAGCAAAAGCTATACATGGGCATTTAATCATTTTTAGATCATTTTATTCAATAGAAGATCCCGGTCTGCAGATTTCATTAATTTTTTTAATTTGACTCATTTTTGGAGGTTTTATTGCTATTTTAAATTCAAATATTCAGCATTTTGACAGATAATTTTTACATATTTTAGAAAATGGTATTAATTTATACTGTTGCCAACTGTATAAACAGCGCAAACAATAATGTTTGCTTCAAATAAAAAAAAAAATATTTACACGTTACTATTATAAACAGAAAAAAACCTTCAAATTAGAATTAAATAATTAGGTATAAAAAACAGGCACTTATTGGAAATTACGCCATAAAAACTATATTTACATGTGAATTTTAAAAGAGAAAGGATAAGGTAAAATAAATTCATTAACAGGCGTTAGAAATCTGAAATAGAACAAATTACGTCACATTACACTTATTATGCAAAATGAACAAAAAATAGTATTGCAAAACAATTTAAATTTAAAAATTGCGCGAGACAAAATATTAGAGGTTAAATATTAGATTTTTTCAAAATTTTATTATTTGTCGTTTGATGTGAGGTTTTCAGCTATAAGTATGCAAATTTTTATGTTTCCAACATAATTAGGGGCTGAGTTAGAAAAAGTGCTTTAAATACACAAGTTAGAGCCCAGACGGTTAAATATTAGACTTTTTCAAAATTTTATTATTTGCTGTTTGATGTGAGGTGTTCAGCTATAAGTATGCAAAATTTCATGTCTCCAACTTAATTAGGAGCTGAGTTAGAAAAATTGCTTAAAATACAGAAGTTAGAGCCCGAAGGGTTAAATAATAGACTTTTACAAAATTTTATTATATGTCGTTTGATGTGAGGTGTTCAGCTATAAGTATGCAAAATGTCATGTCTCCAACTTAATTAGGGGCTGAGTTAGAAAAATTGCTTAAAATACACAAGTTAGAGCCCAGAGGGTTAAATAATAGACTTTTTCAAAATTTTATTATTTGTCGTTTGATGTGAGGTGTTCAGCTATAAGTATGCAAAATGTCATGTCTCCAACTTAATTAGGGGTTGAGTTAGAAAAATTGCTTAAAATACAGAAGTTAAAGACCGGAGGGTTAAATATGACTTTTTCAAAATTTTATGGTTTATCGTGTTATCGCAAGTGTTCAGCTATAAGTATGCAAACTTTCATGTCTCCAACTTAATTAGGGGCTGAGTTAGAAAAATTGCTTAAAATACAGAAGTTAGAGACTGGAGGGTTAAATATGACTTTTTCAAAATTTTATGATTTATCGTGTTATCGCAAGTGTTTAGCTATAAGTATGCAAACTTTCAAGTCTCCAACTTAGTTAGGGGATGAGTTAGAAAAATTGCTTAAAACACATAAGTTAGAGCCCAGAGGATTAAATATCAGACATTTTTCAAAATTTTATTATTTGTCGTTTGATGTGAGGATTTCAGCTATAAGTTTGCGAAATTTCATGTCTCCAACTTAATTAGGGGCTGAGTTAGAAAAATTGTTTAAAATACATAAGTTAGAGCCAAGAGGGTTAAATATTAGACTTTTTAAAAATTTTATTATTTGTCGTTTGATGTGAGGTGTTCAGCTATAAGTATGCAAAATGTCATGTCTGCAACTTAATTAGGGGCTGAGTTAGAAAAATTGCTTAAAATACAGAAGTTAGAGACCGGAGGGTTAAATATGATTTTTTCAAAATTTTATGATTTTTCGTGTTATTGCAAGTGTTCAGCTATAAGTATGCAAACTTTCATGTATCCAACTTAATTAGGGGCTGATTTAGAAAAAATTGCTTTAAATACACAAGTTAGAGCCCAAAAAGTTAAATATTAAGCCTTTTTCAAAATTTTATTATTTGTCGTTTGATGTGAGATGTTCAGCTATAAGTATGCAAAATTTCATGTCTCCAGCTTAATTAAATTAGGGGCTGAGTTAGAAAAATTGCTTAAAATACACAAGTTAGAGCCCAGAGGGTTAAATATTAGACTTTTTCAAAAATTTATTATTTGCCGTTTGATGTGTGGTGTTCAGCTATAAGTATGCAAATTTTCAAGTCTCCGACATATATAGTTTCTGAGAACGGGCTCTGTGACAGACGGACAAACAGACAGACAAAGGAGTGAGACAGGTAGGGTTTCGTTAGATGAACGAAACTCTAAAAACATGCTGCGGATGACTGTAACAACATCCTAAAATTACATTACCGTCAGCGATCTACCAATCCCGAATTTAGTTTATATTCGTTTCATATATTCTTATTCTTTTGTGCAGCCCTGTAAAATAATTATCAATATTATATACAGTAAAAACTCTGAATAGCGGACACCCCGAGAATGCAGAATTTGTCCTCTATTTAGAGGTGATCGCTACTGAGAGTAAAATATGTACAGTTATTTAAGAGTTGGTAATCAAAAAAATGTCTGCTAAATAGAGGTATCCGCTAATCGGGTGTGTCCGCTATGGAAGTTTTACCAGTAAAACTTTTGAATAGCGAACACCTCGGGAGGGCAGAATTTGTCCTCTATTTGGAGGTGTCCGCTACTGAGAGTAAAAAATGTACAGTTATTTAAGGGTTGGTAATCGAAAAAATGCCCGCTAAATAGAGGTGTCCACTAATCGGGTGTGTCCGTTATGGAGGTTTTACTGCATAATAATATCATCCTTTACAAGAAAATTGCATGCTGTATGATAGACGGACAGACATCCAGAGAAAGGTAACCTCCCGGATCAATAAACACTCATGTCTTTTGTTTTAATCATCCACAATTGTATGTCATACAACATGCCAGATTTTATACAACAGGCTAAAAACGGTCACCGTGGTACGGAATACTATATTATTATTTGTTTGCCCACTAAAACTGGTTGCCACGGGTTGTTGCAAGGTTTGTGATCACGTGGTTGAAACTGATCTATTCAATATTACTGCGTGCGTATTTTTTTTTTATTTGCTCCATGTGTTCAAACCAGTTGTCTACGAAAACATCAACCGGTGAAAGTGACGCACAGCAAATTTCTGTGACGTATGCAGATAAATTGCGCTTTTTTAAGAGTTTTTTCTATATAATTGTCTGAGCGAAGCGAATCAGAAACGAAATCCGACAAATATTTTTTGAGTTATGCTTGACGAAAGGTTTTTATTAGGCTTTTTTTTTTAGTAGGACATGGCGTTAATATCCATCGTAGTAGTAAAATGTTCGGACAGTAATATTTCGCTGAGTATTAGCCTTCGCTTCGCTCAGACAATTAAAAGATTTATTTTTTTATGTTCTGCCTAAATACACTACAATTTGCAAGTAATTCGGCTGATATGTTCATCAGCAGCACGTTTCGGCCTAATTAAATAATGCTTCTGACTTTATGATTAGGAGACTTTGTTAGCAGTGTATCTGTTAGCAATGTGTCGAACTATCAGCCAGTCTATACGAATTTGTTGTAAAGACTGAACTAAGAATTAAAATTTATACAAATAAATGCATTTTTAATACATATCTCAGTATATATTTCAATATGTTTCAGCTGTTCTAATAAATAAATAAATAAATAAAAATGTTATAACAGAAAATTATGATAAATGCTTTTTTTAAGGCTGCACAGAGAAAATTTTAATGTATAATTGCGTATCGAAAGTTATTGTTTGAACTTGCTGAAAGTTATTGTACTCGATACATGTATATGCATATTTTTACTGTAAATATTTATGAAAAATGATGTTTCCGCTAAACTGTTAAAGGCAAAATAGAATTATAAATACATAATAGTGTATATCATTCTGTTCTATATGTATTCAGTTATGTAATGTATACTGTATAGCTCTGCTTATAATTCTAGCTTAATTAAAATAATCTAAATCTATTACAAAAATAACTTTAATGTTCAGCAAAATTTTGGCTTAAAATAGTAAATCGTCCATTTCTAAGACCTGTTTTGTCGGGTATGCGAAATTTTGGTCCCGCCATTTCGGTCGTGGCATTTCGGTCCCGCCATTTTGGTCGTGGCATCTCGATCCCGCCGTTTCGGTTCCAAGCCATTTAGGTCCCTTCCTCTTTCAGTCTTTACCCATTTCGGTGCCCATCACCTTATAACTCGGACTCTAATTGTCGTATGTCAGCCAGACGCAGTATGGTTCATCATCATTTGGGGCCTTTATTATTTTTCATCAACACCCCCCCCCCAACCCCAAATTTTATAAAAGCTGAATATAAGAGTCCGAGAAATTTAAACTCTTATAACTGGTGATAATGAAATCACAGCGTGATGAAATTTTGTGTGATTGAACAATATGACATAATTTTACAGTTGAACATTGTCTTTTTTTCCGGAGAAGGGATTTTTTAAGTTTTTTAAATTTATTATTATTATTATTATTATTAGATATTTTATATGTACTATAAACTACCTTAAATACAATTTTTCTGGTGGGTGTCATACATTTAATTAGAATCGCTAAATTATCATCAATTGAATAATAAACAAAAACCGTGCTTAATTTTTCTCTTTCAATTACATTAATAATAAATGCCTTCAATAATTCAATTAGGCACTTATAAGCTATTATATGTAAATATTTCCTCAAAACACTCCTCTGCAGCTCCCCCTTTAATTAATCAGAATTGAGTTATACTTGTTGAAGCACAAATATTTAATATGTCTTGTTATTTTTTAATAGAACATTGCATCTTATAAATGTATTTTCATAAGTTACTTTACCATTATAAACACTAGAGGTTCGAACCCGAGCTCCTCGGGTTACAGAATATAGGTGAAAAACATTTTTTTTAACTCTAATTATTTTTTTTACATGTAATATATATTTTAGATTGCCCACTAACATCAAAAAGATTTTTTATATGAAAAATATCAATTCTGCAATCAAATAAAGTTTTGAAATTTATTAAAAGCGATACTTTCACATGTCACCGCATGCCAGGAGTTATTAACTCAAGATTTTTCGACTTGCGTCAGTCTTTCCGATCATTTCGGTGCTTTAAGCGCGTGGTTCAATCGCATGTCTGTTAAATTCGTTTCTTATTTACATTATTTTATTTATTTTTCTATAGAGAAGTTTTAATTTTGTTATGGAACATTGGACGGAAACAACTGCTGAATTTTTTACATTGTTTTAAGGGCAAGCGGATTAACCTTTCGTAATCGAGCTACACGTGATAGAGATCAATTTTAAAATAATTTATGCTTGAAAATCAATATATATATTACGCTATCGTACGTGGCACAGAAATCACGATTATTTGTTAATTGTTTAATGGCAACGCCCGAATAAAACGCATCTAATTGGTTATTGTGTAATATTTTTAAAAATGGAATAACAATAAATAAATAAAAAGTTTAATTAATAACTATAGAACATAACAATTTATATAATTAAAAAAATAAAATAAAAGTAAATAAACTATTTATTAATAAATAACAACATCCGGGTTACCATATCAAGTAAAATAAGGACACTTTGGCGCCAGTTAAGTGCCTGTTCCGTATATGACATTGGCGTCTGAAAAAAGTCGCGCCAACGTAGTGCGTGTATGACACCTGTGCCGTCTTTTATCCATCTAATTTAAAATACAATAAATAAATAAATAAATGAAGGTTATTTTCCTGTACAGGTACTTGGCGAAATAAAGAACAGATCCATGGCGAGAAAAGAAATTTTTTTCTGGCAACCGATTTAATCAAAATAATTTTTTCAAATAAAACTACATAAAAGTTGCCGTGATAGCAAAGAGTTCGTACTTTTATGTTAGCTGTGTGCAATTCTCGCCAATAGCATTTTTTTTTAACTCGCCAGCAGCATTTTTTATTTTTCGAGGGGTAAATTAAAACAATGCTTTGATGTTGAAATGAAATGGTTTATGGTATTGTTTATTCTTTTTTCTTTTTTTAAAGAATTTTTTTTAAGTCATGAATTTTAAAGGTTTAATTTTTAAATTAAAGTTATCCATTCTAAATAAAATGAGTGAAATTATTATATTTTAATCTGAATTAACGAAATATGGAAAAAAATGCGACGGGTACAATGTTTGGCGATTTATCACCTGTGCCCGACTAACATAAAAGTAGGGAGTTCTCGATTTCTCTATCAGAATCTTCCAATTTGGCGAAGGATGGAGCAAGTAAATTAAATTATGAATAAAAGTAACATGATACAATGCCTAGCTTGCATTTAAGGGAGACCAAACTGGTCGCCACGGGCGGCTAGTTATTTTGAAAACTATAATAACCCAGTCAATTAAGATACAATTTTCAAACAAATTGCATTTGAAAGTATATTTTTTTTCTCCATTTGACGGTTTAAAAATTGAAAATACGCGATATTTAGAAATTTAAAAAATCGCTGCCATAGCAGGTATTTTAATTTCATTTTTTTTTTCAGTTTTTATGAGAAAATGACAACAAAAAGGTACAGAAATATAATATTTTCTTTCCTCCATGATTATTTTCCCTTTAGTTTCAATCATCCACGACTTTCAACAGAAATGGAGTTCTGCAGTTGCCGCAATTACAAAAAATATATTAAAAACTACAAAAAAATTAATATCTCAAAATTAAATCGAGATACAGCTTTCAAACAAATTGCATTTAAAAGAGCATTTTTTTCCTTATACGACGGTGTAAAAATTTAAAATGTGCGATGTTTAGAAGTTTAAAAATTTGCAGTAGAGAAAATTGCAAAACCAAAATTTTATTTCAAAATTCAAAGTGTTGCCATTCGCAGAATGACGTATGCGTTACGCACAGATGTGTTTGTCCTTTATAATATAGATTGAGAACGCAATAGCGATTTGGTTACTAGGCATGAAATGAAAATATTTTGTTTTCAAATACAAAAGTATTTGAAAACAAAATATTTCCATTAGATTTACGTTAGATTCACCCCGCCCCTCCTTTTTTTTTTCTTTAATAATTGTTGATTGCATTTTTTAGTAGTCTTCCCACTGTTTAAAGCGGAATTTTGTGAGCAAATTTTATTGAAACTGGGCCTATTTATTTTTAATATATTTTTATTTTTATGTAATAAAGTTACCAATATTTTAATTAATTTTGTCTTCATTTTTTAACTAACAAAACTAAGCTTTTTTACATTCGTCCTTTTCTTCGTTTTTATTTTATTATCATTTTCCACCCTCTTTCCGGGAAAATAAGTTTAATATTTTTTTTTTTCAATGTTATTATTAATTATATTAATAGTTCTAAGTCTCAGTAACTTTAAAGATAAAATAAATAAACAGTTAAATGATAAATTTCAGTTTATAGCTACTATAAAATATAATGATGAACGGAATAAGTAATATTTTATGTATCGAGTTTATTTTAAAGTACAATTTGCAATTTATATTAATAATGTTAGTAATTTAATAAATTAAGAAGAAGAATATATTAAATTAAACATTTAATAACATATTAATTTAATTTTTATACTAAAATTACTAACTATTTTAATAATTACTTAATAGCACTTATTCATCAATTACAGTTTTTAATGATAAATTTTGATTTATTATTCCCCAAAATAAAAAAGAATCTTTTTTAAAAAATCAGTCAAAAACATAAAGTCAACGTAATTATTAATAAATAATAATAATAATAATAATAATGTACAAATAAATAAAAATAATTGTAAACAATGTTATATGATATTATTGTCCAGGTGTAGATTTTGATACTTGTTTAAGTACAGTTATAGTTTACAATTCACAATGAGTAAGATATTATTAATTAATTATATTTAAAGAGCAATCAAAATGTTAAAAACTAACTAATAAATAAATAAACAACATATTTATACTCAGAATCCTTATCATTTTAATACATCCTAATGAAGTTAATAACGTTATACAGGGTGGATAAAGTTAAACTGACGGTACTCACAGGCTCATAACTCCGGTTCTACTGAATGGATTCGATGAAATAACAGATGTATGTTATGCAGATCATACGGCTGAGGTTTTAGTAAAAAATGTTTCAAATTTCGCCACCTGGTGGCGTTTTAACGATGTAAAATGAAAGATAACAACTCAAAAATCCAATAATAACGGAATATTTTATTTATTTACACACCTGTGGGCTCTATGTGCATACCTTGTCGATACACAATATGCCAAAAACGTACCACCGCGTTATCAACGACCACACGCAACATATCAGTAGAAATGAGGGAGACATGGCGTACGATGCTAGATTTCAATTCCGCTAAATTTGTTACGCGTCCTCGTAAAACATGATCTTTGAGAAAATCCCACAGCCAGAAGTCACAAGGGTTCGGATCTGGTGACCTTGCTGGCCAGGAAATCGGAAAAGTACGCGAGATGACACGTTCATCAGAGAAGTTGGATTGAATCACATTTTGTCTCATCTCGCCGTATGAACAATTGCTCCATCTTGCATAGATATTGTCAAACAATCTCTTTGTCTTAACGCCGGGACAACATTATTCTCCAGGAGTCTGTTTTATCGGTCACCTGTTACTTTACGCCTAAAAAACCAGTTCATTGTGACTTCCTCAAAAAAATACAAGTCCAAAATAAAATTCGCCGTGAATCCACACCAAACCGTGACGTATGGGGAATGTCGCGGCTGTTGTTGCACGGCATGAAGATTGGTGGAACCGCATATGTGGCAGCAGTGTGTTCACAGCATCATCTAAGCGAAAATGTTCCTCGTCTGTCCATAAGATATGCGATGGTCAGTACACTGTAAAAAAACCACTGTAAATTTGCCAGAACAAACTCGATCACAGTGAATGTGCTGTATCTTTCTTTGGTTTCCTGACTATATTAACATAGAAAATACAGTAGTTGCGTAATATTAACAGCACAATGTGCTGGCAATTTGGGCGCATTTTTTTACAGCACAAATTGCTGGCGTCCAAATTGCCAGTATATTGTGCTGTTAATTTTACGCAACTACTGTATTTTCCATGTTAATATAGTCAGGAAACCAAAGAAAGATACAGCACATTCACTGTGATTGGGTTTGTGCGCGAGATGAACAGTACTTTGTACTGTAAAAATGTCGTTTTTTTTACAGTGTACTCATCCGCCTGCATCCTCGCCAGAAAACGCAACGCAAAATCAAGACGTGCAGAGTGATCTTGCGGATTCAACTGTTGCACGATATGCATCTCTAAGGGTAGAGCTTCAGAATTTTGCGTAAAATCATGCGCACGGTTGCCCACGGAATCTCCAATACCCGTGCTATTGAGTGGCCACTCACAGTAGCATTTGAAGAATTTGCAGATGCTTCAGCTGTTGCAATTGCAACTTCCTCCAGAATCGCCGGTTTAGTTGCACGTCGATTTCCGGTGCAACATCCAGGGAACCAGTTTTTCAAATTAACGAATCATGCATTTAACTGCATTTACGGACATGGGTCCTCTCCTTAAGTTTTTCATCCGTCGATAAGCACGGAGGGCTGCCGAAGCATTGCTCTCATTCTGATAATAAAAAAAATTACGATCAAGGCGCGTTCCTTCTTGTTCAGCGGCATGTTCACTGCGGACGAATGATTTCTTTGAATCATAAGTACCGCTTTTATAGCGAAATTGTACTATCTACTCATTTGCATGTGATTTTAGCAGTACAGCGCCATCTGATAACAACATTTCAAACTTTTTTTTTTTTTTTTTTTTTTAGGAAAACCCTCGGCCGCATGATCTATATAACATATATCTCAAGTTTCGTTCGGATCCGTTTAGTAGAACCGGAGCTATGAGTCTCTGAGCCCCGTAAGTTTCATTTTAACCTTCCTGTAGTAACCAAAATTTAAAAAATATATATTTGAATTTACCCTGTAATAACTATTAAGTAGTTCATGTAATAGTTTTTAAACAACTAATTGATAAATTAGTTACATAAACAATTAATAATTGAAATAATTATGAATTGTTATTAATAAACACATTTAATAAATAGAATTAAATTTTTCAGAATTTTTTTATTCAACAGTATAACTGCTTCCAACAACAACTGCAAGGGACCGAAATGACAAGGTACCGACATGGCATGAGGCCGAAATGGCATCGGGACACATACGGCGAGACCAAAAACGGCAGGATAGAAACGGCGGAACCGAAGTTTTTTGTTACACTTTCTCCTGTATATAACACAAGATGTATTTGTTACACCCTGAATCATTTTTAAGGAACAGACGAGGATTTCGATGTGTTTCTGCACAGCATGATTCAGTTTTACTAAAGAAGCTATTCACCAAATTTAGAACATATTTAAACGCATAATATTTCAAAAAATTCATATTTTCTAAACTTTTCCTTTTTTAGAAAGTCCTCTGTGGCATATTAAATAAAGTATGCCCAAAAGAATTTGATGAAAAATATATTCAAAATAATGCTTTCTTTTGAGATAAAATATTAAAAGAGAAAATCAGTTTCATGTTTTTCTTTTGTGAAAGCGGAAAAAATGCTGTCAATATTTTAAATAACTTGGATTTTGGAACGTTATTTAAAGTATCGTTCTGATCTTCATATACTGGAATTTGATGTGTAAACAAAGGAAATTAATTCCTTAGAAAAGAGGAAAGAAGTTTGTTTCTAAATTTATGTATTCAAAAATATTAAAACTTTTATAAAATCTCTTTCAGCTTAGTAAAGAGGTAATTTAATTCTTTGCTTTTAAATATGTAAATATATGGGGCATTCTCACAATCTTTTGACTTTCATGTACCTGAATAATAATTTTTATTTTAATACACTTTTTTGTGTTTTTTTTTTTTATTTCATATTCTGGGAAACATCCCATTGCATGATTGCACAACAATATTAACGAGATAAATAAGTTTTGGACGATATTGGGGGTCCAAACATTTGGTTGGTTGTATTTATTTCGGCCAATTATCTGCACGTGGGATATAGGACCTAAGGGGGGGGAGTGCCTTCCGTGGAGGTCTTTCTAAGGGAACCTAACCGGTATTAACGCTTGGAGAACCAAGGTTCGAAGAAAACCACGAAAACTCCGAACGATTAGACCGACGGGCGCGATTGGGATCGAACCCAGCCCTTCCCGTCTACCAGCTTCGAGAGCAGAACCTCTCGGCCACTGGTGGGGCCCAAACATTTGGAAAACTCCTATACCGTCCCGTGTCCCTGATGCTGATTTTTAAGTTTGGAGCTATCTGGATAAAATTGTTTCAATAAAATAATTCGATGTAATTTTTTTCTGAAATTGGAACGATTGTTTTATATAAATATATAGCTAAAAATTAACCTGCACACATTTTCAGGGTTGTTATTATTTTTTAAACTCTGTCTCCGGGTTTTAGATTCCTTACCATCCCTCTTCTAAAATTATACAGAAAATAATTTCAGATGCAGCCGCAGAATTTTTTTCAAGTTTTTTCTCATGCAGAAGTATGCTAGAGAAATAATGTCTAAAATTCTTTGGCACGAAATTTACTGTAGAATTTAAATCAGCATTTAAATATCAATTTCAAGCATCGTGGCTTTATTGGTATTCTCGCCGACCCCAAGGTTTATTCCTGCACTTTTCGAGGTAAATTAAAAAATAGTAATAATTTAATCCAATGTTAACAACTGTTTCTAAAAATCAATGAACATTGTCGCTATCACTTAGTCTTAACATGATTTTCCTAAAAACAGGTAGTAATTTTCCTTACCGTTCCATCCTTACCGTCCCTTTTTTCCAATACCATCCCCTTTTTTTTACCTTACCGTCCCTTCTTTAACACCCCTTTAAGACAACGTTATACAAAAATTCTGTATTAAAAGTACTACATTGTTATTATTTCTTATTTGAATGTCTTGTGGGTACTATGCAAATTCATTATAAGTAAAAATTTAGAAGAAAATAAAAAGTTATAGTGGTAAAATGGTAAGGAAAATTAAACTCGCAAGTTTAACTTAAACCTCAGTTAAATAAAAAAAAAATTTCGCTGCAGACCATTTTTTCTTTATTTTGAATCATTAAGGCATTCGTCTATCAGATTAAAATGTTATTTTAGAAAGTTTAATTTTGTCAGATTTTTTTCCCAAATGTCAAAAGATTGTGAGAATGCCCCATATACATGTTTAACACATGTTAACTTTACTTGACAATACCTAAATCTTTTATAATGGTCAATATATTTGAATAAATTTTATTACTTAATCATGTTTTCGCAAAATTATAAACATTCTGAATTAAATTAACGTATCTAGGTGTTGTTGTATGTGTTTGAACTCTTCTGTTTTACAATGCTGATATGGACCTATTGTTAAATTTTGAGACTTCTATTAAAACCATATTTGCGTTATTTGATGTGTGTGTGTGTGTGGGGGGGGGGGGGTTATAAATGTATACAAGTTGTGTATATTTGCATCGGACATAATGTCAACATCATTTAATAATGACCATTTGTGTATGACATCCTGCCAGAAATGAGTATTCTGCATTTTTTTTAGCAATTTTGGGGGGATATTTTATTAAACTTTACACATTGTGTAGTGTTTTATTTATTTATTTATTTATTTTTATCTTGTTCTTAAGTTTCAGCAAAACAAAAGGCCAAGTGGTGAAAAATTAAATATGTGGCAAAAAAAATTTCACTAGTTTCTGGAAAAATGATAATGACATTTTTAAAGAGTTAGACGAAATTATTTTCCGAAAAAGTTATAATTTCTTACAGAAATAATTAATAAATCAAATATTTCAAATACTTATATATAGTAATTAGAATAGAAATTGAGTTTTCTATCATTTTTTTAAAATTAGCTTTAGGGACGTCTTCATATTGAAATTGTACCAAACTCTAAAATTTTCGATACGAACACCCGATATTGACACTATTTGTTTTTTGTTCGGTAAATTTTATCTTAATATAGCAATTGGTAAGTAGTTTGGTAAAATAGTTTAGAAATTATGAAGGTTTAAAGTTTAAACTTCTAGTGTGAAATTCTTTTTTTTTTATTCATTGCAAAACAATTAGATTCCATAAATTAGATTTTGAGTTATGTTTTACAAACTACCGCATAGGATTCTGATTTGAAATCGACCAGAAAATAAATTAGCATTAATAATTAAAAATTTTAAACCTTCATAATTCTTAAAATATTTGTTCGAATGGCTTCTCGTTTAGTATCCTAAGGTAAAATTATTCGAAAAAGTAAATATTCTGAAGATTTGGTTGTTACTCTTGAAAATTTTAGAGTTTGGTACGGATTGTGACTGAAGGCGACCATATAAGCTAATTTTTTTAGCATAAATGGACATCACATATTTTCCAGCTAAATGGCTATATCCGGTATTTTATGGGATGATTTTGTGATACAAATGTGGTTTTGTGATATAAGATGTTCTCTCTCTCTCTCTCTCTCTCTCTCTCTTTTTTTTTTTTTTTTTTTGACTGCACATATAAAGGATGCTCAAAGGAATCTTGTTTAGGTCTTATTATTGTGGATACTTGTAGCAGACTATTTGCTGAAATGCTATTCTTCAAATGACAGACACCTTTTAGCTTACACTAATGAGTTTGTAATAACCATAGAAGTGAATGCAAGAAGACAATTGGCGGAAATAACAAAGAAACCCCTATAACTTTTTTATGAAATACGTTTAAATATGTCAGCAGATAACTTTGTTGCAATGCTGTATGGTAATAATTTACTAGAAAAATGACGGTCAATTTTCAAAATAAATCGCCATAAGATTAAAGTTGCTTCAAACCTAACTTAGAAAGTAGCAAATATAACTAACTTTCTAATCCTCATTTTATTAAAGAAAAAGTTCTGGATTTTGTCTCAGCTTTTAAATTTTTAAACACAGGAATTCATAATTCTATTTTGAAAATGCGGTATAAGTCGATAATCTTGAAAGAAGTCTCTTATGGCTTTGGAATTTGATTACCAGATATAAATTATTATTGTTTTAGAAAATTAAGCTCGATACATCAGCTGGATTGTTAAATTCAATAAAAAAATATAAAAGAGTCTCAACAGAAGCTATGGTGTTATGACGAGGATTCCTCCTTTAAAGATATTCGTTCACAATGAACATAATAATGCGTTTAAGGCAGAAAAATCAGCTCAAATTGATAATAAAAATACATGTTCCATTAATCTATTGAAAAAGATACCAACTTATGATTTCCCAAATTATCCAGGGTTAACTAATTTTGTAATTTGTAAGGACATAAAAAGAATTGGCTTTAATAACTATGATGCTTGCATTTACACACATAGATCTAAAATAGATAACAAGAAGTCATCAATATTTATAATAATTTCAACGTTGCACTTCATTTATTAAATTCAATTTACCAAGCAAAGTTAATGCTATTTTTCAAGTCCTTACATGATATATTATTTTTTCTTCTGACTCGTTATTTCTTGTTTTACAAATAGTAGCTTCTACAAATATACTCTACACAACATTTTCCTAAGAAACTGTATTCCAATGAAAATAGTATACAGTAGATTGTATAATATTATACCAACTACTATTTCAAAATCCGCATGAATCTGTAATTATTACATGGTTAAAGTCGCATATAAGAGTTTCTAGAAAGGAATGAGCAATTGACCAAATTGACCAAATTAGTTATATCAGATAATAGTATCTATGATTTCTCAGAAGACTTTTTTTTTCAATTTCACTCATTAAATCCCGTTAATAAAAAACAGATAGTAATTGGTTGGCAGTCTCAATAATAATTTTCATCTAAAGTTAGTGAATGTTATGAATTTTTAAAGATAATAAGTATACATTATATCTCCAGTAGTCTGTACTTTACCATTACATTAGTGGCCATGGCAGTTAACCATATTTTCTATACAAAATAAGGAAATGTACTAATCGCATATGTAATTGTATTACAAAATTGTATATGTCTTTCACTATATTTTTGGTAAATATTCCATGATAAAACATAAGTTTAAATTTAAAAGAGATAAAACTGTTGGAGGTAACTTAAATATAGTAATATATGAGATACATAAAATTAAAAGAAAATTAAAATATTCTTAATAAGCTATACTCTTTTGCTAAGAAACGGTTATACTAGTATGTACACTCATGTCCAAAATTAAGGTCACAGACATAAAATCTGTGAAAACTGATGAACTATTCACTGTGTTGCCACGAAATTTGTATTACAATAGGAGAAAAAATATGGCAACGTAACAATATGGAAAAGATTTTAATTGTGAATTAAGATACAGGATATATCAAAAAATGTAAAATCATGAATCAGAGATAAAGCATTTATCTCTGGAAAGTCTGTCTAATATGGAGTGTGACCACCGTGCCCTACTATACAAGCCTCACAACAAGCTCTCATACTGTTTATGAGTGTGTCAAGAAAAGTTTGTGGCAACAAAGCCCATTCTTTCAAAAGCGCAGCTTTTAACTCATGACGGGTCCTGGGCGGGGGATACGGTTCTTCCTAGACCTTCTCAAACATCTTCAATGGGATTGAGGTCCGGAGACCTCGAGGGCTAATTCATACGACGAATATCCTCTTCTTCAAGAAAATCACCAACAATGTGAACTCTGTGTAGCTTTGCATTCTCGTCCATAAATATGAAGCCTGGGCCTACAGCACCCCAAACAACCTCACATAGGCTTCAAGGACCTCATCCCTAAAAGGATGTGCGTTGAAAGTACCCGCATCGAAGACGTGCAGTGGTTTACGACTTCCGACATTATGCCGCCACAGACAAGGATTCCTTTGCCACCAAATCTGTCAATTTCTTTTGCGTAGGAAGAATGATAGCAAGCTCCATGTTCTCTTCAGATGAAGATTTGACGAGAATCACTTTTCGAGGGAAATCTCGACTCATCACTGAAAAGAACACTCCCCATTCTTGATGTGTCTAACAAGGAAGGTCTCCATACGGGCATGTTCAGAAAAATCTGAAAAAATTACAGAGTGTTCTTTTCATGTGGATATATATGTTTATAAATTTTTTTTGGCGGAATCTCGATACAGCATTCGTAAAAAAATAATGAACATTTCGTTTATTTGGCTATTTATCATCGATTGGCGATGAAATGAAATTTCGAAAAATACATTCTTAAGTCGAATACTCTTTAAGATAAAAATGTTTCATATTGAACTTATTTAAATAAATTTAATGTAAATGACTTCAGTTTTGTCAGTTTTAGATTTATTTAACTATAGTTTTGTCATATATATATATATATATATATTTATAATGAAAGTTAAATATCAAATTTTATGAATTAAAACAAAATTAAAATAAATTAAAATTATTTCAATATCTCAAAATTAAGTTCAATTGAGCACTGTCAATTCAATTCTGTTGCTATGGAAACGACGAATTCTTTTATATTGAAATGAATAACTGGTAAATGAATCCTGCCTTTATTTTGGAATACTCTTAAATATATGAAAGTATTTTTATACATAAAATTGTTTTTAAAGTAATAAATTAAATAGCAAGCAATATAAATATGTAATACGAAAAAAAGCATTTATTAAACTCTCTCATTGTTTATGTTTAAATTCATTAAATTCTTTTTGCACGCATTCTAAAAATCAATTAGCAAACTATTTTCAGGTGCATTAAAAATCGTTTGCTATTGGCGAGGAAAAGTACTGCTTGCCAAATAGCGTGACGCTTTCGTCTTTTCGCGCCAAAAACTCGAAAGTATTTTATTTTTTATAGACTTTCTACTGTAATTCCGCCGCTAAATTTGACTGATCCTTTATTACATACATAAGTAATTTAATGAGTATATTTTTCAAAATATTCTGAGTATGCCCAGTATGGAGACCTTCCTTGTAAGACTGATGTCTTCGGCTCCACAACAACGGGGCTCTCATGTTGGATGCAGTGAAAGGGACACACACGATTGGACGCCGCGCATATTGTATGAGGTCCTAGAAGCACATGCGAGATTGTTCAGGGTGCTGTAGTCCCGGACTCCATGTTTATGGACGATAACGTGAAGCCACACAGGGCTCACATTGTTGATCATTTTCTTGAAGAAGAGGTTATTCGCCGTATGAACTGGCCCTCGGGGTCCCCGGACGTCAATCCTATTGAACATGTTTGGGATGGTCTATGAAGAGCCATTGCACGGCATAATCTTCCTCCCAGGTCCCGCCAGGAGTTAAAAGCTGCGCTTTTGGAAGAATGAGCTTTGTTACCACAAACATTTATTGACACCCTCATAAACAATATGAGAGCTCGTAGTGAGGCTTGTATAGCAGTGCACGGTGGTCACACTTCATATTGACAGACTTTTCCCGAGATAAATGCTTTATCTCTGATTCATGATTTAACATTTTTTGATAAACCATGTATCTTAATTCGCTATTAAAATCTTTTCCATACTGTTATGTTGCTATATTCTTTCTCCCATTGTAATAAACCTATTTGCCAAATTTTTTGGCAACACAGTGAATAGTTCATCAGTTTTCACAGATTTTATATTTGTGACCTTAATTTTGGACATGAGTGTAATTCTTTACTAAGATATAATTTTTAAATTTTGATATTTCTTTTGTAATACATATTATCATAACATATTTTAGATTTAATATTTTTAACATAGATTTTTACAGAACATGATTTTTAACATAGTCATTTCAGATATTAAATTGTGACAATTCTACTTTTAATGTGTAATTTGAGAATTTTACATACATTATGGCTTTATTAATTTTATAATAGTATATATTAGATGTAAGATGACAAATATTCTTATTTTACGATATCATTAAATTTGACAATCGATTTGCAATTTATTTAATTTGCATTGTATTTTTTTTGTCTAATTTGTGTTGTAATTTGTTTAATTTGTTTAATTTGTATTGTAATTTGGTCAATTTGTCTAGTTTGTATTGTAATATCTTTAATTTGTCTAATTTGTATTATCATATTTCATCGTGGGTAAACTAAATATTATAATAGTATTTCACTTATTTAAAGCTATTGTTGGCTTATATAGCATTTTTGGTTGTTTATATATTTTTTTACACACATATATATATACATATATATATAGCATTTTTGTTCATTTATTTTTATTTTTAACTATATTCATTCTGTTGAAGTTATTTTATACTAGTATTTGCTTACGTTAAGAACTTTGATATTGATACCATGCGTTTCGTATTTATATATTGTAAAAGATATACGGTAAGATATATTTTGATACTAGGTCATATTCATCTTATTCGTTTAATATAAAACGTATATGTAATTTAACAAGCATGTTCTATGCTGCTGTAATAATATGTACTGCAACATACTGCTACCTCTATATTTGTAATTATTTTTAATATTTTATGTAACTTTCCGATGACTCTCTTGTCCACAGTTACCATTACCGGTGTCACTGGGGATAGATAGTTTCCCCACATAGCTATACTTCCATACATCTTAGTGGTTGATCGTTATGAGCGTGGATGATTAATACGTTGGAGGCTAAACCGAAATCACTAAATGTGCTTTGGTGTCCACGAGATTCTTTTCCTTAAATACATGATAATAAATTATCAATTGTCACGTTTCATATCATTAAGTTGTCTTCGATGAAAATATTTGTGGCACACGTGTGCTATGGCATTCAATGTGTTAAATGTGTAATTAAGTTATGTGCGGGTCATGCCATCTAGTGTTAATTCTGAGTTTAGTGTTATGGACGTACACGTTTACTTTACACTGGTGTATTAAGAAAACTTCTTATTTGTCAGAAAAACTAATTAAAAAATCGCAAGAAATATCTCAAATAAACATGTACAGAAAAGAATAATGCCAGTAGAACTTAACATTATATTCATGTATATTACATATGTATTTGGCTCAAAAAGTTATTTTATAAACGTGATTAAAAAAGTTATTTTTTTTCACTCTAAAAAAAGCAAAAGTATAACTGTTAACAAGATGAGCTTTACTGAACAAACTGTTATTCTTTTTTAACCCACTTTTCTTCGAATTATTCTGGAGTGGGTCATTAATTTGGAATCTTAATCTTTAATTAAACTAATAGACTTCGATTACTTAAACTTATTCTAAAAAAGCTTTTTAATAAATTATCTCAACAGTATTTGTAAAATAAATCATTTTAAATTATACACTTAATTTACAGTTTCGTACTTCTGGTGAATTAATTATTTTTCTTTCTTGAACCATAAAAAATTATTTTCATTGCCAGAAAATACCCTATCCCTAATCTTGCATTTCCCTTTTATAACAAAATGTAAGCTTTTTCCAACATTACTATTTCATCTGACAGAGAATATTGTTTTGTGACTGGTTATGAAAAATGCTTTTATTTTTTAACCAGTCGAAGAAATAGCAAAATTAAATGCTGTCAAGGAGAACTTTACTATATCAACTTTTGCACTTTTTTCAGTTAATTATTCGTTAAATTTTCTTAGAGTTGTTCATTATTTCAGGGTCCTTAACTTTAATTAATCTTTGAATATAAGACTTTGAATATTATAACTGACTAAAAAAGCTGATTTTTAATAAATTATCTGAAGTGCTTCCTAAGATAAATCATTTTTAATTATACATTTAATTTACATACTCTTTGTTCTTCTGAAAAAAATCATTTAATTTTATTAAACAAAAACAATATTTTTAGAATAACATTAATAAGTGAAATTGGGTTCGAAATCTGAAAATATTCTATCCATGATCTTGTATTTTTTCTTTGAATATAAAGTGATCTAAGTGCACAAATTAGCACATCTTTATTTTCTCGGTGTTATCTAGATTATGCAAACGGGCAGCTAAAAATATTAGTTTAAAATTTTCTAGTGATGTAGATGAAAAATAATACGATGTTCATGTATTTCTTATCGATTATTACTTAGAATGTATCATCCGACATTTTAAGCTTACGAGAGATCTGAAAGTCTTTGAAACTTTATTCATATCAGGATTGTTCTAAAATATATTTCTATTTCATTCAAAATTCTATACCGCACAGATGTGCAATAAATATTCACGTGAAATATTTTCGTTCTATTATCCACCGTACATAATTTAAACGAAAAAGTAATGTTGAAATGTTGATTCAGAAAATCGGAAAGCTTAAATTTTCTCTATAATGAATAACATTACTATAAATGGTCAATTAAACATATTCGCGTATTTCTTAAAATCACTTAATCGAAAAGCATTAATGGAAATTCAATTTTCCTTTGGTATGTATGATGTTTAGCTTTCGATATTGAATTTGCTACGGCCCTTTTCAAAGTTTATGAGCCTGCGAAAACTTTTCTGCAAACATATTCTAATTATATTGCTAAAGATCCTTGCTCCAAATTAATTTTAATACTACTTCGAAGACAGAGACTAAATCTAATAACTTTTTGAGATTTGAAACAAATAAATAATTAGTTTTTTGGATTAATTTTACTTTTGTTCTTTGTTTTTTTACAAAATAAAAACTAATACTTATTCATAAGCAAAAATGTAATTCGATGTGCAGATTTACAATTGTTTTTATAACTAATAACATTTAAAAAAATTTGAGAAATATATTAATTATTTAAATTAATTAAAATTATCTTTGACGTTTCAGTTGTTGTAGAAAATTGTTTAAATTCAATAAAATCCTTAATATAAAGATGTATGGGGCATTCTTGCATTCTTTGGACTTTCGGGAATAAAAATCGGGTGAAATTAAACTTGCTAAAATAACATTTTAATCTGATAGACGTATGCTTTAATGATACAAAATAAAGAAAAAAAGGTCAGCAGCGAAATTTTTTTTTTTTTTTTTTACTGAGGTTTATGTTAAACTTTCGAGTTTAATTTTCCTTACCATTTTACCACTAAAACTTTTTATTTTCTTCTAAATTTTTATTTATAATGAATTTGCATAGTACCCACAGTACATTCAAATAAGAAATAATAACAATGCAGTATTTTTAATACAAAATTTTAGTATAAAATTGTCTTAAAGGGGTGTTAAAGAAGGGATGGTAAGGTAAAAAAGGGGACGGTATAGGAAAAAAGGGGCGAAATGGGGAAAAAGGACGGTAAGGAAAATTATCATCTATTTTAGGAAAATCATGCTAAGACTAAGTGGTAGCCACAATGTTCATTGATTTTTAGAAACAGTTATTTACATTGGATTAAATTTTTAAAAAGTTAATTTACCTCGAAAAGCGCAGGAATAAACCTTGGGTATGGTAAGACTACCAATAAAGCCACGATGCTTGAAATTTATATTTAAATGCTGATTTAATTCTGCAGTAAATTTTCTGTCAAAGAATTTTAGACATTCTTTCAAAGCATACTTCTGCATGAGAAAAAACTTGAAAAAATTTCTGTGATTGCATCTGGAATGATTTTCTGTATAATCTTAGAAGAGGGATGGTAAGGAATCTAAAACCCAGTGACAGAGTTTAAAAAAATAATAAAAACCCTAAAAATGTGTGCAGGTTAATTTTTTGCTACATATTTATATAAAACATTAGTTCCAGTTTCGGAAAGAAATTACATCGAATTATTTTTATTGAAAAAAATTTATACAGACAGCTCCAAACTTAAAAATCAGCATCAGGGACACAGGACGGTAGATGAGTTTTCCTGGTATTTGGACCCCCAACATCGTCCAAAACTTATTTATCTCGTTAATATTGTTATGCAACCATGCAATGGGATGTTCCCCAGTATATGATATATATAAGAAAAAACACACAAAAACATGTTCTAAAATAAAAATTATTATTCAGGGACATAAAAGTCAAAAGATTGTGAGAATGCCCCATATATAAAATTAGAATTGCTGCTGACGAAATAGCTTTCAATATTCGTTGTAACTCTGGTCCTTTTCTTTCTGTCCTCTTAAGGAATTTTTTTAATGTTCAATATAACTATACAGGATGTTTAAAAAGTCACTATAGACTTTGAGAAATGGGTTCTGTTCTAAATCCATTTTTCCAAGTAATTTGCGAGAATGCTTTTAAAAGAAAAAAACATTATTTGTGCTTGTCTAGATAGATTAACTTTTCACTCATTAAGTCCTCGCTCTCCATAGCTTCTATAGCAAATCGTAACTCATATTTTGTTGAGCTGCTTCAGTCCTCAGCATCAAACTTTTAACTGTGCTTTAAGCAAATTTTGAATGCCGTATGCATTTTTCTAATAATATGGTAGAATTTTCAGCAGAATGTGGAATAGACAACTTAATTTTGTTTTCACAAAAATGGCTTGAAGTTATGCGTAACTACTTCTTCTGCACTTTGAATAAAATTACGCCAAAAAACGTTAAAGCACAGGCAGCAAGTTGTCCGGACAACCTTGTGATTAGAAGAGGTTGGCAGGATAATTTCAGGAAAATTTGAGTTTACGTTGGCAAATTTTTCGTGTTTTGGGGGGAAATGATGTACAAAGTCCATATATAATAGGAAAATGTGTTCAATTCACGGATTGTTTATTTTTTATTTATTTATTTATTTTTTTTTAAGGTTGTACTTTTTGGAACAACGTGTAGCGTTATGAGAGATCTGACAAAAGCAATTTTCATCTTTAAGGGGCAGTTTAGCTTTTCAACAATTTTGTTTATTTCTAAAAATATGGTTCAAATGGGGAATTCACTGAATTTCAATGTTTAAATAAAAGCATATTTTAAAAAAATTAACAGCATATTTAATTAAAATTTTAAAAAAGTTAAAAAATATTTCAATTTTTAAAAATCCCTACTACTTTTTTTAAATATTGGTATTTTTGCCGAATTTTTGTTAAAGATTTTCAAATGTGTATTACACAAGACAGCGCATGGATTTTTAGATACATCTAATATTACATTTAATATAACTTTTTTACTGACGTATCTACTGACGCAAAATTTAACACATCTTCATATAGTTTTAATTAAAAAAAATAATATAAAACCTGAAGGTTTTATATTATTTTAGAAGGAAACCTGAACCTAATTCCATGCGCATATTTATCACACATATAATAAAGAACATGTTCAAAAATGTTTAAAGCTCTACCTCAAATACAAAAAAAGGCTTACACTTTTAAAATATGAAAGTGAAGAAAATATCAAAATGGTGAAAAAGCCGTTTAAAGTTTTAATTTGTGCAGGAAATTGCGGTGGATGTATTAACAAAATTTGCAATATTTCGGTTATTCCGTATGGGTAAAAATAAGGTATCAAAATATTCACAATTACACAGACTTTCAATTAATATTTTTTTTAATCATGTTTTGACAAATTTTGAGGGTAAACTGTCCCTTTAACGTTACCAGGTTGCTTGAGTTTGTTCATAAAGTTTTGAATTACTACTCTTGTGGGGCCTGATTTAATTTGTGAGTGAAGGCCACCTGCGTTTGGTTATGTATTGATTCACGCAGAGAAGAATAAATAATGGCTATTCTTTCTTCTATGAAGAGTATTCTATGTATCAAACAACCTGCAAAAAACAAATTGATTTAGAAACGGATTCTAAAAAATGCATCGTGACAAACAACCTGTATTACAACAGTTGTATAAGATATTACAATTTTTCAATTTTAAAACTGTATGTAAAAGAAACAATTCACTTTATCAAGAGTAAATATTCACTCACTCTTATAAAGGATACCTCCTACATATAATCATTCTAGGTACTTATTAAGTTGTTTCAGTGGCTACAAATGCATCCTACAGTACTAACAAACCCCTTCCTGAGGTGAGATTTGGAAATCTTTTATGGAAATAGAGCCAGAAATAATGGAATAGCATTCCAGTCCGTTGGTATGATAATTTTAATCCAAATAAAATAACATTCTTTTAATTTAATCTCACGACTATGCATTTCTTAAAAAATTAATTCTAGGTTTTTATGTTAATTAGAAAAACCAGTAAATTTTAAACTTAGCATTACGAGCATAAAGATTTATTTCTAAAACTTTTCGAACTGTTTGAATACAGTATAGCAAATTATGTATTCTTTTAACTTCTTGAAATGTAGACATTTTCAGATATGCTAAGAAATTTTTATTAATATTATTAGATTTTTAAGAAGTAGAAAATGTTTTCAGTTTTCCAGTGGCTATTGCAAATGCATACTAAAATACGGCCGCTGGGTACCGAATTTGTCGAATATTTATTTCACTTTCTGTAATATGCCACAATTTTTAAAAGCCAAAATTTTTACTCTCGTAATGAAGTGTTAGACGTGACATGTATTAAATTAATACAATATTAACAAATGTTACCCCAAACTAACATTTTAAAAAACTAAAATTAGTAACTCGAAAAAAGCAACTTGTCGTCCTTATAGTCTTTTCATGATATATGGCGATATAATTTTATCTAACGCATTGAATCATATTTATATGTATTATTGAATCATATTTATATTTGTATGTTTCGATTGGACAATTTATATAAAAAGATGTTTATTTCTACCCATGTTAGCTATCATATTTATTATTACAGTTTGCGCACTATTTTCCCAAAATAAGGTGCGTTTCCGCATGTCTTTTTACATTTACCTTGCAGTATCTACGCTGTAAAGAAATACATATATTCTGTACTTATTTTTTTTCTTTGGGGGGGGGGGGGGGGGGGCGTTCATTTAAAAAGTAAATCTAGAAAATTTCTACTTACAAAACATTTAAAAAAAAGTTTTCTTGAAAATACAGGGAAGGAAAAGTCATATTTCACACACAATTTTAAATTTAGCATAAAATCAAGTAATTCGAGTACGAAATAGTATTTTGGATAAAAATGCTTCTCTGTATGAATATTTTTCTTAATCAAGTGAAGTAATTAGTTCCAAATTTTGTCCATACATGATTCTGTCAATTTAAATGAGAATAAAATTTCAGGAGAAGAAATTATAGAACATTTACTTTGTGCCATATTTTAATATGAGCGTATACAATTGAGCCTCTTACACAGACATTCTTAACAAATATAATGATTCAACTTCTGTATCATTTGTGTGTTTTAAGCTACAAAAAGTGCCCTACATGTGATCATTGTGAATGGAATGGACAAAATGAACGCTGTGTAACTGATTGTGAGAAAATAACTATTCTGTAAATACTTGTCTTGATATTTTTGTGTCTTTATGCTATTAAGATATAATTCCCTCTAGTAATTTATTTCAACCACTCTTTTATAAGAAAGTTACCGGATTTTATATTAATTTTTAAAATAATGTGAGACTTTTGACACATTCTATATTTTAACTTCAAGGCAAAAACTTAAAAAAATATTTCGGGGATTACACAACGAAAAAATAAAAGACTTAAATTTACTAGCGAATAAGAATTGAAAAAGAAAATTACTATTTAAATTTCATGAAAGAATACTTTTTTATACATCAGAATGCAAAGAATACATTTGCTAATGATACAGTAATATTATTTTGCTAACCTTCAGGAGCAAGTAATTGTGTTTCCGTAATGTCGAATTCCAACCAGAATCTTCGAAAAATTTTATTGCAAAATACGGTAAAGCAATTTTATGGCTTTTTTTTCCCATTAAAGTTTGAAAAGTAAATTTTAGTAAAAATTTTCTAGTCTTAGGTGGAATACAATGTATCCCACCGCCCTTCAAGAGGTTATACGGACAAAATTTAGATTGAAGCTAAAGTTACCACAGTTTATTAGACAGAATTATAATGCTTTGAAATATCAATTCGATGAAATCTCTAAAACGTTGCAAAGAAAAAAAAAGAACTTATATTCTAAATTTAAAAATATTTATGCGTAAGGTATATATTATACATAGGGAGATATTGTATTTAAAATTCAGAAAGTTTCATATATTTAGAAAGCAATGAATGAAGATAAAATGAAATTTTAGAAAGGATTCTAAATTTTGTGTTAAGGCTGTTCTCAAATCCAAAGGGTCAATTTTCTGACATAAGTTTTAATTCATTTTTGTTCGGAAAAACATGAAACTAGAAGGTGTTGTTATTCAGAAACTATGTCATCGAACTTTTTTGTTTTTTTTTTTTCATTTTCGTGTAAACGCAATATACCTTTCAGAAAATACTGTCAAATGTGGCATTTTGAACCAAATTTCGGAACGAAAGAAGAAAATCCAGTCAGTAAAGGGAGAAAAATGCCGTGTCACGTAATCAAATTTGCTTATAACTCTATAGGTAATTTATTTATCAAAAAACGGAAAACACAGTTCGATTCAAGATCGCTTCCATAGTCAGCCTTTCAATTTTATATCTTTCCGTTAAAAAATGAATTTGTAAATGTGTCAAAACGTTTTGCGTTTGTTGAGCAGAGCAGTTGAGAACAGTCTTAAGGAATATTCTGTTTTTCCATAAGAAAAGAAAAGGAATAATAAAAAAAAAATTGTTTCAAATTTATAATCGTTTACAGAAAATCTGATAAGCTCATTAACTCATCATAAAAGCATTCGCTAATCGTTAACTTGCTGAGTTTTATAAAAAGTTTTGTTTAGTTAGTTTTTTCTAAGATTAAAAGTAAAATATGTTTATAATTAAAGAGATAAGTAGTAGTTTTTCTGAACATATTCTTTTATAAACAGCCATTTTCTTACTTTTAAAATATGTATGACAGTTTCATATTTGTGATTTCTAATACGAAGTATGCCAAATTAAATGTCCACATATACTCATCTTATATTAAGCCATACTTCTGAGCATAATTATTGTAAATTATTTTTGCATAACATCAGATTTAATTCTTTTATAGTAACTAATATTTATTACTTTTCAATTGTTTATAGCAATTAATACATCCAGGAGACACAAAATAAATTGTAATTAAATAACTATCGCAATTAAGCACATATTGTATACACAAAGGCTTAAAAATAAAAGTATTTTAATAGATAATTTTCAAAAAATTTATAAAGCGCGAAAATCGGAAATCGAAAAACATTTTATATAAATATACATCACAAATATGAATTGGAAGTCTTTCTTTACGATAATTTCACGCTAAAAAAGAAATTTATAACTATAAATAAAATAAAGACTGACACACAAAAAGACAGTCTAACTTCAATATTAACTCATTAAAAATAATAATTATGAGGATGAAACGATTACATGGGAAAAACGACTTTAATCACCAATTTTATATGACTATAGTAAATACTATAACTTTTAATCAATAAACGTTAAAAATATAACTAAAAACGTTTTTTATTAACTTGAAAAAGAAGACAACTTATTTTTCTTTTTCTTTTCTCGTTTTAATAGCTAAATGGAATGAATACTAAAAAATAAGTGACATTTAATATATATTTATTCGTTGGGCATTCTTGCAAGTTGAGATACCACAGCGCTATTTAATGAAGAAAATGTTCATAATTTTTTAATGCACATACGTGTCCTTTTTGGGACGGTCTGTACGAGGGAAAAGGAAAACGGGCATGATAAATACTAATGCGCCAATAATGATCATAGTTTCGCTTTACAAGAAAAAAAAGAGAAGAAGAAAAGAAAAGAAAAAAAGAAAAAGAAAATGTGCATTATTGAGGAAAATTCTAATTATAGAACTAGAGTAATTTTCTAATGACTGCTGTGACAATTAGGCTAATTGCATCTTTTTTTTTTTTTTTTTTTTTTTTTTTTTTTTTTTTTTTACTGAAGTAAAGTATTGAATAAAAAAAAATATATATATATCTGGAAGATTTCGCACAGAATCTGCAGTTAAAAGGTTTACGAGACAAAAATTTTTAATGATCTGGTTGTGGCCGCCCCCATTGCATAACCAGATTATTTTCGTATATTTGTATATAATCAAATGTGTCAAATGTCTTTAAAAAAATTTGCTGATACTACAAATATTTTAGATTCCAAATCAAAAATTACTAATTTTATAAAACATATTTAAACGACCATTAATTTTTTGTATAATCTGATAAGGGACGTGCAAAAAGAGCTTTCTAAAAAAACTCTTATATAATATTTAATTCGTGGTTTATCACACTGCTAACTAAGCCTAGAACCAACGGAGTGAAAAATATCCAAGCGGAGAATCGAACCCGGAACCCATGGAATAACGCTCCATGTGCTATGCCATTTAAGCTACGAGGACGATACCCAGCTTAATATCTCTCACTCACAAAAGTTTCGAGTTCGATTCCCGGCTTGAAAATTTTTCACTCGGCTGGTTCTACGTTTCGTAAGCAATGTAATGAATTACGTATTAAATAATCAATAATTTCGGGAGTAATTTCACTGCTGAAAATTAATTGAAAAATTAATTAAAATTTTTATATAACTCTTATACATTTTTAAAAATGTATTTTACATTCAGAATTTTAAAATTTGCACTAACAGAGATTTTCTTTTTTTAAATATCAAAATATTTCTTATTCCACTGAAAATAAATTTAAAAAAAGAGAGATTAACTTTTAAATTGAGGTTCAAATGGGAATTGTCATATACATACTACTCGAATTTTATAAGTGATACGAAGGGTATTCTATCTACCCTATATATATAAAATCCTAATGAAACGAATTTATGAAACGGATATATGAAACGAATTTTTGAAACGGATATATGAATCGACTGACTAAACAACTGATTATGTTTCAACGATTTCTCCTAAAATATGGAATACTTTCCGATGAAATTAACACCAAAAATCAGCATTGATCCGCAGATTTCAAAACTGGTATTAGAATTTTTAAATTCGAATTAGTTTTCGAAATATTAATTTTTTTTCTAATTTTATATACATTTTTCTAATGATGGCAACTCAATTTTTAATCAAACAGATATTTTTTTTTTCATATTTCAGAAAAGGTTTACATGGTAACCCTGCCTATTGTTGTTATTTGATAATAAATGTTTATTTACATTTATTTCTTTTTATAAACTATATAAATTATTTTGTTCTATAATTATTAATTATTTTTTATATTTCCTTTAGAAAATAATAGAAAATAATTAAAAAATACGGTACTACTTAGTTATTCCGTCGACCAATTTCGCCAAATTATATAAATCGCCAAAACGCTCGCCAAATTATACAAATTGACAATTTTTATTTTAAATAACGAAAGAAAAAATAAATTAGTATAACATTAATAAATATATAAATAAAAAGTCGAAATAAAAATTTCTTGATGACGTAAACACGTGTAACTTGCTTAAAGTCAAGTGAATGTGACATTTACGATCAATCATTATTGGCATTTAATCTTATAGTTTGGCGAGAGATTTTTGGCCGACGGGATAACTAAGTAATACCAAAAACGCATATGTAACTGGTATTTGAAAACGACGTTTTCGCCTAATTTTCGTAAAAAAAAAAAAAAAAAAAAAATATCACACCAAACTTGTGCGTATGACATCTGGCCAAATATTACCACTCAAAAAAAAAAAAAAATAATAATAATGCAGACTGGCGAGTTGAAAAAAAGCTATTGGCGAGATTTGCATCCGGCTAGCGTAACAGTACCAAGAATTCTTTGCAACCATGGAAATGTTATGTAGTTTTATTCGAAAAAATATTTTGATTTTTTAATCAAAATGGAAAACTTACGGTCCCATATTGGCGCGTTTTTTTCTGACGCCAATATCATATACGGAACGGGCACTTAACTGGCGCCAAATTATCGTTATTTTACTTGATATGGTAAGTCGGATGTTCTTGTTTATGCTGTTGATGCGTTCCCCAAATTCGCGTCGTTAAAAAATCGCGCCAATATGGGACGTAAATGACATCTGTGCCAAACTTTCATATGAACGGCGAAGGGATCAGACCGTATTTGTTTATGGTAGTTAATGACTTGAACTATTATAATATAGTTGAAATGATGGCGATAGAATAATATTTGGCGACTTATCACCTGTGCCTGTCTAACATTAAAGTACCAAAATAGCACCTAGAGCATAAAAAGCGAAGTAGTCCGCCTGGATCTGTTGATGATAGTCACATGACTTAGGCTATCGTTATAGAGATTGTTTCAAAATACCGGGAGACAAAGACTCTGTATGCTTAATTTATTTTATTTTAGCTTTTTTCAAATGTTTAATTGATCCTCTTTAATCAAAAACGAAAACAACCATTCGATGTCTTAACAGCAACTGATTTGCCCTTAAATTTTTGCAATCAAAGGAATTGAATGGAAACCCGTTTACAGGGAGATCTGCACAGCTTTTTTCAGTATAATTCAATCTTCTATAATCTTTTAAAATCCAGCAGATTGGCGTGTTTTTAGATTCTGCGGTGTCTGAACGGGGGTTGGTGAGCGTAGCTTGCAAGGGCCAGAGCCCCCTAGTATAAATATATTTTTTCAATGACCTTTTTCAACCCTATCGCTCGTCTGATTTAAGTCTGGTTTGTCTCTTCTAACTTTTACTTTCACTGACATCTCTTAACCTTTCAGATTATAAAAATACGTCAGATTATAAAACGTAACCCCATAACCTACGATTTACGTTTCAACAGCCTGGATCTAAAACGTAAAGAGGATCGCGCAGTCTTCGAGCTATTCCACGGTTCGGCAAATCGGCCCTACGTTGTACCAAACGTGCACGACTTACGGGATTTAAATACATGCTTAATGTACAACTGGTTTAATTTTGTGGATATTTCATAAGTAATTACAACCTGATGTAACTATTATCCGTCAGGCCGAAATGTCGGAGTATGAAGTTGTATAAACTTAAAACATATAACTTTTTAAAATAAAAATAAAGTTTTATTTTCATGATTACTGTTTAATAGTAAAAGTAAATTTGAAATAACAGGCGTTGAATCTTCATTTTAAAGTGTTTAATTCAGTCGTCAGTTGCCTCAGATAATGCTCAAATGCTAGACTGTCATCAAATGTTCCTATCCTTCTAACTTGGTCAAACTTATCCTTAGCGAAAATCGCTTCAATGAGAAATTTCTCTAAACGACAAACTATACTAAAAGTGACATAAGTTGCCTTATGTGATAATTCCTTTACACCAATGTCCACAGTAGTTTTTCACAAAATAACCCCTGGGATTTGTACATGGTGGCATGATATACAATTGTTAAAGAGAACTAAGTTCATAAGCATGAGGCCTTTTCTTATTTCCAATATTTACAAATAGTTTTGATAAGGAAATTTTTTTCAGTTAGAAATGGTCCATGACAATCATCAAAACGAACCATGTGGCAAGCCTGTAGTTTGAAATCTTGGGTCGTGGACAATATCTTTTACTGTACTCAGTGCCCCGTTTACCAATCCTCACTCCGACCACATATTGGTATGTAACATAACTCGGAATCTAATCGATACGAAAATTCGAGCCTGAAGCCCAGACACGGGATCATCTTCACTCTTGTTATTTAATTATGGTCTGCTAATATTCTTGTCATTGTCCACTTTGATTTCACCCTTCATCTACTGGCGGTACTTTAATGTACTATTAAAATAGCTTGACATAAAATTCATTTAATGCATCGATTAGTTGTAATATTGTTTAGAAGGAGTTATAGATGCATTACTTTATCTTGTTCCAAAAGTATTATTTGTTGAACAAACAAAAATGTTTTTAAAAAGATGATTTATTTTGCCTTTGCATCTTTTCAGCTTTTTTGGCGTTAGAGGGGGGGGGGGGGGATTTTTCAACTCGGAAATATTTTTATATTTCTATTGTAAGAACATTATATTTGTACTTTCCCTAATTCTACAAAATAATAAGAAAAATATTCAAATTTAATTAATCCTTCTAAATCCTTCAATCCTTCTAAATTTCTTCTAAAATTTATTAAATGATTACGTAAGTCTTCTAATGTAGTTTAGATAATTCACAAAAAATGCGTTAGAAGATAACATTTTTATGAATTCATAATTCAGTACATAAAGGGTTAAGAAGTACTTCTTGATTATGTTCTTTAACTTGCTTATTTTTGCGAAAAAGACCTATATCCTCTTCAAATCATTCAAGTTCAGTCTGAACAATTATAGCTTTGCGTCGTTGCATAAGGGATGGGAGGTAGTCTGAAACATGACCCACAACAAGCGAATTAAAAGTCTTTCGTAGCTGTCTTTGTCGATCGTCATTTTGTCTCATTGAGTTTGTTAATGCGAAAGATTTTTCAAAAGCCCTAAGAGACATAAGCCCTAAGCTCTCTTTGGATTATCGGGTTATTTTGCAATTTGGAGAGTCCATCCTCTCGTTAGCCGTTACTGTTGCAGCACGTACCATGTGTATGATACACTGGTTTCCAAAAATTAAGAAAAAATCACAAAAAGAGCGATACTTCGTTCAAAAATGAACCTATTCGTATGAAATTTGCATATGTTGTTAACTTAAAGATACTGAATAAAATTACAAAATGCAAATTAGTGGCGCTGCAATCGGATTGCGTCATCCGTGAGGAGCATAAAAATGCGTGCTAGAGAGTACGGCTGCGGGGGTCGCTGTGATTTTGATATATAAAAACTGGGATACCAATTCTTTAGTATGACCTCGAGGTATCATTTGTCGGCATATCTGCAATATAGAGCTATTAGAAGATTGGAGGTAGGTAAAAGTCAGACAGAGGTTGCCAGATGGCTAAATCTGAGCCTTTCTGTTGTTCATAGGCTTTGGAAACAATTTCAAACCACTGGCTCGGCCTCCAGAAGGTTTAGCCAAGGACGGGCAAGAGCTACGACGAGCACCGATGACGATATTTGCGGTTATGTGCACGAAGGAATAGAATAGCAACACCATCTCCTCTTAGATTCTCCCTTGCTGCAGCCACTGGAAGGTTGGTATGAAAGTCGACTGTACGTAAAAGGCTTCATGAAGGTGGTCTTTATGCGATGCGACCAGACACTGTTCTGGTCTCATGAAGGTGTGCCGCTCACCTCATGTCACCGGAGGGAACGTTTAAGATGGGAACGTCAACATGTCCACGGGATAGATGATCAACGGAGGCGTGTTCTCTTCACGGATGAGTTCCAGTTCAGCCTCCAAAGCGATAGTAGGCATTGATTGTTTTGGAGAGAACATGGAACACGCTATCATCCATCAAACATTCGTAAAAGAGATTCGTATGGAGGAAACAGTGTCTGTGTGTGGGATGGCATCTCTTTGGGCGGGCGTGCAGACCTCCATAACATTCCACGTGGAACTGTGAATGCTCATGTTTATAAAGATGACATTCCTGATGCTTATGTGCACCCTTATGCCAGTGCAATAGCTAAGGATTTCCTGTTACAGAACGATAACACTAGATCGCGCAGGGCTCAAATCATAGAAGATTATCTTCAGCACACTCTAAATTAAAATGTCTGAAATGGAGTGTTCAATTTTCAGACATTTTAAAATGTCTGAATTTTTTCAGACACTTTTTGCGTCTGAATTTCAGACACTTCAAACGTCTGAATCGCATCCATTTTTTTTGTAAGCATCATACGTAGCCATGTTTGACCACGTTGAATCCTGGAAAAATATTTGGCTGTGGTCCTGCCCGTCCCCCCCCCCCCCAATACAGCCTGATTTTTTTGGTGCTCTCAGTTTTGGTATACAATTTTCGTTACGTTGATAATTTAAATCTTTTACGACATTGTACTGATTATAATCAATATCTTGAACTTCAGGAGTAGAACAAGATTAAAAAACAAAAAATATTTATCTAAATATTAGATTTTTTTAAATTTATTTTGTTTTTAACCTTATTTTACTTTAAAAGTTCAAAATATTGATTATAATCAGTACAATTTCGAAACAGATTTAAAATATAAGCTTTACAAATATTGCACATCAAATTTGGGGGCACTACAGTCGTAGGGGGACGGGGCACTTCCCAGTTTGCCCTTCCTTTAATCAAGAAGTACTTTTGCAAAAAACGCAACCCTGCATTATAGTTGTCTAAATTGAGATGTCCGATATTCGGGAGTATCCGTTGTGGAGGTTAATGAACATTCTCGAATAGCGAACACCTCTATTTAACGAATACTTTTTTAATCAGCAGACATACATATTTGTATATTTTTACCTCAAAAAAGTAGACATCTCGAATTATCGGATAAATTCCGCGTTCTTGAAGTGTTCGCTATTAAGGGCTTTTAAGGTACATAGATAAATAAATATATATATATTTTATAATCTTGTCCTACTCTAAAAGTTCAAAATATTTATTATACTCGGTTGAATGTGGAAAAAGATTTAAAATATCAGATGTACGAAAATTGCAAAAATCCCCCCCCCCCCCAAAAAAAAAATGAAAATATAAAAAAATATATTGCCACATAGGCAATTTTACATATACATCACTTGATAATCACAACAGCCATTTAACTATGAATAATGAAAATAAATAAATAAATATTCTACTTTAATAACATTGGGGAAAAAATGACTTTGGTATTTTGTTAAATATATTTGCGTTTTTAAACTTGTCCTACTCTAAAAGTTCAAAACTTTCATTATAATCAGTGCAAGATTTAAGATATCAGCTTTACAAAAATTCATGCAAAATCCCCCCCCCTCCCCCCCCAAAAATGAAAATACTTATTTAAAAATTATGTTTTTAAAAAATTTATATTTCCACATGGGCAAGTTTTTATGTAGATCAGAGGGTACTCACAAAAGCTATTCAACTATCAATAAAAACAAATAAGCACATATTCTATATTAAAAACATGAGGAAAAAATAACTTATGATTTCCAAACTTCTTTCGTCTTAAATATATACAGTAACATCTGTCATTTTTGTATTTTTCGTATAAGTGCATATAAATAAAGTTACCACAATTTTAAATACGAAATCTAGTTAGAGGTTTTTACTTTTTCCCATTATAAATTTCAAATTACTTTTTTATTAAAAATAATAAAAAAATCAGTATTAGAGTTGATTGCAAATCAAATACATATGTATATTTTTACAGGCAGCTTCATATAATAGACGAGTCTCATTTACTTTATTTATCTTTTTTTAATCTGCGGTTTTATGCCAGGAAGTAAGAAAGCATTAGGTCATCTTTCAAAGTTTTTTTTTATCTTTACTTCCTTGTGGCCGTCATTTACTGCGAGATAAAAATTATCCATTGAAACTAAGAACTGACATTGAATATATAATTCGTAATAAAAAAGAACGTCATAAGTTTAAAAATATATACTTCTAGAATTAGTGGGGTTTTTTGCGAACAGATTCAAAACTAATTAAATTTCATGCAGGATTTTGTTTAGTACAATAAATAAAATCATAAAATACACTAATTTTACTACTATAAAGAAACTTACTTGAGTTGCTGCAAGAGGTAAGAAATATTCCTCGATTTGAAATTTTAAAAACTACCACAACCACAGTGAGGGAGAAAGACTTTCATCAGTTTAAAAGGTAATCCATAATACATCCGACTAGCCATATTTAAAGGATGAGATGTTTCATCCTAAAAACAGGACCCGCCAGACAAAAGTTTCTTTTTTTTTTTGCCAGCTTCGACAGGACGAAGATGAATAACACAATATTATTGATATAAATTGATACGAGTTAACACTAAGCCCATTGCACACGCTTTGTAGAATTTCCGGGTGTAATCTTCAACCGTCGTCTACTTCGGTTCTGTGTCTATCCCGCCCTTGTATCGACGACAGCTTCTAAGAGACATTTGATGCCGAGCACACACGTCAGATGTATGTATTCAATAAATACATAATCCAAGTTAATACGAATTAAAATCACAGTACTTCACATTTCGCAAAAAACGAATTAAAATACACGCGTACATAAAAACAAACTTTGTTTGAATTACAACGTATACCACTTCGAACGAAGACATCTAAAACGCATGCGCAACTGGGAGTGCTAGTGCCCCCTGGTGGTTATTGCGTCGGAAGAATCAAAAATTAAGACACGTTTAAAGCAATGAAGTGTCTTAAAATAAGACGTTTGCGGATATTTTAGACATTATTCTCAGTTCGTTTACACCATGGTCATAGTAAGACGCTTATGTATCTTAAATTAAGACATCTATAGTGTCTTAATTTTCAGATTAAGACACTTAAGTGTCTAAAATTCTTTTTCAGTCACATATGTGTCTAAATTTAAGACGCTTCTATTTGCAGTGCAGCAAACAATTCAGAGCATGGAATAGCCAGCTCGATCACTGGGCTTGCATCCCATCGAGCATGTTTGGGATGCCTTAGGAAGATGTGTCGCTGCTCTCAATACCCCTCCTCAGACCCTTTCCATGCTTACAACTGCTTTACAAGAGCGATGGCTCGCACTTCCCAGCGATCTTATCGATCGTATAATTGGCAGTATCACTCATCGCTGTATGTGCTGTTTTGCTTCTAGGGGTGATCATACTCCAAAATAAAAGTACTTTTCCTATACCAAACTGACTGATTTATTTTATTTATTTTATAGTTGTGTTAATTTCTGAAACACAGCAATCGTCTGGTAATTTCTTTTAATGGTATTTTGTACCTTACTATATGTTGTACATTGTTGCTCAGTTTTATTAAAATCTACTTCTAACATTTTGAGTAATCGCTACTTTTGTTGTTTTTCCTTAATTTTCGGAAACCAGTGTATTTACATTTGGCTCGATCGTTGTACCGGAGGCCATGCCAGTAATATTTACATTTGGCCCCACCGATGTACTACGGGCAAGGCCCGTGATAGTCAGTTTTTCCCCGAATACAAGACCACGTGTCTCACACATAATTGTAAGTTAAGGGGTTAAATGTCAGAATTCTATGGGAACTTTGAATTTAGAATATAATATTGATTAGTAGCTAGAATATTAAAGACATGACTTTCTAAAATGCTACTTCTTATTCGCAGTAAAAAGCCAAAATTTCTTACTATTAAAAAAAAATCACAATTTATACAATTCAGTTTCAAACCGTTTTGACAGTAAAACATGTGTTCATCTAAAACGATATTCTTTGACATAACTGCAAAACGATAAGTTTTGAAATCTTGAAAACAGTTTGAAAGCCGTAGGTTTGTAGTGGAAATTATATAAAAATTAGAGAAATTTCATTTAAACTCTAAAAATATCTATCCTTATGTAATTCGCATGTATCTTTTTGCGGAATATCTTGGTTATAATATTACATTGGAATCGGAAAAATACTTTTAAATTATGGATAGCAAACATCCCTATTTCCTCATTTCTCCTAGCTATTCTCGAAATTCACTTTTCATCAGAAAACAAAAATAGCAGTTTTAACCTTTTTATCATTTTAAGAGGCATTCCCTTTTTGAAAATGTGATTTTGGAGAAAATCTTTAATAAACAAAATGTGAGTGTATATAAACTATGCTCTTATTGGGAAATGTAAAACTGTAATAAACATATATAAACGTTTGAGTATGCATGCAAATTCTGCTTAAAATTGTTATCAAAGTTTTGTAATAAAGACTGGAAAGATATTTCGTAAATAAGTAATTATGAATTCACAATATAAAGAAAACTTAGTATTTTATTTCCACCTATTAATAATACCCGTAACCATAATCTATTAAAACAGATATAGTGAGCAAGAACAACATAGGGAACACTTCATACTGTATGTTGACAAATTAATCTTTTGATTACGGGGCAGGAAGAGAGACTATTTTTATATTCAATCATAGCACAATTTAGAAAAAAATTTCTTTGTGATAGATATCTCATAAACCATCCGAGTATAAGTGTATGGCACAGTTAATTTTTGAAAAATGGTACGAATACACTGTAAAAAAATACTACCAGTTTTCCTGTTGGAATCGGAAAAATAGTTGCCCTTATCGTACCGAAAAAATTTCCGACCCAGCTCGGAATAAAATCCGTAAAATACTATTTTACTGAACATTTCCTTTTTTACGGGTTTTATTCCGAGCTGGGTCGGAAAATTTTCCGGTACGATAAGGACAACTGTTTTTCCGATTCCTACAGAAAAACTGGTCGCTTTTTTTTACAGTGTAGAATAAAAAATTGTCGCTGGGACATGCAGTGTCCACCTTATTATCAAAATGTTAAACAAAGTGTAAAAGCTATCGAGTGGAAATTAATTCTTCTATTATTATTTTTTCATCAGGATTAGTCTCCATATTGAAATGTAACAAAATTTAAATGTCCGAACAATATACACAAGTTCGATACCGTCTTTTGAACCTAGAGTAAACGTTACCTTAGTTTCAAATTCATTTGATAAAAAAGGGATTGTCGGCGATAGCTTCAAAATGGACTGTAGAAATTGCTTAAAAATACTAAATGAAGTGTGTTGCGTATTGGATGGATTGGCCACATTTACAACACATAACAAAAACATTTATTATTTACAAAAAATATTCCAAAGGGACTGGCAGTGGTTGGTACACTGCTCTTACGTCTTAAGAACACATCTTACTCAACTTCATCTACTCATCTGGCGGGGAATTCTCGCCCGCGCTCCTTTCAGTCCAGAGCGTTTGCAGCGCCCTCTCACTATCAATTGTGATGCACGGAGGAAACACTCCCCCGGGGATTGAAATGCAAGTTTCAATATACATTAAAATATAAATTTGCAAAAATTATGATACAAGAAAAATTATAAGATGTAACAACTTACATACACAATAATAATACAAGAATAATTCACTATAATACTAGATTAAATACAGAATAATATATTTTTTTAGAGTTTGCTTAAGGAAAGAAAGAAAATTTGTTACTCAACTGGTAATATACAAACATCTCTGACGTTTCTTTTAAAAATTCGCCCATCTGACAAACGTAAATTCACCGTTCGAATTATATTATCCCTTCCCTTAAAAACTTCAACTATTCTACCAACCAACCATTTGGTAGAAGGTAAATTTTCCTGCTTTATTAGTACCAAAGTTCCTTTCTGTACATCATCTTTTTTAAATTTCCATTTCCCCCTCTGTTGGAGATTACTCAAATGCCTCCACAGCTTCCAAATTTGTTGGCTAAATTTGGTGATTCGCTGCCATTTGGCTAAACGATTTTCATTAATCTCGTCTAGTTGAGGTTCGCGGATCGAAGTGATTGGCCTACCGATAAGAAAATGTGATGGTGTCAAAGTTTCAAAATTTTCAAAATCTGGGGATAGTGGGGTAAGGGGGCGAGAGTTCAAAACTCCCTCAATTTCCGCTAGTATTGTTAGAAATTCTTCTAACGTTAATTTTTGATCACCTGTTACCCTTTTCAAATGAAACTTGAACGATTTTACTGCTGCCTCCCAGATGCCACCAAAATTCGGAGATTTGGGAGGAATAAATTCCCATTTGATACCTTCCTGAGTTAAAAAAATTACACAACTCCTCATCTGGGAAACTAACCAGTTTATGCAATTTTTTCAACTCGATGTCAGTTCCGATGAACGTTTTTGCATTATCCGATTGGATTTTTGCACATTTCCCTCTTCTGCCAAAGAAACGTTTTAGACTAGCTATAAAAGCCTGAGTTGTGAGATCTGAAACAAAGTCCAGGTGCATTACTTTGGTGCATAAACATATATAAACTACTACATAAACCTTACATAATACGCCCTTCCTTTGATTTTTAAATTTAATAGAAAAGGGTCCACAGTAATCCAGACCTGTCACCGAAAATACAAAATTTGGTGTCACACGTTCCCTTGGCAGATCGGCCATCAACTGGGAGCTGACAACAGGCTTATTTTTGAAACATGTTACACATTTGTGTACAATTTTCCGGCAATTATTCCTGCCATTAAGTGGCCAAAACTTCTGTCTAACATGGAAAAGCAAGGCTTGTGGGCCTAAATGAAAATACTTCAAATGGAAATAATTTAGGATAATTTCCGTTAACTTATGATTGGCAGGCAACACAATTGGAAATTTAGAGTTAAGCGGTAAATCGGCATGCGATAAACGGCCGCCAACTCTAATTAACCCTTCATCTCCTAGGAATACATTTAAAGAAGATAATCTACTTTTGTGTGGAACAGGCTTTCCTTTTTCGAGACATTTTATTTCTTCTCGAAACTCACCCTTTTGTGCTGATCGAATTAAAAATACTTCGGCTTGCCTCACCTCCTCAAGGCTTAAAGCTCCACTTCTTCTTTTCTGGGGATTACGACAATTAAAAATAAATCTAAAAATAAAACTAACTATGCGTGTTAATTTCGTGAAATTGTTAGTTAATGAAAAAAAGTTTTCAATTATAGAAATGTCATTAATAATAGATAAAGTGTAATAATTGTTATTAATAATTATTGTTCACTATGTCTCTTTTTAGTTCAGTTAAATAGATCTCCTGATCTGGAAATACTAGTGATTGTTCATTATTACACATATCTAATAAGTCCTTCAGAAACTCTGGACCAGCCCACCATTTGTGATTCTGAATAAGACTTTCCTATTTTTCACCTCTTGTCAGCAGGTCTGCAGGATTCTCGGACCCTGCACAGTGAAACCACCTGGATGGGTCTGTCAGCGATTGTATCTCTTTTACACGGTTGGACACGAATGATTTCCACCTATTTGCAGACCCCTTGATCCAATAAAGAGCAATCTGCGAGTCTGTCCATAGAAACATAGAAGATGGTCCCTTGCGATCTAGCATCTTCTTCACCTCGCAAGTTAAACGCGCTGCTAGTAACGCACCTAAAAGTTCTAGCCGGGGTAATGACACCTTTTTCAAGGGTGCCACTCTGCTTTTTGATGTAAGCAAATTAATGGAAGATTGGGTCTTGGAATATGTTTGTAGATATATGACAGCACCGTATGCCCTGGGACTGGCATCGGCAAAGGTGTGCAGTATTAATTTATATTCAGAGTCTTCAGGGAACTGAAGCACATTTCTAGGAATCTTTAGTTGTGCTAATTGGGGTAACTCAGAACACCATTGTTCCCACAGCTTTGAAATATCGGGGGGTAATTCTTCATCCCATGTTAGATTTCTACTCCATAGTTCTTGAAACAACCGTTTAATTCTTATAGTAAATGGCTATATGAGACCCAAGGGGTCAAAAATTCTGCCTGCTACTTGCAGAACGAACCTCTTCGTATTTTTTGCCTTGCACAAAAATTCTAATAAATTATCGATTTCCATTATCAACATGTCCTGTTTAGGTTGCCACAACAGTCCTAATACCTTATGAGTTTTATTTTCCTCAAAGGCATGAGGTAAAGTACTAAACGCGTTCTTCTCCCACGATTCCATTACTAATTCGTTGTTCGATATCCATTTTCGGAACGCCATATTAGCTTCCTTCATAATTCTGTGTGATTGTTGTGAAATGTTCAGTGCATCTTGTACAGTGTCAGTACCGGCTATCAGATCATCCACGCAAATACAACTGTTGAGGATTTCGGTTGCTACCGGATATTCCTTCTTAAATTTACTAAGATGTTGTTTGATGGTGGCTGATAATAAAAATGGGCTTGAGTTCAAACCAAATGTTAGGCGTAAGAATCGGTACATAATAACTTTAAACTCATCACCGTTGACAGGATTGTCATCTATAAACAGGAATCTTAAAACGTCCCTGTCCTTTTTGTTGATCGAAATTTGTAAAAATGCCTTCTCTATGTCGGTCAAAACAGCAATTTTATTTAATCTAAAAAAATCAATAAATGGAAAATGTTCGGATTTAGGTTACTGCCTGCATCCAAACAGTCATTTAGTAATAACTGTCCCGCTTCATGGGAACTCGCATAAAAAACAATGCGACATTTCGTGTATATACTGTCTTGTTTGAGTACCGTATGGAGGGGTAAATAAAAAATCGGGTTGATAGAATTTTCTTCTGACTCAGGAACAATTTCAATAATTTTCATTTCTAAGTATTCATCTAAAATTTTAATATAATTTTCATATAAACTTGTGTCGCGTTTCATTCTTTTTACGAGAGTAGCGAGCCGTGTTTCAGCTATCTTGTAATTATTGTCTAATTGTTCCCAATTCCGTTTCCATGGGAGACAGATTTCATATCTGTTATTTGTAAACCGCAATTTTTCCCGAAATCCCTCTAGTATATCTTCATTTCTAACATTATCTGGATCATCCCTAATTCCTAATGTCTCTAAATCCCAAAAGGCCTTCAAATTTAATTCATTTTGATTTTCTAATAAATGGCAATTATATTTAGTTTCATTTTTATCATGTATAACTCCACCTGCAATCCATCCTAAGTGAGAGTTTTGTAAAATTATAGAAGTGTCAGGAATTTTTATTTGACCAGCTAATAACAATTCATAATATACATCTGCCCCCAATAACACCTGAATTCGCAGAGGTTCGAAACATCTTGGGTTCGCGTATATCAAATTCTGTGGTAGGTGCAGATTTGAAGTCTCTGCGGTACACGTAGGGGTTAAATCTGTTATCTTCGGAACTAAAAACATGTTAGAGAATTTTTTAAATGTTCTATCTTTGTTTGAAATTTCGACATGTATTCTGTTTTTAATTTTACAGATTGCATCATTAAATCCGGAAATCACTGATTTTACTTTATGTTTCTCTAGTTCCAGCATGTCTGCTGCGGAAAAAGTAATTAGAGATATGTTACTGGCTGTATCTAATATTGCAACAAAAGGAAAAAAATAATTATTATTTCCTTTCAAATAAACTACAGCTGTCGAAATTAACGCGTTGTAGCTGGCGCCAGAGTCAGAATTTTGATCATAATTATTTTGACAGCTCAAGGTCTTCGCATTTGAAATAATTTCCACTGAATTTGTATTTATTTTTTCTTCATTTTTGATCTAAGTTTGATTCATAATATAATTACTTTGTTTATTTTCATAAGATTTCGAAAAAGTAGCTTCATGAAGTGTAGTATGGTGATTAGAAAAACATGTTTTGCATCTGTTATTTAATTTATTACAACGGTTAACGTTGTGATTAGATAAATAATTATAGCATAACTGTAATTTTCGTATTTGATTCAATCTTTCTTGAACCGATAAATCTAAATATTTTTGACATCGAAAAATGAAATGTGGTTGTTTACAAAATGCGCAGTTAAGTTTATCATTCTGTAAAACAAAACTTTTTTGCTTAGTGGTGATTTCAAACCTAGGTTTCGTAACGATGTTGGTTTTTTGTACATTTTCTAAGGCTTGAGCTCTTTTGAATAAAAAATCAATAAAAACATTCCATTCAGGCAATTCATTACAGTTAAGAAACATTTCAAAAGCTTTTCTTGACTCATCGTCAATTCTTTGTAAAACAAAATACATGAGAATGGATTCCGATAAATTGTTATGTTCCAGTCCTAACTGTTTCAAGGCTCTTAAGTGGCTCAATAAATTATCTACCAGATTGCGTATTTCTTTCGCGTTTTCAATTTTTATTTTGTTATTACTCAATAACTCTGAAATATGACTATTCACCAATAATCTTTTGTTTTCAAATAGTTTTTTTAAAGCTTCGAATAAAGAAGTATAAGAATCATCAATATTTTGTAATTGTTTCACAGGGCCAGTTAAGGCTGATTGTAAATAATACAGCTTTTGCGCATCATTTAGCTCAACGTTATTATCAATTAAAGTGGTGAATTGTAACTTAAAATTCATCCACTCTGTGTAACGACCCGAAAATCGGGGTAGATTAATTGACGGTAATTTGATTTTTACCTCATTAGAACTGCTTCTATCATTACTAATATTTTGGCTTTCAACATTAGAAATACTAGGCTTTATTAAATCAAGAAGACTTACTTCGATAGCTTCTAACTGTTCTTCGATTTCGGTCAAGGAATTTTCAAAATCCCCTAAATCCGCATCAGATATTATAGAGTAGGCTTCGTTCCTCAATTCATCAGTCTTCTTTTTTAACATTTGAAGAGAATTTAATTTCAGATCCAGTTCTTTAGGGCCGAGTTTCGTTTTCAATGCATTTGATATTCCCGTAACTTGACCGCGTATATTTCCTCGTTTTTGATTCAGGACCACGGTTCCTGAAATCGCCGGAGTAGCAACAGACATTATATCTATAAATTCTATAACAAGGAATTTCGAGTAATCCAAGGGCGTTGATTCTATAAACAGTGTTGTAAATGAGCGCTGCGGCTCGAAGGGCCAAAAACTTTGTCGGCGATAGCTTCAAAATGGACTGTAGAAATTGCTTAAAAATACTAAATGAAGTGTGTTGCGTATTGGATGGATTGTCCGCATTTACAGCACATAACAAAAACATTTATTATTTACAAAAAATATTCCAAAGGAACTGGCAGTGGTTGGTACACTGCGCTTACGTCTTAAGAACACATCTTACTCAACTTCATCTACTCATCTGGCGGGGAATTCTCGCCCGCGCTCCTTTCAGTCCAGAGCGTTTGCAGCGCCCTCTCACTATCAATTGTGATGCACGGAGGAAACAGGGGTATTATGCAGCTGTAAGCATTTATTTCTTGAACTCCTGATTTTTAAATTATTTTTTCTATATTTCTTTTATAATATTTCTTATTTTGATTGCTGTTTAAAGCATTTGTTATTATGTTAGTCGTAAGAATCATAAATAAAATTGTATGATTTTCATACATTTCTAAGAATGAAATAAGTATTATGAAATTCAACAACAAACATGAACAGTAACCATTAAAAATTTTATTGAAATTTATAGTACAAACTCTACTGATATATCTACAGGGACATGGGAAATAAATTAATTGCGGATACTTTTTTAACGAAAGCATCTTTACTGGCACAAATAATATTTTTTATTATTAGTTATGCGTGACACCATTAAAATAAACTTTTTTTTTTTAATGTTTTATAATCCTTTCTATTTAGTTATAAAAGTGATGATTTCATTTAGGTTAATCCTGCTTAATTTTCAGTTAAAGAGCTATTCTGTATAAAAGCATTCAATGATTGGTATGATATTCTATGTTTCTTGAAGCTTGAGTTTTGTTTCTAGATTATCATATCTTTTATTTATGATGTATTACATTTGCATAAATTATAGTTTTCCTTTTTTTTATGTACTATGATTGTAACAGTTAACTATACTAAAATAATTTATAACGTTAAAATGAAATAAGTTAACTTTCTTTAGCATGGAATCTTCTTCACGTGATAGGCTGCTTGCATGAATATACTCTTCGTTCTTGTGAATCAGATAACTACACGACATCACGTGATCTCACGTATACATTTTTTTCGTATGGAGCTTTTGCGTATCTTCTATCTTGAATTCTTTTGAAAACGATAAATTCTAAGAAAATATTTTTTATTCAAATGCAAATTTTGGAGGGGAAAAAAATTATAACAGTAGGAAAATGCAATGCTGTTTGCATATTTTGTCATAACGTGCGAAACGTTAACGCCGTAAACATGAAAACGTTCTACTGTATGTCGTTATCTTTTAAATATTGAATTAAAAGAAGTACTTCTGAAAATAAAATAAACAGTTTTGTATTATTTTTTAACTTTTGTGCTTCCGAAGACAAAAGTTTTTTTTTTTTTTTTTAATTCTCAAATATATATATTTGAAGTATTGAAGAACCAACTTTGATCATTTTCTTTTACCATAAATTTCCAGTTTAATATCGCTTTTGAGAATCACTCACGAAACAAAATTTATCTTCCATCAAAAGTTTATGCCAGCAGGACTTTTTTGAAACATTAATAGACGGAGGTCGAAACATTTTTCTTTTAAACTTTGCACATTTTCAGAAATAAATTTTTGTTTCCACAAGTCTACGTGTTTAGCCGATGTTTGAAGAATTTAGTTGAAACGTGTTTTTGAGTGTTTTTGAAATTGAAAATTAGAACTCTTAAAATTTATAAAAGATTTCAGATCTTTCATTCAATAATTTTACTGCACAAGTTTAGTAAATTGCATGAAAATAATATTATAATGGTCAACTTCTTTAATGGCTCATCAGTCTAATGTGTAATATCCTCAATAAAACCATACATCACTCTAAATTTTGAGACATTATCAATACAGGATTTTTTAAATATTCGAGACTTCAAATTATTGGAGTTAAAATAATCAATTTTCAAAAACTGTAATGTTTTCCACTGTACTAGTAAACACCATATTCTCATAATATAATGTTGAATAATGGTGATTTCATAAAAGTGATAGAACGATGAATGGCTTGATTATCTCTACCTGCATAATCTTACATGCGTCTTACAATGCTAAATAAGCATTATTCTAAGCACAACCTCCTTAAACTAATATATGAAATATATATTATAATTGTTTCATATAAAGTAGTTTATAATGATGATTTCATAAAAGGGAGAGAATGATCAATACTCTGATTGTTTCTTACTGTTCTATTTTATCCAGATAGTATTAAAAATCTTCACCACTGTCACTAAACATTTGGTTTCTTATATTTGTAGCTTCTTGAAATAATTATGTCTGCTACTGATTATAAAATAAATTTTCTTACTCAACATAATATTAAATGTTGATTATAGTGTTGCTTTGAAAAGTACCAAATGAAACATTAAATAGTGAGTGTAGTAAAATATGATGTAGATGAAATAAGCTGAATTATTCTTATAAAAAATAATATTTTATCAGCATTTCAGGAACCTTTGTATGTAGAAATAATAACCCAGACATTTTTTCCAATTTCCATTCAATCAAATTGTGAGCTAAGAATAAAATACTTTTTTTTTATTATTATTCCTTAGGGGAATTAATGCTCACACACACACACACAAAAAAAAAAAAAAAAAAAAAAAAAAAACTTTTGGTGTCTCTTTTTTACTTAATTATCTTCAAAAATGTAAAAATAATGACTGCCGTACCTAAATAATTTACACATCACATATGTAAATAAAAAAAGAACAAAAAAATCACTTATAGAATTATTTATTCATTCATCAAACAAAAATTGAAATTTCCATTTTTTTTTTTTTTTTTTTTTTTTTTTATAAATGGAATAACAAGTTAAAAAAATGCAAAATTTCCAACATCATTTTTAACTAATCATGAGTAATTTTTGTGGAACAATTATTATTCATACAATCATAAAAAATCATAAAATTTTCCTTTATCAATGTAATAATATTATACGGAAAATACGTAAAAAATACTTATCACTGGTGGACTCCACTCCTTGTCTTTGCACAGAGGAAGAACAATTTATCGTGAATACCATTAAGCACTTTTTTTTTTTTTTAAGAACAACAGAATGTGCTTATAATTGGAAATTTATTCTAAGCACCATCTTGATACGATTCTAGCTTATTCAGATGCTTGTTTTTACCCGCTGCTGAACCAGCCACTGCACATATCACTTTACGTGCCAAAGCCTCCGATATAACATCACATTCCGTCATTTTGATACATAAAATGTATATATCGAGCTCAACTACCTCTACGGCCTGTTGAGACTGTCCACGTATATCACTCGTACTCACAACAACTTATAACATTAGGCTCTCTATCAGCAACAACTTCTCTGCCAAAATCCGTTTGAAAAAAAAAATCCAAGGAAAAAAAATGCAGCTGTAACTTGGCGAGGGAAAAGGGTTGCCGGACAACGAAAAATTCGCCAAACAGAATGCGAACGACACCGGACCAACACCTGAGAATGTAACAGGCCGCGAAGATAGCAAAATATCGAGATGCCACAGGAGAAATAAAGTAATTTAAATTAAATTGACAAATATATCTTATTGATACCAATTTGATACCAAAATCCAGTAACGTCATGTAAAGACAAAATTGAAACAACCGAAATGAAATAATGTTTGAAGCCATCGGGCTAAATAAAAAACGTAGAAAAATGATTAAATAAATAAAGATAATGGTGACTGTGCTAGCAGGGAAACAAAGTAACAAAGGGGTACAGGAAAAGAAAGGGGGAAAAAAGAAAATAAATTAAAATGGCTTAAGCGACCAAGAGAAGGAAAATAAAAAATTGAAATGTGGTAAAATTACCACAGTGAGAGCTCTTGGATCAAAGAGAATTCCAAGAAATTTGCTGAAAACCAAACACAATCCTTATGGTCCTAAGTTTAAATCTTCTCTTGATTGCAAACATTAGTGTGTAATTCTATTTTCATTGAAATGAAGGTATAAAATTGTTATCAAAATTTATTACCATTGAGTTCAAACTGAAAGTTTAGTAAACAGTATCTCTAAGAAACTTCTGAAATTGAATGTTTTCGCAAGTTCTGTGCAATTACTGTTCTTCTGTTTTATTGGTTGGGAATATAGAAGAAATTTCCAGGGTGTACAATATTGTGTTCAATGTGTTAGTGATTTAAAAAATATTTCTTATAGATCAGAAAAGAAAATTTTGATATAAGAAATCATATTCACCGATTCTTTTAAGAATGCGTCTTTAAAATTATTAAAAATATGAAATATACAAAAAAAAATAGATTGTAATTATCGAAAAAATTATCTTTCCTTAGCACTGATATTTAAAATTTCTCTAAAAAAATAACTTTTGAAAAACTGTTTCAAGAAATTTTTACAAAAGCTTTTTTTTAAGAACTATTATAAAAAATTGTTTCAATTTATTTGTAATCAAAGTAATTACTGCCTTAAAATAAATTTTGAATTTATCAAAATATAAACTGTGTGGTAGGTTACGCTTTTATAAATTATAATGGTAGTCTGCATATAAAAATTTCAAATGCAGCCTAGATATTATTTCATCCATATATATTTCTCTGTATATGTTAAAGCTAAGAGATGGGGAACTAAGATATATGGAATTAAAATTATTTTTTAAGTTCAAATTCTCAGTCGAAATGAACTTTAAAGAATTGGAATTTTAAATTGTTCAAAGATATACATAACATTTTAAATAAAATGTTTCATCATGCTTTATCACAAAATAGCCAAGCTAGAAATTCAAAAGTTGCAATGGAATAAATTTCTACTTTGTTAATTTCTACAAACAGTTCATTTCTTAACCAAATTAGGAAGGAGTTGAAATACGTGAAAATTTTTCTAAGAAATATTTCTAAATATTACTTTAAATGACAAGTTATCTAAACGACATTGATCTAGAAACATTGAAATTGGTATGTCGAACACTCTTAACTTTTATGAGCAGCTTGCTACGAACGTTTTCCTTTTAATTGGAACTTTCAAAGGTAAACATTTCTATATTCACGTTTACGCTCACGATTTTTTTTTTTTTTTTGGTACGATAAAGAAATTCACAGCGTGGCATGCTAATTGGAAATAAAGAGTGCTCTCGTAAAGAAAAGAACAAGTTGGAAATTGCTCGTCAAAACTGGGCAAATGAGGTACGTTTGTACTATAACTAGTTTTATAATTATTTTTTGACCGCACATTGTACTGAATGTATATTTTAGTGCACTTCATAAGTGCATATCCATTTCATTCTGTTCGAAAGGCTGTAACATCATTAAAATGCACTTGAAATATTTTTCCCCATTGGCCGTCATGTAACAGAAAACTTTTGACTGTCCCTTTCATTAAACCATACATCCGATTTTCATAAAATTTGAAATGACAAAATTTTGCAACAATCATATATTTAAAATTTCATACCATTCGGAAGGCAGTAACATCATTAAAATTTACTTGCAATAATTTATTCCCTTTGGCCGCAATATAACGGAAAAATTTTGACTGTCCCTGTAATTAAACTATCCCTCTAAGTGTTTGGGGCGTAATATTCCGTTCACTAAGCTCCAGGTTTCACAGCAATACAAGCAATATTTAAGATAATATAATTCTATAGATTTAATAAATTTGAAATACATTGAAGAATTATTAATACTCTCAAGGATTATATTCATATTTGTAATTAAGTTTTTTTTATAATGTTGAAAGAATCACATTTTCTTAGCATTTAAAACAAAATGCAAAGAAAACAACATTACAATTTTGCCCTTTTGCAAGACGCCCGGGGGGCTATATATCCAATTTTCATAAAATTTGAAACGATTCGACAAAATTTTGCAACAAGTATATGTTTAAAATTTCACACCATTCAGTTGTGTAGTTTTTGCTCTGTTATATGCGGACAGACGGACTGAGCGGCGACTATAGGTGCTACGTATTTATATAATTACGAACGCACCTAAAAGAAACAGGCAAAACGGAATCCTTTAATCACTAAATTGTCCGACAGAAACACCAAAAACACATTTTAATTGGATAAGAGTCTTCTAAATTTGTAATCTGAAGTATAAAATAAATTTTTAAAATATATATATATATATTAACCGACTTAAAAAAAAGCACTAAAATAATTAAATAATTATTTAAAATTCTCTAATGACGAAACGTTATCCAATAACCACCACATATGGGATATCACGTACCGGCATAAAATCGTTAAATTTAATATATAGAATTTAATATTCACCAAACATGGATTTTCGAAAGAGTATTTTTACAAGAGATGAATTTACATATTGATGATTTAGTTTACGAATATATACACATAAAAATTAATCAATTACTTTTTTAAGTCGGTGCCAAACAATCACAATCGATAACGATCATAACCACTTTATTCATGGTACTAGGCACAATATATTCACAATTCTTACTATACTTAAGTTAGTTTTCCATCAATAATCATTTAATCAATCAGTATCAACGGAAAAACGTATGTCAATTGACTATTATTTTTTAAAGTGTATTTAATGAGTGTTTTTTGTACAATTATACTGTAGACATGCAGGTAAATATATATATATATGCATATATAAACAGTGACAATAAAATAATATTTCAACTAACACTATAACTTATTTAAAAATAATCTATAATTACATATATATGTTTATTAACATAGTGTACGTATTTATTTAAATATTATGTATTGATGAAATTATTGTTCTTTTAATTAATCTAGTCATAAATGACGTATCTCACATTTTCTCATATCAAGAAAGATTTTTTTCTTTTTTTGTTAGAATGCGTTTAATTTGGATTTCTAAATTTCGCATTGTTTATAATTAACAATTTATATTTAAGTTCTCTTTTGTTACTTTTGTTGACCACGTTTCTTAGTATTTCATAGCGTGTCTCTCAAAATTTAATCAGAATTTAGTTTGATGGTTTCAGAGTATACTATCATTAGGCTCTGATTAAATATGCTCTTTTGAAGGTTTCTATTATTCTGTGATATGATGTTATCAAGAGCTTGCCGTATTTATTTTTATTTATTTGTTTATATTTAATTTCTGAAGATATTTACAGCACAACTTTTATTAATAAGTTTTTTTGGGGGGTAGTTACAAAAAAGATTCCCAGCATTTAAATTTCTATGATGTGTGCGATCAAAGGTGGAATTATATCTCTTCTGATTTTTTTCTTTACAATAAAGAGTGTTTCAAACGAAAACTCCATGGTTTATATTAAAGCTCACCGAACTACTGCCTTCTTCATTTTCTTAGTAAAAATATTTATTCTATCTATTTTTTGCTTCTTGGCCTGAAAGAATACTCAATTTTGCATTGAGGTTATTTCTACTCATCTTAATAACTATTACAACGTAATGTTTGTAAATTAAAGTTATTTTTTATTAACACCATCGAAATGCAGTTATTAACACCACAATCCAATCTCATTAAAAAAGTTACTTAAATATTTTAGAAATACTTTTGTACAAAATACCCAGCGGCCTATTCCCAAAAGCTAGTTTATCCCACATTATCTCATGTAAAAAACAAGACGAATTTTTTACCTACCGAACACTTTTTTAATTTTTGAAAAGAGACGAAGATTTTATTGAGTTTTTACGCAGTATACCCCGTTCTTACTAAAGAATCTATTGACCAACTTCAGAACTTTTTTAAACGCAGAATATTTTTTTAAAAAATCCCTGTTTGCAAAGTTTTCCTTTTTTACAAAGTCCTATGTGGCATATTAAAGAAAGTATGCCCAAAAGAATTTGATGAAAAATATTTTCCAAAGGAATGCTTTCTTTCGGTAAAAATATTAAACGAGAAAATGAGTTTTATGTTTTTCTTTTGTGAAAGCGGCAAAATGCTGTCAATATTTAAAATAACTTGGATTTTCGAACTTTATTCAAAGTATCTTTCTGATCATCATATGCTGGAACTTGATGTGCAAATAAAGAGCCTGTATATTTTCGAGAGGATTTTATTTTAAAATATAAAAGACATTATTTCATTCTTTACATTTAAATAAATAAATATTTTCCTTTGACTCCTGGTCGCACTTTAAATTTGATATAATTGATTTCTAAATTTGGGAGAAATTATTAATAAAAATTAGTATTTCTCCATTAAAATATTTTGTAAAAAAAAAACATTTTATTGAAATTTTATATATTTGATTCAATATTTTTATAAAATATTATTTAAGGGGGCTGGTCACTCAACTTAGGAATTCTCCTCCGTAATGTTAAGTCTATGGGCTTTTGATGCATTCGTATATTTAAAATATCTTCTCAGAAATTTATATTTTCAACATCTTTTTTCTGTGTACTCTTCTTAAAGGATGTCTATTTTTTTTTTCTTAGTTTTCAAACTATTTCTAAAATCTATGCTGAATTTAATATTTTATGTGTTAAAAGCGGGCGAACTGTGAGTAAGATTTTAACACTTCATATAAAATTAAGTCTATACTTTAGAAATATTTTGAAGAACAAAGAAAAAAAAAGAGACATCTTTTAGGAAGTGTACACAAAAAATAGAAGCTAAAAATATTAATTTCCCAAGGAGATATTTTAAATATTCGAATGCATAAAATGCCCATTGACTTTACATTAAAGAAGGGAAATCAGAAGCTGAGTGACAAGCCCCCTTAATAAGATTTGAACAAAATTATAAACATTCTACTTAAATTAAAGGATTGAATTAATTAGAATTCTTCTTATTAAAAAAAAATACTTACTGCCATAATGCCATGGAAAAAATGCTGCAATATACAGCATTATTGCTGGCAATCTCGCTATAATCGTGTATTGTTTTTTCCCTCAATAATCTGTAGTAATTTTATTATTTAAAAAAAATTATGTCTTACTTTTTTTTTTTTTTTTTTTTTTTTTTTTTTTTTGCATTTCTCAGAAATGATAGCAGAGGAATCTATCTAAGGAAATCTCCAAATCTATGGCAATGAAAACATCTAATGGGAAATTAATATCTAATGGGAAAATGGTATATGAATCTTAGGCAATATAGACTACATTTCTTTCTGGTGAAGTGACCAATTTTTTTACAAAATATTCTTAAATGGAAATAAAAATCGAATTTTGTTCATGAAAATCTTACTTGAGAAATTGTTGATAGACCGATTACACATTCATATGCATCCTTTTAGAATTATTGACTTATTTTCAACATGGTGATCTATGTTTAAAAACTTTGAGTAAGTCCAACAGTTTTCAGTGTCACATCTAATGCTAACTTCTTATATTAACACAAAAAATTTTACACAATACGATGAGTATTTTTGAATCTCAAAACAGATTGTTTACCTTAACAAATTTCCTAGCCATTAATCAATTTTTACAAGAGCCTAAAAATACTTAAAAAACAGATAAAGCCGAAAAATATATTTTTGAATTGTAATGAAATTTATATGGGACAACCATCAAAACGAGCCCTTTGTAACAAACTAGTCGGATGTGCCAATCACAAAACCTTTTTAATACTTCAAATACTTAATACTTCTTTGTACTTCTTATTAATACCTCAAAATTTGCTATCACAATGCCTAAAATAATTGGTAATCAATGTCCATCATGAGAATTCTAAAGATATGAAATTCCGTGTATTAGTTCTTGATATATGACTATTGCTAAAATCGGGCAAATCCTGCAAAATTCAGCACAATAGCGCCAACTGTTGGATGATTTACACTAAAACCTAATCAGCAACAACTTATGTCAACGTCTAACTGAAGTTGAAGTTTGATGAAAATCTATGCATTAGCTTTTGAGATAGTAATCGTTTCCAGTAATCGTGTAAAACACATCATAGCAGCGCCATCTGTTGAGCGACTTACACCAAAACATAATCAGTTCCGTTTCATATCAAGGATAATTGAATCTGAAGTTTGGTGAAAATCTGTGCATTAGTTCTTGAGATATAGTTATTGCGGAAATCGTGAATAATGTATCATAGCAGCCCCGCCTGTAAGGCGATTTAAACCAAAAAATAATCAGCAGCAACTTATATTAGGAACTAACTGAATCTAATTTTTTATTAAATTCCGTTCAATAGTTCTTGAAATAGAGCGTCCGCAAAATTTGTGTCACATACAGACAGACAGAGTCACAGATAGACATTTTGTAATAAACATGTTCTTCGGAATCTCTAAAACATGTAAATCCGTCGAAAACTGGAATTCGAAAATTTTCACGAATCCAAAACTTTCTTCTTGTAAAGATAGAAGAAAGTAAAAAGGAATTATCAGAATCGGACATTCGCTCAAAAGTTATGCGTACACATACATAAAAAGAATACATACACAAATGAGCTTTGTGATCTCATTTGTTTGAAGTTACTTAAATATGATCAATCAAACTTTTGCACGTATTTCGATATATAATGTCATCGAAAACATTCGTGGAATTGAGTTAAAAATTTTGAGAAATAAGGTCAAGAAATGTTTTTGAAAATGTGTTTAAACTCTAATTGTACAGATTAAATTGAATCCTTCTTTCACGGCAAAATCTAAATGAATTTTTTTTAGTTTTTTAACAAATAAATAGGTGGATCCAGGGTTAATTTATCTTATCATTTATTAATTTATAAAAATTAATTATTCATGAGCATTCATAATACATTTCACAATCATCAAACAACTTACTTTTAAAATTTTTACTAAACCTTCTTTAACTGTTTCTCTCTTTTTTTTTTCTTTTTTTTTTTTTTTTTTGACACAATAAATTAAAAATAAGGACCCGGCACCACTTTTTATTTTACTAAAATATTTGGCTTTGTACAATCGAAAAAGGTATGCCTTTTAACAAACCAAATAATTACACTTAAAATTAAGTGGTACCCAAAAGCTTTTAGTATCGAAGATAACAAACTCTTTTTGCCCGAACAGCACTCGGGCAGTTAAAGAGTTAATTAGTAAAAATGTATTTGTAACGTTTCACGTGCCCGATAAAACTGTTTACATTTTATAAAATAATTATTATATTAAATAAAATACAAAAAAATACATAAAATTAATAAACATTAAACGTTGTAATCCTGATCCCTTTGTGACAGTCATCATAAATAATTTTTTATATGTTGATACCACTGTATTACAGTAGTCGCATGAAATATTTTATAATTTAAAAACTTTAAAGAGGGTGCATTATACAATAGAGTGGGCCGAAAAAAACTTTTTTCAATTTTCGATGAGGGGTAGTGCGGAAAAATTGCCACTGGTGCCACCTAAGTTCACACTAAAAATTTGAGATTTTTTGGACAGTTCCTTCATTTGCCGCAAATGGCTTGAAGTTTTGCTCAAATGCTGATTTTTGAACTTTTTTACCAAAAATTTAAAAAATGTTAAATTAAATTTATTTTAGCTGAACTTACTTGAAATGTCATGTTTAGTGTACGAAATGTTTAAAAAAGCTCTAATTATGTATTATTTAATAATTATGTGTATTTTGAATTAGGATATTTTTATAGTCTTTACGCGTATAAGTGAGCAAAAATTGTAAGTATTGTTTGGTTCGTTCGTCGGCTTCCCTTTTTACTTTCTTCTATCTTCAATAGAAGAAAGTATTGTAATCGAAATTTTTTTCGACTTCAGGTTTTCGACGGATTTACACGTTTTAGGGGTCAGAGATCCCAAAAAACATGTTTATAGAAAATGTCTGTCTGTCTGTGTGTCCGTCTGTCCGTCTGTCCGTCTGTCCGTCCGTCCGTCTGTCCGTCTGTCTGTCGCCATTCTACCATCAAAAAGTGTATGAAGTTATGCATAGAATTGAACCAAATTTTTATTTTAAGTTTTTGGCTATGGCAAACAGATCCTCCCTGAATTTGGAAAAAAATCGCCGGTAGGGGGCGCTATAATATCAATTTTTGTGCGATTTTGAATATTGTACCATCCAAAAGTGTATGAAGTTATGCATCGAATTGAACCAAATTTTTATATTAAGTTTTCGGATATGGGAAGTAGGTCCTCCCTGAATTTGGAAAAAATTCGCCGGTAGGGGGCGCTGTAACAGCGATTTTTGTGCGATTTTGAATATTGTACCATCCAAAAGTGTATGAAGTTATGCATCGAATTGAACCAAATTTTTATTTTAAGTTTTCGGATATGGCAAGTAGGTCCTTCCTGCATTTGGAAAAAATTCGCCGGTAGGGGGCGCTGTAACAGCGATTTTTGTGCGATTTTGAATATTGTACCACCCAAAAGTGCATGAAGTTATGCATAGAATTGAACCAAATTTTTATTTTAAGTTTTCGGATATGGCAAGCAGATCCTTCCTGAATTTGGAAAAAATTCGCTGGTAGGGGGCGCTGTAATAGTGATTTTTGTGCGATTTTGAATATTGTACCATCCAAAAGTGTATGAAGTTATGCATAGAATTGAACCAAATTTTTACTTTAAGTTCTTTGTTATGGCAAGCAGGTCCTTCCTTAATTTGGAAAAAATCGCCGGTAGTGGGCGCTGTAATAGCGATTTTTGTGTCATTTTGAATATTGTACCATCGAAAAATGCATGAAGTTATGCATAGAATTGAGCCAAATTTTTTGTGTTTGTTCTTGGTCATGGCACGAAGGTCCTCCCTGAATTTGGAAAAATTCCGCCTGAAGGGGGCGCTATAATTGTGATGTCTGTACCATTTTCATTATTGTACCATCGAAAAGTGTTTGGAGTTATGTGTATAATTGAACCAAAATTTTTTGTGTATGTTTCTGGCTATGGCAAGCAAGTCATCCCTGAACTTAAAAAAATTCCGCCAGAAGGGGGCGCTATAATTTGCGATCTCTGTGCATTTTCATTATTGTACAATTGAAAAGTGTATGAAGTTATGCATACAATTGAACCTAATTTTTTGTGCATGTTTTTGGCTTTGGACAACAGGTTCTCCTTGAATTTGGAAATATTGCACAGTAAAGGGGTTCTGTGATAGCAATTTTTGTATACTTTTCTTGATTTTTTGTAGTTCTGTTGTCCATCGGCGGCTCGTGCAAAGCGGGAACTCGCTTCCTGCTAATCCGGCCATTCGCAAACATCTGATAACAACATAATAAGCAAAAACTATTAATTTAAGCAAATATCATGATATAGATTAACTCGTTTTTAGTTCGTTTAATTGACTGAAGCAGAATTTTAGGATGAAAATCAAAGTTGGTATAGTATTGAACTAATAATATTGAAATATTATCATGTGTAACTAGTTTTTGAAATATTAAGATGTATAAGATAGAAGAAAGTTTTGGGATTGGCACATCCAACTAGTTTTTTTTTCTTTATTATTTTTCTGGCTCTTTCTTATGTTTTTGGATGCGTTCAGAGTCACATATTTACATGATGGACCACAGCATGTCTTGACAGCAATTCTGAAAGAAGACGAGAATGTGGAACTGAAACCAATGAAATCGCAATCAGCCATCATGAAGATGAGGGAAGAAATAGGAGATGAGAGAAACTGCGAGATGGGATGTTAATTATTTTTCTACTCTAAAATACAGATATTCTCAGATGATTCAAACAGTGGAATTTTGAAGCAGGCAGTTCATCCGAATAAGAATTTGAACCAGGGGCTTCAAAATAAAATACTCCCAAACGCATATCCCTTTCACACATAGCGTTCGCCTCATTTAGAACTCGTATATCAGATAGGGAAATTGCGTTAAGAGCTTCATCCGTGCTTCAAGAGGTATGAATAGTGACAGCAGAGGAGAAGAATCTCGTCATCGATAAAGACAAGGTTAGGTGACAGAGGATGACGATCGAGGCAATGATGTCGGGTTTATTCCCGTCTCCCTCTGCAGCGATTCGTCTACCTTGCAATTCGGCCCAAAATTATCCCTACAGCGGTAAAGCTTTTCGGTCATTTTAATTTTAATTTTTCCCTCAAAATTGCCCTCTTCTACAGCTAAGAAGTTTACCACCTTTTAGGCATCAAAAATAATCCAGCCCTTTTCCAACTGGCATGGCAAGTACGTGGTGCGCGGCAACAATCATAGTTTTGCAAAGTGCAATAAACAACCTAGACTCATCAACTTGGCTTAGTATAGTCGGCCCGGGTGCTTGCTGGTGTGGTCCGCCGCCTGCGGCGATCTGGCGTATGTACTCATAATGCATCGCCCTGCTTTCCAGGCAATTACAAACCAGTTCAGCTAGGTTAACCCCGGTAGGTAGGGGCCTGGTCAGTAGTCTCCGAAGGTTAGGTGACAGAAAAAGAAACTTTGAAAGAAAATACAGGAGGAAGAAATCCTTAGAGGATAAAAATGCGAGCAATAACAGCCCGATTGCGGCTCAAAGGAAGTTTGCGACCGAGTACAAGCTGAAGACAACCGGTTCAAAAGTGCTAACAATCAAGAATTTGATTCGCAAGTTTGAGAGAACTGGTAGTGTTTGTGATGACAGTGTTGGCAATGTTGGTCGACGAACAAGTGTGAAAAAACCTGAAAACATCCGGAAGACCCGCGCTGGGTTTCAAACCAGACGCTCTGGGTTACCCAGAAGCCACTGGAATGGCACTCGCTTGGCCGCCATATTCTCCGGATCTCAAGACATGTAACTCATTTTTGAGGGGCTACATTAAAGACAATGTGTACAGAAATATAACTTCAAAACCACTGCTGAGCATAAAACTGCCATTCAGGAGGTCATCGACAGCATCGATGTTCTGACATTTCAGCGGGTCATGCAGAATTTTGCTCTTCGTCTGCGCCATATCAAAGCCAATGATGGCAGCCATATCGAACATGTCACAACATAAATCCGAATATCTATAGTGACGCTTACATGTTGAATAAAGTTTGTGCACTCAGTAGTTTTTAAATAATTTACGTTTTATTTCATATAGTTCAGTAATTGTCACCCTATATAAATTCTGCTATTTACCTGAAAACATTTACTTGTGAATTGATAGCAACAAATATTTCATTCTGAGAAAACTGATTAATACGCTATTAAAATTACTTAGAAACGTTTCAGTTTTTCTTTTTTTTCTTTTTTTAATGGGTAGCAAAATAAATTTTTGTTTCAGAAATTCTTCTTTAAATCTCAGAAACCTATTGGTTCCTGAGGTTTCTGAAGATAAAGGAAAGCTTTTCGAAATCGTGGATATCTCAGACGTGCTTATATTATATTTTCGTTAAGTTTTGCTACATCCAGAAAAGTAAAATATGGTGTAAATCTTTATTTTTGGTGAAAAGTTAAGTAATTTATCAAAACTTACTTCAGGTCCTAATTTTGAATCCAAAGAAATATATATTAAAGCTAAATTTGGCTGAAACCAACGGCAAAAAGAAAAAAAAAAACAGCATTGTTTAAATTTTGCAACTAGTGCGTTTTTTATCAAATTCCACATTAAATTCATACGCTGTTTAAAAATGAATAAATAAAAATGAAAATTTTGTATGGCAACCATTTCGAATTTTTTAAGCATTTTGAACTGTTTAACTACAAACGTAGAAGTCGAATTCTCTTTTAGTTTCATCAATGCCGAATTTTTTCGATATGTTCGAACAATTATTTTTATTCTGTTATTATTATTTTTTTATGTAACTACAAGTGCGAGGTGTTAAACTTTACGATTCTTATTATTACTATTCTTAAGAAAAATTTAAAATGTAGTGTTTCATACCTTCATTCCTCGAAGAAATTTTATATTATGTTACATATGAAAGATTTTAAAAATTTATAGCTCTCAGATAATAGTATTTCATGTAGCGAGGATTAAATTAATACTATATCGACAAGTATTACTCGAAGCTGTTTTTTTTAATTAAAAATGTTAACTTAATTTTTTAAAAGTATTAAATTATTTGCCTATATATTTTTCAACTATGTTTAAAATTTTGATTTTAAAAAAAACATCACACAGCACATACATATATGTGTGTATATATTGTATATTAAAAATTAATATTTATGAAAAATAAATCTATTTTTATCTTTTTTCGTGAAATAATAAATATTAGAGTTTTGGGAAAAAAAAATCTTTCAGAAAATGTAACTGGTTCATAAACTTGTTCATGTTTGCATGATTACGTGAACTTGTTCATGTAATTTTGTTTTGCGCTGTACATTTAGAATGAATTACAAAGAGAAAAACTGACCTTATAAAGTATATATATACAGCTCATATTCAAAATATTAGAATAATTGAGAAAAAATATTAAGAAAAAATATTTTTCATTTATTTATTTTTGATACTATGTAAATGAAATGAAATTTCTTATAAATTAAATCTGGAATTTTTAGATAAGATTTTAACATTTACAAAATATAAAATACAGTACAATAAATTAGGTATACAGTTTTCTGAAACACATCAAACTATTAGAATAAAATTTAGATTGGTTCAAAATATTAGAATATTTTATTTTACGCAACAATATTACCTTATGAATATGAAGTAAATGGCAGGTAATATTTTGTAGCATCCCATTTAGCTTTCATAACAACGTACAATCGATCTCGCATATACAAGGTGTTTACAAATATTTCTATCAATATTAGCCCAAATAGACTTTATGCGTGCCACTAACTCAGTTTTACTTGCAGGAGGATTTTCTTGGAGTTTTTTCTTCATTATACACCATACGTTTTCGATAGGATTAAGGTTTGGTGAGTTTGGCGGCCAAGGAAGCACCCCAATGTTACGTTGGCGTAACAAATTCTTAGTTGACACCGAGGTATGCGGTGACGCTAAATCTTGTTGAAAGATGAAATCAGCTTCAAATAAATCTTCTGCTGATGGAATCATGTAATATTCCAAAATTTCTTGATATATCTGAGAGTTAACCTTTTCGTAGATGATGCATAACTTTCCAGGTCCTTCTGCACTCATGGAATCCCAGAGCATGACACTAGTAGCAAACTTTACGGAACGTTTAAGGCCTTTATCAAATGCTTCTTGTTTCATTCTCCAAAGTCGAATACTTTGATTACCATATGAAACACAAAACATACTTTCACCACTAAATAATATATTTTTCCAATCTTCTTCGCTTCATAAACGTCTTGATTTACACCTATTCAATCTTATACGATTTTGTTTTACAGTCACGAGAGGTTTTGTTTTCGGTACACGAGATTCAAATTTAAATTTATGGAGATGTCTTAATGTTGTCGATGTATAAACTTTAACTCCTTCTTCTTTCCATTTTCGGCGCAAGAATCGCACATTTTTAAAACGGTTTTTCTTAATTATACGCTTCAGATTCCTGTCCTGTCATCTCTAGCAGATGATTTTTGTTTTCGGCCGCCATTTCAGCGATTATTTTGAAATTTTCCATTCTTTTAATATTGTGTTGGTATTTTACTAACGCTTGATTGCGAACAATGTAAATAATTTGCTATATAACAATGATTTTTACCGTGCCAAAACAAATCAACCATACGAAGTTTAATAGATTCAGGAATATCCCTCACATCACCCATTTTAAGACGAAAAAGTAAACAAATTGCAAAAAGAATACGAATGTTAAATAAAATCGTCTGAATATAAACAATGATGCCACCAGTTATGAATTGGTGATAATTAAAGGAGAATTAATGTGAAATATTCTAATACTTTGAATCACTTGAATAAATATTCTAATATTTTGACTTTTCAAAATAATTTTTTTCAATTAATCTTTTCAAAACTGATATTAATTTTAAGATAATAATTAAGTTTAATCAACAATAAGTACTTAATAAAAATATCGTTTGTATATTTGCTTTAAAAGACGTTAAACTACCAAACGATATTTTCAGTTTGTAAAAAAAGTAATTATTCTTATATTTTGAATATACGCTGTAGTCTAATTTAGAGATTAAATTAGGCATATTTAGCGCGGCGCCGCGCTGTGTGATTTTTTCTGTGCGCCGTGCTATTTTTCAAATTCATTTACGATTTTCTGAGAGCGCCGCACCCATTTTTCAAGAGCAAGTGGTGATTCTGTTCCAAAAATTGAAAATTAAGGCATTTAGTTCTGAAAATTTTAAAAATCGATCATAAGTCAAAAATTCGCCTCATTAAAATAAATCCCCACTTTTTATTAACATAAAACCCACACAATGGATATCAACCACGAGACAATCGCATTTCTGCGAATATCTACATCACGAATTCCAATCCTCAGATGCAGGATGGCCATTTTAAGAGAATGTCATTGTTTTCATTGTTAGAGAGTTTTCATTGAGAAACAGATATTGCAATAGCGTACGTGATTGTGCGAATCGAGCACAAAATAGAAAAATCCCGCATAATAAAAAATACTGTGTGCATTTTTACCCTTTCTTATTCGGAATGTCTCCAGCCTTTATAATTTTACAAAATTTACTAAGTTCATTTTAGCAATAACGATACAAATTTGCTCAAATGATAAATAAAACTTTGGCCTGAAAAATTAACTCGGTATCACCGTTTTTTTTGAGAATTCTATGAAAAAATTGTATTAACTGCTGTGTTGTGAGATAGCAGCAAAAATGAAATCGTGTTTTAAAGTCCGCTGTAAATGTAAAATTGATTTTTGGTATGCTGCAGATATAAAACGCGGTGATACAAACGGTTAAGTAATTAGCGTACGATAGAATGATTTAGATTCAAACACTTCTAAGAATAAAAAGTATTGTTAAGGGGAAAAAAATAGTTCCTAATTCTCCCCAAAGATTGCGCTATTAAAAAAAGAAGAAAGAAAAAAAACTAAGAAGTTTTTATTATGCATTCATTTTGCGTTTTTCACTGCAATATTTCAACTTGTGCTCTTGCATTTTAGTTCTTTCGATAATAAATTCTAATTAATAATTGGATTAAAACTCAAAACAGTTTGTATGTGATTCAAGCTAAAAACGTTGCATAGTCTGCAAAATAATAAGTGAACTATGTACTGAATAACTGCTCTATAACATCCCATAATGAAAATAAACTTTGTTGATTTTTTCATGCAGCGTTACCTGTGAGAAGAATTCGGATTTTCTTCGGATTCTTTCATCTTTACAAGGAGAAAGTATTGGACGCGAGAAAATTTTCGAATTCCTGTTTTCGACAAAATTATACGTTTTAGGGTTCAGAGATTCCGAAAGTACATGTTTTTACAAAATGTCTGTCTGTGAGTCTGTCCGTCTGTCTGTATGTGACATAAATTTTATGGGCGCTCCATCTCAAAAACTAATGAACGAAATTTAATAAAACTTTAGATTCTGTTAGTACCTGATATAAAGTGGTGCGGATTACTTTTTGGTATAAATCGGCCAACAGGTGGCTCTACTGTGCTGCATTATTCACGATTTCCACAATAGCTGTATCTCATGAACTAATGCACGGATTTTTATGAAACTTCGGATTCAGTTAATTCTTGATATAATTTGCTGCTGATTACTTTTTGGCGTAAATTGCCCATTAGGTGGTGCTTCTGTGCTGCAATATTCATGATTATTACAATAACTCTATCCCAAGAATTAATGCGCGAATTTTCATCAAGCTTCAGATTCTGTTAGTCCCTGATATGAATTAGTGCTGCTTAGTTTTTGGTGTAAATCGCCCAACAGGTGGCGCTGATATGCAGAATATTTTACGATTTCTGCAATATCTGTATTTCTAAAACTAATACACGGATTTTCATCAAACTTCAGGTTCAGTTAGAAGTTGACATAAATTGTTGCTGATTAGATTTTGCTGTAAATCACCTAACCGATGGCGCTGCTTTGCTGCATTTTTCAGGAAGTATTAACATGTGTGACATATAAGAAAGTTTCAGGATTGCCACATCCAACAAGTTTTTCTTAACTAAATCGTTTTATCTTGTGAAATATTTGAACTGAAACAGCACTCTCGTGAACCAACTACTTGATCTTTTAATTAAAGTTTCAAATTTAAAATAAAATTTTGGCCTACCCTGTATTATACATTAAATTCTAAAACTTCAAAACACTTTCAGGGATTATGCAAAAAAAATATTAACTAAAAACAAATTTTATATAAAATAATATTGTTTAAAAATTTCAAAAACAAGCCTTTCTGTGCAACGAAATGCGAAAATAAACCAGATAATACACGAATATCATTTTGCTTAACGGATGAATCTTAAGGAAAAGTTACCCCAGTTCATTAGACAGAATCACAATATCTTGAAATATTAGTTAGATAAAATCGCTGAAAAGTTGCTAGTAATCAAAAGGAAATTATATTTCAAATTAAAGATAATTATGCTTACGGTACATAGATAAAGACATAATGTATTTAAAATTCAGCGCGTTTGATAAGCATGAAAAGCAATAAATGGAGATAAAATGAAGTTTTAAAAAAATATATTAAATTTTGTGTTAAGGAAGGAGATATTCTGTCGTTAATAAAAAAAAAGAAAATAAATTATCAAAAAAATAGTTTCGGATTTATAATCATTTACAGAAAATCTGAAGCTTATTATCTCATTTAAAAAACATTCGCTATTCATTAGATTGCCGAGTTTGATAAAGAATTTTGTTTAGTTCTGCTCTTTTCGAGATTAGAAATAAAATACTTTTTTAGTTAAAAAACTGAATAAGTTTTATGAAGCTTTTTTTTCTTCTGTAAACGGAAGTATGTTTTTAATTTTCAAAATATTGATGAGAACTTTAAATTTGTAATTTGTAATAAAAACTATGTTAATTAGAATATATGTATATGCACACTTATGTTTATTAAATCATACTCCTGACAAAATTTATTGAAATTTATTTTAGGTGTAACACATAATGCAAACAATCGCTCTTAAAACAAGTAAAATATAGAACGTGTGAAAATTATTAGTATACTAACGTCTATCGATGATAATAGAAGTCAAGACCAGCTTTTTTTGTTTAAGGATCCAGGGTCGCACTCCACTTATTTATTCGAAAAGGGTGTCTAGATCCGTAGATAAACATACAATATAGGACACTTCCCATAGAGCGTAATGGTAATGCGATTGCGATCGCAACGCCTTTAGGGACAATGGGGAAAAAACTTCCCATCCTTGGAATATTTTTGTTATTGAGCGTCTACCTTATTGTGATCTTTCTTTTTTTAATGTTGCATGTTTACGTTTCCATCTTAATATTACACGGATATATATTTTCGTACATGAAAAGTGAAAGATAAAAGTGCAACGAAAAACAAGCTAAAAATTTCGTCTTGAATGTTATGCATCAAGTAAATATGATATAATTGGATTTAAAGCTATATAAAGCAATAGTGTAATGTAAAAATATACAAAATATTGCACCCTACAAGTGCCAGAAAATTTCATAAATATTCCCATTTGGTAGGAAAATTTTTATAGCCGATGTTTTATTAATTTATGATATTTAATATGTTAAACAATCATTACAATAATCTTTTAAAATTTACGCATTTTCACTTTCTCACTGATAAAATAAAAAGATTGTTTTTAATGTAAGTAATGTAGAATCAGTTCAATAATATTTATAATATTAACATACAAGAAATAATAATAAAATTACAGAAGGGAAAAAATTCCTTTTTTCAAATTTTTAGAATTATATAAATCTAAAAGTTAAAAAACAATAGAGATACTAATATTACCCTTGATAAAATTTTAATTGATGTGAATAAATTAACGCAATATCTGAATTTGATTTTTTACAATTCAGTCTAATAAAGTTACATATTTACGTTTTCAACAGGAGTTTCTGAGGTTTTCCTTTTATAATATTACTATAATTATTATTTTGTAAGTTAATGGTGAACGATATAAGTACAATAAAAAAAGAAGCTAAATAAATTATATAATTTCGTATCGTCTGCCTCTTTCTCGTTTAGGAAAGAATAGATATGCAAAACATAGAGCATAAACATATTTCTTTAACATAGGTGAATTTCGGAGGCTTGTTAATTCTTCCCCTTTGTCATTAGTGACGCTAATACTGTTGTCATTACAGATTTTGCCGTAAGTGTCCTCTCTTGTATGTTTATCTACGTCTAGATCCAGGCCGAATCTGTATTTTCATTCAAAACTTTAAAAATAATGAATGTATTTTAACGATATCTTTAGCAGTCTCGCATTGTTTTAAGTGCATTATGATGACATCACTTCAAATGAAGAAAATGGCTACCATTCTTGTCCAAACAACACTAGATTAGACGTTTCTTAATGCATTATATAGCTGATATATTGTCACTGATTGAATTCTAATACACTTCCAACATTTCTTTGATACTATCACATATTACACTAAGCAGTTTTTGAAAATTTTTCTAATATATCTTGATTAATGTTTTTATAAAAAAATACCTGCATTCAGATTCGAGTGAAAGGGTGTTGCCAAGCGTTTAGCTTTTCAGGTGTCCCTGTCAGGTGTCTACGCGGGACGTCCAAATTTTCTGGGATCCAAAAACACGCCCGCGACAAATGTCCCAGATTTTATGACATACAAGAGGATAAACCCGGTCTTCCCGAGTTACAAAATATAGGTGAAAACTTTTTTTTTTTTAAACTGATAGCTATAATATTTTTTTTTTTACATTTAATATATATATATTTTTAGAATGTCCACTAACAATACCAAAAGTTATAGTTGTATGAAAAATAGCATACACGCATTCAAATAAAATTTTGAAATTTATTAAAAGCGATATTTTCGTATTGGCCACGTGCTAAGAGTTAACAGCCGAAGAAATCGCCAAAGATCCCTATTTACCTTCAGCTTTATTGATCCTGTTCATTTCAGTGTTTTAATCGCATACTTCTATTACATGTCTTACATTTGGATTTATTTATATTTTATTGAGTTATTTATTGATTTATAAATGTTTCCATTTCGTTTAGAATATAGGCTGAAAATAAAACTGGGCTATTTATATTACTTTAAGTGCAAACGGATTTATCTTTTGTAACCGTCTGCATGTGACAGAGATAGATTTTTAAAAAATTTCATGCTTGAAAATTATTTTAAAAGCAATAAAAATTGAGCAAATAGTGATACAGTTTTTAAACAAAGTATGATACAGTTTATATACAAATTGCATTTCAAAGAATATTCCCCACCCCTCCCTATTTGACGGTGCAAAGATTGAAAATGTACGATATGTTGAAGTTTAAAAAATTGCAAGTAAAAACGAATTTTAATAATCTGCTGTTCCCATCATCAAAATGACGTCAGCGTTACAAATGGACATGTTTGTCCTCTATAATATAGATAAATAGTTGGTCCAAAAAAAGTAATATATTATCTGTTTTATCGCCAAACAAATTTAAAGAAAAACGAAAATAGCCACAGTGTTCATCCAAATGTATATTTAAAACACATTTTTGATAAAAAGCCAAATGTATGTTTAAAACAAAATAAGTTTAGGAGGCCGTCCATCATATTGAAATTCTAACAAACTTTGAAATTTCCAATACAAAAACATAGTTTTGGCATTATATTGGAGACCGGAACTGCGCCTATGCCGACCCTCCTTTGCCTCCCCCTGTATGAACTGTGCTCGGTGTCATGGGGAACGGATATCATTGCCACCCCCGTCTCTTACACTTATAGGCGCGAAGTGAGAGCTTTTTTTGTTAGAAAGACTCTTTCTGTTGGCGTTAATTCGCTAAATTGGGCGCTTTATCGATAATTTGGGCTATCAATAATGGTTTTCCTTAAACTCACAAAAATTTTTTGCACATATATTTTATATATGTATATAATAATTTTTTTTTTGTTAATAATAACTATTAAATCACAGAAAAATTGACAATATAAAAATGTATATAAATGTAAATGTATAATATAAAATGCACAAATTGCAAAAAAAAAAAGGAAATAAATAAAAGTATGGTGATAAAAAATCCATATCTATACTAATAAAAGAACAGATCGCTCTGTCTGTGTGTGTGTGTGTGTGTCGGCGATGGCTAGCAAAATCTACGGCACGTACGAGGTTCAAAATTTTGTGAAAAGAGTCCAAGGCCTTTCCTAATGTACCTGGCCCTCAGAATTTTAAAATTCTAATTATTAGCTGAGTAATTAATTTACAAACGCAACTCACTTTCATACGCTTTTTTCTCGGCTTTTTTTAATCCGCTTGCTTTCGGTTGGTTGGTTGTAGAAAGTTTTCTCAGAAGAAATTAAATAAACCGGGATAGCAATGGGTTTATCCAAGATGCGCGCGCCGCGCGCGCGAGCTCAGGAGACAGGAACATGGAGTGGGTCTTTATCGTGGATGGAATAAACATTCAGCGCGTTCAGGAACAGATCATGAATTTCATTAATTATAGTGCTAATTATAAAAGTAATCTGTTGCAAGTGAAGAGTGAGCTAGACGGCTGAATGGATAGAGCATTGAACTCGAGAAACGGTGTTATGGGTTCGAATCCTTCGCGTCCCAAATAGTATGAGTGATTTTTTTTTTATTTGATTGCTTTATATTTTTTATGTAAAATAAGATATTTTTGATAAAGATAAATTTTTATATTAATAATATACAGAAGCACATGTATTTCTATTATAATAATAAAATACTTATTTAAATACGAGAAAATGAGGTATTTTTCGATGAAAGTTTTAGATTTGAACGTCTTTTAATATTCAAAGTTTCGTTTCAAAGTAATATATATGTATATATAGGGTTATCTATACTAATAAAAGAACAAATCGCTCTGTGTGTGTGTGTCTGTCGGCGATGGCTAGCGAAATCTACCTCACATAGTAGTCTGAAAATTCAGAAGTGATTGGTCCAAGACACGTCCTGATGCACCTGAAGCTCAGCTTTTTAACTTTTAAGGGCCGGGGCCCCTGGGCCCCCTTAAGTTTTTATTCACTAAACTGTTAATAAAATGCCTCTTTTCTATCCGATCTTCTTCGTTTTTGGGGTGAATTCTCCTTTCAGTTTCTACCCCATTTTTACATTTCAGATAAGACCCTGGCACCCTTGCAAGGGGCCTGGTACAGGGCCTCTTGTCAGTTTTAGTGCACTAAATTGTTAATAAGATACCTCTTTTCTATCCGCTCTTCTTCGTTTTTGGGGTAAATTCTCCTTTCAGATTCTACCCCATTCCTACATTACAGTTAAGATCCTGGCACTCTTGCAAGGGGCCCGATACAGGGCCCTTTGCAGTGTTAGTGCACTAAATTGTTAATAATATGCCTCTTTTCTATCCGATCTTCTTCGTTTTGGGGGGTGAATTCTCCTTTCAGTTTCTGTCCCATTTCTACATTTCAGTTAAGACCCTGGCATCCTTGCAAGGGGCCCAGTACAAGGCCCCTTGAAGTTTTAGTGCACTAAATTTTTGATAACATGCCTCTTTTCTGTCCGATCTTCGTCGTTTTTGGGGTGAATTCTCCTTTCAGTTTCTGCCCCATTTCTACATTTCAGTTAAGACTCTGGCACCCTTGCAATGGGTCCAGTACAGGGCCACTTGAAGTTTTAGTGCACTAAATTGTTAATAAATTGCTTCCTTTTTATCCGAACTTCATTTTTGGGATACTTTCGCCACTTAGTTATTCTCCCATTTCTACATTCCAGTTAAGACCATGGGCCCGGTACAGGGCCCATTACATTTTTTGTGTGTCACGCGTTTTTCACACCCTAATTTTCCCACATTCGCAGTGCGTAATTTTAAAGTTGAGTCTTGAACTCTTCTCCTTAGACCAACATTCACATATTTTTATTGGGGCCCTAGAGCCCTTTTTTAAGCATTTCCCCAATTTTTTTCACATTTCTTTTAAATTATATTCTAATGATCCCTTAAAAATAGTGCGATTCACTAGCTTTTTCTTTTTCTTACAACATCTTAGGTTCTCCAGCTATTAGATGATCTACAAAAAAATATGTCAGACTTCAACTACCACCAATTTTAAATATAAATCGTCTTCTTAGGACCCTTGGTGCATCTTCTTTAAAAATGATCCGAATTCCTTTCCATTTTCTTTACCATATTTCTAGCGTCCTCAGATTACATTAAAAACTACTAAAAAGTGTATTTATACAAAACTATATGCCACTTAAGTCCCTTCCCCCTTGGAGCCCGGTACAAGGTCCCTTGAAGCTTCTATTCTATTGCAATTTTCTTTAATATAGCTTTAGCGTCTTCCAGCTACTTTAAAACCCCTAAAAATTTTTCTTATACCCAATTACATTCCGGTTACGAACCTGGCCCCCAGGACCCGGTCTTTCTTTATACCTCAGCTACCACCTTTTTCGAACATGAATCTCCTTTTTCAGTACCAACTTACATCTACTCCCTACAGCCGTAAATTAAAAATTGCGTTACTCTAAAGGTAACTTTAGATAAGGTATTTCATCCGTTTATTAAATATTATGTTAATGCTAACAGTAATTCATGAAATTTACAAGGTGAGGAGGCATCTTCCAGCGCTTGGTGGTGCTTTATTTCCTCAGGTTTAAGGGCTCAATTTCAACGGGATTTGCTCCTTTAACTTAGATTACAATTCAGCTACTTTCTGTATTATGAAATTTTATCTTAGACTTTAGTTACCAACATTTTCTAACATTAATGGTGCATTTTTTTTTCGTTCTGTGGTCTTGATTCCTACGAGGTTTGGCTCACTCAACTTGGTTTTCGATTGTCTCCGGCACGTGCAGGTACTTCCGGTAAATACTACCATAGGTAGTGGGGATCTAGATTACAGGTTCGTTCAGGAAGAAGTTTGATGAGAACACATTAGACACTGCGGAAGTCAATGAGGCCTCCGAAATTAGGTTCATTTAAAAGAATTTCCAAAGATATAAAATCATACAAACTTAATTTTTGTTTAAGGTTATTATCTACAAACTCCGGGCAACGCCGGGCGAGCCTGCTAATATAAATATAGATTTACACAAGAAATTTAAATATTGGAGAATTTCTTTAAACTACTTTAGAAGAGAAATTTTTATGAACAAATAACACTTGTCACCTAATAATGCCATTTTTTCCGCCAGCATATTATTTTTCATTTAGAAATATATTTTTAAAAATATTTGACATAGAATAATTATACATGATAACAAATATTTTCGTCAGGTTTAAACTAATTTGTTGACTGTGTCTTTGGATGTTTCATTCTAAGATTCTTCAAAAACCTCAAACACATGAAATATTAACATTTATATACAGATATTTCGTATTTCAATTAATATGCTAAGAAATAATTTTCACCTTAAAATTACTCTCTGTATTATTTTTAAAGAAAGATGCTGGTAAAAAAAGAACAACATCCTAAATAGGAGTATATTCTTGCTGCTGAAATATTCCTATGAACGCTAATTAGTACTTCTTTTGTTGCTCTTAAATATTATTGTTTTTACTGTCATTATTATTAACTTGTTTGGATTTATGATATTTAAATATTGATCTATTATTTTCTTCCAGAACTTATTTTTTTTTCAAATTCTGAAGTAAATTTTAAAATTACAAAGCGGTTGCGCGATGTTTCATAACTGAAACTTAAATATGTATTTCTTGATAAAATTTAATTTTTACTGAATGTATAATTCTTATAATCATGCACGATTCTCTTATTCACGTGCGAATGCTTATAAATTAATAATAGTAAGAGGAGCATTAAATTCTCATGAATTCAAAACTGAGAACTGCGTTATCATTTGAAAAACATGCATCCAAAAGTAGGTAAAGGAACTTAATTTCTTAAGTTTACCGCAACACAAAATTTTATGACACATTATGTGATTCATTTTTATACTTCAAGGAATAAAATTAACAGGCCTATTAAAGAGACTTTTAATTGAATAGCGTTTTCCATTTTCAGATAAATAAATAACTTATAGAGCCATTGTATATGTGTATAATCCATTCTTGTTACTTGACGACAAGTTTTTCTTCTTTCTCGCACTGCTGCGTCGTGAATTTGGTTCAAAACGACAACTTTTACAGTATTCTCTGTAAAATCTTCTTCTTTTACCATAAAGTGGAAAAGTAATTCTATTACATAGTTTCCTTATAAGAACGCCTTCTAATTTCATGTGTTTTCGAGCAAAAATGAATTCAGAAATGTGTCAGAAAATAGCTTCTTTGAATTTGAGAGCAGCCTTAAGACTGTTTTCAAATCTAAACTGATTAATTTAAAAAATTCATATTTGTTTGTACTTGCATGAGAGTGACAGATGCTAATTTAGAAACTATGAAATCGAACGGTTTTTCCAATTTTCATTAAAGGCAATCTTTCACAAAATGCTGTTAAAAGCATTTAGCATTTGAACTGAATTTCCACGAAGCGTTCTAAACTCGTTTATCACCATGTAATTCAGTTATCTGAAAATTAAATATTATTAGATTATAAATCAATGCAATAGTCATGTCTGGAAGTGACATGTACGTTTAAGAATGAGTTTCTAAGTTAGGAAATTTTGAGAGAAACTCTTTCAACACCCTTAAATCTTTTTAAAAAATTATTTTCATCCACGTAAGATTATGATTTTCTAATTTCGTATTAAATCAACACATCTTCTTCAAATATAGTTTTAAGGTTTTATTTATCTATGAAGATAAACTATAATTTTTAATAACAGGTGATTTCCTATAAAAGTAAAATACACTTTAAATAATAGATTATAGTTGACTTTATGATTTTGATCCTCAAAATATTTTTTAATTAAATTTTTTTTTTTACTTTTAAAAGCCAAATTTTTAAGTAGAACTGATGGATTAGTTATTCGATAACTGAAAGAGAATATAAATACATGAGTGGATGAAAATTATGTTGGGAGAGAAAAATTTAACATATTAATGATTTTTAAAATAGTCCTAAATTAGACCCTTCCTTGTTCTGCTTCATTTAAAAAATAATACTAATAATAATAGTAGTACTATAACTTATAGTAGTAATCTTGTTAATTTAAAAATGTTACTGAAAGATTTGGTTATTTGAGGAAAAAATTTGTAATGATGAACTTTTGATTATAATCAATGAACTTTTGATTATAAAATATTAAAAATCGTGACAAATATGAGTGTCAGCTCAAATTGTTGCCCAATGAATAATTTCCTAAACCATTAGTTTTAGAAGTACACTTTCAATTGCAAACATGTTTTAAAATTGTGTTCTTCATCCTATCAAATACGTTTATATAAAAAAGTGTTATTTTTAAAAGTTACAGAGCTTAATTTTTTTGCGGGATTCAAGTACTACATATTTTCTAAAACTTTCTTCCTATACTAATAAGTAAAACAATAAAAGTTTCCTTTTTGTACAAATAAAACTTACCGAGTTATGATAACTTGAATTTTTTGAATTTTCGGCATTTTTTTTCATTAAAAACGGTAAAACGCTTGTTATCCAAATGTTACAAGTCAAAATAAAAATTTTCTTAACAATGGTGGTTTTTTTTTAAAATTAATATTAACTATTGCTTGAAATACCTTCAAAGAGCTAACAAAATTTGGGGCGGCAATTTGCATCGGGCCCATTTAAATCGGAAATTCTCCTTCTTCCGTAGTAAATATTAATAAATATCCTCTACTTGAGGAATTACAGTTCATTTTAATATTTTATTTGTATTTATTACGTTGACTATCTTTTAAGATGTAATGCAATGTTAGATGAATGTGATTATAGTCGTCCAGATTTACCATGGCTGGATTTGCATCCAAAAGACTTTTTGAGAAAAAAACTCTTTCAGGCAACCCTAAATACAATGATGGATTGCTTATCTCATCCCTTCGAGCGCAGTTCATACAGAAGGGGCCATTTATAGGGCCCTTTTTAGGGGCCATTATTAGGGGCCATTTGCGCCTCCTACCGTAGGCGCAATTGATGTACACACATTATATTTAGATTCTTCGGTAAACTTTATCTTCGGATACCAAATGGAAGGCCATTCGGTGAAAAGGTTTAGGAATTATGCAGATGTAAAGTTTTGAACTCTTAATGTTACATTCAATTTTATTAGCTACGCAATAGGTTGCAAGGATGATACTTTATTAAAGCATAACTCAAGAAATACTTGGCGGAATGAAATGAAATTTTGGATTCGCATACTTGAAGCTTCTAGATATCGATATTTTGTTATATGTTCATAAGGTACATCTCGCGATATACTTGGGACGTCTCAGTTTTCAGGGATCCAAAAACCTGCTCCGAGGATACACTACGCCGCAAAAGTCCCGGTTTTTATAATGTACAGTCGCTCAAAGCAAAAACAAAAAACAAAATACAGGAATCTATTATTTATTTTATTTCCAAGTAAATGATAATATCCATTATCTAATCTTTAAATGTATGTTTAAAACAAAATAAGCTTAGGGGGCCGTCTTCATATTGAAATTGTAACAAGCTTTGAAACTTTCAATATGAAAACATAATTTTGACATTATATTTGTATTTCTCAGTAAACTTTACAATCGGATACCAAACGGAAAGCCATTCGGTGAAAAAGTTTTGGAATTATACAATTGTAAAGTTTTGAACTCCAGTTGATGTTAAATTCAATTTTATTAACTACAGAATAGGTTGCAATAAGGGTAGACTTTTAAAGCATAACACAAAATCTTCTCCTCGGAGTGAAAAGAAAATTTTTATTTGCATATTTGAAGCTCCTAGGTATTGATTTTTCTTAAAACGTTTCAGCTCGCAATGCATATTTTTTTCGAATGTAAATTTCATAATTTTAAATATTCAATTGTGATGTTTTATTCAGTTCTTTCTGACAATTTAAAAAAAAAAACGTTAAATTTGACAAAAATTTATAAAAAACTTAATTTAAAAAAGAATAGATTTTTATAGAGGAGTCATCAGAGTAGGCTTTTTATGCAGTGGAAATCGTTCGGAAAATCATTTTTAAAACTGCGCACAAAAAGAAAAAAAAAAGCTCTTGTTTTAAATAATTTACTTCTATATGCTGAAATCAAAATTGTAAATAATAGTATGCTTATGCACAGAAGAATTTGGCTAGAAAAATATTAATCTGGTCCCAATTATTGCCGTTCTGATTTACACATAGTGAAAAAAATAATTAATTAAAAAAAAACTTCATTAAGAATGTTCTAATTATGGAATCGGATTAATTTACATATTATCGTAGTTTTTATAATACAGTGAAATATTAAATATCAAAAATGTAAAACAGATACTTTTTATTATTAATAAAATATTTTAGACATAAGCTTCAACTAAGTTTATATTTCAAAAGAATAATTACTGAAATTATATTTATAATGTTCTGATACGTTGCTTCTTTCACCATAGAACCGGTTTATTACCGTATATTTTTTTATTAATTTTGTTGAATACTTGCAAAATATACGATCATCAGAAGCTAAGAATATTTTACATTCTAAATCAGCAATTGTCAATTTGGCAAAACGTACCAAATATGTCATTAGTGTTCCGTATAAACTCATAATAAAACGAAATAGAAAGACAGCTTTTCAAAGACTTGCCTATCTTTGAAAACGATTTTATTTTATATTTAGAATTTTCAAAAATGAAAAGAAAAAGATATTCATTTTATAAATAAATAGTATATTGTGTTCCGTGGAAAATAGATAAAATAAAAATTAACTATGAAAATTTGGTTCAAATGTGAATTGTCGTTTACATATTATTCGAATTTCATAAATGAGTCGATGGATGTTCTATATAAATCCATTTTCCAATAACCTTTTTTAAATTACCTTCGAATATATTTATGTCCGTAGTACATTATTTCTTTACTAGCGTAGAAAAATTAGATACGCCAAAAAACGACTCTCATAAAATTCTCCATCCCTCTTTTCAGATTACAGGCCAAGTTTAAGTAGTGAAATTAAATTTGAAAAATCATATGCAAAATACATTTTTGCTAAATTTACTTTTGAAATGAATTTTTAGCTAACGTAAATGTCATATTTCTATAGAAGCACTCAATTCTGAAAATACTTTAGCATTTTCATTTATTAGAGATTACAGTATCAAAGACAAATTATATATATATATATATATATATATATATATTGCAGCATACAAGTATTAATAAAAAAGGGCAAAATGTTTCATTCGTTATTTTACTTAAAAAATTACAATTTATACAGTGCAGTAGCAGCATTTTTGGACAGTAAAATATGTGTTTCATTAAAATATTATTCTTTGACTGAACTAGAATGTAAAAAATTTTAAATTGTTCAAAATAGTTTGGCAATTGATTATTTTTTTGAAGAAAATATATAAAAAGAATTTCATTTAAACTCTAACAATTTTCTTTTATATGTAATTTATCTGTAACTTCTTCTGCTTAATATTCTCATTGAAAACACAAATAATTTTAAAATATATATTTTGCTTTATAAATGCTATATTCTTACAGTTTTCCCTTAAGAAAAGATAATAACAAATTTAAAAATGTGTGTGTATTTCGTAGATTCCTCATCTAATATATCAATTTTTAGTGGATTTGGTATTTTTATTTCATATTTTAACTATTTTTATTTTGATCCAGAAAATTATAAAACAGAAATATATCACATTTTTGCGAATAAGGTAAAAAAAAAAAAAAAAAAAAAAAAAAAGGTATCAAATGTTTCATTGAAAAATTTGTGATACAGACTCTTCGAAAAATATATATTGAAATTAGGTGAGTAAATATCTCCGTCCATGAAAAAAAATATACATATATTTTTTTTTATTTATATCTATAATTCATAAACTTTACATATATGTATATTTAGGAATCCACACACATGCAAACAGAAGGAGGGGTGACAATGCTGTAGTTGGGTGGGAACGCGTCGGAATACGCTGGGAACGCGTTCCCAGAAATATTTGGCTCGTTATTGTTTAAAAAGAAAAATGTATATATATGTATAGCGTACGAGCACAAACCTTTTTTTTAGCCCCGGATATGCTGTTTCTTTCTGCCAGCAATTAAAGTGCCGTCCCTAAAATATAACGTTCCGTTACGCAAGCCAGTAGTAAAACGAAACAGATGTATCATTGTACGGTTAAATACTGATAATCTCTACTGCAATTTTTTTACCTTCTAAGCATCGAACATTTTCAATTGTTACACTTTCGTATAGGGGAAAAAAGTACTTTTTACTGCAATTTGTTTGAAAACTGCATCAATTTATTTTTGAGATATTAATTTTTTTGTAGTTTTTAATGCCATTTCTGTAATGGGGGCGACTGAAGTACTCCATTTCTGTAGAAAATAAGATAAAAATATTAGATTAGTATATCTTTTTGTTGCCATTTTCTTATTGACAACTGGAAAAAAAGTTGTAATTAAAATATGCTTCTTAGCAAAAATCCAGTAGCATCAACCATCAATATCTACGCTATAAAAAGGTCAGTTCCCACAAATATTTTTTTCCAACCTCAACACTGAGGGGTGAGAAAGAAAGAGAGTCAGAAGAACGAGAGAGAGTACTATTTGATGATTAAAGTAAATAAATTGGAAAGTGCATTTCTATTAGTATTTGAATCCTCTATTATTCTGCATGAACAAATTAAATTTTAGGGCGTATCTCTTTACACAAATATCTAAACTCGTAATTCTTGAGCTTCTAACTGTTATATTAATAAATATGAAATTTAATAGCAAAATTTTTAATTTACATTGCTAACAAGTGGTAGAACCAACAGAGTGAAAACTTATCCAGGGCAGGTTTCGAACCTGGGTCATTGGTTCAGCGAACCAACACCCTTCCAACTGAGCCACCGCCCCACCAGTGGCTGAGAGGTTCTGCTCTCGAAGCTGGTAGACGGGAGGTACTGGGTTCGATCCCAATCGCGCCCGTCGGCCTAATCGTTCGGAGTTTTCGTGGTTTTCTTCGAGCCATGGATTTCCATGCGTAAATACGGATTAGGTTCCCTTAGAAAGACCACCACGAAGGGCACTCCCCCCTCGGGACTATATCCCTAGTGTAGATAATCGGCCGTCAAAAATCAACCAACCAACCAATCCAACTGAGCTACCAGAATATACCTAGCCTGGCACTTCTCACTCTTATGTTGGTAATGCTGCAACTGCAACCCAAGATGGAATAACTTCTTGAACCACAACCCAGCAGCAAACATCAGTCTAAATAATCCAGCATCGATAATTTTATATGTATTACAATTTTTTAAAACGGTGAATTAGGCTCGAGAAATAATAAATCTGAAATGTAATACGTGAATTTTTAATTAACATTGCTAACAAGGCGTAGAACCAACAGAGTGAAAACTTATCCATTACAGGGTTCCAATCTGGGTCATTGGTTCAGCGCACCAACACTCTTCTAAATGAGCTACGAGGATATAACTCCCCTGGCACTTCTTACTCTTACATTGATAAGGCTGCAACTGCAGTACAAGATGGAATAGCTTCGTGAACCACAACCCTGCGGCAAACATGAGCCTAAATAAATCTAGCATCGATAATTTTATATGTACTACATTTTTTTAAACGATGAATTACGCATGAGAATGAGAAATAGTACATCTGTAATTTAATATGTGAATTTTAAATTAACATTGCTAACAAGACGTAGAACCAACAGAATGAAAACTTATCTAGGCCTGCACTCGAACCTGGGTCAAGGGTATCTGAGAAGTTATTCCATCTTGTGCTGCAGTTGGAGCCTAACCAATCTCAGAGTGAGAAGTTCTATGCCTTGTTAGCAATGTTAATTAAAAATTCACTTATTAAATTTCAGATTTATTATTTTTCGGGCGTAATTCATCGTTAAAGAAAATTGTAGTACATATAAAATTATTGATGCTGGATTAATTTAGATTCATGTTTGCTGCAGAGTTGTGGTTCATGAAGTTCTTCCATCTCGTGCTGCAGTTGCGGCCTTACCAACATAAGAGTGAGAAGTGCCAGGTAGGTATGTCCTGGAAGCTCTCTTGCAAGAGCGTTGGTGCGCTGAACCAACGACACAGGTTCAAAACCTGCCCTGGATAAGTTTTCACTCTGTTGGTTTTACGCCTTGTTAGCAATGCGATTTAAAAAATCACGTAATAAATTTCAGATTTGTTATTTCTTGGGCGTAATGCATCGTTTAAAAATTGTAATACATCTACCTATATATATAAAATCCTAATGAAGCGGATGAAATGAAACGAATTTATGAAACGATTCTTTGAAACGAATGATTAAACAACTGATTATCTTCCACGGTGATTTCTCCTAAAATATGGAATACTTTGAACACCAAAAATCCGTATTGATCCGCAGATCTCAAAACTGGTATTAGAATTTTTAAATTCGAATTAGTTTTCGAAATATTATTTTTTTTTCTAATTTTAAATACATTTTTCTAATGATGGCAACTCAAATTTTAATCATAACAGATATTTTTTTTTCCTATTTCAGAAAGGGTTATAATTTTAAACTAATTTGGCGACCAGTTTGGCCTCCCTTAAATGTAAGCTAAGAAATGTATCATGCTACTTTTATTCATAATTCAATTTACTTGAACAATCTTTCGCCAAATCGAAAGATTCCGATAGAAAAATCAATTCTCACGGTATTTTTATGTTAGCGAGACGCAGGTGATAAATCGCGAAACATTTTTTCCCGTCGCATTTTTTTATATTTCATTAATTTCATTTAAAATATAATCCTTTCATTCATTTTATTTAAAATACGAAACTTTCATTTAAAATTGATGGCTTTCATTTCTTTCTTTAAATATATATATATATATATATATTAGGCACAGATGTCATATACGCATCGGGGTACCTAATTAGCGCCAAAATGGCATTATTTTGGTTTCATTGACATGGTAACCCAGCTTTTGTTGTTTATTTAATAATAAATGCTTATTTACTACTTTTATTTCTTTTTTTTAATTATATAAATTATTTTATTCTATAGCTATTAATTATTTATTTTGTTATTTCCTTTTGAAAATAATAGAAAATAATTTAAAAATACGGTACTACTTAGTTATTCCGTCGACCAATTTTGCCAAATTATATAAATCGCCAAACCACTCACCAAATTATACAAATTGACATAATTTTTATTTTAAACAACGAAAGAACAAATAAATTAGTATAGCATTAATAAATAAATTAAAAAAAAAACGTTGAAATAAAAATCACTTGATGATGTAAACACGTGTAAATTGCTTAACACTACCACGACCGCGTTTTCAATATACCTAGAACGGCCGTGAACGGTCAATTTGACCGCACTTTCGAAAAAACTAAAAAAATGTAATTATAACTAAAATAATATTAAAAACGCCTTTCCAGGAAACAAGTTTAATGACAAACTACAAAAAAGACTTACATTATAAAAATATTTTTCAAGAAAATAAAACATTTTACATTCTTTTACTCTTCGTAGGCAATCTTAATTATATAGAATCCTGAAATTAGATAATGTAAGTGTCATATTTTTTTATAATTATAAACATAATCTATGTTTTCAATTTTTTTTTAAAGTCAGCAATTTTATTAATAGATTAGAATATATAGTATACTGAAAAATGTATCATACCTCAGTTTATTTCACAAGCAAAGCAGACGGATACTATCCTTTCTTCTAACATGCATGGCCTGCAGTGTTTCTGGCATCTTGAACACTGTTTGGAAGTTTTATATTCTTTGCGGTTCTTGAGTATTTGACACTGGTTTCGTTTTCTGTTTTAAATTCCGGGAAGCATTTTTATTTGATTGTCATCATACAACCTGTTTCGATCAATATAGTTTTTACGGATTTCATCAGATATTTTCAAAATATATTCCCGACGACTGATGTTTGAGCCAAATGTTTCTTTGTATATCACCCATGAATTTATTGCAGCTAGATCAAGTATGTTAAAAGAAAAAACCATGCACTGGTCATCGGCTTGTGCATTGTTGTGCGGTCCTTTTGCATGCAAAGCACCCCGAATATACGGTAATGAAATAAAGGCATCAAGATCATCTAATAAAAATTTCCAATTATTATCTCCAGATCACCGTACTGTTTCAATTTATGTACAATACTGTATGTGTTTCAAAATCTTTTCAGTTGGAAAAAGGCGCTAAGTACTGCTTACATTATCAAAGCTAATTTTTCTTTTAGCGTAAGACGAGGGGGCAGCGTTTTCATCCAAAACATTATACATTGGCTGTCTTCCGGAAGTATTTTGCGATATGTTCTTCCACGTGGTTCCATCTGCGGCTATTACTTCTGCAGAATTATTTTCATCACTATTAGTTTGTTGATTTTTTCTTCTTCCACGACTATTTTTCCTGCCACAACTATGTCCTTGAATAACTTCTTCATCTATTTCATTATCAGAACTAGAAGATGAAATATTATGCGGATTTTTTATTGGATGTATTTTGAAATCAAAACTCGAATCAGACTCGATATCATCGCACTCGATATCACTTTCGATATCGTTTTCATCCTCATTTTCAGAAGCAGAATTTTCGAATGATAAATCTTGCATTGACTGCACAATTGCTTCCTCAGTCAGAAATTTCTTCCCGACAGTTCTACGATACATTATTAGAATAATAATTTTTTTTTTTTTTTTTAACTGAAAATATCTGTTCATATCATTTTCAAACGGAAGTAACAAATCAAGTATTGCTTTGTGCTCAAAGCGATCATTTCTCTGGGTATCTCTGCCGTCGGAGCATGCGCGGAAGCCATAGAGACAGGTGTCTTTCGAAGAAACCGGAATAAACCAGCTATTTAGCACCCTTCTCCCCCCACATCTATACGTTCTTTGCATAAAAACCTCTTTTACAAGATGAAAATAATTATTTTATCTGACAAGTGTTGAACTCAGGGGATGAAAATAATGATTGCTCCGGGGGAGAGACATTTTTCTCCGGAGATGTGAGATGTTACCATGAAAGATTTGAGATTTTGTTTTTTCAATGGTCTAAAAGTGCCATTTACCCTCCCGGAACCCTATAATGTCTCCCTCGGAGCCACAGAAATACCTCCCGGAAAAAAACATGTTTGAATTCAACACTGTATCATGCGCCAGTCATTTTGGCCGTTTCTGGCCGTTCTAGGTATATAAGATTTTTTTTTCAAAAACTAGCAACAATATTTGAATGAATTTTGTTTTGTATATTACAAATGAATATTTAGGAAAAGTCAAAAAATATCGCAGCAATAGGTGAAAGCAAAACAGAGATATACGATATTAAAATGTGTTTACGGTCAAAATGACCGCCTTGGCCGTTCTAGTGTTAAAGTCAAATGAATGTGACATTTACGATCAACCATTATTGACATTTAATCTTATAGTTTGGCGATAGATTTTTGGTCGACGGGATAACTAAGTAATACCAAAAATACATATGTAACTGGTTTTTGAAAACGAAGTTTACGCCAAATTTTCGTAAAAAAGGGGAAAAAAATCACGCCAAACTACGGTGCGTACACGACATCTGGCAGAATATTAAATAATGCAACAAACCATGACATTTAATTTCAACTTCAAATCAATGTTTTAATTTACTCCTCGAAAAATAATAAAAATGCTAACTGGCGAGTTGAAAAAAAAGCTATTGGTGAGATTTGCACCCGGCTAGCGTAACAGAACCAAGAATTATTTGAGACCATGGCAACTTTTATTTAGTTTTATTCAAAAAAATATTTTGATTTTTTAATCATAATGGAAAACTTTCGGCACAGATGTCATATACGGCCCCATATTGGCGCGATTTTTTCTGACGTCGATGTCATATACGCAACGGGTACTTAAATGGCGCCAAAATGTCGTTATTTTGCTTGATATGGCAAGCCGAATGTTGTTGTTTATGCTGTTGATGCGTTCCCCGAATTGGCGCCGGAAAGAAATCGAGCCAATATCGTATACGACATCTGTGCCAAACTTTCATATGAAAGACAAATGAATCAGACCGTATTTGTTTATGGCAGTTGATGACTTGAACTATTATACTATTATTGAACTATTATACTTGAACTATTATACTTGAACTATAGATGAAGTGATAGGGATAGAATAATATTTGGCGACTTATCGCCTGTGCCTGGCTAACGTTAATGTACCAAAATGGCACCTAGAGTATAAAAAGCGAAAAGGTCCACCCGGAACTGTTGATGATAGTCACATGACTTAGGCTATTGTTATAGAGATTGTTTTAAAATACCGGGAGACAAAGACTCTGTATACTTAATTCATTTTATTTTAGCTTGTTTTCAAATATTTAACTGATCCTCTTTAATCAAAAACAACCATTGGATGTCTTAAGAGCAACTGATTATCCCTCAAATTTTTGCAATCAAAGGGAATTGAATGGAAACCCATTTACAGGGAGATCTGCACAGCTTTTTTCTATATAATTCAATCTATTCTAATATTTTTAAAACCCATCAGATTAGCGTGTTTTTAGATTCTGCGGTGTCTGAACTGGGGTTGGCGAGCGTAGCTTGCAGGGGACAGAGCCCCCTAGTATATTATAATTATTTTCAGTACTTTTAATCATTTCCTACTATGATTAATTTTTCACGAATTTTTGGCATGTTAGAGTTAGAAATTGAAAACGTAATTTTATGATTATCATACATTTTTATGTATGAAACATAAATTACAAGATTCGTAATAAAAAATCAAGAAATGTAGCCATTAAATCTTATTACGAAATTTAGTTTTTATGGGCATTTTATATACTTGTACAATGCATTTAAATTTTGTAACATTCTATCGATCAAACTCCCCCCCCCCCCCCCCGTATACAAGAAGGTTTCATCTCATCATATATGCCTCCTATTTTATTACACAGAAAATATTACGGCTATTCCCTGAATGGAAAATTCCGATTACTTTAACATCTTGAACGTTATTTTACAGGAAATGAGAGTTTTCTAATAAAATTAATCCGCCACTTGAATTCGCATAGAAATTTCCTGGAGTTCTCAGATGATTTTTTCCTTTTAAAGCATTAATTAATTCTAACCCTAAAAAAAAAAAAAAAAAAAAAAAAAAACTATATTTAGTTAGAATCTATAATCGATTTTTTTGATAAAGTGTTTTCTATTGAAAACGTTAAGCTTTGTGCCTATTTCAATAATGCGGCGGATCTTTATATTTAACTTCTTAATAACAGGTTATAGAATACACAATTTCCAATCGAAAAGTACTTATCATTATTATCTGTGTTAAATGGACATCAAATATTATTATAGCAGTTGTTTTCACAGCCTGTCGTACATCCAGTAAAATTCCACAGTTACAAATTTTCATACAAATTCTTTAGAATCTTAGTATACATTATAAAATACATACTTTTAATTTTTACTGTCCACCGTAAAATTGTACAGTGTTACAGAGTATACTGAAATTCAATTGATATTTTTCAATTTAATATTGTTCTTTATACAATTTTTGTGATACGTCATCGGAATAGACAGCGTTTTTAATAAGTTTCGCTTTCAATTGTACAGCGGTAACGCAAAAGATTTTCTCACATCGTATTTTTAATGACACAAGTATTTCGTTTTGTTACGGTGTTGCAAGATATTTAGAAATACTAAAAAAAATAGGTACGTTACATAAGCAATTATACATATCAACAGAGAAAATTAAATTTTAATAATATTTCCATGTAAAAAATATATCCAGAAATATACTTTAAAATGCCAGAAATATGTATATCAAGCATGATTTAATGAAGACGGCAATGATAAAAAAATTCCATTATATTAAAAATAATCTATTATTTTCAAAAACGATCTAATTTTATCCTTTATCTATTTTTTAATTTTTATGCCAGAACAAACTTATAGAATGTACAGCCTTTTCGTTTCTGACTTCGTGGTATAATCAATTTTACTCCAATTTGTTTTATCGGTACAAACATAATTTATTTTCATGTTTATTTGATTCTTCTGGTGTGAAATGGAATCTCACTGTGTTTAAATCATGTTACTTTTTTTTATTTCTTTTGGCCTTACACATCGATATTGCTTAAATTTAATTCCATATTTATTTTTAAGCGAGCGTTTTGTATCAGGCATACATCGGCAATTTTCTCCGTATCATAGCGCTCTTAGTTGAGGTACTATCTCTCTACCGTCTGCACGTATCGTGATGACGTCATCGAAGCGCTGTCTCCTCCCTCTCATGACGTATGCATTACGTAGAGACTCAAGCTTTCGGAGGCATGTTTATTTGACGATCGCTGTAGCAAATTAAAATAAAAGTTTTTAAATGTATTCTTTCGAATTTGCTTCTTAAGATATTGCCTAATTTTTTTTTTTTTTAATTCTCTAATAGATTTAAATCTTTTCGCTCCGATACTTTTGTTGTCCCCATTACTTAGTATAAATTAAAAATTTCATTAATTTTAAATCAGGATCTGTTTTGTGGGTAAAGCTGTTATGATATAGTTTTTTTTTTTTTTTTTTTTTTTTTTTTTTTTTTTTTTTTAAATAAGATCGCAGGACCGCGGTCTGCGGCCTGCTTGCATACGGATGTGAGATCTAACGAACGGTACCCGAGGACGATGTCTATGTTGCTAAATACCTTTTTAGTTTATTTCCTGATGTCGTGGAAAAGTTTTTAATTGTAGTTTTCAGTTATAGAAAATTCTATGTGCTGCACTTTTAATTTTTAAAGAAAATTTTCCAAGCAGATTGATCATTTTATTATTCAAAGAATTAATTTAAAAAATGGCGATCAACGGTGAAGTCATTTTTCTTCTCTTCTGAAAAATGAATAAAGCTTTGATTTATATTGTTAAAAAGGCTCCTCTTCATTTTATTACAGCTGACACCATGCAAGTAAGAACTTTCCTTTTTTATTTTTTTACAACTGCTTGACCGTAAACAACGAAATGGGTTTTGCACAGTACAACGCAATATTCTTTAAAAAGAACTTTATGGCTATTTCCCTTTAAGATAACGGCTCATAATAATCTGTAATAGCACATCTGGATCGCCGGGAAATATGTATTTTCTCATTGTTATAATTTTGGCAAAAATTCCACTGAATATTTTCAGTTTGACTATGTACAAAAAAAGAAAAAAAAATTACATTATTGTAGAAGTAAATCTTTAAAACATAAAATAATTAATTCAGATATCTACTTGCTACAGCAGCTGCGTAAAACAAATTTATCAAACACTCAGAAGACTGCATAAAAAAATTGTGAAAAAGGTTTTAATTTAAAAGGAAAAATTCAATGTAGGAATAACATTGACTTTCAGATAGTTTCATTGCCTTATTTGAGAACGGTTTAAGAAATATTACTTTTCTCGTAAAATTTGAGCGCGAGTGTTGATGTGTGCGAACAAAAACTGTGTGAACAAAATACTATTTTGTTTTGTTGTTTTTATTACATCTTTTAGTGGTGTTATGGGGAACAAATTTTCTTCCACGTAATTAAAGTTATGAAAATTAAAAATCTAGTTTTTGACGCAGAATGAACGTCACAAAATGTTTCGCTCGGGCCCGTGGACAGTCGTTCAGAATGAGCAGTACGAATGTAGATATAGTACAGATAGTAGAGTCCCGTAAATAGTCCTTTGGCTCGATGTTTCACAGAAAACTTATCGTCCTGACGTCATCAGGCCTCAGAAAGCCCCGCGCTGAGAGTCTCTGATTTCGAGAGGTTTAGAATGCTTACGCCAATCCAATGTAATGTTACGCCAATCATCAAAGCCTGTAGCAACCAATCGGAGAAATTCTGGTGTCCATTTGTATCTAAACACAGTAACTAAAAACATAACGAAGAATCTCAGATAATAAACACACAGAGTGACTTTCTAACCAATAATAATTTTGTTTGCAGATTACAAACCAAAATATTTTAAAATTACGAGTTTGGCAAAAAGTACTAATTATGAAAATGTATAGATAAATCTAATACTGAAAGTACGACTCACCTACCTCAATCAATTTCGGAGTTATATGAAGAAAGTGAGAATTCTATCCGGCAGTGAATTGCGGGCGTGGCAATTGCATCCTCATCACATACTAAATCACGTGAACAAATTAAGACTAAAACAACAATAGTGCATCGCAAGCGCTAAAAGCACAGAGATAAATTGAAACAACTCATAGAAAAATCAAAACGAAGGAAAAATTGAAAAAATACGTCTCAAGAAAATATATTAAAAAGGTCTCAGCCAGACATGACTCAGGAATACGAGTCACGAAATTCAGCAAGGAACAGCCGGACATGGCTCAACCAAATGAGCAGAATTTTATTTCTGAAACGATGAAGATGCCCTTCACGACTTCCGCAGAATGATCCAGATCTTACCGTGAAAAGAAAAAAAAGCAAATCGCTATGCAATGTAATGTTACTAGTGACGATTAATCGTCCCAATCAAAGCATTCACATTCGTCAGGCACATCACCGTCGAGACATTTCGTTTCATATCGTACTTCCCGTACCATCACCCAGTACTCAATGTCTGTACCCCGCCTCTGCAATCCCGTTACTTACTAATAGCAAATAATTTTTTTTTTTAAACAAACCATCACAATCTCTCAATGTTGCCTTTCACCATCCATAAATGTTGTCACGTAAAAGTACCTACGACCACATAGACGACACAGCTCATCATATTTTTAAATTACTGAATAATTCGAGTATTTATGTAATTATTTACAAAAGTTTTACACAGTTCACTTTAATTTAACATACCAATTTTTGCAGATAAATCATCTGAGATATTTAATTAAAAAATAATTATATGATACAGTTTTGCACAAAAGACTGAAAAGGATTTTTTAAAACTGCCAATTTGATGCTTATATTTTCAAGTCCAGTTCATGCCTTCATCTTTAATTGTACTAATTTTACAAGTTCAATAAAATTCACGGAAATTGTGTGTTTTTCTTTCATTGTTTATCAAATACTCTAGTCTAAAAGACATTTTTTATACATTTCTGTTGTTTATTTTTCAAATACTTCGGGTTATCAATAAGCCATTTAAGATTAACACTTCTAAGATGCTTCTAACCTAGAAATTTAGCATCACAAAAATCATTCATATATTATCTACTAAACAAGTAATAAACCTAGTAATTACTTGTTTAAGCCCTTCTTGTTCGGATATTTTTTCGGATTTCCGATCCAAAAAATCTAATAATAAATATATTAATATCAAAAGATATATTAATTTTTTTTAATTGCCAAAAATTAATATATTTTAAATTCTGAATTAGAAAATAAACAGTATTTTTATTAGTAAGCAGTTTTTTGCTTGGTATAATGGTGGTCATACGTGTTATACCCCATTCCCTGATCACCATTTTTTCTTGCATCACACCTAAGTTTTGCATTAAAAAACAGTCTAGTGCAATATTTATCAAATCTGTTGCTTTGATGTATTTAAGAAAAGTACCTGCATGAAAAGAATTATTAAAAATAGGTAAAAAAGAACTTTTAGAAAATTGATTTACAACCTTACCGTGAAAACAGCTTTATAATCTTTTTTGGCAATCACAGAGAAAAAAAAAACAGGTTGAAATCCTTTATTGCAGATTATTTTATCGTTTACTTTGCAATAAATAAATAAATAGATAGAATGAAAAAATAAAATAAAATACTAAAACAATTGCGGATTTAACGCGGATTTGTAAGAAGTAGCAACTAATTCACTTTCAACGATGCAATTTCTGCGTCGCATGACATTCGACGTCAACCATACGGGAACAAAAAAGCCGAACGTATGACATGGGACGCCGACAAAGAAGGGGTTAAGTAGCAAGAAATCAATTACAACGGATTTTTTTCACTTCCAAGTCTGGCGTCCTAATAATACATAGGACAATTCTTTCAATTTGCTATAATTCTGTCTTCACAATTATTTTTGCTATTATCAGCATTCAATAACGATACTATAGATACTTACATCTACTATCATCATTTAATTTATGATTAAGAATTTAGACTACTTTTTTTTTATACAAGTCCCTCACAATTACGATTGCGCCAATTTTGAAAAGACCGTAGCTAAGCTCGTGAAGAGCGAACGTGTAATAGAGGTATAAAAAGAAATACCATTGCATTAAATAATGCAATATTTTATATTAATAAGAATATATTGCAATGATTCATAACAAATGCACACTATCATCAATTACAATGCTTCACAAGAATAACAACATTTTCATTTTTTAATACTTCCCGCATGAAACTATGCCTAAAATCTGTCGCATTTTCACACATATATAAGTTGTTTCTTATACCATTTTATGAATGTTAATTCCTCTGTCCAACAGTACATAAACTTTAAAGCAGTTATGAACGGTAATCTCGAACCATTAAGCCGATTTCATCGCGCAGGCCTTTTTACTTTGTATTATTTATTTATTATTTTTTTCCTTATGTTGCATAGTAACATAGATTTTCATATCATGTCCATTTTTGCATAGTATTTTGGGTAAAAGCCCTTGCTTTTGAAAATAAAATAAAATTGCATCCACCTCATGTACTATATAAATCGGAGATTGTTTCCACATTTATAACCCTTTAAGACCTTACCTACACAATTGTGCAGGTGATCCTAAAGAAAAAAAAAACATTTTCCTCTTTTTGTGCGCTTTAAAGTCGAGTCTGGCCTGACCCATAGAATTGCGTGGATTCGCCCTTGGCATCGGGTATTTAAAAAAATATTTGTTTTCAATCAAATATAAACCACCAAAACTTTTTATTTCTACCAAAAGTCATACGGTCTTAAAGGGATAAAAATAAATACAGGCGATTGAAAAAAAAAATAAAGACTAGAGAACAGGAATTCTGCTTTTTCAGATTTTAGTGTCGTCCCCGGCATTTCCATTACTTCATTTTCTTCTGGTGGACTGGTGGTTTTTATTATTATGAAACAGCCATTATAAATGAAGCGTTAGGTGAAGATAAAAGAGCAGCCGTAAAAAGTTAGAACTCTGATTTTCTGGTCAGAATGGAAAAAAAAATGGCCTTTTTTTTTTTTTTTTTTTTTTTTTTTGACCAGAAAATCAGAGTTCTAACTTTTTACGTCTGCTCTTTTATCTTCACCTAACGCTTCATTTATAATGGCTGTTTCATAATAATAGAAACCACCAGTCCATCAGAAGGAACTCGGTTAAGCGGGACTCCGATAATCGGGACTCTACTGCAAAACATATTTCAATTTTATGACTTAAAGCACACGCTTTTATTTTATGTAAAATGACGTCATTTGCATTAATATAGATACTTAAAATTAAATATAGTTTTTAATAGCTCCATGTTTTATCATAAATCCTTCATTTATATTTTTCTCAAAATAGCATGTATTTTTTTTTTCAATTTTATGAGAAAATGGCAAAAAAAAGATATAATTGCTATTTTTCCACAATTTTTTCTTTACTTTCTACAGAAATGGAGTACTTGAGTTGCCAAAATGAAACAAATGTCGCTAAAAACTAGAAAAAAATTGATATTTCAAAAATAAATGGAGATGCAATTTTCAAACAAATTGCATTAAAAAGTACTTTTTTTTCCCCAATACGGCGGTATAAACATTGAAAATGTGCGATGCTTAGAAGTTTAAAAAAATGCTGTAGAGTACTTAATCACAGAATGAAACATCGGCTTTTGTTTTACGGCTGACGTATACAAGCTAACGTTATTTATTGGAGGCAAAATAAACTGGGAGAAAGAAATAGCATACCGTGGGCTAATAACGTGTAACTAAAAAACATTTTTGAAAACTGTCCTGAAACATTAACGAAACAGCAATATGATGATAGTATATAAACGCATGCTGTTTCTTTAGGAATACAAGTCATTTGACGATATTTTACAACCTAACTTAGCGATACATCTCTGTCACTTACCGATTCATCCTTGGAGGACGCTATAACCAGGGCCGTGCGAAGAGAAAACTGCGCCCGGGGCAGCGTGTCAATTTGCCCCCCCCCCCCTCCTTCAAAATTGATAAAGGGCAGAAACAGAAATAAATCATATTGAATAAATATTTTGCGTTTATTTTAGAACTTTAAAAGATTTAATTTTAATTCAGAAATTCCAAACAACTAAATAACAGAAAAGAAAATTGCACTTATTTGTTAATGAGATCATAATGCTTTGCGACAGATTTTTCTTAACCTTTGTCACATATTTTTCTAGCCATTTTTAGTTCTTGTTACTCTTTAAGCTGCAGAAAATGGGTAAAAATTGCTAACAACCAGATTGGAAACAAGCGGTCCCTTCAACTAAAAAGTACTAAAAAAGCAAAACAAACAAAAAACCTGCAGAACATAATGTAATAGATAAAAATAAATTATAATTTCAGTACATTTATTAAGAAAGATAAAGCATTGTTTTAATTAACCTTTAACTGATGTCACAGAAATTGTTACATAACTAGTGTGAAGCGGTCTGTGAGACCGCTCCATTGAAAGATGAATAAAAGGCACGATTAACTCATAGGATGGTGGTTTTGTACTAAACTTTTTGTACGGGACTGTTATAATTTAAATTCACCTATTAAAAGTCTCTGGTGATACTACTAAAGTTCCAAACGGAACAAAAATTTGGTAGTGTTTGTAGTTAAACTGAAAATTGCAAGTTAATCTATAAAAATTGAAAAAACCGCGGTCTGAGAGACCGGTAACATCAGTTAAAGGTTAACCTTTAACTGATGTTACCTGTCTCTCAGACCGGAGCTTTTTTGCCGGTCTCTCAGACCGTGGCTTTTTTCAATTTTTACAGTTTAAATTGCTTTAACTACAAACACTACAGAAATCCTGTACCGTTTGGAACTTTAGTACTATCAACAGAGACTTTTGAATAGGTGTATTTTAATTATAACAGTCCTGTACAAAAAGTTTAGTACAAAAACACCATCCTATGAGTTAATCATGCCTTTTATTTATCTTTCGATGGAGCGGTCTCACAAACCACTTCACACTAGTTATGTGACAATTTCTGTGACATCAGTTAAAGGTTAATATAAAATATAATATCAGGCAAATACATTTACTTCCATTTTATTTTTCTTGCATTTAGGGTAATAAAATCGTTTATTATTTTATGTGTAAAGATTGTGACACACTGAATTTTATAGAAAGTAAATTCAGGTTGCTTAATCTCTCGACTCATAGTAGATCTTAAGTAGTTTTTTACTACTTTATTGTTACTGGAATACTTATAAATTATGTACGCTGTCTCCATGTTTTTGTAATTCCTTGTTTTCCCAAAGTTAAAATTATGGAGCAACTAAAGGATTTCTAAATGATCCATTTTATAAAAATTCTTGTATAATGGTAGAAATAAGGTTTTCGCATTTAAAACCTCGCTTAACAATTCAAGTCCATTCAAGTCAGCAATAAAGGGCAAGGTCCAGGCAATATTAACAGATTTTCGATAACTGATTTTAGATTCGCACCAGCCAGAAACTCAAATTCTTGTTTTACATTTCTCAGTTTCTCAAACCTCCACTTCAGTTGCACGGTTATAGTGTCTCTACGTAACACGAAATCCTCCACATTCATATAAATTTCCACTTTCATCAGAAGCTTCGTAGTCAAATTGTTCTGCGAATTTTACGTTTTCTGTTTTGCTCAAATAAAGACTAACATTTACAGACATAACCAAATCTTCGCTTTCTTGTTCAAAAATTTCCTCTCTGATTGTCTGAAATGTGTTTTTTAGTGTTTCAATCAGTTTTCTGGCGATCAAAACATTGACAGTTTTTTTTTCTTCTTTTTTTTTCGTGAGAATAATATTAACTTTTTCCATTTCATTTAAAATGCTGTGTCAAACTAGTAGGCCGTAAATTAAGGGGAATTTCCTTATTTGCTTTATTAAGCTTTTTGCTCCTGAGTAAGTTTACTCATTTTACTTCATTTCTATAAGATCTTCCAGAGCTTTAAAAATCTGTGGCAATTGTTTGTAAACTGCAGATATAGCTTTATATTTTCATGATCATAGATTATCGCAATGTTTCTTTAAATAAACTGATAAGTGGGAGATAAGTATATCCCATCTTTAAGTAGAAGAGACGAAAAAACAAACGCATTTTATGCAGTTCCGGACATTTTTGGACATACACCAGCAGCACGAACTCAAAATTTAGAGAATGTGCAGAACATGGTAAAAAATAGACGAATTTATTTACTTCGACGATTCGAGCTTGCACAATATTGGGAAACCATATTTGCACCATATCACAACATTGAGCTCTGAAGGGTTGATATTGGTATTGTTTATGACGGCCAATTACCTACAAGTTGGATATAGTAGGCCGGAGTGGGATGGGAGTGTCCTCTGTAAGGTCTTTCTAAGGGAACCTAATACGTATTTACGCAAGGTTCGAAGAAAACTACGGACAATTTCGAACGATTAGGCTGACGTGCGCGATTGGGTCGACCTCAGCACCTCCCGTCTACCGTCTTTGAGAACAGAACATCTCGTGCAGCTGTGAATGTCGAGATTGTCGGACATTAGCTTATCTTAAATTTCTTATGCTAGTTTTTTCTTCTTCTTTTTTTTTTTTTTTTTTTTTTTTTTTTGACTTGATGTAGTCAAGAAACCTTTCCACGAATGAAAATTTTCTATTTCCGGTAACGTATAATTTGAGTCATTTGTTCTTTGTGGGGTGTACTGGATTCCTAAACTGGACTGTGTTTAAAATTCAGTAACTTGCAAATGGTTACAATTATTAAAAGAAATTCTTGCAGGAGAGTTATGTAAGATATTAGAAGTATTTTTACTGCGGTTCTCGGTTTTAGTTCCAAATAGAAGAAATTGATGGCAAGCAATAAGCACTCAATGGAGGTCTAAACTGAAATCCCCTAGCATCATACGAAGGAAGAAGGTTAAATATATAGAATAGGCCCCTAAAAATAAGATTGTATTGGAGAATGAGACCCACTCCATACATTTAGCCTCCTCTTTTCGCATCAGTGTTGGGCGATTTCGGTTTTGGCCTTGATTGAGCACCTATGGCGCTAGATGTTGTCTTTATAATGCTTGTGTGATTATACATTGCTGGCATAATTGTCAATTCAGTATAAACTTGATTGATTTACACGAATATGGTTTAATAAAGTATACTGCTGTAACCTGAAATGACTATAAACCTGTTTAATTCTTCAACAAATCATCGATATTTATGTTGTAATGTGAAATTGTAAAACTGCAGTATAAGAATTGAAAAAGTCATTTGTAATGCGAGCAGCTAGTGGATTTGGTCTGCCCCTCGGCATTGCACTATCACTCTAAAGCGTAAGCTGAGTCCCCGAGGTGGTCATCCCTGCTTGCAGCGCCATCTATAATTGCTATTTGGAACTAAAGTCGGGAATCGAGGTAAAAAAAATACTGACATTTTACATTACCTTCCCGCAATTTTTTTTTTTTTAAATAGCTGTCACCATTTACAGATTATTGAATTTTAAAAACTGTCAGTCCATTTTAGGACACTCGGTATATGGAGTGCGATCGAACGAAATTGAAAAATATCTTGGTCTATTAATTTCTTCTACAATTGTTTTTCTTACTTCATTGGAAAGAAAGTTCATAATTTCATCCTGAATATATTTTGCCATCTGTCTTTTTCACTTTCAATAATTTTCACTTTAGCTCTTTTCAAATTTGCTGTCGATTATATGATTTAATTTTAAACGTCTCTCAAGTTTCTTTTAGCGAATGCATGCATTCCTGTGTTCTAGAGCATTTTTATGCTCAGGAATTTTAGGATTTAATTTCTTCCACATGAAAAACCCACAATCTGGATTGGCTAACTTTGGAGGGCGATCAAGATAATTGGTGAATAGTAAAAAGAGAAAACAAAATATAGTGATTCCCTTAATTAAGTTATCCAATAAGCCGCAATCACCGTTAATAATTTCTCCACTAGGACTAGGTATAATTTTCTTGAACGTTAGTTTGAAAAATCGTAGTCCTTATGCAATCGCAGATTTCATGTAATCAGCATTTTCATCCTCTGCTGGACATTTTTTTAACGGCAAAGTAATGACCGAATGACTATAAGAATGATCCCATAGTGGAATCAGAATAGGTTAGCAATTCATATTCACTGAGGGTGCCAGGTGTCAGAAACTTTGGTATACGATGTAAAGGGCCCGCAGAGTGCAAAAGTTTAAGAAACACTGTAATAAAATATCACAAAAGCATATTATAAAATCATCAGATCTAAAGAGCTCAATGAAAAGTAAATGTGAACAGCGCAATAATTTTGAAATGAAAAATGTACATACTTCCATTGGGAAAAATATTCACGATATGTAAATATATACATTTAGTTTTACAAAAATACAGAATATCGAAGAGTGAAAAAAAAATTTCCAATGAAAAGGATCGACGACAATAAAAAAACTGAAATTGGTAGCACAAATTTGGCGCCCCTAAATTTCCGCGCCCGGGGCGACCGCCCCTTCGCCCCCCCTTTCGCACGGTGCTGGCTATAACAAAGAAGAAAGGAATTTAGTAATAAAAGAAAGTAAGCTCGCATACAACATCTCTGAGATTTTTTTTTAAATATCTGTTTCATTTAAATTTAAAATAGAGGCTACTTTTTCGAATCAATAATGTAATATGATAAAAACATAACAGAAAAAAAAAATACTGGAAAGTTCTTTTGCTTTTTAACCATTTGGAAATGGTTGTTGTTTTCGGTCGAGGATGGGGCCAAATGATGCTCGCATTTTATTTGTTTTAACGAAATTCAACGATGTTCTTTACTTTTAGAAGAATTTTTATTTGAATAGGTAATAGAAAGGCATAAAATCGTTAAAAGTTGTTTGAATAGGTAATCTAAAGGCATAAATCGTTAAAAATTCAAAAAGTTACAAAATTGGTAGGCGCAAATTATCAGATATGGAAAAATCCAAAGCCAAAGAGCGACGCCGAAATGAAAATCGTCTTGCAAAGCAAAAATCGAGGTCTTCAACTCATTATGTAGGCCATGAAAATCGAGGTCTTCAACTGGTTATGTAGCCCATGAAAATCGAGGTCTTCAACTGATTATGTAGCCCATGAAAATCGAGGTCTTCAACTCAATATGTAGGCCATGAAAATCGAGGTCTTCAACTGCTTATGTAGCCCATGAAAATCGATTACAGAATAAAAGACGAACGCGAAAAAGGAAACAATCTAATATTTAATCGATTGATAGTAATAGGCCATATCTCGAGGGGCTCCAATCCACTAGCCACGGCGTTTTACAATCGGTCGATTCTAACCGGGAAAATTTGAGCTCAACGTAGGTAATTTGTCGCAATCTGTGGATGATTCGGTGGAGCTACTTTCGATTTGTAAACTGTTTTTCATCTCGAAACGGGACTTGGAGAGTTTATCGATGAAGGTTTTGGTCGTCTGAAATTTTATCTTTACGATCTGTTATTGAAGAGGATGCGATGGAATTTGGTGGAAAAAATAAATTCCAAATGGTCGTTGTAATCTATTAAATTACATTTTTTTAATCCTGTTCTAATACTACATTTTCTAAAAATCTTCAAAAATTCATCCATAGCCTATTCTCATATTAATAGTACTCAAAATAACTATGTTCGTCATGTTTCTGTAAATTACATATTTGTTAATTTTTAGTAAATCTTAATTTTGGACGTTTTAGATAGCTACTTTTTTTTTTTTTTTTTTTTTTTTTTATTTAAGCTAAAAAGAATTTTTTCAAAAATAAAAATGGATCAAAAAGGGTAAGAAAGTTTCTTTTGTTTGTGCTAAAATAAATAAACTTAACAAATGCACGTCTTAACGTAAATATTTTTTTATGTCCTTCTACAATCTCGACAAAAAAACGTACTTTTTCAAACATGGAGGAAGATGAGGGGATAATTATAAAGTGCATGAAAAACAAAAGTGTCTGATTCACCCAGACAAATGGTGAAAAAAAAAATAAAATTCCAACTAAAAATTCTCCTCATACCATCTTTTATGAACTGCATTTAAATTTCCTGTTTTATTGATAAGAGTTAAATAAATCCTTTTCCTGAGTTATAGAAACCCTTTAAAAGCATTTCTCTAGTTTCACATTTTTTAATCAGTCAAAACTGGTGAGATTTATGATCATCGTTGAAGTATCTTTAATGCTCTGCTAGGTTCGTCTTAAAAGGAATGACACGCAAGTAATCTCGAAATAAGAGACTTTCTGATTCAACGGTTTTCAGGAAGTGATTTCTTTTTATCTTTCTCTTTTGAGAAATGGATGTTGATTACCATTAATAGCAACGCTTATTCTCCTTTAATTGTGTTTCATTGCGTAAGCTAACAGAATGAAGAATTAAATTAATTTATTAGCATTCTTTTGTTTGGAGGGTAGGGGAGAGGTTAACAAACATCCGTTTTCCCAGAAGTTTCCCCATTGAATTGTTCTTAGAATTTTGCATGAATTGATTATAAAAATTACTTTAAGATTTTTTATTATGCACAAATGTTTTATTGCAATGAAAGTTGCATAGTTCTTAGAATATCCCAGATATTTTTAAAACGTACACGAGGGTGTATCAATAAGTTTTTGCCCTCATATGTAAATAATTGAGTGAAATTTATGAAATTGTTACATTGTATTAGTCCTTTTCTATATAGTCACCGTGTACAGTAACAAATTTCTGCAAACTGTATTTCAAAGATAGGAGGAGGATGTATTCCAGGAGCCGCGTTAGTAGACCCAAAAAGGGCCATTTTTCTAACTTTTGTAGACCCCCCACATGTGATATATAGTTGGAAAGGCCTGTAACCACTTATTCATGCTATGCACCTCACGAGCCCCGCAAAATTTAGAAACGTGCCCCCCGGAGGGCACATTTAGGGGGGGGGGCGGGGCTCGGAAGGTGCATAGCACGAATAAGTGGTCACAGACTTTTCCAACAATATGTCACATGTGGGGGTCGATAAAAGTTAGAAAAATCCCCCCCTTTGGGTCTACTATCGCGCCTCCTGGAATACATCCTCCCCACTCTCTTTGAAATATCGGTTGCATAATTGTGTTACTGTGCACACTGACTATATAGAAAAGGACGTAGCAATTTCATAAATTTCCCTCAATTATTTTTATGTGAGGGCAAATACTTATTAATACACCCTCGTATATCAAAATTAATGATTTAGGATAGGAAAAAACATTCAGTCGACTTACAAAACTTTGTTTTTTATTAAATATTAATCAGAGATGTTTTTATAAAACTTTCTGATTTGTTACATATGTGAACATAATTTATTTATAGTTAAAACTGAAATGTACAAAACAGAAAAAAAGGAATGAATGAAATTAAATTTCTATATCATTAAATTCAATATTAATCTAAATTCTTAAAAGTTCACTTGCCAACACACAGCAGGAACCTGGAAACCTTGAATCGTCCAGTCAATAACGCTTCCGAAATTTTGAAATCCTTGATTGTTGTTAGTTTCTAAAACGCAGCCTATATTTAAATCTGAACAAACGGCGAAAAAATACATAAATTTAAAGAACAAATGCATATTTTAATTCTTCAAATTTAATCATTCCTGTTTCAAATTGTACCGTGCACTTTTACAAAGACCTGGAGATATAGTCACCCATGTACAATCAATACTAGAAATTGCATCTTTTTTTTTAAATCTTTAAACAGATTTAAATAATAAATACCCGTTACGTATGGGTTAAGCTGTAGCAGATGTTTCGCACAAAATCATGAAATAGCGCGAATATCACCAAGCCATTCATAAAATCATTTTCCTTCAGATTCGCTTGAGAAATTCAGGTATTCACATTCAGGTACCTAAAAATGGAATACATTATCCAGTTTTCTTATAAATTATCTAAAACTTCATTTATTGAGGGTTTATATAGGAAGATCCTCTTTCCGTCATGTCATAACCTGAAAATCAGTTGAAAACACAATTTTGCATAAAAATAACGCTTTTCAATTTCATAATAAGCGAATTGCAAAGTATGCCAATTTCATGCATTTAAGAATGAAAATGGCTTCGTAAATTTGATAGAAAGTAGACATTATGAGATTTGAGAAAGCTTTTTAAAAATAATATTTGAAAAATATCCGTCTTTTTTACGTTCGTAACTCCTCCATTTCATTGTATTTAAGGAGACTTGGCGCCTTTCAATTGGCGAAAAATGACGAAAATGTCGATTTTCTAATTTTTGCTTAAATTATACTTTCTTATCCGTAGTATATCCTGATGAAGTTTCGTAAAGATCTGAGTATTATAAATACAGTTAAAAACGATTTTAATAGATCGCTGTCCTTTTAAATGCCACACCCACTTCACTTAAAAGTGATTTTTCTCAGTTTGAATTTTGTTCCACGAGTTAGCATGTTCAAAGTGATAAAACTTTCATGCATATTTTTCAATTGACTCGATTTCTTTTTTGTTGTTCCTTATAGTCTATTTGATAAAACTATGTATCGGATTTACAATAAAGTAAAATTTTTTTAGATATAAAAATGTAAAATAAATTCAGTTTTTACTGTAATTTTACCCGTATTTGCACATTTTATTTTTTTTCTCCCAAACTAATTAACTTATAGTAAATCCTATACTTAAAATTATACAGCACACTTCTAAGAATAGGTTTAAAAAAATAGCTCAAAATGTTCAAAATTGTACAAGAAGATACATTTTAAAATTTACTTAAATAAAATTAAAAATTTCAAATTTTGCCAGGGGAATCAAACAATTTCTTGATAGAATCATTTTCCTTCATTAAGTCCTTTAGTATTATACAAAAATGTACCTTAAAATGCTTAAATTTTTTTAAAAAATGTTCAACGGGTACCCCTTAAGAGGACGGAGGACGTTAATTTGTTTTTTCATCATAGAAATGTAAAATTTTGTGCCTATATGCATTTCATCATAAGTATATAAAACACCTTAAAAGAAATTTTCAATCTTAATGTAATTTTAGGATTTTTTAAAAAGATTAAAATTTTAAAATGAAATTTAAAAATCTTCCGAGTGTCATAATTTTTTAGATATGTCCTTGCTTTCGCATTTTAATCACTTAAAACTCTATTGCAAACAAACATAAGCATCGAATTTTTAATCTCTTCTATAGTTATTTTTTTACAATTTTTTTCTTAATTTCATATCGATTTTCTTCAAAATTTTACCTTTTAATACGTTAAAAATCAAATTTAATTATCCTTATGAAGTCGAATTTCACAATGCATGCTTACTTCCTTTGTAAACAATATCAGTGTTCTTCTTTATATATTTCATGAATTTTGTTCAAAAATTACTACGCCTAAAGAGTTTCAAAAATCTAAAAACGGTGGAAAATCTGTTTTGAGAAAATATACTAAATTTATAATATACTAAAAAAATTATTTAAAATATACTAAAAGGCCGATAAACAGCTATTTTTCAAAATTCAAACGCTTGTAACTTTACGAAAAATAATCGCATCTGCATGCGATTTTTGACAAATGGCTCAGAACAAACTGGAGAACAATTATATGCACAAAACTAATTTTCCATTTCAGGGACGATTTTTGCTCTCAACTAAAGGCCCACGGCCCCCTTAAGAAACAAGTGCTCTTCTTTTTCATTTTTTATTAAAGTAATGAATATGAGGATAAGAAATATGGGATATAAATAATATTTCTATGAAGGATAATCAGTAACGATAATAAAATTATACGAAAATACCAACCTACCACAATAAATACTTGTTCTAAAATTCTTTGGGAAATTATGTTGATCATGAATACCTTAGAGGATATGTGACTCTTTAAACATATCTAAGTAAGGTTTTTGTTAAATCATAAACTTTAGTTTTTAACGATTTTTTCAGAGTCAAAACCTTATAAGCAGAACAATTATTACAGAAATTGCTTTGAAGATCGTGATATCAAACCAAAGAATTAACTATCTCAAATCTTCCATTTTTAATAGCGTTGGAAATGATAAATACAGACTTTTTTCACGGGGAGGAATTTCTGCAGTTCCGAGGGGGCGGGCGCATCCCGTAGAATATTCGTTAAATTCATAACTGGTATTGAAGTACCTTTGATAATATCACTGAAGACAGATGACGCATCGAAATCTTTTCTAAAATGTCTGATATTTATATTATTGTTAATGTTATTTTTATTTGGGTGTTAAATTGGAAAATTGCCTCATCATGGAAGTCTGCCCAGTACAGCAAATCTCATAATCACAGCAAAGCCATTGGAGCTGAAATAAACATATTCTTTAATAGAACAGAATCCTTTTCACAATTCTGTGTTTTTTAACAATATGTCACAGATTTTCTCAAAAATGGCATTTTGTGGTAAAACGCAGTTACGAATTTGTAAATCTGTACCTTGGAACAAAAAGAGCCAATGTCCAAAATTGATAAATTTGAGTTAAATGCACGAATGAATTCAGGATGCGATATAAAGTAATTTTTAAAAGGGCCAAAATCCTCCCAATATTAGATCATTGAAAATAAAGTATTTTGTCGAGGATAATGTTACTTACTGTTAATGTAATGTGTCAAACTTAAATTAGGTTTCCTGCCATTTGAGAAAAATGGACATTGGCCCTTTTTGTTCCAAGGTACAGAAATCATTAACTATAAATTCATAATAGTAGTGAAAGAACGCAAATAATTAAATAAAGAACTAAATAATATTATGTCCATGTGTTAATAAATCGTCAAATGACCATTTAAACTTTGTGTTTTCATCATAACTTATTTTTATTCATGCAAATTTAAAAATATATGTGTTTAGTAAAACTTTATTGGCAAAAATAGTCCTAAAAATAATGTTACATAAAGGAAAGAAAATTTTTAAATATTGAGTAATAAAAAATGATCATAAGATAAATAAATAAGGTCTTTGAATAATAAGAAAAGTAAAACATAGTCATAATATGACAAACATAATAGAAATAATGAAATGAGATTAAAAGTGGAAATTTTAATGACTGTAATTTTTTTTATTGTTCAATCAAACATTCACTTAAAAGAAAAGTAACACAATTTTAATCACTGGATTAACAAAAACTCAAAGAAGAAATAATCCAAAAAGAAAATTCACTCGTCAAACATAGATTATGAAACACTTTCCAACATTCAAAATACTGTAACAAAACTTCCCTGTTCAATGAGGTGAAAGTTGATATATAAGTAAACAATTTCAAAAACGCATACCACATTTGAAAACCTAATCTCACCAATTACCATCTGCAGTGGGAAAATATTCAAATTCTTTTGCGAAGTCCTGTGCAAGATCTATGAATTTTTATATGCTATGATAAAATGTAGACCCTTCAGCAATTATCTCAATAAATGGAGATGAATTATTTTGTGAAACCCTGTATATTATACTGTTGGTACTTCATGCAAAACAAGTAATATGAAAAAGATTAGTTAAATTTAAAAACGCATAGCATAACTGAAAACGCATTGCCAGCAATTATCGCTCAGAGGTAGTACTGAAACCGAATTATTTGCGCGTACTTGTAAATGAATGATAAATGCTATGCACACCATATTCTTTAATAAGAATCTTGCGCTACTCAGTGCTATGAATTTCAATATGATTGAAATAATGTAACATAAATACCCTCTTCACACACATACTACGCATACCATATTCTACACAAAGTATCTTGGAGTAAGTACTCTTCAGTTGTGTGTATCACTTTTCAATAGTTTGAAATAGAGAGAATTATTCTAAAACATTATAAACGATTTTCAACCTAGACCACAATGAAACAAAATTCTTTTGAGTGTCTCTGTAAACGAACTATAAATGCTATACAGTTCATTTTTAATAACGAACATACCATTGTAATCCTCAGTAACATATATCAATTATATGGCAAATTGAATATGTTTACGCGAATTAGAGCTCGGACAGACAGATAAACCGAATTCATAAACAGTTTTCAACTATGTTGGAAAGTGTTAAAAATTTAAAATACTTTACCTGTGGTAGTAAAATCAATACAGCGACCTATACTCAGAGTAACTACTTTAAAACTGTTAAATATGAGTAAGTATTTATAAAAAGGTTTAAAGTAACACGTTACTTTTATATATACTGTTTCACGAAATAATATACAATAAAATGCCATCAATAATTTTTCCCAGCAAAATTTATTAAACGTAAACAAAGTATTAAATGTAGAACATAAAATACGTCAAAGTAAATAAAATCACACTTTATAAAGTGTCTTACAAAATTAAATAAAAAAATGGGATTTCTAAATCGTTTATTCTAAAAACAAAATCCCTTGGAAGAAAAATAAACAAAAGCTCTGAAAGAGACAGTAAACAATTTTATTTCTACAGTCTTGTTTCAATTTTAACTGTCATTTTAAGTAAATGTACACAACTTTTTTATGTTATTACTTTATTTTCTTCATATAATATCCATATTTTGTTTTCTACCAAATGAAAATAAAATTTCATTGCGAATTAAATTCAAAGCACTTAAACAATTAAAATAGTTTAGACTATTTATAAATTTTAACTGTGCATTAGACGGTTTTTTAAGGCATAGATAATGTGCAGAGCTAAAGATTTAAGTTATATGAAGACTGCAATTTAGACTATATATATCTTATGCCATAATTTATAGAGCAAAACTACAATTATCTGAAATCTAGTTATCTCGGTCACTGATCACCCGGATGAATATCGCGAAACAAAAAAAATTATTTAAGCAAGATACAAAACCTTATTGAAATGCGAATTTATCTATCCGTTCGTAAAATATAATTTCCTCGTAATTCTTATTTAAACCAAAGTTAAAATTCATACAGTAAAACTTGTGAAAACGGAATTTTTGTAGAACGGAATCCCGTCTTAAAAGGAAAATTTTCACTGTTTCAGCCACTCTGCAATTATACCTGCTAAGAAAGAAAAAGATCTAAAAAGGGATTTTTTTTCTCACTGTTCTCTTGTAATTGCGTAATAGCAGGTTTTAATGTACAGTGTAACCTCTGAATTACGATTACCCGTGGGACCGGTGAAAAGTGACCGTTCTTCAGAGGTGGGTGTTATTAAGAGGTTTCATTAAAAAAAATCAAAATTACATAAATTTAAATAGAAACAGACACAGTCATTTTAATTAATCTTCATTATTTAATATAAAAAGAAAATCAGTAAGTTCAGTTGCTTTGTTTTTTGCTGCAAATGTCCTTCTCCAAAGGAAAGAAAATGAGTTGATTTGCTATACAACTCATAATCTATGATTTAATGAGAAATTTTGGATTTCACGAAGGTTCATCATATCTTCTGTAGTTAATACTGGAAATTTTGAGTGATTATATAATCTATTTCCTCTTCGTCTCTCCTATACGCCACCATTTGCTGTATGGAATTAAATGTGGCAGTAACTGTCAAATCTTTTTCCAGACATACAAACAAGCTGGCCTTTATGTTACTTATGCCTGCCATTCTAATAATATTATGTAAATTTTCCCCGTTATTATTAATGTCTTCCTTTTCTGTTCGTTGACATATCAAGCAAATTTTGTTTGATCTGCTTTGCATTTCGATTTGCAAATAAATATGAAATTGTACCAGGAGCTGTAAGAAATTTTTCTCGTGACTTTTGAGTGGCCGTTGTTCATAATTCCTTTTTTAGAAGCCCATACTAATGTTAATACTGTGGAACGTGTTTGGTTCCATCAACATGTGACCGGTATTCGGAGGTTGTCGTTGTTTAGAGGTGACCGTTCAAGGAGGTTTCACTGTATTTGGATTTTCTGAATTTAAGAATACCAGATTTGTATAACTTTGAGATGGTATTTACGGTCTATGGCAGTGACGTAACCTGGTTGGTTGTCCAGAGGCTCCGGATATCACAATTTTAAAGTAATATTCTTCGCCTTATCAAATTGCAGAAGTTTCAACGATTAAGCAAGACGAAAATAACTTTACGAAGTCACTGGTATCCTGAGCATTTGACTAAATCAAAGGGTCTACGGCCAAATTACTAATATTATTGGGCATATTAACGTACACACCTGCATGTAATAGAAAAGTTTTCTTTGGATTTCTTGTAGTAAAAGTTATTTTATGAAAGCTAAGTCTAATTTAAATTAAATAATTTAGGCTTACATTTTTATAACACGAAAGCGATTTTAGAGAAAAAGGTATTTCCAACCACAGAGGCCACACCTGCCCAGCAAAGTGAAGGAGAATTTTCCAACGGGCCAACGGATTAAAGACAATTTCTTTAACGCGTCGAGGCGATAAAAAAATTCTGCCCGATATAAAAATTTAAAAAGACCAAACTAAACTGATAAAATATGAAAAGTTTTCAATCAACGTTACTGAGATGAAGATAAGTATAAATATAATGCAAGAGTCAATGCTAGATTGACAACATCAGTATGGAAATATAACATGTTTCAGCGTAGAGATCGAAATTCGCAGTTGCATCATGTCTTTGCAAGGGCTTTATTATTTCCGCACACTCGGTCCGGGCTTACAATTTCTTTCTACATACTGGTCCTACAGGGAGGACTGTTACTGATGCTATTCCGCATTCTATAATTTGCGAACGTATGGTAATCTAAAACATATAGTAATCTATAATGGTAAAATTTTCTGTAAATATGTATGCAGTATTCTGAAAAATAATCTTAATTGTATGTTAAGAAAACTCAGTATTTACAGCGGAAATTGAGTCTGATCTGATTTCATTAATTTTTGCACGGGCCGACCTATTTTCCCTAAATTTAGGGGGACAATTTTTGCTAATTTTAGTACTGTCCAGGCCCGGGCCTGGAAATTCCAGCTCGTGCAGACCTACGACCCTTGGCTCGTGCAGACCTACGATTACAGTTCCTTCCCACTCTCGAACGCATTACTTAGCAAGGTCATATTTATTTAATTAGTCTTCCCTGACTTTCTACTTCTCCTTGTTTAGTTAAATAAATCAAAAACTCTTGTAAATCCTTACGTCGCGCGACGCACGTGCATTCTGTTCCACATAATAATCAGCGACAATAATTAATTGCTTCGAGAACAATAATCAGTTTGAACTTTTGTCCAAAGAGATGCACTTCATATTAGTTTTATCCTTCATTACCCACCATTAATAATTAAATGACAGACAGGTAAAAATATTATAATGTTTTCATTACATTGTAATTACATTGTAATTACATTGTAATTACATTCGCTTTCCGTTACATTATCAAAAGGATCCATAGATTCATCCTTCGCAAGGTATAGGCGAATCGTGGCCTCATCCCTCTAAATATCCAAATGTCGAAATTCTTTTATGCCTTTGGGTACTGTCAATCATTTTAATTCATCTTCCAAACAGAAATCTATGCAATTCATGTTCCAGATACTCGTATTAAAAGTGAAATCAATTGTGACCTTTGTTGCCTAGAGTCGGTTTTGGAAAGAGAGTATTGCATTTCTGAAATAAATTAGTGCAACAAATTTAACAATGAGTGAAAAATGCCAAATGAAAAATAAGAAAATAATACGAAATGTTTCAGGTAAGTCTCTTTTTTTAGTTAAAGCAAATATTGCTATTTTAATTTTCTGGTGTGAATTAGGTATATGCGAATAAAAAAAAATCTATTAAAGTCAAAACGGTGTTGTTTGCATACATGCAAAGCTGCGCACTAAAGGGTTAATCTTAGTTACAACAACGAAATAATTTTCATTCAGAAACACATAAATATTTGCAGTATTCTGACATATTCCAAATATTTGAGTTGTTTCAACTAATTTGCTAGATGGAACGTTTTATGCTTTTCAGGAAGATAAATATGTTTACTAAAAGGATGAAGAAAAGTTTTGGAAAGTACGTTGGCAAAATAAATTACACCGACCAAAATTAAGTAAATCCCTTATAAAAAAGTGCCTTTTTGGGTTCAGTGGCTCATAACTTCACATCGTGTTTCGTAATTCTGTATACATACAGTGTATCCACGTATAACCTGACCGACATTTATTTTCGCAACCGTTGTTCCTAGTTGCATACTTCCAATTACAAAAGTGATCAAAATTAAGTGCAGAGTTAAGATAAAAAAGTTTGAAGCGAAAAAGAATTTAGCGAAGAATTACGGAATCTAAATTTTTATACGGTCCCCCGGTCCTATAAGTTATATTTAGTACAATTTTCCTGTTACACTGACAAGTAAGGCAAAAAAAGTCCCGTTATTCTACGATTAAAATTGACTGAGTAATAGCTGTTTAAATTTGGAGCATATTTTTTGCTGCAAATTAGGAGTCATTCACAAATTTAGTAGAAATATAATTTCGTCAAATATATTAAAGAAATGGTTGAGAGTAAAATTAGCATTGCAATATAAATTTGAAATCTTTAATCATTATGATATATTACTGCAAAATCTACAATTTGTACTGAACATATAAGAGGATAAAAATAACAGAATTTTTCTTAAATAAAAGGATTAAAAACAACATCCTCAATTCTTCACAAAAATGATACATATTTTGAATACTGTTAGATTACACCGTATTTCAAATTTTGGGCTGTGCCATGTTTTTTAGCTTTTGAAAATTGATTCACATGTATTTTTTATCCGAAAATGGACTTCATTTTAAACCATTAGGTCAGGATTTATTTCAAATCGCAAATTTCAAAGTTAAAATTGATCCCCCCTCCTCTCCCAACCTCATCGGACCCCTGAGCTGTTTAGCTGTAAGAAACCTAGTATAAGCCACAAAATTGAATAAATTATTGAATTAAATAAAATTAAACTGAATAAAAAAGTCTTATCTATTTTATAGTATCAGATTTTTCGCTATTTTTTAACCTTGAATTTTACGATTTGCGAAAAATCCTGACATGATGGTTAAAAGTGAAGGTAATTATTTCGCGTTAAAAAATACATAAAACGTAATTATAAAAGTTAAAAAACACAACCATCGCAGGTTTACGTTATCTAATCTAAAACCATTTCTTAAACTTGTTGATGGTAATCTATCCGAATTTTTTTGTGTTATCCTCTAATATAAGTATGTATAAGATCATAAGCGTCGAAAATCATAATAATATTACATTGTAATCGGATTTAAGTCAGTATGTAAAATTTTAATTTTGATCGGACATTTGAAAGTCAGTTAAAGTTCGAGTACAAATTTTAAACTGGAAAGACGATCGTTGCAAGTTAAATAAAACCTTAAGAAAATAACATAATTTTTGTTAAAAGAAATCATAGCCTCAAATCCTTACAAAATACAACATATGTTAAAATACAATTATTTTAACTAATATGAAAATTAACTAATAAAGTTAACTCAATCGTAATAGTTGTTACGATTTCAGTCAAACCGCAGATACCTTGAAATAAGTTTAAGTACTTTATGTACGATCCCTGAAAGCATGGTCGAAATCATCTGTTTTTATATGCAAAAAAGTGATATAAGTCAAGCATTTCAAAGTTTCATAACTCGGTCAATTTTAATGTTAGATAAATTGGACTTTTTCTTTCTTACCTGTTAGTGTTACAGTAAATTTTTACTAAATATCACTTATAGAACTGGGGGACCGTATAAAAATTTAAATTTCGTAATTTTTTAATAAATGTTTTTCTTGACCCAAATCGCTTTTAAAAATAATTCTTTACCTTATTTAAACCATTTTTGTAATTGGAAGTATGCATCTAGGAACAACGGTTGCGAAAATAAAGGTCGGTCAGGTTATACGTGGACACACTGTATATCTACCTGTCTATATATGTGTGTGTGTGTGTGTGTGTAAATGGAAAGATTATTTTACCAAGAGCATAATGCAATGCAGTGGCATTACTAGCACTTAATTCAATATTATAGAAAAATAATCAGAAAAATGTAGCGCAGTTTGGTTAGGTTGGTGTAAAATAACTTTAAATCTTTTGATTGAAGCCACTCAATACGCATTTTTTAAATGACACTAGGGCGTAGGGTAAGATTTGATCTATTGATTTCATGAATTGGAGCTGATAGTGCCTTGTGTGACTTGACTGTTTTCAAATTGGTAAAGTTTTGGATTCATTTCAATTATAAATATTATTAAACGAAATAAAATTATAGAAAAATAGGCAGAATTGACTGGTCACCCATAAGGGAATAGAAAAGGTTACTGTTAAGTGAGAAATGTGACAGTCATGAAGAAATTAGGAAAAATTGTGGGAAATTAACCAAAAGAGTCATTTATAAATTTCCGAAGAAAATATAGATACTCATTCTGTACAAATCCGAAAAGGTAAAGGTAGGAAAAGATTCTCGACAACAACTAATGATAAAAGAATAATTAGACTTTGTTTAGGTGACAGAAAAAAATCATTTCTTCAAAATGTAGAAAATGGAATGGCGCAACGAAACATGAAGTTGAGTGCAAAGGTATTCGGTTCCGATTGCATTACTTTGGTCTATAATTTAGAATTACACATTTAAAAAAATTATTCCTCCATCAAAATTTTAAAATACTAAATTGAGCTGAAACTTATGTTAGCTAGACAATAGAATAAAATAACCGTGTTCTTTGAACTGATGAGACAAAAATTTCCCACTTTGATAGTGATGGCATAAAATACGTAAGTAGGAGAATCGAAGAAGAGTGCATTATGATTGCGTTACACCTTTCACGAAACAAACAAAGGTCTCAGATAAATTTTATGTTTATGCAAATAGTGGTTTCATGATAATCCTTTCCGCTGCTGGAATGGCTAGAGACTTTAATTCACCCAGAACACCCAGGCTTTAAACTCAAATGAAAATCTACAAATTCGACGAAAGAAATTTCTTAGTTTGAAGTACCCCATCAATAAAATCAATTAACAAAAGCGATATTTAATTCTTTATTTCATATAACAGGTACAGAACTACACTTGGTTCACTCCATGGATAAGCAAAATAAGAATGTAATTAACGTTAAAAATTGTCCGATTTAGTTTTAACCAACTTGGTTAATAATTTTGTTTACCTAAATTTATATAAATTCTATTTCCTAACAACTCTTATTAATATGAAAAATTTCTTCAAGTAATTATTACATTACATTATTTGTTAAATTATCCTTCCATTTATATATGTTTTAAAGTTCATCAAAACAAAAAGTTGTTAAGATCACCAAACTTTAGAACTGGAAGTTTTCCATAATTTTGGATATTATATACATAAAAAAATCAGTGTTCAATTTCTTTGCAAATAAACAGAAAAAAATTAATATTCGATTTCAAAATCTTTTTTTAACAATGCATTACTCGAGGCTCAAACTGCAAACCTTAAACGAAGCGCATCTTTGTTCTTTTATGGAACGAAGAAGGCTTGCACGGACATAGTCTAAACTGACGGTTTGCCACTGAAGTTTTGAGAGCATTGTTTTCAAATTTCAAATTATAGAAATTTTTAATCTCATAACTGGAAAATACTTATTTTGACACGTGCTCGGACTGGTCTGCTGGTCCATCGTAACAAGAGCCGGTGCATTCTGGTCCAAGGAATGCTTTGCTCCCCTAATCCAATCTAGTATGTTTTACTTAGCTGTGAGCTTATATTCTGATTCCTGTGATAAAATTTCAAAATTTATTTATGGCTTGTCATCAATAAGCAAGGAGTATACGGAGTTACTATTTTTAAAATGCAGAGGGTATAATTAGTATACACTCCATTACAGCCCTGATTTTATATTACTTATGTAGGCTTTGTAAAGATCAACAAAATAAAAGAAGGAGGGTGGTAGTTTACCTCTGTCCAATGGTCGCATAAAACGAATATCGAGCCCTGAGAGGGGGAAGAGAGCCATTTTGTTAAACAACGACCAGTTTTGGAGATATTGCTGTAGAAAAGATGCCAGGGGGTCCTTTTAGAACAAAATAAGAATCATACTATTAACATTATAGGCGTCTTTAAATAAGTAATTAAAAATACATATTAGAATTCTTAAAATAATATATTAGAATTTTTCGAAGTAGCTAAGCAAATGATTTTGAATGATTTGATAATTTTTTTTTAAGTTTTCTTACCCACCTTAACAATTTTTATTGCAATAATTTTTTTTTTTTTTTTTTTAGAATTAGTACGAATATAAACACTAACAGAGAGACAAACGGTCAATTATTGAATCCCAATAAATACTCCATTAAGAATCAATTAAAAAAACTAATAAAAAAACACGAATAATTTTCAAGTTAACTCCATTTATTTCCTTTCTTTCTTTCTTTGAATAACATTTACCGTATATCACGCCTAAAGAAACTAAAAATGTAGTAATTCTATTCGATACGCAACGAAAAATAGGCATCTGAAACTAAAATCTGATTTGTTTCGTAAAGCGACGTAATATTCTTTCCAGTACCTAATGCACTGTATCCATCAAGACGAAACAAATATCTCACCTGATTTTAGTTTACACTTATATTTCTTTTAAAGGATTGTTTGCTTAGAACCTCTTTATCACAAATTGTTGTTGTTAGACACAAAAACATTTCAAAAGATCTCTATTTCTTATCTTCCTCTGATACATATTGACATACAGGATTTCCTTTTACATTTGAGCTTTAAAATAACGTAAGAAGAATGAAAAGCAAAATCTGATCTAAAATACCTTGTTGTACATAGTGTAAAGGGATTATTTTACAAAATGTAGACGCTGCTTGTTCAATGGTATTACGATATACTTCTTTTTTAAATAAGTTCGCGATATTTTTAGAAAAATAAAAGCAACTTCCTCTTTTATGAAATTGTTCAGCGCTATTTCGCAAAAAAATTAATAAGCATGTATTATTACGGATAAAGCATTAAATAAAATATATTTCTACTTATTTTGAAATGGGATTTGATGTATGATGAATAAAAATAGATAACTTACCAACAGTGCATGTTGAATTTTGTCGTGCGAGTTTTTTCATTTAAGTAGCAACGGGATATTTTATGCAAATTAAGGAACTTTATAACTATTTTATAACTACTTTAATCATTTTGAACATTTAACCTGTGAACGCCACACTAGTGCAAATTTGCATCGAGCAAAATTTCAAATGTCGGAGGTTTTCGAATATGTGTTTTCATTATTTTACATTTTTCATCAGCAAAATTAAATTTATAAAAAAAAATAAATATTACAGTTCGATTTCTCATTATATTGTGTTATATTTCATTATCACTATTTTGCCAATAAAGTTATATAGCTGGTTATATGCAGTTGAATTTATGTAATCACCCAGCAAACGCAGAGCTATCGGTAAGCGATCGGCCGACAGCCGCTTGCCACTACCGGCGGTATTGGCCAAAGCCGCCTCAAGACTACAAGCCAAACACAAGGTTTCGTGACGTCACGACGCGGGGCTTAGATCAGCCGTGGAGAGCACATGCATTATTAAAACATATTAATTCTTTCCTCTATATTTCAACTTATTATCACAGCATATAGGAAAAAAAATAAAAACTTATAGTTTAAAGACGCTAATTAAGTGCTTTTTAATCAATTTCGATCACTCGAAACAATAATAATAACGATAACACAAAAACAATATTTATGAAATAATACTACTGTGTCAATGAAAATGTGCAGCAGAATTAAAGTTACATTAAAGAAAATTCGTTCGTTAATGAAAAGAAAATCCCAAGTATTAAATTTATTTTAGTAGACAGTTTCTACTATTTATTCTACTTTGAAATTTAGAAACAATATCAATTATCTATTTGGTATATATTCAAAAACAAGACATTATACATTATTACATACATATATATATATGTAAATATAAATTTGTAGTTTAAACACATAAATCGAATTATTTTGCTTTCAGTTATTTCAAAATAAATAAATAACAATAAGTGTGCCAATTAAAACCCACACTTAAAAATTAAATTAAAGTGGAAGAAAAGTGAATGTTAAATGAAAACAAATTCAAGTTGTGTTATATTTTTATTTTAATCGGGCTTGAAATTATACAGTAAATAACCTATTAAATATTAAGTGATTTGAAACCTGCATATAATAAATAGTAAAATTAAAGTATACATGAAATTAAGTATTCTTATAAAATAAATTTTCGTACTGTAAACTTTACTTATCAGAAATGGGTAATTTTCACATAAAATCCATTAAATTAAAAACCACAAAACTGTCATAATACTAAAACAACACAAGTTCATGAAACAGAAAATTATTATTTAGTTTTGTATTAGTTTGATATATTATGTAAGGTATAAGCAATAGATTTTTAAAAAGTGTATTGACATATGAAGAAAAAAAATAAAAGAAAGAAAGAAAAGACTTTCGTCAATTGGAATTAAAATATTCCTAATTTATGCTCATTTTCCTCGAATGTTTAGGTAATAGCTGATAAAAAAAAAAAAAAAAAAAAAAAAAAAAAAAAAAAAAAAACCATCGAAAAACACAAAAACCTTCCACAAATATAAATATTTCATTTCCAAAATAATGTTGTGTGGGTTCTTAAATGTTTGTTCACATCTTTTAAGCTTAAAATAATCAATTTTTATGAGATGAAAAGTATTTCCTGACTAGATCTAAAAGTAAATTCATAATTATAGAATAATAATTTTATTTATTGTTACTTTTAATTAAACATTAAAATGTATATGAAAACACATAGGATTTTTGCGAAGAAGGTGGGGGGGGGGGCAACTACTGTTTTGCATAAGGGTACTAACAACCCTTCCTCTAGTCTTGTAAATAAATTGTTTACATTTGTGGCAAAAATAGGGAGAATCAAAAACATTATCCCCATAGCTCTATTTACGCAGTACATAAGCATTTATAATTTAACAAAAAATTATAAAAAGAATTTTTATTAAGATAGCAAACGTTTAAGATTAAAAAACAACAATAAATTGATACATCTATATCGATCGGGGTTTGCTTTAAAAGAAGTAAACAACATAAAAATGCTATGTATTCACAGCGACTTTTATGAAAATTTCTGAACAAATTAGAAAGAGAGGATGGTGTGACAAAATACAAATTAAATGATATAAGTCTTGACACGATTTAGGGATGTTTGCCATTTTAAATTATTGGTCTATGTGGAACGAAACAGAACTACAATAATATAGTTTCGTTTTGAGACATGGTATTATTGATAGAATCGTACTAGGATTTGCTAGTTAATTTATTTCAAAGAAATTAAAAATAAAAGATTTTGAACACAGGAAATAAAAATTGTGCTGATAGCATATAAATATAATTTGAAAATAAAACTTACCTTGAAAAGAATGTGTTATCAGGCTGAGTAAAACACACGTGCACGTAAAATAGAAAGATACAAAATTCAAATGTTCGGGGCTGGCGCGTTGGCAGTTAGCCAGCCCCGGGCTGTGACGTCACACGTGGGGGGATGAAGTAAGTAAGTAAGTAAGCACCCACCCTGGGAACCCGCTTTTGGCTTATGGTTAGGTGTAACCCCCCAAGCCCAGGGCAGGGAAAAGTTTTACTACCTGCGGAAACAAGGCGTGTCTGGCTTGTAGTCTTGAGGCGGCTTTGTACTGGCACGATACCGGTTGCCGCTATCGGTTCCGTATCTTTTTTGATACGCCGCGCGAATGCGGCCCGATTCATGAGGCACACAGCCGGTCCGGTATCGGCAAAACACTATGCCGACAGCACGCCGATAGATATCCATATGAACGCCGGCCGCAGCCCGACACCAGTATAAATAAAAAAAAACTGTTTTGATGGCGCCATCTATGAGCCACCGTCGAATGTATATTTGAAAGGAATGCCCAAAGGACAAAGGTGTTTCGGCGATAGACGAGGCGGGGTTTGATCCTACGAACCCCAGGACAGGAAGTAGATGCCCTAACCACTTGGCCACAGAGACTTGATCAGGGGAGGATTATAAGGTTATATGGGGAAGAAGTATTTGTTTGTCGTTCAAGGTAATTGGTAGATGGGAAAATTACAATTTTGAAGCGTTTTTATTTTTATTTATTTATTTATTTATTTGTAATTGTCTTACACGCGTGTATTTAAAAGTTAATTTAATATTTAATTGAATGAAATAAATATCTTAGCGAATTCGTTAAAGCAAATGAATTCTTTTTCTTATAAATTTAAGAATAATTAAGTATAAGAAATATTTTTAGAGGTTTTGTTCAGTTAATCTAATTTTCTTATTAGGAATTATAATGCAATTACATGCGTTGCGTTAATTTATAAAATTTATATTTTTAATGTAGGAAAATTTATTTTAATAAATAAAAAGTTGATAATTAATAACTTTAAATTAGAATAAGAATTCATTTTATGTCGTTTTGATGATTTAAAGTGGAACATATATTTAATGAGTATGCTGCAATATTAATTTGTTACTTATCAATATTTTTAATTTAAAAATAAAATAAAAATATTAATTTATATATTTTTTTTTTCTTTTGGAAAATGATTTTTAAACGGGAGATATTTCTGAATTTTTCTTATTAATTTATGAATGCTTATTAAATAAAATAAGTGAATTTCGGAGGTTTTTTTCTGTTAATACAATTTTCTCTTTAGGAATTATAATGTAATTAAATCTGTTAATTCAAGAAATGTATATTTGTAACATAGAAAACTAATTTTAATAAAAAAATAAGTTGGTAATTAATCACTTTTAATTGGAATAAGAGTTCATTTTTTGTTATGTTGTGATTTAATGTAGAATATATTTTAAGTGATTATGTAGCCATAATGATTCTTTTACTTATCAACATTTTTTAATCATCAAATAAAATAGAAATATTAATTTATCTTTTTTTTTTTTTGGGTGGGGGGGGGGGTTAATATTTTTTTAGAAGTGGGAGATTTCTGAATCTTTCTTTTAAATTTTAATGCTAAAAGTTGGGGGGGGGGGGTTATAGCTTGTAAAATAATTTTAAACACGTCTTAATAGTTTGATTTTTAAATAAAATAAGAAACATAGCTACTTTTTTTCTACGATTAAGTTTACAATGAATAGTAATTTTAAGGAGCGATTTAAAAAACTCTTTTGATGATTCAAATAATTGTAAGTCCTTTTAAAATGAATTCAATAACAACTTTTTAAAAATAAATAAATGTAGGCTATTTTTGACATTTTTTTTTGTTTATCACTGTTAGAATTTTATATGAAATATACATATCTTATCAAAACTCAAACTCAAACAAAATTAAGAAAAAGTAAAAAAAAAATGTCGGCTACAAATAAAAATTCCGAATTCGGACCGATGTTGGCAAATCTAATCGGACCACTATCAGAAATCACATACCGGTCCTGCGTCACTTGCCGGTGTAAGTCGCTTGCCGATACATAACCATAAGGGGATCGATTACGGTAACCGGCAGCCGAAAAAGCAGATTCTTGAATTTCAGTTGCCGACATGCTGCCGATACTTCACCGAAACCACTGTGTCCATACCGACACTTAACCGACACTGCCGGCGGCGGTCCGATCGTGTGCCGAAAGGTATGTGTTTGCTGGGCATATGAAGTGGGGAGGCCATGGGTTAATACGTTTTCAGTAATGCTCACTTTTATCAGTTGGTTTCCTTTTTCGCACAGAGTAACTATTATTTTCTCAAATTAAAAAAGCATACTCACTAAAAACTATAGGACGCTCTATGGGAGATTCCTCAATAAATATGTAAATTTTAATTATTCATTTTTAGTTGTATCACCGTTTTTTTAAGGAGACGGTGGATGTTAATTTTTTTTTTTTAATTTTCTTCATAGAGATATGAAATTTTGTGCAAATATAAAATTCACCATAAGTATACAGAACACTTTAAATGAGATTTCTAATCTTATAATTTTAAGAATCTTTACAAAATATAAATTTTTAAAACGAAATTTTAAATGCTTCATGAGTCTTGATTTTTGAGATATTTCATCAATTTTGCATTTAAATCACTTAAAACTCTATTACAAAGAAATCTGGGTATCGATTTTTTAATCCTTTGAATAGTTAAGTTTTTAGAGATATTTTTCTGAATTTCATATTGATTTTCCTCAAAATTTTTCCTTTTAATAAGTTGAAAATCAAATTTAATTACCTTAATGAAGTCGAATTTTTAAATGCATACACATTTTCTTTGTAAGCAATATAAAGATGCTTCTTTATCAATTTCATGAATTTGATCAAAAATTAAGACGCATAGAGCATTTCAAATATCTCAAAATGTTGAAAAATCAGTTTTAAGAAAAACAAATTTAAAGTACTATAATAAATGGCCAAAAACTTATTTGTGTACAAAATTAAAAAAAAAACTTGTAACTTTGCAAAAAATCATCGCATCTGCTTGCGATTTTTCATAAATGAATCAGTAACAAATTGGAGAATAATAATACAAACAATAGGAAACTTCGACTTTTGAGTCAATTTTAGCTCAAATAAAGGTCCACGGTCACCTTAACACTTTCCAATGTAGTTAATAAATAATCTTCATGATATTCACGAAATTTCACGTTATAACAATTCAAGATATTCTTATTGGGAGAGCATAGTTGTATAATTCACGATTCGTGTTAAATCACATTAAAGTAATCAAGCATATTTCACGACTGAAAGTGGAGCAGGTGTTGTTCAATAAATAAACACATGATGATTAAAAACTTGAAAATTCTACTTACACTTTTAAATATGTACAAACTATATACAACGAAAACATTTGAATAATTTTTGTTAAATAAATTCCACACTGGGAATCCAAGATAAATTCTTGTTAAATTCAGGAATATTTCTCCCTTTTTGGAAGATCAAGAAATACACAGCGAGCATGCTGCGTTCGAGATTCACATTCACAATGAAACTAAACTAAAAAGAACAAGAAAGAAAAAATGTTTTTTTAATATTAATTCTCTAGTCAGACCACGTGATCTGGGATCACTGGCGCCTATTCAGTCTAGCTGAGGGAGGAAGGGGTTTGCGAAATTTCACAAATTCTCCCCGATGAACAAGGGTTCATCAAAAATGGGATTCAAAATAATTAAAGTAGAAAAAAAAATATTCTAAAAGATCATCATTTACACTATACATAAATACAATACAAATCAAAATATATACTTACATACTGGACTTCAAATAAAATAATAAAACAATTTAAAAAAATTGCGAACAGGTTTCTGCTACTAAAAATACAAAGAACAATTTAAATCTATACAAATTTTTCTGGAATATTCAACACAAAAATTAAACTAAAAATCAGAAGTATTATCAAACATGAAACTTTTTTTTTACGTGAAAAAAATAAAAAGTTTTTAAAAATCAATAACAAAAGCAGTTTTTTTTTAAGAGTCAAATAAGAGTTGAGTCCCTTAATAAAAGCAGTTCAGAGTTTTTTAGTTCTAAGTTATACACAAAAATTAATAGGTCTTTTAATGATGGAATTATTTGTCTTCAGTTCATAAGACCTTTTTTTTTATCTCTGTCCACAAATACCCAACTTCCAGAAACTTCTTGATACATGTTCATATGCATAAGAACCACATCATCTACTTCAAAGTCAGAAGTTTTATTCTGGTCCGTGTAGTGAGCAAATTGTAAGTTAAGAAGATACTAAATTTTCAAGCGCTTCCAAAAATGATTTAGAAGAGTCTCACGTAAACGGAAGCTTTTCACCAAAGATTCCATGGTTGCTGGTAAAATTGAATTGTTCACTTTTATATTTGGAAAATGCAAGATACGTTTTAGAGGTGCTATAACTTGTTGACCAGGGCGTGCATTAAATTTCTTGGAGATAGCATGCTTGTTCGGGACTGACTTTATGCACTCTCTGGATCTTAAAGTCCAAAACTTTTCACGAGTTTGTACTAATGTACTGGACACTCCTGAATAAAAAACTTTTTCACATGCATATTTTACAATTAGATCAGCAATCTTATGATTTGCAGGAATCACAACAGGATGATTTTCATAAAATGAGGAATCAGACTTTTGTAACCGTCCTCGTACGAACAGCAAATCTTCATCTGACAAAATAGGATTTAACTGTAGAAGATTTGATTTTTTAGGGATACTGTTGTTACATTTCAAGGATTTTTTTAACTTCATGAAAACTTTCTTCCTGCACTAGCTTTAACCAAAATCTTTCAGCATGTAACATTTCCTCAGCTGATAATTCTGAAAAATCTCTTTTTCCTACTTTTTCTTTGATATTACAAATAAATCTAAATACCCATGCAGTTACTCGATACAATTTCTTTAGAGAGCTATATTTTTCAAGATTAAAAATGGGAATTGTATCAGCTTTATTTGTTTAAACAACACAAGAAATGTTTACTGCCTTTTGAGACTTCCTTCAGAAACATCAGGTAATTGTGTTGCAGCAATTTTAACGCTAGGCCACCGATCTTCGGGCAAGGAAAGAAATTCAGGAACATACACATTAGCACCAGGAAAAATATACACTTGGAGATGCTCCTTTTCCATGATCAGGTTGCTAAAATACTGCCAGGGAATTTTCAAGTGTGCGAGATCCGGGATTTCTGAAAGCCAATTTTGCCAATTATTTTCTAGCTCACCACATAAACTTTCTTCCCATGATATTTTCATTACCCACAATTGCTGTAAAAGGCATTTGACACGAATAACAAAAGGGGCAATAAATCCGGCTGGATCAAACAACGTAGGTGCAAATTTCAAAACATTGCGTTTAGTTGAAGAATTATTATTTAATTTTTCTAGCAAGGGTTCTAATTCTAGTCCACATTTATCTTCTGTATTGTTCCAAATCAATACTAAAATTTTCAAGGAAGTATTTGGGGGTTCAGAACTCGAAACAGGAATCTTTTCATCATCTAAAACATTAGAATTCAAGTTAGGGACATGATACAAACATTCGTTTAATGATAGAGAATCACGTTTGGAAGAAGCATCATAGACTATGCGAATTTTTGTTGTAGTTTTGTCGTCACAGATAACAGGTCTGTGTGGCATGTAATAAGAATTATTAGAATGCTTCTCGGTGCACAATTCTATTACACCCTCATTAAACTGCTCTAGCAAAATGGAGTTATATTTTTTAAGTAAACTATCATTTTTCAGGAATTTATTTTTTAAACTGGAAAACCGCTTCTTTGCTACTTCAAGATTATTTCTAAGTAATTCGCGAGAATCTTTCCACAATAATTTTGCTTCATAACGCCCAAATACGAATTTTAAATTTTCTTTAAATTCTTTTATTACCTCATGATCGGTAATGTTCTTTTCATTGCTTTCAGCAATGCCAATTGCTTCCAGATCCCAAAATGCTTTCAGTTGAGTATTTATATTTTCAACTGAAACACGCAAACAAGCTACTTCTTTTTCATTCGACTCTATCTGCCCTTGCACCGTATGACCGAAAATAGTTTCTGCAACGTATAATTCTTTTGTCAATTTTCCTCGATTCCCTTTAATATTTTCCACAAAAAGTCAGACCCTAGCAAAATATTTATTTCCTGTTCAAGACCTGTATCAGCAGGCTTAAAGCCTCTTGTTATCATTATGTCTAGAAGTTCTCGCTTTTCATATTTTTCATATTTGGTTTTAGAATTTTCATAAGCTTTGCTTTGGGAATTATTTACTAAATTAGTAGCTTCCCGGCATCTTAATTCCGTTTTAATAAAATTGATTAAATCGGTGACTTCACAGTCCTTATCGGGGTCACGTTTTCGATGGAAATCTAGTATCAAATTTTCGGGTAATAACCTTAATAATATGGGTAGTAATAAATGGCCGTAGGAGCCTGATGCCTAACGCATCAAGATTTCTCATACTAGTTTCAATATTATCGTACAGCTTCCTTAAAGAAGTAACATTGTTAGAGGATTTTACTGGCTCAAGATTCAGGATTTTGTTCATGTAACAGTTTATAATATTTTCCCGCTTACCATACCTTTCTTCTAACAACTTTAAACACGTAGAATAATTTTGATATGTCATTTCAAAACCAGCTATAATATTATATGCAGGTCCAGACAACAAGGATTTAAGATATTGGAATTTTTAAATTTTTGGCAACGATTCGTTTGAATCTATTGCACTAGTAAATAAATTAAAAAATTCTAAGAACTGGCTTGCATCACCAGAAAATTTTTCTATGTTAAGTTTAGGAAGCTTCACTGCCGAAACTGGTTTACTACCAATTTTTGAACCGTTACTTGATTCTTGTAAAACTTTTGGTTTAGTTTCGATTTTACATTTTTGCAAGACTCATCTTAATTTTTAATTTCAAACTTGATATTTTTTCAGAATATTCTTCTACTGATTTTAATTCTTTTTCATATTCAGTTTTTTTACTGAATTAGCTCATCTATTTCGGAATCTAATTCCTTGAGTAGAGCTTCCTTTTCATTCACGAGCTCTAATGATTCCATTAAAGAATCGCAATCAGTCTTATCAATATCAACAGATAACAATGTATCACATTTTGTGATTAATTTTGTAACTGCTGCGCGAACAGTACATCTTTTACTTTTAAGCTTATCAGGCTTATCCATGTTTAAAATTTATTTCAATTTTCAAAATAATTTATCCTGACAAAACGTTATTTTCAATAAATCAAGAGTCAATAGTCATGCAGAATAATAAAGGTATTTCTTACTTTTTTTCCCGGGTTTCACAACCAAAGAATAATAAATAATCTTCATGATATTCGCGAAATTTCACGTTATCACAATTCAAGATATTCTTATTGGGAGAGCATAGTTGTAGAATTCACGATTCGTGTTAAATCACATAAAATAATCAAGCATATTTCACGACTGAATGTGGCGCAGGTGTTGTTCAATAAATAAGCACATGATGATTAAAAACTTGAAAATTCTATTTACACTTTTAAATATGTACAAACTATATACAACGAAAACATTTGAATATTTTTTGTTAAATAAATTCTACACTGAGAATCCAAGATAATTTCTTATTAAATTCAGAAATATTTCTCCCTTTTTGGAAGATCAAGTAATACACAGCGAGCATGCTGCGTTCGAGATTCACATTCACAATACAATTAAACTAAAAAGAACAAGAAAGAAAAAAAATTAATATTAATTCTCTAGTCAGACCACGTGATCTGGGATCACTGGCGTCTATTCAATCTAGCTGAGAGAGGAAGGGGTTTGCGAAATTTCACAGTTGTTGAAAAGTGTTTATGACTTCGATTGTCTGTCTGCCGTTTGCCTGTCCGTGCTCTAACTCGTGTAAATATAGACGCATAACCATGAAATTTATATATGTTATTGATATTCCCTATGACATGTTTGGCATTAAAAATGAAGCATGTAGTAGTTACAGTTTCGTTAGATGGACATTCACAAGAATTCCTTTACATTACAACCTATGAAGAAATATCGTTTGTGGTGGATTTTAGTAATGTTTCACAATTACAAGCTCATTGAAATTTATATATAGCTCTGGAAGTACCCTACGAGATGTTTACTATAGAATAAGGTATGGCTAGCATTCATCATTCATTTAGTGGGACTCTCAAAATATTTACATTACGGTCTACGGAGAAAAATTATTTGCAGTGTATTTTATTTATGTTACTTATTGGAATTAATATATATCTCCGGGGTGCACTTTAACCTTCCATCTACCAGACGGGTCCATTGGACCCGACAGCAATATTTAATGTAAATTTTTCTCATGAAAAATAGCATTCAAAGTTTCGCGATTACATGACTTTTCCTGCAATTGTCTCCTCTATGTATATGCAATTGCGATTAAAATTTTGTTCGAAATTTTTTACCTATTTTTAATTTGTTTCATTGTTTACCACGCGGGTCCATTGGACCCAACATTAAAACAAACGTAATATACTGTTGCTTTCTTTTTCTAGGGTTGCCATAAATCATGAGGAGGAACAGGGTTACCATAATTGGCTGTTTATCGCCCATTTGGCGATGGATTTTTAGCGCCAATCTCGACAAATTTGGCGACTTTATAATGAAGTTTTGAGAACATTCTAGACTGATCTAGTAAACTTCGTGCTCTATATATAAAAGGTTACTTCTGGTTCAGAGAGTCATTTATCAACAGACACAGTTAGTGAGCGAATGGTGTCTATTGATGTTTTTGAGTCTTTTCATTGAAAATAGGACTTGGTATTTGAAGACAAGTAATAAGTGTAGTTTGTACGTGCTTTGTTATTTTACAAATATTCATCATTTTCTTATTTCCTAACTTATTTTTTGTTAAAAACTGAATTGAAGATGAACAGAAAAAAAGTATTGACTCAAGAGGAAATTCAAAAAATTATGGAAAATCCGGACGATATAGAATTCGACACCGATGATGAAAATCTGTCGTCTGATGAAGGTGAAGTAGATTATGTTGAAATACATAATGAAATTTCTGATTCCTACTCAGAATCTGATAATGATTCCAATGAAGTAAATGTAGCAACCACAAGTACTTCAAATTCTACTTTTGTTTCCAAAAATAATTCACAGATCTGGTATAAGAATGAAGTTGCCAGACCACAAGGAAGACGTACTGAAATCAATATTTTACGTGAAAAATCTGGACCTTCAAGATTTGCAAATCGTGAAGTGGATTCCATATCATCCTCATTTCTTATCTATTTCCGAAAAAGACTTTTGGAAATTATAGTAAAATGGACAAACGCGGAAGGCAATAGAGTATTCGATAAAGAGTGGAAACCTATAGATATTATAGAACTTAAAAAATTCATCGGACTTTTATTACTTATTGGAGTATATAAATCGAAAAATGAAACAGTAAGAGAACTTTGGAGCATAAAAAATGGAAGACAAATATTTCGGGACATTATGAGTCGCAATAGATTCACAAGTATATTACGTGTCATAAGATTTGATGATGCTGCTGAGAGGCGTAAAAGAAGATCAACTGATAAATTAGAGCCAATAAGAGAATGCTTTGAATTGTGGAATAGCTATTTACAAGACCCTTATATTCCTAATTGGTCTATGACTGTCGATGAGCAATTAGTTTCTTTTCGTGGAAAATGTCCTTTCCGTCAGTATATGCCATCTAAACCTGGAAAGTATGGATTGAAGTTCTGGGTTATTTGTGACAGCGTAACATCGTATGCTTGGAAACTGGAACTATATACAGGCAAAAATGAAGTAAGAGAATCTCATCAGGGAGAAAATGTAGTTAAAAGATTGACGAAGGAAATTGAAAATTCTGGTCGTAATATTACATGTGATAACTTTTTTACGTCATATGCATTAGCAACACATCTTACTTCAAAAAAATTATCTCTTATTGGAACAATTCGAAAAAATAAACCTGAATTACCCGCTGTGTTCACAAATCCAAAACATCGTTCTGTATATTCTACTTTATTTGGGTTTCAAGAGAAGGCGACCATCATCTCTTACTGTCCCAGAAAAGGTAGAATTGTTACTTTGCTAAGCACAATGCATAACACTTATGATATTGACAACAGCTTAGAAAAAAAGCCACAAATAATCCTAGATTATAATAAAACCAAAGGCGGAGTAGATACGATGGACAAAATGGTAAGAGCATATAGTGTGAAACGCATGACACGTCGGTGGCCTTTGATTGTATTTTATAATATGATCGATATAAGTGCGATGAATGCATACATAATATGGTTGTCACTGAATGCTGAATGTGATCCGAAAATGAAAAAAAGGCGGAATTTCATTATTCAACTTGCAGAAGAATTAGTAGGTGAAGGAGGTATCGCCATCTCAACATCTACTTCAGAACAACTTTACGCAAATAGTTTTGAACCGCCACGAAAAAAATCAAGATGTCATATTTGTCCCTCTAAAAAAGATCGAAAAACACGAACATTATGCAAGAAGTGTACGAAAAATGTTTGCGGAGAACATTCCGTCGTTATTTGTACTTAATGTACAGAATAATTTTATTATGATGAAAAACGTTTTGTAGTCATTATAATATACTATATATATTACTTTCTTACTGTATGTGTTACTTTCTTACTCTATTACTATATATATCACTTTTATATATTGTATAAGGTGCATTAATAACAAATATATTCATTGTAGATAAATGGGTGTTTTGTATATTTTGAAATCCTATATATTTTACATATGGGTCCAATGGACCCGAATGGTAGTTCTTGCATATACTTTTTTTTGGTAGTCTGAAGGTTAAGAAATTTACTATAGAATATGGTCTGCATAGCATTCATCATTGATATACAAGGATACACAAAATAATTTCGTTGCGGTGCTCTCTATGAACAATAATTGCAGGAAGTTGTGCATTTTCTGTTCTGGTACGTGTTTTTAAATTCAACTTTTTTTTGCATATTTCGTAGTGTGTATAATTTCTATAGATCATCTACAGGGCTGCACAAAATATCTGAAGTACATTTCCATTTATTGGTGGAAATTCCTGAAGGGGAATTTTCAACTTTGACATGCGTTTTCTAATTGGACTAAATTTTAGTATACTATGTGTTATGTGATAAATCTATAGAACAAATACGGGGCTGCAAAAAAATTCAGATTTTTTTTTTCGTCTTTTGATGGAAATTGATGAAATTAAGTTTTCAAACGTGTTATGTGTTTTACAAATTGTTTATTTAGACAACCTTTTTCAAATTATTGAACTGCAATGTTTTATTATTGTATTTTAAATGTATCGGAAAGTGTTTCATATTCTATTCTTAATATATTATTTTACGTTCTTGTTTAAATACAAACTAATCGGCGAACAAGCAGTTTAAATTTTGCATAGAATCTGGTTTTTTATTTAAGATCCCTCATACTTTCCGAGTAATCCCATAAAAAACATATTGTATGATAATTATTGAAACTATATTTTAAATATAACATCAAAATTAATAACACTAAATAGAACTTGCTTCCTTTCATAGATGTAGAGCTATTGTGATGGCAATCTCGACTAATAAATATTATAGCTAGCATTAGACAGCTGGCCAGTCTAAAATTATGGAGACAGTAAAACCGAGCAAAATGGTAATTAAGAAAAACATCGCAAAAGAAATATTTTATGCAAGATTTTCAGCAGCCAAAGATACTAAAAAAATTAATTCAATATTGATAGCATTATTGTAGTTTTTATAAATACGAAAAGCTTTCAAAATACAATTTCTGAAAGATTGCTATATTGTAAAGTATTTTGACCGAATCGACATCATATTTATGACAAAGGAAAGGACAAAGTTCCAAGTTCACACTGGCTAATGAACTATTCGCATGGATTATGGCTATTGAAACTAATCTGTAATAGTGCTATTAATTTGGGTGCTTAAAACATGGTTTTAATAATTATTAAAATTTGCACAGAGATTGAATTTCTTCATCTATATTAAATATTTATAAAGTATTGAACATTATCCTTATGTTGCAAGAAGCATTGTGGAAATTAGTGTGTTTTTAGTAATTCTTAGATTTTCATTAAATTACCAAGTGCTGTATGCTTAAAAATATGAAATAGTCAATAAACAAGTGGTCCTCTTTTACATACTACAGTCATGTAATATCAGTTAACTATAAGCATCTGGTGATAAATATTTCTTATGTAAAAAGTTAAAATCTAGAAGGATTTCTATCTTTTTAACAATAATTCATTGATACAAGGGTATAAATATTAATAACTACCATGTATAACAAAACTTCACTATTCTTTACATATTACATCACTTACAACATTTTAAATTTTACATAGTTTACGTATGTTAGGAAAGATGCTCATGGAATTTTATGTATTTTTAATAAAATAATGTGAGGATATTATTAACGATAAAAATACTGCGTAAAGCTCAAGGTATATATTGATTCCTTTTACATTCTCTCTATCTTTATTTCTTTCTCATTCTTCCTAATATTTCTTTATTTCAAGAGACATAATAAAAGAAGACAGCTAAGATCTGCTACCAACAGAAGCTACTTTTTTCTGTCATTCTTTTACAAAAGATAATTAAAGCAGAAATGGAGCCAGAGACTAATTAGGCAGTCATGCTGAAAACAAAGACAGATGTATTTTCCATGACTTCAAAGCGACAGTTTTTATCAGATTAAATTTACTAGTAATAAATGTAGTCGTACTGATTTGTTGTATATAATTTAACAAAAAGAATTCTAAATGAAAAAAAAAAAAAACTCAAGAACGGTGAAAATCTTAATGCATCTAACATAGTAAAAGAAAATAAATAGAATTAATTGATGAATATATTTTTTAACTAAGCAATTTTTTAATGAAAGGTAAATATGCTATACTAGTATATTAAAAAAATTTAAAAGTATATTGCAACGACAGTTATTTGAATTCAAATCGACACGATCAATGCAAATTTTAATTTTAGTTTTTTGATTAAAGCGCCTTATACATATTTGAAAAGATTATATTTAACTCATGAAAGATAACCTCAAATGCCAAAACATTAATCTTATTATTACATATGGGATATTTTATAAATATCTTAAGCTGCAAATATAGACCCTAAAGTTTATAAAAGACTTTTACATCCATTTTATTTTTTAAAAAAAAGTTTAAAAGTTTTTTTTTTCTTAATGTTGAAAATGGGATATTACAATACTTAATCCAAGAATAACATGAAAAGTTGTTTAAAAAATTTAAAACACAATCATGATTGTTAAACGTCTGTGATGGCATATAAAGTTATTCAAGGGCTGGCCCGCCTGCTTCGCATACCGGACTGGTGGCATCTTTATAGGATCACTCTCTGAAGGAGATAAGTTTCGCTAGATTTTACTTTTTTTTCAGTAATTATATAAATACGTAACACTTCTAATCGTCGTCTAGTCCGTTCGTCTCTCTGTCCGTCTATCAGCAAATAATAGCTCAAAAACTACCGAACCGAATGGTTTGAAATTTAATACATATAATCGTTGCAGAATTTTCTTGAGTCATTTCAAATTTTATGAAAATCGAATCAAAACTTAAAAAGATATTAATAAAAGTTTTTTTTTGATTCTGTTAAATCATGTTATACGTAATTAATTCAATGACTGTAAAATTACATCATAGGTAATGATTCTAGATTGTCATGGTGATTATGTCCTATTTAAGGTGGAGTCATATTATTTTCGTATTACAGAATTTAATATGCATAATCGTAATAATTTTTGCATAAGAGTGCAACAGCTATTGCACCAAGATCTGAATATTTATAAAACTAGTTATAGTATGAAAGCACCTCATTTGCCACGTTTGACGTACAATTTCCAACTTGTTTCCTTTAACTTTCCCCTCCCCTCCCCCCCTCTCTTTTCCTGTTTCTTTTTTGAGTGAAAGCGTAATGAATGATAGAAATTCATCGCAGTGGTTCATCACATTATACAGCAAAACGGTTCAATACGGTGACAATTGCATGGTTAGGTGACAAATTTACTAGACAGTTGAGAAAGGCAAATAGAACATAACTAGTGTTGAAGTTTTCCCACATGTTTAAAAGCCGACATTTTCGAACATTCGAGATGCTAATTCGCAAGCTAATGTTAGAAAAAAAGGATGCATTCTCTGCAAATTTTCCATTTTCATTGCAATTTTTTTAAAGGGTTCTTTTTACATAGGATATATGAGGTTGAAGGCTGACGAGAGCGTTTTGCACATTTTCGATTTCTGTTGCAGTTTTATTCTGAGAACACTTTCAAATTCTGAATGGCGGATGTTCGAATTATTATGTTCTTTACAGCAATCCAAAATTCATGTATTTTACATACATATCTGTAAACAGGGGATGATCTATGACAGAAAATAAAATATTTTCCATCGTTAATTTAAAAAAAAACATCTCCGTAATGTAGGTAAAAGAAAAGATTTAAACAATATGAAGAAAATACTATTTTGTCCTCCTACCAACTACACTATATGGCTAATGATGATTGGTCACTTGCGAGACGTTTTGTTAAATATCTAGAAAAATACATTAGGAATTATCCGAAAACTCCAGGTGTGTAAACAAAATTGTATAGGTCATATATTTCCGCGAAGATTTTTCCCGAAACCCCATAGGGGACCGTCAACTAATTGAAAAAGAACGAATATCTTTTAGATAACCCTGTAAAAACCAACATAGTAAAAGCATTCAAGCTGTATAACATGATTAAAAGGATTATTGTAATAGACTATTGGGTTTCATTCATCTGACGAAACCGTATTCGTCTTGCTCCTCTGTCTGTCTGTCTGTCCATCACAGAGCCCATTCTCAGAAACTATATATGTTGGAGACTTGAAATTTTGCATATTTATAGCTGAACACCTCACATAAAACGACAAATCATAAAATTTTGAAAAGTGTTATATTTACCCTTCTGGGCTCTAACTTGTGTATTTTAAGCTTTTTTTTTTCTAATTGAGCCCCTAATTAAGTTGAAGACTTGAAATTTTTCATACTTATAGCTGAACACCTTACATCAAACGACAGATCATAAAATTTTCAGAAAATCTTATATTATTTACCCCTCCGGGCTCTAACTTGTGTATTTTAAGCAATTTTCCTATCCTCACCCCATTGCATCCGGTGGGTACTATTCTAACTTTTGCCAACATCCCTTTGACCACTCTTTCATATTATGCACATACCTTTACATATTTCAGTTCCATTTTTAACGCCAGGGGGCGCCTACCTATCTCGGGTGCTATGGACCTGATCCCTTCGACTAATATATCTACATATAGGTTGTAAAACGGAGTTTCGTTCGGATAGAGGTTTGTGTAGAATACAACCCCCTGGTTTCGAAATGTGGAACTAACAGATTTTGTAAAACTATAAATTGTTTTGAAAGGAATATTAAACGAAACCCTCTGTGCGATCTGTGATCACACCTACCCACTTGTTATAAGAATAGCGTGTATACTAGTAGAGAAATTAAGGTTTTTACAAAAACAGTCCCAAATTTTGCCAAATTTTTTTTCTTATAATTTGCAAAGTTCTTAATATAAAAAAAATGTTCTTTTCAGGAAATATGACAACCAATATTGTACACAAAACCCGCAATCAGAATTAAAAATAATAAAAATCGGATAAAAAATGAGCAGGTTTACTAAAAAATGCTTCACTGCGCATGCACGAATGCAATCAAAACATGATGTGCATAATGTGTTAGCTACGTTTAATAGAGCCAAGCTTGTGAAAGTCTCAAAAACATAGCTTGAAAAATTTGTAAATTATCGTCCGTAGAATACGCTCGAAATCCGTGATTCCCAAAAGGAAGCAAAAAGATAAGGAGTTATATCCAAATATCTGTTGCTTAGTGCCAAGATAGCGTAGACAATGTTGCAGGTTCTACTAAAGTAACATATAATATATATCATTCATTATGGAATATATATAAATGGTGATACAAAGTTAGATAGCGTTTCACTGAGTGCCACGTCTCAATGTGTTCCATGTTAATTTTTAGGAAAAATAGGATACGTGCCTCCTTCTTCAATTTTGTTAGACTTGAATAATGCGTGTTAAATAGAGATGTGTGCAACATGTATGATATTCGAACTGAAATACGACCTACAATTAAAATGAAGAATTATAATCTGTAATAGAATTAGATGAATAACTCTCTACCGGTTTATGACAGGTGCTAAAAATGACTTCCTTTTTGAAACTCCCAAGGGAAAAAATATCCACACTTTGAATGTGGTCGGCGAGCACTCTAAGCAAAACATCCTTTAATATCTATCAATAGAAAATACAAACTTCCTTTTAAAAGCGCCTCTGCGTCACTGCATACGACTCTCCACAATATACCAGAATTTCACTTAGCCCAGTTTTTCGTCCTTTTACTCGTTTTTAGGTGCGTTCGTAATTATATAAATACGTAGCACCTATAGTCGTCGTTCAGTCCGTCCGTCTGTCCGTCTGTCCGTCCGTCTGTCCGTCTGTCCGTCCGTCTGTCCGCATGTAACAGAGCAAAAACTACCCAACCGAATGGTCTGAAATTTCAAATATATGATTGTTGCAAAATTTTGTCGAGCCATTTCAAATTTTATGAAAATCGGATGTATAGTTTAATTACAGGGACAGTCAAAAGTTTTTCTTTACATTACGGCCAATGGGAAAAATTATTGCAAGTGCATTTTAATGATATTAGAGCCTTCCGAATGATCTGAAATTTTAAAGATATAACTGTTGCAAAATTTTGTCGAGCCATTTCAAATTTTAGGAAAATCGGATGTATAGTTTAATTACAGGGACAGTCAAAAGTTTTTCTTTACATTACGGCCAATGGGAAAAATTATTGCAAGTGCATTTTAATGATATTACAGCCTTCCGAATGGTCTGAAATTTTAAAGATATAATTGTTGCAAAGTTTTGTTGAGCTATTTCAAATTTTAGGAAAATCGGATGTATAGTTTAATTACAGGGACAGTCAAAAGTGTTCCGTTACATTACGGGGAATGGGAAAAAAATATCGGAAGTGCATTTTAATGATGTATCAGACTATGCGCTTTATGAAGTGCAAAAAAGTATACATTCAGTACAATATGGGGTGCAAAAAATAATTATAAAACTAGTTATAGTACGAACGCACCTCATTTGCCACGTTTGACGAGCAATTTCCAACTTGTTCATATTTCTCAAAATTCTAATGACTGAATTTTAAAGCATATAGTCACCCAATAACGAAAGGGAAAAATTTTAATTAATAGTACTACTATTATTACCACTACTACTACTATTATTATTATTACTACTACTACTACTAATAATAATAATAATAATAATAGCTTTCGAATCAGTTATTTTGGATTGAAAAATTGGATTTACCTCGGACAAAAAATATCGTATACATATAGTATCTGCTTGTGACGCTACGATGATGACATGTTTAGTTCAAAGAAAAGAAGATAAAAAATAATTGTTTCAAAAACTTACATTACATCTTTTAACATATTATGAAAATTCATTATTATTCAAATTACCTGCTTCTCAAATCAAAGCAATGAAAATTTCAATTCAACTCCTTATATACATTATATTCATATACACCATATTTTTACTATGAATTAAATACACAAGAAAAGCTAAAATATCCGGTATAATTTTTACAGTTCAGTGCATATAAAAGTATTACATTTATCAGGAATCCATAGAAAATAGTGTGAAAGAAACTGGATTTCTGAAACTGAAATACAGAAGAAAAAAATCTTTTTTCCCCTTCAGGAATATACTTTGGGAAAAACCAAATGTCAACCTTCCCAAGAGATAGTAAAAACCACGAAAATAATCAATATAGAGGATACTAATACTTTCTTTGTTAAAAAAGAGATAAGAAACTAGAAGTATGCTTATTCTATATATATTATTATATATATTTTTTTTTTACTTTTTTTCGTTGTACATTTTTTTTCTGACAGAAATTTAGATTTGAGTTCCACTCTGTTATCTAATGTATTTTATTTATTTGGTTATTTATTTATCATTTTTTATTTATTTTATTTTATTTTTGAGAGCAGATTTTAAAATTTCCGTTTATTTTTCAACATATAAAATATTTAAATTGAGCACGAAAAAATATATAAAAGCTTTAAATTGCGCACGATAGAATATATTTAGCATATTTAAATTGAGCACGAAAATGTTATTTTCATAGCAGCGGCAACTTTTATTTGTTATGTAGAAATTAAAATAAGATGTTTTGAATTTAAAAAATGAAGCAGAATTATTTTCAAATTACCAATTTAAAACTCAATCCATTTTTCAACATTTATTATTCCTTTGTATTTGCTCTATTAAAAAAGACAGCTGAATACTGTCCGTGGCTCACAGTTAATAAGCGAAAACTTTTTCAAAATTTTGATGAAATACCAAATTAAAATGAATTTAAATAAATCCTCTTACAAAAAAGCAAAAGAAATATGTTTCTTTCAACACTTTTTAACAGAGTCCAAGAATGTTTATGATTTCCATTCTTCTCATCTCCGTGCATCTGCACATATATCTGCATATTTCCCTGCTGTTAAAATGTACATGAAACGCTACGAAATTCATATTCCAAGTGTCCTAAAATGGACTGACTGATTTAAAAAATCAATAACTTGCTAATGGCGACAGCTATTTAAAAAATGTTTACGGGGGAGATATGCCACCATTGATGCGAAGAAAAGAGGTTAAATATATCGATTGGATCCCTGGCAACTGAGACTCACTCCATATATTGAATCTCCTTTCTTCGCATCAATGCTCGGAAAAGGGCGAAGCCAGAAAATCGGGCCTTTTTTTAGCGATAATGCTTTCATCTCAATTTATCGCTGTTATTTGAAACTAAAACTGAGATTCTCAGTAAAAAACTCCTGACATAACCTCCATCAAGAGTTTTTATAATAGCTGTCTCCATTTGCAAGTTATTGAATTTCAAAATCGGTCAATCCATTTTAGGACACCCGGTTTCTTGTTGATATTCACTACCACATGCTTCCAATGAAAAATATTGTGTGTAGCGTTATCAATCGTTTAGAAAGACATGCAAAAATGTTGGATATATTTGGGTTTAAATTGATGATTCGTTAAGATAATTTTATGAAGTTCCTTTTCGGAGCGTTATACTATATCTAACATTATAAAATTGGTTCATGTTAATAGGAAGCACTATAGTATATTCTCTATGAAAAATGCTGTGCATATGTTCATTTACATGGCACGCAAAAGAATTTCGATTCATTCCGATTCAGTGATAAGGCAAACGTAACAGTAGTGGACCACTTATGGACATTTATCTAATTATTATTAAAGTGCTAGTGAATTCCAAAAGATATAAATTTTTTAGCTTGCTCTAACCTTCATGTATCAGAATTAGCATTCAAAGTTTCAAAATATATTCTTCGGATTAGTACCTTCCTCTATGCTCCACTTGTGGATCTAGTAAATTTCTGATGCATATATCTTTAAGTTTTCGGCTTTTCCAACAAGTTATTTACAATTTAATAGAGGACATAAACAGTAGTTTAATTTAAAATAAAACATAATATTAAAGAAAGAATGTTTTAAATCAAAACTTATCTCCTAATGAAATCTCTAAGAAATTGTCACTCACATCTCACGCACATAAGTCGTAAGACTGCTACCACAGCTATTAGATGGGAAAGTCTTCATGAGCACATAATCGTGTGGCGTAACATGAGAAGCAAATGAACCCAGCATAGGTGAATATACAATTTTAATTAATATTTCAACTACTTTTCAGACGCATGCTGAAAAGTAGTTGAAATATTAATTAAAATTGTATATTCACCGATGCTGGGTTCATTTGCTTCTCATGTTACGCCACACGATTATGTGCTCATGAAGACTTTTCCATCTAATAGCTGCGATTCTTACCGACTTATGTGACTGATAGATGCTGAGCTGGGCACCGTCCTCGTGGCTTAGTGGCAGAGCACTGGAGTGCTATTCCAGGGACACGGAATCGAATCCCGGCTTGGACATTATTCACTCTGTTGGTTTACGCTTAGTTAGCAAAGTGAAAATTCACGTCTTTAATATTCAGTTTATCAAAAATTAACATTTAAGTATGTTAGTCAATGAGATATTTTTCCGTCGTTTTTAAGAAATGCATATTGGGATTATTTTTAAACTTTAAAAATTAGAGCCCACTACTGGTATGTGACCCACTACTTGAACGTGGCCCACTATAGGTGCATTTACATTAATTATTGCAATGAGTTTTAATGACAGTATTCTGTTTCAAACATATGGAAATTTACATGTACAATTGACATCCGCTATAGGATACCCAGGTAACTACTATGCTTGCAACATTTATAGTTTACTTATAAGCCCATACAAAAGAATTCGCATGCTTTTCTTTAGGGAAGATAATTGATGGGAATTCATTTCAGAGCAGAAATCATGAATACTATGCTGTATGTTTTTAACTAGTTCTTATAAAAATCAATATAAAGGAATCGCACATATATTAGGATCTACAGAAAGTTACTGAGTGGAATACTTCAGTTGAGTAAATCAGTAAAGTTATTATTTTGTAAAGTTAGTATTGTTTTTTGCTCAAAACATTAAAATCAAGTTAGCTGCACACGAACAACCGTTTCTTTAAAAGTAGTTCCAGAAACAGCTTCTGAAAAAAATCATTTTAATTTTTCTGGGAAAATAGGTAGTTGAAAAAGGACCTTAAAATGTCGGTCGCATTAGGTTTTAAACTAGTTCAGGCTTGATGACCTTGTTGGATGTTTACAGCGACTGGACGAAGTTGGCGAGTTTTTTGATGACTTAATAAATTTCGTGATAAGTGTTTCGAGCAACTTTTATGAAAATCTTATCATTCAAACCTTTACGAATTATAAGAGCCGAGTTATCGGGAATGCTACATGTTATATCTGACGAAATTTTTCACTCCAAAACAAATAGCAAACATTTAAAATTGCTCCAGATTGAGTGAATGAGAGGAGAAACTTTATTAGGGACTTTCGTGACAGAATGCAAGCTTTGTTAGATTCTTGTTGTCTGCGTACAAGTTTAGATACTCAGATTTGCAATCCTCTTTTTGTGATCAATTGCACTCTGCTTTTCTGCTAATTAATGGCGCACTCAAAAGGGAACCTTTTATGCAAAAGCATTATAATCCAATCTACACCATCTATATATATAAAAAAGATTGTATAAAATCATTTTCTTCTCCATATTTATTAATTATTTGGTACTTCTCGGTTAGCCGGACGCCAGTGTTCTATAGATATATGTATATATACCTATACATACATATATATGTATATTTATACATATATAGAAGCTAGATGTATACATATATATGTGTATGTGTATATTTACATATATATGTGTATGTGTACATTTACATATATATGTATATATAGATATACATACATATGTATATATAACACTGGCGCCCGGCTAACCGAAAAGTACCAATTATTTTTATTAATTATCTTTATTAAATGTTATTATTAATTTTCCATTGTCCTTATTACTATTTATTATTATTAATAATAATTATCTTAATTAAATTTTTAAATAATTATATTTATTAATTATAATTAATAATTATTATTAATTAGTTAATTACTTGTTAATAATTAATTAAATTAATTCGTAATATTATTCTTTACTAATGTCGAACCTTCAGCCCTCCCCTTGAAAAATTAATATGTCCGGCCAGGCCCATAGATATATATCCGACACTGCTGGTTATTGTAAAACTCAGTTTTTTGTTGTTGTTTAGTCTACCATACGAATTATGATCAAAACGCTAGGCGTGTCGGATATTTATTAAATAAAACGTAATCTTTGAAGATGAAAAACTTACAAATCTCATTTCTCCGTACGAAAAGATAACGTATTTTAAGTTTTAACGTTAACCTAAAATTTCGTAACAATAGTCTCTTAATGCTGAAAATTGTTTTATAATCTTGACTAGATGCATTTTCTTCTTTCATGTTTATTTTTCAGTAGTTATAACGTTTTCGACAATTCCCAGAGATGGATTAATTAAATTGAGCATTCTCATTTGAAATTTTATTAATTATTTTGAATTATTGCATTCTATTACTTTGAGAAATGCATCATGCTATTACTTTATAACTTTTAATATCAATTCTGATAAAATGTCTAATATACTCTCTAATGTTTAACTATGACTAAATATGAAAATTATTCATTGTGTATGTTTCTTCTTAAAATACGTTTGTCCTTAAGTTGGTACTAAATAGGAAAACTTAACATATGCACAATAGAACTTTATTTTATAAAAATATGTAATTAATTGTACTATAATATGTTTAATATTAAATCAGCATGTAATCCGTCTACATTATATTGTAATAAAAGATCTCGCTTTGAGGACAAACTCAGCTGAAATAGAGAAATAAACTTTTCAAACTCATATGTTTCTTACTTAGAAACGTCGCTGAAACATTTTAATAACATTTCTATTGTTAACATATATCTTCCCTGTTTATAATTTAGAATGAAACTTTAATAACGTCAACATGTTTCTGCATAAGGCGAAACCATTAATTACAATACTTGAAAACACAACTTTTAAAATCTCATACTTAACATAAATGTTTGTCGTCGTGTAACTTCAGTAACAATGGACTTGTTAATTTAAGGCAAGCTGTTTTCATGTCTACGCTCAAATTATGAGTAGTTCCACCAGAAAAGTTTTTGGGAAGTATTCACAATATAGAAATATCTCGAATTTATATTATTAATATTACAGATTTTATTAAAATACTCAAACAAAAGTAAGGTATACATTAAAATGAAATGTATTTTTGTTTAAATAAATGATGGTGGGAAGTGATTCCAAATTACAATTGCATGCTAAATCGTATTTAAGATTTTATCCACATAGTATATATTTAATTAAAATTTGAGTGCCTTTAGAATAAACTTGTAGTAAAATATATAAAACTAATAATTATGATAAACATTTAGTGCTTTCACTATGTTTAATAAATGGTCCCAATTCAATTATTCCTATAACAAATAAAAATAAAATAGAACAAGCCACAGAATTAAGTGAAAAGACCAAAGGATATCATATAAAATTTCAAACAAATTATGAAATTTTCACATGTAAGCGCTATATTTAACACTATTTCCAACTTGCGAAGGAAATAAATGTGTGTATTCAATGGAAGTAGATTAGTTTCTTTAGTATATTTGTATTCATATTTATGATCTTCACGAATATAAATTGTTTTAAATTTATGAATGAAGACAGTCAATATATTAAAGGTATATATAAATATTATATAGACATACATACAATAAATATAATAAACCCAACTGGAGTGAAAAATTAGCCAGAGTCAGGAATCGAAACCGAGACCACAGTAGTCACTGTTAGTGAGAAGTTGCAGACCCATGTATCGGCCGGAGTAGCTCAGTGGTTAGAGCAGCAGTCTTGTATGCTGTGATCCCGGGTTCGATTCCTGGCTCTGGCTAATTTTTCACTCCAGTTGGGTTTATTGTATGCATGTCTGTATAATATTTATACAGGGTGTTTCACAAAGGACCCCTAACTTTAAAAATCAATAACTCGGAAACGGTGATAGATAGAAACATGAAACTAGTGATATGTTTAATAAAAAAATGGTAAGAATCTTATACATAAATCTCAAAATTTAGTTCAAAATAGCCCCAACAGATGGCACTGAGAGCGTTAAGAATCTTTGGGCGTGTTCAAGATGAAGGCGCGCCGCGCGCGCGAGCTCAGGAGATAGGAACATGGACTACTTTTTCGTAGATGGAATAAATGTTCAGTACGTTCAGGAAAGGATTTTGGATTTGATTATTTATTGTGATAATTATAAAGATAATCTGTTGCAAATGAAAGGTGAGCTAGATAGCTGAATGGACAGAGCATTGAACTCGAGACTAGGGGTTATGGGTTCGAATCCTCCGCGCCCCAAATTGTGTTTATGATTTTTTCAATTTATTGGTTGCTTTATATTTTTCATAATAAATAAGATATTTTTGATAAAGATAAATTTTTACGTTAATAATACAGAAGCACATGTGAGTTTTTATCAAGACTAGGATGCAGATCATATTTTTAAAAATTTATAAAAATTCTTGAAAATTTATAAACATTCTAATCATACTTTATTCACTATAAAACTAGACGACAAACCCCATATATTTTATCTCTTCTAGAAAATATGCGTTCAGATATTTTTAGTTAAAATAATGTACATCTATTACATTTTATTTTTATAATATTTTCCATGTTGATTTTAACACCGTAAAATATGATCTGCATCCTTGTCTCGATAAAAACTCACATGTGCTTCTGTATTATTAACATAAAAAATTATCTTTATCAAAAATATCGTATTTATTATGAAAAATATAAAGCAACCAATAAATTGAAAAAATCATAAACACAATTGGAGGCGCGGAGGATTCAAACCCATAACCCCTAGTCTTGAGTTCAATGCTCTGTCCATCCAGCTATGTAGCTCACCTTTCATATGCAACAGATTATCTTTATAATTATCACAATAATTAATCAAATCCAAGATCCTTTTTTGAACGTACTGAACATTTATTCAATCTACGATAAAGACCCACTCCATATTCCTGTCTCCTGAGCTCGCGCGCGCAGCGCGCGTTCATCTTGAACACGCCCAAGGATTCTTAACGCTCTTAGCGTCTTCTGTCGGGGCTATTTTGAACTAAATTTTGAGATTTATGTATAAGATTCTTACGATTTTTTTATTAAACATACCACTGGTTTCATGTTTCTATCTATCACCGTTTCCGAGTTATTGATTTTTAAAGTTAGGGGTCCTTTGTGAAACACCCTGTATATACCTTTAACTGTTGAATGCAGGCGTTAATTATGTGTATGTGTGTGTGTTTTAATATATATTGTAGTATGTATGTTTTATTCCGGTCAATATATGTTCAATGTTTTGGACGACATAAATTTGAAAACGTCTATTTTTTCTTTCTTTCTTTCTTTTTTTGCTTAGTACTTATAATAAAAATTTCTCCCCATTAATGTACAAATATCACTTACCTTTAATATATAAGAATCAAAATATTCAACATCCAAAAGTATGATAATAAGAGAATTTTAGTTAAATATTTATTTTGCGATTCTTAAAACAGCAAAGATATTGGGACCTCTGTACTTGGGACTCACAAACCGATACTTCTCTGCTAATCGTTTGCGAACGTGGGTTTGATTCCAACAAGATATATGTATTCCTTGGGTACATTTTCCACAAATTTGCACTAGTGAAAATCTATTTTGTGCTACATGTCTATTATTTGACAACGACTCATCTACGAATCCTTCATAATTGGTACACGAATTGGAACATACAAGGGGATTCCGAACAACTGTTCAATAATTTTAAGGGACGTAGAGCAGATTACAACAAACATTTTTTTTTTTTTTGTATTGAAAATTAGAGTCTAAAATACAAGGAGTCTCACCTTATTCCGAATTCGAATTTCTCTTCATAACTTTTATAATGGTAGAGAAATTTGAATAGGAGCGAAATTTGCAGCGGATTCGCATCATTGTGGGCAAAATGCGACAATATCACGAGAAACGGTGGAATTAAACATCATCTGCATACAAACAGCTTTGAACTATACCAGAGACGGCGAACCTATTCACGCGTGCCGTAAATAGCACGCAACAGCATGGTTTCAGCACGGCGTTGATTGAGATTCTAAAACAATACATATAAAATTAAACAAAATACTTGAATTATAACAAGCTGAGCTTTTCTATTTTTCTATATATATATATATATGTATTTTTTAATCGTAGAAAATTAAAATTTAACTTTTCTAATTCCTATTTATTTCAATAAGACTCAAATTTATTAAATTAGGAAAAGATTTTGGGAGAAATTGAGAAGAAGGACGATAAGGCATTATAAGTTAAAATACCAATGATGAAGTTATAGTGACCTAGTGTGTAATTTGCCCTTTTTGACAGTTTTTCCTTCTACCTATGCCTGCGAGTTATTATTTTCAGAAATGAATAATAATAAAACCTCAATCAGAAAGTACTTGTTAGATGACTCCAATTCACCTTGCATTTCATTAACATGGCTTAATATGAACCTGATATTAATAATTTTGCATCGAAGTTGCAATAACACAAATACAATCTACTTTTTTACTACTTTCTAAAATTTTTACTATAATTATTACTTTATAATAACTACATATATCTTACCAAGGAGTTACTGAATCACCCTGTATGAGGAAATCCACGAACTAAGACACAAAGATATTTACAGCCGGCTTTTGGAGATGAAACTTTCCAAGAGAAAACTGATTAAGATTTCAAATAAAAAAGTTTACCATTACATATCAATGGTCATAATATAGAAAAAAACTATAAATAAACAATTAAATTTAAAAAATCAAAAAACCCGACTGAGTAAAAAGCGACCTAATTAATTATTTCTCACCAGTGTGAAACTTTTTTTTTCAATTCCTACTATTAGCCCACACTCTCGCTTTATATATCTTGTTCAAATTTTCAATCGTTAATAAAATACTTATTATTCATCCAATCAAGCTCAAATAAATGTTTTAAAACTTGTAGTGGATGACACTTGATGTTAATTTAGTTTTTTTTTCAAATATTAATTCGTTGATTAAATTACATGAATTAATTTTCAATAGTCGAGATAGACCTCTTCTTGATCAATGTATTTTAAGACCGAGAGATCCCTCTTCTTGATCAAGGCATTTTAAGCGCCACTCAAGTGGAACGAGGAATGGGAGAAAAAAAATTCTCTTTTTGACCTAAGTAGGAATTGACTTAAAATATTTTTTTTTTATATTACTTGTTTATATTACTTACCTATTTTTTTATTTACTTGTACTGATGACTTTTAAGTTGTGTTTAATTGTTAATTCCTATCTATAAGCACTGTTTTGATGCGGTGTATAGATGTTTATGACGGTTAGAGTTGCAGTAAAGCTAGAGATCCTACCTACACAATTTCCAGGTTGTATAATATTTTAACGGAGCTTCTGACTGTAAAATAGTCAATGAAACATCGTCTTCATTTTGAAAGACCTATCCAATGATATGCCACTCAATACGGTGCGTAATTTTTTTTTTCGTCTCTACCGCCATTTTGTATTTTACGGCTGCCATTTTGAATTTATAAAAACAAAACCTAGCCTATAACCATCGGGCCGCTAAGACGAATTGATAGAGACCTCATTCATTAAAATCCATCCAGCCGTTGAGATGTTTCGAGGGTATAAAAAATCCAAATACACAGATACGCGTGAAACACATAACCCTTCTTTTCAGTCGGATAAAAAAGAAATATTTAAAACTTTGAATATTCTTTCGTTTTCCATAACGTTAACTTTCTGAGGTTAAAAATCAAAATTCCATTTAAAATTTTCGGAAAATACTTTGTACTTTTGACTTTTTTTTTTTTTTTACCCATTGCTAACTACAATAAGGAAGGGTCAACAAAATCAGCAATTTTGATTACAGAAAGTTCATTAAAAGAAAAAAAAGGTGGGGAGTGCTTTAAAAAAAAAAAAAGTGAGCTTCAAATACAGGATATTTAATTGTTTATATCATTTAAAGACATCGCTATCACTAATAGTTAAAACTGGAGGCGAAAAAAGTATCAAGTTATTGTTTATACCTCAGCTGCATTAACTACAGATGTATTCAGTGTGCCCAGTATGGTCTCCTTTTTTATCCAGAAATTCCGAATAGTTATTTTTACTTTATTTAATGATACACATTTCTTGATTACATAAATTAAAATTGCTTCTTTCTGTATTTCCGGTATTAACTGGAAATTTCTGAATAAAATAGGTCGCCAAACTGGCAACCCTGATCGATAACGTGAAATCTAAGCTACAGTATGAGATAAGTACAATTTTAAAGCTATTGTTCTTGTGGTTGCATTCGAGATTTCAAGATCTTATGATTCCCTTTTTTTTAAACATGTGTTCACATTTTTTAATTTTATTTGTTTTCATTATCATTCATTGTTTAGTGGAAACTTTTTCTTTATGGTTGAGAGATGAAAGTAATTTTACGTCAAATTAATGCTGTTTACCTATTTATGCTATAGCATTTCGAAAAAAAGTAGTAATACAATCTCACATACCTGGTCGTTGGTAATTTTTCTTAATTATAATAACAAATAAATATAGGATTTTAAAATAAAAAAGTTCCTGATTATGTACAATCAAAATTAAATTAGGCAATCTACATTTCACAAAAAAAGTAGAGGCAATAGAGAAAAAAAAAGGAATCGCATGATTTTGTTTAGAATTCAGTTGCATTAGCTATTGATCGTGTGAAAGCTATGCGAGAATGTGAGATAATGACAGTTTTAATAGAGTCAGTTTTCTAGTTGTATTCGAGAATTTCATGATTCTAGGATTCCTACTGTTTAAAAATATTTTTCTATTTTTCAGCATTTAATTTCTTTTCAACACCCTTCTTTCTTTAGTGCAAATATTTCCTTATGCTAAAGATTAATGCTCTTACCTTTATATACTACAGCCTTTAAATTAAATAAAGTAATATTATCACTGATGTGAAATAACGGAAAGTTAGCAATATTTCTTAATTATAAAAAATAATAAATGAATATAGATTTTTAAAATAAAAAGTCCTTCCGGCCAGTGCCGGGAAGAAGAGGTAGCTTTCAAATTCCTTATTTTAAAAATGCCAACTTATATTATTCAAACACAAGAAGCTCAATTTAGTGAAAATCGAATATAGGAGATTCAATACTAATTTTTATCAATACTAAATCATTATGAATGAGAATTTTGTGAAATTAGTCAGCTTTATCCAAGCTGCTTTTATTTAAAGTAACTTATATTTGGCTGAGATGTTGATGTATATTATCCACATGCATTCTTACATGGAAATAGGCGAAATCGCGTGACAAATACCTGATCGTTTCAAAATGTTAGCCATACTAGAAATTCAAAGAGCTATAATCCAACCATTTTTTCAGATATAAACAAAAGAACAAATTTTCAGAAACAAAATCTGCTCCGGAATCTTTGTATCAACGCCAAACACATAAAAAAATCTTTTTCATTTTCCAATTTTTTAATACCTCATTTTAAATTTTAAATTTAATTTTTTTTTAAATGGCAACCCTTTTTGAAATAAGATGGCGAATGAAGCTGGCCAACGAACTCGGTCGAGACATTGGTATGTACTATGTACAGGCCAAGTAACATCCAAATCGGTTCATAAATACGCTTGTTATCGCGTGACAAAAATCAGGTCGTTTTAAAATGTCAGCCAGAATAGAAATTCAAAATGCTATAACTCAGCCATTTTTTTAGATATGGACGAAACAGAAACTGTTCCGGAATCTTTGTATTAAGGTCAAACACATACGAAAAAAATCTTTTTCATTTTCCAATTTTTTGGTATCTTATTTTAAATTTTAATTTTTTTAATTTTTTTTAAATGGCCGCCATTTTGAAACAAGATGGCGGATGAAGTTGGCCATCGAACTCGGTCGAGATATTTGTATGTACTATGTACACACCAAGGTACATCCAAATCGATTCATAAATACGCCTGTTATCACGTGACAAATATGAGGACGTTTCAAAATATCAGCCACGCTAGAAATTCAAAATGCCATAACTCAGCCATTTTTTAAGATATAGACGAAACAAAAACTGCTCCCGAATCTTTGTATCAAGGTATAATACATAATAAAAAAAATATTTTTTCAATTTTCAATTTTTTGGTATCACATTTCAAATTTAAATTTTTCTTAAAAATTTAAATGGCTGCCATTTTTAAACAAGATGGCGGATGAAGCTGGCCAACGAACTCGGTCGAGACATTGGTATGTACTATGTACAAACGAAGTTACATCCAAATCGGTTCATAAATACGCCTTTTATCGCGTGACAAAATTCAGGACGTTTCAAAATGTCAGCCACGCTAGAAATTCAAAATGCTATAACTCTGCCATTTTTTAAGATATAGACGAAACAAAAACTGCTCCGGAATCTTTGTATAAAGGTCAAATACATAAGAAAAAAATATTTTTCCATTTTCAATTCTTTGGTACCACATTTCAAATTTAAATTTTTTTTAAAATTTTTAAATGGCCGCCATTTTGAAACAAAATGGCGGATGAAGCTGGCCAACGAACTCGGTCGAGACATTGGTATGTACTATGTACATACTGAATTACATCCAAATCGGTTCATAAATTCGAGAGTTAGAGTATGACAAAGGTCAGATATATATATATATATATATATATATTACCATTATATATATATATATATATATATATCAACTTTTGAACGGAGGGTGGTTTCGGGGTCTGGGGGTCATGATCGATGAAAATATACCAAAATTTTTTGAAATCGCTTTCCTCCGAACGGCTGCAATAGGTAGCTTTTTGTAATGAAAGCTACCTAAAAATCTCCTAGTTAAACGCATTCAAAATTAAATCATGCCATGTACATCTTACAAAAAAAAGAGAAAAATAAAACTTTAAAAGTCAAATGCTTAGTTGTACATGTTTTTCTGCATTTCTTTAACTTTTTCTTATGCATGAAACTTTTTTTTTCAATTTTTTGAGTACTTTTCATTTATTTACTTATTTAGTAAATTTAATTTTAAAAATGCCCAATATGACTTTTTTCCATTCATTTATAATCCCTTAAAAGCTGCTAAAAGCAACCTCTTAAAACACATATTTATAAAAACTTCATTACTTTGTTCTTTCTCTTTTTTCTACTGACAGTTACCAGAGGTAATAAAGTTAATAAGATATTTTATTTGTTTGTTTAAAATAAAGAAATTTTATCAAGGGCACTTCTTAAAGTTACCAGATCTTCATCAATCACAAATGAGATATAAAGAAAAATAGAAACAAAAAACTCTTTTTTTAATCTGAATTGTTTCATACTTGATAAAGCATATAACCATTTAATTTTTTAGAGTTATTTGAAAACTATTGGTTCATCCATTTTTCTTTACATTGTATATGCCCTATAGGGTTTTTTTCTCTATAGTATCGAAATCTATTAGAAGTTAATCTAGGAAATAATAGGTGATTGGTTCTTAAAATTCTTCATAAGAAACCTCTTACATTAATCAAAAAGTTGCTTCATACATTTAACTAAAATTATGTTTTTGTTTTTTTGTTGGTTTTTTTTTTGTTTGTTTGTTTGTTGTTTTTTTTTAAGATAGCCAGTTTTTCTAAAACATAGTTGCGAAGTTAATATTTTTCTAAATTAGATTTTTTTTAAATTAAAATTATATCCTACTAGCAAACCCGGCGGCTTTGCTCGCGTAATACTTGAAATATGCCAAGTGATATTTAAATGTCTAATTTTTATTAAAATGTACTAACTAATTTTTTATTTTATTAAAAGGTAATATTTTATTTTATTAAAAGGTACTTATTACTTTTAGGAATAATTAAAAAAATTACTATTTAAAACACAGTTTGATTAAACATCATTGTTACACTGCATAAGGCAGAAATGAGACTTAAATTAATAAAACGAAATAAAACTAAATAAATAATAATTTAGAAAATATTTTGAAACTTTTATGCTCAATTAATACGCTCATTTCAGTATTCGTTTGAAGTTTTGAATTTTTTAGAAACCATCTTCTTACATCTTAAAATTAACCATCATGTCAAATTCCAAGTCCTACCACCTCTCTCAACATAAAGGACTATGTTGAGATAGGAACTGTCACCATTAATTTGCCAACATTAATTTTGAAATTAGTTTGTTATTTCCTAATATTCCACAGAAACGTAATTTAGAAAGCTTTTAAAGGCCTTTTTTAGAGCGTTTGTTGTTCCTGTGAACCCCAGGTGGTAGAATCATCGGCATAAAATATAGCCTGTGTAGGATCAGAGACTGTTACCATTGAGTCGCAACTATTACTTTTATATTTGGTTTATATTCCCTGAAATTGCGTAGAAATCGTAATTTAGGACTTTTTTAGAATGCTTTTCGCACCTCCCCTTCACCTCACCCCTTTTTAATTCGAATTTATTTTCGACAGTCCTTCGAGGGCATTTATATTTTATAAGTAACTACCATGCCATATTTAAAGTTTCTAGCGTTTTCAGTATCACAGAAATCGCAATTTAGAAGGTTTTTAGCTACTGCAACCCACTGGTGGTAGTGTCACAGACATAAAATGTAGCTTATGTTTGAGCAGGTTCTATCACCAAGAATTTGTAATGATTATTTTTTTAATTGGTTTGATATTTGATATGATTACATAAAAATTGTAATTTATAACGCTTTTCGCTCACTTCATCTTTTTAAATTTGAAATTTTCTTTCGACAGTTCTTAGAAAGCAGTTACATCTTGTAAGTAAATACCATGCCATACTTCAAAGTGTTAGACCCTTCAGTTATGCAAAAAACGCAAATTAGAACATGTTTTGCTTTTGCAACCCTCAGATGATAGTGACAGCAACATAAAATATAACCTATGTTATAGCAGGGACTGTCACCATTGATTTGCAACCATTACTTTTGAAATAGCTTTGGAATTTCCTGAGATTGAGTAGAAATCGCAATTTAGAACGTTTTTAGAACGCTTTTCGCGCATTTTCACCCCTTTTTAAATTTCCAATTTTTTCGAAACTGCTCTTAAAGATCATTTATATGTAATAAATATGTACCTTGCCTAATTTTAAGTTGCTAGCCCCTACCGATCACAAAAATCGAAATTTGGAACACTTTTTTGCTCCTGCAACGTCTAGGTGATAGTGATATCGACTTAAAATAGCGTCTATGTTAGAGCAGAGGCTGTCAGCATCAATTTCTTACCATTACTTTTGAAATCAGTTTGATTCTTCCGGAGATATTGGTGACAAATCGGCATTTAGAACGTTTTTAGAACGCTTTTCGCTCCTGCATCTCCTCTGGGGTAGTGGAAACAGATATAAAATATAGCCTATCTTGGAGCAAGATCTGTCCCCATCATTTTTACACCATTATATTTGAAATCGGTTCAGTATTTCCTGAGATTGCTAGAAATCGCAATTTAGTACGTTTTTTACAACGCTTTTTGCGCATTTTGACCCCCCCTTTTAAATTTCGACTTCTTTAGGAAATGTCCTTAGAGATCATTGATATCTTATAACTAACTACCATTCTAAATTTCACGATTCAAGGCCCTTCCGTCACGCAAAAACCGCAATTTAGAACGTTTTTTCTCCTGCACCCCCTTTGGGGTAGTGGCACCGACATACAACATAGACTATGTTGGAGCAAGGGTTTTCACCATCATTTTGACGCCATTATTTTTTTAATCGGTTTGATATTTCCTGAGATTGTGTAGAAATCACCATTTAGAACGTTTTTTAGAACGCTTTTCGCGCATTTTCACCCCTTTTAAATTTCGAATTGTTTAAGAACTGTTCTTAGAAATCCTTTATATCTAATAAGTAGCTGATACTTCAAATTTCATATTTCTAGGCCCTTCAGTAACACAAAAATCGCATTTTTAGAACGTTTTTTGGTCCTACACCCCCCTTTGGGGTAGTGGTACCGACATGAAATATAGCCTATGTTCTAAGTTGGATTAACACCATCACTTTGACACCATTACTTTTGAAATCGGTTTGGTATTTCCTGAGATTATGTAGAAACTACCATTTAGAACGTTTTTTAGAACGCTTTTTGCGCATTTTCACCCCTTTTAAATTTCGAATTGTTTAAGAACTGTTCTTAGACATCATTTATATCTTATAAGTAACTAATATTCCAAATTTCATATTTCTAGGCCCTTCAGTAACCCAAAAATCGCATTTTTAGAACGTTTTTTGCTCCTGCACCCCCTTTGGGGTAGTGGCACCGACATAAGATATAGCCTATGTTATAAGTTGGACTAACACCATCATTTTGATACAATTACTTTTGGAATCGGTTTGGTAGTTCCTGAGCTTACCTCCTACAAATAAACAATTTTTTCCTCTTTATAATAGGAGTGTAGATTAAAATAAATTTATTACATTCTTAGCGTATTTTTTATATCATTATTTCATTTTGTAACTTGCAGTGCTATTTAGTTCAAAAGTTTTTATCATTATTATTATTATTCATTTATTTATTTTCTTATTAAAACCAAAGCACTGCTATACGGATGAACCTAGTATCATATCTACGCCTGACATTAAATTGTCCATTGAAGAAACGGTCCAGAAACTTTTACTCGTGAAATTCCTTAAGATTATACCTCAATCTTATACTTATTGTCTTTAACATATTTAACTCATAAAATATTTAAAATAACTAAACATGATACTACTAACTTTATAAAATTTATAAATTTTTAATAGCATTAGAAAACAAAATGGGTATACAGCGAGGCTAACGAAAAAGGCTACGGCGGTGCTTTACGCGTATCTGTTTTTACAGACCGCTGGAGACACGTGGCGCTGGAATGTACCAATGCAGGTGTACGAAAAGAGCACGAGGTCACTCTAGCCGTCTGCACCGCCCCCTGAATACTAGACCTGAGCGCTGACGCAAAAATGGCGGCTGCTGAAGGCGGATTTTTTTTAACGTTCTCACGGTCCCTCAAATGTAGATACCAGTATTTTATAAGTGGTTTCCCTGGCTCATTTAATCTCAGAAAAATATAGCGGAAAAAACTTTAAAAAATATTGGTACGAATATTTAAGGGACACTTTATTTTATACACACGCTGAAAAAAATCCGCCTTCGGCAGCCGCCATTTTTGTGTCAGCGCTCAGGCCTATTATTCAGGGCGCGGTGCCGTCTGTAAAAAAAATATATGAGGAATGCACCGTGGTAGACTGTCTCTTTCCTTAGTCTCGGTAAATAGTACATATCTATGGCTGTAGTGCAGGCCCCCTACCAACGCACTTTAGAAAAGGGAGAAAAAGTTGACACGTGTCACGAAAACGTCACACAAAGCAGGGAAAACAAAGAAAAAAATTCGAACAACTTTCATGTTTCGTTTTCTTTGGTTCGTGGAATTATTAATTATTATCAGAAAATAAAAAATAACAATTCAATAACAACGAAATCAAAACATGCAAGTCAATCGATTTTTTTCTCTTTGTTTTAACTGTGTGACGTTTTCGTGACGCGTATCAAGGCATTCTCCCTTATCTAGGGGGCGTTGCCCCTATACGGTAAATGAATATATAACATATGCAATTAGAAAATTTGGTGTTCAAAACTTTTCCGAGAATTTTTAATAAGTTCCAAAAATTAATTATAAAATGTGTCAATATTTTCAATGTTAATGCTAAATGCGACAATTTCTTTAAGTATTTTGTGAAGATAAAAATGTCGACCATATAACACTTTTGAAAAATGGAGGTGCACAACAAATCTATTTTGGCTTAAAAGTGAATATTTTTAGTCTCATCGGATTTATAAAATTATTTTACACATTTGTGTCAGAAAATTCATCTGTATGATAAGTTAAAAAATGTGAAATGAATTGTTATTGTTAAAACTTTTTATGGCTCCTTCAGGTAAATAAACTTCACTCTTGAAATAAAAAGAGATACATATGTTACATAATATGTAGTGAGGAGAGGGCGGGTGTGAATCGTGATTTTACAGATGCTTCTGTGGGGCATAGTCAATACAAGGTTGGGAACCACTGGTTTATACAAAAAAAGATATTTTAAAATATTAAAATGCAATCGAGAAATTTAAAACCAACGCTTAAATTGGTTTAATATTACCTTGAAAGTGTCTTCACGTTAATAGCCTAGGCTCTTAATGAGTTCCTTGGCGAGTTTTACCAGTTTTATACATGTCTTGGAGGATATCATTTGAGAACTTTCGACAGCGAAGAAATTCATAGTTACAATAATTTAAAACGCTACCTTTAAAATCTTACTTTGGACTTTAATGCTTATGGTTATGAAAATTCAATAACAAGCTACAGTAACTTGTTAATTTAAAACCATCTGTGCTCATATTAATATAGCATTCTCAACATATATACTTTATCTCCAGCAAACTCTAAACAAGGTATTTATACAAACATTATCAAGAGATAGTAAACAAAATTCTCTTAAACCACATTTTAAGTACACTAGATTGCACGAAAACAATCCATTGTTAAGATGCAAATATTAAAACGTAGTGCAATATCATTAGGGGAATAAAATGTTTATGGGAAATGCTGCTACACAGTGCTTTTATACAAAGGATATATTTAAGATCTTATCAGCAGAATATTCTCTGAAATTAATTTTGAACACATTTGGAATAAAACTGCAGAAATATGATGCAAATTGCCTTCTGATAACATTAGATATGCCATGTGTGTTTGTTTTGTTATTCTCTTCTTTAACAATAGTAGTAACAACAATGATAAATAACAACTCAATTTCTGAATTAAAATAAGGGAATATCGATTTTGTCAGAGGACAGAAGAAGTCAAATAAACGGTGCATATTAACTTTTAACTTAATTTTTTAAAGAGTAAATGAATGCTATTTTTCAAAAATATAGTAACTTTCATGCAATTATATTACTCGTACTTCAACATCTATGGTCTTTTAGCCCCCGGTACGGTATGCTATTTCTTTCTCCCAGCTTATTCTGTGTCTTCAAAAAATAACGTTACCATACAGAAGCCACCCGTAAAACAAAGCAGTATGATTAAATATTTTATAGCAATTTTTTAACTTCTAAGCATCGCACATTTTCAATTTTTATACCCTCGTAATGGAAAAAAAAGTACTTTTAAATGCAATTAGTTTGAAAAATGCATCTCCATTTATTTTTGAAATATTAATTTTTTTGTAGTTTTTGGAGCCATTTGCTTAATAGTGGCAACAGAAGTACTCCATTGCTCTAGAAAGTAAATGAAAAATAGTTGTAAAATATTAATTATACATTTTTGTTGCCATTTTTTCATACGAAACGAAAGAAAATGTAATTAAAATACGCGTTATTTTGAAAAAATATAAACGAATGATTTCTGTTAAAACATTGAACTATTATAAACTATATTTAATTTTAAGTATCTATGTTAATGTTATAAATAAATAAATGCCTATGAATCATTAGACAACCGTTTTTTTTTTCTTTGGTCGAGTTTCTTTAATGACGGTATCTTTTTGCTGCATTTGTGTATTATTTCACGATAGTGACGTCCTATGCCTACTTTACTGTAGATGTTTAAGAGTGGATCGTAAATGTGGAATTTTTAAGCGGATGCGAATGACGTCATTTTACATAAAATAAAAGCGTATGCTGTAAGTCTTAAAATTGAAATATGTTTTGTACTATTTATATATACATGTATTTTTTTTTCATTGGGGGCGACACTAAATTCTGAAAAAGCAGAATTTCAGTTTTCTAGTTTTTTTCAATATTCTGGAATTATTGAAACATATTATTAATACATTTTATTAATAAATACATATTTCTCAATAAGTTTGAATATTGAAATATCCACATGTGATTTAAAGGGAATATCTGAAAAAAGTAAGACATTTCTGACAAATGAATAAATGTAAAACTTTATATGAAAATCCCTTGAAACATCAAACTAACTTAATATTTTCCAAAAGTGATAAAAATACATTTCAAAGGCAAATTAGCTTTTCACGAATTATAAAATAATGAACACGTGCGAGGCTTTCGCATTACGATCTTTGAGAATATTAGCCGATACACTATTTTATTAACTGCAATTTTTAATCAAACAACATGTTTTAACGAAATGTGAATATAATGTGACAAACGCCTCTTCAAAAACTTTCGTATGATACCTCATTCATAATTTTGCGCTTTCTATGTGAATAGTAAAATGGATGTCGACATCCGAATGGTTATAATTGATAATTATATTTATCGTGATTGTTCGAAAGACTATGTTAGTACTATAGAAATAGATCTTTTATTTCTATACGATCTAGTACGATCTATAGTTTTTCAATTAAACAAATACAAAGAATATGAACTATATTAGCTCACTAAAATATTATTAAAATAGGAATAATAAATAACCTTCTGTGTTGAAATGAAAGTTTTTAATGAACAATTTTTATATATGCGTCTCGCGAATATAAGAATTGATCAGTTCGGTGACTCGAAAGCGCTTTAAAACAATTCGAAAGTGCTTTAAAGTATACTAGAAGAAAGATCTATCACCAAATTTGGGCTAAAATTTTTTATTTATCATAACGCTTCCAGCTTTTTATTAATTTTTCAAAGCTATTTTATCGCGCTGAAAATGTTACTTTTCGTTATTATAATCAAATGTTTCTTCTTATTTGACTTATTCAGCGATTAAAAAGCATGAAATTATTACTTTACATTATTGTAGCAATCGAATGTTTCGTCTTATTTTACATATTGAGGTATTAAAAAATTACATGCTGGAAAATTATTTAAAAATATCATTAAAAATCAGTAATTTGAGTGACGATTTTTAAGTCAAGTTTATTTTAAAGTACATTTTTTATTCTGATCGATAGTGTAACAGCTGAAACTACGCTATATTTAGAAGCATACAATACATACAATCAAAACAAAAAAGTTAGCACGTGTCGTGATATCTAGCGTTACATTTGTGCACAGCGTTTATGGCGGAACGTACTTTATTACACATGTGCATCACTGTTTAAGCACATTATTTTATTTTTGTAATTTTGAAATTCTCCCCCCCCCCCCCCGGGATTGCACTTATACTCTAAAGCGAAAGCTGGGTTCCCGGGGCGGTCATCCCTGTCATCCCTGTAATTTTGAAATTTTCCACTGTAATTGAACGTTTATAACTTTAGTTTACCAGTCTGTGTATACAATCATATACAGTATATACAATCTGTATACACTGTGTCCACGTATAACCTGACCGACCTTTATTTTCGCAACCGTTGGTCCTAGATGCATACTTCCAGTTACAAAAATGGTTTCAAAAAGGTAAAGAATTATTTTTAAAGCGATTTGGGTCAAGAAAAACATTTATTAAAAAATTAGGAAATTTATATTTTTATACGGTCCCCCGGTCCTATAAGTGATATTTACTAAAAATTTACTGTGACACTAACAAGTAAGACAAAAAAAAGTCCCATTCAGATAACATTAAAATTGACCGAGTTATGAAATTTTGAAATGCATGACTTATACCACTTTTTTGCATATCAAAACAGATTATTTCGACCACGCTTTCAGGGGTCGTATATAAAGTACTTAAACTTAATTCAAGGTATCTGCGCTTTGAAAGAAATCGTACAAATATTACGATTAACTTTTATTAGTTAAGTTTCAGATAGTTAAAATAATTATATTTTAACATATGTTTTATTTTATAAGGATTTGAGGCTATGACTTCTTTTAACTAAAATTATGTTGTTTCATAAGGCTTTATTTAACTTGCAATGATCGTCTTTCCAGTTTAAAATTTGTACTCGAACTTTAACTTACTTTCAAATAAATGTCCGATCGAAGTTAAATTTTACATACTGATTTAAATCCGATGACAATGCAATATTATTATGATTTTTGACTCTTGCCATCTTATACAAACTTATATTAGAGGATAACACAAAAAAATGGGATAGATTACCGTCAAGAATTTTAAGAAAGAGTTTTAGATTAGATAACATAAACCTGCGATGGTGGGTTTTTTAACATTTATAATTACATTTTATGTATTTTTTAACGCTGAATCAAAAAATTACCTTCACTTTTAACCATCATCATGTCAAGATTTTTCGCAAATCGTAAATTTCAAGGTTAAAAAATAGTGAAAATTCTGATACTATAAAATAGATGTAAGACTTTCTTATTCAGTTTAATTTTATTTAATTCAATAATTTATTAGATTTTTTGGCTTATACTGGGTTTCTTACAGCTAAACAGCTCGGGGGTCCGATGAGGTTCGGAGGGGAGGGGGATCAATTTTAACTTTTACCTTTTTACCTTTTTTACTTTGAAATTTGCGATTTGAGAAAATTCCTGATGTGATGGTTTAAAATGAAGTTCATTTTCGGATTCAGTGCTAAAAAATACATAAGAATCAATTTTCAAAAGCTAAAAAACATGCCACAACCCAAAATTTGAAAAACAGTGTAATCTAACAGCATTTAAAAATATGTATAATTCTGTAAAGAATTGAGGCTGTTGTTTTTCATCCTTTTATTTAACAAAAAATCTGTTATTTTTATCCTCTTATAATGTTCAATACAAATTGTACATTTTGCAGTAATATGTCAGAATGATTAAAGACTTCAAATTTATATTGCAATGCTAATTTTACTCTCAACCATTTCTTTAATATATCTGACGAAATTATATTTCTACTAAATTTGTGAATGACCCCTAATATGCAGCAAAAAGTATACTCCAACTTTAAACAGCTATTACTCGGTCAATTTTAATCGTAGAATAACGGTACTTTTTTTGCCTTACTTGCCAGTGTAACAGGGATATTTTACTAAATATAACTTATAGGACCGGGGAGACCGTATAAAAATTTAGATTCTGTAATTCTTCACAAATTTTTTTTTTCGCTTCAAACTTTTTTTTAACTTAACTCTGCACTTAATTTTGACCATTTTTGTAATTGCAAGTATGCATCTAGGACCAACAGTTGCGAAAATAAAGATCGGTCAGGTTATACGTGGACACATTGTATATACCGCACATCAAGTACACATGTGTATGTACCTGCTGTAAATTTCAAAAATATGTTTAGATTTCCGAGAATTCGTGAAAAATTAATCATAGTAGGAAATGATTAAAAGTACTGAAAATAATTATAATATACTAGGGGGCTCTGTCCCCTGCAAGCTACGCTCGCCAACCCCAGTTCAGACACCGCAGAATCTAAAAACACGCTAATCTCATGGGTTTTAAAAATATTAGAAAAGATTGAATTATATAGAAAAAAGCTGTACAGATCTACCTGTAAATGGGTTTCCATTCAATTCCCTTTGATTGCAAAAATTTGAGGGATAATCAGTTGCTGTTAAGACATCCAATGGTTGTTTTTGATTAAAGAGGATCAGTTAAACATTTGAAAAGAAGCTAAAATAAAATAAATTAAATATACAGAGTCTTTGTCTCCCGGTATTTTAAAACAATCTCTATAACAATAGCCTAAGTCATGTGACTATCATCAACAGTTCCAGGCGGACCACTTCGCTTTTTATATTCTAGGTGCCATTTTGGTACTTTAATGTTAGCCAGGCAGAGGTGATAAGTCGCCAAATATTATTCTAACGCCATCATTTCATTTATATTATAATAGTTCAAGTCATCAACTGCCATAAACAAATACGGCCTGATCCCTTCGCCGTTCATATGAAAGTTTGGCACAGATGTCATATACGTCCCATATTGGCGAGATTTTTTAATGATGCCAATTTGGAGAACGCATCAATAGCATAATAAAAAAGAAAAGTGCCCAGCTAAACTGATGGCATTGAACTCACAGACTATTCACACTAATTATATATTATACTCTTATTTTAAAGAATAATGCCACTCAAAAAAATAAGTGAAGGGGAATTAGCCCCCGTTTCCCCCTTTATACTTAACCAGTGAACCTCCAAAGCTAATCAGGGAAGCTCCTTATCATAATAAACCGGTATACCAAATTTGAAGCAAATCGAATAATCTTGAAAAAAAAAACATTTACCAAAATTAAGGGGGTCGACAAGCCCCCCTTTATCCTTAACCAATGAATCCCCAAAACGAATCAGGGAAGCTCCTTAACATAATAAACCGGTATACCAACTTCGGAGCAAATCGAATCATTCTGCATGAAAAACCCATTTATCTAAATTAAGAGGGGCGGGCTAAACTCCCTTTTCCCCCTTTACCCTTAACCAATCAACCCTCAAAACTAATCAGGGAAGTTCCTTAACATAATAAACCGGTATACCAAATTCGGAGCAAATCGAATCATTCTGCATGAAAAACACATTTATCTGAATTAAGGGGGGTGGACTAACCCTGTTTTCCCCCCTTTATCCTTAACCAATGAACCCCCAAAACTAATCAAGGATGTTCCTTAACATAATAAACCGGTATACCAAATTCGGAGCAAATCGAATCATTCTGCATGAAAAACCCATTTATCTGAATTAAGGGGGGTTGGACTAACCCCGTTTTCCCCCTTTATCCTTAACCAATGAACCCCCAAAACTAATCAGGGAAGTTCCTTAACATAATAAACCGGTATACCAAATTCGGAGCAAATCGAATCATTCTGCATGAAAAACCCATTTATCTGAATTAAGGAGGAGTGGACAACACCCCCTTTTCACCCTTTATCCTTAACCAATGAACTCCCAAAACTAATCAGGGAAGCTCCTTAACATAATAAACCGGTATACCAAATTCGGAGCAAATTGAATGATTCTACATGAAAAACCCATTTATCTGAATTAAGGGGGTGGACTAACCCCCCTTTTCCCCCTTTATCCTTAACCAATGAACACCCAAAACTAATCAGGGATGTTCCTTAACATAATAAACCGGTATACCAAATTCGGAGCAAATCGAATGACTCTGCATGAAAAACCCATTTTTCTGAATTAAGGGGGTGGACTAACCCCGTTTTTCCCCTTTATCCTTAACCAATGAACTCCCAAAACTAATCAGGGAAGCGCCTTATCACAATGAACCTAGGAAAAAATTTTGAAGCAAATCGGATGTTTCTATCAAGAGTTATCGCGTTACGTACATACATACATACATACATACATACGTACGTACATACATACATACATACAGAACGGGCGGGCACATTAGCTCTCAGGCTTTGATAGCCTGTGAGCTAAAAAGCAACATCCGGCTTACCATATCAAGCAAAATAACGATACTTTGGCGCCAGTTCAGTGCCCGTTCCGTATATGACGCCCGTTCCGTCAGAAAAAAATCGCGCCAATATGGGACCGTAAGTTTTCCATTTTGATTAAAAAATCAAAATTTTTTTCGAATAAAACTACATAAAATTTGCCATGGTTGCAAAGAATTCTTGGTACTGTTACGCTAGCCGGATGCAAATCTCGCCAATAGCTTTTTTTCAACTCGCCAGTTAGCATTTTTTTTTTTTTTTCAAGTGGTAATATTTGGCCAGACATCATATACGCAAAGCAGGTTTGGCGTGATTTTTTTTTTTTTTTTTTTTTTTTTTTTTTTTTTTTTTTGCGAAAATTTGGTAAAAACCTCATTTTCAAATACCATTACAAATGCATTTTTGGTATTACTTAGTTTTCCTGTCGACCAAAAATCTATCGCCAAACTATAAGATTAAATGCCAATAATGGTTGATCGTAAACGTCACATTCACTTGACTTTAAGCAAGTTACACGTGTTTACGTCATCAAGTGATTTTTATTTCGACTTTTTATTTGCATATTTATTAATGTTATACTAATTTATTTGTTCTTTCGTTATTTAAAATAAAAATTATGTCAATTTGTATATGTTGGCGAGTGTTTTGGCGATTTATATAATTTGGCGAAATTGGTCGACGGAATAACTAAGTAATACCGTATTTTTTAATTATTTTCTATTATTTTCTAAAGGAAATATAAAAAAAAAATAATTAATAATTATAGAACAAAATAATTTATATAATTTATAAAAAGAAATGAAAGCAAATAAACATTTATTATCAAATAAACAACAATAGCCGGGTTACCATGTCAATCTTTTCTGAAATATGAAGAAAAAAAATATCTGTTTGATTAAAATTTGAGTTGCCATCATTAGAAAAATATATATAAAATTAGAAAAAAATTAATATTTCGAAAACTAATTCGAATTTAAAAATTCTAATACCAGTTTTGTGATCTGCGGATCAATGCTGATTTTTGGTGTTAATTTCTTCGCAAATTATTCCATATTTTAGGAGAAATCGTTTGAAACATAAACAGTTATCAGTCAATTCATATATTCGTTTCATAAATTCGTTTCATATATCCGTTTCATAATTTCGTTTCATTAGGATTTTATATATATAGGGTAGCCATGAATGAATTTAAATATATTCTAGTCTAGCTGCATTAAATGTTAGAGATAATTTTTAATGACGTTGTAATGTTTCAATTCAACGGCTCATGCATGCATATATGAATATTATAACTAATATATGAATAATATAAGGTAAAATTCTCAACATCTTTCCCGTAAGCAAAATTCGATTTTTTAAAAAAATACGGTAAAGCTAAAAATACATTAAAAATAAATTTAATTAGCTGTGTTCCGTATCAACAAAAGCTAATATTAAAAGTGCACTAAACTAATTTTACCGTTAAGTAAGCAAAAAATAAATGTAATTTAATGTTTTGAATAAAAAAAAAAAAAAAAGCTAATACCATCTCTTACCTTATATGTGAAATTCAGAAAACATTTGATGCAAGGAACATTTCATGAAAAGATCAATAACTTCGAAAAATAAATTTATTTACATTTACATTCACATATTTCCAAAGGCATATGAATTAATTTTTGGTTACTGTATTCATAAAATGTGATTAATTATCCATGTAAACAAAAATGGCATACAAAGTTATTCTTTCTTGGTGAGGTTGAATATATTTCGTTACAACTTTTGAAACATTTTGCGCGCAACTTACACCTCCTTGCTTATCTTAAAAACACAATTCCCCACACATTAAACATGGCACATTATCTTTCGACATCATCATCGGACGATGCAAGAAACACTTGAGTTTCATCTTAACTGTCTCGTGAGAGTTTGAATCTCACTTTTCCGTTGTATAGTTTCGTAAATGATGTTCTTTCTGGTCTTTCGACTCAACCTAGAGTCATTTCTTGTTCTTTAATTGCCGTTTATTCTACTGCCTTCTTCACGTAAATGTTTTTGTTCTTTTTTTTTTTTTTTTTTTTTTTTTTTGGCTTTGACTAGAGAAACTAACTATTCACTGGTGAAATAAAACTGAAGTAATGGGCGATAAGTTTAATAAGTCAAAAAAGTGAAAATGGTGTAAAAGATATACAAAAGAAGGCATTTTAACCGCTTCTCTTAGCAAGTTTTTTGAAAAAAACTGCAAAAATCATCACATTTTTTGCAATTACATCATTGTGTTTCATTATTTGCATTTCATACCACAAAACTTGGAAAACTGACAATCAAATATTATATGTAATTTAATTGTACATAATTTATTATATTATATAAGAGTATTTTCTTTCTTTTTAAGCTCCAGGTCAAGTAAAAACGTGATAAAATAAATCGTAGTGACAAATTATGCCACGCCTGAGTATTCTCGGTATAATAATTAATTGTAATATATACTAACCCGAGATAACTCGTGATAATCAGGGAAGCAGTTAAGAAGTCTAGTGTTACCGATGTCTTAAATTTTGTCCTGGGACGGATTTCAGAATCATGCAACGGACGAATTAAAGGCTGGAATGATTAAAAATATAACAAGTGGTCTAATGATGAAACTCACACACTATGGAGGGGTTGAACATCAACATGATGCTCCATAATTGTAAAACTCCTACATTGAGCCATCAAAATATTATTCTGAAGCTTAATCTAAACTTCAACGAGCTTCTGTTCGAATTCTCTGTGAAAAACAATACGCTACAAGACAACACTTTTTTAACACCTTACTGTCAATACAGACAACTGTTGACTGAGTTTCATAAACATGCAAACAACAAAGAACATTATCTACGACAAATATCCGACGAGAGGAATTTACGCGATGGGTCAGATTGTGTGTACTTTATCTTATGCAGAGTATACATATTTTCATATGCATAAAGTTTTTTTAATTGTATTTTACGTAACACGTTTTTATTTTATGTGATACTTTGATAACACGCTTCTATAAAATTGTAAAGACTTTGTGTTTGTCGTTTTTCCTTAAAATTTTATGGTGTAATTTGTTCTATAATCTATTGTATTAAGAATAATTCTTTGATTTACATACTGCATCCCCCCCCCCAACTGCTTTATGAAATATTGTTTGCGACATGCTATAAAAATGTAAATGGCGGCAAGAGTATAAATTTAAAGCATCCCCTAAATGATTTTGTCTTAAAATAACTTTTAATGAATATCTTTCAAAAACAGATTATTACTCTTTTGAATGAATAATAGGGGAATCTTAGAAATGCATTACTTTATAAAGATACATAATTAAATATATTGTAAGAATGTATTTTTTTGTTTGTTTGTTAAAAAGTAAATACTTTAGTATTAATGAAAATGATTATCAAACGACTCAAATAAATTATTTCTTTAGATTTCACGTAATTAATTATTAACTGATAAAGTTTAAATTTTGTATCTTTCAAGTATTTATTTTGTGAAAATTTTGTTAAAGTTCTTTCATAATAAATTAGCTTTCAGAAGGAGTAACTGAGACGAATATTTGGTCTAGTCTTTTCTCAAATTAAATCTGTACGAAAAAGAAAACACAATACATAGAATTTGACATTTCCCAGTAAATTAAAATTTTGAGAAGAAAATATGTTTTATTTATCTATTCATAAACAAAGCCTTTTAAAAGTAACACAGGCATTTATATATAATTCTTTAAAACTTGGCAATTTTTCCTTAAATCCAGAAATTGTGTATTATTCTATTTCAACGAATAGTACTTGATGCTAAATAATAAATACAGAAAGATTCTGCGAAACATTACTCTTTATTTCATTGTATATGTTATCTTCTTTATGCATTTATCTTTAAAGGATTTGTAAAATAAAATCAGAAGAAGGGTCTTACGCCAAGCTTGGATACAGTCCTGCATCGTGCCGCGTAACCTGATTTTATTCGAACCGGTCCTGAACCGCGGGGTTGGGATTTGACTATTGTGAATTGGGTTCGGATTGACCCGGATTTTCAATAAAGGGTCTAGAATATTTTACATTTGAAAAGATTATATATTTGAACATTAATGAGTACATAAGCTCATTTTAAAACATAAAAGATAAAATTCGTATAAAGAGATATAATTGTACCCTATATTTCCATATTTGTATAAATATATGGATTAATTTTTTCGGGTTGAAATGTGTCACGTTCAGATTGAATTTTGGGTTGATTTGAAACAGAATTTTTAAGTTTGGGTGTAACCCTATACGCGCAGGTTTCTAAGTTTGGTCTATAAATTCCAAATTGGAATAGCCCAGCCAGTTACTTCTTAGTTTTCCTTACGTATTTTATGATACTGAAAATATCACTTTACATTAGTGCATCAAATTAATGTTTATTATTACTCGTAGTTAATTACATACCTGGAGATTATTTTTAAAAATAATCAAATTAAATTTCCGTTTTTAAACAAACTTTATTTGGATAGTACATTTTTTTATTGTTGCCCTATTCGATGCAGAAAAATTTCGATTTATGTGATAATTGCACAAGCGAAGAAATATGCAATGAAAGCAAAAATAATAGTTTGCGTCACGATTCCATTAGTATTATTTCTGTAATTACTGTTAATAATTAACACGCTTGATCTTTATAATGTAGATGTATTAATGCTAATTATCAGTTACATCATTTGCAAAGTTATTAGAAAATCAAATATAAAAGGTATGAAAATTTTTAATGAATGTATGCAACATCCTTTGACTCTAAATGACGAAACTCAATTTTCACCTCATATATTTATTTGAATCAAATTAACAGATCTGTATTATAATTCAGAACCGTAATTAAAATCTGGAATAGAGAACTAATTTTTTGTACGCGTTTATAGATTTACTCTACTAGATTAAAGGATCTAAAAGAATATAATATATCTTTTTTTAATTCAAAATTTCCGACGTTTCTCTTACACATCTCTCTTTTTGATATTTATATATTTTCCTAAATACGCTTATAATTATATGACATATTTCAGGGTGGAAACTGGCGACTATTTTTTATTGTTTTGCCTATGACTATTTCTAAAAGATAATAACCAATCTTGAAGATTAGCAGAAATCTACAACGAAGATTACTGTTTTGAAATAACGGTAAACAAAATAACGAAAATAGGAATGCGGATAAGAATAAATAGAAAATAAATTCATGGAATGAAATCTTACCTTTTTGAAATTCTTACTTTTCACAAACCTTACTTTTGACCTTACATTTGAATGTCGTGCATTTAAGAATATTGTAAATATTATGCATGGAAAAAACAAAATTTTAATATTTTTCATGTAGAAATTTAAAACTTGTAAATTTGACAAAGTGTAAGGCGGTTGTGCTAAATTTAAGAATTTTTCATGCTTTAAATCTTATATTGCACAAATTGTGAAATGTAATAAATAATCAGTGAAAATTCAAACTTGATATTGCCACAATAATTGTTCAATCATATTGTGTCGACTAGAAATTAGAGAATGTGGGATAAAGGAGATGGCTCATTAAGTAGCTTTTAGTAGTGCAGTAAAAAACAGTTATGAAATATGTAAAACAAATGGAACAATTTTTTTTAAACACTAAATATACTAGTGAAGATGACTAGAATGTAACAAAAATTTCATATGTAATAATTCAGAAAATTCAGAATTATTTTTTATTCATTTTTTACAATTCGATTTATGAATATTTCTTTTGATATTACTAATTACCTTAAAAAATTTTTTTGGGATATTTATTTAATTACTAATTTTTTAAGAAGCAGAAGAAGCCTGTTTTAGTTTAAATGGATGAAAGACGCTATGTAATTTTCGCTCATTAATTGAAGATTATTAATTTTGTTTAAATAACCCAGTGGTCGGCGCGTTCACCTTTATGCATATCACTGCATTATCCAAACAATAATCTTCATTAAATTTCTACGTTTGCTACAGAAATCCATCACCAAAATTATTCTTTCAAAATAGTGATACTAAAAACAGGGAACACGCCAAACCTTGCTTTTAAGAATATTGATAAATATTTTATAAAGTATTAATAAATATCTTACAAAATATCCTTCTAAACTGGTTCTCACAAAAAAAAAAAAAAAAAAAAAAAAAAAAATATGCAGTGAATGTTTTATCATTTAAAACTTTGAATAATAAAACGGGCTTACTTTTGTGTCGGATTTTGCTACATAATTTTACTTATAAAGTATCCTTCTGAACTGGTTCTCACATAAAAATAAACTTATACAGAGAATGTTTTATCATTTAAAACTTTGAATAATAAAACGGGCTTTCTTTTGTGTCGGATTTTGCTACATAATTTTACTTATAAAGTATTCTTCTAAACTGGTTCTCACATAATTATAAACTTATACAGCGAAAGTTTTATCATTTAAAACTTTGAATAATAAAACGGGCTTTCTTTGGTGTCGGATTTTGCTACATAATTTTACTTATAAAGTATCCTTCTAAACTGGTTCTCACATAAAAATAAACTTATACAGCGAATGTTTTATCATTTAAAACTTTGAATAATAAAACGGGCTTTCTTTTGTGTCGGATTTTTCTACATAATTTTACTTATAAAGTATCCTTCTAAACTACTTCTCATATAAAAATAAATTTATACAGCGAATGTTTTATCATTTAAAACTTTGAATAATAAAACGGGCTTTCTTTTGTGTCGGATTTTGCTACATAATTTTACTTATAAAGTATCCTTCTAAACTGGTTCTCACATAAAAGTAAACTTATACAGCCAATGTTTTATCATTTAAAACTTTGAATAATAAAACGGGCTTTCTTTTGTGCCGGATTTTGCTACATAATTTTACTTATAAAGTATCCTTCTAAACTGGTTCTCTCATAATTATAAACTTATACAACGAATGTTTTATCATTTAAAACTTTGAATAATAAAACGGGCTTTCTTTTGTGTCGGATTTTACTACGCAATTTTACTTATAAAGTATCCTTCTAAACTCATTCTCACATAAAAATAAACTTATACAGTGAATGTTTTATCATTTAAAACTTTGAATAATAAAAAGGCCTTTCTTTTGTGTCGGATTTTGTTACATAATTTTACTTAGCAATATCTTTAAATAATTCTTTTATGTTGGCATTTTACATTTTTTTATCCACCATAAGCATTTTTACTAATTATAAAATCATTTAAAGTTTTAAAGTCAATTAAATTTACAAAAGTTACTGCTATAAGTAACTAAAAGGAACTAAGGACTTTTCTTGGATACTTTTACTTATCAATGTCTTTAATCAGGTCTTTTATATTGAAATAATGCACTTTTGATACATCATAATCTTCTTTGTTAACTATAAACTGTCTTAAAGTTTTAAAATCAATTAAAATTTATAAATATATATATATATATATAAGAAAGTAAGAAATATAAAAAAAAAAAATGTTTTTTTTTTTTTTTTTACTCTTTTCTAACATTAGTCCCTTGGGGCAATAAAATTAACAATATGTTCTTCATTCAAAACAAAAGGCTTTTTAACAGACCTTGTTGGATTTTTACCACCATCCCTTTAATTTAGAATGAGTAGGAGAGAAGGAAAATAACTCTTTTTTTTCATAGTTTCATGCTTCATAAATTATCTACAGATGTATTTTTTTCTAAAGTGTTATTTCAAAACCTTTTGGTCATCTTTTACTTCTATTTTTATCATTTTCCCAAGAGGCTCTTCGAAAATCAAAACCTTTTAGAAGTCAGTTCAAGAAATAAAAAGGCGGCTGATTCTAAAAGTTTTTGCTTGCCTAATACAGATTAAAAAAATGTACATTAATCAGGGAAGTTATTTGATTTTTTTTTTCCCAAAATATTTTTTTAATGACTGCTTGTATAAAAATATGTTTTAAAAAAACTTATTTTATAAAGCTTTATTTCTTCTTACTTGTGACTAAAAATAGAAATATTTTGTTTATACCAGGTGTCCCAAAAGATTGAAAAGGGGTTAAACTTTTTAACCTTTTATAGATAAATAAGTAATTTAAGTTGAAAAAGTGTTTAAAATGAGGTTAAAAAGAAGATTATCTTAATGAATTAGTCCTCCAATTAATATTTAAAAAAGTACATATTTTAAATTTTATGCAATCCCCCACACCTTAAAATTACTCTCTTAGGATTTTTTTTTTCTTTTTACTCCAAAAAGATTATACGAAACACTCCATACTATTATCTTTAAAATTAACTGATTATAATAAAGGGTAAAAGCTTAGTTATACCACTTTTTAGTACCGCTTAAAATGCCATTTCGCTAGTAGCAATAGGAACCATTCACAAATTGAGAACGGCATTCTTTAGATCAAAAATATGTTAACAAGAGCAAAAGAAAATTTTATCACAAATTCATCTGAAAGCTAAATTAAACTTCACGGCGCTAAAATTCCATAAGAATTATGGCCTGCAGTTCCCATTTCCACTTTCTCCTTAAGTACTATATCTAATTCAAAAATTATACAGTCAAAGATCATGTAAAGAGAAATATGTTGTTTTACAGGGCTCGAAATGGAAAAATCCACGAACCGGAACGCTATTTCAAAATTATTGTTGACTTTTTTTTTTTTTAACCTAAAGTCCCGATTATCCGGGTCCCACTTATCCGAGTTTCCCCTTTAACCGAGTTATTTTCTTCTGATGGACTTATGGCTTCTATTATTATAAAACAGCCATTATAAATGAAGTGTTAGGTGAAAATGAAAGAGCAGTCGTAAAAAGTTAGAACTTTGATTTTCTGATCAGAATGGGGGGGAAAAAAGACATTTTTTTAAAAGTAAAAAAAAAAAAAAAAAAAAAAAAAAAAAAAAAAAAAAAAAGTCCAATCAGCAAAATTGACATTCAGCAAACAAAAAACTATCAAGAGCTTTTTCAAATAAACAATTTCATTCCCAGTATTTCTTAAAAGTATCGGAAATGTACGTCAAAGAAATGTTACTAATACCATAAAAATGAATGAATTAAGTTAAAATTTATATTTCATCTCCTTAGTTGGTGACGATTTGTGTAAATCCGGTTTATACGAGTTTTTTGCTTATCCGAGGTGAGCTTGGTCCATACTAACTCGGAAAATCGGGACTTTACTGTATAGCAAATTTATATTTAACCGTAGAAAAACCAATTTTAAAAAATGCATTCAAGATTCTAAATAATTAGAAAAAATGGTTACAGAGAGCATAGTAAGCTATATGCATGAAACTGTAACAATATTTTTTAATAATTCGACGAACCGGAACAATATTTCCCATACTTTCACGAACCGGAGCAACATTTGTCACAATTTCCCGACCCTGAAAATCGTTCCGGGTTTGCTCCGTTACATTTCGAGCCAAGGTTTTAAATCATAGAACATAGTTTTAAAAATGCAATTCAAAGACAGTATGTTCGCATCTTCAATACATAACTGGACTCTTCTAATAATGCTTCTGTAAATATTGTACAATTCTTATCTGTAGCCATTATTACTGCCGGCAGTAATGATTTATCTTTTGCTGTACGTGTTTTCTTTTCCTTAAAAAATCTTATAGATTTACATTTCTTATTTGATATGTAATCCCCATTCGCAAAGATAGATTTTTAATTAAACGTAACTCATTCTATTTTAAAGAGATGTACGGGCAGTTTTTTAAATGACTATCTTGCGGAAAAGGAAAATTTTCTGACTGACCAATTTTATCTGGAGGTGTTGTATATTTACCGTTTTGTGTAATTTTTCAATTTACATTGCCAACTGATCTCTAAGAGGTAAAAAAATTAAATTGAGTTGAAATTTTTTCGGGACACACTGTTTATTACTTCAGATAAATAAACATGATATAAAATTCAACTATAATCAGTTCTCACTTATAATCTCCTCAGTTAGACTCCTTTATTTTCAAAATTTCAGGAAATGGAAATTGTTTCAAGGAAAAATACTTTAAGGGGACCGTGGACAATATTTATTTGACCAAAAAATTGACCCCAAAATCGACATATCTTTTTTTTTGTGTGTGTATTATTATTCTCCGATTTGTACTACGTCATTCGGGGAAAACTGGATACACTTAGGATTATTTTACGCAAAGTTACAAGTGTTTTAATTTTGTTAACAAACACTTTTCGGCCTTTCAATGTACTTTAAATCTGTTTTTCTCAATACTGATGTTTCAGCTTTTTTTTTTTTACTTTTTGAAATGTTCCTTCCTACTTAATTTTTTATCAAAATTCCTGAAACTGATTAGGAAGAATCCTCATATTGTGCATGCATTTTAAAATTCGAGTTCATTAAGACAATTAAATTTAGTTTTTTTACTTTTTATAAGGCAGAATTTTGATGAAAATCGATATGAAATTCAGAAAAATATCTCTAAAAAATTAACTATTTAAGGGATTAAAAAATCGATACACAGATTTGTTTGTAATAGAGTTTTACGTGATTAAAATCTAAAATCGAGGAAATATCTAAAAAATTAAGACACAAGGAGCTTTTAAAAATTTCGTTTTAAAATTTTAATTTTTTTAACAGAACTTAAAGTTATAATAAGATTGGAAATTTCTTTTAAGCTATTCTATATACTTATGGTGAAATGTATATTTGCCCAAAATTTCAAATCTGTATTATGAAAATTAAAAGAAATTTTTTAAACGTCCACCGTGCCCTTAAACTTTATACTTACTCATTGCTGCCTGTTGTGCAAGATTTGAAAATCGGTCCTTTCAATGGCGTAACAGTCAGATATCCGGACATTACAATTTTACATAAAACTCAAATTTATGTTTAAGTAATAAATCTCACTTCACGATTTTTTATGATTTTTGATATATTTATTGAAGGTTCTTTTATATGCTCATTATCTAGCGAAATTTTAGTACTTTGAGTTTCAAAGAAATTTATTATGTTATCATGTATTTATTATCTCTTTCTGTTTAATGTTTTCATAAATGAGAAATTTTGATACTCGGGTACGGGGACACAGTACCTTATAAACTACTTTTCCGATTTTGAATAATATCGAATAATTTCGGTTTTGATATGTCATTCGGTTTATAATGTCACTACAGATAGTAGGTACTATAAAGCAAATATAATTTCATGTAATTTAAAAAAAAAAATCTTGTAGAACAGCCTATTTAACAAAAATTTAAATTTGAAATTTTTTTTTAATTTTTTTAAAATCCCTACTATTTTTTTAAATATGAATATTTTTGCTTCAAATTTTTTCTCCATATTCCTTAGATTATACTACACAACTGCATGGATTTTTAGATGTATGGGATATTACATTTAATATCAATCTTTTTTTCTTTTGTATAGTAAAAAATCAACGAAAAATAATTGAAAATTAAAAAAAAAAATAACTATAACCTTCAATGTTAAATCCATGCACAATTTTATGTAGTATGTTTTAAAGATTATGGAAAAAAAATTGAAGCAAAAATATTCATATTTAAAAAAGTAGTTGGGATTTTAAATTTATTATTTTATTTTTTTTATTTAAATTTTAGTTAAATAGGCTGTTCTACAAGATTTTTTTAAAAATTATATTAAATTATATTTGCTTTATAGTACCTAATATCTGTAGTAACATTATATTTAAGTATTTTACAGTATTATTCAAAATTGAAAAAGTAGTTTAAAAGGTACTGTGTCCCCTTAAACAAAATTAAGATATTACTTATTTCAGGATGCAAATCTTTTAGCCGGATTTCATAAAAAATGACCGAAATACAATGCAACAATACCCTTAAAATTTCACAAAATTAATTCCCTTAAAATGTACAAAAAAAAAGAGTAAAATATTATCTGAATGTTTGGATTTTTAACCTTTACTAGTTAGCATTTACTTTATAAATTGGCTTTGGGAGATTAGTACATAAAGAGTTTCAAGGTCAACAGAAATACAACATCCATGTGGCTCCAAACAAATATTTTCTCTGCTTTTCTACCGCGAAGTTCATTTTATGAGAAAAGTGAGATATTTCTTAATTTATCGTGCATTCGAAATGGATTTACAAGTGTAGAAACTTTCTTAATCTGGAATATGGAATGAAATTATGCTTCAGCCAAGATATAATACAGAGTAATGTTACTGTATGACCATTACCCATTAAATAATACTAAATATTGCAAATGTTAATTATTGCTGAAAGCTTGTCTTGGTCTTTTGGCAGAAACTGATTAGCACAAGAGCAAACAGGCATTTGCCCAAGGACCCCAATGCTGCTCCCAAAATATAAAATCATCTATTTTTTTTAAATGATTATAAATTGTAGCTAAAAACATGGTATAGAAGTGCCCAACATAGAATAAGTAATTTTTTTATGCCAGTGTTTGTCTTTTTTTTTTTATGCATCTTGTTCTTTATTCAATATAAATTTGTTTTGTAAAAATCTGCAAAACTTATGCAGGATTTGAATATTTAGATCTCATTGTTTACCTCACTCATGACGTGGATGATCACCAAATTAACTAACTCTCTGACATTTATTTATTGGCAGTAATTTGAACGTATGAGATATCAAAGCAAAATTCACGGATCACACGCACAATGACTTTAGACTTTGAAAATCAGAAAAGGGGACTCTTTTTTCCCCATCATTCATGAAGCATTGGCCCGGTAGCGACAAATAAAGCAATTATTGTACTAGATCTAATTGGAATGTTCTACAAATATTGTATAAACTACTGGTTTTAAGTTTTAATCCTGGTGCATTTAAAAAGTTAATTATAGTGCATTGTAAAATTAAATGTCTTCAAGAGATTAAATTAAAGTTTGTATTATCTAGTATTCTATATTTATTTAAATATATCAATAAATTAACGTTTCGAACATCACCCTTCTACGTGTATGCGTTTTTATTTAGTATGAGAACTTCTAAACATACTAATGAAATCACCTCAGCAACCGAAAATATTCAGTTGATAATATTATTGACAATATTAATTGAATTTCAGAAGATGGTCTATCTCTAGCCAAACCAGGTAATTGATCTTTGGCTACTTTTCAATACATACTTTATTTTCTTAATTTGATCACTTAATTAATTTTTTAATCGATCATCCTTTCACTTCTATTCTTATTTTTATATATTATAAAATATGTCTTCCTCCACCCCCCCCCCCCCCCCCCATTGCCTAGTTTCTTTTAAAATAGTACGAAATAAGGTATGCTCTTGACATCAGCAATGAGCTTCAACGCTTCAAGAATTATTTTGTTTTTCTTAATCTTTAAATGGTTAAGGTGATGAAGCGTTCAACAGCTGTGCCGAAAATGTCACTTAAAAGTTGCATCTTTAATACAGCTAGTGTCATATCGATCACTAGGCGTCAACCTTTCAACGCGGGGACCTGTCTTGCAAAAGCTTTTAAGATAGCGGCTTCTTTCAACTCCACATGTTACCATCTTCATATATTCCAATTCTGAAGATTTGTTTTTTACCTCCTAAATGATGTTAAGTAGGTAAAAAAGAAACTAAGATTTTGTAACGAAAAAAGAAATGAAAAGACAAGACAAGACAAGATGTATAAAAACACAGTTGCGAAATTTTAACTACAGATAAATAGTAGCAATAATTAAAAGTACCGCAAGAGATGTGAAATGTATCTGGTCCAATATCTATTGCATATATTATTTTATAACTTCAAATTTAATTAAGAACTAAATGCAGTCTTTTTTATGCTTGACAATAAAGACAAGTGCTACAGCTACAAAAATAATAATTAATTACAAAAAATTACTTTAATAAATAAATAAATTATCAGTTTTATTGAAATTCATTCATTGCATTGAAAGATTAATATTTCAGTAATATGTAATCAGATACACTGATTAAATATCCATATTAAATGTAAGATTATATAATAGTTGTATCTTTACTAAATTTATGTTTTTTTTATTTCTTATGCTTATAATTCTACCTTGAAGAAAAGTATATTGGATATTTCAGTAAGATGATACCATTTCAAGACTTCTAATAACATAAACAGAAATTACCTTTGTCTTTTTTTTTTCTTTTTTTTTTTACCAAAAATGTATTTTACTTACATTTAGTGCAAACTGAAAAACAAATACTTGATCAAAGTTAAAAAATATTTTATAAACAGATTTTACTTTAATATCATTAGAATACTTGTACGCTTGAAATCATATACTGTACGGAAGTTCGATATTATAATCCGAAAAAAAAATCTTGTCATTCCAATGAAATAATAATTGGGATTTTTTATACAATTTCGCGTTTTATTATTCAATTAATGTATAATAAAATAAAACATATTATTATGTTACAAAAGTATGCTTTAAAAAAAAGTAATTAAAATACTTTTCCAAAATATGCACCAATTCAGCATAAACCCTAATTATTGAATATTTCTCTGAAAAATCAGTGTCTACCTTGAAATTAAGATAAAATTCTGAGCACATTCTGATGTAACGTACCTTTTACTCATTTAACAGTTTTCAGTATAGCTCCAAATTGAAGTACAAATTTACTCTGATCTAATGATTAATCTCCTTTTTTCCTCGTCAATTTGCTCTGAGCAATCAAGTGTCAAATGTGGTAACTTTGTCACAACTAGCTGTTCTGATAGATTTTTAAAAATATTATGCTTGAAAATTATTTTTTAAAAATCACTAAATTTAGCTATAATTTTAGACAAATTTCATATGAAAGAACATTTTTTTCCTTCTTCAATGATGTAAAATTTGCAACTATACGATATTTAGAAGTCGTTTAGAATTAATAAAATCCAAAACCACCATAGTTGCCACCATCGTTACACATTTTTAAAAATAGAAACCGTGTTTGTTTGTCGGCCATCTAAAATTGAACTTTGAATTTATGGAGACGACGAAAATTTCCGCAGTCAAAGAAATAGGACTTTATCGCTAAAATAGTACATTTTTAGTTCTTAATAAAAGCTATATTTTTACATAACCTATTTCAGTATCAAAATATTCATATGAAAATGTTTTGTAGTTGTTTGCAACTGTTAAAACACTAATTTCTTTGAGTAAGAAAATAAATTAAATACGGTTTTTTATAAATATTTCCCTTTCCAGAAAAAGCACCTAAGGATAATTAAAGTTATCTATAAATAATATAAAAAGCTTATATTATAGATAATATAATGCATTAGTAATTTTCTTACATTAGTAAGTACATTTTCTGCCTGTTCGGCAATACAGGCGTTTCTCTGTCCTTTGAATACATAAAGGATTTAGCATAAAGCCGGATTTTGTAATCCACAATCTTCCACCATTATTATTAGTCCCGAATAGAATCTCTATCGTAATTTCAGCAGTAATTGGATTTTCGGGAGATTATTTAAGATTACATACAGTGCAAAGTCAAAAAGCTTTTAGGATTACTTATGTAGAAAGGAATTTGGGGTAGGATTGTACTAGGTGTCAGTGAAAAAAGTGTTAGTTTTGTTAGATCTGCAAATCTTATATAAGCTCTATTTCTAAGAATGCGACAAATTGTATTAGAAATATTTAATTATGAATAAATTAATCATTTGCATTTACTTTTTTAATAATTTGCTGGTTGTGATGTTTTATCATTTGATTTTATTTTTTGCAGATAATTTTTTATATGCAATAACTAAAATTTAAAATGCATTTAATTTTGCTTTGCCTGTTATAGAAGTAACTTCATTCGCATAAAAAGTAGTAACGTCTCGTAGGTAAAATTGTCCGGGATGCTTCTTCAAAAACATTTCAGCCATTTTTGAAATATAATGTAAAATACTCGTACATTTTTCTAGAAAAATTGTTCTTATGGATATTAAGATGCCTTTTAAATTAAACATTTTATAAGATATAGTTAAATAAACACTAGAAAAATATTCAAAATTTTCGAGAAAACTAGAACACAAAACAAATGAATATAACTTGTTTTAAAACGTATTTCAAACATTAATGCAAAATAATTCTCTACACAGAAATATTTTTGCATCTAATTTGATTTATCCTTGCTTTATGCAGTTCTTCAAAAATAAAAATTGTATTTTTTATAATAAAGCTTTAATACAAGTTTCTTTTTTAAAATACAGAATTTATTAAAACGTAATATTATAAAGCAGGATGCAAAATTTACAAATCTATTCTATATAAATACTGTTCTACGCCTTGAAAATTCTCATAATATCACTGATTTCGCCATAGATCTAGCAGAAAAAGTTTAGTCAAAAAATCAACAACCAATGACATTGGAAATGTGTAGTGATGCCTCTTTTTCCTACTGTTCTCCTGTTCTTGTAGTGAATAACATACGCGCTCACAAGATAGTTGGACACAACGTTGCTACATTTCTAAAGAACACAGTTTCAAGCAAGAATTTTTATAACTTGTTATAAAATACACTATAGTTATTGATAGTAAGGATTATATAAATGCACAGTTTAAAAGAAGGAATTAAAAAGAAATGACTCTTTATATTGAATGTTAACAATAATTTCGAATGAAAATAGGGTTTTCTGCAGTGCCTAAACATGCGCTGCTACAGATAAAAAGCCTAGCAGGGTTGCCACGCTTCAGGGAATTTTCCAGTGAAAATATCAGTATTTTTTTATAGAAAAATATATCTTGATTAACCGCATGAAATTTAGCCTGATTTAAACAGTGGTTCTATGTAAGAAAGTACTGGTGCTGAAGAATTTCTTTGTCTGGAAATTCCCTGTAGCGTGGCAACACTGCCTGGTGGATAAATTTATTGAAATTGGAGATTTATTATAATATAAATATTATTTCATCTTAGAACAAAGGTTTGCTACATAGAAACTTTATTAATTAACTTTTCTATAAAATTAAGAAACTCAAGTAAAATTGCTAGATTTTTTACAGAGTGATCCAAAATGATCTTGAAAAAAAACGAAAATACAAGTCAGACGTTCTGAAACAGACAAATAAATATATTAGAAAACAGGAATTCTGCTTTTCAGAATTTAGTGTCGCACCAGATGAAATATATATATATATATATATGTATATATATATATATATATATATATATATATATATATATATGGGTCAATCCATTTCAAGTGGTCCAGCACTGGTTGCTCGACCATTTTTAAAAAATCTGAAATTTTTTGTACAACAACCCTAACATAATGGAAGTTCAAAATGACTATTATTTTAATTTTATTATTTTTTGTTTGTGCATGGCGGCAATCTTTGTTTCATCGTCTGCAGCAATTTTCTCACATGAAAGGTTTACGGAATTGTAAATAATTCATCGTTTATTTCTCCAATTCAAGTGCGGATTAAAGCAATTTGAAAAGAATACATTGGGCTAAAAATTTAGTAATAGAGTAGTTTCCGAAACGAACTGCTTATTGGTGAAATTTAAGCATAAAGTTTCAGTTTTTTTCCAAAATTTGTCCGTTTACAAGACGAAATTTTTCTAGCAAGGAAAACTGTGAACATGGCATAATTTTTTTTACAAATAGGCCGTAAGTACTTGTACTCACACGCCAAGTTCCAGATCTGGGACTTGGTTTCTCTTCGCTAAAACAAATCCCAAATTTTTCAAAAATGTCAAAAATCGCACTTTTTAGGCTTAGATATCTCTGGTGGGGCAGGAGATAAAAATCTGAAGTTCTGGTTTCTGAGTGTATCGTATGGTAGTGCTATGCACAAGAAATTTCAGGATGGCGATTTGACTACAAGCTGAGATATGGCAAGGACAACATGTCAAAAGAATACTGCCAAACTCTTGTTTTGCCGTAGTCACAGCTAAGTATTTATCTCAGAGTGTCATTTAAATTTATTTTTTTTATTATCTTTAAATAATAGTAACAGAAAATAAAGCCTTTTGCAAAGGTTAGCAATTAATTAAAAAAATAATTATGCCTAAGGCGTACATTTTGTATGGTTTCAGTAATGTTTTTTGTAATTTTAGTAACCAAAAGAAACCTCAGCACTTTTATATAAAGAAAAAAATTATTTTTATACAAGACCTGACACAAAAACAGAATAGGGAAAGAGAAAAGCTGTTAATGTTGGCATACCTGTTGAGACATGATCAAATGTGTCAGAACACATTCCTGCTTGTTGGTTTAAAAACCACAATTTTAATGCTGCTTGCCAATCCCTAAAATTTGTTCCTACCATAAGTATATTCCTGTAAATGAAACATTATACGACGTTACCATGCATCAACCTCAAGTAATTTTTAGAAAGTAAAGATATCCAAAGCCCTTTCAAAATTTATACTGCAGAAAATGACATTTTTGTATAAGAAGTAAGCTAGGAATTATTAATGAACTGAGATTTGCACATAGTGATTTCAAAGTTTATTTCTATGAGCTAGCAGGTCCAAGGTCGTCAATCAAGTTATCAAGAAATGACAAGACTTGGTTCCTACAAATAAAATTTTGAGGAAGATCAAAATTGTCGTTTTTAAACCACCAAGTAAGAATGTGTTTTGACATGTTTGATCATGTCTCAACAAGTATGACAACATTAAAAGCTTTTCTCTTTCCCTGTTCTGTTTTTTTCAGGTCTTCTATAAAAATATTTGTTTTTCTTTATGTAAAAGTGCTGAGGTTTCTTTTAGTTACTAAAATTACTTACAACAAAAATTACTGAAACCATACAAAATGTATGGACTTAGGCATACTTATTTTTTAAATTAATTGCTAAGCTTTGCAAAGGGCTTTATTTTCTGTTACTATTATTTAAAGATAATCAAAAACATAAATTTAAGTGGCACTCGGAGATAAATACTTTGCTGTGACTACAACAAAACAATAGTTTGGCAGTATTCTTTTGACATGTTGCCCTTGCCATATGTCAGCTTGTAGTCAAATCTCCATCTTGAAATTGCTTGTGCTTAGCACTACCATACAATACTTTCAGAAACCAGAACTTCAGATTTTTATCTCGTGCCCCACCAGAGATATCAAGGCCTAAAAAGGGCAATTTTTGACATTTTTGAAAAAATTGGGATTTTTTTTTAGCAGAGAGAAACGAAGTCCCAGGTCTGGAACTTGGAGTGTGGGTACAAGTACTTTTGGCCTATTTGTAAAAAAAATTATGTCATGTTCACAGTTTTCCTTGCTAGAAAAATTTCCTTTTGTAAACGGACAAATTTTTGAAAAAAACTGAAACTTTATGCTTAAATTTCACCCATAAGGATTTATTTTCGGAAACTACTCTATTACCAGATTTTTAGCCCAATGTATTCTGTACAAATTGCTTTAATCCGCAGTTGAATTGGATAAATAAACGATGAATTATTTACAATTCCGTAAACCCTTCTTGTGAGAAAATTGCTGCAGACGATGAAATAAAGATGGCCGCCATGCACAAACAAAAATTAATAAAATTAAAATAATAGTCATTTTGAACTTCCATCATGTTAGGGTTGTTGTACAAAAAATTTCAGATTTTTTAAAAATGGTCGAGCAACGAATTAATGATTTTCTGGACCACTTGAAATGGATTGACCTATATATATATATATATAGTATATAGATAGTATAAAATATATATATAGATATAGATATGTTTATATTATATGTCTATATTAATATATAGATAGTATAAAACATATTTCAGTTTTAGTACTTAAAGTACACGCTTTTATTTTACATAAAATGACGTCATTTGCATCTTCTGAAAATTCCACATTTACGATCCAGTCTTAAACAACGTCTATTGAAAAGTATGCATATGACGTCACTGTCGCGGAATAACACACAAACACGGCAAAAAGCGATGCTTTAAACTCGAGAAAAAAAATCGGCTATCTAATGACTCAAATGCCTTATACATTAATTTGGATACTTAAAATTAAATATAGATTATAATAACTCCATGTTTTATCAGAGATCATTCATTTATATTTTTTCAAAATAGCACGTATTTTAATTACATTTTTTTTCAGTTGTTATGAGAAAATGGTAACAAAAGGATATAGCAATCTACTATTTTTCCTTTACTTTATACAGAAATGGAATACTTCAGTTGTCACCATTACTGACATGTCATTAAAAACTACAAAAAAATTAATACCTCAAAAATAAATTGAGATGCAGTTTTCGAACAAACTGCATTTTAAAGTATTATTTTTTCCATTATACGAGGGTGTAAAAATTGAAAATGTGCTATGCTTAGAAGTTAAAAAAATTGCAGTGGAGATTATCAGTATTTAACCATGCAATGATACATTTGCTTCGTTTTACGACTGGTTTACGTCACGTAACGTAATTTTTTAAAGGCGAGACTTTAATTGTTGCCTGAAAGAAATAGCATATCGGGGGCTAAAAAGAAGGAAAGTTCGCAAACTAATTATTCACTCAAAAATGAAGTAAATCTTATCCGAAGTCGAACATGGGTTTTCATTCATAGCTTTTATAAGAGTGAAAATATTTTATCTAAGTTTTCATGAAATATATATTACTTTGCATAAAGTATCGTGGCATTACGAGAAATAGTGGACGTGCACAATGGTATGGTTAGTGACACAATATAAAGAATCACCTAAATTTCGAAATAAAAGCTTTTAGCTCAGTGTTAATTGACATGCAGCAAGGCCGTAGCCAGAAAAATATTTTGGAGGGGGGTTTGATCATGATTTGATCATTGTCTCATTTTGGATTTTTTATTTTTAACCGAAATTTTCTTCTGATGGACTGATGGCTTACATTATTATGAAACAGCCATTATAAATGAAGTGTTAGGTGAAGATGAAAGAGCAGTCGTAAAAAGTTAGAACTCTGATTTTCTGGTCAGAATAGGAAAAAAATGGCCATTTTTTTTTTCATCTAATACTTCATTTACAATGGCTGTTTCATAATAATGGAAGCCATCAGTCAATCAGAAGAAAATGAACCATTTCAAAGGTATAAGTTCGATTGAAAAAAAAAAAAAAACTCTTTAACACTTTGAGCAGAAAGAAAAGGCTGCACCTGCAATTTTTATGACACTAATAGAATCACATAGCTGCCAATTTGTACGGTTTTGTTACCTCTAAAATTGAATACAAATTTTTGCCATATTTAATCGTTGACAATGGTTAGATTTCGGTGATTGAATTAGGCAAAAGTTACTGGTAAGTTTTAGTGGTAAGGAAAAATCTTAGAAATTAACAAACAAAAAAACTATCAAGCGCTTTTTCAAATAAGCAATTTCATTCCCCGTTTTTCTTAAAAGTAACGGAAATGTACATCACAGAAATGTTGCCAGTACCATAAAAATGAATGATTTAAGTGAAAATTTATATTTCATCTCCCCAGTGGGTGACGATTTGTGTAAATCCAGTTTATCCGAGTTTTTTGCTTATCCGAGGTGAGCTTGGTCCATATTAACTCGTATAATTGGGAGTCTACTGTAGTTGATTTTCGAATCTTGACTGTGTTGAGTGATAGTTAATAGCATATTTATAGTCATCTTCACAGAAATTTCGGAGGGGGATCAAACCCTGGTAATCCTCCCATTGGCTACGGCCTTGACACGCAGAATAAAGACTTTAAGCTTTATGGTGATATTATGGCATTTTAAGCAAAACAGATTAAACCCGTCGAAATTTTCATTAAAACTTCATTATCACGACTTCGTATGTTTTGAGTTATATAAATTATTGCATGAACTCTTTATAAATTGAATACTAAAAATTGAGATGCAATTCACAATAATAATCCATTGATTCATTAAACGGCGTTGTTATTCCACTGTGAACTATAGTTTCAGTTTCTTTACCTTGATAATGACAGCGGCTTGCTGTTGAAAAAAAAAAGTAAGTTTTTAAGGATTTTTTTTTTTACTTTTCAGCGTATTAATGTTTGTAACTTCTTATTGTTGAAATTATGCACACAAAACCGTATTTCGCTTCGAGTGAAACATTCTGTACTTCTGTCAGAATATATCAAGTGAGATCCTGTTCTTGTGTGATTTTATTTGCTTTCGTACGTCTAATTTTATTTCACATAATATTTTACAATTATTTTAAGTTATCCTGCATATTATTGCCTTATTAATTTGGCGAATTATAAAATAAATATTCTATATTCAGTTAATCAGTAAAAACTACATATAATTAAATTCGAAGAATATAGAATTTCGCAAAACCTTCGAAGTCAATCGTAAACTTCTTCTAAGGTGAATTTAACATTTAAAAAAATGTGAAAATAAAACAGTAATTTCTATACAAATCATATATTAACAGCAAATTTAGAAGCTTAAGTATCTTAATTTTCATTGCTTTCAAATTTATCCGCTCTATTATATTTACAATATTTTTTTTTCACATGTTTCTATTATTCTTATCGAAAGATGCTTTTTACTTTTAAAGCTCGGTCTTTTGTATCAGCTCTTTCAGAGGTTTCTGTCATTCATGTAAAAAAACATACTAGATATTAAGAAATTTTACCTGAAATTACATAGAACTCAATATCTAGAAATAATTCTCGAGTTTAAAATGGAACTCATGAAATGCTTAACATGAAATACTTTTAACATTATTGTATCACCGTCCCTCTCAAAATAAATGTAAAAATGTAGTTACTGATAATATGAACTAGGGTCAACATAAACAAATTTTAATTAAGGTGCTACATAATCATCGTTTTCATCAGTATGCAATTTCTGTGATTGCAGGAGTGGGAGTTTTAACATTAGAAAGCACATTTTGTTATTTGTATCTTTAAAGGGAGAACATTCTAGCTTAATTTTCAAGGAAGTAAAAGAAACTTCTTAAAGGGAAAATAAAGCAAAATAGGGAAATTATCGATAGCTAATTGGCTAAACATATTGAAAACATATTCATATTCAAAAATTAAACATAACTACCATGGGAGGAAATATTTTTAAAACACTAGGTCGTAGCGAAGTGAAATCATATAAGCATCTACAATAAGGTTTTACGAACCTTAAAGTAGAAAGAAATAAGTAAACTAATGCTTTAAATTTCAAAATAATTAATTTTGAAGTTTAAGCCACCAAAATGTGATTACGATTCTTTTTGAAAAGTAAGAAATGGAAAGAGAGAACAGCAATTGGTTTAACCTCCTGCATCCCTCAAAATGTTAACTTTTTTTAATCAGCTCTTAAGTTAATATGACACTGAACCAAAACAGTAGGTGGGGGGAATACTCGTTGGTAATAATGCTACTTATGTCCTACTCATGCTTTGACGGAATGAGATCGAAAGATCCATTTTCCAGATAGATATCTTCATCTTCTAGGATGTCATCAACCAAATAAGCGAAGTTAATCCACCCATTATCATCCGAGAATATATCCTAAATTGATATCTTAATACACCCCCAAACAAATGAATATAAGTTCCAAGGATATCGCCTAGTAATTCAAAATAATTGCAGGCCCTGAGACATTAGGTGTTGTCAGCGCTTATCTGAAATCTGCCAACGCCATCACTCTCCCTTTCTGAAACCCTTCTAAAAAAACCCATTTCCATGAATATACCTGGATTACAAGTTGTCTTTATATCGCTGTACGAAGATAATCAGAGAAAAGACATCTCGAATCAAAATCTCAAAGCAGTAATCTGTAACGAGAACCTGGATTCATAGCTAAACATCATTAGATTCCAATGATTTGCGTCCAGGTAATGTAGTACTTACTCTACAGTGGCCGTATGTATACAGATGTAAGAGAGAGTGAAATTGTGAAACTTGTGACGTTCAGACTTATCCCTTTATCTTTGTATCTATAGTTGCTCCAAGATAACTGCGTGCAGACACGATCTTATGACATCTTTCTGTCAATTTAAGATATTGTTTGACATAAAAGTGACTCTTGGACGATTTGCTATTGTATATGGCTTTCTAATGCTTTAAAACCTTTACCTGAGTGGGGAGATAAAACTCTGTGGCACACTGCTAATTCTTGAAACTTATATTTGTGATTTCTCGGATTTCAACATTACCATAATTCACTTTTCTTATAGAGCGTCAATTTTGTCGGTGTTTCCTATTGTTTTTGTTGTTATTATATGAAGTGTTTGTTTTTGTGTTTTTATGTGCTTTAATAGTGACGAATGCCAATGCCATTAAAATTATCATATAGTGAATTCCTAATGAGCAGCTTTCAAATAATGATAGGTTTATCGTTGCTGCTTAAAATTCATTTGTTTATAAAGAACGATATCACTTGCTAATAGTTTGAGTATGGTCCTAATTTCGGAAATCAAAATGATTTCTAAATTAGTCAATTTCAAAAATTATATTGGGATTTATATTTCATTTCGGTATTTTTTTTTTGAATTATTAATAATCCTTGAACTTAAATATTATTTAATATGAAAATGCAATGAAAAATAACTTCCCTGCTAATTTTTAAAAGATATATGCAAATATTAAGTAAACTGTTATTTTTTTGCCACATTTTCATGTACTACATAATACTTTCCAAGTCATTTTTCGGGTATAATAGTATTTTTCTTATTTAAGTTATTTTTAAATATGTTTTAAAGGCCCTAACTGCCATATTTTCCATAGCTAAAACTAAAAGGTTACATTTTTGCAATACTGTTTCATGCATCCTAAATATAGAAATAGATTGATATATTGAATAAAAGATAGATATTTAATAATGTAGGTAAATATTATTTTCATAATAGGCTAGATTATTACGTAAAACATAGATATAGTTGCAATAAATGCTTTAGTGATGCTACTTTCTTTGTGTACAAGGAATTTCTATGTCCGTACGAATTAGCTGAGCATAAAATGCATCTAATGGATACTGCGACATAAGGTTGTTATAAAGATCAATAGGGAGGACTGACATTAATATCCTCCTGCATCTATGTAACTGGCAGAAAACATTATTAATAACACAACATAATGCAAGCTATATGCTATTATTTTTGGACACTAGCGTAAAAGAAAAGAGGTATACATATACATGTATTCTGTTTTTAATTTTATAATTTATTAAAAATTGTTTATATAATATAAATTAATGCCGTTTCAATGTTTAAGTAAAATTTTGTGACTTTGTGATTTGAAAAATAAACATTAAAAGTTAATATCAGTTAATATTTTAAAATATACACATAAGTTAAGTTTATACAAAAAATGCAATAAACTTCACATCATATCTCTTTATTTCCAATGCAAGAATTTGTATAGTTACATAGTTTAAATAATTACGCATTATTTATCGAGATACTGAAAATATGTTTTGTTCCTTTATATGTATTAACCACAGAGTTTCAATGCTATTTAAAACACATGTATGTAGATTTGATATTTGATGAATTTATCTATAACCTTTTAACGTAAATAAATAAATTCTAGTTTTTTTTTTCTTATAAACAAATAGAGTATGTATTTTGGACATGGTAACTATTTTTACTTGATATATTTAGTTTAATGCATCTCAACTATGTATGTATACACGAAAAAACTCAAAAATTCTAAAGAAATTCTACAATTCCAGTAAATATTGTTATTTTTTTTATATTCTATACCATTATCTACCAAAAGTAATAATGAAATATTTACTACCGTTCTTCCTCTAGTAATGCTTTTATACTCAAACTGCATATCTGCGTCTCGAATATTTATATTGAAACGTATTCTCGTAACAAAAATAATACATCTAATATCATCATACAAAGCTTTATTTGAATTCTTATTTCAGTTTCTTCTGAAATGAATTACAAAGTAAAAGTAGCACAATTTTATTCCATGAAATATATCGCATTCCTTCTAAAATTTCATTCAAAGCTTTATTTAAATTTTCAATCCTATTTTATGAGAGATCTGTTGGAAAGAAAAAGCTAAAAGATTTAATTCTGCAGAAATTCTTTTCATTCATATCTTGTTTATCCAATCCAGTTCATCAAATTTAAGCAGATATTGGAATGAAATATATGGGTCTTTTTTCAAAATATGCTGACATTTATTATCCAAAGTAATAATCTCTGAGAAAAAGATAATACAAAATGCCGATGCCATTCTGTTAATAAAAAATGGGGGTAGGGGGGTGAAAATTGTACTATGATCAAAGATATTAAAAAAATAAAATACTGTTTGTTACGAATTCGTTTTGAAATAGAGTGAACGGGCACCTATGCTAAATGAGTTTTTAAAGATTTAATAAGAAAAAGTACTTTGTTAAGAAATATTTGCAATTTCCTTTTAAATTTTCATTGAATTCTCAGAACTGTTTTTCAGATTTGCCAGTCTGTTATCTTCAATTCACAAATGAGTTTCATTTGCATCCCCTAAAAAGTACAAACCTTCTTTGGAAAAATGCCGACGCCATTCTGTTAATAAAGAATGGGAGAAAAATTGTACTATGTTCAAAGATATTAAAAAAATTAAATACTGTTTATTACGAATTCGTTTTGAAATAGAGTGAACGGGCACCTATGCTAAATGAGTTTTTAAGGATTTAATAAGAAAAAGTACTTTATTAAGAAATGTTTGCGATTTCCTTTTAAATTTTCATTGAACTCTCAGAACTGTTTTTCAGATTTGCCAGTCTGTTATCTTCAATTCGCAAATGAGTTTCATTTGCATCCCCTAAAATGTACAAACCTTCTTTGTAAAAATGCCGATGCCATTCTGTTAATAAAGAATGGGGGAAAAATTGTACTATGTTCAAAGATATTAAAAAAAATAAATACTGTTTATTACGAATTCGTTTTGAAATAGAGTGGAAGGGCACCTATGCTAAATGAGTTTTTAAAGATTTAATAAGAAAAAGTACTTTGTTAAGAAATATTTGCGATTTCCTTTTAAATTTTCATTGAACTCTCAGAACTGTTTTTCAGATTTGCCAGTCTGTTACCTTCAATTCACAAATGAGTTTCATTTGCATCCCCTAAAATGTACAAACCTTCTTTGGAAAAATGCCGATGCCATTCTGTTAATAAAGAATGGGGGAAAAATTGTACTATGTTCAAAGATATTAAAAAAATTAAATACTGTTTATTACGAATTCGTTTTGAAAAAGCGTGAAAAGGCACCTATGCTAAATGAGTTTTTAAAGATTTAATAAGAAAAAATACTTTGTTAAGAAATATTTGCGATTTGCTTTTAAATTTTCATTGAACTCTCAGAACTGTTTTTCAGATTTGCCAGTCTATTATCTTCAATTCACAAATTAGTTTCATTTGCATCCCCTAAAAAGTACAAACCTTTTTCGGAAAATATTCCAATTTTGTACGTAGTTAACTACGAAAGACAGCAAGTAAAGAGTGGTAGTAGGTGTCATAGCGCGAATAGCAATTACAATACGGGAGTTAAGATAATCTAGAGACAAACCGACTACTTCTGCAAAATGATTCATAATGTAATATCGGAGGAAAATATTCTCTGAAACAGTTGATCATTATGTGTTCGATCATCCATTGGCTTACTGGTGGTACTTCTTACCTGGTTTCTTGTAGGTTAGGCATCTGATAATTCGGAGGTGAAGTTGGATTAAATATTTCGTTTGAGACAGCAAAATTTTTAATATAGACTGACACTTATGTACACCACAGTCAATTGGACAACTACTACAAAACTTAACATCTACATAGACCCGAAAATATCGGAAATACACTGAAAAACACAGAGATGCTTGGGACGTAATCGTTCGAATATTATCACAAAACAAGTTTACTCCTTTTTTCTTATTCCTAGCCCTCTAAGCGTTTGGGGCGTGATATTCCGTTCACTAAGCTCCAGGTTTCACAGCAATATAAGCAATATTTAAGATACTATAATTCTATAGATTTATTGAATTTTAAATACATTGAAGAATGATTAATATTCTCAAGGATTACATTCATATTTGTAATTGAGTTTTTCTTATAATGTTGAAAGAATCATATTTTCTTAGCATTTGAAACAAAATGCAAAGAAAACAACATTACAATTTTACCCTTTTGCAAGACGCTCGGAGGGCTAGACCGCCCGAAAAGGGGTAGCGAATGGCTCCTCCACGCCTGGAAAAGCATACATCTTACATTCATGCATCTTTCAGCACGTCTATGTGAAAAATCACTTCGGAAAGAAATACGGAGAAATCTATTGTGGGAAATCTAGTGTGGGTGCTTGGGTAGTCTCCACTACGTTAGACTACCCAAGCAGTAAATTTATCCTGGCCCAATTTCGGCAAATTGTTCTAACACGGCTACTTTTTATCCAGGCGACTTCACTCACTCAAGTCGCAGTCGGCAGGAAATGTTGTTTGCCGATTCTCGGGAAACCGCCTCTCGACCATTGCATCCCGAACACAATTGGACCAGTTCTGAAGCTTTTGTCTATTAATTAATGATTCATTCGGTCGCTTGCTAATCTTCTGCCGAGTACATAGAGATGTCCTATTATCTTTTACGCTTAGTTGGTGATATCAGAAAGGAAAATCATGATTAATTTTAATCTAGAGTAATGGAAAAAGAGAGTAAACCCTAATGCTAACTTTGCTGCAAATGATTGGACAAAAAATGCGATTTATACCAAATGATTAATAATAGCGTTTACTAAATATTACTGTACTTAAATTTTGCTTGGGGAATCGTCTGCGTAGGTTTATCGTACCAAACTTTAAAATTTCCAACAGTAACATCTAATTTTGATGTCATATTTAGACTTTTCGGAAAGTTTTACCTTCAGATACCAAGCATTAAATCATTCGGCTAAATATTTCAGGAATTATGCAGGTTCAAAGTTTAGATCTCCTAATGTTAAATTCATTTTTAATCGTTCCAAATGATTAAAATGCATATAGTTTTTCAAACGTAACTCATCAGAAACTGGAATGAGCTGTAATTTTGTATTTGTATATTTGGAACTTCTAGAAATCGATTTTTTTTTAAATCATAAATTGCGATTAGCATTTTTCTTAAAAATCAATTTCGAAAAACCATATAGTTTTAAAATTAATTTTCGAAATTAATTTAAAATAATAAAAATATTAATAAAACCTATGATTTTTTTAAAAGAAATCCATTTCTAAATACTTTAAGTAAGCGAGATCAAAATTATTACTCATTTTAGAATATTGAACTCAAAATTGATGATAAAATGTCATTTTTAGAAAATACCTAACGTATAGGCTCTAGAAAATTCATGTTTATAAATTTTTCAGAAATTCATCAATACAACTCACCATTAAAAAATATTACAGCATCCTTTACGATTATTTTCTGTCCCTTATTTTCTAGGAACAGGTAAACAGATAAAAACACAAATACACCACTTTCACAAATTGATAAAATTTACATAGGATTGCTACGAAATAGAGACGGTGTTTATTTTTCTCTGTCTGTACATATATCATGTTATTATATATCTCATATTAACTAACAAGGTTTATCATTTTTCAAACCATGACAAATTTACCGAGCTTTTAAAATAATATTATTCTATTTTTGATGTAATACGTTTAATTAATAAAATCGATTCTTAACTATAAATGTTTCTAAAATATATTACTCGAAAAATAATGAATTATTTCATGGTAAGAAATTATCTATTGAGATATATCCATATTTACGTGTAAGAACACAAAATGCACAAAGGAAATATTAAAATCCTGATCCCTCCATCGATGAAAGTATTTTAGCTTACAAATAATTTCATTTATAAGTAACTTTTTCGAAAAACAAAATTAGACATTTATTACATCAAATTCAACAATCATTTATCTGCTGTCTTTCAGAAATAACTGCAATATTTCTTCCCGAACTATTGCCAACGCATAAGGAGAAAAAATCTTTGAAAATGAAAACAGACAATTTTGTATGTGTTAGTTGTTCATTCATCAGGTCTAATAACATTTCAGTAGGGTGCCGAGAAGAAAGTTACTAACTCAAACGCTTTAGTTAGAAGAACGCATCGACGATGAGCAAACCTGCTGAGAATGCACTAAGGAGATTACTAACTCCCACAAAATTTATTTAATGTCGTTACCATTAATTGTTTGCCTTTCCCTCTAAATGGGATAAATCAGCGGGGTATTATTCAAAGCATCAGGCTTTTCTAACATTTAATTCTGCCAGAATGCTTGAAGAATTATTTGTACATAGGGGAATTCTGCTCTTAAATAAGGTTAAGTGCTATCTCACAATAAATTGTCATGAACGGTTGTTTCTTTTTCATGGAAATACTTATTTGAAACTAGATAATTATTATTAATGTTAAAACCAGTACAAGTAGGTTAAATAGTAATAATTATTATTAAACTGAATGCTGAAATATCTTTAAAGTAATTTTTACGTAAGAGAGAATTCGATCGTAACAGCAGCTTCTATTATTTAACTCGCTTAAGAGTTGAAAGTTGAAGTTAAATTAATTAATACAGTATGGTTTATTTATTTATTTATTTATTTTTAAAAGATGGAAATTTCATTTTACTGTCAGGCAGAAATTTAGAATATTATTAAAAAAAAAAAAAAAAAAAAAAAAAAAAAAAAAAAAAAAAAAACTTGTATTAATTGATCAGTTCAGCGTATTCAACTCATTCTGCTTATTGAAATATTTTGATAAATTTGACAGTTTACTTAATTTTCTTCATTTTTTAGATGCGTTCGTAATGATATAAACACGTAGCACCTATAATCGTCGTATGGTCCGTTCGTCTGTCTGTCCGCGTATAATAGTGCAAAAACTACCCAACCAATGGTTTGAAATTTAATATATGTATTCGTTACAGAATTTTGTCGAGTCATTTCAAATTTTATGAAAATGGGATCATAATTTAAAAAGATATTAATAAAAGTTTTCTTCATTCTATTAAATCCTATCGTATGTAACTAATTCAATGATATCCTATGATAGGTATTAATTTTAAGTTACCATGGTGATTACGTCATATTTAAGATAAAGTCATTTATTTCCGTATTACTGAATTTAATATATATAATCGTAATAAATTTTATTTTCATGCATTTTTGCATAATAATGCAACAGCTACTGCACTAAGATCTGAAAATTTAAAAACTAATTATAGTACGAATGCACCTCATTTGCCACGTTTGACGTGCAATTTCCGACTTGTTTTTATAATAGAAAAAAGTAACAACTAGCAGACACTTCAGATTTTCCTATATAAACTATAAAGGATCCTTCCGGGTAAAATAAACAAAATCTTAGAAAACACAGCGATAACAATAATGGAGCTCTGTGAATTCGCTCTTAGAATAAAGACCTTAATTTGACCCAATTATAGTAAAATGCTTCAGTTTTATAAATAAAAATTCATCTTTTTTTTCGTAAGTGTAGCATAAAAAATATGATTTCCCTGGCAATACCGAAAGAAAATTTAACAAGAAAGAAGAAATAATGCGTCAAACATACATTATGAAACACTTTCTAATATATTTAGAATAAAGTAACAAAACTGTGTCCTTTAATAAGTTAAAATAATATGTCTAATTCAACCATAAGGAAACGCAAAATACAATTGAAAACCCAATTTCAGCAGTTTCTATCTACAGTCGGAAAATTATCCGAATTCTTTGAACAGCTCTGTATATGATATATAGATTTGTATCTATTAACTACATGCATGCCAAAATTTAGTTTAGTTAAAATATCTATATACCTCAGTTGAAAATTCCCTTTCATCAATTTCCGCTAATAAGGAGAATGGTTGTGAATTCTTTTGTGCAGCCGTGTATATGAGTTATAGAATTTATATACAAAGAGTAACATGCAAATATTTAGTTAAATTTAAAAGCGCATATCGAATTTTAAAACGAACTTCCTGCAATTATTACCTAAAGACAGTACTGTAACCGATTTCTTTTGCGTGTCCCTGTAAATGAACGACAAATGCTATGAATTCCCTATTCTATCTTAATAATCTAGCTGTTAAATTCAGTGATTTATATCAGTTTCAATACATTTGAAATAGCTTAATCTCATTAAAATACTCTACAAACGATTTCCCCCCATATACCATAGTATAATTGAATTCTTTTGAGAGCTAATGAAATGAGCTAATGAATGAGAGTTAATGAGAGTAAATGAACTATTATTCCCACATACTTTATATGCACCACATATTGCATGATTTATTTTGAGACCAGTTGATCTTCCTAAAATTAAACTATACTAGTAAATTGCTTAATAATGGGTCTGAAAGAGATGGCATCGAGACGGGTGAAAATGGGGAGTAAGATAAAATGATGTGTCGAAGTAATTTATTCATAGCAATAGACTGAGAAAACTACGAAAGTGAGAATTTTGTACTGTGGTGCATTTTTCATCCCGAAATTGAATTGATTCTCTCATCTTTAGCATGGGAAGTAGACGCTCGTTAAAAGTTGTCCTATTTGACAAACATCGTTACGAGGGTCAGAATTAATTTTATACTTAAGTTTGCGTACATGTGATGAATGGCCCATGTACTATTTAAGTACGTAAGCTATAAAGACAATAAATCTCAAAGAATACCTTTTTTATATAGTATTCAAATTGTGACACCATTTCTATCTAACATTTTAAATTTCAATTCTTTAAAAATACTTAGCTATAAAATATGTATATTTACCTCTAATTTAATTCCCGTAACAAGAACCGGAACACTGAAATTTATGAAGCTTCATAATTAAGAATTTATGATTATTTTTAGGTGTAAAGCATAATTTAAACAATACTAAATACTATTCTAAAGTTTATGCTGTTCTGAATACTGATTTTTTTATATACTTGAATATGAAGCATACCATTTATCAACAAGTTTTTGGAAATTGTCTGATAAGTAAATCAAAAGAAACGCTGTTATTCAGATATAATGCTACTGCTTCTTTCATCTAAAATTAAACTTCTAAAAAATAATACTATCTCGAGTTTCAATTTTTTATTTTTGTTTTTAACATTTATTAAATAAAATACATATTTAAGATTAATGGGCTACTGCTTCATATATTCTCGATTTATTTTATTAAAGATCAAAATGCAAGGCTTTATTCAACAACTCTTTGTCATAACAAACTTTATTTATCTTCGTACGAATTATCGTTTGTGAATATTAGTTTGCACATTGAATCTCCTAAGAAATCTTTCATTTATTGAAAATATTTTTGGATAATTATATACATGTACTATGTTAAAAAAATTTTAAATCATTGGCACAAAATGAAAATTTCTAAATCGAATACTCAATATTGGTTATAATACAATGTCATTCGAGTGATGCAAGAAAACTGGAGGATAAAAAAACCATATTAAATGAAAATCCTTCTCTGATTTTCATAAAATATAAAAATAATAAAATATATTATTTTTTATCTCAATCATATTGATTCATAAAGAAATCACGCGAAGCTGAATACGTAATTATGCTTTATTTATTTAGAAATAATAATGTAAAATTACGAATCTATCGTTTATTAGAGTGCTTTTACCTGAGATTTTTAATTTGTTGAGCTGCACCAGAAAAGCTCAATTAATATGTAGTGGAACGTTAACTCACATGTGCTGAGTTCAATTCCTGACCTAAAGTAAAGTTTTATACTCAGTTGAAAAGCAAACTCTCATACTCATACCCTTTTATACTCAGTTGTAAAGCAAACTAACTCAAATTTTGTCAGGGGACACAAAGATCTTTATCGAATAACTTCTAAAATATAAGCATGCAAACAAACACAGATTCCTATGAGTTTTAAGTTGAATCCGAACTACAGAACATGTGCTTTATTCACTACTGAATCCTTATAGAATCCAGCTTCTCAGAACATTTCAAATGACGTTCCTAGCCACATAGTCTCAATATTCTGTTAACAAAATATTATTATGTCTTTTTATTTCAGATATCCTTTTTCTATAACTTTAGGAATTTTTAAGAATTTCATTTCTTTTATCTATGCATGTCTTGTGACATTGTCACTGAACATGGCGTATAAAACTTTTAAATAATAATTTAAAGAAAAAAATCAGTTGGAATTTTCTACTCGTAGAATACTACAATATTTTTGCGGCAATTATTTGACAAATTTTTTCATGGAAATTAAAGAAACGGTCATGATAGCATCAACAAAACATAAAAGCAAATCTGCGAGTTCGCAAGTTAAAAATTACTTCATTGGAATTGCATTAGACCATTTAAAAAACATTCCACTTATTGAGATGAATTATGCATATGGAGGGATGCTTAAAATGAATCAGCGTTGTAGATAAGAGATATCAAAATGCAGCCAGAGACATAAAACCAAATCAAGGAAGTTATGTATTAGTGCAAAATATTAAGTTTTGACTACGCTAAATATATGTATTAATCAGGACGCCATTTACAATGTCTGTAAAATAGAAAAGAAAATGTTAAAAAGAAATTTTGTTGCTGAAACTTTCAATGTATGTTTTACCCAAACTTTAAAAGAAAAACTTATAGCATTATTTTAATAAAGTTATGGTATTTTCAATGCTGAATGTCCAGTGTGTATTTTCAATGTTATTTTCCTCCGAGGAGAATTTCTATACTCACAGACAGGTCCTATTTAAAGCATGGGTCAACTGGGCCATTTTCATCGGACCCCATGATGTTGAGGAGGCCCAGATTTGGAGTGCAGTTTTTGCAAAGCTGATATTTTAATTCTACTTTGACCTTCTACTGATTGCAATCTTCTACATTTTGTAATTTTAAAATACGATAAGATTAAAAACAAAATATATATATATTTATCTAAATGTGTATTTATATATCTCTGTCTGTATTCTAAGACTTCAAAAATCTTTTTTTGTGACAGTGTTGAAAGGATCTCAAATGAATACTAGCCCTTGGACCCCTCTTTGGTTCAATCATATCTACTCCCAAAAAGCTACATGGTAATGATCTGGGAGGGAATTTTCCCAAACAAGTAAACTCCTTACTTAACGTAATTATCGAAATGTGGTTTTCACCATCAGAAATAGGTATCAAATGCCGACGTAGTGCGTTTTCAAAAATTATTTTCATTAATTTTAAGTATTTTAAAAACGCAAATAGTTTTGAAATTTTTAATTGAGCAAAATTTTCAGAATTTATTGTCTTCTTAAAAACACCATTTATGTAGACATTTTTTTTTTTTAAACGTATTACTTTGGCCTCTAGCGTCTGTTTTCTGGTTGTGAAAACCGCATTTCTATAATTGAAGAGTTCAGATGATAAAGGTGGTAAGTGACACAATCATCATTTTGAGAAAATTAGCTGCAAAATTTCACATCTTTATTTCCGTTTATTGTTAAATGCCTCCTTTATCAATTAAAATTTCTAGGTTTTTTCAAATAGTTATTTAACATATGGTACAGGACCATTGATTATCTTCAATCATATGATTAACTGGCTTTTTTTTTGTCACATATCATCTTTATCATCTGAGCTCTTCAATTATATTAGATGTTGAGTAGTCACCTATTTAAATTTCCGTGTCGATTAATATGGAATTACGTTATCGCTGAGGAATGGTGAAGCCCTTACGGGGCCGTTTCATTAAAACTCCCCGGTCGCTGAATTCCATGTTAACATGTTAACCTATGGGGAAATTTAAAAGCACGGTTACTCATTAACTAATATAATTATCAAAATACGGTTTTCAAATTCAGAATGTAGATATTAGATGTAGAAAAAGTGCGTTTTTAAAAATTGTTTCCTCAAACTTTAAGTAGTTTTAAGAAGATTATAAAATTTTATTAAGTGTGAAGTTTATTGTGAATTTTTAAATTCTTTAAATTTAAGGATACAATTTTTAAAAACGCACATCTTCGATATATGACGTATACTTTTTGATAGTGAAAATAGTATTTTGATAATTATACTAGGTAATGAGTAATAACGTATTTAAGTTTTCCAGTAGATTAACATGGTATTTCGTGATCGAGGAGTTTCATAGAAATAATTGGTTCATTAACTTCTTGTGTTTTAGTACTGTTAGAAGGATGCACGTCACAAGCCACCATTGTTACCGCATCTGGCAGTTTTTTTTTTTTTTTTTTTTTTTTTTTTTTTTTTTTTTTTAATAGAAATTTTGGATTAACACCACAAAAATTTAATTGGTAATTCTTTTATACTTTATTTATGGAAAATCAGTCATCTTGTAAAGCAAAAATAAGGGTTAAAACTTTCTGGTGGGAATTCGGAATGTCTATTTAAAAACAGCCACATATTATAACGTACGCTGCGTACGTCATTGTCGGAAATGACCAAAATAGCATACGTCATATAGCGCTAGAGGTTAATATTAAATACGGACTCTGGGGCAATACCAAATATACGCAATAGTGATCTAAAACCACGTTTTCCTGTTTTTCGTAGTCTATTTTCTATAGTCGATGAAGTCGATAACTATGCTTGTTTTCACTTATATTGTAATGGTTAAAGCTATTTTATACCAATGATTATATTAATTTTATTGCTTATTATAATTTGTTTTATTGTAATTAGACAGTTTTTAAAAACGTATCTCGTCGGCATCTCACATCTACTTTCTGATGGTGAAAACCTTATTTCGGCAATTATATTAGGTAATGAGTAATCGAGCTTTTAAGTTTTCCCATAGGTTAATATAGGATTTAGCAACCGGGAATTTCAATGAAGTGGCCACCTATCACAGTAGAAAATATGAAATCTTCTGAGAAGGACATTTTTATCTCGCTGTTGGAGCAGGGGAATTCTCTCAGCGGAACAACCACTGAGGAATTTTGTAAATAAAAACATTAAAAACCAAAACTGAGAATTGTAATTACCATTAACTTATTACTGAAGCATTGGGAGATAAAATATGTTTGCACGCAGTTTGTGCATTTTCTTCTTCTGATATGTTATTTCGAGAAAACATGCTGAGAACTACGCTCACTGATTAATTGCACTATGGGTCGTCTATTAAAAATACCGAAGCAGGAAACTTCCTGACTGAGAATCATATTTCACATAAAGAAACGATGTAAATATTTATCACTAATAATTTAGTTATTTAACGTCTCACATTTTAATTAAAAAGCAGGACATATTTTTTTTTATCTGTTTGTTCTTTGAAGATAAACTACTGACACATTTTTGATCTTCCTAATATCTTTACTTATAGAATCTAGTATTATTGCAGTCAATCTCAGCGAAAAGGGGAAATATTTCATTGTATTTAAAACTCAAACATACGTAAAATGTTTAGATGAATGTTAGTTTATTTCCTTTCCACCCTTATATTTAGCTGACTGTTTGATTGTGAAAATATTTTCATTATTTTATTTTTATAAAAACTTGAACGAATTTGAGGTTTATTAATTAAAAGAATGAAAAAAAATATATGCAGCTATCCAATCAAGTTTTTTTTTTTTTTTTTTTTTTTTTTTTTTTTTTTTGAGCTGCTTTAACATTACATCTAGATTTTTAGGTCCTATTTTAAACTCAGTCATATTACAATAAACAACCATATTAATGTAAGCATTGATAATAATAATATCAATGGCCATAACCATCATCAATGTAAGGAACATCGGTATCGAATTTATCAACTGTAGAAAATGGACTACGAAAAACGGGAAAAGTAACCTCAAGGATCATCCAGAATTACAACCTTTGAAAAAGGCGGTTAAGCGGGTTTAATATCTCTTATTTTCAAACAAAAATGGGTTAAATCTGACCTTGACAAACCAGTGACATATGTTCAGCAAATTCGTACTTTCAAATAAAACAGAATAGTCAAAACGTGCTTTCAAACTCAGAGGAAGCTAGTGCAACTTTTGAAACTCCCTCAAACTAACTGCGCAAATGCCTTCTTTACGGTCATAATTAATCGACAGTTCTGATTTTTTCGACAAATCTCGACGGATCTCGAAAATACAGACATTCAGCTACCAGTACACGCGGTTTTGTTAAATTCCGAGATAATCCGAAAAATGAATTTTGTCGACCTAGATCATCAAAACGTCCCACTGTGCGGCGGTGTCTCCAATTAGGAACACGTATAAAATGTTACGGGATTGCTCTACATTTTCAAAATTAAATTTTAAAAAAATTTCCGGAAAATTTCTCCGAAGCAAAGTTATTTTTAAAACTCGAACTCTTTTTAGAGAACGAATAAGTTATTACTTGTGAACGATTAAATTTTCAACTATAATTTACTAAGTTTTTACTTTGACAACTTCATTTAAGTAGGTTCTAGAAAAAAATTAACATTGTGATTGAAAGTTTTTGGAAATTTTTTTTTTATTTAAAAATATATTTTTAGTGAATAAGAATTTTTGTTCGGAACAGAGTGATCGCCATTTCTTTCAAACAACGGGCAAAGCATCTTTACGAAAATTACAGGCGATTCACTATTCAGTCATCATTTTAAGTAATTACTTGCGAAAGATTTGAAATGGGATTTTTTATTATGTCTACAAAAAACATTTAAAATCTACTTCATCAAAAAATTTATTTACGAGCCTTTTTAATAAACTTTATAGGCACTACGGCACGTAAATAAAATTTGGCAATAATGTGTTTATTTCTTTGATTTTTATTATTATTATTTATTTATTTACACATCAACATTTTGTGAAAGTAAATGAAATATGAAAGATAAAGCATTTATTTATTATATTCATTTATTTATTTATTGGTAATTTTTGCAACATTATGCGAAAGAACTAAATTAAGACGCTTATTTAATTATACTGCCTAATAAATTTTTAAAGATAAGTTAATTGAAAAATTTAAAATGTTTTTATGTAAAAAATATTTACCGTAGCTTTAATAGTTTTTTTTTAAGTGACCTCCTAAAAATTTAAATACATTATAATGTACTATCAACATTAAATGTCTCGAGTGGCTTCAAAATGTGTATCTGTTTACGGTACAGAGCACAATCAACGAACTTTTTAAAATGACCGTCCTAGTACACATACTGTTTTCTTACAGGGACACATAAAGAATTCCAATACAGTTAATTTTGCCTAAGGTGGACGCTGAGTAACACGGAAATCTGTCTAATTCGGACAGATTTTAAAGTTCCGGAATGTAGTGTATATTATTATTTTCAATTAATATATATTATTATTTCCAATTCAAGTATATTATTGTTTCGAATTCAAATATATGGGTCATTTTCCCAGAGATTTACATTTTCACTTCTAAATTTTCCGGAAAAAAATTGAAAATTAAGGCTATAAAAAACATTTTTTTATTGACTTGGACTTATCTAACTCCATACCATTATTTCCTAAGATCGTGAAAAATATTTTAATAAAACTGTATTGCTACCTAACATAGAATACTATCTATGTTCGTTATCATGATATCTACGGAAAACATCTCCATAAACTGAAGTTTTCTTTATAAATTGTTCGTAAACACATTACGTATTAGACCGAAAATCTAATAATGCTACTGATCTAAGTTTTATGCAATTCATGTTACGTGTAATTTTATGTTACTTTGTCTTTATATATTTTATACAGGTAACATTTACAACGCTTTTCTACATTTAAAAAGACAAGTAGGCTTCTCTTTCACATTAAAGTTTATCATAGGGTTTTTTTCATCCACGGACACGATTCAATTTCTTTTCTCTGTAGTTAGCCATCAAATGAAACAACAAATATGCAAGATTACTTTTTGAAACTGAATCAGAGATTATCTAATTATTCTTGAACTTATCTAATTCCATGCCATTATTTTCCGAGATCGTGAAAAATACTTTAATAAAATTGCCTTGCTACAAAATCTAGAATGATATACCTACGTTCCTGACCATGATATCTACGGAAAACTTCTCTGTAAATCTGGAGTTTTCTTCATAAATAGTTCGCATATTATTATTAAACAAATTTCGTATTAGACCGAACGGAAAAATGCTGCTGAATTGAGTTTTATGCAATTAATATTATGTCTAATTGTATATTACTTTAATAGTTCATAATCCTTACTTGCCTTTATCTATTTTATACAGACAACATTTACAACGCGTTGCTTCGTTTAAAATGACAAACAGGCTTCTCTTTCACATTAAAGCTTGACAGGGCTTTTGCTTCTTTCTTCTGTTGAGCTATACTTAGAGCCTATAAACCTTTCATCCATGGAGACGATTCAATTTCGATTCTCAGTAGTTAATTATGAAATGAAACCATAAATAAACAAGATTACTTTTTGAAACTGAATCAGAGATTATCTAATTATTCTTGAACTTATCTAATTCCATGCCATTATTTTCCGAGATCGTGAAAAATACTTTAATAAAATTGCCTTGTTACAAAATCTAGATTGATATCTATGTTTCTGACCATGATCTCTACGGAAAACATCTCTGTAAATCTGGAGTTTTCTTCATAAATAGTTCGCATATTATTATTAAACAAATTTCGTATTAGGCCAAACGAAAAAATGCTGCTGAATTGAGTTTTATGCAATTAATATTATGTCTAATTGTATATTACTTTAATAGTTCATAATCCTTACTTGCCTTTGTCTATTTTATACAGGCAACATTTACAACACGTTGCTACGTTTAAAATGACAAACAGGCTTCTCTTTCACATTAAAGCTTGTTTGGGCTTTTGCTTCTTTCTTCTGTTGAGCTATACTTAGAGCCTATAAACCTTTCATCCATGGAGACGATTCTATTTCGATTCTCAGTAGTTAATTATGAAATGAAACCATAAATAAACAAGATTACTTTTTGAAACTGAATCTGAGATTAGCTTTAATAAAATTGGAGCCTTTATAAGCTGAATTAGAAAAAAATATGTGTCCAGTTTTATAGACCTGGTAATTGGCACATACCAGGACTCTAGCAGTCCATGAACCTGGTTTGTCGTACTCAGTGGCCACTTTTTCATATGAAAAACTAAAATAATTCATAATTTAATTAGTTAATAGTATTGTACAGTTATAACACACCACATTTTCATTATAAAATAATTGCAATTGCAATTACGTTTTAAATAAATATTTTGTGGTATCATTTTTTACGTTTCTAGGATAATAACACAGTGTATCATGTTTATTTGAGCACCTCCTATGTTATTTTATGTAGTGATATGTGCATTACAATAAATTCAAAAAATGGATGAACAATGTTAGTGTGCAAAGGTGAGATCTGGAAGATTTTGGGTGAAATGGGATCATAGCAAAATACGACATGTCCAGGAAAATACACGACTACTAATAATTCCACATTTCTCAAAGTTCAAAGGAATACCATTTATTATATCATTTATACTATACCATTTACTATACCATTTATTTATTTAATTTAATTAAAATCTAATAAAATATTAATTGAATTTTTATTCCCTTTATAGAAAATTGTATTGCTAGCACCTTTGTGAAGTTTGATTGAAACCAATTTAAACGGCACTTTTTGTCTTTGAAAAAAGTTTATTAAATATGTGTTGATGTTATAATATGCACTTGGTATTATTTGGGTTCGATAATTAATTTGGAAGATGTATATTTTAGAAATAACAGCGCTTCTAATTTAATTTAATTTAAAGAAACCACTTTACAAATTTAATTACATTTTCTTATTTCAACTGGCATTTCAATGCAATATCAGATCTCTCAAACGCAAAACAAATAACGAGGCTTAATGATTTTGACTAAATAGATAAAAATAAATCTTCGGTAGATTCTGTTTATTCTGACACTCATTGATCTGAGTCTTTCCGTAATTCGGCATTTTGAGTGAATGGAATGGAAGAAACACGGATCTCTAAAATGCAAATTGCGGAATATTATTTCAGTAAATTTTTCAAATACATAATATTTTAAATTCATGTTGATATCTCGAGTCCATGTGTTACTTTAAAATAAAAACAGAGCATAATACATTAATTCAGGGACTCAGGGTCTTTTTAAATGCCTTCACTCGATATCCCAGAAATTCATTTCTAATACTCTCGATTCTTGCTTCAATTACATAATTAAATGTAGAGCATGGTTGCATAAATGTTTATGTGAATAGCATTTCATTTTCACAAAGATGGGGATAGAACCGTGGTTTTGTTAAACCTTTTTCTTAAATTTCCGTGAAATGTTTCATCATATAATATATATTATAAAGCAGGAGGCTTAAAAGTTTGGCTCGGGTGATTTCAAAAAGTCCTTCCGGCCAGTTCCGGAAGAAAGAGGTAGCTTTTATATTCTTTATTTTTTTAAAAGCCAGCCCATATTATTCAAACACACGGAGCTCAAATTTGTGGAACCCGATTATAGAAGATTAAATACTAATTTTTGTCAATATTGAATATGAATGAGAATTTCGTGAAATTAATCACCGTCATCAAAGCTGGTTTTGTTTAAAGTGATTTATATTTGGCGCCAAATTTGGCGATATCTTGAAATGTCCGCCATTTTAAAACAACATAATGGGTGCAACAAAGCTAGCCAATGAACTTGGTCGAGACCTTAGTAAATCCTGTCCACATGCTCACTCACATCTAAATCGGTTGATATATACGAGTGCTGTTGCAGGCAAAAAATCAGATTTTTCAAAATGTCACCCACATTAGAAATTCAAATTGCTATATCTCAGCCATTTTTTAAGATAAACACAAAACAAAAAATGCTCCGGAATCTTTGTATCAAGCTCAAATACATAAGAAAAAATCTTTTTCAATTTCTAATTTTAAATTTAATTTTTTTTTAATTATTAAATGGCCGCCATTTTGAAAAAAATGGTGGATGAAGTTGGCAAACGAACTCGGCCGAGAAATTGCTATGTACTATGCATATGCCTTGTCACATCCTAATTGGTTCATAAATACGCGTATTATCGCGCAACAAAAGTCAGATCGTTTCAAAATGTCAGCTATGCTAGAAAATCAAACTGCTATAACTCAGCCATATTTTAAGATACAGAAGAAACAAAAAATGCTCCAAAATCTTTGTATCAAGCTCAAACACATAAGAAAAAATGTTTTTCAATTTCTAATTTTTTTTTTACCTCATTTTAAATTAAAATTTTTATTATACGAGATGAGGCATGCCATAATAGCCATATTTTTTTTTCTTTGGCACTTTGAATTTCTAGCATAGCTGACATTTTGAAACGATCTGATTTTTTGTCGCGCGATAATAGCGTATTTATGAACCTATTGGGATGTGACAAGGCATGTGCATAGTAATAGCAATCTATATACATATGGCCATTATGCCATGCAATTATGGCATAATGGCCGCCATTTTGAAACAAGATGGCGGATGAACCTGGCCAGCGAACTCGGTCGAGACATTGCTATGTACTATGCACATGCCTTGTCACATCCAATTATATATCAAAAAGTCCTTCCAGCCAGTGCCGGGAGGAAGAGGTAGCTTTCATATTCCTTATTTTTAAAAAGCCAATTTATATTATTCAAACCCACGAAGCTGAATTTAGTGGATACCGAATATAGGAGATTCACTACTAATTTTTATCAATACTAAATCATTATGAATGAGAATTTCGCGAAATTAGTCAGCTTTATCCAAGCTGCTTTTATTTAAAGTAACTTATATTTGGCTGCCAAATTCGGCGATTTCCTAAAGTGCCTGCCATTTTAAGACAACATGGTGGATGAGGCTAACCAGTGAACTTGGTCGAGACCTTACTAATTGCTGTGCACATGCTCACTCACATCGGAATCGGTTGATATATACAAGTGCTGTCGCAGGCAAAAAATCAGATTTTTCAAAATGTCACCCACATTAGAAATTGAAACTGCTATATCTGAACCATTTTTTAAGATAAAGACAAACAAAAAATGCTCCTGAATCCTTATATCAAGGTCAAATACTTAAGGAAGAAACCTTTTACAATTTCTAATTATTTTGCACCTCACTTTAAATATAATTTTTTTTTTAATTTAATGGCCGCCATTTTGAAACAAGATGGCTCATGAAGCTGGCCAGCTAACTTGGTCGAAATATTGATGTATACTATCCACATGCCTTCTTACATCGAAATAGGCGAATGCGAGTGTTATCGCGTGACAAATACAAGATCGTTTCAAAATGTTATCCATGCCAGAAATTCAAACTGCTATAATTCAACCATTTTTTTAGATGTAAACAAAAGAACAAGTTTTCAGAAACAAAAACTGCTCCGGAATATTTGTATCAAGGCCAAACACATAAAAAAAATCTTTTTCATTTTCCAATTTTTTAATACCTCATTTTAAATTTTAAATTTAATTTTTTTAATGGCAACCCTTTTGAAACAAGATGGCGAATGAAGCTGGCCAACGATCTCGGTTGAGACACTGGTATGTACTATGTACAGACGAAGTTACATCCAAATCGGTTCATGAGTACGCCTGTTATCGCGTGACGAAAATCAGGTCGTTTTAAAATGTCAGGCACAATAGAAATTCAAAATGCTATAACTCAGCCATTTGTTTAGATATAGACGAAACAAAAACTGTTCCGGAATCTTTGTATTAAGGTCAAACACATATAAAAAAAAAATATTTTTCATTTTCCAATTTTTTGGTATCTCATTTTAAATTTTAAAAATTGTTTAAATGGCCGCCATTTTGAAACAAGATGGCGGATAAAGCTGGCCAACGAACTCGGTCGAGACATTGGTATGTACTATGTATAAACGAAGTTACATCCAAATCGGTTCATAAATATACCTTTTATCGCGTGACAAAGTTCAGGACGAAAATGTCAGCCAAGCTAGAAATTCAAAATGCTATAACTCAGCCATTTTTTAAGATATAGACGAAACAAAAACCGCTCCGGAATCTTTGTATAAAGGTCAAATACACAAGAAGAAAATATTTTTCCATTTTCAATTTTTTGGTACCATTTTTCAAATTTTAAATTTTTTAAAAATTTTAAATGGCCGCCATTTTGAAACAAAATGGCGGATGAAGCTGGCCAACGAACTCGGTCGAGATATTGGTATGTACTATGTACACACCGAATTATATCCAAATCGGTTCATAAATACGAGAGTTACAGTGTGACAAAGGTCATATATATATATATTAATTTTGAACGGAGGGTGGTTTCGAGGTCTGGGGGTCATGATCGATGAAAATATACCTGAAATATACCCTGAATAAAGTGTTGAAATTAATGATTGACACCGGAATTTGAAAACAAATTTATTTCTAAATAAGAAAAAGCTATATTTCACACACATAAAAAAATGAAATTTTTTAACCCAAATTCTGGTGTCAATCATTAATTTCAACACTTTAGCAATGGAATTGCTTTGCCCCAGAAAGGGTTATGCCGTTTTACAAATGCAACTCTAGCCTTCCTATTCTTAGTAGATAACAAACGTGTTTTTGCTGGTCTTCTCCATGTAAACCATAGAGGTTTAGGCGTCGTTTGACTGATGACACGTGTATGTCTATGCCGTAATTTTCTTTTAGTTCGTTTTTTATTATTACAGCGGACTTACGACAAACACTTGTAGATATCATTTTTATAATACAGTCAACATTGCAAGTTGTTTTTTTCGGATGGCCATTTCGAGGCTTATTTTCAATGTATATCTGTTTATTAAAAACTTTATTCCATGTAATAACAAGTTGCCGAGACACGTTAAAAGAACGAGCTAATTCCGCTTGCAGTCTACCTTTCTTAAGTGCATTTACAGCGGCTTTTCTAGAATCACGTCAATATTTTTTACATTTCGGCATTTAAAAATAATCACAATAAGTCAAGATAAACACTAATCGAAGCTATAGCGCCACTCACACCTTCAACAATTAAATGTAAACTAATTGTCAAAATACTTTTGAGCTAAGGAGGAGTCATATTTCTTCGGTGGCGGCGAATGTAAACAGAGAAGTTGAAACTTGATACATTTGAATAACTGCAGTCATAGTGTTCTAAATTATAGGGAATATATTTTCTTTTACATTTTTATATTAAATAAAATAAGAGAGGATATAAGGTTGTAAAAATACTTTTGAGCGCTACTGTATATATACATATATATACCGGGTGTCCCAAAAATGAATGATGGATTTTAAAATTCAATAACTTGCAAAGGCTGACAGATATTCAAAAAATTCTTGCAGGAGGGTTATGTATAATGTCAGGAATATTTTTACTGAGATTCATTTTAGTTCGAATTTCAAGCAATAGATGGCGTTGAGAGCAATAGGTGCTCAGTTCAGAGCCAGTCCAGATGGAAGAAGAGAGAGGCCAAAACAATCGAACCTGGATTTAGCGGTTACTGCTTGCAACGCTTGTACTGCTTACAATCGATGCTATATGTAACTAAAAGTGAGATTCGCAGCATAAAAACTTCTGACATCTTACATAACACTCCTGCAAGAATTTTTTTAATATCTGTCACCGTTTGCAAGTTATTGAATTTTAAAACCCATCAGTCATTTTTGGGACACCCAGTATATGTATCACATTTGAACGGAGGGTGGTTTCGGGGTCTGGGGCTCATGATCGGAGAAAATATACCAAAAATTTTCGAAATCGTTTCTCCCCGAACGTCTGCAATAGGTAGCTTTTTGTAATGAAAGCTACCTAAAATTACCCGGTGTTTTTTTTATTATTATTATTATACGACCTGAAAGAGAATACTCCTGCGGTGGTTTATATGTATAATGTATCGGTATAACCATGATTGTATAATAAAATTTAGTAATTATTTTTATTTTGGACGAAAAGGCTGTCATTGATCATTTTTTGGCGACCATTATTTGCAGAATTGAAATGGCTATATCAGTTAGAAAATCATGTAAACACATCGCAAAATAAAAGAAAAAACTGTTATTGGTTTAATTTTTTTTTTAAAAGAGAGAAAGAAACGAAAACCCTTTTAATGAGAGATAATATTATAAAACGAAAATATTTAACTAAAACATGAAAGGAATTTTTATAAATCTTAAAAATTAATTCAGTTTGAAACATGCAATTGATAGTTTATTTTGCGTCTTGATGAAGTAAAATCTAAGTAACATTCTTTAATATTAAGATACACATACATTTTAACGTCTGAATTAAAATCTTTAAATTAATTTTCATACATTAGACAGACTTGACTACACTTAAATTAAAAAGAATATAAAAACATTTAATTAAAAACTAAAACTACCAAAGACGTTTCGCTGTACAAACGCACAGCCTCATCAGTACACAATCAGCTACAGCAGAATATCGAAACATGTCCTGGACACAGTCAAAATCAAGGTTAAAGTTAATCGTAATAAAGTTTAAATTGCCATAAACATAATTATGACGTAAAAAAATCAACCGGTGTGGTTTACATGATTCCATGCAGTAACCCTGATAACGTGTATATAGGTGAAACTAGCAGATCGTTGGATATCAGACTTAAAGAACATGTCGGCGCCTTTAAAAATGGAAGCTTGAACTCTAAATTAGTACAACATGCCTATAAGACAGACCACACGCCAGCCTTCGAAATTTTTTCAATTTTGAAGAGAAATTGCAACACTTATCATTATAGATTGCTCATGGAGAGCTGCTTTACAAAATTATACCCTTATACACTCAACGAATCCGGTGCGATCCGATGGAATATTTTTTGTTTTTAAATGATTAACTTTAACTTTGAGTTTGACTGTGTCCAGGACATGTTTCGATATTCTGCTGTAGCTGATTGTGTACTGATGAGGCTGTGCGTTTGCACAGCGAAACGTCTTTTGTATTTTTAGTTTTTAATTAAATGTTTTTATATATTTTTTTAATTTAAGTGTAGTCAAGTCTGTCTAATGTATGAAAATTAATTCTTTAGTATTTTTCTTTTTTTCGATTTAATTATAATTTTTATATAATTCTTCCATCACTTAACTTACAGGAGAAACTAGAAGAAGTAATTGTAAAAATCGCTGAATTGGTGAATTACATGCTATTTATTTAAATACAAGGTTAAATTCACAATTTTGTTTGATTAAAGTTTCGTTGGGAAATAAGGACAAGTGTAGCGGGCATAGCCTGCTAGTTATAAATACAACAAATAATAAATGTAATATGCTTTATTATTTGTACTCAGTATCGAATATGCAAATGTCTTATCCGTGAGCACAGAAAAATAACAATCGATGACAGCAATGCAAACATGTATGTTTTTATCTGATTTTTATATGGGAAAAAGTTATGATAAATACTCATTTAAACATATAATAAAATGAAACATTGAGTAAAATATAAAACTTTCCGTCTAGTCGTAAAGCTTAGAAAATTTTCAATTGAAGATGTATAGACAGATCCAAATAGGAAAGTATAAAGCTGAATTCATGAGAGACAGAAAGGCAATATCCACGTTTTATGTAAATAATACCAAAACTTGATCCGTCGCCACGTTAGAAGACGCGAGTAGGGGCGCTAATCATAAAGCAAAATTATATTTGGATAATGTGTAAACATTATGAATGTAACAATTATTTTTTTTTTATCTAGAGAAAGTTTCTTACCTGGAATAATTTGCATTACATAAATGCAATATATAGATTTTACATTTTAATCTCAAACTTATCGTTCATTATTTAACCTTTTTGTTCATAATGTGACAAAAATAATAATTATTTTGATATGCTGATATATTGATGCTTTTAACGTGTTACTTTTAATTTAATACAATAACAAAGTTTTTGAAACACTTTCTAATTGTTATTATTATTATTACTAGTATTAAGTATTTTCCTTTACTTGTTTCTTCATAAAGAAGATCAACGGCATAATATCATCTATTCTACTACGAATCTAATATTCTAATTTTTTTATTAGATTCCATTTTGTAATTATTGTTATCTAATCATACTATAATCATACAGTATGATACATTCATTTTTGTTCATTTTTTAAACTATAAAACTTTTATTGGAATCAATTAATTTTTATTTTATATATAAAATAAAAAAAAACACATGTAATAATTTTTTGTATGTACAACATTACAAAAATTTAAAATATCACTATCTCTATCTTTGAAACAACAATAATAACAAACATTATCTTTATAATTTTACTATAAATGAAGTAGCATAATTTTCTTTTAAGTTTTCAATAAGTAGACAAGCCCACGTTCTCCAGCACATACTTCAGAAATCTGTGATTTATCCCTTTTCCTCACAGTTTTACAGGTCAGTGATCTGGAGTCAGAAAATCGGGGGACATCATAGATTTGAATATAGCGCCAAAGTGCAGAACATCATGTTCAATCTGACCTTATGATTAATCTGCTTTTTTTCCTTTTCAAATAGCTCTGAGCAATTAATTGCAAAATATGGTAACTTTGCTACAAATGTTCATAGTGGAAATAGATTTTTAAAGTTTATGCTTTAAAACTACTTTAAAAAGTTACTAAATTAAGTTGCAATTTTTAAACAAATGTCATTCAAAAGATCCCTTCCATTTGATTATGTAACATTAAAATTTTGCGACATTCAGAAGTCGTATAAGAGCAATAAAAATAAAAGTGAAACCACAGATCACTTTTACATCGTTACACTTTTTTAAAAATTGCAACTCTGTTTAGCAGCCATCCAAAAGTGAGCTATGAAACAGACTATTAATAAAAAGAGAATAAGAATTCTCTATTTCGATTTTGGCCTGTTCGTCTAATTTTGGAGAAGGACAAAATGGTGTAAGAGAATGGGGGGGGGGGGGGTTATTATTAGCTATAAAGAAATCAGTAATGAATGTATCACAGTTACATACATTTATTATTTTAAACTTTAATAATCATGTAACAAACTGTCAAAAACATTTGATAATAATTATAAACAATTACGTATAATCATAAAATATCACAAGGGGATAAATGCGCACTTTTACACACTGTGGCGTGAAATGCTATGCAAAGAGATTTGTAAGAGTGGAGTGCGCAGAGCCGGACAGCAAGCGTTATTCTTTCGTATCAATTTAAAACATAAATAACATTTAATCATATTTTATCGCACACAGCCTGTGCATTTTTGTGCCACCATTAACTGACGCACTCAATATTCGATCTAGGCACCTTGAATTTAATATTTATAAATGTCTTAATAGCCTCTACATCTCCAGTCTTTTATACTATGATTTTTCTGTTATTTTTTTTTATTTATTTTGTAATTTTGTTATTAACCTTTCTATTCCTTTTCAGGAATGCTTTATAAACGCATCTGTTTATAATTTCCTATTCCTGGAGTTTGACTTAGCAGTGTATGATTGTATGGGTGTCTAGAAGAAGCTATGTTGCAAATTACGGAAAGTTGAGGTTTGTTGTTGGAAAAGCACCATGTATTATAATTGATGGCACCTATGTATTATAATTGTGTTAAAATTTTCAATTTAATTATATACAAATTTGTGTACTTTAAATAAAAAATTGAACGGTGAACTATTATTTTCCTTAGTTTTGTAATTAGTTTTTGTTACTTGTCAGTGTTCAACATAAAGACAAAAGAGAACGCTAACTACAATCTGAAAAAGGGCCTATGTCGAACTAGGTCTCAAAACATCGCTAATAAATGACATTAATTGTTTCTTTTCTTATTTCTGTAAAATTTTTAATTTGAAACATTGGCATTTCTTCCAGACATCCATTCAATTGATATCGAGCATCATCGTTTTTTTGTGGTGGTAGTTTCACAAAATAATTTACAACTGCTGAAGACAAATTTGTTTCCCCACTTCCAATAGCGGCCTTATCTGACGTGACTGCATAATCACGTCGATGGTTTTTTAGACGATATCACACTATTTAAAACTTCTTAGCCCCGTGAATTGATATATCCATCCACTAAGCTGTAGGTTTCACTGCAATAGAAGCATTATTTAAATTAATATAATTCAATAGATATAATGCAGTTTTAAAACACTGAGTGAGGATTAGCATCTTCAAAGATTACATTCATGTACATAATAAAAAAAATGTATATCCTGTTGGAAAAATCCTTTTTTTAGCACTTTTTAAAAAAAATAAAGAGAAAACAAAAGTAAAGTTTTTCCCTTTTGGCACATAATCAGAGGGTTAATAACACTCTATTCGTCGTCAATCCCTGCTACTGTTTAAATCTTATTGTCACATAAAGTTTTCCTTTTTCCTTTCAAACCTACACTGTAAAAAAAAAAAAAATAAAAAAAAAAAAAAAAAAAATCAGTAAACTGTCTAGTGATCCAAAAGTTTTTATAGATAGTGATTACTCAACAGTAAATTTCTATGATTCCGGACTAATAAGAACGTTTCATAATATGGTCATGAAACAGTTATTTATAAAATCAGTTTAATGACCGGAGTTCTGCAAATTGTTTACAATGTAGAAATCGTTTTTTTTCTGAAAATGGTGGGATTCAAACGTCATAAACCCATGGCTTACCAAGAGCAATACAACTGTTACAACTTTATTCTATACTACTGGAAAATTATTAGCAATTTCAAAAACACTTCTTGCTGTCCCTGGATTAACGCCATTTTTTTACATTCATAGGTGTAATATTTTTGCAAAATTTTATGAATGCTTCTGTACAACGGCTGCATCTTTTGAATGTTGTGAAAGGAGTATATAGTTCAATGCAATGATTGACAAATTTATCAAATGTATCATCCAGTCTATGAATAGTTCATAGTTTAAAAACGTTCGTAGCTAACAAATATATTACTCTAAAAAATATAGGTGGTGCCCCATCTTACAAATAGTAGTTTCTTCTCTTTCTAAAATAGAATAAAAACATGTGAAATAAAATCGCCTCATGTAAAGAAAGGAATGACAATAATCACACGTTCCTTTTCCTACGCTCTATATTTATTTCAAAGCAAATTTATCGTTAGAAAAAATACTTTTCGTGGTTTATTAGGCACCATAGTATTTCCAGTTTTATCCATGTAGTATATAAAATGAAGAGGAAAGTGATATCTATCTATTACAGCAGAAAAATATTTGCAGATGTTTTCTACTTATGGTTTGTTAAAACCACATATTGGTTGCCGAAGTGCGAACTCTGGATGACTTCTCAGGAAATTCCGTAACCATTTTTTTTTTTTTTTTTTTACCAGTCATTTTCATTTCTACATTAAACCTGTGAAAATTACTATTTTTTTATGCAAATTCTAATACATTTCAACAGTATATGAAGTATTTTATTCAAATTCATATTTCATCTGGTTCGATGATCAGCAAAATATCACTCTGGAGGTCTTTTTTCATCGCGGGGCTATCAAAACACAATTATGTTAGAAAGAAGTCATGAATATGAATAGCAAATAAATTCTTCATTAGGTTGCTTATTGTGTTTGATTAAAAATTAAGTTATTTTAGATTTGATACAGAGGATAGTACCAAATTTCCACACCTTGACATTCTATTTTAATGATCTAAACAAAAATATACAAGTTGCGTCAGGTATTTGAGAACATATGTTATAGGTGAAATATCACTCTGTATATCCTAGTTACAAATCTTTTACTGTTACATGTAAACATTGTAAACATGCCAGAACCTAGACTAACTAAGGAAACAGAGAGGCATGCTGCCATTGGATCACTAGCTAAAGAACATATCGGTTTAGAGATTGCCACTTTCTTGAAACTCGCCCGGTCATTCGTCTTTAATGTAAGGAGAAAACTGAAAGCTATCAGGTTTCGTGTGGCAAACGTTTCATGCAGAAAACGACATTATCAGCAATATGAAATCATCAAGACACCGGAGTTCGTCAGTCAAATCGATGAAAATCCTACGATGTCGATGAGGGCACTCGCTAGGGATGCCGTTTGATGAGGCCACAATTTCATGTGTGATTCATTAGTACCTTCGCTAAAGATCGTAAGTGATGAGGTGAGTACAGTTCATGCTTGAGAAAATCAGGGACAACCGCCTGACTAGAAATAAGCGCCACCTTAACAAGCTGAATAATCAAGAGCAGCCAGGAATGCTTTTGTTTCTTTCCAATGAGAAAAACTTTGCCGATGTCGAAAAAGTGAACCGCAAAAAGATTGATGATATTGTAAATTTCGCCCAGAGATTATGACAGACATGTGCAGAAAATTTCCAACCTCACCAATGATTCTGAGGTGGGGGGGGGGGGCGATCTGATGCCTCCATATTTCTTTCCTGAAGCTGTCAGAGTCAACGCCGTTACTTATACTGAAGTGTTAAAGCACTAAATTACTTCTGCAACACGTAGAAGGCCGTACGTTTTTTTAACAAGACTCTGTACTATTCCATACAGCCCACAGAAACCAAAAATGGATGGACAAAGTATTCATGACGATGCCATCCTCAACTTGTTGGGCCTCCAGCTACCGAGATATTAACCGATTAGCCTATTACGTATGTGGCGTAGTTGAGAGGGACTCTAAAAGTCATCCACACAACAATGTTGCGGCCCTGAAGGCAGCCGTTGTGTATGCAGTGGCAAATGTTCCCAACATTCATCTGATAATTACCTGCAGTCATTTTTGACAGCCTGTAAAGGCGGTTGTTGCGGCTGACAGTGGTTTCAATGAATGATGCTATCCAGTGTGTATGTGGTCACCTGTACATAACGTTAAAATTAAAACAATGCGCTATCTCTAGTGTATATATTTATTTGATAGCAGTCGTTGATTTCTTCTCTTAAATACCTGACGCAATCTGTATATATAATTCCTCCATACAGCTAAAAATAACCAGAAACAAAAATAAATGGCAGTGACTTTGCTTAAAAAACGACTTATTATTCACTCCATTAATAATAACTGATGAAGAATATTTAATAATCCTTATTAAACTAAAATTTTATAAATCTATCAGGTTGATGAAAATATTGGTTAAGTTTAATTTTTGCTTGAGTGTACAAAAATGCATTAGAAATAGATTTTAATACAGGCTAAAACAAAGGTACAAAAATGGTTCTTTCTATAATCAGAGGATTTTTATCACAAATGATGCGGCACCTTTTCAGAGATTTAAGCATTAAACAACTACATTTCTTAAAAATGATAACAATTTAGCAACGCTGATTAAAAATCATTACGATGAATGATATTGTCATTTTATTCATTTATTTATGGAAATCAATGTTTGATGATGCATCGTTTAAAAGTAAAAAAAAAAACAAGTAAAATATATTTATAAAGAAGGTGTTCAAAATACAGAATGCTCTCTAAAACACTAAATGGATGCAAATTAATGAAAAACAAAAGAAATAGCTTCTTTCAGTTTGTTTAATTCGCATAAAGTATGTATTTTGCAATTTTTATTCATTAAAAGAAATTTATTTTCTGTTTCGCGACATTTTCGACAAACAATATAATTACCTGTCTCCGGAACTAAAATAATTATGTTATTCAACATCGGAATTAATTGCATTGAACTGATATCCATTTTCAGTTTTGTAAAAGTGTTTTGTTGTGTTTTTTATTTGAAATATGTCTTATCAGATTACTCTGCTTGTTTTTTTAATTCAAGGGAAGTTTTAATGACGTTATATACAATCTAAACATTCATCCGTCTTTTATTTTTCAAAATAATTGGATATTCTTTGATAGCCTATTAGTGTGTCTCAAATATTCTGTTTCATTAGTTCTTATTACACAAAACATTGGCTTCCATGAACACATATAATTTAATACCCTATCAAACCTGCTGACTAGAATGTCGGTATAGTTCTATTTTTGATTAAATAAAGTATATAAGAAAATATTTTAACGTTATATATAGAAATAGATATTTTCTTAATTAATATGTTTGACAGAAATAAATTAAGATTTATCCGATTTCAGCATCATATCTATCGAGGATGCAATATTGTCATTTTATGTCAATATAAATCACTCAGAAGGAATTGCAGCGTGCCTTTTAAAAATTCTGTTTCAGACAGGTTTAAAGTACACTATTAGTAAATACACTATTTATTGAAAGTACTTTTACTGTAACTATTCTTAGTAAGTATAATATTGACTGTAATTCTGATACATACTTTTCGACGTAAGTGTGAAATTTCCCATTTAAAACAGGGTTCCGTTAAATATAATTTCTAATTTGACAAGTTTCTTTGTACTTTAATAATAAATTTCATAAATGCAAAAACGCATAACATTTATAATATTAAAATTCTTTTACAGGGGTTAATATATATATTTTGAATTATTCTGAGTAAACATCGATATAATAGGCAAAAATATTTTTAGTTTGTCAGGCTTTTTTGTTTTTACATGAGAGATACAGCTGTCTAACATTTACTAAATATAATCATTTCGGAATGTTTTTTAAAATGATGAAAAACTATGCGATTATGGAAATCATATTCACTTAATTCAAATGAAATTTAAGAAAATTTGTGGTTTTCTAATGTTGAAAAAAAGCTTTTTCACTAAAAAACGAAAATAATGACTGTGTCTTGAAATTCCTGCTAATGAATCTGTATTCATATTATCTTAATCAGGAAACGTTTTACACGGAATATCGATATGGGAAGTTGTCGAATCTAGTTTCTGTAGAGAGCGTATTTGTTTCTTATAGAGATAGCACCAGATACAAGTAACGAACACTCACATAACCGAACAAGTTTTCAAGCCTTTTGCTGAGCAATGTTTTTTCAAATAAAAATGGACCTAAAATGTAAGACCTGTTAAAGCTATTCCAAGCTGTACTTTTGGTGAATACCATTAGTGCTGCATGTATCACGGACATCAGTGGTCACCCATATTGGACAGTTCTGTGTATTAACGCTTCCCGTCAAAGTAAAATCTGTTTTACGAGGGTCACCCAGAAAATAAGTAACCCATGGCTTGTAAAAGAAATAAAACATAATTAATTAGAAATATTTTTTGCAAAAGATACAGTAATGTTTCAGGTACTTCTCAGCATAAGGAATTGTAACACTTGTCATAGCGCCGGATAAGTTTCTATAATCCAGTGTCATAGAAGTCAGCCGCCTGGGAATGGAGCCAGCTTGTCACAGTTGTCAACGGAAGTCGCATCACCCGTAACGCTCCTGTTGAGGTACTCGTTGACCTCATTGTGGTATCTCTGCAGAAATGGCAATACTGTTCCAATGCGTTTGGTTTTGTGTTCAGGTGTGAGATTCTTCGGCACCCGCCTGGCGCACAATTTCAAGAACAACAGGTGTTTCGTGATGATTTCATGCATCGCCGATTTTGACTTTATTTTTCTGCAAAAATACCACGATGTGGCCAACGAGTTCCCCAACAGGATCGTTACGAGGGATGAGACGTGGATTGACAACTGTGACAAGCTGTCTTCATTCCCAATCGGCAGGCTTGTATGGCAATGGACTGCAAAAACTTATCACACGCTATGACAAGTGTTGCAATTCCGGTGGTTCTCATGTTGAGATGTAGATCAAACATTGCTGTATCTTTTGAAATAAAACTTTCCAAGTAATTATACTTTGTTTATTTTTACGGGCCATGAGAAACGTATTTTTTGAATGACCCTCGCATCTATTCAAAGCACGTTGAAAAATAATTCTTAATCCTCTCTAATCCTGGACAAAGGCCGTATGGTAATTTTTTACCTTCCAAACTTATTTTCTGGTAAAGGCTCCTGGCACAGATTTAATCAGTAATGGTACAGACTCAGGAGGACAGTGCCTCCTTGGTAGAAATAGGCCTAACTTTCTTCAAGCTTGAGAAGCTACCTTTTAAGTAGACATTTGTTTTAAACTTTTATGAATTTTTAAACTTCATATGGCACTTTTTGGCTTCCTTGTATTTTGTTATGTTAGGAATTGCAAATGTGTCAAACCTCAAGTCGAATTATACTATTATTAAAAAAAACATAATTTGAAGAACAGATTTAAAAAAAAAAAAAATCCTACATTATTTAAGCCCGAGAAGGGACAGATATTAAGTTATTTCATTCAACTAGTTCTACATTAAATGTTAAATTTTTGTAACAAATCAGTTAAGCCAATTGAAGATTAAAAAATAAAAGTAAAATTCATACAATATGATACTGAAAACACCCTAAAAAATTAGATTCCGTTCAAATGAAATCGAAATAAATCTTAGACTTCTTCCATTTTTAGTTGAAAATATTTGTATTGCAGATTTTGTATTATGTTTATGACATTTGTGCATAAAATGATAAGATGCATGCAAAATACAAAACTTAAAAAAAGTCTAAGATTTATTTCGATTTCATTTGAACGGAATCTAATGTTTTAGGGTGTTTTAAGTATCATATTGTATGAATTTTATTTTTATTTTTTAATCTTCAATTGGCTTAATTAATTTGTTACAAAAATTTAACATTAAATGTAGATCTAATTGAATGAAATAACTTAATATCTGTCCCTTCTCGGGCTTAAACAATGTAGGAAATAAATTTTGTTTTTTTAATTTCTTCTTCAAATTATGTTTTTGTTTAATATGTCAAGTTTTTTAATAACTACTGCACTCAGGCGAACGCATTTCAAAATTAATAGAGAGTATCATCATCAGGCCTTGATTTTGATGTATGCGGTATTGCATCACTATGTGGTATGCAGTTTACCAATGTGTAATTCAAAATGTTTCACCACTGTAGTAATGCAGGTTGCGGTAGTTTGGACAAAAACTTCTAATCTGAACGTAAAAAATCTATAATCAAAACGTAAAAAATTAACTTCACTTAAATTTAGATAACTTATTTCCCACTCAGAAACGCTATGAATGTAAATGTAAATTGTGTTGAATCCTTACTGCTAATATTTAACAATATTATAGTTGTGATACAGTAAAAAATAAAAAATAAAAGTTTTACTTAAATTTTTAGACCTTATTCTCTCCCAAGGGATGATGTAAACACGTCAGAAAATTATTACCTAAGTTTAACTTGGGGTATAAATAGTTCTCATCTCGGAAAAGAAAATACATTTTAAAATTTAAGTTATGTAATTCCCCACTAAGTTCGCTACCTGTGTAAAAATAGCTATCCATTAGAAACTTTTTACTAAAATATAAACTTGACCAAAGCAAAAATTTATTCTGAAAATATCCTTTTTATTTCCACTATGACGCCATATTCACCTTTTTAATTTTTGAAAAAAAAAAAAAAAAAAAAACTAGCTCTATTTAATATGGCTTTTGAAATTTTTGCAACAATGAAATAAAAATGTTGCATTTTCTATGAAAAATGTCCGTTGATTTTCAATGAAAAAAGCGAAAATTGGAATTATTAAGAAATTTGAATAATGTAAAAACAAATTGGCCCATGTTTCTCTCTGGGTTATAATTCACCCATATTCAAAGGCATTTCACCATTCGTTTTGAACCTGACGTCAGGCAAACGTTTTTACACTTTAAATTTATAATATCCTTAGAATTAGTAAAGAATAAAAAATGAGTGGCATCAGGGACAAAAAGGTGGAAAGAAAAAATGAAAAAGTTATGATCTCCATAGGCTTTTCCATGTTAAATTAACATTGAGAAATGACACTGGAAATACATAAGTATTGCGCTGCCGCGCAATACTTAAATATTCCAATGTGGATACCGAATTTATATTAGTTTTGTTACATAAAACAAACTCAATAAGTAAAAAATATTAGGCTGCTGAAAAAATAATGCATGGTGTTTCAATTCAAATTTAAAACGCTATTAATTGTTTTTAAAAAAACTTTGTTTAATCAAAGTAAGATGTATTGCAATCAATACATTTTTGCCTAAGAGAAACGACCTTAGTGGCTCTTGTGACATGAAACTCTGGCCTTCTGGAGGCTTCAAACTCTCGAAAGGCGTTTTCGACATCCTCTTGATTGACGAAAATTTACTCCTTAAGAAATTGTCTAGGTGTTTAAAGAAGTGGTAGTCGGTTGGCGAGAGGTCCGGCGAGTACAATAGGTGAAGTGGTAACTTCTGGAGGGTCAATAGCGTTACCTGAGTTGTCTTTCAACTCGTGGGGCACCCACTTAACGAGTTTCTTCACCTTCTCAATTTGCTGTAAGTAACGAAAGATATTGAAATGGTCAGCATTTAGTTTATTCGCAATTTCTCGAGTTGTTTTGGTTGGATCAACTTCGACTGTTGTCTTCAGTTGATCATCGTCAACAACAGAAGGACGACCGCAACCACCCTTGTCTTGAAGGATGAAATCTCCTTGATGAAATTTTTTTAACAAAAGCTGTACTGCGCTTACGTTGATGCTTCCCTCGCCATAAACTTCATTACTGTGTCGCCCAGTTTGTACTGCACTGCAACCGAGTTTAAACTCGTAAAAATAAATTTGCGAAAATCTTGGTCTGACATGTCATCTTCTGCAGTCAACTAATAGCCAAAGAAATAAAATTAAAATAATTAATTTGCAAAGAAAGATCTTAAAATAAGCCTTAAAATAAGCCTTATAATACATAAGACTAGAATCAAATTCTGTATACAAAATGCTTATAAAATAAGTTGCATTGTAAAATTGTGCATTATTTTTGCACCAACCTTATATCATGAAGGGATGAATTCCCGAATTTTTGCGAAATAGGTTTAAGCAAGACTGATTCCGAAACTTTATATTGGTATTGGCGGTGCTTCTTATCCTTCTGTGAACTTAAATAAGTGCCCAAACTTACAAAATAGTGAAATTTGAAATTTCACATTGCCTTTCTTTTAATAGCATTTCATATTCAAATAATTTTCAAAAAAAAAAGTTTTAATATACTTTGTTGAAACTTCATTTCTTTATTTGAGACTCATAACCTGAAGGTCATACTTTAGAAATACTATCCACTTTTTAGAAATTTAAATATTACAACTATCCATCAATGAAATAAAGGGACATTGTTTTATTATTTTTACATGTTTAAAGCTTATTGTGTTGCAAGTACTAAAAAAAAATAAAGCATCTGAAAGGGATTTTTCTTTAACTTGCCACGCTGAGATATACTTATTGCACGCCAGGAGGTGTAATTTAAGGAAAGAGATTTGGCGCTAACAAGGACTTCGGTGTTATCCACATTCATTTTAAATTCCCTTATTGCTAATATATATACTTTTGACATGTAACTGATGATATTATGTTAAATTGTATGAGGTGTTTCTGTAGAAAATACTATGCACGATACGAGGGCTATTTGGGTCTGTACATATATAACGTTATCACTTTAGGGGGAAAGGGGGGGGGGGGGGGTCTGGCACTTGATATTGTAAGATATCTGTAGAGGGAAGGGGTTGTCATTTGATATCGTTATCATTTTTGACCCAACTGAAATTTTATCTTTTTTGGTAATTTTTTCATTACATTTATTGTCTTTGCTTTTCTTTAGCCTGATATCTATTTTTATGAAAATAAAAACTTATTATTAAAACTATCGAATGATTATAAAATCATTTCATTCCAAAATATGGAATATCCCAAAGTTCGCCATTCCTTAGTAAAGAATAGAGAAGCAACTGTTTTGTTTATAAGAAGTTCTACTTACTCTCGTGCAGGGGGCAAGTACAAGAAGACAATGTAATGTTGAATGCATTTCGTAACAAAAAGCTATTAATTAAAACTTTTAAGTAGTATTTCTGTAAACTGTTATTTGATATAAAGTTATTTCATACAATAGTGACATTTTACTAACTTCTTCTCTTCATTTTGATTAGTAAAGTATACGAATAATAAATGTACAACCACATTTGTATATCACTGTAAGTGTATAAAAAGAAAAAATTGTAAAAATAAAAAGAATTTTTAGACACCGATGTCGATATCATAAGGGGAGAGACGGGGGGGGGGGGTCGAGGAATAATAACGTGTGATAGCAAAAGAGGTGGGCGGGTCCAAAATTGCCAAAAATTTGATAACGTTATATATGTACAGTCCCTTTCTAAAGAGCACTACAGAAGATATTGCCTACACAGTCGAAAAAAAACAGTCATCCAAACGAACATACCTTTATTAATCGTATTGAAATCGTACAGGACCAGCAGCAAAACGGATCCCTCCCAAAAATAATAATTATGAAAATTGTAGTATCTATTCAGAATATATGCGCTTAAATACATAAAAAATAAAAATACGATCTCTTGGATAACATCTTTTGTTGAAGTCGGTTAAAAATTAGCTTAAAGAATCAGGTTTTAAATAAAACAAAAAAACACACTATCATTTTGTTTCTAAAGCTGTGTAATATTCGTGGAACATTCGGAATAAATTTAGAGTATAAGACACTTTCCTTTATAGGCCACTTCTCTTCCTTTAACTTTAAATCAAAACAACGATCTTTAAGCGTACAGCCACAGAGAGAAAAATTACCTTAATTTATCTTTTCAGTTAAATTTTGCTTACAAATACAGTTATTCGTTTCTGTGTAAGGCCGCGTTTATGTGCATATAATAAAAAGCTGCCCAGTAAATGTGTAGCTCCCTCATCTAAATTGCAAATTTAAAGGAGAAAATTGTGTCGTCAAAAGTACCTTAAGGAAATGCCGCAAATGTTTCAGTTCTGTTTTTTAATGCATACATTGATCCGATTATCAGTTGAAATACAAAGAGAATATTTATGAGGTCTGGTGAATATTTTTAAACTCTCTTATTTAACATAACTTGATTTTTGTATGTAAAGATAGAATTTTGTAAACAAATTATTCGCCACTTCCTGGTATGCTAGAATTATAAAACATTATGTACACAGGTGTGTTTCCGATGACAATATAATATTTTAATATTATCAAACCTTGGTTATAAATTAAATTACTTTTAAAGCACTTTTCCATTAACCAGCCGCAGGTGATAAATTGCCAAATATTCTCTAAGGTTACAACTGTTTACAAGTTACAAAAAGTACACTGTTAAAAATTTCAGCATTCTGTCCTGTCATTTGACCGTTTTTTTCGAAAACGGTTAAACAACTGTAATTTAATACTATTCTGAACATATTATTGGCCATTTTATGGTCAGAATATAGTTAAATTATGGTTATGAAACCGTTTTTTCAAAAAACGGTCAAATTGTGACGGACCCGGCAGTACCGCCACGTGTCGTCATAGTCATTACACAAGCCTTATAGGATAAAATCCTTTTATTGAAACTAAAGTAGGGTGAGTGGCCTGATGAAGCAGATTCAAATTTTTTCTAAACAGTCATGCACACCAGCTAGCCTGAAATGCCGCCCGTGGCAGCCGACATATTTTATTCACATCAACAAGTCAAACTCACTAAGCTGGACTTAAAAATAGTTCTTACCCAACGGCACTCTCCCTCTTTGACTTCAAAACTCGCTAGGTGGATTCATCCCTCTAGTCTAAACCGTCTCCAAGGAACTGACTTCACTCATCCGGACTTCGCCTTTTATACTCTTGCAGACTGAGCCAAATGCCCTAAAAATTTGCATAAGCACTCGCGGACGCAGCTAACTGTAGACCCCAGGGACAACAATCATACTTCGGAAAAATAAAGTACAGATGTCGCTCTTCACGCTATAAATGTTAAAACATTGGCGTCACGTTCTCATTCAAATAAAGTGCCTATATAACGGAGTAACGATACCTTACAACCCCCCCTCGAGTTTACAGAGAAAAAAGGCTGGGCAAAATGCATGCCCTGGCCTTTTTCTTGAAATAAATTTTGAGCCGAAATACAAGAACACAAGTGATGGATAAATTCAAATTTTGTGCCAAAAGTAAACTTTTAAAATAAATTTCCTTTTAATCCATCACGAAAGAAATCAGTCTGCAAAATGCTTCACACTCATAATCAACCAAACCTTCTTCTAAAATTGCAACAACTCCTACACTGGAAACTCTCAACGGCTCTTAAACTAAACTTTTAAAACTTAACCTGAGTGCCGAAAACTTCCACAAATACTCAAAAGTTACGAAATTTTCCTTCAAATGCAAAAATAACTTAAGTTTTGCCAAAATCACCATCGCAGAATTTTCCTAACGCATGAATTCGCACAAAGTCCAAAGAACCCCATGCGCAAAATTTTCCTCACAAAAAAAAATCAAGACTCCAAAGGCCAAAAGTCTAACTCCCAGAAATTCAGTGAATCAGCTTCATCGTACAAATAATGGGGCACATACGAACAGCATCACATCGCTGTGCAATTTCAGTAGATCGATCAAATTCACAACACAAAAATGACGTCATCATACATCAATCTTCATCTGTAGGAACTAAAAAGGAAAAGTACTACCAAAACATATCAAGATGCATTTTCCTGAAATAAAATCATATTAACATTCAATATTTAACCAATACAATTTCCAATTCAGGTGAAACAAAACTTCCCAACTTGCGGAAACTACTCCCAACTAACGTAAAAACGCAACGCAATGAACCGACACGATAAGAAGAAAGTTATTGAATTACAATGTTAATAATAGAGACAGAAACGCGTGTCAAGGACATCTTGACCGCAAAACACGTGTTGCCTAAATCCGCGGCGCGTGTGCAAAATGACCCAAACTATCAACGATATCCGAGACTTAAAACATATTAAACATACATAATACAATATATTTAGATATATAACAATATTTATATACATATAACAATTAACAATAGTCCCAGAATATTTAAAAGCATAAAATGAAAAAATACAATATTTTAACAATTTTGACAACAAATTTTGAACTTAAAGAAGCACAACTCGTGAGACCGAAAAAATTCCAAACATGGCCAAAATAAAATTCAAAAACAGTCCACCTGCTTTTCATTCCTTCACATTGCTACATTATAAATGCACTCTCACAGAAATAATAAGAAACATCATCACCCGTTTAAAGAGATGACTCGCTGCTTGCCGGCTGCATACTACCGAAGGCTCTTTCCTCTGGTTCCAGAATCCTTGGACAAAGGATCTCTCGTCGTCAGAACTGTAAGGCGAGGCTACCGTCGACTGCTTTGCCTGAAGTCGGGTCCTGAACGGGTGTCGTGGGACGGCTGTAGATTCCACTCGACGACTCGGTCTAGGTTGATTCCTTGGGGAAACTCCATGTCTAGGCTCCTTTTGATGACTCGGTCCTGGTTGATTGATTGAAGTCCCTCCATGCGTAGGCACCTTTTGATCAAAGACTGGAGATTGTGGGAACTGTCCTTGAAATGGTTCTCTCCTTTTTCTAGGGGCACCAGAAGTTACTGTTGAAGCTAGGTCGCGTTTTTGTCCAGACCTGCGCTGTTTTTTAAATGCTGGAAAATTAATATTCGGATTAAAAGTTCTTTTATTATGTGCACCTGAGTCCCAGAATATTTTTTTGGTGATCTATGCATTGACGATGTCGAACTGTTATAGAGTTCATGTTTTCTTGCTGGGGGTCGAAAAATCAGAGGAACTGGTCTATTGACTATATTCTGTCTTTTATGACCAACTGACTCTGACGTGGTTGAAACTGCCCTCTTAGGTTTCCGCTGATACTTTGGTTGAGATTGTACAGTTTTTCTATCAGTAACAGTTTTTCGTGTTACATTTCGAGATCTTTGTTGGGAATCGCCACTATAAGGAAGATTATTAGATGAAGAGGAACTAGACTTTGCAAACTCTTTGGACCGGGAGTAGCTCGAAATACCACTCGACAAATGAGACCCATCCCTCGCACTTTCTCTAAACTTATAAACTCTGACCTGATCCAAATTGACCGTCCTTCTTACACCATCCACATTTACCACTAAATTATTATTACGTACTTCCAAAACTTCAAAAGGACCCACAAACTTTGGACCAAACTTAGCCACTCTCTTTTGTCGACTTGAACTCAACCAATGCTTTTCAACTAAAACAAAATCACCAACTTTAACCTCTAACTCCCTTCTACGCATGTTATAATACTGAGCTTGCTTCTCCTGTGCCTTACCCATTTGAACCTGTGCTTCCTTAACCAACTTCTCAATATCCTGACACATGTAATTATTCTCAGCATCTGATACCATAATTAATCTCTGAAATGGAGTAATTATCTTTCTACCCAAAAATAACTCAGTAGGCGTTTTACCTGTCTACTCGTGAATTGCCGTACGAAGAGCATACGCAAAGTGCTGAAGAAACTGGTCCCAGTTTGAATGATGTGAACCAACATACGAAGAGATCATTTGAATAAGAGTACTATTGACTCTTTCCGCCATATTAGACTGAGGCCAATAAGGAACAGTAAAAGAATGATAAATTTCCAGCTTCTCACACAGAGCCTTAAATATATCTGATATAAAACAAGGGCCATGATCACTAACTATCCTAATTTGTGCACCATATTTAGATATATAATTATCAAAAAAAAAACATCGGCGACTGCTGGAGCAGAAGCCTTTCTGAGGGGGACTAACTCCACCCACTTACTAAAATAATCTACAATTACTAATACAAATCTATATCTTTTAGGATTAGATAAAGGATAAGGGCCAATTAAATCTACACCTACATTAGGAAAATTTACTTTAATTGGAATTAATTTGCCGGCCGGACTTACATTTTTATAATTATAACGCTGGCAAGTGCTACAGCTGGAGACATAAGCGCGCACTGTTTCCCGCATTTTAGGGAAATAGTAGGATTCACAAATTCGTGCATACGTTTTCCTGATTCCTAGGTGTCCTGCTAATGGATTGTCATGGAATTCCTTTAAGATGGCCTTACGAAGAGTAGCCGGAATAAAAACTCTCAATTCACCTCGTGAATTTACAATTTTAGAATAGAAAAGAAGACCATCAATAAGTTTGAAAGATTGGGACCATTTCTCTAAAATAGGCACACTTGAACTAGGAACATCATCTGGATTCTCTAAATAACGATACAACTCCCCGAACTCCTCATCTTGTTTCTGTTCCCGTATTAATTGTTCCAGTGATCTCAACACCAAAGAAGATAATGCACAACACTTAACCTTCTCAATGACCTCTGAACTACCATGCGGGTTGCGAGACAAAGCATCGGCTACCGCATTCTCCTTGCCTGCCCTATGCTCTATAACCACATTATACTCCGCCAACTTTAAACACCATCTAACCATGCGAGAAGACAAACCTTTTCCATTAGTCAACTTAGTTAACGCCGAGTGATCCGTGATAACTTTAATAGGAAGATGTGTAAAGAAACAACGAAACTTATTCAAAGACCAGATTACAGCAAGACACTCCCTCTCTGTAATAGAATAATTCCGTTCAGCCGCGTTAAAAATTCTAGAAGCAAATGCGATCGGTCGACCTTTTTGTGCTAACATCGCTCCAATCCCCACTGCACTCGCATCACAATAAATTTCAAACTGAGAAGAATAATCAGGATGAGCTAAAACAGGTGGCGATACCAGTGCCTCTTTCAACAATTCGAAAGATCTTTGAGCCGCCGCTGACCATACAAACTTTACTCTCCTCCGCTTCAGATTATATAATGGTTCGCATAATTCAGAAAACTGAGGAATGAATTTGGCAAACCAAGCTACCATTCCTAAAAATGTTGCTACTTGTTTGCCATTCTTGGGGGGAGCCATAGCTGTAATCGCTTCAATTTTCTCATTATTAATTTTGATACCTTCACGTGTAATTTTCACACCCAAGTATTTGATTTCTTTTCTTAAAAATTTACACTTTTCGAGGTTCACGGTTAAACCCGCATTCCTTAATAATGTAAATACTTCTCTTAACAATCTCATATGTTCGTCAAAGGTAGCTGACATCAAAATTATATCGTCCAGGTAGATCAAGACACCCTTACCAATTAAAGGTTTAAGGATGGTTTTCATGGCCTTCTGGAATGTCGCAGGAGCCCCTGACAGTCCGAAACTCATTCTCTTAAAGGCAAAACAACCATTCCTAGTTATAAACGCAGTTTTTGCAATATCTTCAGGTTTCATGGCAATCTGAAAATAACCAGATGTGAGGTCTAAGGTAGACATGTAATTGGTGCTATTTATGTTAGCCAGGATATCATCAATTACTGGTATGGGATATTGAGGATATTGGGTTATGGCGTTCAATTTTCTGTAATCAATGGCAAACCTCCATGCTTCAGGATCATCTATATTTTTACCATTATTCTTACAAGATAGTACTACTGGAGATGAAAAAGGGGACTCAATGGGCATGATAATATCATCGGCGAACATTTTCTGTATATGGTAATCAATTATTTCTTGCTTTAATTTATCATACCGATAAGGTTTACTGGACACTGGTGCCGCTGAACCTATATTAATCTCATGCCATGCTACATGCGTTAACCCGGGTTTATCAGAAAATACTTCTCCAAAATCCATCAAAAACTTATTAAACTCCTCTTTCTGCGCTTCAGTTAAACCAGACTCCCCCAAATCTACTGACACACAAACTGCTTTCTCTTCCCTAGCTTCGCTATCATTATTCAGAATTAAAGACTTTTGAAAGAAATCTAAACTTATACCTCTATACCTCATGTAATCTATGCCCACAATACAATGCACTGTTAAACCATCTACAACAAAAAATTCCCAACATGTTTTTACTGCACGAATTTCCACTTGTAAATCTATTACACCTTTATTAACACATGTTGCTCCTTGCGCCGAGTGAACCACTAAACTAGACTTTTTCAACCTTTTATAAGAAAAATACTTCCGATAAAAGTCGTAAGAAATGAAAGATCTCTCCGCTCCTGTATCGAAGAGACTTCTAACCACAATTCCATCTAAAATTATTAACAATTCAGGCAATTCCACAGGATTAATCGTTACACTATTTAAAGAAACAGAAGGCTTTTCTTTTTTCACCTGTGACTGCATACCCCCTGAAATACAGCCACCTACCAGTTTAACTGACCAGATTTTTCCAAACTTTCCCTTTCTATTGACCTGCCCCCAGAATTTTCCACAGATAATTGCCTTAAACGTGAAAGAGGTACATTTCTATCGCGGACATTTCCCCCTCTTTGACTTAAACCACCATTCTGCTTATTACCCCCATCATTCCTTTCCTGTCCTCTAAAATTACCAGAATTACCGAAATTTCTATTACCGTTAACATTCGACACATTTCTACTAACACCATTAGCATTTCTACTATATCTATAATTGACTACAGGCTGTCCCCCTCTCAAATTTCTATCCCCCTCATTTCTATACTGGTAGTTCTCAATAGGTCTCTGTCGAGGGCTAGGAGACTCCCCTTGGCCCGAGCTGTGCCAAGCCTCATACTTCAGAAGAATTTGATAAAGTTCAGAAGAATTCTTAGGTGCCTTTAATTCGATATAGTCCTGTACATGCACATTAAATAAAGGTAAAATTATATCTAATACTTCTTCAAATGATGCCTCTAATCCAATTTTATTTTTCAATTCAAGTTTGCGTAAGAAATATTTTGAAGCATGCTCATAGATATTTTGCTTATTACAATAAAATTCTCTTCTTAGTACACTTTCATCTTTAAGACCGGGAAAGGCTTTTTTTAACTCAGCCACTGTTTGTTCAAATCGTTTCGCATCATCAGTCCCTAGAAATTTACCAATATTCTCTAACCACAAAAGTGTATCGCCCTTTAACGAGCATTTCAGCACTATATATTTGTTCTTTTCCGCAATATTATTAAATGAAATATACTCTTGTAATTTAGATAAAAATTCTTCTACATCACCTTCCCCGGTAAAATAAACTCTGGGCACAATTTCACATGGTTTTAACTCAACCTTAGGTTCGAAAAGTTGTTGGGCGGCATTTGTGACGGACACGGCAGTACCGCCACGTGTCGTCATAGTCATTACACAAGACTTATAGGATAAAATCCTTTTATTGAAACTAAAATAGGGTGAGTGTCCTGATGAAGCAGATTCAAATTTTTTCTAAACAGTCATGCACACCAGCTAGCCTGAAATGCCGCCCGTGGCAGCCGACATATTTTATTCACATCAACAGGGCAAACTCACTAAGCTGGACTTAAAAATAGTTCTTACCCAACGGCACTCTCCCTCTTTGACTTCAAAACTCGCTAGGTGGATTCGTCCCTCTAGTCTAAACCGTCTCCAAGGAACTGACTTCACTCATCCGGACTTCGCCTTTTATACTCTTGCAGACTGAGCCAAATGCCCTAAAAATCTGCATAAGCACTCGCGGACGCAGCTAACTGTAGACCCCAGGGACAACAATCATACTTCGGAAAAATAAAGTACAGATGTCGCTCTTCACGCTACAAATGTTAAAACATTGGCGTCACGTTCTCATTCAAATAAAGTGCCTCTATAACGGAGTAACGATACCTTACAAAATGACTGGACAGAATGCTGCAAATTTTTAACAGTGTAGTTAAGTTGCTTACCTACGAGTGAACTTTCAAAATTGCATTATATTTTATTGCATTTCCTAAAAGAATAATTAGTATAGAACATTCATTTAGTCACTTTTTTCTAGTCGATCTGATAAACATTAAGAAAGTTGCAGTACTTTAATTTACTTTGTTCCATCACACTTTTAAAATTTTTGCAGCATTCTGGCAGGTCATTCGACAGTTTTTTGAAAAAACGGTTTCCTAACCATAATTTAATTATATTCTGACCATAAAATGGCCAATAATATGGTCAGAATAGTGTTAAAATTACGGTTGTGTAACCGTTTTCGGAAAAAACGGTCAAATGAAATGCCAGAATGCTGCAAATTTTTAACAGTGCATATATAAATCATAACTTGAATCTTTAGACATGATTACCTCAAAATTATATTTTTAAAGAATGTTATCACGATAACTCGAACGAATCTTGACCAATCTTCTTCAAAATTTGACTAATTTTTAAGAACAATATTATCTAGAGAGCAATTATTTTTGCTGTTGTTTTTTGCGATCTGCTGATTTTTCTATTTTTTATAAAGTATCAAAGTTCAAAATTTTTCGTGAAAATCGATATCTTAGCTTTGAACGGCCGCATTTTGTTTAAAATCAATTTTTCCATAAACCGAACTATTAATCCCTAGTATTAAGCGTTCTATGTAAAATCATTATGCTTTTTATAATTTCAGATACATTTTACAGATGTATTGTGGTCACCGTGGATGGTTACCAGAGTACCAATTATCAGATTTTTCTACCTTGTCATAACCTTTAATTGTGTGTTAAATAACTCTCGCCAAAATAGGCCAACGGGCTGTGAAACAGCAACAACCAAATATTTTAACCATTGAAAAGTAGAAAATATAAATAAATATAAGGAGTGCAAATTAAAAAAAATAACTCTTTTATCATTTAATAGTTTAATATCATTAAATTTTGATCGTACGTTGAGAAAGTCATTTAGAAGTCTATAATAGATTTTTACCTTTTGGCGCATTTTAAAAAGAAACAGAGAAACATTATATATATATTTTTTTATAAAATCAATAGTTCTCGCTTTCTATCAAGCGTAAAAAAAGTAGTGAATTTTTAACAATCGAGGCACGCGCCAAACTTCGCCAATATTGTAACGAACATTTTTTAGAACTATGTGAATTGCACTAAAATTAGACACGATTTTAATGGTAAATATTAAATGCTTATAAAAGAACATTAAAAAACAAATTAAAAAATATTTTTACTTTTATTTTATATATTTTTACGTTCTATAGACATATTATATGGCATTCATAGTCGTTTTTCTTTTTTGCCATTAATGTTTATTTTAAAGTATAAATGTCTCAAGTTAAGATATGTATGCCCATAAAATATTTTCCTAGATCTTTAGATTTATATTCACTCTCGTTAAATAAAATCTATATTCATTTTAACAAGTGCGACTTTTTGCTGTTATTTAAAAACACTTCAAGTTTAAATTGCAGCTTATCTTAAGATAGCTTTCTTACATTTGTCTTTTTTTTTTTTTTTTTTTTTTTTTTTTTTTTAATATTTTATGCATGTACCGTTTCTGTTAATTACCTTGCAAAACTGTTTCACTGAAAGCAAATTTTTCATTTGTTTCAAGAGAATGTTTTCATAGTTCTGTATTTTATTCTGTGTTTATTTAATAATATCAGAATACGTAAGTTATAATTTTATTAAAAAGATGGGCGAAGTTATTGGGAAGGTAACTGTGTTTTATATTTGATAAATTGCGCACGAAAGAGAAATATTTTATTTCTTGGAAGATGTATAAGTAAATCTTTTTTGTTTTCCTTTTCTTTTTATTGAATAAAAATAAGACAGAAGGGAAATAAATATACATGAATCCTACATTTACTCTAGTATATTGTTGTCTTTGTTTTAGTAGTTTATTCATTCATCCAAGAGAATTTTTACACTTTCCAACATAATTGAATTATTTAACAATACAATAGTTTGATTTATTTATCAATTGAATAATAGACTTAAAAATTAATCTAATATAGTTGAAAAGTGTTTATTAATTAGGTTTGTTTGTCTGTCTGTCCGTGCTCTAACTCGCGTAAATATAGACGGATTCCCATGCAATTGATTGATGTTAATGAGGTTAAATACAGCATTTCCGGTATTGAAAATAAAACGTACCATTTATAGTTCATTTACAATGACTCTCAAAAAAAATCTGTTACATTACGTTCTATGGGAGAAAATAGTTTGTGGTGTATTTTAATTATGTTACACTATTTCAAACCTATTTAAAATTATATATATCACTGAGGTACACTACTAGAGGCTTAATATAGAATATGATGTGCATAGCGTTCATTCATTTACAGGCACACGTAAAACAATTCTGTTACAAACAATTCTGCCTTTAGCATTCGCGAGTTTCAATTATTCGCGAAATAGAAATAGCAGATCGCGAATACTTAACTTGGTTATTCGCAAAATTTGTTTCATAAGGAATATTTTTTTACAAAGTAAACTCACTTTGTTTTACCCCTTGTATGAACTACGTGACACTCGGCACCTCTTTACTGTATAACCTACTGCATTACTACATGGCCTAAGTTGCGAGAACCTTGTGTTGAGGAAAAATATAGATCATTATTTTTCTTCCTTTTCTGTTCGTTTTCTGAATTCTGTTACAAACAATTCTGCATTTAGCATTCGCGAGTTTTAATTATTCGCGAAATAGAAAATGCAGAACATTTCAACATTCGCGAATACTTAACTTGGTTATTCGCGAATTTTGTTTGATAAAGAATATTTTTTTTACAAAGTAAACTCACTTTGTTTTACCAATTGCATGAACTACATGACACTGAGCATCTATCTACTGTATAACCTATTGCGTTACTACATGGCCAAAGTTGCGAGAACTTCAGCCCTTGTGTTGAGGGAAAATATAGATCTTTATTTTTCTTCTTTTCTGTTCGTTATCTGAATTCTGTTACAAACAATTCTGCATTTAGCATTCGCGAGTTTTAATTATTCGCGAAATAGAAAATGCAGAACATTTCAACATTCGCGAATACTTAACTTGATTATTCGCGAATTTTGTTTTATAAAGAATATTTTTTACAAAGTAAACCCACTTTGTTTTACCACTTGTATGAGCTACGTGACACTGGGCACCTATCTACTGTATAGCCTACTGCGTTACTACATGGCCTAAGTTGCGAGAACTTCAGTCCTTGTTTTGAGGGAAAATATAGATCATTATTTTTCTTCTTTTTTCGTTCGTTTTCTGAATTCTGTTACAAACAATTCTGCATTTAGCATTCGCGAGTTTTAATTATTCGCGAAACAGAAAATGCAAACATTTCAACATTTGCGAATACTTAACTTGGTTATTCGCGAATTTTGTTTTATAAAGAATATTTTTTTACAAAGTAAACTCACTTTGTTTTACCACTTGTATGAACTACGTGACACTGGGCACCTATCTACTACATTACCTACTGCGTTACTACATGGCCTAAGCTGCGAGAACTTCAGTCCTTGTGGTGTTGGAAAATATAGATCACTATTTTTCTTCTTTTTTTTATGATGATTTTTTTTTCTAAATTTTCTAAAATTACAAATTTTTATTACAGATGAAATATTCAGAGCTGCCAAGTCTCCGGCATTTTGGATACCAGCATTTTAATACAGGAAATGTACTTTTTTTAATTGAAACATTTGGGTGATTTAAAAGAAGAACATTTTCTCTAAAATACTAGTGGTGTGCTAAAAGCCAGAAACTTGGCAACTCTCAATATTTTCTGCAAATATTGTCGGGAAAAATTTAAAACATCAGCAACAACTTGTTGAAAAATGCAATAGAGTATGATTCTACACTCGTCAGGAATCTTAAATTTAAAATAGAAATCGAGGTCACAACTTTTCCATGGAAATTCATAAACAAAAGATATGTTCTGACAAACAATCTCACATCACAAAATTTTTTCTGCCATCAAATAGCAAATAAATTTTGTACAATATATTTATAATTATTCAAATTTATTTAAACCATGCACTTTTAATGTATTTCATTTGCCCTTTTTCATTAAAATAAAATTATAAAATACAATCCATTTTTTTCGCGGGAAGGTAGCCTGAACAGTAACGATTTTGACATTCACGGAGGTTTCCGCAAACCTAACCCTCTCGAATGGTAACGGATTACTGTACTGTCTATTAAAAATAATTGCTGGAAGTGCATTTTAAGTTGTGGTACACGTTTTTAAATTAAACTAATTTTTTTTTGCCTATTACCTGGTTTGTGTAAATCCTGTATATCATATACAGGGCAGCACAAAAGATTTCGAGTATATTTCCGTTTATTGACGAAAATTGTTCCAGGGGAATCTCGTCTAAATTTTAGCATACTATGTAGTATAGTATGCTATGTAGTATAGTATAGACTAAAGATCATATACAGGGCTTTACAAATGAATTCAGTATTTTCCGACTGTTCATGGTAATTCTTGAAATTGTGTTTTCAAATGCGTTATGCGTTTTCCAAATTATTTACTTATACATCATATTTCACCTTATTAAACGATGAAGTTTTGATAAAGTAGTCTGTAAGTGTTGGAAGGTGTTTCAAAATATACGCTTTAGACATGATTTTTCGTTCTTGTTCTCTTTCAGAAGAATTGTTTTACGAAATATGAGTTGATGAGGTTTTCATTTTTGCGTCGAACAGGTTCCATCTAGAGATGAGTTCGGGTTCGTTTTTAGAGCCCGAACGCGAGCATTTGAAATCCGAGCCCATAAAATTGTGTGTCATCAGATCTCAAGACCTCTTCCAAAAGCTATCACTAGGAAATGGTTAGTGACTTGAACCATTTCCTAGTGATAGCCAGGAAATGGTTAACTAGGAAACATTTTTAAAATTGTTTCAAGAATAATTTTCTCATTTAAAAATCTCCTCTTATATAAATATAAATATTAATCCCAGATGTTCCCTCAATACAACACTTTGTGATTTTCATGTTCCTGAAAATCTGTTTAATTAGGAAATTTGTTTATTATACCCAACCACTGACAGAAATCTGCAAAAGTCGTAATTCTTATTTTTTCAAATATCATTTTATAACTGTGGCAGAAAGACATGAGTTCTTTTTTCCAGTAATTCTGGAAAAATATTTCAATCAGAAAGTGAGGATAGACAATAGATAGACCAAGGCTTTTTTTATTTGACGTACAAAGGTTTTACAAATCAGAATGTACCTCCTTAAATCACACCAATAACAATTCAATTTCTTTTAAAGGATTCTTAAAGGATTAATTAAAGGATTTTTAAAGGGTTGTAAAACATGCCAAGAAACTTAGACTATTTTTTTTCTTTTTTTCCATTTATGAATAAATAAAGTTTTCACTTTGAGCCTGAGAACGAACACTGACATAAAAATAGATTTCAAACTTGTTTCGGGTATAGGTTTGTGATCATTCTCTCGGGCTCAGTCGAAGATCGTGTTGTGTGGAAGACCTGAAAATTTCTGTTTAAAATAGTTTTTCGTTATGCATGAATTTTTCCGTATTATAACTATTTTTATTTTTAAATGTACTAGGGGGCTCTGCCCGTACGAGCTACGCTCGCCAACTCCCGTTCCGACACCCCAGATTCTAAAATTAGGCTAATTTCAGCGGCTTTAAAAATATTGAATTATAATTTAAAAAAACAGTGGCGATCTCCCTGTAAACGGATTTTCATTCATATTCCTTTGATTTGAGATTTTTAAGGCAAAATCAGCGTTTGATAAGGGATACAATGGCTGTTTTCGTCTTTGCTTTAAAAAAATTAGTTAAAAATTTGAAAATAAGCTAATGTAAAATGAATTAAGTAAACAGCTGGTCCATGGTTACGGTTACAGTTAAAAAAATTGAAATTTTTTGAATTGCAACGCCCACTTTTTCCTTGTGTAGATTCATCAGCTCATTGGAAAACCATAAATGCAGATAGAACGATACACGTAAACCAAAAATTGCTGGCGTAAAACATTTGCAAAGAAAGGCACTGTAAAAGACAAATGACAACACAAAAGAGAAGAAGGGGAAAAACTTTTATTGGAATTAGCAGTTTTCAGCCTACCCACTTTCGCAGACGATAACGCATTACATGTTGGAGATTGTTGGCAAAAATGTCAAATCTAATGTCGCAAGAGGAATCTGCAAAACTTCATGTTTTATGGTATCTTTCAATTCTGTAAAATCTCCTGGATTTGATGTGTACACCTTAAATTTCAGATAATCCCAGAACTAGAAATCCATTGGAGCGAGGTCGGGATCGCGGTGGCCACGAAACTGCAAAGTTATGGGAGATACTATATCAGCAATGTGCTGTTGCAGCAGTTGTCGATCACATGTGGCGACGTAAGGAGGAGCACCATCTTGCATCCTTGCAATATCATTAACAATATTTCGCTGCTGTAATTCAGTAATTACGTAATTCTGCAACATATTTCTATACTGATCATTTGTGACGGAGCACGTTTTTATACCTGTGGAAGTGACCGGTTCGAAGAAGTACGGACAGAGAACGAATATGATTGCGGTGCTTCACCACACATTCACTTTTGCTTCGTGTAAAGGCATTGGTGACCCATCGTGAGGATTTTCGTCAGCCCAGTGAATGAAGTGCCTTGAGTTTCCGTTCCCAGTTAAGGAGAAATATGCCTCATCCGTCCATAATATCCGCAGCGGCCACCTGCTAGCTTCATAATCAGAGATGTAGCATAAAAGAAACAGAGAGTATACGCTAGAATCATGGACGTCCGTGACTTAAGTATACACTGTAGTTTTATTTGAGAAACAGAGTGTATATGAAGGTTCTTAAAAACTTTAGAAGGCATATTGAGTATACCTTCGTATACCCTTCATTATACCGTTTATCATATTTGATGAGGAAATAATTCGAATAAAAGTCGTGCTCGTCTCCAGGTTGCAACATCTGGACGCTCTGGAATCGATAAGGAGACATCCGCAGAACAGAGCGCAGAATCTTAAGGAATGTAGTTTTCGGTACATCCAAATTCCGGTCAACAATTCTTGCAGCATGCAATGTACCTGCAGTAATGGTATTATGCACTTCCGCAACAACTTCAACAGGAACAGATGGTCGCCCGGATCGCAGTATATCACATATGCATCCAGTTTCTTCTTTTTTCACCAAATCATGTACACTTTTTACGGAACATGGACCTCATCGTTGCTTATAATTTCGCCGATAAACTCATATTTCTTTGGCAGCATTTCTCCCGTTCAGATAAAACAGCTTTGTCAATTCACCTCGTTGTTTCCCTATAAGTGTCGTGTCACCTTGTTGGCATGTTCGAGCACCTAATTGAAAAAACAGTCTTCTTAAACTGCTTATCAAAGGTTTTCCATACACAATTCTTTGCAGATGGTGCTTTATGATTGGTGCTTCTACTGTCTATCCTTGTGAATTATGCAAAGTGCGTCAATACACCTCCTCTCGGTGTTGTCATTGTCTTTTAATTTTTCTTTAATTTTGTTATTTTTGTTCTTTAATTTTTCTCACCAATATATAATATACAAACGAATTGTTCAGTCTCTTTATCGGAAGTCAGTTTAAAAATACACAGGAAATGGAATTAATTTTATGTATTACAACGCATGCAGTAGTACAATTGAAATTCATTTCATCACCATTAAAATAATATGTCGGTCAGTTTATATCGTGGAATATGATTGAGTATATTATGATTAAGGAATCTGACTACGTTCGAAGCATTTCTTTTTTATTCCTTTGCAAAGAAACATTGTATATTCACATTTTTTTTTCATTTAGTTTTAATAGAAATTAATTATTTACCTTTAAAATTAAATACACGGTAGTTTAAAATGTCACGCCCAAACGGCACTTGTGGGTGTGTCAGCTCATGGGGAGCAAGAATTACATAGGAACTGGTGGTCGGAAACGCGATCGTGACGGAGCAATTGCATCGTGACCGTGACGCAAAGAAAAGATAACAAACGATGTAAAATACCTTCATTTTACAAAAAACTTAATCGAAGTACTTAATACAAATGAAAAATGTTACAATTCATAGCAAGTGCTCAAAATGTGCCCGATTAGCCATGATGCATGCTTCACATCTGCGCCGTATGGAATAGCGAACAAGTTCCAATCGGCCCTGTACCGTGGCTAATGCGATTCCCGGACCTAAACCCCTGGATTTCTGCCTCTGGCGATATCTTAAGTGTACGAGACGCCCATTCCATCGGTCATGGACCTCATGGCACGGATCGCTGAAGCGAAGCTACGTGCCCAGGGAGACTCCTGGCCAATTGGAACGTGTTCGCGATGCCGATGTGAAGCATAGATCACGGCTTAAGGGGCACATTTTGAGCACTTTTTATGAGTTGTAATATTTTTCATTTGTATTTTGTACTTCAATTAAGTTTTTTGTAAAAGAAAGGTCCTTTTACTCCGTTTGTTGTCTTTTGTTTGCGTCACGGTCACTATGAAATTGCACCGCCACGATCGAGTTTCCGACCCCCAGTTCCTATGTAATTCTTGTTCCTCATGACCTGACACACACACACACACGTGCCGTTTTGACATGGCATTTTGAACCACCCCGTATACATCCCTATGAATTTACAAAACAATTAAGCATGTATGGAAAGCTGAAATTTTTTTTCCAAAACTTGAAAAATGCTACATGACAAACAAACCTACTTATTAAAAAATTACTACTGAAGTAAACTATAAGTATTTACTTAGTGCAACTACTACAGATTAACTGCTATCTTAGTAAATAAAAATTTTAGAAATGATCCAAAAATTATAAGATTTTCAACCGTTTTATGATGTTTATGTTCAAATATCAGGCCATAATTTGGGGAAATATTCATGCAATTGAAATTCGTTTAGCATATGCACTAGACAACAATACGTAGGTAAAGCTCACAAAGTTTTACGAAATAATGATAATAATATTTTTAGTTATCGTTTCTGAAATGAGAGTAAAGATCAGTTTTGAGAAAAATGCATTAAAACATTAAAATTAATATATTTTTACTATAAAATGACTATAACTACTCTTCTAAAGCATGATAGGAACAAAAACAAAGTGGTTTTAGAATCGTAAAAAGTTGTACTTTCAGATCAAATAATAAATACAAAATCGATAATTTTCACGAAAGTGTTCATTTCCAACGTGGCCAAATACCTTAAACTCGTTTTTTTTTTTTTTTTTTTTTTTTTTTTTCCACCTTCAATAATGAAAATTTGTTTCGAAAAGAAGAAAAATAAACTTAGCCATTTTTTTTAGTTTCAAATTTATCGAATATTGCAGTTTTTTAACACCTACCAATAATTTAACGATGAGAAGAAAATGATTAAATCTTTCATTTTTGTCTCGTATCATATATCAATGCATGACAAAGTTTATTAATTGGTTTTCAAATCGTGAACAATGCATTTTAAAAATCATAATGCGAATGTAACGGAAAAAATGTTTTTTTTAAATAAGTAAATTCTTACAAACCATCAAAAATGTTTTCCAGAAAGGAAATTTAAAATTCCATTGAGATGCTTTTAAAAAAAATTTTATCAGAAAACAAATCCGCTTACCTAGCAAAAAATTACATTTAGAAATAATTAAATTTATAAACAAATTACTTAAAAGTCTTAAAGTAAACATAAACGTAAAATTCGTTTTGTTTTAATCTAATAAATGAAAATTTGGAGTAAAAAAAATGGGCAACGTGGTGAAATGTTTTTATTAATGGTAAAATGCGCATCGTCCCTTAATTAAACTTTCATAGGTACGTTTGTTTTTAGAAAAGAATCTCACAATTCATGTGCTTTAAAGTAGTTACAGTACGGTATGATTATACTGTGATTAAATTCATATCTTTTTTTTATTACCTTGAAGATTGAAAATTTGTTTCAAAAAGAGAAAAAAGAAATAATAGAAATTAGGGGGGGTTTTTTTTCTGCTACAACTTTTTCTACATTTTTCATTTAAATTATTCTTTTAGAAACAGATAAGCCTGTCGAAATATTCATGTTACGCCTGTTTAAGATTAAAAAGAATAAATGTTTTTAAAATGGAGATTTTAATTAATTAATTTTATTAATTTTATTAATTTTCAGCTTTACATTTAAACTAGTCGGATGTGCCAATCCTAAAACTTTCTTCTTTCTCATACATGTTAATATTTAAAAAAAGTTGTTACACATGTTAATCCTTCAGTGTTATTACTTTATTACTACACAAATTTTGATTTTAATCTTAAGTTTCTGCTTGATTTTACTAATCGGAGTAAAAACGAGTTAATGTCAATCATAATCTATACTAATAAAAGAACAATGCGCTCTGTGTGTGTGTGGGTATGCGATGTCTAGCAAAATCTACGGCACGTACGAGGCTCAAAATTTTTGTGAATTTAGTCCAAGGCCTCTCCGAAATTATTAAAAGTAACCACCGCAGAAAATTTCAAATTTTTATCCCAAACAATATCCCAGAATTCGCAATTTTAGAAATTTCTGCTCCTGCACCCATGGAGGTTGTTATACCGACATAAAATATAGTCTTTGTTCGAGCAGAGATGGTCACCAGCATTTTCAAACCATTATTTATTAAATCGGTTTGATAGTTTCTGAGATTACATTCCACAAACAGACAAACGTTACTACTTTATAATATTAGCATACAATCACTTAAAGGAGCCGTTTAACTTTTGTCATATAAAAATATAAATAATTTATTTAATAACTGTTAGCAGATGTATTTATTAAAATAGATACATACATAAATCAGTTTAATACTTCTTCAATTTTCTTTTCATAATCGTTTATATCATTTAGCAAAAACATCTCACTTTCTTAAAACCAAATTTTTTTAAAAAGCGCCAAGGCCCATATAACAACGAAGTATCGTGAAGGGTATTAGACACATAGTAATAAGGCATTTAGCCAGATACTGCAGATAAATCGCTAACTTTCGTAATGCATTCTTTCATTTCAGATACATAAATTAAATAAATTTAAAAAACACGACTTTGATTCATTTCTTTTAAAATACAAATAAGTAAAAATAATAAGAAGAAATAATAAGCCAAAACATTTTCTTTCAACATCAAAGAATTGTTTCTAAATTACTCATGCGAAAAACAAGTTGCTTCTGGCGAAAAAAGTGCTCTTGTCTACATTTTAACCCGTTTAAAAATAAAGTACCGTGATTATTTCAAATGCGACATGTTCTGTTATTTGGTTTGTAACCAATGTCGTATTTTAAAAAGCGTCGCTTAACGCCAAGTTAATTTCATTGCGGTAACCTTTTTTGGGGGAGGTGGGGCGGTAAAGGTTGCAAATATTTACATTTGAATTTAAACTTTTGTTTATATATCTGTTACTTGTATAATTAATTAGTACCTTGATGATCGAGTTTCACTTGAAACATATGTAAAATACTCCTTCTGTGGTTGTTTGCTCAAAGGCAATTTTATATCACTACTAGCAAACCCCGCGGCTTTGCTCGCGTAATATTTGAAATATGCCAAGTGATATTTATATGTCTAATTTTTATTAAAAGGTACTAACTAAATTTTTATTTTATTAAAAGGTAATATTTTATTTTATTAAAAGGTTTTTTTTTTATTAAAAGGTACTTATTACTTTTAGGAATAATTCAAAAATTACTATTTAAAACACAGTTTGATTAAACATCATTATTACACTGCATTAGGGAGAAATGAGACTTAAATTAATAAAATAAAATAAAACTAAATAAATGATAATTTAGAAAATATTTTGAAACTTTTATGCTCAATTAATACGCGCATTTCAGTATTCATTTGAAGTTTTGAATTTTTTAGAAACCATCTTACATCTTAAAATTAACCGTCATGTCAAATTCCTAGTTCTACCCCCTCTCTCAACATAAAGGGCTACGTTGAAACAGGAACTGTCACCATTAATTTGCCAACATTAATTTTGAAATCGGTTTGTTATTTCCTAATATTCCACATAAACGTAATTTAAAAAGCTTTTAAAGCCCCTTTTTAGAACGTTTGTTGTTCCTGTGAATCACAGGTGGTAGAATCACCGGCATAAAATATAGCCTGTGTAGACTATTACCATTGATTCGCAACTATTACTTTCATAATCGGTTTATAATCCCTGAAATTGCATAGAATCGTAATTTAGAACTTTTTTAGAATGCTTTTCGCGCCTCCCCTTCGCTTCACCCCTTTTTAATTCGAATTTATTTTCGACGTTCCTTTGAGGGCATTTATATTTTATAAGTAACTACCATGTCATATTTAAAGTTTCTAGCCTTTTCAGTATCACAGAAATCGCAATTTAGAAAGTTTTTAGCTCCTGCAACCCTCTGGTGGTAGTGGAACAGACATAAAATATAGCTTATGTTTGAGCAGGTTCTGTCACCAAAATTTGTCATCATTATTTTTTTAATCGGTTTTGTAATTTATAAGTTTGCTTAAAAATTGTAATTTATAACGCTTTTCACGCACTTCATTTTTTTAAATTTGGAATTTTCTTTCGACTGTTCTTAGAAAGCAGTTGCATCTTGTAAGTAAATACCATGCCATACTTCAAAGTGTTAGACCCCTCAGTTGTGCAAAAAACGCAAATTAGAACATGTTTTGCTTTTGCAACCCTCATATGGTAGTGACAGCAACATAAAATATAACCTATGTTATAGCAGGGACTGTCACCATTGATTTGCAACCATTACTTTTGAAATAGCTTTGGTATTTCCTTAGATTGAGTAGAAATCGCAATTTAGAACGTTTTTAGGACGCTTTTCGCACATTTTCACCCCTTTTTAAATTTCCAATTTTTTCGAAACTGTTCTTAAAAATCATTTATATCTAATAAATATGTACCTTCCCTAATTTTAAGTTGCTAGCCCCTACCGATCACAAAAATCGAAATTTAGAACGCTTTTTTGCTCCTGCAAAGTCTAGGTGATAGTGATACCGACATAAAATAGCGTCTATGTTAGAGCAGAGGCTGTCAGCATCAATTTCCTACCATTACGTTTGAAATCAGATTCATTCTTCCTGAGATATTGCCGACAAATCGGCATTTAGAACGTTTTTAGAACGCTTTTCGCGCATTTTGCTCATGCATCTCCTCTGGGGTAGTGGAAACAGACATAAAATATAGCCTATCTTGGAGAAAGAGCTGTCACCATCATTTTTACACCATTATATTTGAAATCGGTTCAATACTTCCTGAGATTGCACAAAAATCGCAATTTAGAACGTTTTTTTACAACGCTTTTTGCGCATTTTGAGCCCCTTTTAAATTTCGATTTTTTTAGGAAATGTCCTTAGAGATCATTGATATCTTATAACTAACTACCATCCCAAATTTCACGATTCTAGACCCTTCCGTAACGCAAAAGCAGCAATTTAGAACGTTATTCTCCTGCACCCCCTTTGGGGTAGTGGCACCGACATAAAACATCACCTATGTTGGAGCAAGGGTTGTCACCATCATTTTGACGCCATTATTTTTTAAATCGGTTTGGCATTTCCTGAGATTGTGTAGAAACCACCATTAGAACGTTTTTTAGAACGCTTTTCGCGCATTTTCACCCCTTTTAAATTTCGAATTGTTTAAGAACTGTTCTTAGAAATCCTTTATATATAATAAGTAGATAATATTTCAAATTTCATATTTCTAGGCTCTTCAGTAACACATAAATCGCATTTTTAGAACGTTTTTTGCTCCTGCATCCCCTTTGGGGTAGTGACACCGACATAAAACATAGCCTATCTTGGAGCAAGCGTTGTCACCATCGTTTTGACACCAATATTTTTTAAATCGGTTTGGTATTTCCTGAGATTGTGTAGAAACTACCATTTAGAACGTTTTTTAGAACGCTTTTTGAGCATTTTCACCCCTTTTAAATTTCGAATTGTTTAAGAACTGTTCTTAGACATCATTTATATCTTATAAGTAACTAATATTCAAAATTTCATATTTCTAGGCCCTTCAGTAACGCTAAAATCGCATTTTTAGAACGTTTTTTGCTCCTACACCCCCTTTGGGGTAGTGGCACCGACATAAGATATAGCCTATGTTCTAAGTTGGACTAACACCATCATTTTGATACCATTACTTTTGGAATCGGTTCGGTAGTTCCAGAGCTTACTTCCTACAAATAAACAATTTTTTCCTCTTTATAATAGGAAGTATAGATATAGATTATAACTCTCATACAGTTATAATAATGTTGTTGTCAGTATTATTCTTGTTTGACGGCAACCCTGCCTATGTATCTGAATGCGGATTATTGGCCATTTTTCTTGTATGAAGATTGGCTGTAACGAGTGGCTATATATTCGTTTCTTTTCGCATACCATGAACCCATTGCTGCACAGATGTCATATACCCACCACATTGGCACGATTTTTTCTGGCGCTAATGTCATATGCGCACCAGGTTATTTAACTGGCGCCAAAGGGTCGTTATTTTGCTTGATATGGTAACCCGGATTTTGTTGTTTATTTATTAATAAATTGTTTATTTATTTTTATTTTATTTTCTAAAATTATATAAATTTTTCTGTTCTATAAGTATTAATTGAACTATTTTTATTTATTGTTATTCCCTTTTTAAAAATATATATGTAACGGGTATTCGAAAACGAGATTTTCTCAAAATTGGCGTTAGAAAAAAATCGCGCCAACGTGGTGCAGTAACGGGTATTCGAAAACGAGGTTTTCTCAAAATTGGCGTTAGAAAAAAATCGCGCCAACGTGGTGCATATATGACATCTGTGCCCCAATGGCAATATTGATACTTTTATGTTAGCCGAACGCAGGTGATAAATGGCCAAAATATTTTTCCTTACCATATTCATATTGCATTCATGTCATTTAAAACGTAATCATTTCATTTACAACGTGAGAGCAACATAAAATATAACGAGCAGCGACTGTCACCATCAATTTGCAACCATTACTTTTGAAATCGGTTTTGATATTTTCTGAGATTGTGTAAAAATCGCAATTTTAAAAGTTTTTAGGATGCTTTTCGCGAATTTTCACCCCTTTTAAATTTCGAATTTTTTCGAAACTGTCCTTAAAGATCATTTATATCTAATAAATATGTACCATGCCTAGTTTCAAGTTGCTAGCCCCTGCCGATCACAAAAATCGCAATTTAGAACTTTTTTGCTTCTGCAACTCCCAGGTGGTAGTGACACCGACATGAAAAAGCATCTGTGTTAGAGCAGAGGCTGTCAGCATCAATTTCCTACCATTACTTTTGAAATCAGTTTGATTCTTCATCAAATTGTTCACAAATCGGCATTTAGAACTTTTTAGAACACTTTTTCACCCCTTTTAAATTTCAAATTTTTAAACAAATGTTCTTAGAGATCATTTTTATCTAATAAGTATATACCATGTCAAATCTCATGAATCTAGGTCCTTCCATAAGACAAAAATCGCATTTTTAAAACTTTTTTTTTTTTTTTTTTTTGCTCCTGCACCCCCTTTGAGGTAGTGGAAACAGACATAAAATATAGCCTATCTTGGAGCTGTCACCATCATTTTTACATCATTATGTTTGAAATCGGTTCTGTACTTCCTGAGATTGCATAGAAATCGCAATTTAGAACGTTTTTTAAAACGCTTTTCGCGCATTTACACCCCTCTTAAATTTCGATTTTTTTTTTTTTTTTTTTTTTTTTAGGAAATTTTCTTAGAGATAATTGATATCTTATAAGTAACTACCATTCCAAATTTCATGATTCTAGGCCCTTCCATAACACAAAAACCGCAATTTAGAACGTTTTTTGCTCCTTCAAGCCCCAGGTGGTAGTGACACAAACATAAAATAGAGCCTATGCTAGAGCAAGGGCTGTCACCATCAGTTTGCAACCATTACTTTCAAATCGAGTTGATACGTCCTAAAACTGCGTAGAAATCGCCATTTAGAAAGTTTTTTAAAACACTCTTCGCGCATTATCACCCCTTTAAAATTTCGAATTTTTTAAGAAGTGTTCTTAAAATTTTTTTATATCTAATAAGTAACTAATATTCGAAATTCCATATTTCTAGGCCCTTCAGTAACACAAAAATTGCATTTTTAGAACTTTTTTGCTCCTGCACCCCCTTTGGAGTAGTGGCACCGGCATAAAAATTTAGCCTATCTTGAAGCAAGGGTTGTCACCATCATTTTGACACCATTATTTTTTTAATCGGCTTGGTATTTCCTGAGATTGCATAGAAACCACCATTTAGAACGTTTTTTAGAGCGCTTTTTGCGCATTTCCACCCCTTTTAAATTTCAAATTGTTTAGGAAATGTTCTTAGGAATCCTTTATAATCTAATAACTAATATTCCAAACTTCATACTTCTAGGCACTTCAGTAACACAAAAATCGCATTTTTAGAACATTTTTTGCTCCTACACGCCCTTTGACGTAGTGGCATCGACTTAAGATATAGCCTATGTTTGAACGTGGACTAACAAAATCATTTTGATACCATTACTTTTGAAATCGGTTGGTATTTCCAGATATTACCTTCTACAAACAAACAAATAAACAAACTTTACTTCTTTATAATATTAGTATAGATTAAGATATTTTGGCTTTTTTCTTTGAGATAGAAAAGAAATCCATATTTATATTTTCCTGTTTAAATAGGTTTTATTATACTTTAATATTAGCGCGTACATAATTTCTTTGCTCCATGTGCTGTAATCTGTTTTTCTACAAAAACATCCAGCCAGTGAAAATGACGGACACTAAATTTCTGTGACGTATGTAGATAAATTGTGCTTTTTTAGCAGTTTTTTAAATATAATTTTTAAAGGGATTAGAACTTATTTTTGATAGTAGGTGCATTGAGTAAGTTACCCACATAGGTACCTTCTGGTGCAAACAGAAACTAAATCCAATAAATATTTTTTGAGTTATGCTTGACGAAAGGTTTTTAGTAAAGGCTTTAATATCCATCGTAGCTGTATGTGGCCGGAAAGTAATATTGCGCTGTGTATTAGCCTTCGCTTCGCTCAGACAACGTAGCTGTATGTGGCCGGAAAGTAATACTGCGCTGTGTATTAGCCTTCGCTTCGCTCAGACAAATATAATTAATTATAAAATTAATTGATAATTTAGATCAAGCCCAACCCCCATAGCTTATGTCTAAGTTACAATCTGAAGCAGCTAGCTCAATTAGAAACTAATATATTAAAGTTAATCTCACTAGCTCAGCTCGTTAATCTCCTACCAATTCCCTCCTAGCTAAGTAATAGTATGCCAGTTCGTTGTTAACATGCCATAAAATAAAAAAAAAAGAATTAATCATGATTCTAGCATTATAATCAGTTAAAAAGATAAACGCATTTTAAATAGCCAGGCATTATTTAAGCAATCTAAAATAAATTACTCTAATTAGTTTTATATGACCTAGTGCCTAGGAAAATATTAAAAAAATAAAAATAAATGATAGTTAAGTAAATAGCTAAACGTAAGTTTTAAAGTGTAAATAACATGTACAAGCTAACTCCTTAACCTTTCAGCTTTTTTTCTGACTGCCGCCTCTTTATTAGTAGCACATAGGCTATAGCCTGCAGCTTGCACAAGCTACCCAATCCAGTGAGACGTCTACGGAGGCAGTTTTTACGCGGTGGGTTACGGTAGAAAGGCGGAATCTCATCAACATGCATCGTTCTGTTTGTCTAGAATTTCGGCCCAAAATTAACTTATGGTGCAACTTGTCTATTTGCGGCGCCCCATGCTTTGCTTTCGCCCCTCCGAAGCACCATTTACATATGACAAGTCTGCACCAACAATTCGGATTCAAAATTCCAGGTAAATCAGAAGTAAATCGGACAGCGGTGGCCCAGTTGGCAGAGCATCGAACTCGCAGCTGAAGGCCACATGATCGAGGCTTACTGCTGGCTAAAATCTGCCATGTACGCTAATGGCGCCTGGTGCATGTAAAATCCGTCATGGGTACAAAGTCCTCCAAGTTACCGGTGAATTATACCTCTGGAGGTGCCTTGCCAGGTGAAGGCCACGTTACTTGACCAAGGTACCAAATTACGAGATCAACATGAGTATCAATGTGCAGGTTACAAATAACAAGATATAAATGTTAAGCAACCGACATAAAACCGTTCACAACTAAGAAATAGGCACTGCCGATACGATCTAAACTCTCGTTAGATTTATTGTCGCTACGCGGCGATTAGGCGGTCGCCCGCCCCCGATACCGGGTGTCAAATCTTTCATCTGGGGCTACCCAGCAGCTAGGGGCTGGTCATCGGTTAGAAAGAAAGAAAGAACAGCCGATGTGCAATAGAAGTATGAAAAATCGAGAAAAATTGCTATTACAGTGCCCTCTTCTGTCGAATTGTTCCGTAATTCACGTGGACCCTGCTGGCCAAAGCCAAAAATATACACAAGATACTTGGTTCAATGATATGAATAACTTCATACACTTTTTGATGATACAATATTGAAAATGGCACAAAAATCGCTATTACAGCACCGTTATCCACCGGAATATTTCCGAATTCAACGACCTGTTTGCCATAATCAAAAATATATTTATATGAAATTTGGTTCAATTCTATGCAAAAGCCTTCATACGCTTTTCGTTGGTACAATAATGAAAATTGCAGAAAAATCGCTATTACAGCGCCCCTTTCCGGCGAAATATTTCCAGGTTTAAAGAGCATTTGCTGGCCATAGCCAAAAACATACACAAAAAATTTGTCCAATTCTCTGCATAACTTCATACAGTTTTCGATGATACGAACCTGACATACATACGCGGGACACACGGACGGACACACGGACATACGGACGGACACACGGACACACGGACGAACAGACAGACATTTCGTTTAAACATGGTTTGGAGGGATCTCTGACCCCTAAAACATGTAAATCCATCGAAAACCGGAAGTCGAAAAAAATTCGATTACAATACTTTCTTCTTTAGAACGAAGAAAGTAAAAATTACTTTGGTTATTAAATGTGTGAATATTTTCATTCTATCCGTATCAGAAATATTTACACGCAGTTAAGATATTAAATACGTTTTTCTGGCCTAAAAACAGAAATATTTCGTATATTTCTATATTGATATATATAAACTGATTTCACGCAGACGTATAACGTGTAAAGTAAAAAGGGTTTTATTCTCGCTTATTATTTTTTATTTGTTTATTTTAAAGTAATGCGGCTGTACTATTTAAAATGAGGAAGTGATGGGAATTTTAAGATTTTTTTTAATTTCTTTTCCGATTTAGTAAGAATTTCCACGTATTTTTTTAGAAAATCTCACAAAAGTTCTCGTAATTTCCAACAATTTACATACAGAATTAAAAGACACACACGCACACGAATATGTATATCTATATTAATTATTAAAAAAGAAAGCATAAATAAAAATAAAATAAAATGAATACTGTGGTCACTACTATGTTATTTCTATAACTAAATTATTAATTATATTATATACAATTATTTATTTATTTATATTTGTAATTAATAATAATATTTACTATGAAAACCCCAAAACTATCAAATTTAAACTACACAGGTAAAAGACTGTTTGTTCTTCCTCAGTGGGTGGATAGACAGACTTAACTCCATTCCCACTGTTAAAAACTTGAAGGTTTCTAAACACACTTCTATCCTGCAATCAAAACAACAGAAAAACTAAATTATTATTTAAGATGTGAATTTAAAAATTATAACTTATTAAATAGTTAAATAAACCAAACTTAAACAAATATATAGTATAAACAATAAACCATAATCATATTACAAAAATAAAAATGTCTTAAAAAATTATCTTTTAAAATTTAAATTTAAAAATTGTAACTTAAATAACATTAAAAGGTAAACAAACTGATGCATTTTAGCGTGTATGAATGCAGAACAATGAGCGTCTACCCAGACCTACAAGAAAAAACAAAAACAGAAATACCTGCCAGAAGTCCTTCAACTGGAATTTTAAAAAAAAAAAAACGATCAATTTTTAGTCTATATACAAATTCAAAAAAATTCTAATTTATTCTAAATTTTTACTCTATATACAAATTTAAAAAAAAATTCTAATTTATTCTAATTTATTCTAATTTTCTAAAAATTATAATCTATTCAAGCTTCCGTTCAAACACGTTCTTTGTAGAAGATTTTAGGGCCAATACATCATATAAAATATTACGGAAGCATGCTACCAAAAAATGGTCATCCCGCCAAACACAGTATTGCCATTTATTTTTCAAAACAAACTTTAAATAATATTCCAAAAAAATAATACAGGATTCGTACGCATCAGGGGATTCAGGAAATTTTAAGCAGTACTATAAATTTTGCAATGTACTCGTACCTATATCTGAAGATAGATTTTTTTTTTTTTCATTAAATAAGCCATATATTATTTTGCGAAAATTCTGGTGAAAGGTGCTTGAAAGTCCTTGAAGCGTACGAACCTTGTAATAGGATAATTTTTACTGCAAAAAAGATTAGCTAAAAATTTATGAATTTGTTTATAAAAATTAATCTCACTGACAAAAATGATTACAAGCAGATTTTTTGATAATTCTTTTAATATTTCTGATAACAATTTAAACTTGGATTTGTATGATAAAAGAAATAGTTTTCAATTATTTACCAGAAGACATGCCACATTGGTTTTCTAATTTGCGTAAAAAGATTTACAAGAAAATACAGGGTGGTCATAAAAAAGCTTCCCCGATATATGTACCCCTAGCGACATAACCGCTCAACCAATCGAAAGGAAATTTCAGTTTCAGTTATTTGAAGGTATGTGCTCGAGATCGTGATAATTTAAAAGAATAGATCTCTCACGGTTACGGTTACAGTGAAAAACACTGGAAATTTTCGAATGGCAACACCATTTTTTTCCTGCATAAATTCATCAGTGAATTGAAAAAACAATAAATGGCGTTGGAACAATACAGGTATGATTAAAATTGACAATGTAATAAGTATCGTGGCACTCAAGCCTAATCAGTTCCTATGTAACGTAATATTCAGCACTCTAAAACAAATTATTACATTTTTTTTCACTATGTGTACACAAACACAACTCAAAAACACATTTAAAACAAATCTTACACCATTACTCAGTTCGCAAGTGAAAAAAAAATCGGCTACTGAAAAACATGTATTTATAGCCACTTCTTCGTTCCTCGCAATGGTTTTTTTTGCAAGTGTTTCACGCAGGCAATTTTCATCGTACGTATATCATTCCAACGCCATTTATGGTTTTGCAATGCATTGTTGAATTTGCACATGAAAGAAATGGGTGTTGTCATTCGAAATTTTCGAAACTTTTTTACTGTAGCCGTAACCGTGAGAGCTCTATTGTTTTAAATCATCACGATCTCGAGCGCATACCTTCAAATAGGTATATATGAAATGTCTTTTCGATTGGTTGAGTGGTTAGGCCGCTAGGGGTTCATATATCGGGGAAGTTTTTTAATACCACACTATATTATAATTAATCAATTAATTTGTTTCAATAAAATTTGTATAAATATAAATAAGTATCAATAAATATTATTGATATAAACCTTCTTTCTAAATTTATAGTGTATTTGCATGATTTTATTTATTCATGAAATATATTTTTTTTGCATTTAATATGTGTTGCTTTTGCGCCAGTTGTGCAATAATTTTGATATTTCTTATAGAGATAAATAACTTCTTTTTACATTGAAAATATTTTTTAAACAATAAGAACAGTACATATCAAGTCATTTCTTTTCTTTTTACATTTCCTTCTTTTTCCCAATTTCCTAGATCAATCTTTTGCGATAAAACATGCTAAATCTATTTAGCTCATATTCACAAAAAGCAATATATACGGGGATAAAAAATTTAAATTAAATGTAGCTTATCATATCATTCCACAAATAAGCACTGTATTAATATACATTTTTCAGCAATAGCGGGAAAAAATTCGAAATCATGATTAAGGGGTCTCAAGATTCTTAAAACTTCAAAACTTTCGAAATTTTAATTTTTTTAAATGTTAAACTCCTATCTTTTCTGAACATTTTGATGTAATTGTATCCTTGAAATTAACATTTGTTATGGCTTTTGGAATTATACCCACTCAGTAACTGAAGCGGCGTTCACGAAACTTGGAAGTCATTTTTCTCCAAATGAGTTTTCTTACAGAACGCCCAGGATATCTCAAAAAACTTCTGAATATTATTTTCATGAAATTTTCAAAACATATATTTCATGTTAGTCTGTATAAACTGAACCTAAAATTTCATTTTTATTGTTTAAAAAAATATTTTTTTAGGTGATTATACTGTTGAAATTTTCAAAATTTTGTATTAGATAAATACAACTTTGTATTAAAAATACAAAAATACTTTAAATACAAATTTATTTATGTTCAGGATAATTACGAGTGTTTAAAGTATAATTGGGCAGAAAAAAAAATTATTCTAGCTGCAAAATTTATTTTGTAATCCTGCGTGTAAGCTGTTATACCAATTTTCTGCTCGAAAAAGTCTGACCGGTTGGAGTGCCCTATAAGTACTAATTCTGATTCTTGCAATTTTTTAAATACATGAAATGAAAGAACATACTTGTATATCTTTCATCTCAATAAAAATTGTGTTTTTAAATCATATACATTTTAAAATATTAAATATTGAAAATGATCTTTTTTTTCCAATTTTAAGAGTCCTGAGACGCCTTAAGTTAAGAAATTTATTTACAAGAAAAATATATACATATTCCAGAGAATATAAAATTTAGACTCCATGTTCATATTTAATAAAATAATGACTCACAACGAATAAAAAAATTCTAACACATTCTTTATTATAAAGTTATTAATAAATCTTTAAAAGTAACTAAAACACAGTAAATAATAACGTTTGATTGGATTTAAATTCATTAGCAATGAATACTGAGATCTAAATATGTAAAATTTGAATTACACATGAAAAAAAACATAATTAATGTTCATCAGGGGATTTATTAAAATACTAAATACAACTTAATGGGTATCTGAAAAGAAAGAAATAATATTAACTGATTAAGATTTCGGTTAATTACTTGCCTTTGTGGGCATCATATCTTTATAGGGCATGCAATGAAAGCAAACACAAGGATAAGAATGGAATGAAATATTTTAGTTTATTTCTGTCAGTAATCTAATTTAATTCATATGTAACTTTAACTGACTATTTCCTTAAAAGTTCAATTAGTGTTACAAACTATGAATTAAATAAATATTGCCAATAAAGTATTTTATTCCAAGCTTTACTACGGTTGTATCTATTTTCACTGCAGGCTCTAAAATATATAATTATTTTAAAATGCCCATAAAAGCAACATAAAAAGGAATTCACTCTATAAAAAGTAAACATTCACTCCTATGAAATAGTGACCATTTACTCCTATCACGGGTGAAAAAACTAACTCATTTTCTAAGAATGAATAGTCGTCACTCCTCCAAAAGAGTGATCATTCATCCCTACATAGAGTAAATATTCACTCTTTCAAAGAGATAATAATTCCACTTTTGCTCAGAGTGAATGGTCACTCTAAAGAGGTCGAACGTACTTTGACTCTGCGATAGAGTGAGAGTATTTACTCCTCCGCACTGAATACTCACTTTTTTATTTAGAGTGTAAAAACCGGGTGTGTCAAAAGTTTGGTGCGTAAGTAAAACGCGATAAAAAAAAAAGATCTATGGGTCGGGCAGACATGCGGTTTGCAGAAAAACATTCATGGTATGCGATTTTGTATGACACCAACAAAACAAAAGTTCAAAATCTCGACAATAAGAGGCGCTACTGCAGATAATTCCTTGGAATAATTTTATATTACTCATACAACGCAAGATTTATTTACAAGAACATTAGAGAATACTGCATATATGCAGTTTTGTATCCAAACCTTGTGTTGTGTGAGCAATATGGAATTATTCCATAGCATTATCTGCAGTAGCGCCCTCTATTGTCGAGATTTTGAACTAAATTTTTGGTGGTGTCATAAAAAATATCATACCACGCTGAATATTTATCTTCAAACCGCATGTCTCTCTGACCCAAAGATATTTTTCTTTCGTTTCATTTTTTCACCGAACTTTTGAGACACCCGGTATATATATATACATGTATGATATATATACTTGTATATATTATATCAAATATAGTACAAAATTCACACAACTTTAAAACATAAATCATTTAAGCTCTATTAAGCCAACTGAGAGAACAAACACTAAAACAATCACACTGTAAAAAAAATTCCGCAAAGTTACTGGGAAAAAATGGGCAGCTGAGTTGCCCATTATTTCCAAGAAACATTTCTTGAAAATGACTGGAACTTTACTGTATATGTTAAAAACTTTCTACAGAAATGCCAGTAAGTTTCCTGCGAAATACCAGGAATATTTCTGCTGACAGCAAAACATTACTGACATTTCACAGCATGCGGGATCCGCAGACGATTTTTACATTTCCAGTTGACAATTTTCGCTTTATTATCATTATTTGTTAGAATGAAAAAATATTTTGAAATTGACATAAAAATTATAATTTATAATTTACACGAAAAAATTAATTTTCAGTTAAAATTCAATAAAATAAATATATATATGATATATTGTTTCTGAACTTTGCTTAAAATATAAAAATATATAAATGTAAATAATAATTAGAAAAAAAATCTAGACATAAAATATTTTGGATTTTCGTGAGTAATTATGTTACTTTACAAGTTAGATAAAATACATATAAATTTTCATGAAAAAAAAAAAAAAACTAACCGTAATTGTATATTTTTTCCGAAAAAAAAATAAATTCAAATTTGCAGCAATTCAAAGTGTCAAATATATATCAAATTTAAATCAAATTGTAATAAAGTGTTAAAATATAAAATTAATTAAAAAAGAAAAAAAAAGTCAAGAGGTAGCATCGAACTCGGGCCGTACGGGTGGCGTGCGAGCTTTCTGCGTCCACACCACGAAAGACACGTTGAGAGCTGCAAACTAATGGGTATTTGAAACGTATGCTAAAACTCGGCATCTAATTTCTGAAAATCTAAGGCCCATTTGAAGAAATCCTTTCACAAGAATAATTAGAGATAAGAACTCTAAAACATACTTTAAATTAATCAAAATCGGTGAGAATCATGTTTGATGGTCCCCTGGTTAATGGAGATCCAAATAATAGGTGTATTTTTTTTACACGGTCTGCTCCTTAAACATTCCACAGACAAGAACGAGAGATAATCTCTTAGCGATGTCACAGAGGTATTGTATTTTCATCTGAATTGTCTTGACAATAGAGACGTAAAGGATTATGTCGTCTATTGATTTATTTGCATTCCATATTGATTTTTTTACATTCATTTAAGGAATTCGTTTTCGACACTCGCGCGCGAGCAACGGATTATAGCAAAAAAATAATAAATGGCGGCCGCAGCGTTTTGCTGTTTCCAACTTTTGTTCAGGAACGTTCCAGATAAGAAAACCAGAATTTCACAGAAAAGAGCTAAATTATTCTGAAAACCTGAGAAAAGGCGAAACGTTCCTGGATTTTACATGGAACGTTACCATTTTTTTTTTACAGTGCATTCAATTTGCAGAGAAACATATTAGTCCAAGAGCCGACAGCACAAAAACCTATGTTATCAAGCACAAATAAAAAACCTTTATTTTATGGAAGAGTAGAAGGAAGTAGGGTAATCATCCATGTCTGCCGGAAGTGAAGTGGTGCATAAGCAAAAAAGTAATACCACCAGTGGTTGACTCGTAGGTTTTTGATTGTGTTTCCCTGCTCCCATTCCTCCATGTTTTCATATCTTTGTTTGTAGGACAAACACAATGATAAACCTACGAGTCAACTACTGGTGGTATTAATTTTTGGCTTATGCACCAATTAACGTCCGTCAGACATGGATCTATAGATTTCCCTACTTCTACTCTTCCATAAAATAAAGGGTTTTTTTCTTGTGGTTGAAAACATAGGTTTTTGTGCTGTCGGCCCTTGGACTATATGAAGCAACAAGCGAATTGGTCTAAGTTTATTTTCAGTGGTAAAAAATTTAATTTTGATATTCATTCATATGGACATGACCTTCAAAATGAAAAGGGTGTATTTTCAACACTTCTACTAGGTGGAGGCTTCCTAATGGTTTGGGCTGTTTTTTACTCAGGCGTTAAGCTTATAATTGCTTTTCCAGAAAGACAACAAAATATATATACCTATGTTTACATCTTAGAACGTCATTTGTTATAACCAGGAAGAAGAAAATGCCCTCTTAACTATATTTTTCAAGAAGACAATGCTTCAATTCACTCTTCAAAAGACACAAATAAGTGATTTGAAGATGGTTACATTCCCAAACTTGGTTGGCAGGTCAATTGTTCGGATCTAAATCCCATGAAGTACGTTTTGGATATTACAGTGCGCAATGTCTACCGAAAAAAATGGTCAAATGGCCAAGAATACTTCGAAAGCAGAATAAAAATCAATCATTTGTGAAGCATGACGTGTTTTGTCACTTCATCAAGTTCTAAACCTTCTAAACTTTATGCTATAACGCTGCATTGAAATTATTAAACACAAAGAAAGCACAATGGACATGAAATATTTTGATAATATAGAAAAATCTGTTTCGTTTTTATCATTTTGCTCTTATTGCTTTTATTATAAAAATGCAATTTATTATATTGATTTAATAATAATTATTTTACAATATTTTCTCTATAAAAAAGTTTTATAAAATCAATTTGTATGATTTATATATATATATTAATAGGAATATATTTTTTATACAGTCAATTAAATGATCATTCCTATTATTTTGCACCCCAGTGTATATATACAAGTCATTCTGTTTGTTTTCTCTTTTGTTGAGTTATGCATTTTCTGCGTATACTCACCATCTTCAATAATATGTCTACTTCTATACATAATGTCTAAAACAAGTAACATCACAGAGTGTGAGAATTGAATGCAGCAAGCGCATATTATACGTAGTATTAAAAATCTGCAAATTGATTAAGAGAATAAGTGCATTTTCACATACTGTTTTTTTCTATGCTCAAAGAAGAAATTTAAAAATCATTATCATTGATTAATTAAGACATGCTTACAGAAAACATTTCAAAAACACGCTCGTAAAAAATAATTAATGTCTTCCCTTTAAGATTTATTTTTAACACACACTGGTTTAATTGAAAAAAAACATTAATTTTAAAAACACGCTGCTATAGCATTTTTGCAGACAAATAAGTTTTTTCGATGTCAAAAACAGGCTGCTTTTGCGGCAGTATAAAAAAAAGCTCTTAAATTTTAACATGTATTATATATATATATATATATATAAATGTTTATTTCAGCTACTCATTAGGACAAATCTTTAAAATACCGCTGATTTTACATATTACTTACTATTTTAGCTGAATATCAAATATTTAATATTAATACAAATTCTATTTTGAAAATGGGGTGGGGGGGGGGGGGTGAAAATAATGCCACAGACTCAAAACTAAATAAATTAAGCTAGGGAAATTTAAAAAGGAGTGATTCAATGTATTTTATTAAAAACTGCATTATTCATACAAAATTGTTATGATGAAGAAGAAAAAATGGGAATGCTTGTTAATAAAAGAAGGTTTTGAGTGCTTTGATTTTTTATATTTCTACATACTACACACTTATATATATTACACACTTCGCGCAATTTTAGAAATTTGAAACGATAAAGCAGCTAATATTATTGGCTAATATTATTGATAATATAATTGTTTTGTTGAATTTTTGATTTACTGTTATTATTTTTATTTCAATTATATTTTGTACACAATATTTTTAATGCTTAAAATATCTTCGGGTAATTTATCAATTCTAGTGAGTAATACGAAACAACAAGTGCTTCATGAATAAAACGATAAAAAGGAAACTTTGTTTTTCATATTACAAGTAGAGTATAACATTTGAATTTTTGTCATACAAATACTTAGCAAGCAACAGTTGTATATTTTAGGAGAAACATTGATACCTCGATTGATTAAATGCTTTAATTTTATATGTAACAATACAATAACATTGCTTGCTCTTTGTGTTACTAAAGTTTCAAAAGCTAAGATTTGGAATTTTTAGTATATATTCCATATTTTTATCAGACTATTGAAATTCATAATTAACTTCTAAACTCTTAGATTATAACTTTCCCTTATAACTGAGACATGATTACTTACGAGGTGTGTCTATTAAATAACCAGACTGACATCATAATTTTTTTATTCGTCGCCAATTGCGCCAGAAACATTATCGCCTTCAATATACTCCCCTCCGAGATCCAACCAATGCTCGTTCCAAATTTTCCACTTTTCAAAGCAGTGCTGGAAGTCCTCTTTTGTCAGCTTGTTGAGAGTCTCCGTCTTTTTTTTGCTTTGGTCGATTCAACGCTCTCAAATCTTGTCTCCTTCAACTCCGATTTGACCTTTGGAAATAAGCAGAAGTCACCGGTGGATACATTAGCTGAGTACGATGGATGATCCAACACGGGATGCTGTGTTTTGTTAAGAACACTTCCACAGACAAAGCGGAATGGGCTGGCGCATTCTCCTGGTGAGGGATACTGAAAAGGTTCTTTCACAAATCACAACTTCGTTTTCTTATCCAATTCCGGAGGGCAGTTAGAGCCTCAATATAGTAATTTTGATTCACAGTGAGATCAATTGACCAATTTTTGGAATGTCTGCAGCCTTTTGTTGACGTGCAAGGTCGTCGAAGTTGTACATCGTCTTCGTTCGTTTCTCGTCCCACTTTGAACCTTTTAAACCACTCAAAAACTTGAATGCGTGATAAACATTCACGTCTTTTAACATATAATAAGCTTCTGAGGCAATTTTCTCGAGTTTCACAAGAAATTTGAGGTTAACCTATTGTTCATCAGAATACATGGTTTTTCCAGAAGTCACTGACGCACGGTTCACTCTGAACAAATGCTATAACCAAGCTAAGTGACGCGTAGACTTAACGATCAAGCAGGATATAAGGAAGACATCAGGTAACAGCATCAAGAAAAGTTCTATTATACTGCACTTACTGTTTACCTGCGGCAGCACTAGCCCGGTTACTTGATAGCCACACCTCGCATTTTCAACTTCATCTTGTGCTCCAAATAAACTTGACACAAAATTATTTAAATTTTAAAGCATTGTTAGATTTTTTTAGGTACACGCTCTTTTCAAAAGTGACTCAACATGTGTTTATTTGTTTACGTTCATTTACAAGAATTCGATGAAATACACTTTATTAATGTAACTGTGTTAACAAAGAGAGTGTTTTCTTTCGTGAAGCACTTGAAAATTCCATACACGAAGATACTTGTAACTTATAACCATGAACAACCAAACGAAGCGACACGTGGCCTTAATGATCGAGCAGGGTATGGAGAAGACATCAGATAACAGCATAAAGGAAAGTTCGACTGTAGTACGCTTACTGTTTACCTGCGGCAGTACCAGCCCGGTAACTTAATAGACACACCTCGTATTTTCAGTCTCATCTTGTGCTTTAAATACGACCCATACAAAATTACTTAAATTTTAAAGAACTATTAGATTTATTTAAATACATCCGCTTTTCAAAAGTGATTCAACTTGTGTTAATTTGTTTACGTTCATTTATAAGAATTTGGAGAAATACACTTTAATAACGTGAAAAAATTAGGTAACTGTGTTAACAAATACTATGCTTTCTTTCGTAAAAATTCCGTACGCGAAGATATTTATAACCACGAACATGCAGAAATATTGACAAAAAATGAAGCCATTTGCCCAAAAGTTAAAAGGTCCTTCCGGCCTATGCAGCGAGGAAAAGGTAGCTTTCATATTCCTTATTTTTTAAATAGCCATCTTATACTATTCAAACACACGATGCTCAAATTAGAAGAATTCGATTATAGAAGTTTCAATACTAGTTTTTGTCAATACTGAATATGAATGAGAATTTCGCGAAATTAGTCAGCTTTATTCAAGCTGGTTTTATTTAAATTGATTTATATTTGGTCGCCAAATTGGACGATATTTTGAAGTACCCGCCATTTTAAAACAACATGATGTGTGGAGCTAACTAATGAACTTGGTCGAGACCTTAGTAATTCCTGTGTACATGCTCACACACATCGAAATCGGTTGATATATACGAGGGCTGTCGCAGGCAAAAAATCAGATTTTCAAAATGTCACCCACATTAGAAATTCAAACTGCTATATCTTAGCCATTTTTTAAGATAAACACGAAATAAAAAATGGCTCCGGAATCTTTGTATCAAGTTCAAACACATAAGTAAGAAAATCTTTTTCAATTTCTAATTTTTTTGTACCTCATTTTAAATGTAATTTTTTTTTTTTTTTTTTTTTTTTTTTTTTTTTTAAATGGCCACCATTTTGAAACAAGATGATGGATGACATTGGCAAACGAACTCGCCAGAGAGACTGCTATATACTATGCACATGCCTTATCACATCCTAATTGGTTCATAAGTACGCGTGTAATCGCGTGACGAAAATCAGATTGTTTCGAAATGTGAGCCCCACTCGAAATGCAAAGTGCAATAACTCAGCCATTTTTTAAGATATAGACGAAACAAAAAATGCTCCGGAATCTTTGTATCAAGGTTAAACACATAAGAAAAAATCGTTCTGAATTTCTAATTTTTTATTCTTAATTTTAGATTTTTTTTTTTAATGGCCGGCATTTTGATACAAGATGGCGGATGAAGCTGGCCAACGAACTCTGTCAAGACATGCGCATGTACCATGTATACACCAAGTTACATCCAAATCGGTTCATAAATACGAGAGTTACAAATATCAGATATAGTATATATATATATATATATATACAGGGTGTAATATGTTATCTATCGCCGACCTTTAATTTCTCAACCGTTGGTCGTAGACGCATATTTCCAATTACAAAAACGTTTCAAATGAGGTAACTATTCATGTTGAGGCATTATTTAAAGTAAAAAATCAATTTTATAAAAATTACGAAATCTAACTTTTTATACGGTCTCCCAGTCCCTATAGTTATATTTAGTAAAATTTTACACATATCATAACATATATAACACAAAAAGTTTGACATCTGTACTACAAAAATTGACAGAGTTATTAAATTTCAAAGTTTGAGATTTTTTCGCATGATTTTGTCTTTCAATGAGGGATCAGTTAATAGATTAATTAAAGTAATTCGAGATCAAAATCAGGATGCAATGTCCTTTTTACGGCGAAACCACCTTTAGCCGGCATCGCGAAATTGGGTTATCCCCAAAGAGGGTTATTTCATTTAAAAATTTTAGCTGACTTTTAGGGGTCGTATACAAAGCGAAGAATGAAATATTGAAATTAAACTGAAAAATAAATATCAATTTATTATAATATCAGAAAACGGTCTACTATAAAAAGTGAATATGTCAAATGATGGCATCTACTAGATATACTGCTCAAAGTGTTGTGTAACACTTTTATAGGTCGAACAACCTTCAAACATCAAAGTAGGTAGAATCGACAACCGGAAGATAAAACATACTCTCTAAGGACTAGGTAAATGGCAGTGGAATGCAAACGACCAGCCGAGTTATAGCGTGCATGAAAATTAGGATTATGCAAATTACAATAATACCTCATCGCCACACGTTCGGGATAAAACACGAGCCATCTAGCAATGGACTTGCTAGTCAGCGCTGAAATCGTGATGGCGAGCCACGCATGCATGCAATATGCCGAAATTATGCATATTTATGGTGAATGTCAAAGGAATGCAGAGAAGCTGCGAGTGTTTATTGAGAACGTTTCCCTAAGGATCTACATCCAACGCATGAAACTATAAATAATGCATTGCACCATATTAGAGAGACCGGCGCTGTTTCACCACGACTCAGAACAAGTAGATGGGCAAGGTGTAATGTTCGAGTGACACCGGGGGAGGTGCTGTGATTCTCCCTTTTAATTCCACAACTGAGCACGACGGAAATAAGCGGTGGTCAGCATGTCTGGCATTTGTTACATGCACTTGATGAGCATCCATATTATATCCGAGACTGGTGCAAGCATTGATGCTGGGTGACCACGCACGACGATTTGTTTATTGTAATTTCATGCTCAACATCTTAGAGGAAATTCTGTCATTTCTTTGTGACAGATTAGTCAATGTTTATACGGGGTGGCATTGTGAACGTGCACAATGTGGATTACCAGTCTCTGGAAAACCTCCACATCGCCTGCGCAGTACGACACGTGTGGTGCGGTACATGGGGAACCCAGATTGTTGGACCCATCTTCTATGATTGCACCTTAACGGGCGATCGTCACCTGCATCTGCTACAAACACGGTTCGTGATTGGTATGAAGAGCTGCCTCTCCGACATGCATGCCGAGTGTGGTTTCAACATGATGGAGCCCTCACCACACAAAACATCAAACATCCGGGCGTATCTGGCCACCGAATTCGGTCAACAGATCCTTGGATATGGTGGTCCGTTAGAGTGGCCACCGTGTTCGCCGGACTTGACACCCATGGATTTCTACCACTAGGATTACATCAAGGCATAGGTCTATGTGACTGAGACCTCTGGTTTATCTGAAGCAGCGCATCATCCTTGATTGTCGTACAGTTTACACGTCTTCTGAGCTGTAACGTGTCCAGGACTCATTACTGTCACGCATTCAGTTGTGCATTGCCACCAATGGAGAACACTACGAGCAGTATCTCTAGTAGATTCCGTCATCTGACATATTCATTTTTTACAGCAGACCGTTTTCTGATATTATAATAAATTGATATTTATTTTTCAGTTTAATTTCAATATTTCATTCTTCGGTTTGTATACGACCCCTAAAAGTCAACTAAAATTTTTAAATGAAATAACCCTCTTTGGTGATACTCCAATTTGGCGATACCGGTTAAAGGAGGTTTCGCCGTAAAAAGGACATTGCACCCCGATTTTGGTATCGAATTACTTTAATTAATCTTTTAACTGATCCCTCATTGAAAGACAAAATCATGCGAAAAAATCTCAAAATTTGAAATTTAATAACTTTGTCAATTTTTGTAGTACAGATGCCAAACTTTTTGTGTCGTATCTATTATGATATGCGTAATCTTTTACTAAATATAACTATAGGGACTGGGGGACCGTATAAAAAGTTAGATTTCGTAATTTTTGTAAAATTGATTTTTTACTTTAAATAATGCCACAGCATGAATATTTACTTCATTTGAAACGTTTTTGTAATTAGAACTATATGTCTACAACCAACGGTTGAGAAATTAAAGGTCGGCGATAGATAACATATTGCACCCTGTATATATATATATATATATATATAGAGAGAGAGAGAGATAGAGAGAGAAATAGATACATAAACATTTGAACGGGGGGTGGTTTCGGGGTCTGGGAGTCACAGTCGATGAAAATTTATCTAATTTTTAGGCAATCGCATTCCTCCGAACGACCGCAATAGGTAGTTTTTTGTAATGAAAGCTACCTAAAACTCGTAATAAAAACCGCAACGAACAAGGTTAAAACGCTTAATTTTAAATTATATGACTACATTGCTCGCTTACGTGAGGGAAAACTTTTAGAAGGGCACGTTACATTTAATGCTATTTTAATTATTTTATTGTAAATAGACAACACTAAAAAATGTTGTCAGCTTTCAAAATAGTGCAAATTTTCATCAATTTTCTTTTTCTTTCGATAAATTGCGAGTTGCGTAAGATCTTACATTTAAATATAAAAGAGACACATTTTTTTTTTTTTTTTCAAATGAAAAGTTGTAGAAACATTTGATTTCTAAATTAGATATGATACAGCAAAAGCATTTTACATTTCCATAAGTATTTTTCTTACATGAAATTTTATTTAACTTCTCCATCAGATGCAGATTATTCGTGTTTAGCAGATAAGCAAATATCGCTATTTGGATATTAGGGTAAAATAAAATTCCCGTCTAAACTAATACTTATCATAATAAAATCACAGATTAAAGTGGAATTCAAGATGTACTACAATCATCATATAAAAATATCAATAGGAAGTTGCGAATCAATAAGAAATCACTTACAATCAATAGGAAAATGAGACTGCGAGAGGTCAAAAAATTTAAGAGATTCTTAAGAGAAGTATTTCAGAGGTTCAAGCAGTTCCCCTCCCACCCCTAAGTGATTAGAGGTACCTGTATGAAAGAGAGAAAATTTTTCGGAAAATAATAAAAATCACGCCTTTTAACCCTTTGTGTACTGAATTATGAATTCATGAAAATTTTATCTTCTAAAACATTTTTCGTGAATTGTTTAAACTACATTAGAAGATTCACATAATCATTTAATAAAATTTAGAACGATTTTAGAAGGATTGAAGGATTTAGAACGATTAATTAAATTTGAATTCATAGGGATTTTGTGCAGTATTTAAAACCCCACTCAAATCTTTTATTTTAAATATTTTTCTTAGTATTGTGTAAAATTAGGAAATATGCAAATATAATGTTCTTACAATAGAAATATAGAAATATTTCCGAATTGAAAAATTCCTCCCATCCCCCGCCCCCTCTCCGCAACGCCAAGAAAATTTAAAAGATGCAAAGGGAAAAGAAATCATCCTTTTAAAAATATTTTTGTTTAATGTAACCAATAATGCTTTTTATACAAAATAAAGTGATGTAGCTATAACTCATTCGAAAGTGTATTAGAACTAATCAATGTATTAAATTAATTTTATAATAAGTTATTTTAGTGGTACTTTTAAGTATCATCACTAGATAAAGGTTTAAATACAAAAACACCTTTATTTTTTTTTCTTTTAAATGTACCGAAAACTGAGAAATAGTTTTAATTCTATTTCCATATAAATTTGGAAAACCACACACTGTAAAAAAAAATTCCGTTAAAAAACGGAAATAGTACTGGCAATCCAGACGCCAGTACTATTTCCGTTTTTTAACGGAAATTTTTTTTCCGTAAATTCCAGAAAATCTTCCGTTTTTTCACAAAATTTTTCCTTTTTTTTTTTTTTTCGTATATCCGTATTTAAAATTTTTTGTTTCAAAGGCAAAATATATATATATTATACAACTTTTCGAGAAACTTACACCTTTATGAATTTCAACGGACACGTTTATCAAGGTAGCGTACCTCTAATTTATTCAAATAACAGTAATGAAACAACACTTACCTAGCGTGGAATTCGGAGTGTACCAGATTAGCGCCCTTATCCACCATGCCATGGGGACTCGAGTTACGTTTCCAAACGTCCGTTACTTATTTCAGATGCTTTTTATGAAGTAAAGTCACGGTGTTAAGCAAGGAACGTATTTTCGTTGGTGATATTTTTCAATTGAGTGTACAATTCTGAATATTTCCATAATTTTGAAAAGTTAGCTTTTTAATTTCATGCTTTATAAAAAGAAAAAAAATTAGTCTTTAAAATATTACGTGCATGAAAGAATGTATTATAAGTAATAATTGCTTCTTTTTTGCAAGATTTTAAAAATTTTATTGTACTATTATATTTATTTATTTATTTGTATATACATCTATAATTTCGTTATTATGTTTCAGATATGTTTTAAGTTTTATGTGCGAATCCGTTAAAGTGAATAGATTAAAAAATATTAAAATTAAAAATAGAGTTTTTCAATTTTTTTATTAAATAATAATAAGTATTATTTTAAAATCATTATGAAAAATAAACTGTAACATTTCCTTCTCAACTATCTAAAACTTAGAAAGAATTAATAAAATTCATTTAAATATCAGATTATTTTTTTTAAATATTGTAAAAAAAATTTTTAAACAATTTTAAAACATTTTATTTAAAAAGAAAGAAAGAAAGAAAAATACTACAGTGTTAGTTTTAAAAATAAAATTTCAGCTAATTGACAGCCAAATATTGGCATTTTTGAAATTTGAAACTGGGGAGGGGGGGCGTAAGTCAACGCTAAAGACATAAAATTAGAGATAATTAATAGCTAAATACTGATATTTTTGAAATTGTGATATTCAAAAAGGGGGTGGTGTTAACTTAGCGCTCCCTATTTGTAATTAAAATATCTTGATACATAAACATTACCTTTATCAGACAAATAAGATATATTAATTTATTTCTAATTGAATGAGATTGCTCTTTTATTTTTAACTTAATTAGTATTACAATTTAAAAAGAATTATTATTGTAAGAATACGAGTATTTAATGCCCCCCCCCCCAAAAAAAAAAGTACTACATGCATGTAAAATAGGAACAATTATGACTCCTTTTCAAAATTGCATGCATTTAAAAAATAAAATTTCTATCGTAATTTTAGAAATTAATCTTTTTTTTATCAATTAGAAATAATATTTATCGTATCATTTTTTAATTACTATATTAAACGAATAACAGATGAAAACAGTTATTTAATATTTAATAAGTTACTTGATATGTTAAATTTTTTATTTGATACAAATTAAAAAAACAACTGAATAAATTAAATTGGAATTTATACGGCATTCTACGTGGCATTAAATTCGAAAGATAAAATAAATTATATTAAATTTTAACTGATATATGAAAAGATATTAATTCATATTTACTTAAAATAAAGAAAAAAAGGGGAAAAAAAGAAAAGAAAAGAAAAGAGAACTAGTGACTAACCAAGTCTTAAACGTAAACATATGTTCACACTACAACAATTCATTATTCCGCATTCCAACTAAACACAGCGCCACTCTATACAACACAGACGTCAATTACGGAAATTGTACTGTTTTGAAAGAATGATAATTTTTTTGTAAAATTTACGGAAAACCTTCTTCATTTTGATCCGAGAACGGAAAAATTATCCAATTACGGAAATTGTACTGTTTTCAAATGAAGATGAAAGTATTCCGTAAAATTTAACGGAAAATATACCGGATTTTTACGGATTTTTTTTACAGTGCATTGTATTTCGTCTTTGAAAAACATTCTTATTATTAAAATCATTTTAAGCAAAATTAGAAAATAATTGTAAATTTTGTTTCATGAAAACTTTTAATAATGAATAACCATAACACACACTATATTTGAAACACATAACATCAACCAAAGAGGAAACTCCTTGTTTATCATCTATTGTACAAGGAAACATATTACGATGATCTGAAATTTATTCCTAAAAAAAATATGGAAATAAGTTTTAGAACTTTTCTACATGCAATGTTTTCTAGTTTATATTTCCAAAAATGAAAGCAAAATAAAGCAAAAATGTCAGTATTTTTCCAATGGAATTGTTTACCAACATGTAAAGAACATTGAATAAATGCATTTTCGTGTAAATCTTTAAAAGATTGCTTCATAAAGATATTCTGAACAAACAGAAATATTCTAAATAATAGCTACTAGGATTGACACATTTTTATGTTTACTAACACCTCTTTAGCATCCATTATTTCAAATATTTTTAAAGGAATGTTTAAAATCATAAAATTGTGTTATATTCTAATCAAAAAGTTTAAAAACTAAAACAGTCTGCAAGGTATAAAGTAGGGGTGCACAACCTTTTTAAGAGAAGGGCCACTTACAAAAATGTTCGGGTTGTCGAGGACCACATCAGTAACACAGAGAAAATTCTATATCGGGGAGGTAGGGGGGGGGGTAATAAGTCTTTATTCTTGATGAATAATTATTTTTTGTCTATAATAAAAATAAACAAACGGAAATAAATAACTGTATGAAGGAATGCAGGGCTTCTTCGCATCTGTATGAATAACCATTCAACACTTTATGAAAACTAACGGTTCCTTCTTGACAAATGGTAACTTGAAGAAAAAAAATTACACAAAATTTCTAAATAATTGAACGTTATTGAAAATTATATATATAAAAAAATATTGAAGAATAACTTCATTTAAAATAAAGGGAAACTGAATTTTGAAATAACAAGGCATGATGGACTAATTATGCTATTTTTTCTGCGGACTATTAACAAAACTCGTTTTTTTTTCGTCAATCAAGTGCAACTGATTGACGAAATTCGCGATTTTCGTCAACGACCGATTGACAGATTTTGCAGTAATGTTCCATTGCCGATTGGCAAAATTTGCAATCTTTTCAAACAACCAATTTGCGATACCTGTGCTAAATTGACGCAATTCGCGAATTTTTTCAGCGATAAATTTTCAAATTTCGCGATTTTTTTTTCCACGACGGATCACCGAAAATTGCGATTTTTTTCGCCCGCGATCGAATTAATTCGCGACTTTTTTGTTCTGCGATCGATCTTCGAAATTTGCAAGTTTTTTCTACAAACCATTGACAAAATTCGTGATTTTTTTTCCAATGACCAATCGACGAAACGCGATTTTTTCCTTATATATATTGATGTAATTTGCGATTTTTTTCGCGCAATAAATTGGCGAAAATCGCGATTTCTTTTACGCGCACAATTGATGAAATTTGCGATTTTTTCCTGCGACCAATGGATTTCTATTTCATGATATTTTTGGGACCGACGCACAAATTTTGTAATTTTTTTCCATGAGCTATTCACGATTTTTGCGAATTTTTGGAAAAATTCACGATTTTTTTTCACGAGCGATTGATAAATTTCTCAATATTTTTGCGACCAATTGACAAAATTTGTATTTTTTTCTATCAATTGTCAAAATTCGTGATTTTTTTCCGCGACAGATTAACAAGATCAAGATTTTTCCCCAGTCGATCAACGAAATTTGCAATTTTTGTACCTCATTGACAACATTCGCGATTTTACTGTGCCCGATTAACAAAATTCGTGATTGTTAACTGATTTTTAATTTTTCCCGCAATAAGCTGACGAAACTCGCGATTTTTCCATAGCCGATCAAGAAAGTTTGCAATTTTTTCGCAGCTCCTCGAAAAAATTCTTGATTTTTTCCCGTCCGATCAACGACATTCGCGTTTCTTAACTGACTCTGAAGAAATTTGTAATTTTTACGCAACAAATTGATGAAATTCGACATTTTTTCTGGCGACAAACTCACGATTTTTCCGCAGCCGGTCAACAAAATTTGCAATTTTTCCGTACCTCATCGACAAAATTCGCGATTTTTCTGTGCCCGATTAAAGAAATTTGAGATTTTTCCGCGCCGAGTCGACAAAATTCGCGATTTTTCCTCTTGCGATCAGCAAAATTCGAAAATTTTCCGTGCCCCATAAACGAAATTTTCGATTCTTAACTGATTCTGACGAAATTTGTAATTTTTCCCGCGGCAAATTGACAAAATTCCGCTTTTTTCTCACGATCAACTAACAAAACTCGCATTTTTTCAGCAACCGATCAAGGTTTACATAATCGACAAAATCGACGATTTTTAACGCTCCCGATCAACGAAATTTACAATTTTTAACTGACTCTGACGAAATTTGCAATTTTTTCAGCGGCAAATTGTCGAAATTCGCGGTTTTTTCTCGCGATAAACTGACAAAACTCGAGATTTTTCTCCATTTGATCAACGAAATTTGAGATTTTTCTGCGACTCATCGATAAATTTCGGGATTTTTCCGAACTCGATCAACGAAATTTGCGATTCTTAATTGGCTATGATGAAATTTGCAATTTTTCCTGGGGCAAATTGACGAAATTCGCGATTTTTTCCTGCGACATATGGAGAAAAAATTGCAATTTTTCCAGTTATAAATTGACAAAATTGTGTCCAAAAAACGAAGAAATTATATAAATTGTGATCGCGGGCCACAAGTTAACCCATGGCTGGCCACAGGTTGTGCATCCCTAGTATAAAGTAACAAATTTTACACTTTCCATTAAAAATTATTGTCATTATCATGTAAGGAATTTATTGAATAATGGAAGCTTTGTGAATGGAAGCAAGTCAAATATTGCTTCTACTTAATCTTATTTTCTAAAGATCTTAAATTTCATCTTTTGTGATTCCTGTTAAATATTTTTTAAATATACACAGCATAAAATGAGGCATTCAGAACCAGAGTTTACCGACCTCGCTAGCTGTGATTTCCAGAAAAAGGACGTCCTTAGGACGTTTTATAATGAGAGCAAATTTTGTGAAATTCAAATTTTATACTTTGTTTCAGTTTCAACATGGAAGCGACTAACTTCGTTAAGCTTAATTTTAAATATTAAATTAAACAATACATATTTCCCTATCAGTTTTTGGTTTTCTCTTTGTCTGAGCGATAAAAAGCATGGTGAAGGAGCTTTTGTTACTAACTGCATTTTTTTCTCTTGCTAAAAGTTATAAACTTCATAATTGTTGGCTGTTTTTAAAAGACATCATATTGTAAAAGTGCTCTACACACAGATATATATTTGTAGATGCTTCAGTACAGAAGCATTCACTTACTCAACGTCCATTTAATGGCAATTCAAGATCTTCAAAAATCCAATTTTAGCAAATAACCAGGCACAAAAGTATGTCTTCAGTGCCAGACGACTAATTTATTAATCTTTGCGTAATGTACGAGCGCAGTAAATTTGAATTTCTGGGTTGCTGGTGTTTTTGTTCCTGTTTTCGAGGGTGGATCTATAAAGTAATGACCATTTGGCTGTAAAAATTTTAAAAATAAACATTTCTTTAAAAATGATTTATTTTTCTACATAAGAGAAGCTTTCTTTACTTCCCTTCTATAATCACCCCTACATTTAGGCATTTGTCATATCTGTTCAGGACCTTTACAATCTCTATGTTGTACTCGGCTGTCGCCAGTACCGTATTAAAACCTCTCGCTGCGTAATTTTTTTTATCAAAATAGCTTCAAAAATTTCGTACTTAATTCCTTCGCGACGAGCGTCTTTTAAGAATTATTATTCTTTTGCCACCGGTTTTTCAAAGCAAAAATTTTCGTCTGATTTTATCGGGAAAATGCTCCGATTATATAAGACAAAATTTACAATAAAAAGTAACTGGTGGGAATGATCAAGGCGGGTTAATTAGACGGAGAAAATGCATCCCCGATTAAATCTTGGGTTGCGCAAATTTTGCTACTTTTACATTGCCCGAGAAACTTTCGGATTGCGCAGCGAGAGGGTTAAGCAAATTGTTGACCCTTTGAGGGCGCATAACGCTCAGTCGGGCCTCTATCGTAGTCATTAACCATAGAGAGTTATACGCTTTCGAGCTGTACATCGCTTCCCCCACACATTTCACGTCATTTGTTTGCTGAAATTCTGTCATAACATCTTGGTTACAGCAAAATTTGTGCATGATTGTAAGTAATGATGAATTGAAGACTGCAACGAACAACTGATTTAATACGGGACTAGCGGCAGCCGAGTACAACATGGATATTGTAAAGCTCCTGAACAGATATGACAAATACCTAAATGTAGGGAGTTATTACAGGGGGGGGGGGGGGATAAAGTAAACTTCTCTTATGTAGGGAAATAATATTTTTGAAGAAATGTTTGTTTTTTTAATTTTTAGAGTCGAACGGTCGTCAGTTTGTGGATCACACTCGTGCTACAAAAATACACTTTTTAAATCGTACTTTGAATTAAATAAAGTTTGCAACACTTCTGTAAATTTAGGTTCAAATAGCAATTAAAATTTTCTATTTGAACATCGCTCATCCCGTTTATTGTTTTGTAAAAAGCTGAAAATTTTAGAATCAGTTTCTCTACAAAAGTGTTTGTTTATTTTTGTTCGAAGTTATTGCTTAATTAACATTTTGAGCTAAAATACATTAAAAATGAGCTTCGTATTATCTTATTTTTCATCTTTCTTACTTTTATTAAATATTTTATTAAATCTTTCAAACATATGTGTTTGCAGTTATCCGTTTTATTGTTTGCCTTATTTATAGTGGCTTACGTTTTATTCAGTCTTTAAATGTTTAGACATACAAGAAAAGACAAAGATGATGTAATCCGTCTCAAAATGATGTATTTAAACATAAAGCTTTTGGAAACCTAATCCGGAATGTCATTCTGTGAAAGTAATTCCAACTGTAAATAACTTTTTTTATGGAATGCATCCAATGAAAATTTTATTCGTTTTTCAAATAAAATTCAGCGTCTAGACAGTAATCTTACAAATGTCTTGAGTTACAAAGTCATTATTCGAATGAAACGGCAATGGGAAATTTCATTTAAATGTTAACCTTTTAAAGATACGACTATAATGTTACGAAACTATGATATTTTTTTTTTCATTTTAATAGCTTATATGAATTTAATATTTGACAGCTTCTACGAAAATTTAAAAAAAAACTCTACGAAACTATGATATTTTTTTTTTCATTTTAATAGCTTATATTAATTTAATATTTTACAGCTTTTACGAAAATTTTTAAAAAACTCGTAAGGGACCTTCACTAATATAAAAATATAAATTGCAAATAAGTATTAATATGAAATTAAAAAATGTATTTTCTTTTGGTTTTTAATTTTTAGAACTTAATGCGAAAATATTATTCAAAACGGCTAATTGGTAAATTTAAAAATAATTCCAACATTCAAACCTAATTTGTAATGTTTTATTAGTGTTAATTGGTATTTTATTAAATGTGTTGCTGAATGTTACTGGTATTTCCTTAACTATAAGATCTAATTTTATTGTTTAAATAAATTAATGGGACATCTAAAAAAAATATTGCTATAGGGAAGTAAATTGTAATTTAAAAATAAGATATCAGACATTAAATATATGAGTTCGGGGTCAGGGAGCAACTGTAACGTTATTTTATGGTTTCTAGGAATAAATTTTATTTTATTTTTTATGTTTCTGAATTTCTAGAAACATATAACATACAAAATATGCCAAAATGTAATTGAAGTTTCATAAAACAAAGTTTTATGTTCCCAATCGACAAGAATTTTACTCGTTGGAGAGAGTGCTTTATGTATAAATACATTTTACGCATAGTACAGTAGCATCGTTTTCTTATTAGCATTATTATTATTATTTTTTTTTTTTTAACCATCGAATATAGCAGTCTTCATGTCTGTCTGTTTCCCGTATTTAAAGTTTTAAAAAGTACTTTTTTGCCCCTAACTTTCAACATCTTGTTAAGAATGCCAACAGCTATTTTCTCCTTGGAAAATGGTCATCACATCCTTCATTTTTTTTAATAGGTTCACATAAAAAATCAAATATATTACTATATATAAGGCATCTGTATCAATCATCGAAATCTTTGAAATTTTTAATATTATTCTTTAGCAGAATGGGGTGTGTTTCTTTATTTTTAATTGTCCTTCTCTCATGAACAAACATTTTACAGAGAAATTGCCATTTCAATAATATGCTATCATCTACGACTATTACAACCTGATTAATGCGTTTAGTTTTTGGCACTCTAACAATTCTGTAAATGCATAAAATTTATCTACCCTATTTATATGAAATCGTAACGAAACGAATTTATGAAGCGAATTTATGAAACGATTTTATGAAACGACTACTTCGGATATATGAAATGAATGTATGAAATAATAATTGTCCTTAAAATTTCCTGTTTGGTTTTCTTTTCAGTTTCAATGAAAAAATGACATCAATAATGATAAGATCATTTACCTATTTGTCCTTCTCATCTACAGCAATGAAAAAATTTTGTTGCCGCTTTATAGAAATGCCATTAAAATTTAAAACAAATTAATATGTAGGTAATATTTCTCTTTCAGTATTTTACATTTAGAAATTTTAAAAGTTGTTATGAGACCTCTAAATCCATGCTTCCTCTTTTAATACAGCAGCCTTAATCCATGCGAATACGTCATAATAAACGTCACAGTTTTATTTCTCAGTAAAATATTTCTAAAATGTTACATGCGGATTGAATACTAGAACTAGAAAATTTATCGCAGGAGAAAATGGTGTAATATTTATCAGCAATTTTTTAAATCAAAAAGTAATATTGCGTCAAAGGAAAAATATTTTTTTCTTAACCCTTTAACGCTCGAATTAAATTACGGTTTAAAAATTCAAATTGCTTATTGGCACCATTTTTATGAAAAAGAAATATTCGCCTTATTTAATGACAGGTAAAACGAAACTAAAATATAGCCAATTTCACTATTTTATAAAACTGGTGGGAGTCAAACAATCTGAGTAAAAGACACAGCCCGTGAATATGACGGGAGCGAGAATTAAGGGGTTAAGGGAACACACATCTGGGACTCCACACCCACTCACATTAATTTTACTTTAACACTTTATACTCATTTATTATATGTAACTAAATTTTATCCAAGTGTTTACATATACTTTAATTTATGTGTTTGATAAAACTGTGCAAGAACTTCGGACAATCTAGAATTGTCTAAGGTTTTAACTCTCCGAAAAACTGTACTTTTTAGCTAAACACCCGATTAACTCCTAAAGTACTCAAGTAATTTCGATAAAACATTTTTTGGTGGTAGAGTATAAATATAAGATCATATGTGGCAGACAGTTTTTAAAAAAAAATTAATTAGTTTCAGAAAAAAAAGTCTGAAAAATGAAAAATTCTGAAAAATGAAAAATTTTGGAAAAATTGCCATTGCTGTAAAAGAAAAAGTTTTAATCGCAGAGAAAAATGCCTGCAATCAGTCTTGAGCAAAATTTAAGGAATATGGATTCCAAATTTCATCAAAACCGGTCAGGTAGTTTCTGGGGGAAACGGGTCTTAAAGCTCGCCCATTTCCCATAGGATTGCACCCAGTCTTATCTTCCCTCGCATTTTATTTTATCCTAAAAAATGAGTCCCATGTTTAACATAAATGAGCGGCGTTTGTTAAAGCATAAAATTTTTGTACTCTGGGGCTATTACAAATGTTATTTGGAAAGATGTATTGCAGGTATATATATATTTTCTTTAAATAAATTAATATTGGTTTCAATGTGTGTTTATGAATCATCAAAAATAAAATACAATTACAATAAAGAAGTGAGTAAAACGCAGGATTGCCGTAAGACCGCAAAGCACTTATTGCTCCGGAGTTTGGCAAGGTCATTTTCATATAATGTTATCCCTTTAAGACCTAACCTAAGCAATTGTGTAGGTGATACTAAAAAAAAAAAAAGAAAAGAAAAGAAAAAACATTTTCCTCTTTTTGTGCGATTTAAAGTCGAGGTTGCACCCACAGAATTGTGTGGATCTTCCCTTGGCATAACCTGACATCGGGTATTTTTTTACATATTTTTTTTTTCAATCTAATATGATCCTATAAATTAGGAAAAACCACCAACACTTTTCATTGCTACCAAACATCCTCCTGTCTTAAAGGGTTAAAGTGTTCATCAAGTTAAAATCGAGGACTAAGAAAAGTACAGTCTGTGATTGACAGGAGCATAAACCATTTACATCAAAGAATTTCAGCCATTTAATTTAAAATAATCTATGAAGAAATTTCTCGAAAATAATCTATGAAGAAAATCGTGAAAGAAATTTCTATGCGCTGTACTATTTTGATCAACAGGATGAAACCAATTGTTAAAACTTTGATGATGCACTACCAGAAATCATTAGAATCAGATGCAAAAACTACATTAAGAAATGATTTTTAAAAACTCTGTTATATAAATCTGCCTATTTTTTCAACCTGCAGTCCAGCAAACTTTTATGTGAGGTTCCAGTGACATACAGATGTTAATCCTTACTTATAGAACTTTGAGATAAACATAAAAGTTTTTTAAACTCTCATTATTGATTTATATATTTTTATCGGAAGATAAAATCTGCTGCCTTATTTGTAATTAATTTAAAATTACAACATCCTAAATGCCATTTATTCCTTTTAGAAGATGCGATAAATTCTTAAATAAATTTTTAAACCCTAAACACTCATCAAACATTTAAAAATTTTTAATTTTTACATTTTATTAAAATGTTCTTGCATAGATCAAAGTCTGATTTCTTAAAGAAAATATTCTGAATTTTAATCTTTAGAACTTGGAAATTCGTTATTATATTATAACATTTTATTTTTATTATGTAGTTAATACTAATTATATTGTTTTTTATGTCATTTTGTTATACCCCTTTTGTTATCTTATTACTTTAATTACATTTTTTATACATTATTATATAATAATAAGTATCTTGTATTGCGGCTCACATAGCATAGAAAATATATGTTTGTGACGTGCAAGGAAGAAAGATTGAGAATGGCTACTCTAACGCGACACAACTCTTTTTTATTTTTATTTTTTACCTTTTTGGACATTGTATTCGAGCACGTAATATTCGGCAATTATATATTAGCCAGCAACAGGTGAGAAGGTAAGGTGATAAGGCCATGGGCTATTTTATAAAAAAAAGTTGATGTTTTTTAAGTTTTTGCTTTTGTCAACATTGAACCCCACACTGTAAAAAAAAACGGACTAAAATACGGAAATACTACTGGCAATCTGGACGCCAGTACTATTTCCGTATTTTAACGGAACTTTTTCCCGGTAAATTACAGAAAAATTTCCGTTAAATTCCAAAAAAACGGAATTTTTTCTGTAATTTACCGGGAAAAAGTTCCGTTAAAATACGGAAATAGTACTGGCGTCCAGATTGCCAGTAGTATTTCCGTATTTTAGTCCGTTTTTTTTTTTTTTTTTTACGGTGCATCTCTACTTCTAAAAACAATGTGTGTCAAGTCAATCATAACACTGCCATTGTTGTGATAGGTTGTCGAAAATTTGCATTTCTTTTTTTAAAAAAAACGTCCAATTGGCTGAACTTCCTCGGCTTTTTATTAAAATACGGTAAGTAAGTACTTATGTTATGTTTATTAAACACTCTTTTTATTTAAAGATTAGACACATAAATACATTAACATTATTAGGTATCTATACATATTTGCTCCATGTTTCAAATGTAAGTCCGGTGTTCCATTTACCCCATATATTTTTCAAGAATGGAGTAACTGGAACACGTATCAGGGGTAACTGGACCATATGGAATCCAGTCACCCCAACAGTTATAAATATCTTTTTCAGCTTCTCTTACTACGTGAAATTAATTTCTCCATTGTTTATTTGCTTGCAATAAAGAAAATTACATAATACTTTATTAAAATTACATAATAAAATTTTTAAAAAGCATGTTGGGGTATCAAAGTAAATTTCTTAAGTGTGATAGCAATAGCTCGAAATTTTACGATACAGGGGAAGAGAATAAAAAATAGTTCTGTTCGATATAAAAATATGGTTACATGCTCTACAGGTTTATTGGACATGTCGAACTTCCATTGTGGTAAATAAAAAAGATAATGACATACTTAAGTACTTACGTAACCGTTTGTTCATAGATTTATCTTGTTATTTTTCCCTTAAAATACCCATGTACTTTAATTCGTATTACCTATACTGAAGTACACAAGTACTTACTTAATTTTTTATATTTTTTGTATAAATAAATCTAATATTTTCACTTTTAGTGCTTTTTTTTAGACACATTGACAGTAAAGGTTTCCCTTACAACGCTCTTTACTTTATATATAATGCACAGTCGTGGAAAAAAAAGTAAACACCCCCTACTAACTCCTGACAAATTATCGTAGACAAAAGTTACTGGTACAGAACGATTGGAAATAAAGTCTACTTTTAAATGACGTATATAAAATTTGCTTAGAGGGCGATCTTCATATTAAAACGAATCCAAACTTCATTTTTTTAAATAGCAATACCTAATTTTAATGAGATATTTCAAATCTTTGGTTCAAACTATGCTTAGACACCAAATTTCAAGTCATTTGAATGATAAGTTTTTGAATTATAAACATTCAAAATTTAGTGCTTCTAATGCTAAATTACATTTTCATATTTTTATTTATAACTTCTGAAATTATGATCCTAATGTTCTATTTTTTTGTGTAGCAATAATATTAATATACCCAAACATAAATACGTTGAATTTGCAATTTTTATGATTTTCTGATATGAATTATGAATTATGAAATTAATATTTTAAAAAATTATGAATTGCAACCTACATTTTTTTTTTTTTTGATGGATTCAGATTTATTAAGTCCTGCTTTATGGAAATCCAAAATTTCATATTTTTCTTCCAAGTAATTTTCCCATTATGCTTAAAAAACGGCAAAATGTTGGTTTAAGGAGCCGTCTGTGATAGAAGTGATTAAATATTTTGAAATTTCTTATGCTATCCTGTAATCTAACAGGCTTAATTGACTGCTTAAGGTGCCTTGATCAAGAAGGGAGCTCTCTCGGTTAACAAGCGAGTACCGAACTTCAATTTGGATACAGCCCTTAAAATATGCTCGTTTTAAAATAATTAATTTCTCGGAAACTTATGGTACGAATTGCATAAAAATTTGTTTTTAGACTAATTGAAAGGTGTAGAGTTCATTTATGCTGTCTGGATTGTGTACTGCTATTGAAAAAAACAAAGTTATGGTTCGTTTTAATATGTAGATGGACCCCTAAGAAAATTTTATATACATCATTTAAAAGTAAACTTTATTTTCAATCGTTTGGTACCAGTAACTTTTGAAGCTGAATTGCCAGAATCTCCAGAGTCACATTGTAAAATCCGGTTGTCCCTCATAACTTTATATTGCTGAATACTGTTGCAATCTCCTTCAGTTGTATTGCATTCATTTCATTTAATATATGAATCTTCTTTCACTAATTTTATTTAAAATAAATAACTTTCATTTAAAATACATATATTTTATACATTTAAAATACAAGTCTTTCATTCATTTCATTTGAATACGAAAACAAATATTAATAGCATAAATCAAAAGAATTTATTTCAACATCAAAGCATTTTTCTGTAATTTAGACAAGTGCTAAAATAAAGGTAAGTTTCCATTGGGGGCGAATAAAATGCTAGTGGCGCGATTTGCGTTCAGCTTACATTACAGTACTTAATAATCTTATTCTCAATGAAAAATATAAATATAAAATTGTTAAAAAATGTATAAACTTAAGACATAATAATGTTCAAAACACTTAAATTTTAATTTTAAAAATTCATAAATGAACTCTTTTAGAAAAAATATCTTCCAGAGAAAGCACATTTACTAGATCTGTAATCTCACAAAATTGCTGTACGTTCTTGGAAATTATGCCAAGCTCGTGAAACCGAGTGTGATAACTAAACTGAATTCTATGCAAATGAATAAAAATAAGGATGATATCATGATAATATTAACTTATGTCATAAACGTTAATAAATTCTTATGAGTCGCCAAAAATAAAGGCTGCACTGCTGTGAAAGGGATCAGTAGAAAAACGTTTTAGAAGCAAATCAAAGTATCATAAAAAAAAATATATATATTTTAAAACATGATCTTACTAATCTCAATAAAAACTGATTTTTGTAATATTCTAGAAATTGATTTGAAAACTTTGATTGATTTTAACCATTACGTTCGGACAAATTACATTCTGCTTATGCTCAGCAAAATAATTATAATTTCAATTTTACAAATGAACACGAATATGCATGATGTTAAGGGAATAGGATACCTTTGAACACGTCGAAAAAGGAAAAAATACCACTATGTTCCAAGCTTCAAAACATGTGTAATAAGTCAAAAATAAAAATCAAACTTCATTTAAATATAAAGCTTATATTTATGTTTAAAAATATATATATACTTGTAAATTCCTAAATAAATATTGAAATGATAAGTTTAAAAATATATGATAATGAGAGAAAAAAATCTTGCGCGCGTGATAAAATCTGAAAATATGCATATAAATTGAAAATTTTGGTGAAAATAAATACATAATACTGTCACCTTTATACTAAAACCAGAATATTTGTAAAAACTATTGACTAAATTTAAAAAATAACAAAAAATTAAAAATGTTCACTTTTTTTAAGATATTATCAGAGTAAAAAACAAAAAATAAAATAAAATCTTACCTTTTTTCTGGTTTTAAGTTGTAGATAATACAGTAATAAATGTGTGGTGAAAAGTTTTTTTGATTGCCATGCATAGTTTTTTAGTAACACTGCGCGCAGTATCAAAATTCATCGTGTTGAATAAACGCAATGCAAAGTTTAATTATCCTACGTAGCCTTAATATTTAATCTTAATAAAATAGCCATAACTAGTAAACTAATGGGAATTTTTTAATGCGGTTTTTTGCACAGTGTTCAGAAATGATTACGGAATCAAAATATGTATTAAAAATTTTTCGAAAATTTTGCAGGTTTAAAGGTATCTTACCCCCTTAAGACAAGCTGATAATTAAAATTTTCTGAAATTCAAGTTTAATCGAGCATAAATAATCTCTTTAAAATCAATAATTTGAAAGGAGATGCATTTACTGTAATTTTAATGCCATAAAATTGCCATTATGTTCTTGGGAATTTAACCAAATTCATGAAATTGATTATGATAACCGATTTGAATTTCACCTAAGTGAATAATAATAATGATGATATAATGGTGACATTAACCAATGTCAATCATCAAATAATTTTTATAAATCACAGAAAATTAAATTTTGTATTTCTGAAGAAGATGATGTGCTTTTTATGCATTTTATTATTATACGTGACGATTAATTATGCATATCGTATATTTCTGAAAATTAAATTTGAGACGATATATATGTAGTTTTAATAAAAGATGGTATGGAAAAAATACTTGATGAATTATACAATATTTAATACTACATTACCTAGAAAGTCATGCTATATGAGAAATTATCAGAAAGAAATCTTAGAATCAGATCTACGATGATTTTATTAAATCTCTTTTGCATAAATCCCCATAACAACTGCATATTATTTCTTTAATATTACACGAATTGTTTTTAACTTCTTTATGCATTACATCAGGACATTTTATCAATGTTCAGTAAAAAGTCAGTAATACTAGTTTTATAATTGAACATAAATATGTATGATATAAAAACATAATAATAATTTAAATATTCTAAAATTCGCTTATAATAGACCATGAACTTTAAGAGAAGGAATCTTTCAAGGGAAACGCTTTTACTGTACTTCACATGCTACAAAATTGATATATGTTCTTGGGTATTACATGAGACTCATGAAATTGATTATGGTAACCGATCTGAATTCCACCCGAGTGAATAAAACTGATGAGGATATCGTGATGATATTAACCTATGTCACAACATTAAATAATTTTTATAAATCATGAAAAATTAAGTGTCTCCTTTCTGCGAAAGATAAAATGCCGTTTGAGTACTGGAGTATAATTGTAATATTCGATTAAATTTAGTATAGTATTAAATATGGCATTTGATTATCTACTTATAATAAAATCCAAGTGTAGGAAAGTGTTGGTAACCATTCCGAGGCGAACCGTCCCATCTATATATTTAAAACATAAGGCAATTTATTTAGTCATCTATCTCACTTGAACTTTCTACTGAACCCATTTTGCTAATTATTATTATTTTTCTTTTTTACGAAAGCTGTTCATTGGTAAATGAGCCTGAACAACCTATTTTTAAAAATACTCCCATTTTTATATTTATATTTTAATTAAAAAAAAATTTACGAAATTTTTTCAAAATAGTGACAATCGGATTACTTCCATTTTTTCAGATAATAGAGAAATAATGAAAAATATTCAGACACGTGGCTTTTTGGACGCATTTTTTTTTATTTTCGCGTTATTTCGGTAAAAAAATTTATGCAGGTGTACTTTATTTTTTGAAGAGAATGAAAATTCATATTCATTTCGAATCATGAGAATATTCTTTCTCTATTGGGTTTATTTTATCTTTATGCATTATGACTTATTAGCCGCCAATATGCTATTTCTTTCGGGCAACAATTAAAGTGCCGTCCCTAAAATATAACTTTCCGTTACATAAGTCAGACGTAAAGCGAAGCAGATTTATCATTGTACGGTAAAGTACTGTCAATATCTACTGCAATTTTTTTAAACTTCTAAACATCGTATATTTTCAATTTTTACACCGTCGTATAGGGGGAAATGTAAGTAATAATAGAGATGCAGTATACCGTAAAAACGGTTTGCAATGGGAAGGCGGTTATTGCTCAGATTTAAATGCCTTCATTTGGCTCAACCGCATACAGACGCTATGAAACCGCGAGTATTAGGACTTAATTTTGACCGCTGTTAACCAGTTTCATGGCTGCATTTTCGGCATCATGCCCAGCCACCACACTTCATCTCCATCCATCTCTTACCTCCGTAGAACATAGTAGATTCATGGAAGAAAGAAACAGATGGGGATGCAGCATGCCGTAAAAACGGTTTGTCATATATATTGCGCGTTATCGCTCAAATTTAAATGCCCTCAGTCAGCCCAAACAAAACAAGCACGTGGAACAGGGACCGAATACTTTGACATCTACCGCGCAATTTTTTTTTCTCTAAATAAAAATGATCGGCTTATTTTTAAGCATTCTAAAGTAGCAATTAATTGTACAAAAAAACCACAAATTTAAAAAAACCACAACATCGAAACCTTTTACGTTAAATGAGTAATTATTTCACTACACGATAACTGGTGAACGCAAGTTTGGTTTTAGTTCACCAGAATTCGTTTGCGTGTCTGTGTTGTGCGCGGATTAGTTGCGCAGTTGTCAAAGTCAGCCGACACGCCAGACTGCAGCTGCTCAGTACGATGTTGACAGCGCAACAAAAAGCACAGTGCGTGATTTGGTATGTGGAGTCAAAGTCAATAATCGGTGTACAGCGGCTTTTTCGGAGCTTTTTGTTGCACGGTCAACATCGTACTGAGCAGCTGCAGTCTGGCGCGTTGGCTTACCTTGACGACTGCGCAACTAGTCCGCGCATAACACAGGCACGCAAACGAATTCTAGTGAACTAAATCAAACTTGCGTTCTCCAATTATCGTGTTGTGAAATAATTACTCATTTAACATAAAAGGTTTCGATGCTATGATTTTTTAAAATCTAGGCATTATTTTTTGAAGACCCTGTATTTTGAATTAAAAACTGTATTACTAAAAGTTTTCTTCTTTTTTTCGTGAAAGAACTTGCTTGTGTTTGGGCCTAATGTAGCATATTTTAGGGTTACTTTCTTCGCGTCACCCCCAGCCCCCTTACTGTGTCTCCATCTATCTCTTTCCTCCATGTAGCAGATTACTATATCTTTCTGTTGCCATTTTCTCAGAAAAACGGAAAAAAATTTCTAATTAAAATACGTGTTTATGCCAAGAATATCGTCTGCTATAAAAATGTACTTTAAAATATATATGTGTGACTTTTTTCTCCACATTTACTGAATTCCTATCAAAAAGCTGAAAAAGCCGTCAATTTGATGCTATGTACACTAAATTACTATTTAATACTATTTCAGCTTGCTTTTATACTCATTTTAAACCATGTTATGTACTTATTAAATTTACATTAAATTATCATTTTTAAGCCAGTTGGCCGTTGACAACCATTTTTGGCGATATACAAACATAACCCGAGTAATAGGTAAGAAGCTACAAACCTTCCAATAATAAAATCTTCATGTCGTTTGTTTGTATAAAATCTGATGAAAATGAAATGCAAATTAACATTCCGTCATTTTTGACGGGTGTTGTATACTAGTATATAATATATTTTCTAAAAATCGAAGAACTTGAGCTATAGATTTTATTAAAGATAGTATTTGATAAGCATTATATCTACAGAAAAAATATTGCTTAATCCCTTAACAGCACACACTAGTCACGCGGAAAAGCTCGAGCGATAATGCTAAGTCTATGGGAGCGTTATTTTCAAATATCTCGCTCAAATTTTAATATTTTTGAATGATTTTTTTTTTTTTTTTTTGCATAGCATAGTTTACGACGATCTACAACCGGGCTAGATTTACTTTTTCTATTTTTAGAGGAGTTTTTTTATATTATGTGAGTTTCAATTTCAGAACCGGTTCCAACAGGTTCCGAAATTGAGAGTATTTTTTTTAAACCTGAAACCAAAATCGAAAAAGTATTGGGTGAGTGCAAAAGTTCTACCCGTTTTTTAGCGTTAACAGAAAGGCGGAGAACACAAAAAGTTAAGCACCTATGAATTCACGCATGCACCATCATTATGTATGACCTCTTGTCATCTGTCTGGCAGTAAGTTAATCCACGCCGATAAAACTCCTCTGTTTTACAGTCAAAATACTGTTGTAACATCGTTTTTACAGTCTCCCCATCATTGAAGGTTCGGTGAGCAAAGGCGTTGTGCAACGATAAAAAAAAGTTGTAAATCGAAGGTGCAAGGTCGGGGCTATACGCCACATGAGGTAAAAGTTCCCAACTAACGCCCAGTAATTTTTGCCGAGTCCTTAAAGCAACATGAGAGCTGGCTTTATCGTGTTGAAAGAGAACACCTCTGCGATTGATGAATGCTGGCTGCTTAGGCATGAGTTTTGCTCACAATTTGTCCAATTGTTGGTAGTAGAAGTCTGCCTTGATCATTTGGTTCGGTGCGAAGACCTCCTAGTTGGTTATTCCCCTGGCATTAAACCATACACTGAACAAAACATTTTTTGAATGGAGTCCTCCTGTTTAGATCGATGGAGTACCCTCTGCAACATCGGCACATGGTTCTTTGACGCTTCATATTACGGTACAGTACGCACTTCTAATCACCCGTTACAATTCGATTCAAAAATGGTTCCCTACTGTTACAGGAAAGCAAAGAAACACAGGTGTTGATCCTCTCTTATCGTTGCCTTACTGTAAGCTGATGTGGTACCCACTGATCGAATTTTGTGATGAACCCAAGCGCATGCATCTGTCTTTTGACTGTTGTTCTGTGTACCGAGAACGTTTCCTCTAATTCTCCGACTATTGGATGTGGGGAATGTGCTATGGCTGTGTCCAGATCCTCGACAGAAACAACTGATGGGCGTCCAAAGCGAGCATGATCTTTACAGCTCCTGTCTCCGTTCCAGAATTTCCTAAACCAACGACAGCAGGTGCTATCGTCCACGGCATATTCCCCGTACACATGACAAATGCTGCGGCAATCTCCGGCTGCTGTAACGGCTTTATCATACTCGTACCGTAAACAATGTCTGAAGTGGTCTTGCTTGCTATGTTGTTTCCCGTTCCGCATGAATTCTACTGGCAAATGTTGTGCCTGTACATATTCTACTGCTCTACGCGTTGTTATCCACTTTCCTGTCCTCGAAACATAAGCTGTAATGACTATATTCCACTTGACATTTACATATGCTCAAAACGGGTAGAATTTTTGCACTCACCCAATAAAAACTAGCCCAGTTGTGGTCGTAAGCTATGTTACGCAAAAAAAAAAATCATTCTAAAATATTAAAATTTGAGCGAGATATTTGAAAATAACGCCCCGTACACTTAACATTATCGTTAACACATACTGGACAATTGCAACATAAAATATAATAAATAAAGACACACAACCTTGCTTAATGGTACTCAAAACGCGAACTTTAGGGGAGACCGGGGCTAGTAGACGCAGTTTTTAGTTATCGATTTTTATAAATTTTTTGTTTATGTTTTTTAACATACTTTAACTGCTCTTTTAAAGAACAGACATTTGGCTATAAATACTCGGAGTTTTGAGTTTGTATCTCTTGTAGTTTATGTTTAGCGGAAGCCTAAAGTGAAAGGAAAATTGTGCGTCAACCTACCCCGTCACGGGGCAAGTTGCTTATACCTATGGGGTAAGTTGGCACACGCTTTATAAAAATTTAAATGAAACTCAAATAAGGCACGCAGTTAAGAGAAATCAATTTCATTATTACCAGTAAGTTTAAACAAAGTCATTATCGTCGTACAACTAAATTCTGAAGTATACAGACATAAAAATAATGAGTAAAACATTAACACTGAGTAACTTCTATCTTATTCGATATCATCATCAGAGTTACAGTTGTCGCAAATAAAAAATCGAGTGTCTCCTTTTGGACAAGCCCCATGTGCCCAAAATCTTACATCAACCACTTTTCACTGTGTTTTGTATTTCAACCTACCAGCACACACCAGACGCCGAGCCAACTTACCCCGTGTTCAATGCGCCTACTAACCCCATAATAAATTTCTTCACAAAAGGGAGACGTAACCTTCTAAACATAAATAATCCAAGTAAATCACATATGGAGTAGGTACAGTGAATCATACACTAAGAAAAACTGCTCAAGTTAAATCGCAATTATTAAGATAAGAATTAAAAATTATAAAAATAATGAAGCAACAAAAAATTACTTATGAGTGCAAAAAACAGAAAAATCGTAATAAATGTCCACCGCACGTAGGTAACGCTGCAAAACTACAATAAGGATTGTGAAAAGCAAGAAGAAAGGTACTCTGTGACTGGTTGCGCAATCTATCCACAAACAAGCTATTTATGAGAACTGCGCCTACTTACCCCTGTAGCCAACTAGCTCCGGTCTCCCCTAATAAGTTAAAAGTTAAATTCTACATTTCGAGCTGTTTCTACAGCCGTCTTCCGGAAAAATATGATAGTTAATTGGCTAAAAGATCAGAGATGAAGGTTTCCTGTGCGAGAGATAATTTGTCGAACATTGACTCAATGATAATGTCATGATAATGATAATGATAATAATGACTCTATGGAGTCAATGGTCGACAAATTATCTCTCCCACAGGAATCCTTCATCCCTGAGCTTTTCGCCATTTAACAATCGTATTTTTCCTGAAGACAGCTGTAGAAACAGCTCGAAATGTAGAATTTAACTTTTTACTTGTTCGTGTTTTGTGTACCATTAAACAAGCTGGTGTGTCGTGTCTTTATTTATTAACATTATCGTTTTCCTTTCTTCCCATGACTGAAGTGGTCTCTTAAGGTGGCATTTTAGTTGTACTCACCGATTGTCACATTCCCTGATAAACTATAAGGAAATTAAAAGAAATAATAATTACCTGATACAATTTCTCTACGGTATTATTTTCTCTATCGCAATCCGACATAGACATATTAAGAGACTGCTCTTTTCAAACGAAGATAGGATAACCCTAATGTTAATCCTATGTGAGAAATCTTTACAGATTTCGAGCTTGTGTGTTATTATTTCTAAATGATTTTTTTTTTTTTTTTTTTTTTACATAGGGTACCTTATTTCGATATCTAATGTTCTAGATTTGTACTTTTACAATTTGGGTTGCAGTTTTTTTTATATGCGGATAATTTTTCTTTCACAACTGGTACCAAAAGTGAAAATGCCCTCATATAAGAAAAACTGTAACCAAAATCGAAAAGGTACAAACACAGAATATTAGTTATCGACCTCAAGTATTCTATTCAAAAAATAAATTAAAAATATTAAAATACAAGCGAGAAATCTGCAAATGTTTATCCCATAGGTTTAATTATTGGCATTCGGGTTTCTTCGCTCGACTACTGTTTCAAAAATGAAGTTTTTGGAACTTCTGAAGTTACCAAAAATTGTCCCCTTGAATTTAAGTATTTTTTAAAGATAATAATATCTGAAAGTTTCACTCAAGTATCATTTTAAAATTTATTACCTTTTAAAAATATCTAAAACTTAAGAAAAAAAATTTTGGAAATGCAGTAAGTTGGTATTGCATATCAAACTTCTTTGCTGAAAACGTTATAAAATATCTTTTTTTTTTTTTTTTTTTTTTTTTTTAAATTAAATTTATAAATTTTATTATAAATATTATTGTTCATTTTTTTTTTCGTAAATTAATATTGTATTTTCCGATGTATAAATGAAACTTTCTTTAAACGACACTGGCACTATAAAACATTTTGATTAAATTTCGTCGTGTCTGGGCAGCAATTTATTGAGCTTTCATTATTTTACAGCGAAAGAAATTATAATTTTGCCATGCCAGTCATTACCTTAACAGCGCAGAATAAAGGTTCAAATGCTTCAAATTAAAATGAAAAAGTCTAAGAAAAGTGGTATTAGTACATTTTTGTAGAAACTTTCAGAAAAGAGGACGGTTAAGCAAATTTTCAATTTCATGTTAAAGGTAGCGTTTTTGTTTTCAGAAAACTTTTGAGTAAACTGAAAGATTTTTAATTTAACTCATCTCGTAAAGTTTGATTTTGATACTTGATCCAAAAGTGAGATCAGAATGATTTTACTTATATTTTCTTTAACTACATATATTGGTATTCACTTTTTTATGAACAATTTTAATATAATACAGGAATTTTATTTTCTTTATCTTTTCAAAATACATATAAAAAAGCTCACACGGTTTCTGTGGATATTGCATGTAATAGTCACCTGTGTGGCTACTTTTACTTTCTTCTGTCTTTACGAGAAGAAAATATTGGATTTGTGAAATTTTTCTAAAATCCAGTTTTTGAAGGATTTATACGTTTTAGAAGTTTTGAAGACGATTTGACTATTTTTAGGAAATTTGTGTCCATGAGTCTGTATGACTGTCTGTCTCTATGTGACACAAATTTTTTTATCTCTCTATCTCTAGAATTAATGCACAGATTTTAATCAAACTTTAGCTTCAGATAGAACTTGACATAAAATGTGGTTGATTAAATTTTGTTGTAAATATTCCAACAGGTGGCGCTTCTATGCTGCAATTTTTTTTTCGCGATATATGTATCTCAAGAACTTATAGACAGGATTCCATCAAACTTTATATTCTGTTAGACCTTGAAGAAATTAGTGCTGAATAGGTTTTGGTGTAAATTGTCCAAGAGGAGGTCCTGCTATGATGCATTTTTCACGATTTCCGGGATAATTGTATCTTAACAACTAATTCACGGAATTTCAGCAAACGTCATAGTCTGATAGACTGTGACATAAATAGATTCATATTAGGTTGGCTGTATACCGCACAACGGGTGTTGCTGCTATGTTATGTTTTTTTACGGTTTTCGAGATAGCTATATCTCAAAAACGAATACATTGTCATTTAGTTTTGATTTCAAATCATTTGATTTATTTTTGTAGAAGAAAGTTTTGTGATCGCCAGAACATAGTTTTTTCGTTTATATTGTATTCCGCAATTCCCAATTTATATTCTTCATGATAAATTTCTAGTAGAAATCTACCATGGAAATCTTTTTTTGTTGTTAAAAAAAAAACAGTTGTAAAAGCATATTAAAATAGTTGTGTATGGTTGCATTTCGCCCGTGAGCCGCAGTGGCAAAATTACTTCATAATCCATGGAAATTGCGGGAGCCATACAGGATAAAGGGCTTTAAAAGAAAGCTGTTTGAAACATGCTATTATCAGAATCGTACATTAACTCGTTCGGGACCAACATGTTTTACATGAATATTATACAGTTGACACCGCTTTTTGTCAAATAATTAAATTTAGTTTATCATCAATAAAATGCTTTAATTAAATAAGGAAATAAAATCATAAGACGAAGAGCAATTTTTCACCTTGATTAAACATAAAATATATAATGTGAATTTTAAAAATTCACAGTCTTACCTAAAAGGAGACTAAAGTAATGAAAGAGATGTTACAAGTTTAAAATATACATTTTATTTAAAACTTCTTAGTACTTTCAAGCTATCCAAACTCATCATCAGAGAATATTTTAATAACTAAATGTTGTTTATTTATACAAAAATGTCACTTTGTTTTGAAAATGAGAGAGCCAATAATTATTAGAGTTGAAAGTAGAAGTAGCAGTAGCAGCTTCTTGGATTGAATTTAATTAGAGGAAATATATATTATTATTAATTGCAGTTTAATTAGAAGAAATATAAAATTCTACCCATGAAAAGTGACCTATGTGAACAAAATGATGTCATAAAATAAATGGAACTGCAATTAATAATAATATATATTTCCTCTAATTAAATTCAATCCAAGAAACTGCTAGTGCTACTTCTACTTTCAACTCTAGTAATTATTGGCTCTCTCATTTTCAAAACAAAGTGACGTATTTGTATAAATAAACAACATTTAGTTATTAAAATATTCTCTGAGGATGAGCTTGCATAGCTTAAAAGTACTAAGAAGTTTTAAATAAAATGTATATTTTAAATTTGTAACATCTTTTTCATTACTTTAGTCGCCTTTTAAGTAAGACTGTGAATTATTAAAGTTCACATTATACATTTTAAATAAGGAATACTTTACTTTTCTGTTTCAGTGGCATCAAAAACAAGTGCTGTAAGCATCTTTTGAAGATGCATATATGCACCCATGATCCCGAAGAGGTTAATAGTATACGATAGCTCAATAATAGCAATGTCACAACCTTCTAAAATAATGTTTATCTCTCGACTCGTATCTGTTAAATAAATTTAACGGGCAAACAGTTTCCACTTTTAATAAAAATTGAATGTGTGTTAAATGAAAATATTAACAATAGAATGTAAACATGTAAGGGTATCTTTTTTTATCTGTACATTATATTAATATAAAGACATGTACTATTATAAACTTAACTTTTGTATTATTTAAGTTTAAAACAGTTCATTGCAGCACGTTGTGCAAAGACTGTTTTTATAATAAAATTTAACTGTAGTTTGTAAATCATGCAAATTATATAATGAAAATCAAAGTACTATCTGTCACCTTATTTGACAATCGAACTCGTCCTAAATCTCATTTCTCTAACACCAAATAATTAGTCGGATAGTATTAAAAATTCACACCTGAAAATAATTACACTAACTTCAACTCAACGTTAACATTCACTTAGGTTTGTCATTTTGTTTTTGTTATTTTCCCTTCCAATAAAATTAGTCTTATTTTCCGGAAAATTTTTATTTTATTTATAATGCGTAGTCATGTCAAAAGGCCGGCCTAAAAAACTATGTCTTAGGAAGCATTTCATTCTGTTCAGGCATCAATTTAATCAGCTATACAATCAAAACGAGGTATTATAGATTATCGCAAAAGCAAGATAAATTCTATAGTCAATGAGTAAAGGATCTCTTATAACTGTTCCCCCCCCCCCCCTACAAAATTGTAAAAAAAGAAAACACTTTACATCCTCTTTGAGTGTAACACGAAGAAAAGCAGTCAATTTTATTCTTAAAAATAGCAAACAATTTTGTGACATCAATTTCTTTTAGCGAATGTTCAACTGATAAATGTAAATAATTCGTGTACCGGAAGAATATGTCATAAGCTTTATTCTTCTCTAAATCGTATATTCTCACAACCTGTTACAGAGTGTAAACCAAGATTTTCAAAATGGCCACTATCAGAAAATATTTAGGTGCCTCCATTAACGAAACGTTAAAAGTATTTCATTCTGTGTAACGTGCTACAAATTCTCAACTGCTCATTAAAAAACTTATTTACTTTTATTACCAAGTGTCCATACTAAAAAAGTAAAATCCAAACTTTACGTTGAATAATGTCGAACTGAAATATCAAAATGTCTTTAATAATCTTTTCTTGATGGTATCATGATTCATGGCTGGATTAAATTCAGCCGTTTTTCGCTTTCAAATGTTCCCATAAATCAGCGATAAAGTCTCTTCTAGCTTCCCATTTTAAAATGTTCTGAAATAATGACCTGAGCGATGGTTCTCAAGTATTTTGAGTTTGATATTTGAAAGAATTCGGGACGATTTTCAAGCAGCGTTGAATGTCTGACAAAAAGCAGTTAGTATAAATTAAAGCGGGTGATCTTGAAAAAAATATATTAAAGTACACTTATAAAACAACTGACTAAAAAATAAGAACTATTTTCTTCTACCTTTAAAAAAGAAGAATGTATTCGATTCGTGAAAATTTTCGACTACGAGTTTTCGACAGATTTATAAGTTTTAAAAGGTCCTGAACACGATTTGTCTGTCTTAAAATAATGTCTACCCGTGAGTCTGTCTGTATGCCACACAAATTCTGTGGGAGCTCTTTCTCAAGAATTAATGCACGGAATTTAAACAAACTTCAGATTCAGTTAGACCTTAACATAAATTTGTGCTGATAAGGTTTTTGACTTAAATCGCCCAAAAGGTGGTGCTGCTATACTGCATTTTTCTACACGAAAAAATTTGTGCACAGAATTTAATCAAACTTTATATTCTGTTATATCTTGACATTAATAGATTAGGTGTGGATGTATTGTAAAGTCCTGAATATAATCAATAGCACTCTGTTAATTGATGCAGATGTTATACCTATATATTTCCCCTCTAATACAAGACTCATACATTTATGTATCATAAAATCTTTAACATATCAATTAAACTTTCAATAAATTCCACTTCAGAACTTTCCATCTGATAGTATGAAAAACATATTTTAGGCCAAGATCTTAACTTTGACAGTTTCTTAGGCAACTGGTATATAATAATTCTTACAATACTTGAAATGCTTCTTTAAGTTCTCCAAGAGCGGCGGTTATCAAAGAAGTCCGTCTTAGATATATACGAATAGAACTGAGGTCTTTCAGGGACTTTTTACTCGGTCTCTGCGAAGAGCAGATCTTTTTTCTGCGCTCTCGTCTGAGACAGGGCTGTCCTGTATAGGTGAAGTCCGCACGCGGTAAGAAGATACTTCTGCCGAACAATCTCAGCGGAGAAGAGATTACACTTCAAGGAAGTACACATATGAACTTGACACGAACCCACCCGCATTACTAATAATTCTGCGGATACAGCTAGGTTAAACTCTCAAAGTTGAACTTATTTACAAAATTTCTAATATTCTTCTGATGTGTTTCTATGTAGCTGTGTTGTTGTGAAAATAAAGTTTCTGTGGCTAAATCGATCATCGTGAAATTATTTGTCATGACGGTGCAGTGTACCACCCAAAGGTGTCCTTGCTATGCGCTGTTTTTTTTTTTTTTTTTTTTCAGGATTACCGTGGTAGCTATATCTCGAGAACGAATAAATTGCCATTTAATTTTGGTTGGAGACAATTTGATTTATCTAGATAAAAATGTGTGATTGTCACAACATACTACCTGGTTTTATTTAGTTATTACAATTAATTACAATTACTATCGGATCCAACCCGGAGCATCAGGTTACAGAACATAGGGGAAAACCATTTTTTATATTAATATACTTTCTTAGATTGTCCACTAACAACCCCGAAAAGCATTTTTAGTTGAAAAGTATCATTTTTTTATTCAAATAAAGTTTTAAAATTTATAAAAAAAGATACTTTCGTATGAGTTGATAGCGGAAGAAATCTCCAAAGATTTCGGTACTTACAGCAGTCCTTTTTATTTCTGATCACTTCAGTTGTTTTAAGTGGATAGTCCGATTGCATGTCTGTAAAATTTGTGTTTTATTTTTATATTATTATATTTTATTGATGAAATTAATAATGAAGATAACTATAAACTTCGTTATGCAATATTAGCTGGAAACACTAGTTGAATTATTTATATTAACTTAAGTGCAAATGAATTTATCTTTCCTAATCGTCTGCACGCGAAAGAGAAAGATTTAAAAGAAAATTATTTTAAAATACATAAAAAATTGGTAAATTGCGATACAGTTTTCAAACAAATTGTAATGCAGTTTTCAAACAAACTGCATTTGTAAATAAAGTTTTATTCTTTATTCGACGTTGTAAAAATTAAAAATGTGCGATGTAGAAGTTAACAAAATTGCAGTAAAAGCGATATTTATTCGACTCCTGTTGCCAACATCAAAATGAAGTCAGCGTTACGCACGGAGACGTTTGGCCTTTATAATATAGATATCATAAACGAGTGCTGAATATATGTAGCATAGAGAAATAGTTTAATAAATGTGCGTAAAGTCCGGAAATATACTGCCTTAAAGAAAGTTGTATACTTCAAACTTAACTTATATCTAATATATTGAATCTGTGTGAGACTACAATCCCTGCACAAAGATTCGGACCATACCAACAATTACCGTTATGTAAAAAATGATTATTAATCTCATTACATAAAGTACATAGAAATTTAACAAATGTTACCAATAACAAATTTTTATATATATAATGAAGAAGAATATGCAAAAAAGAAAAAGCATTACACATCAATTTATAAAATCAGAAAATAGGTAATTAAACGCACCAAAGAAAAAAATATCCAGTCACTCTTGGTTTGGAAAAAAATTACCGATCATTGTAATAAGTATTTAGTAAATCCACGTTTAGCCCAGATGACAGCTGAAATTATTCGACTCATGGACTCAATTGAAATTATGTCTCCACCACCAGCAAAATCCTCTATTGCTTCTCATTGCTGGGGGAGGGACATAATTTCAATTTTGGCTCAGCTACTATTATCAAGAAATGCATTACTCTTCTAGATTCAGACTTTTTTGAAACTGTTCATATTCAGAGATTTAAAAACTCCTTGGTTAATGATTTGTCTAGTGTACCTTACATCTCAACTTTCTGGATGGATTTGTTGTGCTACGATACTTCACTTTCGCTTTGATTTCATTGGCTGTTGGAACTTGATGGTCTTTTGGTACTGTGTTTACTGACATGTGAGTTTTCGCCGTGCATGTAGTTGGGGGGATATTGTTTTTATACATAGATTTTATACACTGCTGATGTGAGACCTGGAACTCACGAAATTTATACGTCTGGTTTTATTCACATTACCTAATGTATTTTATTGTGTGTTTAAACGTTGATTTTTGGTGATTTATAAGAAATACTTTTAATATGAAAAGAATCAGCTCAGATTTTCGCTACAAAGAATGAAATTAGCTCTTTGGACGGTAAAATAGTGGAAATAGAAACTAAAAAAGGAACGTCACACAAACTTTATGGAATTTTTAATTTCTATGCCTATTTCACTGGTACATGAAATAAAAAAAAACTTTTACCTTGACTTCTAACTTTTTATGGAATCTTGACCCTGATGACAAACATCTAAACTACTGTTTTTCTTAAATCTATTTTGCATGGGCTAAATAATATCTAAGGGGGTAGTGGATGTTCAAATTAAGAAATTTTCTATTTATATAAAAGCTCTGTGTGCATTATGACTGACATGAACCAAGCATTTCTTACGCACATATGTTTAAAATGAAATATATACATTTTTTGCACGAAAAAGTTTTTATAAAAAAACAATGCATCAGACTTTCATATTTTAAAATGGTCCAAGCTTTTCTAAATTATGGAAAACTAATGATTACTTTAATATAATCCCAGCCTCTGAAAATAGGAAAATCTGTGCATTCTTTTTGATATACAGTAGATTCCAATTAATTGTGACACATCAGTTTATCCCAATAAGTCGGCTTCTGTAATTATGAGAATTATATTTAATGATATTTTTCTACGTTTTTCTTAATATTTTGTCTCAATTAAACGGCTGCCCCAATTAAACGATATCTCAATGGCCATTATCTGAAGAACATCAATTATTATTAAAATTATAGCATATTTTGTACATATGCTGGGCAGTTGTTTTCGATTGTTGCCCTTAATAGTGCATTTGGTAACAATAACTTTGTTAAGCAAGTTTTAGTTTGCCCATCCGTTGGAAAAATAAAACATTTAAAGTATTTGAGCAGCATCAATTGGAAAAAAAAAAACTGGTTAGCTTGAGACATTTTAATCTTTGCGTCAAAGGTGAGATTTTTAAGTCACATAAAATAAGTTAAAATCTTTATTGAGTTGAAATGACGCTCGGTTTTGATTTAAGATTAACCTAGATAACTGATCAAAATAAAAATAAAATCAAGCACTGATTTCTGTTGGTTTTTTGTTGAACTGAAACATTTTTAAATATTGAACATTTTCAAAGTCCACCATCCCCTTACTGTCGCATTTTTTTTTCAATCGAGCTGCTAACATAACTACTTTAATCTTGGATACCTAATATATTAATTGCTAATGTCCATAATAAATAGTTCACTTGGAATGATGAGGTTCTAAATGATGAAATTAGCTAAAATGACATCACACAATCTACTAAATTTGTTTTGTCAATTTTTCCTCATGTTAGAGATCTGCACGGTCCCTGTCCTGTCCCGAGACAAGTAACGAATCTCGGTCCGGGCCGAAAAAATAAAGAATCTTTTTAACGGACCTAACCGAAGGAATAAAGACAATTATTTGACGGTCCGATAAAAAATATTAACAGTCTGGCCGGCCGGATGTAAAAAGTCTAAAAGGATCCGATTAAGCCGATAAAATATAAAAATTTCAATAGGCTGGGCCGAGAATATGTTATAAATGTTCTGTACAAGCCGATAATAAGCTAGTTTAACAACATAAATACCGATATTTAACATGTCTAGCGTAAAGATCTGCCTCGGATAGTTACATCGTTTCTGACCCCGAGACTAATGCATTCAGCAGACACGGCTCGGCCGGGCTCAAGCTTACAGTTTTTTTCCACATACTCGGTCTAGGCCGGATCTCCACTTACTTTTATCCAAGGCGTGTCTGACAGGCATTTTTGGGGGTGGACGGGGGGAAAAATAATAGTGATAATATATATGTTGAAGATCAGGGCTTGAAATATCACATTGAATGAGACTAACACCATTTTATAAATTTGATCCTGACACCGGTAACTTTTAAAGTAAATTATAGTTACAAATTAAACTATGTACAAACTATGTACAAACTATATACACGGATTAAAACATTACATCAATCTTTACATTTGTGGCCGTCTTAAACAAACACACATCAGCATTATTACTTAGCGTTTACCGTTCTTCTTCTCCCGCGAGAAACACACTCGAACGTTCTGTTCGTTTTCCACTTCCTTTCAATACTCTCTTACGCACTCAAAGCGAATGTATCTCAATCCGAAGTCCATCCCTCGAGCGCATGCGCGCTGTATTACATCAGGAGGCACGCAGGTGGCGCTCTGGAAGCTATTAAAGGCACTTGGGATACTAAAAAGGCTTTCCCACAGATCGGCCAGACTGACCGGTCGACTACACTCAGTGGCACTGTAGAGCCGCTGGTAGGAGCAACAGGAGCATCTGAAAAGACAAAAAGAGAGAGCAGGACCCAAAGTTCTTAAAAAAAGAAAACGTCATCAGTTCATTGTGAAGCGTCAAAAAGTTAAGCACATCAGCTTCTAAAAAGCAAAGTTCGACAGAGTAAAATTCTTTTGACATCTAAGGGTTGAAAATTTTAAAAGTTCACCTTGAAGAACCATATTCGTCATAAGGGCTTCTCACATCATAAAAATTATTTCTTCTTCTTTTTTACCTTTTTTTTTTCTTTTCGTCTTTTTCGTCTTATTTTTTTTCTACGTCTTTTCCTCTTTTCGTCTCTTTTTTTTTAACTATGTCTTTTCGTCTTCTTTCATCCCATTTTACAGCCACTATCATATAAGGATGTTTTGCTTCTTCGGAATTCAGATAATCTTCAGAATCAAAGAATTTATCAGGAACGATACCATATTCGTCAACATCAGTCAAAGTGTCATCTTCGGAATTATTAGCGTCATCATCGGAATTTCAGTCAAATTTACTTGTATTTACTTCTAAAAAGGACCTTCTATAATTAGACTTATTTTTAGAAAACTTCTCCTTCGGTTTCTTAACTTCATAATTATTAATTTCAATTTCATCTTCAAATTCATCTGACGAATTAGGGATATACTTAATTTTCTTAGAAACATTATTCTTCAACTTCTGATTAGACATTTTCTTAAGATTTTCTTCTTTTATTACATCAATTTTCTGGTTATTTTCCTTTCTGGAAGAATACATCCTATTTTCTTTATTTTCTAACTTTGTGGCATCTGAATCATTTTTAAAGTTTTTAGCACTGTTATTCATCTAAATTTGCTTCTTTAGTTTAGTCAATTCTCGTCCTAAATTTTCGAAATCTTCCTGGGAATTATTCAGTTTTATCTGGATTCTTCTTTTGGACATTTTTATTTTAGAATACTCGTCTTCTGATTCTTCTAACTGTTTTTCAAGATGTTTTGAATAGTTATTTATTTTTATTAATCGTAATCGGTATTGTTCTGAACGTTTACTTTCTTCATCTAATTGGGATTTTATATCTTGAAAATATCTCTCTAATTTTCAATACAATTTACTAACGGTCTGTCATTCTGCTACTTCTTGTTCTAATTTCTCTTCTAACGATGTTATTTCAATTTTCGGCTTCGTTTTTTTTTGACAAAAACGCTTCTTTTAAATCGATTACATCTAATTGTAACATTTTATATTTTCTTTCAACTTCTTTAACTTGAGCAGTTAAGTTTTCATTTTCTAAACGTAATTACTTAATTTCTGAGCTAGAATAGGACAATTGATAAGAAGACAAATATTTGTTTTGGTTTAGAATTTGTGGGTTGCTACTGTGCAAGGTGGACAAATAAGGGTTAAATTTAGGATTTACAGTTACTTCTCTTGAATTAATAACATTAACTAAGGAATTATTCTGACTCTTATTTAACTTAACATCATTACCAGAAACAATTAAGGAGACTTGTTCTATTACATCAGTACCAATAATTAAATCAAATTCAATAGATTTGTCATCAATCACAAAAATAGATGTTTGAAATTTAGAATCACCAATTTCGATTTCGGTCTCAAAGTAACAGATTGGTCTGAATGATTTTTTGCCTAATCCACTTAAAAGCATATCTGTTGGTTCCAAGTTTACATAACTTTTAAGTTTATCAAAATTATTTTTCTTTAGAACAGTTCTTTCACTTCCTGTATCAATTAATGAAATTAGATTTAATGAATGCAACTTTACATCTTCAAAAACCAAATTCTGAGAACAGGTTAGAACATTTACTTGAGAATCATTAGGCAATTTTGAATCTTTGGTTTTACCCATTCGAATGATTTGTGGCCATACAAATTACAAGAAAAGCAGAGGGGACCTTTATCTTTATTTATGCACTGATTACTTTTGTGGAATCTATCTCCACAATTATAGCAACGTATATCAGGTTTAATGGGTCCGGATTTGTTTTAAATTCAACTTCTGGTTTCATCTTAGGCCTAACATCAACATCAGGTTTAATATCATAATCGACACGCAATTTATCATAAATTTTAAGTTTTTCTTTCAATTTAACAATATTTAGGCAACCATACAAAAAGGATTTTTTAAAAAACAGGATCGTTTATTCCATTAATCACATACTAAATAAACAATTAAATTTAAAAAATAAAAAAACTCGACTGTGTAAAAAGCTAACTAATTAATTATTTCTCATCAATGTGAAACTATTTTTTTTTTCAGTTCCTACTATTAGCTCAAACTCTCGCCATATATATCTTGTTCATATTTTCAATCGTTAATAAATACTTATTATTCATCCAATCAAGCTCAAATAATTTTTTTAAACTTGTAGTGGGTGACCCTTGATGTTAATCCAATTTCTTTTCAAATACTAATTCATTAATTAAATTAAATTAATTAATTTTCAATAATCGAGAGAGCCCTCTTCTTGATCAAGGCATTTTAAGCGCCACTCAAGAGGAAAGAAGAATGGGATAAAAAAAATTGTCTTATTGACCTAAGTAAGAATTGACTTAAAATATTTTTTTTGCATTACTTGTTTATATTACTTACCTATTTTTTTTATTTACTTGTATTGATGACTTTTAAGTTGTGTTTAATTGTTAGTTCTTATCTATAAACACTGTTTTGATGAGGTCTATAGATGTCTATGATGGTCAGAGTTGCAGTACAGCTAGAGATACTACATACAAAACTTCAAAGTTGTATAATATTTTAACGGAGCTTCTGACTGTAAAATAGTCAATGAAACATCGTCTTCATTTTGAAAGGCCTATCCAATGATATGACACTCAATAGGGTGCAGCGTAATTTTTGTTTTCGTATCTACCACCATTTTTTATTTTATGGCGGCCATTTTGAGGAGGGGGGGGGATGGTTAAAATTTCACATTTTCATCATCTATTGAATTAGATGATTTGTTTTGAAAAAGAGAAAATATTCCCCATAATCAAAAGTGAAAAATTCTCATTCCTGTAAAAAAAATCCCGTAAAGAAAGAAATTTAAATTTAATAAAAACTTGGCCCCTCTATTGCGCCCCCCCCCCTCAAATCCCCTCCCCTAGAACCCCAATTACATTTAGTTTATATTCGCTATGTAATGTCATTTAGAATGCTATACAATTAAAAATGAAGGATATACAACCACCAGGAAAGCCAGAAAAGATTTTTGGCCACTAGATCGTGATTTGGGACCACTGTGCGGCGTTTAGCCAAAATCAATTTGTGCAAATCACTAACATTAAATAAAGAAACAGTATCTTCAAAATCGGCAAGCCATTTTTCAACATTTTGGTATTGGCTACCATTAAATTTCGTAACTATATTCTCAATGTCATTAATGGTAATGGATGGTTTAAGAACATAATCAGGAATTAGAATTTTCTGATTTTCATTATTTTTCCAAGTGGAACTACCAGAATCATTTCTCAAATTATTTTCAGAAAAATTTGAGATATCATTAATTTTATTCGAATCATTGCATCGCTCTCATCATCGCTAAGAGCGCTTTCGTCAGGAATTAAATTAGATTTCAATACATTAAAGTCACATAAACTAGAAATTATTCTGGCAGCAATTTCATCGAAAGTTCCCGAATTATTTATACACAAAATATTGCAAATAGTTATCAAATCGTTTACAAAAAAATTATCTTTAATATCTTGCAATTTTGATTTATATTCATCAGAATCAATTTCAAAAGCAAACCCAGTAAAATTTCAAATTCTACGTCTATTATTCCTATCACCGACTTCTCCAAAAATTAATTTATGCAATGTTTTAATACTAGATGACTTTTTCTCTTTCAACGAAAGTTCTAATTCCTTAAAATCAACCAACTTTAACATAATTGAAAAGGAAAAGAAAATAATAAACTCATTTCATAAACAGATATCCAGCTTCAGAATATTTACTGTATTGCTATCAGCCAGCCAACATAATTCAATTTATTAATTTTTACACGCTCAAATAGCTCCTTCATAACAACACTTGAAAACTTTGATTACTTTGAAAGTTTAAGAAATAGCTTTGCGGGCGTAACGTTCGCATCACAGTTCTGAGCACCAATTGTAGAAGATCAGGGCTTGAAATATCACATTGAATGAGACTAACACCATTTTATAAACTTGATCCTGACACTGGTAACTTTTAAAGTAAATTATATTTACAAATTAAACTATGTACAAACTATATACACGGATTAAAACATTATATCAATCTTTACATTTGTGGCCATCTTAAACAAACACACATCAGCATCATTACTTAGCGTCTACCGTTCTTCTTCTCCCGCAAGAAACACACTCGAACGTTCTGTCCGTTTTCCACTTCCTTTCAGTTCTCTCTTATACTCTCAAAGCGAATGTATCTCAATCCGAAGTCCGTCCCTCGAGCAAATGCGCGCTGTATTACACCAGGAGGCATGCAGGTGGCGCTCTGGAAGCTATTAAAGGCACTTGGGATACTAAAAAAGCTTTCCCACACACACACACACACATATATATATATATATATTCTTTTTACTGAATCTTTGAAAATATATTTTAACAATTTACAGAAAAATGCTTTCAAAGACTTACTTCTTTGTATTATACAGCTAGAAAGTTATGATATTTTTAAGCACCGTTTTTTTTTCTTTTATTCTTAACTACATCAATTTTTTAAGAGTCTTTATTTGAATGTAATGGCTCTTAGTGATCCTGAATGTTGTTGTTCTGTATTTTATAACTTGCGGACATATGGTCTGAAAGATACTGTAAACGTTTCATATAAAAATGAGTATTATTTCTCGGGAATGAAATTTTCGGCCTGTGCACACCTCTACCTGATACACAGATCATTCTAGAACATACGAATTTGACTTTGCTGTTATCTGTGGTGAAATGAAACTCTTGCCTCAGTTTTCTCTAAAGAATGATCCAAGAAGTTAGAACCTTGCCATTCCAAGGCAACGAAATATCAACATTAAGAAATTTCATTTTATAAAAGGTAGGTAAAATCCCATCAAGATAAAAGAAATCTTTTTAAATTGTTAAATTAAACAAATTCTTATTTTATTTGCTGGAAGAAGGCTTTGAAATTATCATATACTTATAAGACAATCCTTTAAAGAAAAGAAAGAAAATACTATTTATTCACAAATCATATACTTAGTTTAAAAATTATTAAAAAAATTTCTTTCATTGATTTTTGATATATAAGAAATGCATTTTTATTATTTTTCGGATTCCAATTGTATTTGCATTTCTCACTAGCGTTTGGCTTTAAGGGCTGTCCATTAAACGAAAAAAATGTAATCGGATGAGTTATTATTTCTTGCATGGAGGGAAAATATACATTTATTTTTGTTCAAAATTCAATTTTTTTTTAAATCTTTTCCTAAATATTGAGACAGAAAAACATAACTTGAAAAAGATATTAGTAATACTATTTGAAAGAAAAATAACGGTTTAAATAAACAACAGGAGACTATTTGCTTATTTCTTTCACGGGCAAAAAATAAAGATAACTGTCATTCCTATATTTAACGTTTTATTATGATAGAGTAGGTGTAAACAAGTCAAGTATGCTGAATGACAAATACTTTCCAAAGTAGATGCCTCTAAGCTTCTTACAAGCACTATTCCGTTTTCTGAAAACAGCTTAAATTGGTTGTAGAAGGAAATACTTTTTCAGAATTATGTTTAAAATAAAATATATACGGTAAAAGTTATTACAGTAAATATTAATACGTAAAATACGTTTTAATAAACATACCGATTAACTTGTATGCACAATATCGATAACCTTCTCCAGATTTCTAACGATAAATAAACTATTTTTGTATATAATTTAAAATGTGCACTTGATAAACAAATATCATGATATATCAGATATGGAAGTAGATGATTTATTAAAAATTATCATCTATGAGCGTGATTTATTTTATCTTAGTTTTACACTTATGAAGCATCTCGCGCAAAATTCAAGGTAACTCAAAGGAAGCTGGTTCATTGCATTTGCTATCGAAGTGCGGATAGATTTCTTTTTATTCATGCATAATGGATGGTGAATAAAGTCTTGATGGATAAATTATTTTACTATTTTTAAAATTAATCGATTTAACATTTTATTGTGATAGAGAAGGGGAAAATATGTCAAGTATGCGGAATGACAAATACCTTGTCATAGATTACTATATATAGTTTATAAATTATCAATATGGTGGAAAGTATTTCCTAATCAATTTTTGACGCATGATTTTTCTTTTCTTTTAAATTCTTTACTTTTTTGCAAATTTTGTTTCAGAAAAAATTAATAATTGCAAGCAAGCTGAAAAGAGCGATTTTTTTCATATTTAATTGTAATTTTAAGATTTAATATATAATGAACACGAGGTATGTGTGCTTCATATTTTTATCGCCACTGTGCCTGTGTACTGCGCAATCTCGTCTCCTGACTATACTGCATATACAGCGCCATCTTTCGGTGAGATTTTTTTAACCACGCTTGAAAAATCTCCATTGCTTTGGGAGCATACCGGTCAAATTTCAGGTCATTTGGATCAGTGGTTCTTTAGTTATAGGGTTTTACTTTCACAACTTAAATTAAAAAAAATTGCCCTGTATTTTAAAGATTTTAGGATGTCAAATAGCGATTACCTCGCTCTTTTATTACCTCAACTTCTTCCTTCCTTCCTTTCTTCTTTTTTTTTTCTTTTTTGCTGAAAAAGATCAATAAATGAAAAAAAAAAAAAAAAAGAGAAAAAAATAACATTTTTCTTTTTCATAATTAGTTATATTTTTCAGATTTATTATAAACAGTTTGAGATGTCAAATATTGATTACCTCGCCCCTTTGTACAGTGGAAAGATTCTCATCTAATTTATTTTTAAAGTGTATTTTCTTGTACATTTTCGTAGTTGACGATTAATGACCTTCGAATTTCGCAATGGTTCTTTTTATATTTCCTGTGAAATTTTGCATTATAATCAGTTTTGTGACTAAAATATGCTTCTCTTTCAAAGATAATTGAACAAATAATTAATAAGAACAAATCAATTTCAAGAGAAAAACATAGAAAAAAATGCACCAACCATAAAAATATTAATTTTTTTATACAAACATAAACTATGAAAAACAACCTAATTGATTAATAGTAATGAGCTTTTAGACAGAGGAAAGTAAAAATTAAATACCCACACTACATAAAATTACATTTGTAGCATTTCTTGTGTTATGCATAAACTAAAATATGCTTATTTTAAATAAAAATTCCAAAATACAGAAAGTCTTTCAAAATGTTCGTCTGTTCTCCGACCAGACTCGAAATGCTAACACTGCATTTCAGCAGAGTAAAAAGAAAAATGCATTTTCTGAGAATTCTTACTCATTATAATGGAAATGTGCTTCTATTTGTGTTCTGAAAGAATCTCAGAAGGCATATAAAATAAAATTTTCACATTTTCAATAAAATAAAAAGTGTTAGACGCTGACAAAAATGCATTGCATTGTACGGCGCTCCATCTACTTTGTAACGGAAATGGCGGACATTTCGTCAATGTTCAATCTCTCTCTAATGTAGGATCTCTAGACTATATGCTGAAAAGATACAGCTCCACACACTTTATTTAAACGTACCAAACATTCATGTGACAATGACCCTGTGAAATAGGATCTGTCTCCTAAGCAGAGCGGTACTTTATTTCACGTGTGTCAAGATTACCAGACCAGACATTTTGATAAACAAGATTTTTTAAGTGTCCCCACAGCCAAAAATCGCACAGATTATGCTCCGGAAAACGAGATGGCCATGTTGTCGGAACAGTACGATTCATTACTTTGTCATTACTGAAAGGTTGCGGAAGAAATGAAATTCAGAGAGGTCTCTTTTTATAAAGACTAAATCAAAACTTTTACCACCACTGTTTCATTATAGTTTCTACAGTTTTCGCGTTTTAGATTTATCTTGGAAATGTCGTAAGTACTCGCTTGTTGGTGAGTTTTTAATTGAAAGTCTTGTAGTAATCTGACATTAAAATAATTTTAAGAAATTGTGGTGGCTAAAAAAGTGTCTGCTCCGAGGGCTGCATTCTCCGCAGCTTTATCATCTTTTATACCTAGAACATAGCTGCAAACCATGGGTTTATGCGAAGTTTTGTGCTCCCAGTGCGAAATTGCAGTTTCGAAAAGTTGCTAAACTGGTATGATAAAAAGAAACAAATTGTTAATTCTTTAATTAAATTATTTTTAGAACAAAAATAAGTTCTGTATCCTAATAGCATAAATATAAGGAATTTTCTGAATACTAGTGATGAAGTTATTAGGTGTTTGAAAGTTGTTGGTGATGAAGCTACAAATAGAGAACCATTGTTAATATATTTGTTATTCCAAAAACTTGATCCTGAAAGTCGAAGACTTTGTTCTATTGAAAATACAGAAAATGAATTACCGACTTTGAAAGAATTTTTTGATTTCTTAAGTATAAGATGTTCTTCTTTAGAGCTCATCTCTAACAATGAAAATGATATGAAACATTCCAAAAGTTCAAATTTTGTTGGTACCAAGTACAGTTCAAATGATAAACAATCAAAAGTGTGCTTAAAGTGTCAAGGAATACATCCACTCTGCAAATGTATTAAATTTAAATCCATGGAATTTGTTGCTTGAAAGAACTTTATTAAGCGTAATAACTGCTGTTTTTTATGTTTAAAATCACATAAAGTTAAGTAATGTCCAAATTCTCATTTGAAATGTTTTAAGTGTGAAAGTAAACACAATACACTCTTACATGAATAGAATAAAAGTAATAATACTTGCACTGTTAAGTTTGAAAATAAAGTTTTTCAAATTCATCTGAGAATAAAAACCATCAGTCAAATGAAGAATTTGTACAGGAGTCAACATCTCATGAATTACAAATTAATTCTAGTCCTTCTTTCAATAATTCTAAATGTGTTTCTTTCCTACCTACTGCTAAAGTTCTTTTATATAATAATGAAAATAAACCTTACTCTTTTTCAGCTTTACTCGATTCTGGTTCAGAATGCCCTTTTGTTAGTGAAAATTTCATAAGAACTTTAGGGTTAAAAAGAAAGAATGACAGAATTGTTTTAAACGGAATTGCTGGAGTATCGGCTGAACAAGCTCGTGGTTCAGTAACTCTTATAGTAGATTCAAAGCTTTCTAATGAGTCTTTAAAGGTTCAGGCATACATCCTGCCTAAAGTAACATCTCAGTTACCTGCAGGATTACTTGATACTAAAAATATAGAGTATCTTAAAAATATTACGTTAGCAGACGAAGATTTCATGAAACCACAAGAATGTGATATTATTTTAGGATCTGACTGTTTCTTTACTACTTTTAGGTATGGTAGAATTGTTAGTACTGAGAATAAGCCAAAATTGCCCAAAACTCAATGTTTGGCTGGGTGGTAGCTGGAAAATTGGAACCTAAGTGTAAATATTCTTCTAGTACCAAATCTCATTTTCTTAGTGTTGAAAATGAATCAAATATTGATTTGTTATTGCAAAAATTTTGGCAGACCGAAGAAATTAATATTAATAAACCGCATTTGTCTGAGAAAGAAGAATTTTGTGAACACCATTTTTGCTCAACTTACAAGGTAAATATGAAGAGTGTTCAATCTTTAAAGTACAATTTACAAATTTAATTATCAATAATGTCCAGTTAAATGACGCTCAGAAGCTGTTTTATTTGCGAGCATCGCTAAAAAATGTAACAAAACAATCTAGTAAGTCCTTTCATACCTTTGAATGAAGCTCAGGTAATTTTCGAGTCTTTATTTCGAGCTCGGTACTCGAGTAATTAATTTCGTCTGTATTATCTTTTACGAAATTTTCTAATTTCGTTATAGTACCTTTTAGAGCACCTTTTGTTCTATTTAATTTATCCATAGCAGCTATTTTGCTGCGATATCGACGGACCACAAAATTGTACGTGAATACTGTAGGTAACTTTAAGATTGAAGACCAATAGTTTTCTTTTTCACATTTTTATATCACACAGCACACAAATGTTACAAACAATCACAAACACTGAAAAACATATAGAATGATGAGGTGACTTTGGGGTAATAACCCGCTGTTAGAACAACTGACGTTCGTAAAACATATTTTGGGGAATACTCCCGCTATAAGCAACAGAATAATTGGGGATAAGACCCGCTATAACATAACGTGCCACAATGGCAGCTCAAGAACAACAACTCTATACTTGGGGATAAGACCAGCTTGAATACACAACGTGCCGCAATGGCAGCTAAAGAACAACTGAACTGGGTCACATGACCGCAAAGCTACAGAGCTCGTTCGGCATGCGCACAAGGTCCGAACAGGAACCTAAATGTAAATATTCTTCTAGTACCAAATCTCATTTTCTTAGAGTTGAAAATGAATCAAATATTGATTTATTATTGCAAAAATTTTGGCAGACCGAAGAAATTCATATTAATAAACAGCATTTGTCTGAGAAAGAAGAATTTTGTGAACACCATTTTTGCTCAACTTACAAGGTAACTCTAGAAGGTACATTTGAATTTAAATTGCCAGTTCATAAAGATGTGATGTCATTAGGAGATTCTAAATCCATGGCAGTGTCACGCTTGTTTGCTATGGAGAAAAAAATTCAGTTTGATAAAAATTTTGAAAATGAGTATACAAATTTTATGAAACAATAAAAAGGCCCTGGTCATATGATACCTATCGACAAAAATTCAAATCCTACAAGTAACAAAGTATATTATCTTCCGCATCATTCTGTTATAAAAAGTGACTCTATTTCTACAAAGTTACGTGTGGTGTTTGATGGTTCATGCAAACCTCCTAATGCTATTTTGTTAAATTTTGTTTTAGCAGTTGGTCAAATTCCACAACCAAATCTTTTTACCGTTTTTATAATATTTAGAACAAATCTTATTGTTTTTACCGCTGATATTCAGCAGATGTATATACAAGTTTTGATTGCTCCAGAAGATCAAGATTTACAACGTATTGTTTGGCGAGAGTTAGCATACTCAGCCATAAAGGAATACATGTTGCGAACTATTACATATGATACATCATCAGCTCCATTCTTAGCTACTCGTTGCTTATTTCAAATTGGAAAAGATATAGAAAAGGATGATCATGTAACAGCTTCAACAATTAAACGGAGTTTCTATGTCGATGATTGTATGTCAAGTTCAATCTAAAATGAAGAGGCTATTGGAATGATTGAACAACTTTCATTGGCTTTAGAAAATAGAGGTTTTCATTTACGGAAGTGGAGATCTAATTCTTCTGATGTAGTGATTCATTTACCTTAAAATTCTCTTGAGTCACCAAACTTAGTAATCCATCCTGATGATTGTTCCAAAGCCTTAGGGCTTGTCTGGGGTTCTTCAAATGATTTTTTTTATCTTTAAAGTTAATTTACAATTTGATGATAACGTAACTAAAAGAAAATTTCTTTAACAATCTGCCAAATTATTTGATCCATTAGGATTTTTGGCTCCATGAACTGCCTCTATAAAAATGTTTTACCAGCAATTGTGGTTGATGAAGTTAGACTGCGATACTGCTCTTCCGGAAATTTTTCAAGCAAATTGGGAAAAATTCCAAAAGGAATTTGAACAAATTTGCTCTATTCAAATTCCCCGATGGATCGAAGTTTCCAGGAAAGAGATCATAGTGCATGGATTTAACGATGCTTCAGAATATGCCACCGTTATATATATGGTACAAACTTGGGAAATGGTGTGTTAGGTTTGTGAGAAATTGCAAACAGAAAGTTGGCAAAATGAACACCAGTCCTTTGAGTAAAGGTAAATTTCTTCCTTTATCTATAAACGAAAGAAGACATTCAGGTAATTTGATTATTTCTTATATTCAGCAGCTATATTTCACAGATGAAATTAGTTGTATTAGATCAAATAGACCAGTTTCTACAAAAAGTTCTCTTTTTCATTTTGTCCTTTTATTGATAGTGATGGTTTACTTAGGGTGGTTGGTAGGCTGAGATTGTATTAGATCAAATAGACCAGTTTCTAAAAAAAGTTCTCTTTTTCACTTTGTCCTTTTATTGATAGTAATGGTTTACTTAGGGCAGTAGGTAGGCTGAGAAATTCTCCCCTCCAGTATAATGCAAAACATCCTGTCATTTCGCCAACTCAGCATAAATTATGTGTGTTAATTGTTAAATATTTTCATGTTATGCATTTTCCTGCTGGGTTAAATTTATTAATGGGTATCATTAGACAGAGTTGCTGGATAGTGCGTGCCAAGAAGATAATTAAAAATTGTATTCATAAATTCATTACCTGCGGTAGATATAGAGTAGCTTCTTCTAAACAATTAATGGAAGATCTTCCTCTTAATAGATTTACTCCTAACAAGCCATTTTCTGCACGTGGAATCGATTATGCAGGACCTATTAATATTTTGAAATATCGAGGTAGAAGAGCCAAAACTACTAAATGCTATATTGTTTTGCAACTAAAGCCCTACATTTAGAGTTAGTGAGAGATTTAACCATTGAAGCATTTATTGCTTCATTAAACAGATTTTGCTCTCGAAGAGGTGCTCCTCGCCATATTTATAGTGATGATGCCACAACATTTGTAGGTGCTAAAAGGCAACTCTCAGATTTATATAAATTTATTTTTTCAATTGAAAGAAATGAAAATAATTTTTTTTTTTGTCTCAAAGAAATATTGAGTGGTATAGGATTCCTCCAATGAGTCCGCATATTGGTGGACTGTGGGAAGCCGCTGTTCGTTCTGTAAAATTTCATATCAAACGTGTATTTGGAAATACTAATTTAACTTTTGAAGAACTTTATACATTTTTAACTCAAATGGAAGCTATCTTGAATTCTAGACCAATTGTAGCAATTGATAGTGATAACAATTCAGATAGTATAAATATATTGATTGCATCTCATTTTTTAACTGGTGATGTTATTACTTCGCCAGCTGAACCTTCAAATGAGGAAAGTTTGCCTTTACGATCTCGTTGGGATATTGTACAAAAATTGAAATTATGTTTTTGGAAAACGTGGAGTATTGATTATTTGAGTTGTTTGCAAAATAGAAAAAAATGGAGAATACATACTGAAATTTTTAAAGTAAATGTAGTAATTTTGAAAGAGGACAATGGTCCTCTTTCTGTTTGGCCATTGGCCAAAATTATTGAGATTCATCCAGGTAAGGATGGTATAGTCCGTGTAGTGACTGTTAAAACCGCTAGGGGTATCTTTAAAAGACCTATTATAAAACTTTGTTTACTTCCTTTGCATCGACAATGACTTCTTGATGGGTGGAAGTATGTTCAGTGCATCTAATTTGACTAGAAATCAAATTTATGATTTAGTTGTTCTGTTTGTTAGCAGATAGCAGCATTATGCATTCTGTGCTAAAGTAAAAAAGTCATAATTATGACATCCTTCAGTTAGTTGGCTTCTGGTTTCTGAGAGTGCTGCATGAGGCATGCTGCTCCTGTTGCATTTTTGTTTTGATTCTGTTTAATTTATCTGTACCTAGTATAGGCAGGGGATATATTTTACAATGTAACTTAAAGCTTTCCTATGAAGAAAGTGTATCAATTACAATGTTATGTTGAATTATTCAAGTATGATTCTGAAACCAGAACTTTTACAACTGTATATTTCATTGTGTTTGTAAATAAATGTCCAGATCTATGTATTCGTGACTGTCATAATAAATAAGAAAAATATCAAGAAGGATTCCTTTCTTTAAAATTTCTCTGCAATTATTATTATTATTGTTGTCTTTTTTTTTCTATTTTATGTTGTACAGAGCCATTTATGGAAAAATTTTTCCGGATAATCTGTTTTCCCATGTCTTGGCTAGCATGTGCACAAAATTTTAAGCCCTTACACTGGGTAGTTCTATATCCCCTTGGGAATGAGCGACACGTATACATGCCGCATAAAAAGCTCAGAATTCTTCATTATTCTCACCAGTAAAATTTTATTATGAATTATCCCTCATTTAATCCGAGCAATTTCCCGATTCAATTAGGCAAAAATTTCTGTTTTGAAAAACTGGTAATGAAAGAATAAAAATTCTGTAAAAGATGCTCGTTCCCAAAGGGTTAAATAGAGATGTCAGAATAGGAGTGTTTTAATTCAGAGCACCCAATACAATGTGTTACGTTATTTCATATCTGCCCTATATATATAAAATCCTAATGAGACGATTTTATGAAACGATTTTATGAAACGACTGATTAAACGGCTGATTATGTTTCATGGCGATTTCTCCTAAAACATGGAATATTATGCGGTAAAATAACAACAAAAATCCGTATTGATATGCAGATTTCAAAACAGGTATTAAAATTTCAAAATTTGAATTAATTTTTGAGATTTTTTTTTTCTAATTTAACACATTTTTCTCTAATGAGGGCAACTCAAATTTTAATCATAACATTTTTTTTTTCATTTTAGAAAAGGTTATTATTTTAAACTAATTTGGTGACCAGCTTGGTTTTCCTTAAATGTATGCTAAGAAATGTATCATGTTGCATTTATTCATAACTCAATTTACTTGAATAATCTTTCGCCAAATCGGAAGATTCTGATAAAGAAATCAAGTTAGCGGGACGCAGGCAATAAATCGCCAAACATTTTTCCAGTAGCATTTTTTTTTGTATTTCATTAATTTTATTTAAAATATAATCCTTTCATTCATTTTATTTAAATTACAAAATTGTCCTTAAAAGTGAGACATTTAAAATTAATGGCTTTCACTTCTTTCCTTTTTTTAAAGCGAAACGAAAAGAAAAATATTTGACACAGATGTCATATACGCATCGGGGTACCTAATTGGCCAAAAATGGCGTTTGTTTGCTTGAAATAGTAACCCGGCTATAGTTGCTCATTTATTAATAAATGTTCATTTATCTATATTTCCTCTTTATTTAAAAAAATGCTATAAATTGTTTCGTTCTATAGTTATTAATTATTTTTTTTATTTATTGTTATTTCATTTTAAAAATAATAGAAAATAATTTAAAAATACATGTGTAACTGGTATTCGAAAACGAGGTTTTCGCCAAATTGTCGTAAAAAAAAAATCACGCCAAAGCCGATGCGTATATAACATCTGTGCCAAATATTAAATAATGCAACAAATCATGGCATTTAATTTAAACTTCAAAGAAATGTTTTAATTTACCACTCGAAAAACAAAAAAATGCCAACTAACGAGATATATATATATATATATATAAAAAAAAAAATGGCGAGATTTGCACACGGCTTAATATAAAAGTATCAAGAATTCTTTGTGATCATGGCAAATTTTATGTAGATTACTCGAAAAAAAAATGATTTTTTAATCAAAGTGGAAACTTTTCAAAAGAAAAGCGAAGGGATCAACCCGTAATTGTTTATGGCAGTTACATGACTTGGCCTATTATAATATAAATGAAATGATGGCGATAGAATAATATTTGGTGACTTATCACCTGTACCTGGCTAACATTAAAGTACCCAAATGGCACCTGGAATATAAAAAACGAAGTGACCCACCCGGAACTATTGATGATAGTCACAAGACTTAGGATATTATTATAGATATTGTTATCAATTGTAAAAATAGCACAAAGAATTATATTTCCTTACGATTAAAAATTTACTTACACGTGATTATTAAAAACGGAAGAAAACTTTAAAATTACTATTAAATGAGTACGTGTTAAAAGCAGGAAAATATTGAAAATTATGTCATGAAAATTGTATTTACACGTGAATATTAAAAGAGAAAGGAAACTTTAAAATAAGAAATAGATTAATATACGTTTAAAGCAGTAAATTGTAGTAATTACGTCACATTTAAAATGGCCAAATAATAATACTGCCAAACAATTTAAATGTATCTATGTGGGACATTAATTTCATATTTGGAGATGATCTTTTTATTTAATGTTCCCAATTCTAAGACACCGCGAATAATAATATTTCTTTTCTAAAAACAAAAGTATTTTCATGTGAGTGCTAGAAAGAGAAAGAAAACTTTAGTGAAACTTAGGTCAGATTTAAAACGATACATTTAAAATATCTGTATTGTATTATGTTAATCGTTCTATAATACTGTTAAAAAATACCGGAAGGCAAAGAATCGGTTTACTTAATTCATTTTATTTTAGCTTCTTTCCAAATGTTTAACTAATCTTTTTTAATCAAACACGAAAACTACCATTGGATGTCTTAACAGCAACTGATTCGACCTTAAATTTTTGCAATCTATGGGAATTGAATGGAAATCCTTTTACAGGGAGATCGCCACTAGTTTTCTCATTATAATTCAATCTTCTCAAATCTTTTTAAAGCCGATTAAATTTACGTGTTTTTAGATTCTGCGGTACCTGAACTCCCGTTCAGGCACCGAGCGTAGCGGAACGGAACGAGCGTAGCTTGCAGGGGGCAGGGCCCCTAGTAACAATATCAAGAGTTGTACAATATCAAGAGCTGTATAAACAATATCAAATGTTGTACTTAAGAGTCCACACTAGTTACGAGAAGAAACGAAAACGCTAATGTAAAGTCTATGGGAATGTTTATTTTCAAATATCTCGCTTGCATTTTAATATATTTAAATTATTTTTTGCATAGGATAGCTGAAGACGATCTATAACCGGGCTAGTTTTTACTTCTTCGATTTTGGTTATATATATATATATATATATTTTTTTTTTTTTAAATATTGGGATAATTTTAATTTCAGAATCGATTCCGAAAGTGAAAGTATTTTTTTTTAAATCTTAAATCAAAAACGAAAAAGTAAAAACTAACCCGGTTATAGATCGTCCTCAGCTTTCCTATTAAAAAAAAAATTTAAAGTATTGAAATGTAAGCGAGATATTTGAAAATAAAGTTCCCATAGACTTAACATTAGCATTCTCGTTTCTTCACGTGACTAGTGTTGGCTGTTAATTCATCATTTTTCTCTTAATTGCAAATCATAAATTACGCCTATCGTGAAACAAATAATAACAAACTATTAAATTAATCATTCATTTAATACTTTTTTTAATTCTGCTTACACACAGAATTCGACAATAATAAAATATATACATTTATATACAAATATATACATTTATGTATCAAATGTATACATTTATGTATCAAATATATAATTTATACTCAAATATATACATTTATGCTAATATATACATTTATACAAATACATACATTTTTTTTTTTAATTAACCCATTTGTGCCTGAATTTTTGTTTTCTCAAATTTTTTGGTAAAATCACTTTAAAATGTTGAAAAATGAAGTGAAAAAATACTAAAAAAAATTAAGCTTAATTTTTTTTTGTATTTATTTGATAAAATGTAAAAGAACTAAATATGAGTATTTCTAGTAGAATAATATGCATAATTATATATTTTGCCTATATTTAGGTTTAAAATGTTTTTAAATTGTTATTATGTACTATAATTAGTATTTTAATGAACTACAATAAAATATATTTATTTCTTTGCAGAGACTAATAACGTTATAACTATTATTAATAATAAAATAAGAATAATCGTATTGCAGACTTAATAACAATTTATTTCATAAATATCTTCGAAAGGAGATTGTATAAATAACTGTCTTCTAAATTTCTAACAAAAATATGTGCCCATTTGTGCCTAGAACCTATATTTTGTACATTACAAAAATGCATAAAAAATAGGCTTGAACATTTAATTTAGCAATTTAAAAAAATACGTATTTCAAAAAAGTTCACAAGCTAAGATTATAAGTTGCGGTTTTGGGTCCATGATAGAAAAAATATAAATAAACTTACTTTTTACATTTCGCCCTCTTGAAAAATTAAAAATCTATAAACACCGAAAAAGACCTTAATTTAAGCAAATAAATATCCACCTTGTGCTGCCATCTCTCGGTTATAGATAAAGACAATTATAAATAATGATTTCATGCAATTTTCATGTTATAAAGAAGAAGAAAATTATACAAATGCATTAATATTTGAAACATCCCAAAAATGGGACGCTAGGCATAGATGGTTTAAAAGCTTTAGAATTCTGTGAAAATTTATATTTGAAAAAAATTCGCAATATTTTCTGAAGATGATTTTTGATGGACGAATTCTTTATTTTACTTGGCAAGAAATAATTGCATTTTCGAAAGATATATTAATTTATTTATAGTAATTGCTTTCCTTCTAAAGTATCCTCAAATCATGTTTAAGTGGATTTGTCACCTTTACAACTACTGTAACAAATGTATTGCATTTCGTAGTTCCGTATTATTATTCTTCTAACGTAAAGAGAAAATTTCGACGTAACTTAAAGCAAAGTTAATGGATAAAAAATACTTTTAAAAAATTACAAAGTAATGAATACAGGCACATAAAATCTTGAAATCTTATAAGATATATAATTGCTTATGAAAGTTTCAGTAAATCTTTAAAAAATAAAAACCATGACTATAAAGAAACGGACACTAAAATTCTCAACAAAATAACAGACCACATTTTACGAAATTTGAGAAATAAATACGTGGCGCAGATTTACTTTCAGCTAACACAATAAGATCAAAATATTTTATCTAGTGTGATTTCTAGTTTAAACTCTTAACTTAAATAAATAGTTAAGCATTAATAAAATAATAATAAACTAATTAATTACTCATATTTAATAACTAATTAAATAATAATAATAATAATAATATTAACAATAATGTGGAAATGAGCCCAATGCTAAATCGAATTAACAAAATCAGGTTCTGATTTTTTGGGGGGTGGGGGGAGGGGGGAATGGGATTTCTACAAATAGTAATTACAATATTACCTCACATTAGAATTTGTAAACCTCAAAGTCTTTATCCGACTTCAGGATCCTTTATTGGCTTTAAAATAAACAGCGCAAACTTGGTACAAATTAAATAAAGTTTTTAACGAACATAAAATGAAGTTCAAAATATGCATAAAGTTTTACATTTTTAAATGCTTAATCGGTGTTTTTTGATTATCATTAGCTTTATTATTACTAGCTACAAAATAATTATGTGTATACTTAATATCTTATACACATGTTTGAATATGGAACTCATTTACAACATTTCTTGCATTAATATACACATACACATGTATTATGCTCACACATAAATGAACGATTAAAAGACACGAGAAAAAAATTCTTGATTTTTTTTCTTTGCACTTCAGTAGTAGTTCTTTACATTTCATCACTATTAAAGAGAGTAGCATAAATAATCAGAGTAAATTTTAACTTTCCAGAACAGAATTTTCTATCCTCTTATTAACAACCTTTTCTACTACGCAAAAAATTTGCAGATCCATGATAACAAGCAATAATCACATAGGACTAAAGGCTCATAAACGTAAACCAGAGGTGTTACAGGGCCGCAAAGCCAGAAATAGTGAAACACACCTTCAGAGGAAAAATCCAGTTTAGCCTCCAAGTACTCCACGACGGCTTCTTTCAGGGAAGGTGTCCGTATCATATGTGACACCAGAATTTTAACGGTTATATCTATATTCACCAGAATCTTTGCTTTCGAAAATCGAAATACCTTGTTACGCATAATCGAGTATGCAAACGTGCGAACATCCATTACTCTAAATACGTCTGCCGAAAATCCATTCCAGATACAATATCCTTGCAACTAGTTCATTGAAATTGTAGGTAGCTAGGTAGCTATTCCATGGATAAGGTGCATGCTCACCATTTCGGAGTTAATGTAGAGATACACTTTCTGCACACTTGAAGTAACAATTAACGCATTTCACTGATTGCGTCTGTGCACTCCACACGGTGACAGACAGATTTGTATTGAACATCAGGGCTGTTACTGACAATCAATATTCTTGTGCGCTTGTTGTTCTGTTCCTGATATGTCGCAGGTTTTGTACAAATAGTTCCAAATCATATTGTTATATTTGGTGAATCAGCGGCATTGCAGAACATGTCAGTTTAGTGTGTGTCAATTGGTAGAATCTCTGGGCTACTGAAGGTTTGTTTATATATATATATACTAGCAGGGATGACCGAGCTAAGCTCGGTCAAAATTAGCCTTGTGTTCAGTTCGATATTTTATTCTCACTGTATCATTCAAAATTTTGTCAAAATCGTTTAAGCCGTTTTTTAGATACTATTAGCTTGATCCACAGTGACCCAAAAATGACCCACTAATCGAATTTTCTCGAACATGCGACTTACTCCAATGGTCTTCTCATGTCCAGAAACGGTATAATACAAAATTTTGTAAAAACTCTTTGAGTCGTTTTTAGATACAATTATCCTGACCCACAGTGACCCAAAAATGACGCACTGATCGAATTTTCTCGAACATGTGATTTAACCCAATGGTCTTCTCATGCTCAGAATCGATATAATACAAAATTTTGTTACAATGTTTTGAGCTGTTTTTTAGACACAATTAGCTTGACCCACAATGACCTAAAAATGAGCCAGTAATCGAATTTTCTCGAACATGTGACTTAGCCCAATCATCTTCTCATGCCCAGAAACTGTATAATACAAAATTTTGTCAAACTTGTTTGAGTCGTTTTTTAGATACAATTAACTTGACCCACAGTGACCCAAAATTGAGGCAGTAATCGAATTTTCTCGAACACGCGACTTAGCCCAATCATCTTCTCATGCCCAGAAACGGTATAATACAAAATTTTGTCAAAATTGTTTCAGTCGTTTTTTAGATACAATTAACTTAACCCACAGTGACCCAAAATTGAGGCAGTAATCGAATTTTCTCGAACATGTGACTTAGCCCAATCATCTTCTCATGCCCAGAAACGGTACAATACAAAATTTTGTCAAAATTGTTTCAGTCGTTTTTTAGATACAATTAGCTTGACCCACAGTGACCCAAAATTGACCCAGTAATCGAATTGTATCGAATATGCAACTTAACACGATGGTCCTCTCCTACCCAAAAATGGTATAATACAAAATTTTGTTAAAATCGTTAGAGCCGTTTTTTAGATAAAATTAGCTTGACCCCAAGTGACCCAAAAATGACCCACTAATCGAAATTTCTCGAACATGTCACCTAGCCCAATAATTTTCTCGTGCCCCAAAACGGTTGGATATAAAATTTAGTCAAAATCGATTGAGCCGTTTTTCAGAAATAATTAGCTTCACTCTGACCCATTATGACCCAAAATGACCCACTAATCGAATTTTCTCGAACACAAGACCTAGCCCAATGGTCTTTTCGTGCCCAAAAAGGGTAAAATACAAAATTTAGTCAAAATCATTAGAGCCGTTTTTAAGATAAAATTTACACACACACAATTTTTGCTCGTATTATAAATATAAGATATATATAGATAGATGTGTGTGTGTGTGTGTGTGTGTGTGTGTGTGTGTATTGGTGTTTATATAATCTAAATTAATTCATTATACTATGTTACGGTCACAGGATGTAAAAAATAAACTAAATATTAAACACAAACTTTAAGCATCGTATTTTTAAACTTCAGTGAAATAAAATTGACCATTTTCAGAATTTGGATATATACAGTGACATGCATGTTCCTCCACTTTGTGTTTTGAAGCCGCTCATAATGCTGGATTATTAGATGAACTGGATCAGGGCTGGGGCAAATTATGCAGAATATACAGTACATGACATTTTGATAAATGAAAGTCTTATTTCGCAATGTTTTAAATAGTTTTCTCCGGTTTTTATTTTCAGTTTTCAATGATTTCATCATGAGTCAATTTTTAGTTTTGAGATTTCATCATTTAAAAAACTGTTAATATTGGATTAAAAAAAAATGCTTTAACCTGTCGTGATTTAACGTCTTCTTAAATTTACAAATGTACACGTTAAATCCGTGTAACGGAAAGTGTTTGCGTTAGGTGAGGACGTGAAAAAATGGAACGAAATCTAGAATACCTAACGATTTCTGTTGACGATAAAAAAAAAAAAAAAAAAAAAAAAAATTAGGACACGCAATCAAAAGCTGCATAAAACTACTGATTCAATGACTATGCAATAAATCACATAATTATTTCGATAGAAAAAGAGCCAATAACTAGAAATAGCATGCGTCCCCCCGTTGGCCAAATAAAACTATAACCGTACTTAGTTTTGCAATAATATTCATTATTCATAAAGACTTAAACCGATTTGAGATATTTTATTAATATGCTGATTTCCCTTCTCCACCTTCTCTCTTTCCAAAAATATCATTTTCTTCAGCTGACAATCTGATAAATCTGTTCTGTGAGTCATCTTTAAAGATATCATAAATCCCCTTCATGTGGGAACAGTCGAAAAATAAAATCTTATAATAGTTTTTTGCCTTTTATCACATTCCAAGGTAAAATTATCATAAATTTTGTGTTATTTCTTCTGTCTTATTTTAATAAAACGAAAATTTCATTAAAAGTAAATGGTCAAGTGCGAGTATTACTCGCGCTCAGAGGGTTCCGTGCAATAAATGTATGAATTATTAACTGTATTATTAAATAAATCGTTACTAAAAGAAGAATAAGACTTCGTAAAAAACTATACAATGTAGGGTTTAGTGTAGCTGTATACAACCCTTGGCACAAAGTTTCCGATCATTACACCAACACTACCATTTTTTGTCAGAAAGGATTATATATTCTTACTGCATAAAAATTAAACGATTATCAGCGATAATACATTTGTATTATACATAATGAACAACAATATGCAATAAAGAAAAATCATTATACATGAATTTAGAAACAGAAAAATGGTGATTGAAATTTAAACACCAAGGAAAAAATTATCCAATCACGCTTTGATTTGGAAAAAAATAACCGATCACTGTAATCAATATTTAGTAAATCCACCTTTAGCTCGGATGACAGCTGAAAGACTTCGTGGAATGGACTCAATAATCTTTTTACACTCATTGGGAGCAATTTCACACTAGCATTCCCTTATAGCTTTACGTAGTTCTATGGCATTTGTGATCCTTCAAAAATCGATTTTTCTTTTTAATATATTCTACAAATTTTCAATGGGATCGATTGGGATAAACACCAGGATGGATCCTCTACCAATTTTATTCCATCTTGGTGTTTACGAAATCCCTATTCAACTCAATACTGGTCTATTAACTTCATATATTGGAATGACAAAACGATGCCTGTTTGAAAGGATTAAAGAACATAAAAGTGATTTAAAATTCAATAGACTATCTACGGCTTTATCTAGATTAGCATTTAAAGGCAGTGTCAAGGTAGTTCATTTTGAAAATGTAAAAATTATCTCTAAATATTCAAACCCACTTAAAGCCCTTATACTTCAATCCATAGAAATAAGTCTGAGAAAAAACGAGGTATGCAATGACAATATTTCATTTCAAATTTCTAATGTTTGGTTGAATATTTTAAAAGAAATACATTCGTAGTGTTTATTTTGAGTTTTCCTAGTTTCTTATTATAGTGTGTTAGCCTAACAACAGATTGCGCCATATCCGACGCAGTACTGATTTTGGTTGTGTTAATGATCAGTTACCGTAATGTTTTCAGTTGTGATGTCGTGAAAGTGAATGTGCTGTTGGAAACTTCGCTCCGAGGAGGTCAAGGACTCTCTCCCCTGAAGATGGCTCGTTAGAGAGAGCACGAAACGTTGGGAATAATTTGTAATGTATTTTTAATATAGTTTTTATTTACATGTACGCTGATGAGTATCGTAAGATTTTTAATTATTGCTATTCATGCTAACATTTTTCTCTATAAATATATCTTTATGAGTAATAAGACAACCGAAACATAGACTGCAAAGATTAAATTTTATTTCTAAACAGAATTAGGTCGTGAGAAGATTTTGAGAAAGTCTTACTACAAAAAATGGAAGAAAGTCTGTGTTTTGCCATTTATTAGATCATAATCCTTTCTATACTTTCCCAAAACTAGATCAGTGACGACAGGCATAACAGATGCCTATAACATATTTTTATGGCATTATAAACATGGTGTATTTGCATTACATTTACTTGCAAAATAGATGTCATACTTCATGTCCATGTATGCAAATTAGTGGTGAAATAGATCTATTGTTGGAAAAAGTTTTCTCCGAATTTCTTTATATATCATAATTTTTATGATATGGGATAATCTTGTTTTGAATTTTATCCGAATAATGTGTCACCAGTTTCTATATGAAAAAATATGTTTAATAATATTTATAGAAATTTGGCGTACTTGTGGAATATTTCGTTATAAATTCTAGAAATTTCAACCGTTCTAATTCAAAAAAATACATATATAAGCAGTATAATTTATTTTTTCTATTACAGTATGTAGTGTATGAATGTGTGTGTGTGTGTTTCTGTGAAATATTTGTTAAGAGGGAATGCCTGAGTAACAATTAAAAAAATAAATAAATAATTTTATAGCCTAAAATGTTCTATGTACCTTTCTTGTGTCCAATGCGCTGCTTTGCTCAGCTATGAATAAAAAAAAGCACTGTATAGTTCTATTGTATTGATACATCAAATAATTCCATTAGATTATCATAAAAAAGATTTAGTGTTTTAATAATGTGTACACAAATAGAAATCGCCACTTATACAGTCGAACCTCGTTATCCCGACATTCTAATGCCCAGAAAAGAAGTGCCGTCATAAGCGGATTGTCGTGGTAACAGAAGTTGCAGAAAAATATGTTTATAAGAAACTGTATTTTTAATTAATTTAAGACAATTTTAAATTCATAACTGTTCTTGCAGTTTTAAACGATAAAACTTTTTAAACAAAGTAAAGCACAAAAAAAATTAAAAAGAATAAAAATCAGATTTATGATGACTTTTTTTATTTTTTCATGAAATATTGATGAATTAAGGTTTGCTTATCCCTAGATGTGCTTTCTACAATTCTTTTTTCAATTTTATACAGTGAATTGTAATCAATAGTCCTTGTTTCAGGAACGGATGTTAGATAATTTCTGATCGTTTCACTGCAATGCAATGAATGCTTCGGTTTTACTCGGAGGAAAAATGCCTTGTAACCAGAAGAAAGCGCCTTCTGACCAGAACAAAAAGATCGCTATTAGACTATTAGACGTCTATATCATCTGGAGCTTAAGTGGGTCATTCATAGTGTGTGGATTTATTTATTCAGATAAAGGATTGAAGTAAAATTTCTCATTTATCTCAATGGATATATTAGACATTTTTGTGAAAAATTTGGCTAAGACATTTCTGTGCTTATAAGATGGATTATGAAAAATGGACAATTTTCCTAAACTGTCGGGATATCCAGAGTTGAAAATTATTTAACTACGTAAAATCCGGAGTTTATTTACATTAAAATCATATACAGAAAATCGGGACTTTGAAAAACTGACGTGATAAGCGGAGTGACGTGAAAACCGGGTGTCGGGATAACGAGGTCCGACTGTTTAATCAAAGCTACCGTCATGTTATTATACTGTCAAAAATTTAATTCAACATTATAAAAAGGTCGGAAAAAATGAGATTGTAAGCCTTTTTACTTTTAAAGAAATTGCGTGTTTACTGTTCTCAAAGACAAGTACAGGGGATATTATGACAGTTATAGAATTCTTGCTCATGTGAAATACCCAAAGTAAAGGTTATTTTGAGCAAAGTAAAAAGAAGACCCTTGCCCTTACATAAGTCATTTCTCACATGATACTTAATCCATTCTCCAAAAGCAATTAATGATCAAAAATTCCAGCAAAGAAACTTAATAAACGACTGAAAGATAATGAATATGTACTCTGAGTAAATTCTGGAAACAGAAACCAAAATGAATCACTAGTCATAATAAATCTTTCGTTTAGGCTCTTGGAGCTTCGTGGGCGGCTGTTACGCTTCTTCAAGAGGAGCGCGATGGGGGCCTCTCGGAAGAAAAATTCTTGCGTCTGTAGATAAGGCAAGCAGACAGTAGGCCGCCCCTTGGTGCGATGCCCTGACCCCAAACATTCCTCTGATCGCATAAGAATTGAATAGAGTTGAGTGCTACAGCGCCACTTTTACGCAATTTATTATTATTTTTTTAATCTGAAAATTATGGTCTCAGCTCTATAACTTCTTATTTTTGCGACGTTTGTCAACGGTGAACAACTTCTATCATTTTTCTTTCCACGACCACCCGCGCCTATTACTGGCAAAATTAAGATCTATGCTACGTATCAAAGTGAATATAAAATTGAAAATTTAACTCATTTTTCAGGTGATAGACTTTGCTTCACTAACTTGCATTTCTATCTATATTATAAAGAACAAACGTATCTATCAGTAATGCTGACGTCATTTGCAAATGAAATTTACCTTTTTTTTTTTTTTTTTTTTTTTTTTTTTTTTTGGAATTTTTTAGATTTTTAAATATTGCACATTTTCAATTGTTACACTATCGAATAGAGAAAAAATAATACTTTCAATTGCAATTTGTTTGAAAACTACATCGCAATTTACTCAATTTTTATTGTTTTAAAAATAATTTTCAAGCATGATTTTTTAAAATCTATTTCTGCCCCTTGCAGACAGACGATTACAGAAGATAAATATATTTGAACTAAAATTAATATAAATAAAATAGTTCATCATTTGTTTACGGCGAATATTCCATTATGAAATTTAACTTTATCAACCCATAAATAAAAAAAAATATATATAAACAAAACACAAATTTAATTCATGTAAACGAACCACGCTTAAACCACTGAAATTATCAGAAGAAAAAAAAAAAAGACTAACAATCTTTGGTGATTTCTTCAACTCTTAAATTCCTGGCACGAGGCCAATACGAAAGTATCGCTTTTAATAAATTTCAAAATTTTATTTGAGTACAAAATTGCTAACATAGGAAAATGATTGTTGGTATTGTCAATTAAAAACTTAAAAATACATACATGAAATGTAAAAACATTTGTTAGAGTTTTCAATTAATAAAATATTATATAGTTTTTACCTCTATTCTGCAACCCGGGAAGCCCGGGTTGAAACTCCTTAAATATAAAATCCTAAATGTCGGTCACACTTCTTTATAAAATTACAGAAGAAAGAAGACGTATATATAATTTATTTCGCACATAGGATTTCATTTTCATTATAGATATGTGTCAGTGTGTAAGCAGTAGAAATCTTTTGATTTTTCTAGCAGTTTAAATTTGAAAAACACATTGTTTAGAGAAGCGTCATTAGAGCAATTACTGAAAAAGATCATTAAAAATATTTTGACGACAGAGGTAATTAGAAAGTTTTCGCCAAAAAGATCCTAATAAAAGGTTAGTATAATTAGTGTTGATGTGTAATTATTTTGGCTAAACTAGGACTTCTCCATTTACACATAATCATAGTAGACGGGTAAGCTGATTGCTACCATAAATTTTAAAAGACGAAAAAAAAATTTTTTGTTTACATTTATTTATTACCTAAGTTGTAGTAATTTCAAGTCTCAAAATAAAGTGTGTATCCGTAAATTATTAGACTCTCTATCATCTAGACATACACCAAATAAATTGTTATATTTATAGGTCATCATTAAATACTTCCGTCATTACTAATACATTTGATACTCACTTTGCTTTTTACTGCCTAATCCTGAAAGCATTCTTAACTACGTTCCATTACTCTCACCCGGATGCCAAATATATCATTCTGTATTCAATCTATTTTTGTACAATAAAATGCGTTAAAGTACCGCTATTTTGATTAAATTAAGATTTCTCTCTTCCACTTAATCAAAAGACACATATGCTGACTATGCCATAAAAATCTAGAAGTACAGAAAGTAATTTTTCAATTAATTTTTTTATTATTATTTAAGTTCTAGTTCTTGTGATTTCAAGACTTAAAATAATGCAGGGGCGCGCCAGAAGTATCTGGCGTCTGTGTGCAGAACTTCACTTAGCGACCCATATACCCAAACTCCTCCTCCCTACACCCCCCCCCCCAAAAAAAAAAAAAAAAAAAATTCAATAACTATAAATACATACCTGCCAAGCCAACCTTCCGGGGTTTTCTCCAGGTCAAATAAACAAATTTTGAACCTGAAATTTTGTTTAATGAAGTGTGCCTTGTTTCTATGGGATTCTTTTTTATTTTATTTAATAAATTAAATTTCTTGTTCAAAATATTTTGGTTTGACTTTAAAAATAAGGAATGTTCACAGCTATGTAAATAACGGACATCCCTAAAAAATGGGTGCTTCAGCTGCTTGCTACCTCCCACCACAATGGCATACCACCTAAGAAATTAGCTTTTACCATCTCTCCCCGAATTTTTAAGCGTTCGTCTTTATTTATATTTGTACTTAAAGCAGTTCAAACAAACTTTAATTAAGAAATATAAATGTGTTCAAATAATTAATGGTAGCACCATGACACAAGGAAAGGGGTGCTCGTAATACGGTAAATATACATAAAGGTAGAAAAATATTTTCTCTAATTACGGAGCGAATTATAATTTTTTTTATTGTAAGATGCGATTTAAACAATTAAGATCATAATTAGGGGTGCATTTTTAAATGTTTCCCCCGTCCTAGAACGATTGGTTTTATATTAGCAAATATAGAACCGCTATGCTGCTTATATAATAATTGTCAAAACGTATCTTTATCTTGTCACATGCTTAACACTTCCTTCTTTTTCGGATTTTTTTATCTTTTTGATTTCAATTATAATTTTTTTTTTTTTTTTTTTTTTTGCTGAAAATTAATACAGTGAAACTTCTTTTAAAGGCCACCCCTATTCAAAGGCCACCTCTATTAAGGGCCAATATTTTTAGGAACGAAAATTTTTCCCATAGACATAATGCTAAATTTACTTCTATTAGGGGCCGCACCTACCCCTCATAAAGGCCATTTTTTTCACATGTGCCTTAAATCTTAAACAGGCGTTGAATTTCTGAACCAAAAGGTAAGAGTTCAGCAGACAACTGCACTTGCAATAAAGAAGGCAGGGGGAGATGGGGAGGATTTAGAAACACAATGAAGGACGACAAACATGGGTTCCTCACACTTTGTTAGACCTTTCAACCTGTAGGGGTTGGGTTAGAGGGAAAACTTGACCCTTTGTTGTGGGCCCACAAAGGATAACAGGTTATCTAGTAAAACTGATTCCACATTTACTAAAACTGTGAATGCATATTGAAGCACAATTTTTGCACTTGTGTGTAAAAACGCTAGCATAAATAAATGCACTAATATCTCATTCTAAGGCATTAATAAATTATGCAAATTTAAGTAATTTGTTCCATAACGTAAAAAAATCATGAGAAACCAAAATTGTCTGTGAAAAAATTATGAAAAGTAAACAAAATTCAATAGAAAATGTTTTCAATCATATATATAGAGTTTGAAAATGTTAATAAACAGTTTTTTCACCTACATAGGTTGTGATTTCCTTATTTTAGTTGTTGTTTTTTTGTCACCCCTATTCAAGGGCCACCCCTTATAAGGGCCAATTTTCGATGGAATGGTATGTAGCCCTTACAGAGAGGTTTCACTGTATTATGTTCTATCCCGAATACGCAAACGCAAAATAATTTTGTCATTAAGCAAGTAAGCAGCATTATCCTAGGTCAGGATCGGCGAACCTTTTTACGTGCGCGTGCCAAAAATTCACCAACAATATCTATCAATGGTGTAACGTGCCACATTTTGACATAAAATAATTTTGCAAAGTACGATGTTTATACAAAACACTAGTTAAAAAATCAGATGCTATTTCTCTGCATATTTGAATAAACCATTAAATTAAAATTTTAATTCGTAAATATGATTCATTTATGTAATAATTTTCACTATGATAAGGAAATAAAAATACGAAATTTTTGACCTTATTATTTATGCATCTAGTTATGATTATCCAAGTTGCATTAAGCATTGTATCAATAAATTATTGATGAGATTTTTACTGTTGTATGTTCGATGGAGAATGCTTTATACCTGATTCATATTTTGATAGTTTTATAAATTGGATCCATTTGCCATCTTACTGAAGGGACTGTCTAAAAAAATTAATTTGAAAAATACAACATTATAAAAATCATACAGAAGGGCAAAATACATGTCGCAAACGCTGCATAACATCGCAAGAAAAGAAAATTCTTTTCATGCAAAAATAATTGCCTTATTTGTGATAGTCTGTCCGTATGAAACAAATTTTTATTCATTATAATAGAAATTAAATTTCATCTGTATAATAATTATAAAATTTATTTTTTCGCGTGCCAGAGAAATTGTCTTACGTGCCAACTCTAGCACGCGTGCCATAGGTTCGCCAACCCTGTCCTAGGTCATATAGTTTTTCAGAAAATCGCACTTTTCCGTTACACATAAACTTTACTTTGCGGGCGCTCAGTGAGGAAATTAGGAGGAGTTCGAGGTACTCATCGTCACGAAATCATCCAAGGATTGCTGATAATAATTTTCAAAAAGGATATTGGATAATTAGTAGATATTAATTAATAACCTTTCTAGATAAAGGCAGCACAGATCAAGGCGGCGATGCAACTTTGCAACATCCTTTCAAGGCGCATTTGTCACAATGTCAACTTTAAACTTTGTACAAGGTCTTTGTTTTAGGTAAGGCGAATCTTAACGATAAATAGTCACCCTTTTTCATTCCAATTGAATTCAATTATTGAAAAATATTTAATAGAACAATGGCAAGTTTTTTACAAAGTCAACGCTTAAATTTATTGTACGGAACTTTTTGTACGCGAGTGAAACTCGCACTTGACCGATTATTCTTTGTTCAAAGCAAATCTAATAAATACAATTGAAATTTCCATGAAACGTAATTCAGTTTGAAGTTGTTCTAAAAAATATTTTTACCTCCTGAACAACATGAAACTTTCTTACATATTCATGGGCTCGTTTTTATGTGTAAAAGCATAAAATGATAGGCGTGACTATTAAATTGGTTTGGAATCGAATGGCGCTTTTAATTTTCTTTTAAGCATTGTATTTTAAATTATATCCTGTTTTACTTATTTATTGTTTCAGTTATATGTAGCCGATTAATTTGTGCTTTTTTCGATAATTTACATGGGAATCGTGCATAACCTGGGGCTTATGTTGCTTTATCATTGTGCAATACAATTACATTCAAAATTGCATTTATTCATGTATAGGGGGGAAAAAACCTTTCCTCCTTCAAAATTACGTGTTATATTCTATTTCAAATCATTTTAATGCTATTTTGATCAAAATGAAGGGAAAACAGAAATCATGTTTTTCTATTTCAAATTAATTACATTCATATTTATGTCGGCGACGTGTTGATACGGCGCCACTCAAGAGACTGAACGATGAATTTGCTTTCAGTTCGAATTTCTTTTTGACAGTAGGGTAATTTTTTATTGGCTTTTTTTTTCTAATATTTAGATATCATATCTAACCTGAAAAGAATATTTTCTGTTTTTAGCCAACGAGCATCAGTTTGAGGTTTTTTGCCTTCTATTGCGTACGAGTATAAAAGACACGTTAGTGGTTTTTCTATTTATTTTGTATCATGAACATTGCCCATGCTAAGGTTCTGCTCTGCAGATTTACGAAGTCAATTTCATTTGTAAGTAGATATAATTGCCATGTATAGTTATTCTGATAGAAAGCAATCAAGCAGTGTTTCCCCTTTTTTGTATAAAAGCACCGAATCTTTCCGATAACTGTGTCAAATTTTTAATCTAATCTGATTTTCAAGGACTCGCTACAAAAGATTGCTACTGCTAATCAGAAGGAATCGTTTATAGTTTAAGATATGCACCTTTTATAGGAAATTGAAAAACATTAGTCCATTTTTCAGCAAATAAATATTAATTTCGGTAAATTTCATTTTATTTTTTTTCTTAAAAATGCGTATCTGCAAACTATCCTTTTTTGTGTTAACACTATTTCCGAATCATAATCCTTACCATATTTAATCGAAGAATTCTGCAATTAATTAACATTAAAATTAGGCAAAGATTACTATTTAAAAGGAGTGATAACTAGAAAGTGGAATAGTTGACAGCTGAGTATATGCTGATAGATATTATTTAATTTTTACTTTCTTCTATCTTTACAAGAGGAAAGTATTGGATTCATGAAAATTTTCGAATTCCGGTTTTCGACGGATTTACACGTTTTAGGGGTCAGAGAACCCGAAAAACATGTTTTTACAAAATGTCTGTCTGTGAGTCTGTCTGTGTGTGACACAAATTTTGTGGGCGCTCCAGCTCAAGAACTAAAGCACGGAATTTAATAAAAATTTATATTCAGGTAGTCCCTGATCAGAGTTGGGCAAAATACATCGAAAAGTCATTTTCGATACAAAATACAAAATACATCAGTTTTAGAACCTAAAATACAAAATACTTTTCGAATTTTAAAATATCCAAATACAAAATACAGTGACCTCTCACTTATACGACTCTCAGTTATACGACTCTCTCAGTTATACGCCGAATTCTCTCGGTCCCGTCCACGCTTTATGGGAAATAATGCTAAACTTCTCTCAGTTATACGACTGCTTCTCTCACTTATACGACGCTTTAAACGGTTCAGGCGATTTTACATTTCTCACTCTAGAATTAATTTTTATAATCTTTAAAGTACAAATCATTCACGTTTTCTTACATTTATCCTTTCATTATTGTTAAAGTGTTTATGAATAATGAATAACATTTCTTATCTACTTTCGTTTGTTATTAACGATGAAATCTATGGCGGGAGGGTGATTGTATGGAATTCTCTTGTGTCTGCCATTTAACAAAAGCCAAATGACTACCTGCAGATCACGTCTCTGTATGGCACTGGTGGAGAAATCAGGGTTTTTGCAAAATGCATTTTCCTGGAAAATTTTAACAGCTTTAAGGAATGCATCGTCTTTTAGGAATGAGGTTGTTTTAAGAAAAATATACTTTTATTTTAAACTTAACAAATCGAAAATGGCAGTTCTTGAACATCACTAGAAAAAAATACTAAAGCGAGAACATATTGGAAGTACATCCCAAGCTATTATCATGCCAAAAGACCTATGCGCGTACAGACCGCACAGCGAAGGGGAAAAAACCCGTACGTCGCAAATCGCTACAAGCTTCCGTACTAGACGCGTGAAAGGTTATTCATTTCGCTGTAATTTTTTTCAATTTGCTGCATGTCGATACCTAAACTGAAAATGTCAAAACGTAAAGCATTAAGCATACAATTCAAAGTTGAAACCATTAAGGAATATGATAAAAATTTACTACAATCAAAGAAGGCATTAGCTGCTCTCTTCAATCTGCCAGAATCGACACTAAAAGAAATTCTGAAAAATAAAAATGTCATTATAAATGCATCTAAAAATGTCGATTCAAAAAGATCCAGGATACAATGTGGCAGATTTAAAAAATTTACATCAGCATTAATCGCATGCTTTAACCAAATGCGAGCTTCAAATTTACCGATAGATGGTGTGATTTTAAAAGAAAAGGCTCCCACTCTTACTGAGAAGTATGGAATCGAGAATTTTTCAGCGTCTTGCAGTGATTCGAGAAGCTAAAAAAAGACATCGACTTTTGCATCGCCGCATCACAGGAGAAAGCGCATGTGTTAATGGAAATGATGTTACTAAATGGTTGCAAAATCTACTTCTGTTAATTAAGGATTAAGGGATCTAAAGGCATTTTTAACTGTGATGAAACGGACTGTTTTTCAAGCTGATGCCAGATAAGACATTATCATACAAAGAAGAACCATGTCAAGTTTGCAGAAAAAGTAAAGAAAGCTTAACTATCCTTTTTTGCACAAATAGTGATGGTTCAGAAAAAATAAAACCTTTAGTAATAGGAAAATCAAGAAAATCCCGGTACTTTAAGAATAAAAAATAATTGCCATGTGGCTACAGAAATTTAAAAAAAGACATAAGAGATTTCCATTGATTTTTTAAAAGAGATGGATGATAAATTTCAAAAACAACAAAGAAAGGTTTTACTTCTAATGGATCAATGTCCATCACATCCCGATGTAAAAGATCTGACATTTCTGCAGCAAATTAAATTTTAAAATTTGTTTTAGCAAATTCAGTTTTCCCACAAGACCAAACTGCTAGTTCAACGAATGAATCTGATATTGAGAGCGTATGGAATCCTTTAATAACGAAGACTCGAATAAAATGTTTATGGACGAAAGTATTAATTTCAAAGATAATGTAGAATGTGATGATAAACGTCTTCTGTCAGAATTGAGAACTGCTGAAGAAATCTTTGAGGATATTAATAATGAAGACGTGAGCAAGGAGGATGACCAAGATGAGAGCAATGTTCCTGCTGTTGTAAATTTTTCAAAGGCAAGTACCACTTTAAATAAATTAAAGAATTATGTCCATCAAAATGATTATTCCCAAACTAGCTTAAAAGCTTTATTAGACTTAGAGAAAGACATTTTCTATTTCCATCTACGACAGAAACAAACTAATATCACTTCATTTTTTGAGAAAATATGATCTGTAAATTTTTAAAATAAACATAGTGGTACATGAACAATTTTGTGATCTTTTTAAACATATTTTGTTTAATTTTTTAACACATTTTACAAATTTTGTTAAAATATGTTCTTAGTACTCAAAACTTATCGTTTTTAGTATAGGTAAAATAATTAATGCCTATAAAGTTTGAAACTTGTATTATAAGGCGGTCTCTCACTTATACGACTCTCTCAGTTATACGACTTTTTTCTACGGTCTCTTGAAAGTCGTATAAGTGAGAGGTCACTGTACATGTATTTTCAAAATACATTGAAAATACAAAATACATTTAAAATTTTAAAAGTTTGGGCATAAGGTTACAGGTCTGCACCGGCCGTGCCTGGCAGGCCAATTTTCATTCAGAACACTCTGATCGAGCAGGACCTGGATTTCACTCTTTCCGGGTCAGGCACGGGTTTTATGTTTTTCTGAAAGCTTGGGCCGGTCAGGACCTCGACATCATTCTTTCCGGTCCGGGCCTGACTTCTTTTTTTACGGCCTGAATCGAGGCTTAGTCCCTTGGGGATGAGCATCTTATACAGAATTTTTAATCTTTTATCATCGGTTTTTCATAACAGAAAATTTGGCCTAATTGGATCAAGAAAACGTCCTGATAAAATATGGCAAAATTTACAATAAAAAAGAACTGGTGGGGATAATCAAGATTCTGAACTTCATTCTTCATAGAGGTCTGCACTGTCCAAAATTTTCAAGCTCGGTCCCGACCCAACACGTATGAAAATGTTTGGCCCGTCCCTGCCCGGTCTGGCCTATGCAAAAATCAGTAAAATTTGGCACGGCCCAACAGTTTTTGCACAAAATGTATATTTTTAAAAATCGCCATTATTCTACAATTAAATTGCTAAATTTATTATTTTTAAAGAATAGTACATATAGTATCTCTAGGCAATGAAGTTAAAGCACAGAAAAAGAAACTGTGAAAAAGAACCTGCCTAAGACGAATCATGTGTAAAACTGAAAAATGTGTTGATCCATGCAAAATGAATATAATAACACGCGCGAAAAGAATACATTTACAACAAACTATGTACCTGCTAAGAACGAAACCTGTCTATAACGGATATTCTCCTTTCCTGTCGATTCCGTCTTGGAAGATTTTATGCTATAGCATTTTTCATATATTTAAGTCTCCACACCATGGAATGTGGATTAGAATGTGGATTAGATTTTAAATAATAACTAAGATTTTTCCATACAAATACAGATACATTTAAAAGATAAATATCGCAGTCCAGCATGTTTTCTTAAAAATGAAAAGTATAAACATGAAAAAAAGCTAAAATAAGTATTTTTTGTCAGAATTCCTCATACGAGACGATTTTTAACCATATTGGCGTAAAAATCAATATTTTGTTGAAATTCAGTTGGACCGGGTTAATCAAGGTTTTGTACGAGCTGGGATCGGGCCGAACTTTTAGCTTTTATACCAGGCTGTGCCAATATTTATTTATTTATTTTTTTTTGAACAGGACGGGACGGGCTAAAAAAGATTTTTCTACGGGTTGGGCTCGGGCCGAGACCTGTTATTTCGGGCCGTGTATGTTTGCGTAGTAACAGTTAGACAAAATAATAGTTTTTTTCTTTTTAAACAATATAGTGAAGTTTATTTTTAAAATAGGTTAACAAACCAGCGATGTAGTGGAGGATATACGGAGATATACGCCGTATACCACCTGGATTATTTTTAAGAAGCTCTGTACACTCTCTGTTTAATCAATAAAGTTACAGCGCCTACCTCTGTTTTCACAGCCTAAGAGAGACTGCTCAGATGAAGATATTAAGAACATAGATTTCTCCCCCCCCCCCCCCCTCCCGACAGCTCTTATTAAGGATTTTAAAAGTGCAATTTTTTCAGCTGGAACTGAATCCGCAGGAAACCGTGACTTTTTTCTTACGATTTCAGCACTGTTTCAAACCCATCCCGCAAGTGTCAACTAGAACAGACCAGAACTCGAATTAGGGTCAAACCAACTCGAACCCGACCCACAATGAAAGAATGAGCTTCCACCTGACACAAACGGCATCTCTGGTTGATGTGCGTTCGGGTAAAATCTGGTTATTTACTTGGTGCAGAACAGTAATTCACGTTCATTTTACTTAATTCCCTTAGCTATTTAATATCGCTCATTTTGACGTGCAATACACGATGGATGATATATTAAAATTTCGTGATGATAGCTTCATTTTTACGAAAGTTAATGCTTATAAAACCAAAAAAAGGTTTATAGTATTGTCCTGTTGAAATCGAAACGTTGTCACCTTCAAACTAAACCCTTTCTTAAAAAAAAAAAAAGTAGAAGAAGAGTGAGCGAGATTGAAAATCGTAGCATCAGTTCAAGAGTTATGCATGGATATGCACGAATTGCATAACCCCCTTTGTTGGAAGTCTGTGTATATATATATATAGATATAGATAGATAGATAGATAGATAGATAAATATAGATAATTCATTAATGCTTCGATTACTGCAACTCAAATATGAGTGCTTCACATGAATAAAAAATAAGAAATAATTTAAAGAGAAATATAAAATAAACAACATGCTAAATGTTTTTGTTTAAGACCTAGGAATATCATTAAACAAAAACATAATTTGAAGAACAAATTAAAAAAACAAAATTTATTCCCTACATTGTTTAAGCCTGAGAAGGGACAGATATTAAGTTATTTCATTCAATTAGTTCTACATTTAATGTTAAATTTTTGTAACAAATTAGTTAAGCCAATTGAAGATTAAAAAATAAAAATAAAATACATACAATATGATACTTAAAACATCCTAAAAACTTAGATTCCGTTCAAATGAAATCGAAATAAATCTTAGACTTCTTCCATTTTTAATTGAAAATATTTGTATTGCAGATTTTGTATTATGTTTATGAAAATTGTGCATAAAATTATAAGATGCATGCAAAATACAAAACTTTAAAAAAAGTCTAAGATTTATTTCGATTTCATTTGAACGGAATCTAAGTTTTTAGGATGTTTTAAGTATCATAGTGTATGAATTTTATTTTTATTTTTTAATCTTCAATTGGCTTAACTAATTTGTTACAAAAATTTAACATTAAATGTAGAACTAATTAAATGAAATAACTTAATATCTGTCCCTTCTCAGGCTTAATCAATGTAGGAAATAAATTTTGTTTTTTTAATTTGTTCTTCAAATTATGTTTTTGTTTAATATGTCATGTTTTTTTAATGACTACAGCACTCAGACGAACGCATTTCAAAATTAATACAGAGTATCATCATCAGGCTTTGATGTATGCGGTATTGCATCACAATGTGGGATGCAGTTTACCAATGTGTGATTCAAAATGTTTCACCACTGTAGTAATACAGGTTGCGGTAGCTTGGACAAAAACTTCCAATCTGAACGTAAAAAATCTATAATCAACACATAAAAAATTAACTTCACTTAAATTTAGATACCCTATTTCCCACTCAGGAACGCTATGAATGTAAATGTAAATTCTGTTGAATCCTTACTGCTAATATTTAACAATATTATAGCTATGATAGTGTAAAAAATAAAAAAATAAAAGTTTTACTTGAATTTTTAAACCTTATTCTCTCCCAAAGGGTGATGTAAACACATCAGAAAATTATTACCTAAGTTTAACTTGGGGTATAAATAGTTCTCACCTCAAAAAAAAAAAAAAAATACATTTTAAAATTTAAGTTATGTAATTTCCCACTAAGTTCGCTACCTGCGTAAAAATAGCTATCCATTAGAAACTTTTTACTAAAATATAAACTTGACCAAAGCAAAAGCGTATTCTGAAAATATCCTTTTTATTTCTACTATGACGCCATATTCACCTTTTTAATTTTTGAAAAAAAAAATTATTTCAATTAAAATTTTTCACGCGGGAATCTTTCTACTAAAACCAAATAAATTATTATTACGGCTTTTGAAATTTTTGCAACAATGAAGAAAAAATATTACATTCTCTATTAAAAATGTCCGTTGATTCTCAATGAAATGGAATTATTAAGAAAAATATTTGAATAATATACAAAAAAATTGGCCCTTGTTTCTCTCTGGGTTATAATTCACCCATATGCAAAAGTATTTTGCCATTCGTTTTGACCCTGACGTCAGGCAAACGTTTTTAAACTTTAAATTTATAATATTATTAGAATTAGTAAAGAATAAAAAATGAGTGGCATCAGGGACAAAAAGGTGGGAAGAAAAAATGAAAAAGTTATCATCTCCATAGGCTTTTCTATGTTAAATTAACATTGAGAAGTGACGCTGGAAATAAATAAGTATTGCGCTGCCGCGCAATACTTAAATAATATGCGGAAATGACACCAAATAATGTTTTTTCTTATTTTTTTCTTTTAGTAGTGAGCTTTAGTAATGATCTTTTAAAGTTTAATAAATTAAAAGTGCCTGTAATCAATGCATCGCTCTTCGTCGTGGTCTGTCTTAAAGTTTCATCAATCTTGAATAAGTGATTTTATTAAAATGACTTTAAATTTCCATAACGTATTGAATATCTCATTCATTTATATTGTAAAACTGTATTTAACCATATACACACTGTATTTGTAATAATAAATATATCAATAAATAGAACTATATTTATGTAGTAAAATTCATTCTCCATTTAATAAATATCACGAGTGGGGTAAATTATACCTGAACATTAATACAATGAATAGAAAGGAGCTATAAAAAATAATGTTTCAATCAATGCATAACCGTTATAAAACCAAAAATCTTACCTTTAAATGAGTTTTAAAGTTAGTTGTGGCTTGAAAAGTTCCACTTATAAAAGTAGACCTTGTTTTACACATGCATAATGCGTTAACTTTTTAACAACATTATCAACAGAAATTATTTTTAAAAAAATTCCCGCCTAATACAGCGCAACTGTATTATCCCAAATAATTAATTCACTTGATACATTACCAGCGGTGGCTGAGTCATTCTTTCATGAGTCTCCTAAATAACTAACTGCAGTATATTTCTATCGTATTTAAAAAACTGAATACACAGCAAAATTCTAAATGATTCTTCCTGTTTATCACACAGTAGTTTTTCATTCTCATAGCAACATTAGAACTATAAAAACTAGAACGTTTTGTAATCATTCAGCAAAAATACTTCAGCAGAGCAGATGCATTCATTATAATCCTAAGACGAAACAAAACAGTCAGGCACGTATTTTGCTTTTGTGAATCTTAGATTTTGCGGTTTTAAAAAAGCAGCTTGAAATCGACAGAAATGTATTTTGAGTATTTTTAAAATACAAAATACTTGGAAAAATCATTTCAAAATACATTACCAAAATACTTTCCTTTAGCCCGTTTAAAATACAAAATACAAATGTATTTTGAAAATGCATTTCAAATACATGTATTTTCGATACTGCCCAACTCTGTCCCTGATGAAAATTGGTGCTGATTAGTTTTTGGTGTAAATCGCTCAACAGGTGGCGCTGCTATGCTGCATTTTTTCCGATTTCCGCAATAGCTGTATCTCAAGAACTAATGCACGGATTTTCATAAAACTTCAGGTTCCGTTAGTCCTTGACATAAATGGATGCTGTTTACGTTTTGGTGTAAATGGTCCAACAGGTGGCGCTGCTAGGCTGCATTTTTCAGGATTTACACGATTTCTGCAATAGCTCTATCTCAAGAACGAATGGACACATTTTCATCAAACTTCAGATTCAGTTACTGTTTGATATGAAATGATGCTGACTACGTGTTGGTGTAAATCGCCCAATAGGTGGCGCTGCTGTGCTGCATTTTGCACTATTTCTTCAATAGCTCTATCTCAAAAACTAATGAACGAATTTTCATCAAACGTCAGATTTAAGTATAACTTGATTAATATTGCTGCTGATTATGTGTTGGTGTAAATCGCTCAACAGGTGGCGCTGCTATGCTGCATTTTTCATGATTTGCGCAATAGCTCTATCTCAAGAGCTAATGCACGAATTTTCCTCAAACTTCATATCCAGTTAGACGTTGACATAAGTTGATGATAATTAGGTTCGGGTGTAAATAACCCAATAGGTGGCGCTGCATTTTGCTGGATTTACACGATTTCAGCGACACCTCGAGAACTAATGCACGGAATTTCATCTTTTTAGAATTCTCATGATGAGCACAGATTGCCATTTAATTTGGCACTGTGATAGCGAATTTTGAAGCATTGACATGTATGAGATGAAAGAAAGTTTTGTGATGGCCACAACATACTAGTTTTATTTTGCTAAATAAAAAAAATGCTTTAAATTTTGCAAATAATGTACGATATATAAATATGCAGATTGGAGTGACAGGGGGGGGGGGGACGGTACGGTTGTTAGTAGCGGTACCGCAAAATACTAGGGCTCCGGTACTTTTTTATTAGAAATTAAGCCCCGATCGTCAGTATGTCTATCGCTACCAATAAGATACAAGTGTTACATATTTTCAATCATTTGAATAATGGAGTCCATCCATATTTGCCACCAGCTGCAATGCGCATCCTGTTTTCCGAAAGGTTGGAAAAGCCTGATCTAGAGCAGGGATGCCAAACACGGCATTCGCGGTTTCCTTTCCGAATTTGTAAAGTTTCTAGCTTCTTTTTTTTAAATGTATTTCAGTCGCTTGAAGGCGCCGTTAAAACTTATGTGGCGCCCTTCGGCCGTTAACATTCAACTTATCTTTCGACACCTTGGCGCCTTTCGGCTTGAGACTCCCCCCTAAAGCTACGCCGCTGAAAAACATCTGCAAATTTTATATATTTTCAAAATAAAAATATATTCATAAATGTATCAGAAATAAACCACTTTCGAGTTTAATAAATTTAAATTAAATAAAAAAATTTCAAATATTTCAGCTTCGCCTAAAATATTTGGCGCCTTTAGTATTCTGGCGCCTGTGTGCGGTGCACACTTTGCACACTGGGTCGGCGCGCCCCTGAAATAATGCGTGTACCGCTAAAATATCCAGCCTTTTATTTTATATGAGACTTATGTATGCTTTCTGCCTCCTAATGCTGAATGCATTTTTATTCGGTTCCAATTCGCACACACCTCGATACCAAAATACTTCCTCAACATTTCATTTATCAATGCAGTATAACTTGTTACTAAAAGATCGCTTTTTGTTTAACCTTTTAATGCATGATTTTTTATTTTGTTCGGAAAAGATTATATTTGAGTCATTTTTTGTTAATTATCCACTAGAAAAATAGTGAAAAAAAATCATTTATGTTTCTGTTAGACATAATATCACTCCTGGGATATATAACAAATAAAAACAAAAGTGCCCAGTTAAACTGATGGCATTGAGCTCACAGGCTATTCACACTAAATGTATATTATACTCTTATTTAAAAGAATAATGCCCCTCAAAAAATAAATGAAGAGAGATTAGCCCAGTTTTACCCCTTTATACTTAACCAATGACCCTCCAAATCTAATCAGGGAACCTCCTTAACATAATAAACTTGTATAACAAATTTGAAGGAAATTAGATAATTCAGCATGAAAAAAACATTTCGCTAAATTAAGGGGGCATTAGCTCCCCTTTTCCCCCTTTATACTTAACTAATGAACCTCCAAATATAATCAGGGAAGCTCCTTAACATAATAAACCGGTATACCAAATTTGGAGCAAATCGAATAATTCTGCATGAAAAACCCGTTTATCTAAATTATGGGAGGTGGACTATCCCCCCTTTTCCCCTTTATTCTTAACCAATGAACCCCAAAACTAATCAGGGAAGCTCCAAAACATAATAAAGCGGTATACCAAATTTGGATCAAATCGAATAATTCTGCATGAGAAACAAGTTTATCTAAATTAAGGGGGGTGGACTAATCCCCATTTCCCTCTTTATCCTTGACCAATGAACCCAAAAAACTAATCAGGGAAGCTCCTTAATCCTTTCCGGCACAGTGTCCTTAAAAAAGGACACCCAATTTTAATTCCAAAACTGAGAAACGGCACCAAGAATATTTAACTAAAATTTTCCTATTATAATGTACATGAAAATAAGCAAGTTCGTATTTTCTAATAAATTCGTTTATAAATTGCGGTGTCAGTACATTATTTAATCAGTTTATAAACAGAATTACTCCGCGCCGGTAAGGGTTAACATAATAAACCGGTATACCAAATTTGGAGCAAATCGAATAATTCTGCATGAAAAACCCGTTTATCTAAATTAAGGGGGGTGGACTAATCCCCTTTTCCCCCTTTATCCTTAACCAATGAACCCCAAAAACTAATCAGGGAAGCTCCTTAACATAATAAACCGGTATACCAAATTTGGAGCAAATCGAATATTTCTACATGAAAAACCCCTTTATCTAAATTATGGGGGGTGGACTATCCCCCCTTTTCCCCTTTATACTTAACCAATGAACCCCCAAAACTAATCAGGGAAGCTCCTTAACATAATAAACCGGTATACCAAATTTGGAGAAAATCGAATAATTCTGCATGAAAAACCCATTTATCTAAATTAAGGGGGGTGGACTAGCCTCACTTTTCCCACTTTATCCTTAATCAATGAACCCCCAAAACTAATCAGGGAAGCGCCTTATCAGAATAAACGTAGAAAAAAATTTGAAGCAAATCGGATGTTTCTATCAAGAGTAATCGCGTTACGTACGTACATACGTTTACACGTATACATACAAAACCGGCGGGCACATTAGCTCTCTAGCTTTGATAGCCTGTGAGCTAAAAATGCCCAAAAAATGATTCTTTTAAATTTTATACTCACTTTAAAGAGTAACAACTTTAAACAACTTTTAAAAACTTTTCAACAGTGTAATAATTTTTATAATGCTTTTAATAGTTTGCAGAATTAATAATGACTACCTTATAAAGATAGAGAAAAAACACCAGTCGAGCGCATTGCAAGCAGTATGAACAAAAGATGTTATAATCCACGTGATAACAAATTAGAACAAAAACAGACTTCATGACCTTAAGGACTCTCAAGAACTAATGCGCGGAATATCATAAAACTTCAGATTCAGTTAGTCCCTGATATAAATTAGTGCTGTTTAGTTTTTGGTGTAAATCGCCCAACAGGTGGCGCTGCTGTGCTGCATTTTTCAATTTTTCCGCAATAGCTGTATCTCAAGAACTAATGCATGAATTTTCATGAAGCTTCAGGTTCAGTTAGCCCCTAGTATAAATTGGTCCTGATTAGTGTTTGGTGTAAATCGCTCAACAGGTGGCACTGCTATGTGGAATTTTTTGCGATTTCCGCAATAGTTCTATCTCAAAAACTAATGCACGGATTTTCATCAAACTTCAGATTCAATTAGAAGTTGACGTAAGTTGTTGATGATTAGATTTTGGTGCAAATCACCTAACCGGCGCACAGTGTAAGATTTTGCGAATCTAGCAGGTCAAAATCCAATTTATGAAAATTATCGATATTAAAGTAATAAAATTGATCTTAGTAGAGATAAAATGGTTATGTATTATGAAAAAATACAGTGAAACCTCCCTGTGCGACCATCTCCCTGAACGACCATTTTTTCATGGAACGAAATTTATTCCCATACGCTCAATACTAATTTTACCTCCATTCAGAGACCATCATAGTTGAACTCCCTCCATGAGCGACCAATTTCTTTGAAGAAAATGAAACAAATTAATTCCGTTTTTTCCTGGTCGCTTGAAGAAGGATTTATTACAAAAATAATTCCGGAAAGCGCATTATTCATCAAACTTCTAAACTAAGTTAAGATTTTTTTTTTATTATTATTCCGGTAACTTTTATGTGTTTAAACCCCTTTGTGCCTTTTTAGCCATTGAATTTATCTCTGATGACAAATTAATAATGACGGTCAATAAACTCCTCTGCCCCATTCTGTCAGGAAACTCTCAAAGAAATAGATAAATTAATGAAATCGTCATTATTTGTTACCGTCCAAAAAAAAAATTGCTTTTATTTACTGAACTTCGAAAGGACTTGGAAATAAAAGTTATAAAAGATAAAACCGTAAAATCAAAGCAAACGTCAATGTATTCATTTTTTAATGTCTGCAGTGATTAACTTATGTAATTAACTTTTGTTTTGGTACTTAAATTTTCATATTTTTTCCTATTGTGAAAAATAAATTTTAGTAACATTAATATTTACCTTTTTCCAACAATTAAAATCTAGATTTAAACATGACCTGTATTTTAAAAGACCACCTGTCGGAGCGACGGAGCGGAACATGGTCGCTTTAGTGAGGTTTTACTGTTATTCTTTACGCATTACATTGTATAATTTACGACATTGTTATTCCGTCATCATAACCATAATAAAAAGACCTTTTGTCATTTTCATACGTTGACATTTGCCTAGTGTTATTGTATTCAGTGCAGATTTTTAAAAATGTAGTACATATTTATTTTCAACAAGAACAGTTTTCTTGTATTAAAAAAATAGTAATTAATTAATTACATGCTGCTATAGTTACCTGTGCACTGTAAAAAAATCCGAGGAGTTTTCCTGTAGGAATCGGAAAAATAGTTGCCCTTATCGTACCGGAAAATTTTCCGCCCCAGCTCGGAATAAAATCCGTAAAAAAAAAAGGAAACATTCATTAAAACGGTATTTTTTGGATTTTATTCCGATTTTACGAATTTTATTCCGAGCTGGGTAGGAAAATTTTCCGGTACGATAAGGGTAACTATTTTTCCGATTCCTACAGGAAAGCTAGTCGGATTTTTTTTTTTTTTTTTACAGTGTGTTATAAAGTAAATCACTGTCATTTTCCGTTGTTTGCTATTCTTTTATTATTTGTATATTCGGTGACAGTATAAATGTTAAAACTTCAGGGTGCTTTAGTCGCTTTATAATTTTACTTGGATGTTGATGTCATGATTGGTAATGCTTAAAGACAGATATATTGCTAGCGACCACTGCAGCATCTTTAAAAAATCTTTCTTTTTCTATTTCTTACATTAATATTATCTTGCGCCTTTTTTGTAGTTTTTAATAATAATTCTCTTTTAAGCCTAAATCTTTCAATTATATTTTTTTCTTTCTGCGATACTTCATTTTTCTTCAGGTTTTCGGAACTGCTATTTCTTTAGATCAAATCTATAATCAATATGTAAGAGGCATTCCATAAATCTTAATTGTGCATGTTGTGCCGATAAGCCCCAAAAAAACTTGTGAGTATTATTCGTATCTTACCGAATCATTTTTAAGTTATTCACCACCTTGAATTTTCCGTTACTGACATAATGCAGATATAATGCAGACATAATGAAGATAGAATGCTGCACATTGTGCTGTCTACAACTGTGTCTTCAAATTTGTGCTCTATGTCATACGTCTGAACATTGAATTCCACTACAGTTAGTGCAAGTGCTGTAGAGATTTAATTTCTGACAATTTTAAATTCTTCTGTTATTGACTGATCAGTTTCCATGATGAACTTAAACTTTATGGATCTAGAGTAAGAAGTAGATGACGGCTGTGGATTTACTCATTATAAAATTTTGATTTTGTTCATTACAGCTCTTTTTTATATGACGAGTATCCGGCTTTTAAACGATTTTTTAAAATGTCGTTGCTCTTTAAGGGCTTTCAGATATATTTTTTAACACATCCGTAGCAACCTTTTTTTTTTCAGATTGTCTCACAAGGAGAGGCCAACCTTGTTAATGACAGATTTTGATTATTTTAATATATGTTGTAGGGTATAGAGACCCTTAGTGTCAGGTTCAACGGAATTTATACAACGCTCCTAAGTTCTTGAGAAACCGGGGGGGGGGGGTCTAATAATAGTACACAACTTAAATACTTACATTGCAACCATAATGATAGGTTGGTCGTAGCTCCGTTGGTATGGCGGTCGCTGGCTGATCTGTGGGCCCAAGTTCGGTACCCGAACGCGCTACATTTGTTTTTCTCATTTTTTGTTTTATAAATATACTTGTAATTATAATTTAATAATTTCAATTACAAATTTTAATATCATACATTAATTATAATGTTAACAAACTTAAATTTATCATATTTTATTACTTGACTATTATTTTTCATCCTTTAAAGAGGTTTAAAAAGAAATTGGATCTATTATTGAATGATAAAAATTCCAAATTCGTGACAAAATCTGTTGTGGTGCCATCTAGTTATGATAAAATAAAAGAATATTCAAATAAAATAAAAATAAAAGCAAAAAGAAGATAAAGGTGAAAGCAAAATAATTAAAAGCGCAAGCATACGTGTTACAAATTTTAAAATCTTTAATATGCAAAAAATCGGTTGTAATTTAATTCTGATGCTAAATTTTAATATAATTATGCTTGTTACTTTAAAAACAGAATAATAGTATTATCGCATTGACTTCCTTTGTTAAAGCAATGCGTAAATGATGTTTTTTTTTTAAAATCACGAATTGACACAATTGCTCAATATCATAGATAAAGAATATATGAAATACATTTTAAAAGTGATTTTTAAAAAATTAACAGTTGTATGATGTTTTATACAACTATTTAGTTAAAAGTAAAAAATTAAATAGGTTAAAATTATAACTGATATACAATATTATAAATTTTAATTGACAATGAGATTATTAATTATACTTACAAGTATATTTATAAAACAAAAAATGAGTAAAGCAAACGTAAGCGCATTCAGGTATCGAACCCGGGCCCGCGGATCAGCCGGCAAACGCCATACCAACTGAGTACGACCAACCTACCATTGCTGTTACAAAGTAAGTATTTAAGTTGTGTACTATTATTAGACAACCCCCCCCCCCCGGTTTCTCAAGAACTAAGGAGCGTTGGATAAAATCCGTTGAACCTGACGCTAAGGTGTTTCTACCCTACAACACATATTAAAATAACCAAAATCTGTGATTAACAAGGTTGGTCCTCTCCTTGTCAGTTTTAAACACGTGGCGCGTGATTATTCATTTGTATTCCGGAAATAAAGAATGCACTTTTTGTCTTTTGATTTCGGTCCACTTAAATAAAAAAAAATCTTTGGTTGTCCAACCTTTTTCCGGTAGTAATTATTATTTCTGCCCTATAAATATATTTATTGTTAATATTCGAACATGACCATCTCTTATTTTACTTCAAAAAACGTTCTTTAAGTGATGTCAGTTTCCCCATCTTTGATTACTGCCAATTATAAATGAATGGATCAGCCGCTTAATCTGCTCTAACATAACAGATGAGCATTGTTGAAATTATATTTGTGTAATAGTCTTATCAGGATATTTTTAGAATTATCAGGGAATGATTCATGTCTAGTAACATAATTTTTTAAGATCTCACATAATTCTCTTTTTGAAATTTACACTTCCGTACCTGATAAAAAATTACTTATATTCAAGAGTTGCACATACTGGCAGCTGAAATTGATTTATTCTATATTTATATGCATACGTAATTACAAAAAAAAATTATATTACAATGTACCGGCGAGTACAAAATTTTTGGCAGCTTTTTAAACTTTATCATATGCTATTAAATTTTCAAATAATTTTTATATTGACTTAAAAAATTATTTTTTAAATATAACAATTCTAAATAACTATTTTCACTGTAAAATACAAAGTATCTACATTGTTGTAAAGGTTCCATACTATCATTAAAAAATATTTACAAAACTAGGGGACTCGGCCCCCTACGAGCTATGCTCGCCAACCCCCGTTCAGACACCGCAGTTTCTAAAAACACGCTAATTTGATCGGCTTTAAAATGATTTTGAAAGATTGAATTATAATTTAAAAAACAGTGGCGATCTCCCTATAAACGGATTTCTATTCCTTTCTCTTTGATTGGGGAATTTTAAGGAAAAATGAGCTGCTGTTAAAAGATACTATGGCTGTTTTCCTCTTTGATTAAATAAAACCAATTAAATATTTCAAAATAAGCTAATATAAAATGAATTAAGTAAACAGAGTCTTTGTCTCCCGGTATTTTTTAACAAAGCGAAAAGAAAGTTCTTTTAAATAAGACATTTTAAGCGGGCTCTCATGTCAAGCACACAAGTCGTATGTTTGTTGTTCAATAAATAAATAAATAAATGAAAAACATTTTAAATGTATCGTTTTCTCACGCAATTTTCACCAAACTTTTATTTCATTTTTTAATATTCACGTGAAAATACTTTTGTTAGAAATGAAATATTATTTGCGCTGTCCCAACAAAAATAGTTGAAAAGTTCATCTCGAAATATCAAATAAATGTCTCGCGCAATTTTTAAATTTAAACTGTTTTGCAATATTATTTTTTGTTCATTTAACGTAATAAGTGTAATGTGACGTAAATGTGACATAATTTCTCCTATTTAAGACTTCTAACGCATGTTAATGAATTTATTATTTTACAATATCCTTTCTCTGTTAAAATTCACGTGTAAATATAGTTTTTATGAAGAAATTTTCAATAAGTTCCTGCTTTTTATACGTAATTATTTAATTCTAATTTGAAAGTTTTTTTTTCTGTTTATAATAGTGACGTGTAAATAAATTTTTTATTTGAAGCAAACATTATTGTTTGCGCTGTTTATACAGTTGGCCACAGGTTAAATATGTACAATTTTCTAAAATAAGTAAAAAATATCTCTCGAAATGCTGAAAATTTGAATTTAAAATGGAAATAAAAGCTCAAAAAATGAGTCAAATTTAAAAAATAAATGCATTCTGCACACCGGGAAATTATAACGTATAAAATGATCTAAACATGATTGAATTCCGATGTATAGTTTTTGCTCCTATAAAACTTTTTTAATGGAACGACTTTGTCCAACTTTAGCATTAAATATCTCTTAAAATAATTCTTCGATTTGAAAACTGTCTGCATCAGCGCGTTTATCAAACATTTCTCTATAATACCGCCGATTTTCATATTTTTGTATGCAATATTTTTTTTTAATGAACGGAGAAAGACCTCCGGTCACAAAAAATTCAAAACCGGCGGCGGTGGTGACAGCGTAAGTTACTTTTTTTTAGAATAGAGATATAAGTATGTTTTTAGCCAAAAAATATCAATGGCAATTACAACTACAGAATCGCCGATCTAAAAAGTTGAAAGAAATTTTGGTTTTTGAGCCGATTTTTGATACTGTTGTTGTGGAGTTAGGCTGCTATCACTTTACATTTTTTTTCTCCGATGTGTTAGATGTTATTTGAAATATCTAAAAGTGAAATTACTGGAAGTCGATTTTTGGACTTTTTTCCCGCTAGATTTGCAAAATCATACACTGTGCGATGGCGCTGATATGCTGCATTTCGCATGATTTACACGATTTTAGCGATAGTCCTATCTCAAGAACTAATGCACGGAATTTCATATCTTTAGAATCCGCATGATGAACATAGATTGCCATTTAATTTTGGCACTGTACTAGAGAATTTTGAAATATTAACATGTATGAGATAGAAGAAAGTTTTGGGATTGGCATATCCGACTAGTTTTAATTGCACTTTAAATACTATTCAAGGGTACACTATATGAATTATGGCATATATTTATCACACGAAAAATTAAAAAAAATTGTTTTTGAAGAAAAATAAGGAGTTTTTCTGAATATTTTAATCGTTATGAAGAACTTTTCAAAACGCCCCATGTGCATTCCATATCAATTAAAATCCCCAATATTTTTTATGCCAGTATCTTTTACGTATACAAATAAAACAGAGCATAGTTTTTTAAAACTAAATATATTTGGAAAAGTTAAAGGTAGTTAAGTGCAGAAATAGGATGCAAAAATGCTGAAAATTTCATAGAATTTAGATTTTTTTTTCCTTACCTTTATGTTCAAATATGTAAAATTCGAAGCGCTGTTGTATTTATATAGGCAAGCCAAACTGGCATGAAAAATGTTGGGGATTTTAATTGATATGGAATGCACATGGGGCCTTTCGAAAAAAATATTTAGAAAAATACCTGGATAGGTAAAGGTATTTTCCTCCAAATTTCTCTTTTAATTTCTTGTGTGATAAATATATGCCATAATTCAGATAGCGTGCCCTAGAATAGTATTTAATGTGAATAGTATTTAAAGTGATATAGTATTTCGTAGAGTTCTTCTAACGCTTAAAATATTCAGGAAAATTCCTGGATAGGTAAAGGTATTTTCCTCCAAATTTCTCTTTTAATTTCTTGTGTGATAAATATATGCCATAATTCAGATAGCGTGCCCTAGAATAGTATTTAAAGTGAATAGTATTTAAAGTGATATAGTATTTCGTAGAGTTCTTCTAACGCTTAAAATAGCCAGGAAAATTCCTGGATAGGTAAAGGTATTTTCCTCCAAATTTCTCTTTTAATTTCTTGTGTGATAAATATAGCCATAATTCAGATAGCGTGCCCTAGAATAGTATTTAAAGTGATATAGTATTTCGAAGAGTTCTTCTAACGCTTAAAATAATCAGGAAAATTCCTGGATAGGTAAATGTATTTTCCTCCAAATTTCTCTTTTAATTTCTTGTGTGATAAATATATGCCATAATTCAGATAGCATGCCCTAGAATAGTATTTAAAGTGGAATTCGAAAAATACATAAACATGAGTTTGAAGGTCTCTTGTCCCCTTAAATGCATGTTATCATACGTGTATAACATATAATAGTTCACCAGAAAACCCACATAAAGCGCCAAACGGCAAAAAAAAGATCATGTAACCCCTGTGTTACATTATGCATGTAAGGGTTAAACAGGTAGCAGACAACATGCAGTGTATGACATAGTCAAGATGCGTACATGTTCTTTTTTTAATTTCCCCCAAAATACTTCTAAATAATTTAGCCGCCCTATTTAATCGCACGCTGTTAAAGAAAAAAAAAGTTTTTTTTAATTTATGAAAATATCAATAACCACTTATGAAAAGATATGATAACCTCTTCCGAGTTGCCGGCGATTCCGAAAAGAGTTCTTTATCTTTAGAAACCTGAGGAAACCAATATATTTTCGAGATTTAAAGAAATTTTCATAAAAACAAAGTTTCTTTTATTGCCAGTGATTTTCGGGAACGCTTCCAAGCAATTTTTATAGTGTATTAATCAATTTCTCAAACCGCAATATATGCTTTTAAGATGTTATCATTTCTCAGTCAAACATTTGTGGCTGCGTAACTGAATTTATACATGCAAAAGTTACAAAATAATATTCATTTTCATGTTATTGTTAATGCTCCTAATTCATCTTGTTTGCTTGTAAAATATATTTGATGAACATGAATTTTTTTACTTTTTTAGAGTTGGTAGTATACAAGAATCTTTTATTTTGAGAAAACTAATTAATACACTATAAAAACTACTCTTATATGTTTCCGAAAATGAGAGGTAGCAAAATAAACTTTGTTTTTTTTTTAAATATCTTTAAATCTGGAAAGCATAATAGTTAATAAGTTTCAAAAGAAAAAAAAAATGTTTTTCGCGAAAATAGAAAGAGATTAGTGTATATTTTTGTCTGTTGTTATATAGTAATTTACTAGACTTAAAAAAAAAAAATTGTCTTTTTTTACAGTGCAAACAATTGTTGCAAATTCTGTGATACATAAAGTCGGAGATTACTTTTTTGTAAAATGTGGATGACAAATGTAGAAATGAAACGCACTGTGGGTTTACTCGCAAATTAAAATATCATTTTTCTACAAATATATATATATATATATATATATATTGTATAAAGTTATGTCGGTTTATTTTATACAAATATTTTATTGCTAATATCTAAACAAATTCGTATAAATATCAATTGAAATAAATCAGCATTTTTTAAATGAAAATAAAGTTAAATGCTAATACCAGGTTAGGAAGCAGAAATAAGGTTCTTTTAATCCATAATGTTATATTTCATTTTATTCTAAATCATTTTTATTGCAATAATTTAATAAAATTCTTATAGTCTTCTTATTCTAAATGTTAACAGGTTTAAGAAATTCTAAAAAGGAAATAAATATAATCTTAAAAATAAAATTTTCTTTGAAGAATCGAAGTTGTTCTCATATACTGATTTTTTTTTTTTTTTTTTTTTTTTTTAAGCAATTTCAGTCTGAACGTCTTTTACCTTACATTAAATGTTTATACTGTAATAGTAAAACTCGCGGCTTTGCTCGCATGATAGTTGAAGTATGCCAAGTGGTATTTGTGCGCCGATTTTTATTAGAAGAAATTATACTGCTACGGTTAAATCAAAAATTACTAATTAAGTCACATTTTTATCCAAACTTCATTATTACACTACATTAGGCGGAAATGAGATTTAAAATAGAGAAAAACTAAAACTAATTCTAAATAAATGCTAATGTAGAATTTATTTTAAGCTTTAACACTCATTTCAGTTTTCATTTCAAGTTTTAACATTTTTAAAAACCGTTCTTTGTAAGCATTTACATCTTAAAAGTAACCCTCACGCCATATTCAAAGCTTCTAGGCTACCGGTCTACCACCACCATCCCACCCACCTGCTGGTAGTAGCACTTACATAAAATATATCCTATGTTGGAGAAGGGACTGTCACCATCAATTTGCAACAATTACATTCGAAATCGATTTAGTATTTCCTGAGATTCTACAGAAATCGTAATTTAGAGCATTTTTAAAACGATTTGCACTCATTTCACCATTTTAAATTTGGATTTTTTTGAGAAACGGTTATTAGTTTTTCTTATAAGTACCTACATCATAAGTATCTACATAAGTACATTTACATCTTATAAGTACCTACCATGCCAAATTTAAAGTTTCTTTCTTTAACAATTCCATAGAAGTGGTAATTTAGAACGTTTTTAGAACGCTTCGTTGCTCCTTTTCACCCCTTTTAAATTCGAATTTTTAAGAAACTGTTCTTAGAGAGCATTTATATCTGATAAATAACTACCATGTCAAATTTCAAGTTTCTAGGCCCTTCATTATCACAAAAATCGGATTTTTAGAACGTTTTTTGTTCCTGCACCTCTGTCTAGGGTAGTGGCACCGACATAAGTATATAGCCTATTTTGGAACAGGGACGGCCACCATCAATTTGCCACCATTACTTTTGATATCGGTTCCAGAGATTTATGTTATATGCTTATTATGTCGTATACTTTTATCTGTATAATTTTTGATATACATTGGCTTTAATACGTTAGAAGATCTTTTATAAGATTAATCTGAACTTAAACTATTCTTGCAATACTTTAAAATTTATATACTCATGTATTTGCAATTTCACACTTTTTATTACAATCTTATTCAGTTTTATTAGAAATTTTAGATTTAAAATATCTGTTACAAATGTCTATTTCCTTTTTAATTACAAATAACTCTATTTTAAATCTGAAGTTTGAATTCTGTCAACAATTTTAATTGTTCTAAATCACCTTTAAAAAGAAATGAAAAGTTTTGCAACATATCACTGTACTTTGCTACTTCCTAGAAATATCCGATATCATAGGATACACCTTCACAAATCGCATCTGATTAAAAATAAACAGATATAGCATTTTTAGAAAGCTTCAAACAAGCAAAGCCTGTCATCCTTTTCTATATGTAACTCTTCATGAATTATTATATTGTCGACAGTTTCTGCACTTCTAATACATTTAATTAATTCAGAGATTTCGCATAATTTAACATTTGAGATCAAACCAAATGTTTCATTTCTTTTTTTACATAAAGTTAAATCTGCTTTTGGGAAACACTGACGTTCACCAACAATTGAGGAGAGACAGACCACAGTATGGCGGACATCAAACGCTTTTTGAAAGTTTGAGAGTGTGTTCTATAATCTAATTGTGAAATGATATGGCGTAGTAAAAGATTTCTGCACGAAGCTTTAGAGTTGTGTTTTACGCTTTTTCCAAGTGATTTGCCTACTTCAGCAGTATTAGGGAGGAAAATGCAATTTTAATGTTTTGAATTTTTTAAGCTTTGGTGGATAAAAAGGTGCATTTTCTAAAGATATGAGACGTTTTCTTTGCTGCTTTTTCATTATTAAAAGTTGCTCATAATTCAATCATTAAAGGATGTATCATTCAAGATTCCTAATTCGCTCTTATATAACACCAATATCGTTTATTTGAATGTTCTCGAAATAGATAGATTTGATAGATTTTCTAGTTCTAAGCAGGATTTCAAATTCAGTCACATATTACACTATAACAGTCTTTTTATGTTTTAGCTAAGATACAGGGACTTTTTTTAACTTAAACTCTTTTTCGAAAGAAATCTGAAGAGCAGCCTGATTTCATAAGCATTATAAATGATGCGTTATCACCACAGACTCCACAAATTAGTTATTATTTCTCAATATCTCTTTCGCCTATGTTTATCCGCTTTTAATACGTTTGTAAAATGCCTGTAACGTTATTTTTTCTTTTTCTGAAAAGTTTAGATTCTTCAACTTTTCCTTTTAAAATTAATCACTTTCTTTTTGTAAGCTTTCTCGAAGCATGAAACACAAAATGATACTAAATTCACAATAAGCAGAAATCACTATTCAAATATCACTATAATAATGAAGAAAATGCAATAGGTATATTGTGATACTTTCAGAAATGTAGCTTGTACAAGAATTAAAGACTCGTGAATAGAACAGTAAATGATAAAAAGTGCATTGTAAAAAATTCATTGGCTATTCCTTGGCCATTTTCTTTTAAACTTTCGGAAAAATCAATGCACAACTTCAAATAAAAAGCAATTTAAATAAAAGTTTTTTAACAGTCTTTTCTTAATAAATGAAAGCTAAAATTCTATTGATAAATTTACCTTGAGTTAAATAATTAAAATTAATATAAAAAAAGCACAAATAAATGTACTAAAATTCCTTGCAGGTGCATACACATAATATAAAATTATTTAAAATACATTAAAAATAAAAATGTCATGCTAGGCTTTCAGAGGCGACATACTTTATTCCTTATTTACATTAAAATCAAACTCTCCTAGCAGTGTGAACTCGGGCGGAATACGACATCACCTGCTTCTGCTATTGTTTGAATGTCATGCCATGATTATAAACCAATTAGATAATGTTTGCATTTTCAGAAAATAATCCGTTTTCTAGGGAAATAAAACTCTGTTCCTTTTCCTTCCTTTGAAAACTTTTAAAGGAAATACTAAAACAATTTCAAGTAAGTAAAATAAATATTTTCAGCACTCCTGTCACGTACATAACACATTTGTGCGCACTGGAAGTGGTCAGTGCATTACTCGTACTAAAAGGTAAGTCAATTGCAAATGGAGATTATAAAACGTGTAGTTAAAACAAGAAGAAAAGATGGGTTACGCCTATTGTTACCAGGTCCAGTGTCACAAAAAGCGGGACATGGAGATTAAAAAAAGTGAGACAGGGCTTTTAAATCGAAGTTTAAAAACACAATAAACTCTATGAAAACGGAACCTGTTTATAACGAAATCAAATGATAAAAGTAAAACTTCATTGTCTCTACGGTAAGAATATCATATATTTGCTAACATGAAAACCTGTTTAAAGCTGAATATTCTCCTATCTTTTACAATTCCGTCTTAGCAGGTTTTATTATAATTTTTTTAAACACTGTAACATTATAATGTAAAACCTGTGAAAGCGAAATCACTAGAAATAAATACGAAATTTCTGTTTAGCAAGTACAATTGTATAATATTCCTATCGTAGAAACAGTGAAATTTTTAGTTTTAAAACAGTTATGAACAGATTCCATTTACACAGATTTTACTGAAGTACAGGAAAACATGTAAAAACAAAAACTCTAGGAACCGCAAAAATTTAGTTTTAGACAGGTTTCCGTCTACGCAAGAAGATTTGCAAGGTACAGGGATGTAGTGGAGGGTATACGGAGGTATACGCCGTATACCTTCTGGATTTTTTCAGGAACACCGTATATCCCCTGTTTCTCAAAAAAGCTATTGTATATACATTCTAAGGTATACCCTCTGTCTTGGGCGTATACCCTCTGCTTAGAGACCATCTGCTTTTTACGACTACATCACTGGCAAGGTATTGCTTTGGAAAGCATCATAAAAAAAATTCCGTTACAGATACTTTCTGCCCACACACGTTTTACTGTGTTAAGTTCAACACGATGGAGTTTAACGAACAGCATGGTACTAAAAGAAATTTAAAAGAACTTGTGCTCCATAAAAAAATCGGGACTTTTGGTATCCCGCGCAGGCGTTACGCACAACAGGTCTTGAAGGTCTTGAAAATCGGGACACATGGTAACACTAATTACGCCTAATAATACACTTTACAACTTAAAAGAATACTACTACAAATTCTTAATCTTCTGAAACAGTGCTTAAAATTTGTACATTTGTATGTTGAATTACATTTGCAATTGATTTCGGAAATATTTGACAATATTTGACAATCTGCAATTAAAGATATTAAATGCTTTTACTCTTAATGTTTAATTATTTCAAGTCACTTAGGAGGAATCTGTTTTTAAAAATCATCACAGTAAAAGAAAATTTAGTTAATTAAATTTCAAAATCTAAGGAAGAGCAAAGCCACTCTTTTTCCCTCTCCCCTTCTTGCCGGCGCCCATGTTTTAATGATTTGTAAAAATGTGTGTGCGAATTATTCAAAAGCTTATTTACATTTTCGTCTGAGTAATCATAACGATAATGATAATATCTTTTAGCGATTCTCCTAATTAAGGATCTCAATGTCAACCAAGTAAAACAGAATTTTATTTCCACTTCATTTTTCCTTATCTCTCTGATTTTATAATTCGTAGCCGTCATCTTTTCGCATTAGTTTTGCATTATAGAAAACTTTAATTCAATCTTATGAAAGTGTTAATGTCACGCACTTGGCAAAATTTACATTATGTTGTCATAGCATTATGTTTAAATTGATGACTGCTCTTTAAAATGAAACGTTTGATGTAAAAGCTTTCTTAATTTACATATTTACATGAAAAATAAGTTTTATGCTAAAAAATAATATTATTTCCCTGCGTTATAAAAAAATATTATTATTTCATGAAATAATCCATATACTCATTTTTAAAATGCAGAATTCTCTGTCGACTGAATTTTGTCAAATTTTCTTAAAGGGAAGTTAAATTTCGTTAAAAACCATGTATGTTATAAACAAAAGACACACTTTTTTTTAACTTTTAAAATAAAGTTTTATATCTTCAGGAATATATGCACAATTCTCGCACAAATACATACAGAAGTTCTACAGAAACTATGAAATCATTTGTTACAGCTACAGATTATTTGAAGTATTTTATGATAGAGGGTGATCGAAAAGATTACTTTGTTCAATTTGTTATTTGCCCCCTGAGAAAATCCTCATTGAAAACAAGCATTACGTTATGTTTTAAAAGAATTTACTCTCCAGAAATTAAAGTATAAATCATAAAGTATTTTTATAAATATTCGTCAAAACACTAAAGTCGAAAGTGTCCGATAACTTTTAGCCATATAGTTAAAAATTTACGCAGCATTGTTTGTCACTAAATCTTAGTTAATGTCATAAATAATCAAGAGATTCGATGTCAGTAAACCTAAAGGATATAAGCACGATAAAGCTTCAGTTAAATTTGAAGAAGTTCGTTTTTGAAGGAAGAGAGCTGGGATAAAAGATATGTTAAATAATAATAATAATAATAATAATAATAATAATAATAATAATAATAATAATAATAATAACTTGCTATCTGCCACTTCTTTTGATTTAAGAAAATGTTACATTTGCACGATGTAAAGGAACAACACAACAAACTTATTTTTTGTGAGATCGACATCCAGCCTCATAAAAAAGATACTCATAAAATTTCTGGTAATCCTACGACGCGACGGTCAGCTTAATTCAGTTTTCAAAAATAGGAAGAATTCAGATTATTGAGTACTGTTGTTCGCAGAAAAAATATTTTCATCAGTAACTACTGTACAGACGTGTGAAAATTATTAGAATAATTGTGATATTTACAATAAAAACTTGTTATATTAAAGAAATATTTTAAAAATATTGATACATTTAATATTTAGTGTGCATCCTCTTGTTTTTTATTAAAGAAATGATAGAATACTTGTCTTGGCATAATTTGTATGTATTTTTGGCAATTAATTTGTATTTCGTTGTCATGATGCCAAATTTTGATGAGTGTTTCTATCAGACTAGTCTTGTTTGTGATGTTGTATTTCTTTAATTTTTTCTTTATAATGGCCCAAAGGTTCTTTATAGGCTTCATATCTGGACTGTTTCCAGGCCATGAAAATGTTTTCTTTAATTAAGTTAAAGAAATGCAACATCACAAACAAGAATATTCTGATAGAAAAATTCATCCAAATTTGGTATCATGACAACGAAATACAAATTAAATGCCAAAAACTCATACAAAATATGCCAAAATGTATTGAATCATTAATAAAAAACAAGAGGGTGTACGCTAAATATTAAATGGGTCAATATTTTTAAATACATTATTTCTTTAATATAACAAGATTTTAATGTAAATTTCACAATTATTCTAATAATTTTCACACGTCTGTATCTTCTAAAATCATTTTGACAGTACAATCAGTGATAAAAAAGGGAATACGCCCTTAAAAATTTTAAAATAACTTTTCATCTTTAATAAAAAAAAATATGTCACATTTGTACAATGCAAAGGAATAACATGGAAAGCGTGTATTTTGTAAGATCTACCGCCAGTCTCACAAACACACTCATAAAATTTCTGGTAAACACACCATGCACAGTTGTCCGCATGGTGAAAAGAAAAACATTTTCTATTAAATATATTCAGCTGGTGTTTTTGGTATTATTTTTATTACTATTGTCCTGAATAACACATTCCTACCACAGAAGAACACACAGATGCAAATTATTGGCCTTCACTTGCTGTGTATCTTGTTTTAAGCCTTAAATAAAGGCTGTAAAAAATATGCTTTTTCTAACAATTTCATTTCTTCAATGAGTACCACAGTATGAACATCGTTAAAAACGTTACTGAAAAAAAAATTTATAGTAGGAATGATTATTTTATACCTTGTTTTCTTTTAAAAAAAACAAACAAATGTGTGATTTTAAAGCGAAAATTTTTTATTGGTTCTTCTATATTGGAGGATAAAACTATTTTTGCGGCATCCTGTGCAATGGTATTCATGTTTTCATTTAGACTATTGGACTCTCAGATTCCTCGCAATGAAACGAGAAATCATTGAACATATTTTCACTTTTCGTAGCTGTTTTACTTTTTTTGTTAAGAGCCCCAAACTTCTTCAAACTTGTCCATTATGATATCAACTGCAGATGTCGTGAATATATTATTGTTGCCATCAGGCCTAATCATGAATAGACATCATATTCAAACTAAGAAAAAATATATTGAATTAGATGATGAACTAAAGAAGCTTCTTTGATTCGAATGTTTCCCGCATAATGACTTTTGTGAGCACTTAGTCGAAAAAAATTTCCATAAAATCCTCACAAAAGTTCTTTTTTAATTCAAATTCTGAATTCAAATAAGGAAGAAAAGAGTGAAAGGTTTATTTTGTATGAATTTAATGATATAATATATAGATTAATATTTTTAAAGAAATTTCTTCTTTTCCTTCGTTTGATTTTTATTGATTTGATTCTGTGAAATTGTAGAATTTTAAACATTGTGTAGGAAGTTACTTATTTAATTTCTGTATTACCATACTGCCATTATTACTGTGATTAATTAATACAACTCATATATGGTGTGCAATATTAACTCGGGTTACCACGTGAAAGTTGGAAGGAAGTTCTAATATTTTTTTTTCCTGATTTTTGTAAAAGGGAATTTACTTGCAATAATCTTGTATATTTCTTCAATAAAATTATACAATATAATGTTTTTGAACGAATTTGACTGAATATTTTCTCAAATAGTTTAAAAGAGTCATAAAGCACGTAAAATATTGGTGCACTATAAAAACAGTCATTCTAGTCAGTAATTTTCAGCCAAAAAGAAACCTTCTTAACCTTTAACTGATGTGACAGAAATTGTCACATAACTACTGTGAAGCGGTCTGTGAGACCATTCCACCGAAAGATGAATACATTGCGCGAGTAACTCATAGAATGGTGTTTTAGAACAAAACTTTTTGTACACGACTGTTATAATTAAAATCCACCTATTCAAAAGTCTCTAGTGATAGTATTAAAGTTCCAAACGAAACAAAATTTCGATAGTGTTTGTAGTTAAACTGAAAGTTACAACTATAAAAATTGAAAAAAGCAGCTGTCTGTGAGACCGTTAACATCAGTTAAAGTTAATTGAACATTACTATCCTCATGAGTAATCGTGAGGATCTGACAATGGTCTCATTTGATCCCTGGTGAAAAAATATTCAAAAATTCATTTCTTCTAGTTCTAACACGATTTAACTATTTCACTAGACAAATGACAGATTTTTTTTTTTTTTGCTAAACTACTCTTTTTGCGCCCCTTTTCAATAGCCAGACTAATTCAATTAAAAAAATAAAAATAATTCATATTACTGACAGCGACAACTATTGTTCAGCGGAAAAATCTGTTATCAATAACTATTGTAATTTCTAAAATTATTTGTACGAATATAATACATCTCTACTGGTGCAATCATTCAGTTAATATACAGAAATTTTATTCGCAGTAAAGGTTTTTTTAGAGGTATAGAAATTTAAAACGAAATAAAACACATAAAAATAGTGTTAATGGTATATTGGTTTTATTAAATAAATAATTTTATGCCATTAGTGTTGCTATTGAGTCGAATGAAGCGCAATCTGGAAGTCCAAATTTTGACCACTTTATCGAGCAGCTGTGGTCGTATTCGTATATCAGCAATAAAATAGCGGATATCGATTTCCAAGTGATCCAACGTCTGTGGTTTATCGGCGTAGACCAGCTACTTCAAACATCGCCACAGAAAATAATTCATTGGTGTGAGATCACATGACCGTGGAGGCCAGTTAGTGGGGTGAGATAGCTAAAAAAAACTTCACATCTGGCAACCAATGCGCCACTTCGGATTCAGATAGTATATGGATAGATGAGTCTAAAAAACCCGGGACACAAATTTTCAATTTTCCTGGCCCTCTAGCGGCGATGATGACGTAATCAATATGGTCGCCAAAGTTTTGTGAAGCGCTTCTACATTTCTCTATAGAACTCGGGTTAATATTTTGATATTAACCTATATTTTTAGTGATTATTAATCCGGGAAAAACGCGCTTTCCAACGGTATATTGACATCATTGTTTAGGTCATATTACCACAAATATTTATAACTTAATAAAAAAAAAATACATTTTGCTAAATAACTTCGAATTTGTTGCATGTAGCTGGAAACGTGTCGCATATCTTTTTTTCGTAAGAAAATTACCTTTCGGACGGTATATATGACTTTTTCTATCAGAAAATATTTTATCACAAATATTTTCTGAAAATTTACCAAAACAAGATAGCGTTGCATAGAGAGTCGTTAGGGCAACAATGTAATTTATATGGGTTCCGAAAATTAATACAGTTGCTTTATAACTGTTTAAGTAGCAAATATAATTATTGTAATTTTTTATGTATATGTAAATAAATTCAAGTATTTTTAGGGCTCTGAAACTTTCATTTCCGTTTTAAAATCAATGAAATGAGGTACACTTAATCGGCATAACTGTAAGATAAGTTTCAAACATTTATAGGTACAAGAATGAGAAACAAAGAATGTACAATACAATATTATTCCAATTTAATATCCAAATATCATATCCAATAGATTGTCAAATACACTAATTGCAGCCATAATATCTAAATAACATAATATATTGCTGTCATATGAAATAATATCCAAATGATTCATGTAAATTTACTTGGGATTACTTATCACTGTCTGGACACTGCCCTTCACATACACAAAGTTTCGTACATTTTATTCCCATTTTAACACATTTACAAGATGTGCATCGCTTGCGGCAAGTACAGGAGGTAAGTTCTTCACAATGTTTTGACATTTCTGGAATTGTTGTCGACAAAGGTTGGTATGATCCTCCTGAATGTATTGTCCATCCCCACTTAATTGGTGAAGGTATTGTGCAATGCGCAGTGAGGCTGTTGTTCCAAATCCTTGCTTGGAGAGTAGCTCGTTTGATGTGTTGTGTCAAAGCATCTGCTGTAGGAGGTATGTTTTCGATGGCTCCATTCTTTCTTGTAAATAACACTTGTCTGCAATCATTGATGCTTTGAAGATCTGATCATTGATCATAAAGCAGTATAACAAATCGCTGTAACAGATCATGACATTCATCGTCAATATCAGATGTGCCTGTACAGAGCTGATGCAATACACAATCAATTTCATGAAATGACATCCAGACCTTCCAAGCTGTCTTCTTGCCAATGCCACAAACTGGGGAAACTGTGTTGCAACCAGTTACAGAATGAAAAGCCAACAAATTTCTGCAAATTTCCGGTGAAAGTTTAGCACAGATCTCATCAATTGGAATGAATTTCCTGTATTTTCCACAACCATACTCAATCCATAGTTCATCAATATCTTGTATTTGTGGGAACAGTGATATTGAAATAACCACTACATCTGAGTCCACAGTTCGTATTAAGATGCGCGTTTGTCCACTTTCTACTGCATGCTTAACATGGAGAAGTAGAGGCCATCTGCTTCTTCGTGTGAGACGGGAGAAATGCTTGATACATCCATAGATGTTGATGAGAGGACTCGGTCATTATAAGTACAGACAACATGTTTTCCTGGATACTCGTCCCCCACCATTTCCTTAGCTAGTAACTGGAACAATTGGGTCTTGTTTTCGTTGACACATAGGAATTGCTGAATTTTTTTTTTGGAATTTTGGAATTGCTGTCGAGTCTGAGATTTTAATACTTATGCCACTTCCCCTTGTTTCTCGGGTATGTGCCTTCAAACTGTTACTAATATATCTGTCGAATACAATATCTAGTCGTGAACTGTTCTTCAGTTGATTAATGAAATATGGTTTGAAAACATGTTCGTAGTATCCGGAAAATAGTGTCGCAATACCAGGATTAAGCATGAGTATTACGGCTGCTCCATCGAATATTTCAGCTGTTACATTCGGTTGGCCGTGATTAAAGCTAATGCTATATTTTGTTTGAGTGCAGTCAATAATATCAGACTCGTTGGTTGGTTCTCGGAGTTTTACATCATCTAAAATAGAAGGTGGGTACTTTTGGTTTTCATGCGAAAAGAAATCATCTATGTTGCAATCCCGTGCTTCAGATGCAACATACAACCTAGAGAATAAGTTGGAGTCTTTACGTAAGTAAGAAATCTTGAACTTTGCCTTATCTTTTTTTCTTGTTATAGTCTTGAAGATGAGAATATTGGTTCGAGGAATAACTTCATGAATTGAATTTTGAACTTGAACGAGACGGGACACGACATAATTATCATACTGTTTTTTAGTCCTACAGTAATTGCTTCCGTAACACACTTGACAGCTTCGAAACTTGGAATTATTTTGGAGCTCCCTATTGACATTAAATCAGTTTCTTCAAATGGATTTCCTTGTTCGGATAAGACGTTAATCATTTCTTTGACATGGGCCAGGAACCTTTTCTCATGAGCATTGTTATCTTCATGATGCTTTGCGCCCACGTTTTTGTCATCTTTTAAATTTGATTTATTTTCAAATTCCTCAATTAAAGAACTGATCCTAGGGCCTGCTACCATCCACATAAGCAGAGCATTTTCACTATCAAGGATTCCAATAGCACCACCTTCACCCTTTATAACTTTGTTATTGTGTTCATGATGTTGATCGTCAGATATTGCAGAAAACGGTGTAGCAGTTTTGCTGTTCGTAAAGTTGCCACGAAAAAATTCAGCATGTATATCTGGATGTTTTTCTGGAATGCCCTGTAGAGTCCGCACGAATACTGGTAACCAACGAGAATAGCGGACTGCGTCCAACGCAAATGTCCACGGACATACCTGAGCCAAAGTATCGACGTACATTGTAAAGTTATATGTACGAATACCCAATACAAGTTGTACTAGAAGGGACTCCAGTTTGATGACTGTGTTCCAATATTGAAACTGAGGACATTCTGGTGTTTTCGATAAAATCTACAACTCAATGCCTTCGGCTAACCGAAAAGTACCATTATATCTTTTTGTTGCCCTTTTCCCATCAAAACTGAAAAAAAATTAATTAAAATACGTGCTATTTTGAAAAATATAAATGAAGGATTTCTCATAAAACATGGAGCTATTAGAAACTAAATTTAATTTTAAATATCTATATTAATAATACCAAAAAATGAAGGCCTGTGAATCTTTAGATAGCCAATTTTTTTGCAGAGTTTCTTGAATGACGAAATCTCTTTTTTTTTTATTTGTGTATTATTCAGCGATAGTGACGTCCTAAGCGTACTTTACTGTAAATGTTATTTAACACTGGTTCGCAAATGATGAATTCTGCAACGGATGTGAATGACATCACTTTATGTAAAATAAAATCGCGTGATATAAGTCTTAAAACTGAACTACAGTAGAGTCCCAATTATCAGAGTTTCCTGCTTTCACAGAGTTATTTTCTTCTGGTGGACTGATGGCTTCCATTATTATGAAACAGTCATTATAAATGAAGTGTTAGGTGAAGATGAAAGAGCAGTCGTGAAAAGTTAGAACCCTGATTTTCTGGTCAGAATGGGGAAAAAATAGCCATAATTTTTTTCTTTTGAAGAAAAGGATCCATTCCAAAGGTATAAGTTCGATTAACTCGGATAATCGGGACTCTACTGTATCTATATTTATATTTATATACATATATATATATATATTTTTTTTGTTGTTGTTGTCATCGGGGTCGACACTAAATTCTGAAAAAGCAAAATTCTTGTTTTTTTTTTTGTTTTTTTTAATTAAGTTATAAATATTTGTTGTATTATGAACCTAAACAATGATGTCAAACATACCGTTGGAAAGGGCGTTTTCTGCGGATTAATAATCACTAACAATATAGGTTAATATCAAAATATTAATTCGAGTTATATACAGAAATGTAGAAGCGTGTCGCAAAATTTTGGCGACCATATTGATTACGTCATCAGCGCCGCTAGAGGGCCAAGAAAATTTGTGTCTCGGGATATTTAGACTCGTCTATCCATGTACTATCCGAGTCCAAATTGGCGCATTGGTTGCCAGATTTGAAATATTTTGGTATAATTTTGAGATAACTCACCCCACTAAGTTCACAGGTCCATTACGTGAAGTTATGCGCACACCGAATGTCTCGTGCAATAAACAGATGGTGTTTTGCACTATTTGCAAGAGTTGTTCTAGCGTAAGTTTATTCATGGTGAAATGGCAAAACATACTGAGCATAAATCATCTGTCAGCTGTCCAATTGACTGTGACTAGAAACACCAATTTCAAAACCACACCTCTAAAAAAACAACCTTTATATTATGTAGAATATATACTACGTGCTATGAAGTCATAAGACTTTAAAGATTAAAATTTAAGATTAAAAGACAAATAGAAAAAAAAATATTAAATGGAAAGACTTACTGTAAAATTGTCTTTTATTTTGAAGTTCCATTTTCATTTTTTTTTTTTAAATCTAAAATGAATCTTCGGCCAATGCGGTTTTCCGAACGAGCAAATAACAATCGCAGGTTCACAGATGTCTTTTAATATTAATTTGGAAAATTTCAAAGCGAAGCAGACATTTAAGTGAATTATAATTTTCATTATAATTCATTCATATTTCATTATTTATATTATTTATTCATATTTCCTTATTCATATTATTCATTCATATTTAATTATTCATATTTCATTATAATTTTCAGTATGTTATAATTTTCATTCACCATCCTGGTATATTAAATTTATAATAAATATTTCTTCAACAGCTCACTTTTCAGGGAACGTGACTTTTTATTAATAGCGCTTTATACAGAATTATTTAAGACCAGAGTGGCTGGATAATTAGACAACAGGATCTTTTTAAATAATTTCTACGAATTTCTTCTTGCTAATACCGATATCCGGGTATATATTTCTCATTGTCGAAATTCCTATTTTTCGAGCAAATTTATTATTAGAATACTCCTGACGTCATTGTTGAATACTGGATAAATTAAACATTTTCGTAATAACATCAGTTTTAATTTGGTCTTGCTCCGTCAGGTGTGGTTAAGCAAGGCAGTTTTTCAGCCATGCGAATTGCTAGGCTGTTTGGGATATTTCTTCTCATTCATGTGATATTTTGCTTTCCGAGTGCTGAAGAGAACGTAAGTTAATCTCTCTATAAGAACAATCTTTCCCTCTCCCCCCCCCCCTCCCCCAACAAGAAAGAAATCTACAGTGTGAAATATTTTTAAAAATGTTCATTTCAAAAATGACTCAATAATATGATGAATTGAATACCTAATGATAGGATGCCATAATGGAAAACTACTTACAAAATACTTAGCAACTTTCAGATTTATCATTTCACTTTTTTAACACTTTCCAACATAGTTGAAAAGTGTTTCTGCATTCGGTTTGTCCGTCTGTCTGACCGTCTGTCTGACCGTCTGTCTGCCTCATTGTTTATCTGTCTGACTGTCTGTCTGTCCATGCTTTAACTCGCGTAAATATAGTCAGATTACCATGAAATTGATATATGTTATTGGGGTTTACCATGGCATGTTCGGTATTGAAAATGAAGAGTGTAGCGCTTATGGTTCATTTACAAGGACGCTCAAGAGAATTCCGTTACATTGCCGCCTATGGGGAAATATCATTCGCGGTGTATTTTATTGATATTACACTATTTTAAACACATTGAAATTTATGTATATCACTGAGGTGTACTACAAAGCACTTATTGAAGAATCTGGTGTGCATATAATTTATCGTTCATTTACAGGGACACGGAAAAGTATTTGGCTAAAGTACTCCCTATAAAAAATAATTGGTGGAAGCGCGTTTTCACTTGTTTTGCGCGTTTTAAAATGTGACTATTTTTTTGTGTATTATTTATCGTGTATAAATTCTATAGATACCATACAGCGTTACTCAAAATATCTCAAGTACATTTCCATTTATTGACGGAAATTTGCTGAATAGAAATTTCCATATCTGCTATGCGTTTAATTGAACTAACTTTTAGCATACTTCGTAGTATGCATACAAATCTACAGATCACATACAGGAGCTGCACGGAAAAATTGGAGGTTTTTTCCAACAATTGGTAGTAATTATAGTAATTGGGTTTTCAACATCCTCTAAATTGTTTATTTAGATATCTTTCACCTTAATAAACTGTAAAGTTTTATTACAGTATTCGAAATGTGCTGGAAAGTGTTACATAATTTATGCTGGACGCATGATTTTTCGTTCTTGTTTAAATATGAAATGGACTTTTATTGCTGTGTTTTGCATATATTCGTCTCTCGTAAAATGTATGGAACTTGTCGAAGCTTCAAAAATTGGTGTTTTCTTCGGTTCTTTAAGAGCAGCATTTCAGAACATTCCTGAATTTATTTACATTTCATAATAACTGTTGGAGATTTGTAATAAATATTGATATAATATAATAACACTAGATTAATTTTAACACAATTATTCGAATTGGTAAACAAATCAATGTTGTAATCTTCAATATTAGCTGGGTGAAAAAGTTCGACCAGAATCGTCCGGGATAGCTCAGATGGCAGAGCACTGGCGGCTTCAGCCAGGAGGTCCCGGGTACGAATCCTGGTCCGGACATTTTTCGCCTAGTTGGAAATTTACATCTGATAATATAATCAGCTGATTATTATTTAAATATTTGCAAAGAAGTAAATAACATGCACTATATCTCCATTCAATACTCTGAAAAAAATAAGAGTTATTTATTTCAGAAGTATTTCCGGTGTTTTGAAAACTTCTTTCAATATTTTTTTAATTATTATTAGTGTATTTTAGTACGTAATACGTAAAAGTTATTCGAGGAAGTAAACTTCCGCGAAATCATTTTATTATTTCAAATACTACGCAAAAATAAGAAAGAAATATCACTTATTGGCTACTGGTGGCTTTAAAAATAACCAACTGTTCGACAGGTATAATGCAAACTACTTGTAAGTATTTATACGGTACTATAAATAGACGGCGGAGTTTTAAAATCATAATTCATTTTTTATGTTATTTCAACAAGAAATCCTTCAAAGCATAAATTCACCAAATATTTGAAAAATTCAATTTATTGAGAATTTTTTTAAGATCTTTAAGAAAATGTGCCTATATTAAAATGGGCGTTGATGAAAATTTTCAAAAAAAAAAAAATATTATTGTATTTGAAAGAGCATTCTTTTACGATTCCAAATCTGTTTTAATTTTATTACTACGATTATTACAAGAGGGGTTATGGTCAATTTATTAAACAGGAAGTTATGAGTCAAATACCGAAGTGTTCGTAGGAAGGCCCGGAGAAATGTAAACAATGTTTTTACGCATGATTTTCTTACGTTTTTTACATAAAAACACTAATAAATCTTAATTGACAGTTCTAGTTTAATTTTTTAGATAAGAAACAATATACAGGGTGCGGCAGGTATTTGACAATAAATTAACGCCTGATTTCAAACCTGAACACACACTAGAGATAAAGCATTTTTTACATTTTAACGTTCTGTACAGTTGACCAAATGGTGGCATCATTCACTCAAAGCAAATTCAGCCGCAATAATTGTCTCTGCACACTGTCGAAACCAGCTACAGGCAATAACCAGATGTGTATTAGGAAGTTTGTCATTGAATACAAACGGCTGCCCTGAGAGTCTCAACAGTGTTATGTGAATGCCTAATTGCGTAACTCTTAATTACGCCGCATACGTAATAGCCCGCCGCCGTGTTAATACTTGGGAAGCTAGAGGACAATACGTTGTGGATGACATGGTCATGAAAGTTTTCGGCCATCCATTATTGGCATGGGCTGTACGGGATGGTGCAGAGTCTTGTTGGAAAACGTACAACCTCCCACGTGTTACAGAAATAATCCAGAACTTTTACACATCCATATTAACAACGGTGTTGGCTCTGGCGCCTTGAAAAAGAAAATTTGGAGACATCAGGTGGTCTTAGCTGCTCACAAGCCCCCAGAATCATCAGTGAATCTGGAACTTTTCTTTGCAAGACGGTCGGAATCTCTCCAGGTATTTTACAAAGCTACCTATCTTTTTGCGGTTCAATTTCTGGACATGGACAAAGTTTTTGTCATCTGAGGAAAACAAAAGCATTCCTGACTAATCTTCATGTTTCAGCTTGTTAAGGAGACCTTTGGTTTTGGTCACGTGGTTATCCCTGGCTCTCTCGGACAAGAACTGTCCTCTTCTCATCACACACGACCTCTAACTAAGGACTTCACTATGACTAACTAAGGTCGATTGTGACCTCATCAACCTGCAGCTCCACAACAAGTGCCCTCATCGACTTCTGGGATTTTCATTGACACGAATGACGAATTACGGTGTCTTGATAATGTCATATCGACGAAAATGACGTTTTCTGTATGAAACTCTTGCCACATCATACCTAGCAGCCTCCAATTCGCTCCTTACTTTAAAGAAGAATGACCTGGCGAATTTCAAGAATGCAGCAGTCTCTAAATCGGAGTGTTCTTCAGCCAACCAGACAATCACAGCATACCCCTTCATTTCCTCAGTTACTCTAGGTTGTATCCTGTTTACATGTAACAGAAAAGGGTTTATAACCATGATGTACAGGGTGATATTTCACCTACGATGTGTGTTCTCAAATTCCTGCCACACCCTGTAGATAAGAAATCTTTAAATGCGATTTCTGGAAAATCAATTTTTCCGTTATTTCCATGTACGATAAACTCTATTACATAAAATGGATTAAACGTTTTCAGTGAAATTTTTTCAGAATGTTTTCCATAATGCTCACTATGCGCTGAACTAGAATCTAAGCTCTATGTGCTAATGTAATTATTTTATAGGTATTTGAATATAAAAAAATGGTAATTTTTTTATAAAAAATATGTATATTTTGACATATTTTGAAATATTTCAGTTAATTTTGAAGATATTGTAAAACTAACTACTAGTTCAGAGCACAGGTAAGTGTAAGAGTAGTATGTAGTGCAAAGGAAATTGAAATATTATATATTTAGTTGAATTGAGAGTACGCTGTCTGGCATAAGCATTAAATTTTGCTAAAAAAATGGCAAAAACCTGAATTTTTAAAAATGTTACGACGAATTTGTTAGGATTTTATATTTTTCCATCATTCTCTATTACAAATGAACTATATGCGTATTTATTCAATATTATACATTTCTTAAAGACTTACAAACGTAGGTTACTTGCGTAGGAACCTTAAGTTTTTAAGTTATTTTTGAGTTATTAGTTTTTTAAAGACATTTTAAAATGCTTTATGCATTCCAATTTTTAAAATATTTTTTACCTATTTTCATTTTATTGTTTAAGAAGACTTGAATAAAAAAATGTGTGCATCCACTTTTCCATCCGACAGAAGACTAGTAAAAAAAAAAGGATTTGTTCCGAACTGAATTTTTATTTAAAAAAATTGCATGTTAATAGACTTTGTTACTAATCTGAGAACCTTAATAAACTAACATTCTAAATAGAGTATAACTCATTTGTACCGGGTGTGATCATGTTAACATTGTAAAAAAGTGCGAAAAATACCTCAAAAAAGGGTAAAAAAATTACTTTAAAAAGTGTAATATTTTAAAAAGATATCTTTATTTTCCTCATTTAATCATATTTTATAAGCGATTTTTTTAAATAAATAGTTACTTTTATTTACATATAACAATTTCTCCTTCATTGGCCTTAACTCGTTAAGAATTTTCACCAAAAATTATTTACCTTTAAGAAGTATGAAAATACGCTTTTTTTTTTCCATGTATTTGGTAATATGTACGGATAATTTTCAGATATTAACAAATTGATACCAAAACAAAACAATCTTATAGGGTAACTCCGGGAGAGTCGCCGCATCTGGGATAGATGCCGCACCCCTTGTATTTCTTGAAATTATCGATAGATGGTCGTCAAACGCACAGTATAGGTGCGCAATGAGATTATTTTAATCTGTGTATAGCGTGAATCCCATTTCGATGTTTACTTGTAGAAGTACAATCCTTAATTTGACGTAAGTGCCTGATTTCACTGTACAAACTTTTAAACACGTTATGTTTAAATACTTTTCATACTCTATTTACTAAATGCATGCATGATTTCGAAGTCAAAACTAAGTGTAGCGTTTGTATAGAGAACTGTGTGTATGATTACGTCATTTCCCTTAGCGATGGCAGGTAACTCTGATGGCCGACGTCTGCACCATGCAAAATGGGATACATGCCGCACAGCTATTCCGGTATACATGCCGCAGTTTCTTTGTACGGAATGATTAAGTAGTATTAACTTTTCCTTTTCTTTTTGTAGCGACTAACCATGTTAGGCATGTTATCAAGTTTACTAAAACCAAATCAGAAAAAGGGGAAAATAAAAAGTAAGAAGGGCAAGAAAGATGCAAGTCAAGATGATAATAATAAAAAATTGGATTACGCGTAACGCAGACGTTCTTTGCAAACTACTCCAAAAAAGAGGAAGTGTAATTGGTTTCGTTGCATCATGTGTTTAAATGTAGTTACATAAAGACTGTACTTTTTCGACGCTTTTTCTGTAGATTCAAGTCGATCTCTTAACCCATTCGGGACCATAGGTGCATATGATCACCTTCATAAAGAGCTTGCAAAATTTGTTTCTGGCACCAGTAAAAAAGAAAAGTAATATTTGCTTTGTTTAATTGGAGCATTTTTATGATTATTTAAGTAAAGGTAACTTCTTTTAAAAAAGTGGTACCAACCGAATAAAATTTGTGTAAAAGCCACCGGTCCCGAAAGGGTTAACAAATAAATTATGTAAACACAGTTTTACTTTTTTCTTTTCCCTTTCTAATACATTGGTGTTACGTTGTTGCTGAAATAACAATTAAAATTTAATGTAAAAAAAAAATAAGTCGATGATTTTAATAGTGAAACTAGACAACAATTATTAATTTGAATCTACTAATTACGTTTCATTGTACTCATTTAGTTTCATTTTGTTATTACATCCATAATTATAGTCCAAATATGAATATTTTTTTTAAATATTTTTATTTATATCTTCATTCTGTTCTTATTACAAACGCGGCATAACTACCGCACAAGTGCGGAGTCTCAGCCTGAATGTGCGGGTGACCCGCCGCAGTGTAATGTTTTAGAAAAAATTGTTAAAAAATATTAAAAATTTGTTTTGAATTTTTTTTCTGGCAGTACACGCGTTGTATATTCAACATTAAACAGCACAGCATGATTTTTTTTTAATGTCCACCATGGGACTTTATACACAAATTCAATAAAATGTTCGGCATAAATCCCGGAATTACCCTATGTAATATAAGTTGTAATTTTCCAAGTGGGCGAAAAATGTCCGGGCCAGGATTCGAGACAGGGATCCCTTGGCTGAAGCTGCCGATGCTCTGCCAACTGAGCTTATCCCGGACGAATCTGGAGGGCATAATTCACCCAGCTAACCTTAGGTATTTGACTGGAGATGAGAAGGAATTGAAAAATAATCGCAATATCCAATTATTAGCCCCCGATATGCTATTTCTTTCTCACAGCTAATCAAGTGTCGTCTCCAAAATATAACGCTCCGTTGTATAAGCCAGGCGTAAAGCAAAGCAGATGTATCATTGTACTGCTCTACTACTGATAAATACTATACTGCAATTTTTTTAACTTCTAAGTATCGCGCATTTTCAATTTTTATATCGTCGTATTGGGGAAAAAGGGTACTTTTTGATGCAATTAGTTTGAAAACTGCCTCTCCATTTATTTTTGAGATATTATTATTATTATTATTATTATTATTATTTTGTAGTTTTTAGCACCGTTTGTTTAATTTTGACAACTCAAGTAGTCCATTTCTGTAGAGAGTAAAGAAAAAAATAGTTGGAAAATAGCAATTATATCTTTTTGTTGTCATTTTCTCATAAAAACTGAAAAATAAAATACATGCTATTTTGAGAAAAATATAAATGAAGGATTTCTGATAAAACATGGAGCTATTATAAACTAAATTTAATTTTAAGTATCAATATAATATTACAAACAAATGAAGGCATATGAATCATGAGATAGCCGATTTTTTTGTTGTCCAGTTTCTTGAATGATGAAATCTCTTTTTTTTTTCAGATTTGTGTATTATTCTGCGATAGTCACGTCCTATGCATATTTTAGTGTAGATGTTGTTTAAGACTGGATCGTAAATGAGGATTTGTTCCTTCGGATGCGAATGACGTCAGTTTATGTAAAATAAAAGCGTGTGTTTTAAGTCTTAAAGCTGATATATGTTTTGTACTATAGTAGTCTCTCGATTATCCGAGTTATTTTCTTCTGATGGACTGATGTTTACCATTATTATGAAACAGCTGTTATAAATGATGTGTTAGTTGGAGATGAAAGAGCAGCCATAAAAAGTTAGAACTCAGATTTTCTGGTCCGAATGGGGAAAAAAATGGCCGTAATTTTTTTTTATTTATTTATTATGGCCATTTTTTTCCCATTCTGACTAGATAATCAGAGTTCTAACTTTTTACGACTGCTCTTTCATCTTCACCTAACACTTCATTTATAATAGCTGTTTCATAATAATGGAAGCCATCAGTCCATCAGAAGAAAATGATCCATTCCAAAAGTATAAGTTCGATTAACTCGGATAATCGGTACTCTACTGTATCTGTATTTATGGGACTCTACTGTATCTATATTTATATACGTATATCTTTTTCATCGAGGGTGACACTAAATTAATTTTGTACTAGACGTTTCAATGCGCCCTGTAGGATTAATACTTATTTGAAATAATTAATTAAAGGAATTAACAGATGTGATATGAATCCCAAAGGCGAACATCGAACATCGAACAATTTTCGCTCGTTGTAGTTTACAACAGAGGAACAGCGTGAAAAGTAAAGGAAAATACAGACTGTCCCCACCCAATTGGAACTTAGCTATAGCTCATAACATTAAATAAAGAAATATTAAAGAAAATTTCAACAAATTTACCTTTATTTGGCAATAAAAAGCCTCGCTTGAGATCTTGGTGGTGGAAGCAGAAAGCTGGTGTATTCTGGTCAAGCTTTAACCCTTTCCGGCGCGGAGTAATTCTGTTTATAAACTGGTGAAATAATGGAATGATACCAGAATTATAAACGAATTTATTAGAAAATATGAACTTGCTCATTTTTACGTACATTATAAAGAGAAGATTTTAATTAAACATTCTTGGTGCTGTTTGTCAGTTTTGGAATTAAAATTAGGTGTCCTTTTTTAAGGACACCGCCTCGAAAGGGTTAAGCGGGACAATAATTCTAAGCGTTGCTCGAGGGTTAGAAATTATAAAAATATGCTATACACACACACAAATATTTTTTCTTTGCAAAAATCTCATTTATAATTTTTATATTAACTTTTGTAGATGATCATTTGCATTGGTTTATAATGGTTATATATATATATAATTAAAAGGAAATCACATGTGTGAAAATAAATGTAAAAAGAGTAATAACGTGTTAAACAAGAGAGTTAAAATACAAAAATAAAAATTAGTAATGTGATAGAGAATCGTCGGCGAAGCCTCAGAGGTACAATTCGTAGTTAAGATGTGTTATTTCATCGAATATTTCCAGCGTAAGGCCTAAAAATGACAATATCAAGCTCCTTATAACATGCTGTAAAAATTATTTTTAATAACAGAATGTTTGAAATATATTAAAGTAACGAACTAAAATGGAAATGCAACTAAAAAAGGCAAAAACAATTTAACTAAAACTCATCAAAATTAAAACAAAATTAAAAGATTCAACTGAATTTATACGAAAGCCATATGGTATGAACTAGTTTTAGGAAAATATGGATCTTTGTGTTGAGCACTATTCAGATATGGATGGGGGCTATTTTGACTACTTCTTGTGCTATCGATACATTTTAAACTATAAAAGCTAAGTCAGTTACGAATTTTGCATAAAATATCTTAATTATTGTTTAAATTTTAAACAAAATTTCGAGTTCTTGTATTTTTGACTGAATAAATATCCCCTTACCCTATACACATTACATGTACATTTTTAAACCATAAATTATAAATATTATGTATGTTATACAAAGGTCACATTCAAAAAGAAAGTATTCTACACCAGGGCTGTCCAACACGGCGTCCGCGGGCGCCATGTCGCCCTTTAAAGGATTTTTTGGCGCCTTTTCGGATGTTTTCTGTTACTAACTTTTTTTTATTAGTATAAAATTCGTTTTAAAATATACTTAAAAGTTTTAAATCATAAATATTTGCATGCTTTTATACTGTGTGCAGCATAAAGCTTTTTGGCTCTTTACGCCCACCAAAATTTTTGAGATGAGCCGCTTTAAGGCTCCGCTGCACTGAAACTCCCCGATCGCGAAATCCCATGTTAACCTATGGGAAAACTTTGAATCGCGATGTCTCATTACCTAATATAATTATTAAAATACTGTTTTCCCCATCAGAAAGTAGACATCAGATGTCGATGATGTGCGTTTTTAAAAATTATCTCCATAAATTTTAAGTACATAAAAAATCCCTATAAACTTTGAAATTTTGATTTGATTAAATTTTATGATCTTCTTAAAATACTTAAAATTTATGTAGACAATTTTTAAAAACGCACATCATCGACATCTGACGTCTACTTTCTGATGGTGAAAACGGTATTTTAATAATTATTATAATTATATTATTCTGAATTTGTATTATAATTATATTAGGTAATGAGTCGTCGCGCTTCAAAATTTTCCCATAGGTTAACATTCGCGATCGACGAGTTTCAATGCAACGGCCACTTAAGGGAAATATAATTCTAAATTTACTACATTTATACATTTTCTGCAATTTTTACATGGGCATAAATATCCCTATGAGATGTATATGCATTGTATACAGGGCTTAATTTCTAACAAAATAAGTACCAGAGCCCTAATATTCTGCTGTACTGGTACTAACAACTGTACAGTTCCCCCCTCCCCCCCCTGTCACCCCAATCTACTTATTTATATTTCATGCATTGTTTGCAAAATTTAAAGCATTTTTTTTTTTCTTTAGCAAAATAAAAATTTTAAATATATCTATCAACATATACTTAGCTGTTAACTATTCCCCTTTTTAATTTTTTTAGATATCACTCCTTCTGAATAGAATTCTGAATTTCCCTAATTATAATATTAATTAATTGCAGAATTATACCATTAAATATGGTAAGGATTATGATTCGGAAACAGTGTTAACACAAAAAAGAGATAGTTTGCAGTCTGAAGAATGGAACAATGCTTTTCAATTCCCTATAAAAGGTGCACATCTTAAACTATAATCGATTTTTTTTTCATAACAATCTTTTGTGGTGAGTCCCTGAAAATCAGATTAAATTAAAAAATTTTAAACCGTTATCGAAAAGATTCGATGCTTTTATAGAAAAAGGAGTAACACCGCTCGATTGCTTTCTAACAGAATAACAATACGTGGCAATTATATTTACTTACAAATGACGTAATTTATGACGTATTTACTTACAAATGACGTTTACTTCGTAAATGTGCAGTGCGGAGCCTTAGCATGGGAAAATAAAGTTCACGATTTCTGTTTTCCCTTCATTCTAAGCAAAATAGCATTAAAATAATTTGAAATGGAATACAAGGTTATTCTAAATGATGAACCCATTTTCAAAAAATTGTATTTATTAAAGTACAAATCCAAAATGAACAAGCTTTACATTAATGAAAAGAGGAAGTTTCAAAGTTTTTTTTAAGACATTATAAATGTCCACCGTTTGCTGCACGGCAAACATCTACGTGATAGCCAAACTCGTCTCGAAAACATTGTGCTCCACAGTAGCCATCTCACTCACAACTGACAATGAAACGAAATCGCTGCCTAGTGCCGCGCGACCTCTACCGGCCGCTTCTGAACCATCATCGCTTTGAAAGCCGTGCACCAGTAACAGCAGATTCGCTTTCTCGTGTCTGGGATGAGTTTGGCCGTCGCGTAGATGTTTGCCGTGCAGCAAACAGTGGACACAATGAACATTTATAATGTCTTTAAAAAAAAACTTTGAAACTACCTCTTTTCATCGGTATAAAGATTGTTCATTTTGGATTTGTACTTTAATAAAGACATTTTTTTTTTTTTTTTTTTTTTTTTTTTTTTTAATGGATCCATCATTTAGAATAATATTGTAATTTTGAAGGAGAAAAAGTTTTTTTTTCTATACAGGGATAAATAAAATTTTGAATGTAAGACAGATTGAGGTTGAGCCAGCCCAAGCCCAAAAACTGATATAAAAATTGAGTCCGTTTCTTCTCCATCTCCTACGTGTGCGACACATTACGTCACATATAATTGTTTTGATAAAAAATAATGCAAAAGTTTGGATGTGGGAAGGAAAGGAAAGGGTAATTTAGGCTTCGGTTTTTCGGAAGCGCTATGGCACTGGGCTCCGGAGCCCTGTAATTATGAGCTCCGGTGAATTCCGACCAATATTTAAATATTTACTAAAAACAGAAAAGTACCGGAGCTGAGCTCCGGTGGGCTCAGGTTCAAATTAAGCCCTGATTTGTATAAGACGTGTGTGTGCCTTCCGGAGATTTCATGTTACTAGCTTTATTTAAAACTAAAGATCCATTTAAAATGTTTTATTTTAAACATATACATGTTTTTCTATTGTAGACAGCCTTAAGATTATCCCTTATTCTACAAAAGTTTTGAGATAGGCTCCTCTTAGGGAAATGTAATTCTACATTTACTATGATTTATATTTCCGCTGCTGTTTATGTTTAGATGGGCATAGTTATTGCTGTTAGATGTATGTGGATCGCAGAAGACGAGTATGTGTCCCGTAGCGCCCACTTCTCAAAAATATTGGGCTCAAAAATTTGTGAGTAAAAGAACACTCGTCCTCCCCCCCCCCCCCCCCCTCAGCGGGTTTGTATGTGGAGAGAGAGAAAGGGGAGAAGCGGATGACTAAAGATGATAATTCGAAACTAAATTATGTTTTTTCCAAGCAAATTTTTAAATTATTATAATTTAATTACAATTTTATAAATAATTTTATTAAATTATATTCTTATAAGTTCTTCTTTATGAATACATTAATATTTATTTTAAATAACATTAGAATTGCTAACTATTGAAAGTGCAAAAAACTAAATGTCAAGAAAAGCATACATTTTAGTCATCTGATTGCTTTATCAGTTCAAGATGTCAAAAGAGATGGCAAAATATGCAGGAAATTTGTTTACGTAATAAATTTAACTATATATCCGCTGAAGAGGTTTTCAGTGCTCCCACAAGCCTAATGGATGTCCTTAGTATTTTTCAAACAAAACTATTTTCAGAACGTTAATAAAACAAATTTCATTTCAGCGATTAAATAATTAAAAAAATAAATAAATTACGAATTAAATCAATTGAAATTGGGTGGGCGGAGAGATCAAATTATTGAGTGGACTCGCGCCCCTTGGGCCTATATAAGTTGGCGCCACTGTATGTGTCCCTAAAACTACTGACTTAAGATAACATTGTATGTTTCCAGTCATGTGAATAATGGCTCCCTTCCTTGCTTGCTAACAGTTAAAGTGCGTCCCTGGTAACTTAAAGGTTGTACAGCCCTGCCCTAGAGAGTTCTTGCACTACTTAAATTTCGTACAACCCTTGTTTTAATCACCCTGTATTATATTCTGCACAGAGCCGTACATAGCGAAAGCAAGGCCGCGTGCAAGAACTTTTCCGAGACCCTTTCCTTCCAAACTAGTTAACTTCCTCCCATTCCCACCAATGTTAACAATTTATCCACTTTTTTTATTGTTGTACCAGAAATTTGTAATAGTAATTTCTGCATTATTTAATGACAGACAATCCGTAATTAAATAAAGTGAAGGAAGTTATTAGAAAATTCTGGTAGATAGAGAAAGAGAGAACATCTCCATGCGTTTCATCTGCTGAAAGTTCCTTTGAACAAGATAACCCTATAAAAGGCATCGATTGTATACCTTTTTCTTAAATCTTTGTAGAGTGAGATAAATTCAAAGTTTGAGAATGTTAATTCACATGACAATCTGTTATTTATTAGCTTGCCAAAAAATCATCAGACCAATTTTTTATGTGATATAACGCATAAACCCAGAGATAGTTCAGATATTTTTCAATTAAAAACCCATTTTAATTATGTAAATTATTAATAAATTCATATTTAAAAAATTATGAATTATGATCGACACTAACTTTCACAGAAAATGTATCACAATTGTCAAAAACATGGCTATGCAAATGTACAGGTCATTCCAATCATTAGTCTCCGAATACAAATAACTTTCACTTTTTGAGAGCCTAAATGGACCGTTTCCTGTTATCAAAAAATCCACACAAAAGAAAATATTAAATAATAATAATTAAAATAAATACTGTAATTTCCGGCCCATAATCCGCGGATGAAACAATTATGTTAAGACCCAGAAAGCTTATTTCATAAAATGTAACATTAAATCGTGTTAAATATTTAACTTCAATTACTAAATAAAATTTCTGGGTTGAAACATGATTGTTTGATCCGCGGATTATAGGCAGGAAATTACGGTAGTATTTTGTTTCATATAACAGTGCTTAACAGTATACAGTCTTTGAGGGACTTCGAGTTGAAAACAACTTAAAGCCCAGTCTATAGATGATTGCCTTTATTTTCTTTTCACATTAAAAATTTTGTATATTTTTTCTGGTAAATAATTAAATGTTCCCGATAGATCTCCCTGTAAGATGTTCATTTTATATTTCTAAATTTCTGGATAAAGCCCTAACACATTTTATTCTATGAAGATTTAAGAAAAAAAACATAAATAATGCTTTTTTCCGCGCTGCCTTGGTTCAAGCAACCCGAATATGGTATCAAAAGTAGGAGTTAGCAATTCAACATTTAAATTTGGAACATTTTTTAATGTAATAAACGACCTTTATTTCAAAATTTATAATCATATTCGGAAAGTAGACAAAATTCCATTGTCGAAAGGTACCTCTCGCATCTCTGCGACAATTTGGCGATTAAAAGTCCGGTGATGTTCTCTCTCTATATGTCTTTTTTTCGATGGCTGTTCAATTTTTAATCTATTTTTTTCTTTTATAGAGCTACAAAATTAAAACTTTTTAATCATTCTTTTTTTTCCTTATGAACTATTTAATTTTAATGAGTCTTCAATTGACTTGTGTGATAAATAATATTGTAATTCAGTCACTGCGTATATAATAGCTTGTGGACACATAATCTAAAAATGCAGTAATTATTAAATACATATTTAAGCAATCGTTTTAGTCTTTTAAAGATTTTTAATTTTAATATAATACTGGCTAACAAAGTTTGGAAATGACAGGTATCAAGCTTTTGGCTTTTACATAGGGTCAGGATAGCTTCTCGGGCCCGGGCTGTTCACGAGTCTGAAAAATTCAGCCCCTACAAACGTCTGGTACATTTTCATGACATTCATGAGCAAGCGAACAGTGATCAGCAGAGAATCAATTAAAATTATGCAAAATTGAGTAATTTTTTAAACAATTTTGCGGAAAAAAATAGTTGTTACTGAAAATTTTTTCCAAATGAATAAGAATATTTAGGTTATTTACAGATCTAATAATATAAATTACTGTTTTTCAAACTATAACACACTCTTTTGAATTTCCATTACGTTCTACGTTAATCAAAGGGAGAAAAATCAGAGCAATGACATTGTTATGAATCAACTGTTTCGCCCGAGACATATGATTTCCTCAAATGTTTGCCACCACAATTTAATTAATATTTCTATAGTTGTTTTGTATTCGCTTACTCTGAATTGAAAATCAAGGCATTATGCTACCATTACAGTTTAAGCAGTGTCTTTGCCACTCAAATCTACACAGCAATGTTTCTTATTTTTTAAATATGGAATGACCTTTTTTAACTATCAACAGGCCAATTTTCACAAAAACTGTCTAAATTAAACTAAATACATATTTTTAATATAATTTATCAGTATTTGTACACACCTCTTGCTTTTATTTTAATATAAAGGATAAACGAGTAAAAATCTCCCACGGGATATTCCGCTAGCGTTTGTTATTAACCCATTTTATTTTTTATATTCAATCCTAACGAATTCAAGAAACTTTTTCTTTGTAGTGGATTTTTCTTAAAACTACTCTAGTATCAAAGTAGGACAGAGATTATTATTTAATAAGTGGTACGAATTGAATAAAAAAATAGTCCACTGGAACGTGTATTTCCCGACCTGTAGTCAAAGGGTTAACAGAATATAACAGATTAAATTTTCGAAACCTTTTGTGCAATTCTAATATTGCATTTAATTTTTTATTTACAGAACATACATGATGGCAAGAGGTCGCCCACAGTTCAATTAACATAATCAGACCTTTCCTAACTGAAAATTTGAACAACATATTTAGTCAGTTACTTCTTTCTAATGAGCGTAGTAAAAGGGCATATGCACCGGCTGGACATCATGAAAATTCCGTATTTCGTCTAAACATTTAGAATGTCCTTAAATCTCCATTGTATTGACCGGGACCGGGTAAGCGAAATTTTGGGGGAAAATCGATTTTTACGTTTTTATATCATTAAATAGTTTAACTTTTATCTTTCCAACGATGTGTCACAAATGTTTGTATATGAAAAAAAGAAGTGTTGGAATTATTAATTCTTTCTAAGAGTTCTTCCCAGCTTAACGGCCATTTAAATCTTTAATTGACTTTTTCTCAAAACTTGCATTTTTCATGTTTTTGTTCCTTTTTTTTAATATCTAATAAACTTAAGATCTCAGATTTTTTTTAATACTTATATTATGTTATATTGTAGACTTTAAGAAAGTGATTTAATGATTTGTTGAGAATTATTTATTTTAGGCAATGAAATCTTACCAAAAATGCTAATTTAAAACTGACTTTCAATAAATAATTAATAATTAATTTTCAGTTTCACTTAGAAAGGAAATGGTCTGTTAAAATACGTAAAGCATGTTATTCTAACTACTCTAAAAAATCTAGACCTCTATCTTTCACAATTTCTGAGAAAAAGGTACATTACGTTGGTGAATTTAACATGGCGGAGATAGGGCTTTCCCGGTCTCCTTAAAGTTGTTCGACTACTCTTCGATAATACTGCTGTTACTTTTGTATAAAGTTAAAGACGTCTTCGTCTTGCAAGCTTTCTTTCTTTCCGAACCATTCTATGATCGAGGTAGACGCCTTCAGGAACCGATGAAACCAAAGAGAGGCCTAGGGTCGGCTAATTTTTCAGAATCTTTCTTCCTAAACTTTTGACAAGAAATTAAAATATTTTGATACTTTAGAATACATATATAAACATATAAATATATATTTAGACAAATATGTCTTTTGTTTCTAAACTCAGATTACTCAATATTGATTATAATCTATAAAATATCAAAACAAATTTAAAATATTAGCTTTCAGAAAATTGCATAACAAATTTCGGTGGCCCTAAATTCAGGGACCCTTGGATTATGGGTCAGTTGCCCCATGTTTTAATCAGGACATAGCCACTGTGTTCTTAAAATCTAGCCCACAGTGTCGTCACCCTCGCCCACCAACTCATTATTATCGCTGTCTTGTATAGGCACTGTCCATCCTCTTTTTTTGGTCCACTGCTGGCACCTTCGTGCTCAGCATTGCTAGACTAAATAACCGTTTTATTCGAAATGTGTACATTATTTCTGAACAATAATTTTCACTTTATATAATGACAAACAATTCGTGATTAAATAAAGCAAAACATTACTTTGAAAATAAATGGTAAGTATTTTGAATTAAAAAAAAATCCCCACTCTGACAACACTGCGATCCACTGTCAGCACTTGCCCTCACTGGCGATATGCAAGTTCCTTAATCCTTTGTTCCGCAAGTTTTTATTAATTTAAACTTATACTCGCCAGAGAATCACCTTGTATCTCGTTGAACTTCGCTTCCTCGCCCCGGTCATTCGCCAGGGATTCCCAAGGACTTCCTTTTGTTTACATTATCTGTCCTCTTTGTTATTCACCTTCTCATATATAAAAGAAATGCTGGTATATTATTTACACAATGGGGCTTTTCACGCAATAAGATATGAATATAATAGCTTGTTCCAATCCCAAAGATAAGAAAAACCATTTCTCTAACTCAAGTACATAGAAAGTGGTTTACATACAAAATATCATAAATAAAGTAAAATAATATCAATTAACAATAATATTAATTAGTCACATATTCATTTTTCCTCAAATTGCTGTTATACCAGTCCTACCGTAGGTGTGTCCAAACGCGTTACCTTACACAATTTGTCTTTAAGAGTACTGAATGCTTGTTCTGCCCTTTTATCGCATGGTACAGTAATTTTGATTTTCCCTTTAGTTAGCTCAGTTAACGGTATAGCAATTTCAGCATAATTTGTATTATAATATCGATAAATCCCATTAATCCCCAAACACATCTAACCTCCTTTTCAGTTTTTGGTCTCTACAAATCTCTTATTGCTCCTATTTTCTACTCATCCGGGGCATATGTTCCACCCCCAACTACAAGACCTAAAAACTTTGTTAACTTCTCACCGAATTTACTCTTATCTAGCCTAATCGCAAAATTCCGATTCTTAAATTCTTCAATAACTGCCCTAACATACTCACAATGCTCTTCCCAACTGTCTGAGAAAATAATGATACCATCGATATATGCCTGTCCCTAACTCCTATTAGCTTGCAGGACGTTATTCATCTCCTTTTGGAACGTAGCTGCCGCCCATGATAAACCGAAAGGCATAGTTCGTCATTGACATGTCCCATTATGCGTTGAAAATGCTGTCGAATGTTTAGATTCCTCGGTCATTTTAATCTGCCAATATCCCCTTAATAAATCGATCGAAGACAAATATTTAGCGACCCCCGCAGTATACATAATTTCCTTATAATGGAACCTTTAATGGCAAATGTCGGTACCTGAGTTACTCAATTTAAAGCCGTATAGTCTATACATAGCCTATTAGTTGCATCCTTTTTCACAACGCAAACGATCGGATGACTAATTTCTGAATTTAACACTTCAATTAGATTTAACTCCAACAATTCCTGGACCTGTCTATCCACTTCCTCTTTATAAGTAATAGGAACAATATACAATTTTGGATTTTATGTTATTACGCCTGGTTTTAAATCAATACGGTGTTCAACCACTTTCGCTTGTTGTACAGGACCCATAAACAGTTCCTTATTTTCCTCAAAATGGATTTTATATCTCTGACTTGATTATTAGATAAATTTTTATATTAAACCTTTCTATGTCCCTTTCTATCTCTTGTTCCCTGTCTAAAATAGGAGTTTCAGCAATTTCTCCAAATTCTTCATATCAAAAACAATATTAACTACATTACTCCTAGCAGTAAATTCTCTTTTATTTTGTTACACATATTTTTACTGCCATCCGCCAACTCAACTGAAACTCTATCAATCACTCTCACTTTTCTAGTTAATTGACATTCTAGACATGATTTACAAAAATTTTGAGCTTGTTTAGCCATACCTTCCCAATAAAAAAGAAAAATACTGTCTAATTCTCTCAAAAGTTTTCTTTGCCGCGTGATGCTCTCCCTTTCCAGAAGCGTGCGTTGACTTTAAGATTCCTTATCTTTTTACTTTAGGTACCACTAATTGACCTACCGTTTCTCAACTAATTTCTCTTTTTGATACAATAAACTACTTACAGCATAATAATATCCTTTATCAATTTTAGCTAACTTTCAAGCTCCCTCTAAATCTTTACAAATTGTACAATTGTGTTATCCAATTGCGCTTTCTTAAATATATTTGAATTACTTATCATAACTTTATCATTTCCAATTTTTCTACATTTGTCTTTTTCTCCTCCTGACTTTGTAAATTCCCCGTCCCCGATTCCACTGCATAAACATTGCAATTATTGCTTCCCATACTTTCCTTTTCACCCGAGTTATCAATACTAACTTCCGCACTTTCTATTTCCTCGGATTTCAAAAATGAATCCTCGCGGTTGATCCCCGACAACTCACTGATCGCTTCTGGATGTAAAATTACTTGATTATTAATACTATCGGTTACCGCACAAAGTACTTGTGATGAATTACATTAGTTTGTCCGAATTGAGGAATAGTTAATGGCAGTTTAACCATGGACATTTAACTGCTTCACCAAATAAGCCTTGTAAATAAATACTACCATCCCCTTTTAGTTTCTCTTCCGATACTAAATCTTTATGAACGATACTGATTTCACAGCCTGGAGCTACCAACCCTTTCACTTTTTGCCCATTTACACTAACCTCAATTTTTACACTAACCTCAATTTTCTCAAGTTTATTTAATTTCTCACCAATAACACTAGTTCTCCCTTTGGCCTTTGCCAATATTCTCCCCACAATAGCCACCTTTGGAAGCGCCTCACTTTCGTTCACGGAAATTTTATTTATACTAGCATTTGCTTATGTTCATTTATTAGTATTATTATTTCCCTCATTACTCACTCTAGTTTAAAAGTGTTGGTAATGACCTTTTAAACCGCATCTGAAACATCTGGGAATATATCTCTTAAACTCGGTTTTTCTACCCGAAAAAGAACTAACTTCATTCTTTCAGTCTTGTCTCCAATTACCACTAAATCTACCGCCCTTTTTCACTCTAAATTCTTCATTGTTTACATACACCTCTTTGTCCTTAAATTTTCTATAAGTTACTACATAATATTTGTGCTTAGCGTCAAAAAAATTATCACACTCCTTCGGAATTTTAGAAGCTTCTAACCAGTTTCTATACTGGGTAAATCCAATATATGCAGCAGTTTCCTCATCTAATGTATTTAACAATTTATCCGTAACGATCAGCTGATTAACCTTATCATATGAGTCAGCACCCCTATTCTTACAGTAATTCTCCCAAGTTGCGATTACACGTGGTACAAATAATACGTGAGTTTCATTTTGGTTTCTCGAAGACTTCTTTAAAATTTCTAAATACGCCTTGGGTGTCGGTTCGTGTTCTCTTAGAACTAGAACTAATTCCTTTAATTCCTCATAATTCTCAATTTATTCCCTAGTTGTATAAATTAACAAATTAGCCGCCTTATCTCCTAACATATTTAATAGAATTTCAGCCTGCTAGTTTCCAGCACATTTTTAGTTTTGAATGCGCGTTCTAAACTTTTAAAAAACAAATTCCATCCCTGGATCCCTTCTGGTACTTTGATAGACAGAGTTTTGACACTTTTTATCAATTTTTCTATGCTGGTTTCATCATTATGTACCCTAGCCCCATTACTGTGATTTGCTGATCCCTGAATTTTTAGTCTTTGCATCTCTAATTCATGTTCCATTCTTAATTTTTCAATTTTAACTTTTTCCGTTTTTCTAACTATTGCTTTTCCCATTCAAACGCCTGTTTTTCCAGTTCTAACTCCTGCTTTTCCCGTTCTAACCGTACATCAACAATAGTATTAGCTAATTACATAACGACATCTGCCTAATAACTTTTACTTTCCAAAATCTTTTGCCTCAGTACTAATCTGGTATCATCTTCCGTAAACACAACCCCTAATTCTTCCGATATCCTCTGAAGATTCGCCTTTTTACTTTCTTCTATCTTCAATAGAAGAAAGTATTGTAATCGAAATTTTTTTCGACTTCCGGTTTTCGACGGATTTACATGTTTTAGGGGTCAGAGATCCCAAAAAACATGTTTATAGAAAATGTCTGTCTGTCCGTGTGTCCGTCTGTCCGTCTGTCTGTCGTCATTGTACCATCAAAAAGTGTATGAAGTTATGCATAGAACTGAACCAAATTTTTATTTTAAGTTTCTGGCTATGGCAAGCAGATCCTCCCTGAATTTGGAAAAAATTCGCCGGTAGGGGGCGCTGTAATAGCTATTTTTGTGCGAATTTGAATATTGTACCATCCAAAAGTATATGAAGTTATGCATAGAATTGAACCAAATTTTTATTTTAAGTTTTTGGATATAGCAGTCAGGACCTCCATGAATTTGGAAAAAATTCGCCGCTAGGGAGCACTGTAATAGCGATTTTGCATATTGTGCCATCGAAAAGTGTATGAAGTTATGCATAGAATTGAACCAAATTTTTATTTTAAGTTCTTCGCTATGGCAAGCAGGTCCTTCCTTAATTTGGAAAACTTCGCCGGTAGGGGGCGCTTTAATAGGGATTTTTGTGCCATTTTGAATATTGTACCATCGAAAAGTGTATGAAGTTATGCATAGAATTGAGCCAAATTTTTTGTGTTTCTTTTTGGTCATGGCATGAATGTCCTCCCTGAATTTGGAAAAATTCCGCTGAAAGGGGGCGTTATAATTACGATATCTGTACCATTTTTTTTTATTGTACAATCGAAAAGTGTATAAAATTATGCATACAATTGAACCAAATTTTTGTGCATGTTTTTGGCTTTGGCCAACAGGTGTGATTGCGATTTTTGTATACTTTTCTTGATTTTTCGTAGTTCTATTGTCCATCGGCGGCTCGTGCAAAGGCGGGAACTCACTTCCTGCTAAGCCAACTATTCGCAAACATCTGATAACAACAGAATAAGGAAAAACTATTAATTTTAACAAATATCATTATATAGATTAACTCGTTTTTAGTTCATTTAATTGACTGAAGCAGGAATTTAAGATGAAAATCAAAGTTGGTATAGTAATGAACTAATAATATTGAAGTATTAACATGTGTAACTAGTTTTGAAATATTAAGATGTATAAGATAGGAGAAAGTTTTGGGATTGGTACATCCAACTAGTTAAATTTTAGTAAGAAAGCCATACCTTACTGATTAAGTACTCCTACTCTGCACCAATATTTAAACTTATTAAATCAATATTTCCTAAATTTCTACCCTATCACAGTTACTTTCACTTATTACACTGATTAACGTATTTCAAAGAATAATAAATGCAATTCAAATTGAATTAAAGACTGATGAAAACAATTAAATAAAGATACTCAACTAAAACAAATTTCATAACACTACTCACATAAAAGTCTAAGTTTTAATTCAATGGAAAACAATTTAAATTTCAATACTGATTCTTACACTTAAAAATAATTAAATCACAGCTTTTTTTGTGGGCATGCAAATGAGCTTTGCCCCTTTGTTATCAATACTTAAAATTTAAACAGCATTACATAATTTAAACATTACTTTAATAATAATTTAAATCATCATGAGATTGAATTAAGAGACGAATTCGTTAATTTTTTCTACCTATTAATACAAGTACATTAAATTTACTCATTATATATATATATATATTCATATCTGAATTTTGTCATGCTGTAACTCTCGAATTTTTCAACCGATTTGGATCAAATTTTTCAGATGCATAGTGCATACTAATGTCTCAACCGAGTTCGTTGGACAGCTTCATCCGCCATCTTGTTTCAAACTGGCGTCCATTTGAATGTTGTGGACACTTTTGGAAATTTTTAGGTTTCCTAACTTTCTCTTTAAAATGACTTATGTTGTTATCTTACACTGTGCGACTCTTTAGAATATGTTTTAATGTTTCTAACATTCTGTTTAAAATGATACACGAGAGTTTGCATTTTGTGAAAAGTAACATTTTCTATAAGTATACAATTTTAGAAAACATAAAAAAATTCAAATGACTGCCATTTTGAAAGAAGATGGCGGATGTAGCTGGGCAACGAACTCGGTCGAGAGATTAGTATGTACTATGTACCTGGAAAATTTGATCCAAATCGGCTCAAAAATTTGAGAGTTACAGCATGACAAAATTCATATATATATATATATGTGTGTGTGTGTGTGTGTGTGTGTGTGTGTGTGTGTGTGTGTGTGTATATATACATATATTGTATATTTGTATAAGTCAAAATTCAACGGAGGATGGTTTTGAGATCTGGGGGTTATGATCAGCGAAAATATACCAAAATTTCCCTAAGTGTTTTTCTTCGGACGGCTGCAATAGGTAGCTTTTTACTTTTTGTAATGAAAGCTATCTAAAAGTGTACACAATTTTGGCCACCACTGTAAGTATCATTTGAAGTTTTGACTTAAATAAACAAATAGCGTTAAATAAAAATTTGAAAACTTATTTTAATAATTTGTATTTCTTAATATCAAATAATTTCATATCAAATAATATCATATAATTTCTTAAGACATTGATTAATATTCCTCTCTTTTGTTTGTACTTTCTGAATGTTTTCTTGAACATAAAGCATTGTCGGCCTTTCCATAATTTGAAATTAAACGTCTGCTACATATCTGGTGATATTTAATATGACTATAAAGGCATTTATAGCGTTTCTGTATGGCGCAGTATGCCTGCTAATTGTTTAATCGCAAACTTTGCATTTATAGCATTTCTGTATCGCGCAGTATGTCTGCCAAATGTTTCATTGCAATCTTTGTACAATTCGGTGGTGATTCATAATTATAATTCAAAAAATGATAAGTCGTTTCTCGATGGTTAATCGTGATGGAGCGAATCGCACCTGTGCGTGGAGTGGAAATCTAAAAATAGCCGAGGTATCATGTGACTCGGACATGTGGCGAAAGAGTCCGCGAAAAACTGTCACTGTAGCTAGAATTCTTCATAAGTAACAACCTTGGATTGTGCTCGGTCGGGGAAATAAAATGTTTTCTCGGAATAGATGATATTTAAATATATATGTACTGGCAAACCCCGCGGCTTTGCTCGCGTAATATTTGAAATATGCCAAGTGATATTTGCATGATCATTTTTTATTAGAAAAACACTTTTTGGAATAATTCAAAAATTACAAATTAAGCCACAATTTGACTAAACTTTATTATAAAAGTGCGATAGACAGAAATGAGATTTTAATTAATAAGAAGAACTAAAACTAATTCCAAATAAATGATAATTTAGAAAATTTGGAGGTAATGACACCGACATGAAACATAGCCTATGTTGGAGCAAGAGTTGTCACCATCATTTTGACATCATTATTTTTGAAATCGGTTAGGTACTTTTCTATATTGCGTAAAAATCGGCATTTAGAACATTTTTTAGAACGCTTTCGGCTCATTTTCACACCCTTTTAAATTTCGAATTTTTTTAAGAAATGTTCTTCGAAATAATTTATATCTAATAAGTAACTACCATGCCAAATTCCATGTATCTGGTCTCTTCAGTAACACAAAAATCGCAATTTCGAACGATTTTTTGCTCCTGCACACCCTTTTGGGGTAGTGGCACTGACATAAAATGTAGCTTGTTGGAGGAAGGGTTGTCACCATCATTTTGACACCATTATTTTTTATATCTGTTTGGTACTTATTGAGATTGCGTAAAAATCGCCTTTTAGAACGCTTTTTGAGCATTTTCACCCTTTTTATTTTCGAATTTTTTAAGAAATGTTCTTAGAGATAATTTATATCTAAGAAGTAACTACCATGCCAAATTCCATGTATGTGGGCCCTTCAGTAACACAAAAATCACAATTTCGAATGTTTTTTAGCTCTTGCACCCTCTTTAGGGGTAGTGGCACCGACATAAAATGTAGCCTATGTTGGAGAAAGGGTTGTCACCATCATTTTGACACCATTATTTTTGAAATCGGTTTGGCACTTCTCTTGATTGCGTAAAAATCGCCATTTAGAACGTTTTTTTAACGCTTTTTGCTCATTTTTATCCCTTTAAAATTTCGAATTTTTTAAGAAGTGTTCTTGGAAATCCTTTATACGTAATAAGTAACTACCATTCCAAATTCCATGTATCTGGGCACTTCAGTAACACAAAAATTGCAATTTCGAACGTTTTTTTTTGTTCCTGCACCTCCTTTAGGGTTAGTGGCACCGACATAAAATGTTACCAATTTTGGAGCAAGGGTTTTCACCATCATTTTGCCACCATTATTTTTTATATCGGTTTGGTAATTCTTGAGATTGCGTAAAAATCGCCATTTAGAACGTTTTTAGAACGCTTTTTGCGCATTCTCACCCCTTTTTAATTTCGATTTTTTAAAGAAATGTCCTTAGAGAACATTAGTATCTTATAAGTAACTACCATTCCAAATTTCATGTTTCTAGGACCTTCAGTAACACAAAAATCGCATTTTTAGAACGTTTTTTGCTCCTGCATCCCCTTTTGGCCAGTGGCACGGACATAAGATATAGCCTATGTTCTAAGTTGGACTAACACCATCATTTTGATACCCTAACTTTTAGAATCGGTTCGGTAGTTCTAGAGCTTACCTCCTACAAATAAACAATTTTTACCTCTTTATAATAGGAGTATAGATAGATTAATATGTGTGATTTAATGTTATGAATTGGCGCTGTAAAAATAAAACATGAAAAGACCTTCATGATTAATTATTTAAAAAGAATCACCTATGGATACAACGAAATATTTTTTTCTCGAAATAATTTATGACTACGAATGATATTTCTCGATAGATTTGATAGTGAATATATTTTATGGTGCCAAGAAACCCCGGAAAAAAAATTTTGATCGAATTTATTAGTGTTTATTAAGAGTGCCACTCACGTCTTCGTATTTATTAATGTTAGTGTTTCGATTAACATGGAGTACTAGTGCATAGGATTAACATTCCGTCTTCGGGAAATTGGATTATCCATCTCACGACTCATCCGTGTTCGTCGCGTCTAAAAAAGGTACTGTACCCATTTTGTTCTATGCAAGAAAATTATGGATTTCAGCAAATTAAAAAGCAAAAGAAAGGTCATGAAGTTCTCCGTAACGAAATTTATAACAAAAATTGAAACTTTTATAGAAAGTCTTGACTTTGAAAATAAAAGTAACTTCGATCAACTTACAGAATATTTAACTAATATTAATGATAAGCAATCTGAATTAAAATTAGTAAATAATCAGATTCAGGAATTAATCCATGATGGAACAGTTTTCGAAAATGATTTATAAACGAGCATCGATTACGATGATGTTATAAATGAAACCAAATTTAAAATTAAATTGAACTTGAAGAAATTTAAAACTGATTCTGATCAACCTGATACTAGTTCTGTATTTAATGCGAGTACAATTCCTTATGTTAGTGCTAGACCGGCAACAATAAATTTGCCAAAAATAACTATACCAGCCTTTAAGGGGGATCCAAATAGCTTTTTAGAATTTATAAATAGTTTTAAAAATGCAATCGATTCGAACGAGAATTTAACCAAATTGACAAATTCAATTATTTAAAATCATTTTGGCAGGTGAAGCACTTAAATCAATTTCCGGTCTCGCCCTAAACGAAACTAATTACCAGCAGTCTTTAGACTTACTGCAGAATCGATACGGTAAACCAGAAATTTTGATAAGCGGGTTTATAAACAAGTTGTTAGAACTAGAACCGGTAAAATCCACCGCGAACATAAAATTATTACGGGATTTATATGGCGAATGAAAGGTGAGCATTTGAAACTTGCAAGCCATCGGGGTGGCTTCGGATAATTTGGGGTATTTATTAATACCAATAATCTTAAAACAGTACCCCATAATTTAGTTGTAGAATTTCAGAGAAAGAAGAATGCGGAAAAAGCTGGTGATGTGAATGAATTGATGAATTTCATAAAGTTTGAAATAGAGTCGCGAGAGGCAGCTAATGCAGTGTCAGGGATTTCCTTAAAAAATCAGGAAGTAACACGTTGGGAAAAAAGGAATTCTAGCATAAAACCTAATGTTTCCACTTCAGTCGCGCTTAACACTGTTGTAAAAAATGTTTGCATATTTTGTAACGCCAATCATTTAAGATTAAACTGTAGCGAAATTACCGATGAACAGAAAAGGTACAAGTTGAAAAAGGATGAAAGATGTTATCGTTGCTTCTTGAAATCGCACTTAATATCATTGTGTAAGGTAAAAATGCCTCCTTGTGAATTGTGTAAAAGTTATCAGCATAATTATTTATTTTACCCTACTAAAAAATCGGCAAAAGCGCGTCCCGATGAAGGCTCAGTGAAAGCCGAAGCTTCTAAAAATGACGAAAGTCAAGCCGTGTTTTCATATGTAATTAAAACTAATAATTCACCCAAAAAAATACTGCAAACTGCCTGTGTACGAGTGCAGGGTACTGATAATAAATTAAACACAAGACTTTTATATGATTCTGCATCCTCTAGAACATTAATTACAAAAAGTTTAGCCTCAGCGTAGAAATAAAAACCTGTTTCAAAGGAAACGCTTTTGGTTTATACATTTGTGAATCGCGACGCCATAGAAAAGGAATTTAATGTGGTAAGTTTAACTATTATTAGTTGTCATCATCCTTATAAAAAAATAACTGTAAAAGCACTGGTTTCTGAAATTATTAACAGTACTAAGATAATGACATCTTTTGATTATCAGTTAATAGATAAACTATGATTAGATAAACATGAATTGGCTGACACATTTATTCATTCGAAACCTGTTCAGAAATTGCTAGGGGAAGTTTTTTATTCAGTGCTATAATAGGATCTATCGAAAAAATTAATCATCAATCATTTATGCAGCCAACAATATTTGGTAAAACCCTTGTCAGTCGAGTTAATAGTAATAATTCACACCCAACTTCCTGTTTAAATGTAATTTGTTTACCACCAATAAATGATCTTAGAAATTTATGCCACATCGGGTCCTTTTTAATCGATTCTAATGATCAAAAGCACGAAAAGACTTATGAGGCCATTAATCAATTCCAGAAAGAAATCATTTTTCAAAATGATAGATATATGACACCCTTGTTATGGTGTAATGAATTAGATAAACAAAATTTGTTTAATAATTACGAGGTTGCAAAAAGGCGTTTCGCGGGTTTGGAGAAAAGATTAAAGAGTGATAAATCTTTGTTTTTGAAATATAATGAAACTATGAAAGAGCAGTTAAGTGAGGGAATTATTAAAAAATGTAATGATAATTGTTCTATTAAATATGTAATGCCTCATACTGCAGTGTCAAGGCCAAGTTCTTCTACGACAAAAACCGGGATAGTTTTTGACGTGAGCAGCCAAAAAAATGGTGGGGGGGAGTCTAAATCGATGTCTTTTTGCGTTGAAAGATTTAAATCCTAATCTCATAGATGCGACATAGATAAATGCAGCGTTTTATACCATTTTAACCGTCACTGTTTCGGCGTCACCAGCTCCCCTATGTTTTAGCCTCTACAATTAAAAAACATATTGGTAATTATAAGGAAACGAAACCCACCGCTTATGAAATGATTAATAAATATTTATACGTGGATGACTTAATTTATGGAGCATCCACGGTTGCAGAAGCCACGAAACTAACATCAACTGCAGTTTCTATATTTAAACATGCTAATATGTAATTGCGAAAGTTCGTTACTAATTCACCAGAATTAAAGGAATCGTGGAATGGTAACGCGGTTATAGAAATTAATGAAAATTGTGCGGAATCTAAAGTATTGGGGCTAAACTGGAATATTGAAGAGGATTTTCTGGCCTTAGATTTGGCATCTTTAGTGTTAATTGGTGATAGCTTGGAATTCACCAAAATGCATCTTCTCCAAACTGCCGCCAAAATATTTGATCCTATTGGATTTATGCCACCATTTTTTATTACAATTAAGATCTTTTTACAAGAATTATGACAGAGTGGGTTACTCTGGGACGATGAATTTAACGAAGAATTTAAAATTAAATACAGAACATGGTATCAGGAAATAGAATTGCAAGAACAATTAAAAATACCCAGGTATTATTATCACTCGGGTGAAGTGCAGGACAATGTACAACTTCACATATTTTCCGACGCTTCCTTAAAATCCTATGGAGCGGTAGCCTACTTCAGGTTTTAAAACATTCGAAGGTGCTTTTAAGACATGCTTTGTTATGTCTAAGGCTCGAGTGGCCCCGTTGAAGAAAATAACACTACCAAGACTAGAACTTTTAGATGCTCTAATAGCTGCTAGGATAGCAAATGACCTTACATTTATTTTCACTAATCTAGACAAAATTGTATTGTGAACAGATTACACCATAGTATTACATTGGATCCAAGGAGTGGCATCCAAATGGAAGCCGTTTGTTGCCAATAGGGTAACAGAAATTCAGGGGATGAGCTACTCTAGTTCTTGGAGGCACGTAAATAGCAGGGATAATCCTGCAGGTATACTTACTAGGGGCTATCAGAAAAAGAATTATTGAACTCTAATCAGTGGTGGCACGGCCCTGAATGGCTCAGTAAAACGGAAAATTTTTGGCCTAAGGACGATAAGTTAAAAACAAAATCAGTCAACCCTGAAATTGAAATTGAAGCTAGAAGTAAAATTATTGTTAATGCGATAATTGTCAAGGAGAATTTAATTGATATACACAAATTTAGTAACCTCAGAAAACTATTACGTGTAACTGGCTATGTTACACTCTTTAACAAATTGCTAAACAAAAATCACGAGAGAAATTGTAATCTTACGTCAGAAGAAGTCCGAGAAGCAGAATGTTTTTGAATAAAAAATTGTCAAAATGAAATTTTCGCAAAAGAAATTTTATGCCTGAAATTTCAAAACCACTTCCTAAATAATCAAAATTACTTTCCTTGAACCCCCTACAGAAAGAGTTTTGAGAGTCTCTGGGCGACTCGGTAAGACTAATTTATCAATGTATGAAAAACATCCAATAATTCTTCCGCCAAAAACTAAATTTGCAGAATTAATAATATGGGATGCTCATTATAAAGTTTTTCACTCTGCTGTTGCCCATACACTTGTGCAAATTCGAGAAAATTCAGGCTACTAAAGGCTAGACAAACCGTGAGAGGTGTGCTTAAAAATTGCATTGTATGCAAGAGGTTTTCTTCAACTCCAGGAGACCAAACGATAGCTCCGTTGCCAGCTGATTATGTAGAACAGGCAATTCCATTCACTGTGATAGGGTGTAATTTTGCAGGACCTTTGTACGTAAAAGACAGTGGTAACAAACAATACATCTTGCTGATTACGTGTGCTGTAACAAAAAATGTACACCTAGAGCTTGTAGATAGTTTATCAACTCAAATATTTTTACTAGGCTTTCGCAGATTCATTTCACGACGAGGAATACCATCTATTGTATATTTTGACAATTCTCAAATATTCAAACGCGTCGAAAAGGACTTGAGAAACCTTTGCTCCATTATAACTCATCCAGATGTACAAGAATTTGTTTCTTCCCATTTCATTAAGTGGAAGTTCATAATCGAACGAGCAGCATGGTGGGGGGATTTTATGATAGAATGGGAAGGATAATAAAAACTGCATTGAGAAAAACCCTTGGCAAATCATCTCTAACTGTGGTTGAACTGAATACTGTTTTAACTGAAATTGAAGGCATGGTCAATTCACGACCTTTAACATATGCCTCGCCAGAAGGTTCAGACCCCCTACCATTAACGCCTGCTAACTTCCTAATTGGGAGAAGAATATCTTCTCTGCCTCCAGTTCGGCTTTACCTTGACTCGAATATCTCTTCCAGGAAAGAGTTAATTATATCTTATAACTATCGTGAAAAATTAATGCGCTTGCTTTGGTCTAGATGGAAAGGGGAATGCTTGTTAAATTTGAGGTTAGCTCATTTAAGTTCGAACAAAACTAATTTTCCTCAATTTAAATTAAATGACATTGTACTAATCAAAGATGATAAATTACCAAGAAAGTTCTGAAGTCTAGGAAAAATTATTGAATTATTTCCTAGAAGAGAAAGCAAGGTGAGGGCCTGTAAAGTAAAAACTGAGAAATCTATTCTTAGACGTCCAGCACAACTTCTGTATCATATGGAACTGGAAAGAGATTGACTTTAATAATTCATATACTAATCTTGTTTTTTCTTCTTATTTTAGTTTGAATTTCGAATGTAACGCGTTTACAATACCTTGAAGTATGTATAACATTCTATATTTTATATTTGTATTAATCTGATATAACTATTTGTGATGAACACCCATATGCTCATGGGTGGACAGTGTTTCGAATTCGCACCTGTGCGTGTGGTGGAAATCTAAAAATAGCCGAGGTATCACGTGACTCGGTACGTGTGGCGAAAGAGCCCGAGAAAAACTGTCACTGATGCTAGAATTGTGCTCGGTCGGGGAAATAAAATGTTTTCTCGGAATAGATGATATGTAAATATATATATATATATTAATATGTGTGATTTAATGTTGAGAAGTGGTGCTGTAAAAATAAAACATGAAAAGACATTCAAGATTAATTATTTAAAAAGAATCACCTATGTATACAACGAAATATTTTTTTTCTCGAAATAATAGTCTAAGAGCCGGCAGCACAAAAACCTATGTTGCAAGCACAAGAAAAAATCTTTATTTTATGAAAGAGTAGAAGTAGGGGAATCTAATGATCCATGTCTGTCGGAAGTGAAGTGGTACATAAGCCAAAAATTAATACCACCAGTGGTTGACTCGTAGGTTTATCATTGTGTTTTCCTGCCCCCAGTCCTCCATGTTTTCATATATTTGTTTGTAGGACAAACACAATGATAAACCTACGCGTGAACCACTAGTGGTATTCATTTTTGACTTATGCACCACTTTACTTCCGGCAGACATGGATCATTAGATTCCCCTACTTCTACACTTCCATAAAATAAAGTTTTTTTCTTGTGCTTAATAACATAGGTTTTTTGTGCTATCGGCTCTTGCACTATAATTTTATTACTACGAATGATATTTCTCGATAGATTTGATAGTGAATATATTTTAGATCCATTTTATCTATCTTCAATCATATTCCGAAATTTTATCAAAAATTGGAATCAATTTAAAAACTAAACAAAAGTTAGTTATAGCGCCTCAATGCATGTTGACAGAGAACTCTTTAATTAAATTCTTCAAATTATTGCAGATATTTATTTTTCTCTCATTGTTAATATTTTTTTAACGTAAGGATGAGGATTAATTTTTAAGAAAACTACAAAACAATTTCACTACTCAAACAGAAAGCAAAAGCTTATTTTTTGTTATTGTTAATATTTTAAACTAATTCCAGCGTTTTAAATTTTTTTTAGAAATAAATTTTGTAAATATAAAGCAAATTTTTTAAAAGATATAAAAAAATTATTTACGATTAATTTTACAGGTAAACTATCATATAAGACCTGGAAAGGCCATATTTATAGCCATTTTATTCAAAACGCTTATTTTGCTTCTTTCGCGCATTATATTGCGAAAATGACTAGCCATATAGCCATGAAATTTTGACATTTTTATTTTTGTATTAAATAGTAAATAAACGTAGATGTAACGAACTAAAATGTCAAGTCTTTAATTAGTATTTTTAGTAGTATGCTTACTTACCTTTTTAAAAAATATTTCCGAACATCTGATTTTTATGAATTATTTATTTATTATTATTTAAAGAGTAGCGATATTGTTTCAATAATAAGTCGATTTAATTAGATACTTTTTGATTAAGTATTAAATATTGGTTCATGCAATTGCATTTTTTACGTATTGCCTGAACAATGTACGTCTACTTACGTGATGAAAAAAAGTAAACATTCAATATATTCAATTTCTTACAAAGCAAAATTCAAAATGGTGAGTCGTGATAACTAATAAGTACCGAGAATTTTTTACTGTACACTTTTTATATGCATTTACATTCAACCAAACAAATCACTTCAGCGCATGGTTAAAATTGGTATAACTTTCAAACATTTCTTCCCTATTCATTCAATCCGTTCGGGGTCTAGCGCCCTAACTAATTAATGCCTTTTCATTGACTATTATAGTCTTACAATTATTTTTGTTATTCTCTACTTGTAATAATGTTAGTATATGTCCATACATTTATTTTTATGACTTCATTTATGTTTAAGCATTTAGTAATAATAATAGTAATCATAATAGTTTGCTTAAATCCCTGTACACAACTGGCGAAAATTCAAATATAAGTTTCACTCTTTAAATTTAAAACAGCTACTTTTCCGGAAAAATTAATTACGATAAAACATTTAAAAAAAAAAGTTCTTATGTCTCTTTAATCACGTTGTAATACGACATTTTCCAAACGTCTTCAAAAATTCTTCTTTGACATAATCTAATATAAAAAAATGAAAATTTGTCTGTATGTCTGTAATTCCAAACAAATCCACAGTTTGAAAGCCAGAATCGTGAAATGTTCCGTACATGTGTATTAAACATGGCTGAGGCAATTAAGTAATCCGAAATCGAAATAATTAATAGCTAATTTTTAATTAATAAAAAACCACCAATTTAACAGCAATTACCTATCAAATTTAAACCTTTTTTTCGTTATAGGGTGTTTCGTTATAGGTGTTCAACAATTAAAAATCCAAAATAAAATTCTTACCACAACAATTACTTTTCTATTGCAAGATTTCCTCGTGAAAAATGAAAATGAAATAAATAGTTTGATGAATTTAAAAAAAAGGCGAATATTACGTCACATTGGAAATATAATAAACGTCAGCAGGTGAATATGTAACGTCATATGAGTTAGAAAAAACATATTGAAACATGATAAAAAGCCGATTATGGAAATATTGGCATATTATCACATTTTGAGGTTCTCTGAATTTATTTTCACCCTTTTTAAATCTATTCCCTATGTATACGTGTGTGTATGCGTGTATATTAGAATTTTACTGCTTTTTCTTATTGTTTGTTTTATACTGTTAGATTAATTTTGAAATTGATTTTTAAAATCAAACATTCTTAAAATTCCGGGCAACGCCGGGTACTTTAGCTGAAGTCATATGAATAGTACACGCAGGAGAATTACATTCGTTATATTTCAAGAAATGACATATAAATTAAATTTCAGTACACCTTAATTTTTGCAATTTTGCTTTTGTCTAAAAATTTTAATGTCCAAAATTTTAATTTTCTCTAAAAGTAATGTTTTCTCAAAATTGAAAAGAATTTGTTCCTAAAATGGTAAATAAGGATATAAGTCGAACATTTTTCTACATATTAAAACAATACTACTATTTTTTATCACAGAAAAATAAGATTCCTAAAATCGAATCCGCAATGTAACACTAAAACTTTAATAACAGATAAGTAATTTACAAATAAAATAATATCGTCGTTATTCTAAATAAAGTAATTCCTAGGAAATTAAAAATTTTATGTTAACTATTGCATAGAAACATTTAAACTAGTTATAGAATAACTAGCAAACCCCGCGGCTTTGCTCGCGTAATATTTGAAATATGCCAAGTTATATTTATATGTCTGATTTTTAATAAAAGGTACTAACTAAATTTTTATTTTATTAAAAGGTAATATTTCATTTTATTAAAAGGTTTTTTTTATTAAAAGGTACTTATTACTTTTAGAAATAATTCAAAAATTACTATTTAAAACACAGTTTGATTAAACATCATTATTACACTGCATTAGGCAGAAATGAGACTTAAATTAATAAAATGAAATAAAACTAAATAAATGATAATATAGAAAATATTTTGAAAATTTTATGCTCTATTAATACGCTCATTTCAGTATTCATTTGAAGTTTTGAATTTTTTAGAAACCATCTTCTTACATCTAAAAATTAACCATCATGTCCAATTCCAAGTCCTACCACCTCTCTCAACATAAAGGGCTATGTTGAAACAGGAACTGTCACCATTAATTTGCCAATATTAATTTTGAAATCGGTTTGTTATTTCCTACTATTCCACAGAAACGTAATTAAAAAAGCTTTTAAAGGCCTTTTTTAGAACGTTTGTTGTTCCTGTGAACCCCAGGTGGTAGAATCACCGGCATAAAATATAGCCTGTGTAGCATCAGAGACTGTTACCATTGATTCGCAACTATTACTTTTATAATCGGTTCCCTGAAATTGCATAGAATCGTAATTTAGAACATTTTTAGAATGCTTTTCGCACCTCCGCTTCGCTTCACCCCTTTTTAATTCGAATTTATTTTCGACGTTCCTTCGAGGGCATTTATATTTTATAAGTAACTACCATGCCATATTTAAAGTTTCTAGCCTTTTCAGTATCACAGAAATCGCAATTTAGAAAGTTTTTAGCTCCTGCAACCCTCTGGTAGTAGTGGAACAGACATAAAATATAGCTTATGTTTGAGCATGTTCTATCACCAACAATTTGTCATCATTATTTTTTTAATCGGTTTGGTAATTTATAAGTTTGCTTAAAAATTGTAATTTGTAACGTTTTTGACTCACTTCATTTTTTTAATTTGGAATTTTCTTTCGACTGTTCTTAGAAAGCAGTTGCATCTTGTAAGTAAATACCATGCCATACTTCAAAGTGTTAGACCCCTCAGTTGTGCAAAAAACGCAAATTAGAACATGTTTTGCTTTTGCAACCCTCAGATGGTAGTGACAGCAACATAAAATATAACCTATGTTATAGCAGGGACTGTCACCATTGATTTGCAACCATTACAATGAAATAGCTTTGGTATTTCCTAAGATTGAGTAGAAATCGCAATTTAGAGCGTTTTTAGGTCGATTTTCGCGCATTTTCACCCCTTTTTAAATTTCCAATTTTTTCGAAGCTGTTCTTAAAGATCATTTATATCTAATAAATATGTACCTTGCCTAATTTTAAGTTGCTAGCCCCTACCGATCACAAAAATCGAAATTTAGAACGCTTTTTTGCTCCTGCAACGTCTTGGTGATAGTGATACCGACATAAAATAGCGTCTATGTTAGAGCAGAGGCTGTCAGCATCCTTCTTTCCTACCATTACGTTTGAAATCAGATTCATTCTTCCTGAGATATTGCCGACAAATTGGCATTTAGAACGTTTTTAGAACGCTTTTCGCGCATTTTGTTCCTGCATCTCCTCTGGGGTAGTGAAAACAGATATAAAATACAGCCTATCTTGGAGCAAGATCTGTCATCATCATTTTTACACCATTATATTTGAAAACGGTTCAGTACATCCTGAGATTGCATACAAATCGCAATTTAGAACGCTTTTTGCAACGATTTTTGCGCATTTTGACCCCGTTTTAAATTTCGATTTTTTTAGGAAATGTCCTTATAGATCATTGATATCTTATAACTAACTACCATTCCAAATTTCACGATTCTAGTCCCTTCCGTAACGCAAAAGCCGCAATTTAGAACGTTTTTCTCCTGCACCCCCTTTGGGGTAGTGACACCGACATAAAACATCGCCTATGTTGGAGCAAGGGTTGTTAACCTCATTTTGACGCCATTATTTTTTAGATCGGTTTGGTATTTCATGAGTTTGTGTAGAAACCACCATTAGAACGTTTTTTAGAACGATTTTTGTGCATTTTCACCCCTTTTAAATTTCGAATTGTTTAAGAACTGTTCTTAGAAATCCTTTATATCTAATAAGTAGCTAATATTTCAAATTTCCTATTTCTAGGCCCTTCAGTAACACATAAATCGCATTTTTAGAACGTTTTTTGCTCCTGCACCCCCTTTGGAGTAGTAGCACCGACATAAAACATATCCTATCTTGGAGCAAGCGTTGTCACTATCATTTTGACACCAATATTTTTTAAATCGGTTTGGTATTTCCTGAGATTGTGTAGAAACTACCATTTAGAACGTTTTTTAGAACGATTTTTGTGCACTTTCACCCCTTTTAAATTTCGAATTGTTTAAGAACTGTTTTTAGACATCATTTATATCTTATAAGTAAGTAATATTCCAAATTCAATATTTCTAGGCCTTTCAGTAACGCTAAAATTGCATTTTTAGAACGTTTTTAGCTCCTACACCCCCTTTGGGGTAGTGGCACCGACATAAGATATAGCCTATGTTCTAAGTTGGACTAACACCATCATTTTGATACCATTACTTTTGGAATCGGTTCGGTAGTTCCAGAGCTTACCTCCTACAAATAAACAATTTTTCCCTCTTTATAATAGGAGTATAGATTGATTAAAAAATGTGATTTCTTTTAAAATAAATAAATTTTTAAACGTAAATTATCTTTTATTAAAAATATCTTTTAATGTATAATTTTTTTTCTTTATATCTAGCATGAACCTTCTGATTATGAAGAAGATAATGCGCCTGTTCCCGGCAGCCTTGGAAAATATTTCGTCTATGTTAATTGCACAACATGTAAAGTAAAAAGTGAGCTTCAAGTGAAAGCAAAAAGTGCTAATGAGGAAAAAGAACATTTTCCAGAGGAAGAAACAGAAACAACCAGAAAGCCTGTTCACAATTCAGTCCCTACAGGAGGTAGAAGAATGCGGCCATATGAGGGAGCAATAGAAGGTGAAGAAGGCGAAGGAGGAGCAGAAGGTGAAGAAAGCGAAGGAGGAGGACAAGGTGAAGAAGGCGAAGGAGGAGAAGGTGAAGGAGGAGAAGGTGAAGGAGGCGAAGGAGGAGGAGAAGGTGAAGAAGGCGAAGGAGGAGGAGAAGGCGAAGGAGACGAAGGAGGAGAAGATGGAGAGGGCGAAGGAGGAGGAGAAGGTGGAGAAGGTGGAGAAGGCGAAGGAGGAGGAGAAGGTGAAGCAGACGAAGGAGGAGGAGAAGGCGAAGATGAAGACGAGGAAGCAGAAACAAGTACAAAAGTAACAGGAAAGGGAGTAACGGGAACCAAAAAAACAGGCACGAAAGGAAAAGGTACATCAGTAATAGGAACGGGAAAAACAGGTACAGGAGGAACGGGTACAAAGGTTACAGGCACAGGAGGAACGGGTACAGAAGTAACAGGTACAAAGGTTACAGGCACAGGAGGAACGGGTACAGAAGTAACAGGCACGGAAGAAAATGGTACAGGAAAAACGGGTTCAGAAGTAACAGGTACGGAAGGAGCAAGTACAGCAAAAATGAAGAAGAAGAAGAAGAAGAAAAAACCTGAATAATAATAATAAAAAGAAGAAGCCTGAGATAAAATATTGTATTTTACCTCAAAAGATATTTCAAAAAATAAATAAATAAAATGCTAACTTTATCACTTGTAAAAATGAAGCAATTGAAATTGAGGTAGAGGATAAAATTGCATGTTTTGTATCTCCTTAAAGTAGTTAAATAAAATTGCAATTGCATAATATTTCAAAAAATTCCATAATTTCAAATCAAAGAGATTTATTTCTGTTGAAGGTGAATTTCTTAATTTTATAAAGAGTTCTATTAAAAAGAACTGTATTTAGTGTACACAAATATTATCTTCGAGTCTATTTAAACATTTCATTACACATCTTTTTAGAAATACACTGTGGACACAAATTAGTTGAGAAAATTTATAATTGAAAAATTTACGAATTATTCAGGATAAATTATATCTAATTATTGATTGTGAGGTACCAGTTCAACGAAAGAATATTAGTAATGTTATATTAGTCTATGGATTCTTTACCTTAGTAATAAAGTTCCAATTTATGTTAGTTCCTGACGTATAACACGCCCAAGACTACTGCGACGGACACCCCCCACTTCCCTCTCCCCAAGATTTCAGTGTATCGATGAAATGAAAATCCTTCACTGGGGGCCTAACTTCCATAACTAACTTATAAAGATCAGATTTATAGACTGCCGCTTCCGAAATTCATTCCTAAATAATTGAAATAACAAATCAGAACTGATGAACTTGAGTTTGGTCGACATGATCATGCTCACAAACATATGGCGAAAACTGATTTACCCGTGGAATATTTTCAGTGTAACAATACTGAAAGGAATACCACATCGAACATTTATATAAAAAGGTTAAGATTAGAAATGGGAAATATAGTTACTTTTATTTAACAGGTTACATAATTCCACACCCGTACAGATAACAGGTTCCAACAGCCTGTTATTTTTATAACATATAACTAATCGCTGTGTATGCGGTCGACGGATGTTTTAATTAGAAGGCCTTCCAAACAAAATGTTTGAAATAAGTTTTTGACGTAATTATAAATGCTGTTTTCTATTGAGACGAATCAAAATCTGTGGTTAAAAACTCAATTTGTGCAAGGCAAAAACAAGCCTAGTTATAATACTTTGAGTTTCATGTATTTTCAGCGTTTTCGGGCATTAAAAATACTTTTTTCCATTTATGGTGACTTAAACGTTGAAAATTCATAAAATTCTAAGTATCATAACTCAGTAAAGTTTGCTTATGGAATAATAAATTTTTGCTGTTTTACTTGTTATAATATGGGGAACTTTTCTTTTTAAATAAAATTTATCCAGGCATTATATTAAATTTGTAGTTTCTTAACTATTCAAAAAGTAAGTATTTTAACAAAAATTGATTTTTATATGATATAGAACAAAATTTTAAAATTTTTTGCAATTGGAATTATGCCCCTAAAACTAACGGTTTAGAAATTAACTTTTTGTAAACTATAATATGAAATACCCTGCATAAAAACAAACACAATTTTAACAACACGTATTGTAGAAAAGATATATTTGATCTTCACTTCATTGCAGTTTTGACTTGAATCTTGACTTCATTGCAACCAAATCTATCAAAGCATATTCAATGCTAATCCCACAAGAATTCGAAAATATTATTTATACACTTTTAATGAAATGCAATTCATCCAAATAAATTTCGTACGTACAAATACGTTTCTAAAATTAATCACAATTGTATTAAAAATAAATACCCTCACAAATTATACAATGCTATTTCCTTTCTTTTTTTCAGTAAAACAAAAAATGTTTTCCAGCTCTCATCTTCTAAAAACGCAACAATGACAAAATAATAATCATAAACAATTGACCAACAAACAAAAAGTCTAGCGCCAGAATCCCCCGCCTCACCCCCACAAACTTCATGAGTACATAGAGAAATCTATTTTAAATATTAAGATTAAAAAAAACCGCCTCCTGCCAACCTATGCCTATGCTGGCCAAAGATTGCCTTCATCGCGATAAAACAAACACCTTCAGTATCCAACTCCGTAAATCTCTTTAATTCAACCCTTCCAACACCAGATGAAATCATTTCATCCCCATAATAATTATCCAATGCATTATTATGTTCCGTAAAACACGGATCTTTCATTCCTCCCAAAAAACACGAAAAGAATTTTTAATCAAATGTCGCTCACTGAAACAAATTTATCTTTTATTTTATATAATCATCAATGTTTTTTTTAATTTAAAACGCTGTTGTGCCAAAATGTTTCAAAAGAAACAAAAGTTAAATTAACCGCAGAAAAGTCGAATAGATAAAAAATTACAAAGATGCACTATTATCTATATTTATTGAAAGCTTAAAAATAATCATTTGATATGTTTATATGAGAAGAACTCCATTTACCCTTTGCGTAAAATGAAATGTATAAAAGAAAATAAGGAGGCTCAGATGAAAATGGGAAGTCTGCGGTGATTGGTTGCTTGTAAGCTATGCTTTTTAGCCGGCATGATACGTGGTTTCTCTACCCTTCATTCTTATGACAATGAAAGTACTTAGAGCAATTTAATAACATCTGGAAAGATATATTTTTTGTCTGACTTCGGATGTTTATGATTAATCATTTTAACTTTGGGCTTTCAGAGGTGCACAGTTTTTAGGCCTTTTTTTTAATTAATATAGAAAATAAATTTCGGACATTTTATTTTTATTATCATTTAAATATGTATTTCTAAAAAAATATATTCCTTTTTTTTAATTACTTTGCAGATAATGCGTTCCAAATTTAACAGAGACTTTCTGGTAATCTGTTGCTGAATAATAAATGTAAAAGAATAACATTGTTATTTATCCTAATACGTTAAATAATGCCCGTCCCTAATGAGACCCCACTTTTTTTCCACGTGTTAATACATATATTCGTCTACTACATGATATATTTTGTTTTATTCTGTTCTTATGCTTTTTTTAGATAGGCCTAATTCAAAAGTTGCAGATTTTGAAACTTTTGAATATTTAACAGGTTATATCTGCTAACAGTAAAGAACTATATTACTTAGCTTGTCCTAATCGGAAACTTTCATACTCTATAAGAAAGATTTTGGGGTACTAAGGCTTAAACAAGATAATAAGGGCAGAAAACAGACAAAAAATTCATTTTGATTGCATTTTGTGGCAGCATAACAATGGAAACAATAATACCCAATGCAAACAAGTTAAGTTTATTAAGCAGGTAGTATTTATACTAGCAGTTTATGAAAACATAATTTTGGGATGTTGCTTTCCAAAGATATAACAGCACACCAAACATACTGCAATTTCACTTTTCATGAAAATTTTTATTTATGACCTTGAACTTTGACATTTCTTACATAGAAGGGAACATAGAAGCACAGTATTAATTAAATATGACCTACTTCAACATAGAAAATATTAAGCGAATCAAAAAATACAACTGTAACACTTTGTCTGATTTTCAAAATAATGGATCTTAAGAACAGTTCCCTTTTTAACCGACTTCAATAAAAAGGAGGAGGTTATCAATTCGACGCGTATGTATTTTTATGTATGTTCACCGATTACTCCGAAACTATGCGACCGATTTACGCGATTTTTTATTTAATTGAAAGAGGATACTCTCGAATTAGTACCACTTCCGTTTCATCAAAATTGGTTCAGTACTTTTTTGGTAATTAAAAAAAAACAGTAAAATCAATTATTTCTTGAAAAAAAATCTTTCATTGTTGTAACCGTTTTCCCAATCATAAGCATAACACTATGTATTCATATACGTTAGCGTCAAGCTCTCGCCAAGATTGGCACCATTTTGTGAAATGTCGCCAAACTTGGCGACGAAAATAAGTCGCCATAAATGAATCCTACGTCGCTGTAGCTGACTAATTTGGCGACATTCCCATTCAAATTCTGTAATGGATCTTCTCCAATCGGTTTCTTCGCATTTGTTAATCGCGAGACATATTTATAATTGTCAATGGCCAATCGCGCTCAAAATAGTAATTTAATGTACATTTATTAAATATATAATGTTAAATTTATTTTTTACTTTGCAGTAGTTTTTGAAGTCGGTTTTATTTTTGGTAAAAAGGCTTATATTATTAAATATATATTTTTAAATTTTCCCTTAAAACAACATTCATTCAAATACAGGGTGATCTTTTTTAAAGTGACAGTGTTTGGGGCGCCCTGTAGCGCGATCTAATAGCCGAAATGGCACCAAACTTGGTATTTAGACTAATCAAGATATGGGAAAAAGGATTCCATAAAAAAAATTACTTCCAAAAATCGCCGCTAGGGCATTTTGTGGCGCTTTGCAATGTATAAAATGTGAGAAAAGAAAAATACTAACACATACAATCGCACAGTTAAATTATTAATGTTTATTTACTACATTAACTTCCCCGGTGAGGAATCAGACCACCTTCAATGTGAGCACCGTTCTCAGAAATAACACCGTTCATTCTGTGCACGACGTTCTCCACAGCCGTACGTAACATATCACGAAGAATATTCCGCACTGTCTTTGTTATGTTGTCCTTTAGAATAGACAAGTTTGATACTCCACTAACATAAACTTGAGATTCCAAATAACCCCAGAGCCAAAAATCGCATGGCGTGAGGTCAGGGGAACTAGGCGGCCAAGCAACTGGAAAACTCCGACTTATGATTCTATCATCAGTGAAGTTTTGGCGCAAAAGCTGCTTTACCTTATTACTAATGTGTGACGGAGCACCATCCTGCATAAAGATTGTCTATTGGAGACGGTTTCTTTGCTGAAGTTGTGGAATAACAAACGTTTACAGCATTTCGTGGTACCTTTCTGCATTTATGGTGCACGTTTCAGGTCCTGTCGGAGTGATGGTCTCAAAACAGAATGGCCCAATTACGAATTTGGCTGTGAAACCACACCAAACAGTGACTTTTGGGGAATTTAATGGGATTCCATGCATGGTGTGGGCTGCTCAGAAGCCCAAATTCGGCTATTTTGTGTGTTTACGGACCCATTGAGATAGAAATGGCACTCATCTCCCCACATAATGTGCCATGGGAAAGCATCATCAATTTCTACCCTGGCAAGAAACGATAGAGCGAATGTCACTCGCTTATCATAATCACTTGGTTTCAGTTCGTGCAAGCGGCTAATTTTGTAGGGCTAAAATCGAATAACGCGCCGCAAAACCCTCCATACCGTGGAATAATTCATGTCCAATTGTCGAGCTACACCTCGGGCGCTGCTAGTACCAGCAATGGTTCCCTGCGATCCTTCGACAATTGCAGTTGCCACATCAGTTATTACATCTTCTGATACTTGTTTACGTCCTTTCCCAGCGCGAATGGTCAGTGACCCCGTTTCCTCGAACTTCTTAATCCTTTTCTTAAGACCATTCAGCGATAAAGGCCCCTTTCGTAATTTTTTTCTGGTTCGAAATTCCCGAAGAGCTGCAGATGCATTACATTGATTCATATAATACAGTTTTACCAGTAACGCACGTTCCGGTAACGTGAGAGGCATGTCCACTGGAGCTCGTTTACTTCAGCTGAGATTATTTGCCGGAGCTGTCTACTAATTGCTTTTATAGCCCCTATTACTTGCGCTGTCATCGCACAACATTTGCATTTTTCTTTGATACCCGTGTTTTATGCTAATTCTCGTTATTGTAAGCTACAGCAGCGCCACAAAATGCCCTAGCGGCGATTTTTGGAACTATTTTTTTCACGGAATCCTTTTTCCCATGTCTTGATTAGTCTAAATACCAAGTTTGGTGCCATTTTGGCTATTAGATCGCGCTACAGGGCGCTCCAAACACTGTCACTTTAAAAAAGATCACCCTGTACTTTATAATTACCAGTCATCCATATTTAAATATATATCAAAAAGAAGCAGCAGTACCTAGAAATTTATTATAAAATAAGAATCTCTTCGGTGGGAATATTAAATTAAGCTTAAATCATATATATACTTCAGAAGGAATGGTATAACATATGGACAATTTTTATTTTCTGTTAAATTTGCATTGCAAAGATAGTAAAAAATTTAATTATCACTGTTGTTTAGATCTGAATAATAAATTAGGGATGGTTTAAAAAATTGAATTCTATATTTCATTTGCGATCTGGTAAACGTTAAAAATTATTTTCTCAAATATTATGAAATTAAAATAAAGTTCAAACATGCCCAATATTTTAATTAATAAAAAAAATTCTAAGCAATATGGGCCCCAAAAGTGGTCGAGAGGATCTGCTCACGAAGATGGTACACGGCAGGTGCTAGATTCAATCCCAATCGCGCCCGTCGGCCTAATCGTTCGGAGTTTTCGTGGTTTACTTCGAACCTTGTTTTTCCAAGCGTAAATACGGGTTAGGTTCCCTTAGAAAGACACCCACGAAGGGCAACCCCCTCCCCTTAGGACCTATATCCCTCGTGCTGATAATTGGCCGTCATAAACACAACCATCTAAGCAATATGTACTGCAATTAACCAACTGTACGTATGTTAAATAAGAAAATTGTAAATAAATTATAGCAGGTTCTTACAAATCTTGAGGAAGGGCGGCGGGAGGGGAACGCTCTAAAAAACTACCAATTTGGAAATTCTTGATGTCAGATCCAAATTTTCAAACAGATTTTCCTTGATACAATGTACGAATGTGTTATTGTGGTTGTACGAAGATTACAAATGTATCATTTAACAACGAAAAGAAATTAAAACTAGAGAACAGGAATTCTGCTTTTTCAGAATTAAGACCAATGTCAGACAGGCGTCTTTTTTACTGCTTTTTTGCTTACGTATTATCCATTTACAATGCTATAGCATTGTGAATGGATAATACATAAGCAAAAAAGCAACAAAAAATACGCCCGTCTAACATTAGTCTTAGTGTTGCCCCCGACATTTCCATTACTTCATTTTCTTCTTATGGACTGGTGGTTTCTATTATTATGAAACAGCCATTATAAATGAAGCGTTAGGTGAAGATGAAGGAGCAGCCGTAAAAAGCTAGAACTCTGATTTTCTTTTCAGAATGGGAAAAAAAATGGCCATAATTTATTTTTTATTTTTTTTTTTTTTCAAAAAAATTATGGCCATTTTTTTTTTCGAAACGGATCTCAATTATCGCCAACTGCCAAACTTCGAAACTTGAAATTGCTCATTTGCTACACAAAAATTTAAATAAAAATAATTTTCTAAATGTAAAACATTAGCAACAGAAACAAAATTACTTTGTTTCCGCTACTTATTTGGGCCGTTGTTATTATAATGAAAATGTTTAAAGTTGATTGTATACACTACAATTTAACTCGAAAAATTTAAAAAATATTAAAAAAATTAAAATATATAAAAGCAATGAAGTCAAATCGTCAAAAACGAACTAATTAGAAGTAATCACGTAATTACTTTGGGATTCGCGACTAGTTTGCATTCAGTGGGGCTCTCAGTACGTCACTCGTGTCTTTATAAGTTAATTAAAAACATATCTGTAAAATCGCAGCACGGACCAAGGTGGCGTTGTAACTTAGCAACATCTTTTCGAAGCGCCATTAGCACAATGCCAAGTTTAAACTTTGAACAAGGTCTTTGTTTTAGTTACACTGTAAAAATAATATTATGCTGAATTTTATGGATCACCAAGATTGTTAATAAACATTGCTATTGAATGCATAAATAATGACATATTTAAAAGCATATGTCAATAAACGTTATGCCAAAATTTCATTATTGCAGGTGATTGCAGTGTCAACTTCAGAAACAATACTAGAAAGGAACTGTCGGAATAGTTTTAACTCTTGGTCTAAGTTCATTCCTTCAAGAATCTACTACCAGAGAACACACAAATATTGATGATATACAGGGTGTGTTCAAAAAGTTTCAAGACTGGTCTGAGAATACAAAATTTATTAAACGTTTTTGTATAGCGAACTAAAATTCTTCGAAATATGACCCTTGGGCATCAATACACCCCTGTCAGCGTTTTTTTTCATTATTCATAAGCTCCCTGGAAGCCTTCGTGCGCAAGGTCGGGACCTCGTCGAAGCTGCCTGGATCGCTGAAATCGTGTCAAATCGTTTCCCTTTCAGGTTTTTCTTGATCCGGGGAAACAACAAAAGTCGCTGGGAGCAAGGTCTGGGCTGTAGGGGGGCTTGCGGTAGTACTGCCATGTTAAACTTAGCCGAAACTTCGGTGGCAGCAAGCGGCGTTTGAGAGGGCGCATTGTCGTGGTGAACAATCCAATCGTTTCTGATGTCTGGGCGGACGCGCGGGACTTGATCCTTCGCATGGTAGTTCATTCTAGTGTAATACAGACCTGACCAGGCGCGTCCGCCCAGAAATCAGAGACGATTGCATTGTTCAACACGATAATGCGCCCTCTCACACGTCGCTCACCGCCACCAAAGTTTTGGCTATGTTTAACGTGGCAATCGTGCCACAAGGCCCCCTATAGTTCCGACCTCGCTCCCAGCTACGTTTTTTTACTCCACCGGATCAAGGAAGACCTGAAAGGGAAGCCATTCGACACGTTTTCTATGATCCGCGATTCCAGCTTCGACGAGGTCCTTTAACAACCTTGCGCGCGAAGACTTCCAGGGAGCCTATGAATAACGGAAAAAACGCTGGCAGCGGTGTGTTGATTCCCAAGGGTCATATTTCGAAGAATTTTAGTTCGCTGCACAAAAATTTTTAATCAATTTTGTATTCTCAGAGCAGTCTTGAAACTTTGTGAACACACCATGTATTCACCAACATCCCCGTTCAGTGTGGCATTAATCATTTATTTTTTAGTCATCATAAACAGATTTTGATAAGATTTTAAAAAAGTTATACAAAAAAGAAATATTTGATTCAATTTAGGTTTCATATCTCTCTGAACTTTCATGGTATATTCATGTATACTTTTCTAGTATATATAGCTATACCCAACCCTACGATGTATAGTTTTCTACAGTTTTATTATTCTTTTATAAATGATTTTTTGTAATATTACAGTTGCTAATTAATATATTTATTATGAGACTGATTATTGTTCTCTTAAATCGTTCTTGCTAAACTGTGAATAATTCACATAGTTTGGGAAAAACATTTAGAAAGAGACTATAATAAAAATGTTTCGTATGCATGTATATGCTTGTTATACACGATGTGCATAAATCAGTTCAGAAAAATGAATGATTTATTAAGCATACAGCCGAGTATGAGAATCCACTTGAGTATAAGACAGAGAAACTTTCAATGTTAACTAGGGATGGGCATTATTTAACGTATTAGGATAAATAACAATTTTATTGTTTTACAGTTTATTATTCAGCAACAAATTACCAGAAAGTTCATGTTAAATTTGGAACGCATTATCTACAAAGTAATTAAAAAAATGAGGATTTTTTTTTTTTAGAAATGCATATTTAAATGATAATAAAAATAAAATGTCCGAAATTTGTTTTCTATATTAATAAAAAAAAATCCTAAAAACTGCGAAAGTTCAAAGCTAAAATAATTAATCATAAACATTCGAAGCCAGACAAAAATATGTATTTCCAAGTGTTATTAAATTGCTCTAAGTATATCCATTGTCATGAGAATGAAGGCTAAAGAAACCACAGACGGCTAAAAAGCATATCTTACAAGCAACCAATCACCGCAGACTTCCCATTTTCTTCTGAGTTTTCTTATTTCCTTTTATACATTTCATTTTACGAAAAGCGTAAATGGAGTTCTTCTTATAGAAACATATAAAATATTTATTTTTAAGCTTTGAATAAATATAGATAATGACCCCCAGACCCCGAAACCACCCTCCGTTCAAAAGTTGATATATATGTATATATATATATATATATATATATATGATCTTTGTCACACTGTAACTCTCGTATATATGAACCGATTTGAATGAAACTTGGTGTGTACATAGTAAATACCAATGTCTCGACCGAGTTCGTTGACCAGCTTCATCCGCCATCTTGTTTCAAAATGGCGGCCATTTAAAAAAAAAATTAAAATTTAAAATTTGAAATGTGGTACCAAAATATTGAAAATTGAAAAATATTTTTTTTTATGTGTTTGACCTTGATCCAAAGATTCCGGAGCATTTTTTGTTTCGTCTATGTATTAAAAAATGGCTGATTTATAGCACTTTGAATTTCTAGCTTCGCTGACATTTTGAAACGACCTGATTTTTGTCACACGATAACAAGCGTATTTAAGAACCGATTTGGATGTACCTTGGTGTATACATAATACGTACCAATATCTCGAGCGAGTTCGTTAGCCAGCTTCATCCGCCATCTTGTTTCAAAATGGCAGCCATTTAAATTTTTTTTTTAATTTGAAATGTGGTACCGAAAAATTAAAAATTGATAAATATTTTTTTCTTATGTGTTTGACCTTGATACAAAGATTCCAGAACTGTTTTTGTTTCGTCTATATCTTAAAAAATGGCTGAATTATAGCACTTTGAATATCTAGCGTGGCTGACATTTTGAAACGACCTGATATTTGTCACACGATAGCAAGCGTATTTAAGAACCGATTTGGATGTACCTTGGTGTATACATAATACGTACCAATGTCTCGACCGAGTTCGTTAGCCAGCTTCATCCGCCCTCTTGTTTCAAAATGGCGGCCATTTAAAATTTTTTTAAACATTTAAAATTTAAAATGAAGTACCAAAAATTTGGAAAATGAAAAAGATTTTTTTCGTATGTGTTTGACCTTAATACAAAGATTCCGGAACAGTCTTTGTTTCGTCTATATCTAAAAAAAATGGCTGAGTATAGCATTTTGAATTTCTATTGTAGCTGACATTTTGAAACGACCTGATTTTTGTCACGCGATAACAGGCGTATCTATGAACCGATTTGGATGTAACTTGGTGTGTACATACCAATGTCTCGATCGAGTTCGTTGGCAAGCTTCATTCGCCATCTTATTTCAAAAGGGCTGCCATTAAAAAAAATTTATTTTAAATTTAAAATGAGTTATCAAAAAATTGAAAAATGAATAAGATTTTTTTTAATGTGTTTGACCTTGATACAAAGATTCCGGAGCAGTTTTTGCTTCGTATATATCTTAAAAAATGGTTGAATTATAGCACTTTGAATTTCTAGACTTGACATTTTGAAACGATCTGATATTTGTCACGTGATAACCCGCGTATTTATTAACCTATTTCGATTTAAGAAGGCATGTGGATAGTATATCGTAATGTCTCGACCAAATTCGCTGGCCAGCTTCATCAGCCACCTTGTTTCAAAATGGAGATCATTAAATTAAATAAAAAATTATATTTAAAGTGAGGTGCAAAAAAATTAGAAATTGAAAAAGGTTTCATTCTTAAATATTTGACCATGATACAAGGATTCCGGAGCCTTTTAGGTAGCTTTCTTTACAAAAAAGCTACCTATTGCAGCCGTTCGGAGGAAAGCGATTTCAAAAAATTTTGGTATATTTTCATCGATCATGACCCCCAGACCCCGAAACCACCCTCCGTTCAAAATTGATATATATATATATATATATATATATATATATCTGACGTATGTCACACTGTAACTCCCGTAATTATGAACCGATTTCGATGAAATTCGGTGTGTACATAGTACATACCAATGTCTCGACCGAGTTCGTTGGCCAGCTTCATCCGCTGTTTTGTTTCAAAATGGCGGCCATTTAACATTTTTAAAAAAATTTAAAACTTGAAATGTGGTACCAAAAAATTAAAAATGGAAAAATATTTTTTTCTTATGTATTTGACCTTTATACAAAGATTCCGGAGCAGTTTTTGTTTCGTCTATATCTTAAAAAATGGCTGAGTTATAGCATTTTGAATTTCTAGCGTGGCTGACATTTTGAAACGTCCTGAATTTTGTCACGCGATAAAAGGCGTATTTATGAGCCGATTTGGATGTAATTCGGTGTGTACATAGTACATACCAATCTCTCGACCGAGTTCGTTGGCTAGCTTCATCCGCCATTTTGTTTCAAAATGCCGGCCATTTAAAAATTTTTTAAAAATTTAAAATTTGAAATGTGGTACCAAAAAATTGAAAATAGAAAAATATTTTTTTCTTATGTATTTGACCTTTATTTAAAGATTTCGGAGCAGTTTTTGTTGCGTCTATATCTTAACAAATGGCTGAGTTATAGCATTTTGAATTTCTAGCGTGGCTGACATTTTGAAGCGTCCTGAATTTTGTCACGCGATAAAAGGCGTATTTATGAACCGATTTGGATGTAACTTCGTTTATACATAGTACATACCAATGTCTCGACCGGGTTCGTTGGCCAGCTTCACCCGCTATCTTGTTTAAAAATGGCGGCCATTTAAATTTTTGAGAAAAATTTAAATTGAAATGTGGTACCAAAAATTGAAAATTGTAAAAATATTTTCTTCTTATGTATTTGACCTTGATAAAAATATTCGGGAGCAGTTTTTGTTTCATCTATATCTTAAGAAATGGCTGAGTTATAGCATTTTGAATTTCTAGCGTGGCTGACATTTTGAAACGTCCTGATTTTTCTCACGTAATAACAGGCGTATTTATGGACCGACTTGGATGTACCTTGGTGTGTACATAGTACATACAAATATCTCGACCGAGTTCGTTGGCCAGCTTCATCCGCCATCTCGTTTCAAAATGGCGGCCATTTAAAAAAATTAAAAAATAAAAAAATTTAAAGGAGATACCAAAAAATTGGAAAATGAAAAAGATTTTTTTTGTATGTGTTTGAACTTAATACAAAGATTCCGGAACAGTTTTTCTTTCGTCTATATCTAAAAAAAAATGGCTGAGTAATAGCATTTTGAATTTCTCTTGTGGCTGACATTTTAAAACGACCTGATTTTTGTCACGCGATAACAGGCGTATTTATGAACCTATTTGGATGTAACTTGGTCTGTACATAGTACATACCAATGTCTCGACCGAGTTCGTTGGCCAGCTTCATTCGCCATCTTGTTTCAAAAGGGTTGCCATTTAAAAAAAATTAAATTTAAAATTCAAAATGAGGTATTAAAAAATTGGAAAATGAAAAAGATTTTTTTTTATGTGTTTGGCCTTGATACAAAGATTCCGGAGCAGTTTTTGTTCCTGAAAATTTGTTCTTTTGTTGATATCTTAAAAAATGGTTGATTTATAGCACTTTGAATTTCTAGCATGGCTAACATTTTGAAACGATCTTGTATTTGTCACGCGATAACACACGTATTCGCCTATTTCGATGTAAGAAGGCATGTGGATAGTATACATCAACACCTCGGCCAAGTTCGCTGGCCAGGTTCATCAGCCATCTTACTTCAAAATGGCGGCCATTAAATTAAAAAATATATATATATTTAAAGTGAAGTGCAGAAAAATTAGAAATTGAAAAAGGTTTCTTTCTTAAGTATTTGATCTTGATATAAGGATTCAGGAGCATTTTTTGTTTGTCTTTACCTTAAAAAATGGCTCAGATATAGCAGTTTCAATTTCTATTGTGTGTGACATTTTGAAAAATCTGATTTTTTTGCATGCGACAGCACTCCTATATATTAACCCATTCCGATGTGAGTGAGCATATGCACAGCAATTACTAAGGTCTCGACCAAGTTCACTGGTTAGCCTCATCCACCATGTTGTTTTAAAATGACAGGTACTTTAAGAAATTGCCGAATTTGGCAGCCAAATATAAGTTACTTTAAAGAAAAGCAGCTTGGATAAAGCTGACTAATTTCGCGAAATTCTCATTCATTATATTGATAAAAATTAGTATTGAATCTCCTATATCCGGTTTCCACTAAATTGAGCTTCGTGTGTTTGCATGATATAAGTTGGCTTTTTTAAAATAAGGATTATGAAAGCTACCTCTTCCTCCCGGCACTGGCCGGAAGGACTTTTTTGTTTTGTCTTTATCTTAAAAAATGTCTCAGATATAGCAGTTTCAATTTCTAATGTGGGTGACATTTTGAAAAATCTGATTTTTTGCCTGCGAACACACTTGTATATATCAACCGATTCCGATGTGAGAGAGCATGTGCACAGGATTACTAAGCTCTCGACCAAGTTCACTCGTTAGCCTCATCCACCATGTTGTCTTAAAATGGCAGGAACTTCAAGATATCGCCGAATTTGGCAACCAAATATAAGTTACTTTAAATAAGAGCAGCTTGGATAAAGCTGACTAATTTCGCGAAATTATCATTCATAATGATTTCGTATTGATAAAAATTAGTATTGAATCGCCTATAATCGGTTTCCACTAAATTGAGCTTCTTGTGTTTAAATAATATAAGCTTGCTTTTTAAAAATAAGGAATATGAAAGCTACCTCTTCCTCCCGGTACTGGCCGGAAGGACTTTTTCAAATTTAATTGAATTATTTAAATAGTTTCTGTCAAAGAATTTGTATATAATTAATTTATTCTATGAAATATAGATTGGCTGTCATTTTAACATAAAGTTTATGTTCATATATCCATTCTAACTTTAGTTATCTTTCGGATTGTGTCATGCCATGAGAAATAATTCTTTTCATTGTGTTACAGGGATTTATCACATTATGTACTCAAAAAACTATAAATAAATATGTATACAGGGTGTTTAACACTCTAAAGCGAAAGCTGAGTTCCCGAGGTTGTCATCGCGGTCATCGCTGTATACAGGGTGTCCCAAAACGACCGCATAAACTCTGCACAGCTAGATTCTCCGTTGGGAGTACATAAAAACTGCCCAAAGAAGCGTTCCTGTACGATCCATAGTTTACGAGAAAAATACGAAAAACAAAGTATGACGTCACTGCCGGTGCAAGAAAAAAACACTTTATTGGACATATCAACAACGCGGGACGGATATCGACGGGCATACTCCCTATCAGTTTGTAAGGCATTTCCATTACATCGGCCGTACATCAGGTACATGTCGCAGTAGTCACGAACGGAATACATGGCCACCATACGAAGACTAATACCGATATCTGCAAGATGCAACCTTTTAAAAATACGAGTTCAACGTCGGCTTAACGTCATTCCATGGCGCGCGCGCATGCATGACGCGATATGCGCGGCGAACGTTTTAAACATTATCGTCTGGAAAGATATGCAAATACTGTTGTTGATATGTCCAATAAAGTGTTTTTTCCTTGCGCCGGCTGTGACGTCATACTTTGTTTTTCGTATTTTTCCCGTAAACGATGGATCGTACAGGAACGCTTCTTTGGGCAGTTTTTATGTACTCCCAACGAGGAATCTAGCTGTGCAGAGTTTATGCGGTTGTTTTAGGACACCCTGTATTTTTCAATATTGTCGCTTAACCTCTTCAGGGGCGATTTTTATATGGTGAGGAAAAAAATGACTTTTTTTTTTTTTTTTTTTTTTTTTTTACTATTTAATTGTTTGATATTAATAGAAATTCAAAAAGCAAAGAAAAAATGGGAAAAACAATAAAAAATAACAAAAAGAAAATATCGCCCACATTTGTGACCGCTAAGCGTTAATGGTAGTTTATGTGTAAAATGATTGCTTATAAAATAGAAAACTAGCAATAAGTTTCTTTCCTACATTTCTACAAATTATTAAAACTTGTTATATTTAGTATATCTTATATTATTTTTATCAAATATTAACTTTTTGTTTTCCAAATAATCCAACAACACTGACTGCCGAAAAATTACTTTACGCTTATTTTATATCTCTAACTGTGTACTGTACATTGGAAATAACATTATCAGTGCAGCCAAACCATAAAATTTTTACTTCTCTTGTTGAGGGGTTTCTGTAGTGAATAAGTTATTACCAATTTTCTGTTATTTTTATTATTAACAGTAATTATAACTATAATAAACTAAAGGGCGTGAAGAGATACTCGGAGTTATTATATAAGATGACAAGATTTTAAAACTGAACACATTTCGTTTAATTTTAAGAACCCATTTTCAATAGCGTAACTGTTCGAGATACATTACGCTTACAACATTTAGCCAAACTGGCAAGAAATCATCATCATATATATTAAAACGTAAAGGGACATTTTTGACATTTTTGACATTTGACGTCCACCGAAGTGGAGAATGCTTTGGGGCCTATAGCTACAATGGCTGTCGCCTCGAATGATCCTTATTATACATAGAAACAACAACAAGTCACAACAATTTTTATTTTCCATTACATATTATACAACTACAATGGGACATTCACAATTCCATCCATGTCTTACCCAGGGACTCAAACCCGGGCCCTTGGGGTGACAGCAGCCTCCGCTTACTGAACGTAAAGGGAATTCTGTAAGATCACGATCAACAAGACCAATATTGACACTTTTGAGCATGTGTCAACTTTTTTCGAACCTCTTTAACTTAGAGGAATATTGTGCGAGTCCCTGCTAGCGCAATGGTCAAAAGCAGCAGTCTAAAGCTCTGAATTTTTGTAGAAGACGTGGGTTCGAGTCCAACGTCTGGCAAAATGATTTCTGCAATGTTTTTGGCGATGATTCTCTTCAATAATGACATGTTTTATTAGCAGGAGAAGTTGTAGGATTTTTATTTTTATTGTTATTTGAATTGTTATTGTTATTATTTGAATGCTTTATAATTAAATAAAATTTAATACGCAACAATATTTTTAAAAATTAACAATTTTTTATTAAAAATATTTTGCATGTAATTATCAATTAAATAAATTGAGCTGATCCACAATTTTTGTTATATTTTCTGACCATTATCAAGAATATATATATGTGTGTGGCAGAAAGAAAAGTTTGCCATTCTTTTCCGTAAAAAAAAAAAAAAAAAAAAAAAAAAAAAAAAAAAACTGAAAGAAAGAAAAAAAATATTCATATAAGAATTATAAAAGAAATTACCTTGATATCCATGGTTTAATATTTAAAAAATAAATATAAATGTAAAATAAAATTCAAGTAAAAAAATTTATATTATAAATCGTTAGCTGCATAAAGTTTCAAATTTAGGTTTTAGAGAATGAGACTGATAAAAATAAAATTCATGGCAGCTTTTAATGGTTGTGCAGTTTAAAATAAATAAATAAATAAAAATAAATATTCTTATTTTTTCAAAAAAAAAAAAGAAAGAAAGAAAGAAGCTAAAAAATACCGTAGTAAGTAAAAATAAAGGCTTTACCCAGTATTTTTAGGTAAATTTCTCATAAAAAGCAAGCGTAATTGGTTGTAAATTATAAACTTAAAATTCTTTCACTTCATTGAATAGGTTAGACTGACAGCGCCCTCTATCGCCTTAAAGAAATAGGAATCACTTATGCAACATAGAAATTTGTCACGATTTCAATAATTAATTTAAAAGCAACTAATTAAAAATTCAAGAATTTTTCTAATGAAACATGTAAGTTATTTAGTCAAATCTTCACGGGCACTATCTAGTTTTAAATTAAATTGATTTTGAGTAATAGAGTTATACAAAAAGTCAAAATTCTTTCAATCAAGTTTTATTGCTAAAATTTTATTTTTCGTCCATCTAAGGATAATGTCAAACGAACGTCGTTTTGCACGCTTTTTTCCCTACATATCATCCCTACACAATGCCGCTAGCATTGTGCAGGAATGATATGCAAAAAGACGTGCAAAAAGAACGTGCAAAAAGACGTTCTTCTGACATTAGCCTAAAAGTGAAAAAATTTAAATGTATACACTGCCTTCATGTTTGAAGAATCATATAATTAGTATAGATTTCATAGAATTTTTCAGTGGAAATTTTTGCATTCTTAACATCACTTCAGATTCAATAAAAATAATGTTGTTCTCAAAATTTTCGGTGTCGAAGTAATATTAAAAGTTTTGAGTGACTCCACAAGTCGGAAATTGTACGTCAAATGTGGCAAATGAGGTGCGTTCGTACTATAAGTAGTTTTTAAAATATTCATATCTTGGTGCAATAGCTGTTGCACCCTTGTGCAAAAATGCATGAATACAAAATTTATTACGATTATATAGATTAAATTCAGTAATACGGAAATAATATTCCATCTTAAATATGACGAAATTGCCATGGCAACCTATAATCATTATCTATCATGGAATATCATTGAATTAATTAAGGATAGGATTTAGTAGAATGAAGAAAAGTTTTATTATTATTTTTTTAAGTTTTGATTCAATTTTCAGAAAATTTGAAATGACTCGACAAAATTCTGCAACGATTATATATATTAAATTTCAAGCCATTCGGTCGGGTAGTTTTCGCGCTGTTATATGCAGACAGACGGACATACAGACGGACGGACCGACGACAACTATAGGTGCTACGGATTTATATAATTACGAACGCACCTAAAAATGGATTAAATACCTAATCTGTGTGTCAATTTGTACGAAAATCTATACAGTTCTTGCGGCAACGGTTTAAAGCATAATGGGAGCTTAATCGCAACTACCGTTTGGGTGTTATCACACATAGAGATCCCGGTTACACCTCTTTCCCTTATACAGGATGATCGAAAAGTCACGCAACCCAAATTTTCAAAAATTGTACAAAATCCAAAATTAATAATGGAATTATGTTTCGATAGATGGCAGCACTATACATTTTAAATTCATTTGCTAATAGAAATTTCAGTTGCAGTTGATATTGTAAACTGTAAGAGCCATTTGTTTCGTGAAAGATGGTGATGATGGAAGGGAAATTTTCGAAAGCACAAAGAAGAATTTTTATGGTTAAACATTATTTCGCAACAACATCTTTCAATAAAGCGATTTTATTGAAGCATTTAAACAGACATATTCAAATGTTCTTGTGCCAAGGATTTTAGCCAAGACAAGGATTTACCGTCTGGCAACCCTATTTCACGAAACTGAAGCGTTCATGATAAAAAACAAATTGGCCGCCCATCTGTTCTTAATTCTGACAAAATGAAGGAAATCAAAAATAAGATGTTGCAGTCACCGCAAAGAGTTTTCAAAAAGCTTTTTGCACAATCCACACTCCATCGTTGACCTGAAAACAAACATTGAACATGAGATTAAAAAAATAAGTGTTCCAACATTGAGAAGCGTGGCCTCAAATTTGAAAAAACGCATATGTCTTTTTATTCGAGAAAAAGGGTCAAATTTTCAATATCTTCTGTAACAATGTTAATTTTCACTCAACTTGTGTCTCAGTATTGTTACTCTTTCAATTTAGTTTATGTTTGTAATTTGAATCATGTTTGTATTTTAGTAAACAAAATATTATTCGAGGGTTGCGCGACTGTTCGATCACTCTGTAATTATGTGCTCGGAAGTAAAGAATGATGAAATAAAAGTATTATTACCGTGATTCATAGAAAATATTGGGTTGTCGGGAATATCATGACGCATAGATGAGAAATTATAAAGTGTTTACTAACGATAAATCCTTATATTATTCTTCGTCTTATTTAATCATAAAAATTCTGCAATTAAATAAGGCGAAGCTTACAGTGATGATTTTAGTGGCAACAAACAGCGTATAATTTGGCATTTATGCGTCATAACTTTCCCGACAACCCAATACCGAGGAATAATGATAATACTTTGAATCATTTGGTTGTAGCTTCGTAGAAAACTGTTAATATATTGATTAAATAAAGTACCGCATCTTTATTAACCCTTCTTTGGATGATTTTTTTCTTTATTCGTGAAATAAAACAAGGTGATATAATTCATGTTCAAAATTAAAGGAAAAATGGTTAAAAAAATCTTAGTATATATTTATAGTATAAATTTAGCAAAAAACAATATGATGGAAATTTCCATCATCATGCAAAGTTAGATCATTAGCTTAATACTAAATAGAAATAAAAGATGATATCATTGGATATTTTTTATTCTTTACGATAATTAACAAAACAATTATTTTATTTAGACACAGATTGACTCCACATTTACTACAAGAAATTGTAAAATACCCTTTACATTTAGGATACTTGCACCGGAGTGATCCACCCACTGTTGGCCAATGTTCAGCACCATCTGTTCTTATATCTTTTGGAGGTGGAGGAGCTGGAGAAGCCTTTTTTTTGACAGCTATGTTTTTTTATGCAATGGACATTAAAAAGGTATCCAGACACGATCAACTTAAAGTGAACTTGTTCTTTTATATAATTTTTGGGCATTCAATGTTATGATGGAAATTTCCATCATCATGCAAAGAAGGGTTAATACTAAAATTATTTCAATTTACCTAAATATAACATTTCGATTTCATTTTATGATTTAATAAAACATCAATATTTACATATTTTTCTTATTTTTAAATCTCAAAAAGATGTGATATTTTAATTAGAATCATTTTAAGCAACAACATTTAAAACATCACGGAAAGTGAAAAGCAGAAAAAGAAATTAAAATAATTTTTTTATGGATGTCGATGAAAGATTGTTTTTATTTAGGGTAGCCATAATTAAAACTAGTATATTGTGGCCATCACAAAACTTTCTTCTATCTAAATCACGTCAATTGAATCATTTAAATTGTACAAGAAATTACATAAATTTAGTACCAATTCATATCAAAGTAGGGTAAAAGCACCAATAGTCGGCCACTTAAGCGCTTTCTTTTAGTATATAGCTCAAAGCGTAATTTTAAAAAGCAATACAACATTTTTAACAGTGACACATGTTAATGTATATTTTTCTTTTACTGTTTCAGCAATTGTTTTTAAAAAAACTGATTATAGTTTTAATTTATATAAAGTTAAACTTAAAAGTAGCAAAGGTCTAGTAGTCGGCCACTCAATTCTAGTGTTCGGCCATCACTGGACCAGTTGTCGGCCACTTAAATTCTTTGTAATTTAAATAACTTAAAGTATAACTTTTATAAACAGAACAACATTTTAATGATAAAATGTGTTAATTTATTGTTTTCTTATAATGTTGCTGTAATAATTTCAAATATTATAATAGTATTTAACACTTTCCAACATAGTTTAAAAGTGTTTGTGAATTTGGATTGTCTTCAGTCTGTCCGAGCTCTAACACTCGTAAATATACTCGAATCTCCTTGAATTTTTTGTATTTTTCTTTTTACGTTAACAATAGCACGGTCGATATAGAAAATAAATTGTGTAGAATTTATAGTTCATCTACAGGGACAGTCAAAAATATTCTGATGCATTACGCTCAATGAGAAAAAATTGATTCAAGTTTATTTTAATGATGTTGGTCATTTCAAACATAATGAAACTGATATGCATTTATGAAGTGCATTAACTACGCATTCTGGGCATTATGGGGTCCAAAGAACTTATTATTCATTTATAGGGCCCCGCAAAAGAATTCCTTTAAATAATAGTGCCAGGGGATAAGCATTTTGGCGCGTATTTTAGTTCTGTTATACTGTATCAAATAGAATGAAATTCCTATACTACATTATTGAGGCTTATTGCAAAATACTTGTTGTATAACATGATATGCATAGCATTTATCGTTCATTTACAGGGACACACAAAAAATTCGGATACAGTACTGTATCTTTCTATTAGCGATAATTGCTGAAAGTGTGATTTCGTTTATGACATGCGTTTTTAAGTTTAATTAAATCTTTGCTTAGTATGCGGTGTGTATAACTGATGTAGATCATATACAAGGCTACACAAAAGAGTTTGTAAGCTTTGCGAAGTATCAGCGTGAATGGCTTAAAAGAGGCTTTTAACTGAGTTATGCTCGTTCAAACTGAACTATATTTAGTATACTAAGAGATGATTGTATAATATAAATAAAATAATATACAGGGCCACGTAAAGAACTGAATACATGAGTGTCCTGGGATAATAATGTGGGGAAGTTTGCTTTCAGTAGTTTTAAACACGTTTTTAGCTTAATATGTGCGGCATGTAAAAATCTGTTGCTAATATACAGGTCTGTACAAAATAATTCAAGTATGTTTTCGTATAGTGATAGAAATTGCTGAAGGTGAATTTTTAATCTGTTATGCATTTTCTTACTATACTAAGTTTTATCATAATATGTACAGAATAATATACAAATGTTTAGATTAAATACAGGTCTGCACAAAAGAATTGAACTACTATTCTGGTTCGGGACCGTAATCTGGTTTTTAAAAGTATTATGCCTTTTCTAAAATGTTTACTTTTTTTTACAGTACTAGGGGGCTCGGCCCCCTACGAGCTACGCTCGCCAACCCCCGTCCAGACACCGCAGACTCTAAATGCACGCTAATTTGATCGGCTTTAAAAAGATTTCGAAAGATTGAATTATAATTTAAAAAACAGTGGCGATCTCCCTATAAACGAATTTCTATTCATTTCTCTTTGATTGGGGAATTTTAACGCCAAATCCGCTGCGGTACTACTTTATTATGCTGTCGACCAATTTCGCCAAATTATATAAATCGCCAAACCACTCGCCAAATTATACAAATTGATATAATTTTTATTTTAAATAACGAAAGAACAAATAAATTCGTACAACATTAATAAAAACACAAATAAAACGTCGAAATAAAAATAACTTGATGACGTATACACGTGAAACAATATTTCAAAATAAGCTAATATAAAAGGAATTAAGTAAAGAGAGTCTTTGTCTCCTAGTATTTTTTTAACAAAGCGAAAAGAAAGTTCTTTTAAATGAGACATTTTAAATTAATTCTAAAAATATCAAATAAATGTCTAGCGCAATTTCTAAATTTAAACTTTTTTGCAATATTATTTTGTGTTCATTTTATGTAATAACTATAATGTGACGTAAATATGACGTAATTTCTCCTAAGACTTCTAACGCATGTTAATGAATTTATTGTTTTACAATATCCTTTCTCTTTTAAAACTCACGTATATACTTTTTATGACGTAATTTTTAATAAGTTCCTGCTTTTTATACGTAATTATTTAATTCTAATTTGAAAGTTTTTTTCCTGTTTATAATAGTCACGTGTAAATAAATTTTTAATTTGAAGCAAACATTATTGCTTGCGTTTTTTATACAGTTGGCAACAGTTTAAATTAGTACAATTTTCTAAAATCTGTAAAAAATATCTCTAGAAATGCTGAAAATTTGAATTTAAAATAGAAATAAAACCTGAAAAAATGAGTCAAAATAAAAAAATTAATGCAATCTGCACTCCGGCAAATTCTAACGCATAAAATGATCTAAAAATGATTACACTGCCATGTATAGTTTTTGCTGTTATAAAACTTTTTTAGTGGAACGATTTTGTCCAACTTTAGCATTAAATAACTCTTAAAATAATTCTTCGATTTGAAAACTGTCTGCATCAGCGTGTTTATCAAACATTTCTATATAAAACCACCGATTTTCATATTTTTGTATGCATTATTTTTGTTAATATTAACGAAGAAAGGCCTCCGGTCACAAAAAAATCAAAACCGGCGGCGGTGACAGCGGTAGTTACTTTTTTTTAGAATAGAGAGATTCAGCAGATAAATTTCATTAAAGAATTCTACAATTCATGGAAGTGCTTTTGTAATCTATTCTTGATGCAAGATTTTTCATTCTTGTTTCTTATGGAAAGTAAAGTTACAAGACCAAATCATCTATCTATATTATAAAGGACAAACATATCTGTGCGTAACGCATACGTCATTCTGCGAATGGCAACACTTTGAAATTTGAAATGAAATTTCGGTTTTGCAATTTTTGCTACTGCATAATTTTTAAACTTCTAAACATCCCACATTTTAAACGTTTACACCGTCGTATGCAGAAAAAAAATGGTCTTTTAAATGCAATTTGTTTGAAAGCTGTATCTTAATTTATTTTTGAGATATTAATTTTTTTGTAGTTTTTAATACCAATTTTCTAATCGTGGCAACTGAAGTACTTCATTTCTATTAAAAGTTAATTAGTTATCTTTATTGATTATATTCTTACTGATGCCATTTTCTCATTACAATTAAAAATATCTTTTTTAAAAATTTGAACAGAAAATGACGTTGCGCTTTAAAAAAGACACAATTTCCCTGATGATGCTGTTATATTTCACTATTTTTTCATTTCGCTGATATTGAGTTTGAGTCAATCGGCAAAATATTTCAGCGACATAAAATGACGTCATATTTAAAAGTAAACGATAATTTTATTTGATAAAACGAGATATTTCCCCTTGAATACGTCTAAAAGTTATAAATTTCTGGAATTTTTACGCGCAGGTACAGAGATTATACTGAGACCTCAGATCACGAGTGGGAATTTTAACATGGAAAGTTGCAATAGTTGACAAACGTGACTTCAAGCGTGAAAATATATTTATTAATAACCTATTGCGCGTTAAAATGTTTTCAAATAGTTAATATGGATGTGAAACGTGGAAAATGACTTGATTTGGTTTAGATGTAAAGGTAGGAAAATTCTATGATTATGTCAAGGTGAAATCATTTTTGCGTTTTTTCATTCCGTAATACCAAGCATCAATTAATAACTTAATCAAAATTACTTATCTTGATTATATGCTACTGATGACGTATATGAATAAAGTTTAATTTTTCAATAATTTTAAGAGTTGAAGTTTATGAAAAAAGTATTTTGTTAATCTTAGGTTAAAATATGTCTTTGGAGAGTTAAATTAACAAGTGTAAGATGAATTTTTTATTCTAATTATTGTTGTCGATGTATTATAAATTTGATGCAACAGTTCCTTTGTAAACATTTTCTTTCGTCGAAATTCGGCGGGTTCCACCTCGTTTATATAAAATCCAAGTCTCTGTGTGTCCCTCACGATTCCGGTAGGACCGCCTCATTGAAAGGAATAATTGTTGGAAAATACTAATGTAGGGTTACCACAGTAGCGCCAAATGTTGAACAACTTGGCGGATTATCGCCACATTTTATAAAATATCGCCAAATTTGGCGTCAAAAATAAGTTGTCATATATGAAGCCAACTTGGCGATAGCTAGCTAATTTCGCGAAATTCCCATTTAAAACCATTAATATTCCATACGAGGTCACTACAATTTAATTTAAACTCCGGCTTCTAGGGGTTTTTTTTTTCATAATGTATGGATGATAATTTAAAGTGTAATATACGAAAATATACGTCTTTACATCGTCATCCCTATGCTACAAATAAAATATGAGGCGCTGTACTATCTGAGCTCCTAACTGCCCGATTTTAATGTGTTTTACATAGCCGGATAAAGAAATTAAATTGTCGGTAGTTTTCCGGCATAGGGGCCTTGGCGAAATAGCGAAATCTGCCTTGGAGAAGAAGGAAATTTGGCAACATATTTTCTGGCAACCTATTCACTATTTTATTTCATATACACACGGATTTTTTTTTTCAATATTTATACAATGTATTTAACATAAAGAAGCCATTTGTCTAATTTTATTCAGAAACAGAAGTTATTTGTGTATAAAAAAACAACAATAATATATACATTTAATTAAAATATAAACCAATTTATAGAAACAAAGAAAAAAATTCATCAATTTTGTTTTCATAGCTGTTTTTAACATTTGGCAACAAATCTTACTTTCTGATGCCTGAATTCCATCAAGTTTAAAAAAAAACCGCCAAGGCCCCTATAGTGGAAAAGTACCAAATTCTCTCCTATTTTGCACTATCTGCACCATAGTTTGTAATATATGCAAGGCGGTGAGAGCGAAAAGTTTAAATATTAAATTTTAAATCTATTTATATAAAATACAAGTCTCTGTGTCCCTCACAATTCCGATTGGGCTGCCTCATTGATTGCGGCAATGTTAGGCTTCGTTCAACTTACAAAAATCGGTACTACTTAGTTATCCCGTCGACCAAAAATCTATCGCCAAACTATAAGATTAAATGCCAATACTGGTTGATCGTAAATGTCACATTCACTTGACTTTAAACAAGTTACGCGTGTTTACGTCATCAAGTGATTTTTATTTCGACGTTTTATTTATATTTTTATTAATGTTATACTAATTTTTTGGGGTACTTCTTAGTTTTCCCGTCGACCAATTTCGCCAAATTATATAAATCGCCAAAACCACTCGCCAAATTATACACATTGACATAATTTTTATTTTAAATAACGAAAGAACAAATAAATTAGTAAAACATTAATAAAAATACGAATAAAACGTCGAATTAATGGTTTTATTGGCCATTATTAGCATTTAATCTTACAATTAATTAATTAATGGCAACCATTATTGGCATTTAATCTTAGAATTTGGCGACAGTAATTTGGTCGACGGGATAACTAAGAAGTACCTTTATTTGTTCTTTCGTTATTTAAAAAACAAATTATGCCAATTTGTATAACTTGGCGAGTGGTTTGGCGATTAATTTGACGAAATTGCTCGACGCGATAACTAAGTAGTACCCAAAAATCCAATATATAATTTCTTCTATCTGAAATCCCGTCTATAATATTCAAAATTGGAAAAGTTTAATGTTTTGCGCTATCGTTAAAACCATTTCAGGAACTGTGTTTAATTTTGCGGTATTACTTGACTATCCCGTTGACCAATAAACTATCGCCAAATTATAAGATGGATGCCAAAAATGGATGATCGTAAATGTCACAGTCACTTGACATTAAACACGATGCGCGTGTTTGTTACGTGATCAAGTGATTTTTGCTTCAGCTATTTGTATTTTTATTAATGTTTTTCTAATTTATTTGTTCTTTCGTTATTTAAAATAAAAATTATGTCGATTTGTATAATTTGCGGAATAGTTTGGCAAAAAATCACGCATTGAATATCTATCCCAGCGCCACGAAATAGCCTGCATGAGAAAAAGGGAACCAATGTTAGCATTAATCCAACAGTGAATTACCTCAATTGTTTTTATAGTTTTATTTACTTTTTTTATCTTTTAACGTTGCATTAAATGTGTATTAAATAAAAATAGGTACAGATGTCACAGACGCACAGGGGTTTCTTTTTAGCACCAAAATGGCAATTTTTTGCCTGGCGTGGTAACCTGGAAATTTTTGCTTTGAATGAAAACTTGGTGTTTTATAATAAAATTAAATGTGCGTGTTAAATTAAAATAATGTGTACGATAATTGCAACTCAAAACGGCAACTGGTTTTTTTTTTTTACGTTTATTTTGTTTTTTGAGTAAAAAAAAGAATAATGAAGTAGAAATATAATATTGAATATTTTGTTCATCAATTTATTTTATTTTTCATTTGAAATGAATGAAACTGCATCCGAACGTAATCGTCGTTCAGACAGAGAACGTAGAGCCCGTAGGCTAGCTCGGCAATCGCAAGAAACATTAAATTCTATCCGAGAAGAAAATAGATTACGGCATTCAAATCAAAGTGCTAATGAAAGCCATAGTGATCGATCTGTGAGATTATGTCATGACTCTGTGCGTACTTCTACACAGCGTTCAAGTGAAAATGAAGAACAAAGGTTAATCAGACGTAGTCATGATGCTGAACGTCATTCTCGGCGATTTTTGACTCAACGACAAAACTACTACGAAAATCAGCAACAATTAATTACTGAAGCCTCTCAGTCTCAAGTTATTGAGCCTCATACGTGTGGACAATTAAGCATTCTCTGCCAATTTTGCAAAGCGCGCCATTTTCAAGCTGAGAAACCCAGAGATGGAACATTTAACAGTTGTTGCCATAAAGGTAAAGTTAGGCTTCCAGAACGTCATCGGTTTCCACCATACCTCCAAGACTTGATGCCAATTCAATTGGACTTAATTATCGTAATTTCAAAGAAAATATTCGCTCATACAATAGTGCCATTTCATTTGCTTCTATGGGTGCTAAACTTGCTGGAAATGCTCCGGGACACGGACCTTATTGTTTAAAAGTTCAAGGCCAAATTTATCACCGAACTTCCCACTTGCATCCTCCTAATGGCCAACAAAGAAAATTTTCTCAACTGTATGTTTTAGATACAACACAAGCTGTCGAAGAGCGTCTTAACATTCCCGAAAATGACAACTGTTTACCAAATGTTTTGCGCGAACTTGATTTACTTATGCGGCAAAATTCTTATGCTCAAGTTTTCAAAAAATTGAGTGAGGTGGAAACTGAGCAGCAACAACATGCACAGAGATACAATTTACAAATGCCAAGAGTTAATATGGTATTGCGTCGAGATCGCCATTCAGACAATAGACGATATAATTTACCGACATCAAACGAAGTATGTATAGTTTTTCTAAATGACGATGGTGAACCACCCTTTCAACGCGATATCAGAATTTATTCAAGAAATAATGACCAACCTTTTGTAAACTTTAATATTTTAAGTCCTAATTTAGATCCAATGACTTATCCTATATTCTACCCAAACGGAGAGCCTGGCTGGACAACAAATTTATCACTATCACCTTATCCAGGATTTTCACCTGGTGTTCGAAGTAATATATCAATGCTTCAGTTCAAAGTTGCTCAAACAGCGATTCGTGATAATGAGTTTAATCCAATATTGCATGGTGGAAAACTTGCTCAACAGTGGATAATAGACTCTCACTTACAAGTGGAAGCTATAATCTCAATTTCATAAGACAGAATCAAAAAAAGAAACTTCGTGCAGAAGATTATTCTGGCCTCAGGGACTTTCTGGTCAAAGGAGCCGCTGATGCAGGTGTTACTGCTGGAAAAATCACAATTCTACCTTCCTCATTTCAAGGGTCTCCTAGAAATATGAGAGAGAGATACAATGATGTTATGTCCATTGTTACAAAGTTTGGAAAACCAGATGTGTTTTGTACATTCACGTGCAATCCACAATGGCCAGAAATAGTCAAAAATCTACTGCCCGGACAAACGTCATCAGACAGACCTGATTTAGTAGCGAGAGTATTTAAAATCAAACTATCAGCATTAATGAATGATATAACGAATGGGGAACTATTTGGTAAAGCTGTGGCCTTTGTATATACTATTGAATTTCAAAAAGAGGTCTTCCACATGCTCATATTCTTTTAATTCTAGCAGAGCCCTATAAATTTCGTAATGCTGCTCAAGTTGACCGTTGTATTTCGTCGGAGTTACCAAATCCTGAAACTTATCCACGATTATCAGAAATTGTTCTTCGTACTATGGTCCACGGGCCATGCGGAACTTTGAATCCGAATTCTCCATGCATGGATGGTAATAAATGCACAAAAGAGTTTCAAGAAACAACTAAAGTCAATCTGAATGGTTATCCACTCTATCAAAGACGGCAAGGCCCAACTGCTATAGTTCGCGGCAAACAGATAGATAATCGCTTCATCGTACCATATAATGCATATTTACTGCTGAAATATGACGCGCACATCAATATTGAAGCCTGAACGTTCATCAAATCTATTAAATAGATTTACAAGTACATATACAAAGGTTATGATGCAGCAAATGTAGTAGTTCATGCAGGAAATAATGAAAGTAACGAGTTTGTGTATGATGAACTGTCGTCACATGTTGATTCTCGATGATATGTGAGTGCACCAGAGGCAATGTGGCGGTTACTGGAAAATGAAATGCATGATCGTTTTCATGCAATAATTCGTCCTGCCATTCATTTGCCTTTAAGACAACAGGTTTATTTTCATACTGGTGGTGAAAATGCTGCTCTGGAACAAGCTGCCAACCGCGAAACGATGCTGACTACTTGGTTCAAGTTGAATAGAACAGATAATGAAGGAAAACAATATCTTTATGTTGATATACCATATCATTATGTATACGAGAAAAATGCTTGGAAAAAACGACAAAGAGGAGGTGATAAAATTGTTACAAGATTATATTGTGTTAATCCAAAAGATATTGAACGTTTCTGCCTTCGGTTACTTCTCCTTTATGTTCCTGGTGCTACATGCTTTGAAGATTTACGAACATTTGATGGAGATCTGTACAACACATTTCAAGAAGCTGCACGTGCACGTTGTCTTCTTGCTAAAGATAATGAATGGGATCAATGCTTAGAAGAGGCTACTTTAACTGCAATGCCATTATAAATGCGTCAAACTTTTGCATTTATTTGTATATTTTGTAATCTAACAAATGCAGCTAATTTGTGGGAAAAATATAAAAATTCAATGAGCGAAGATTATTCAAGAACTTATAATGAATCAGCTGCTCAGAACCGAGCTTTGCAAGATATTAATTGCGTGTTGGAATCTCATGGATTAAATTGTACATCATTTAATCTTCCTACATCCGATATACTGCAGGAAATTGAAAATGAAGAATTCGATTATTTTAATGAAGCTGAAGTAGCTGTTGAACAAATAGCAACTTTAAATTTCTTACAACGAGAAGCTTTCAACCAAATAAAATCAGCACTTGAAAGTGATTCTGTTACGAGACGTTGCTTTTACTTAGATGGTCCTGGAGGATCTGGTAAAACATATTTGTACAACGCACTCATGCATTTTGTTAGAGGTAAATTCCAAGTAGTACTTCCATATGCAACAACAGGAATTGCATCAATTTTATTAGAGGGTGGCAAAACTATTGATTCTGGCTTCAAATTACCAGTGCTGATTTTAGAAACTTCCACATCTGCCATTCGAACGTCCTCAAGTGAAGCTCAAATATTACGTGAAACAAAATTAATTATAATTGATGAAGTGACAATGATGTCATGCCATGCTCTTCGTTGTATAGATGTCTTACTGCGGGAAATAATGTTGAATGACATGCCTTTTGGAGGCAAGGTTATGTTATTAGGTGGAGACTTTCGCCAGACATTGCCAGTTGTTATAAGAGGAAACAGAACAGAAATTGTTGAAACATGCTTGAAATCAAGCCCACTTTGGCAAGAATTTATACAACTTGGACTATCTGAAAATATGAGATCTGCAGGGCAAAATTCCTTTAATGAGTGGCAGCTTAAAATTGGTGAAGGAAAAACACCTGATATATCAAATTTACCTGCAGGTACAATAGAAATTCCACCATCAATGGTTTGCAAAGATTCAATTATTGCAAGTGTATATGGAGATCATATAAACTATACTGATTTTCAACAACTTGAACAAAAAGTAATTTTGACAACAAAAAACAAACATGCATTATCATTAAATAACAAAATTTTGAATTTGCTGCCTGAAGATGGGAGAACTTACTATAGTGCAGATTCAGTCGTGTCTGACAACCAAGAAAATGTTAATAATTATTCACCTGAGTTCTTGCATGAACAAACTCCATCTGGGATGAATCCTCATAAGCTTACTCTGAAAAAAGGAAGTATCATCATGCTTCTCTGAAACATAAATCCAAGAAAAGGATTATGCAATGGAACCAGATTAATTGTGCACAACCATTTTATTGATGCTTTCATTTTAACCGGAACAAATCAAAATGATAGAGTTCACATACCGAGAATTAATTCGACACCAAGTGAAACTTCTCTACCTTTCATTCTTAAACGCCGCCAATTTCCAGTTATACTGTCATTTGCAATGACGATAAATAAGTCACAAGGACAAACATTTTCTACAGTTGGACTTTATTTAAAAGAACCGGTTTTTAATCATGGACAGCTATATGTAAGTATTTCAAGATGTAAGGAGGAAGAGCAGTTAAAAATTTATGTAGAAGATATTGAAGAGCAAGGTCGGCTTTTAAATAATGAAAGAGTTTTTACAAAAAACATCGTATATCCTGAAGTTTGTGAACAAATTTTAATTTCATTTTTTCTGTATTAATTATTACATAGTTTTTCATAAATTCGTTTTGTTTTTAAATTGTGTTATTTTCATCTATTACTGCGGAACAAGAGAGGAAAACTCATATTCTTACACATGTCTTTTATCCCTTTAAGACCTGACCTACACAACTGTGTAGGTGATCCTAAGGCAAAAGGAAAAACATTTTCCTCTGTTTCTGGCAATAAAGCAGAGCCTGCACCAAACAGTTGTGTGGATCCTTCCTTGATGTCACCTGAGATCGAAAAAAAATTAAAATATCTTTTTTCAATTAAATATGATCTTATTATTTTGGGTTCAAAGCAAAGATTTTTAATTTCTACCAAACCTCTTCAGGTCTTAAAGGTTTTTATATCTTTCGATTTCATTTTCCGTCATTTTTGACGGGCTATCTTTCTAGTCTATATATTTTATGGTAGTCAGCCTTTCACATTTTTTGTTTACTCATCGTAGACACGGTGGCGGGCAGAGAAAAAATTATTACGTCATCTTGTTTCAAAATGAAATTATGATGTAGAACAAGATTGTTAATAGAACATAAATGACTGATCTCTCGACGCATATCTTGGTATGATATTAGCAGCAAGGAGCCACAAATCGTCATTTTAGCGTTACTACCATGTCATCAGGTTTCGAGATGAAATTTTAATGTATTGCATATCTCGTCTAGTACAATGCAAATATTTCAGTTTGTCTTGAGATTTTGTAGTTAGATAAGAGCAGAACGCGGCGCCAGTTCTTCATTTTCGTGGTACAATCTCGTCATCGAGTTTCGAAATGTAATTTTAATAAGTTGCAGATCACGAATAGTACATTACGAATATTACAGTCTGCCTCGTAATATCTTTAAACGATATAAGATGAATGAGGCGTCAATTCTTATTTTGGCGGTACTATCTGGTCATCGAATTTTGAAATGAAATTTTAATATCTCTCTTTCGATGAATACTATTTATGTATTTCAGTCTGTTCGTGGTATCTGAACACTATACAAGCATATCAGATCGCCAACTCATTATTTTGGCGGTACTATTTCGTTTTCAATTTTGAGAATAAAATGTTAATGATTAAAGCTTCAGGTTTGTATAATACATATGCTTTAGTCGATTTCGTGATATCTTGATGAGATATGAGAAAAACGGAGTGCCAGTTCTTTCTTTTAGTTTTACTATCGCATCATCGAATTTCGGAATGAAATTTTAATATGTTGCATATTTAGATTAGTACAGTAAAAATATTACTATCTGCTTCGTGATAGCTTGAAGCGATCCGATCCGAATAGAGCATCAATTCGTCATTCTGGAGGTACTAACAGATCAAGTTTCGATGTGAAATTTTAACATGTCATGGACATCGATTATTGATATTCTGTGTAATGTATATTTTATAGTGACTGTTCCGTTGAAAATGAACAATGTTATCTTCATTTTTTTAAATTTAAGTTCTATAGAAGCAGAAGATGGGATTAAAAGCACAATAGTTAGCCTCTAGTCAATATTATTGCCGACTATTGAGTTAATCAGCCAGATAATAAGTTTTATTTTGTATTATTGAAAAGTTGTCACAATTCGTGGCTTTGTGGTTATTGAAATATTGAAAATGATATTTTTGTGCATATTAAAATTAGGAAGAAGTTATAGTTCCGCAGAAAGTTTAAACATTATTAATTAAAACGCAATTTTTTGAAATTTCATCTTAATAACCCGTTAGAAGATTGTGAAAAACATTTCACCCCTTTAAATTTCGATTATCTTATAACCTACTTTTGAGAACATTTATGTCTTAAATGTAAAACACATGTAAAATTTCAAGTTTCTAACAATAGCCCTCGCAATTCCCAAATAAATCATCGTTTTTAGTATGCTTTCCGCACATTTCACACTTTAAATTTTCCATATTGAAATAACCTCTTCTATGCGAGTAAGTAACAGCTATGTCGAGTTTCAACCCAAAATTTTAATTATATGCTTTTACTTCTATCCCTAACAAGTATAACGTTTTTTGATTAATTTATCTTTTAAAATTTCAAATTTATCATAACTATTATACGCACAAATTTACGTTTTATAAATAACTGTAATTTAATATTTCCTTAACATTTTGATATTAATCATAATTTTCAACGTTTTTAGAAACTTTTCTACTCATTTCAGCCTTTTATATTTCGCTTTTTTTAGAAACCATTTTCAGTCGGTATTAAAAATTATCTCTTTTAAAAACTCCAAGTCAAGTTTTACATATGTAACACCCTCAGTATTACAAAAAGGGATATTTTAGAACGTGTTTTGCTTCGCGAGAGACAGCCACCATCATTTTTTAACTTTTACTTTCAAAAGTAATTCGGCATTTCCAAATATTTCCTCCTACAAAAGAAACAAACAAATGTTTCTTCTTTATAACATTAGTATATTAGAAGGCTTCACGCTGGTCGATTTTCCCAAACGAAATATATGGGTGAATTTAACGTTGTAAATACAAGGTTAAATTCACAGTTTACATGTTTTAGTAAATAACGGTAGAACGATATAATGCAATATACTAAAACATCTTTAATACATTGTCTAATTAACAATGAAAATCTCATCAAAATCGTCTGGTGTTTTTTTTTTTTTTTTTTTTTTTTTTTTTTTTTTTTTTTTTTTTTTTTTTTTTAAATGCTAATACTTCATAATCGAGTTCACCTGATTTTAGAAATTTACCCGGTGATGATATAACTAAGCAATGTAGAATGATATACAATAAACTAAAACCTTTCCTGAAAAAATATCTAACTAACGATGCAAGTTCCATCGAAATCTATTCAGCAAAACTAAAGCGGCCGGAACGAAATTCCCATTTGCATTTTACATCAGGTGCCCTAGGGTATAAACGCCAGTGTGAGTAATAACGCCAAGTGCTAATATTAGGCATAGTTATGAAGGAATACGGGAAAATGACACTTCAGGTCCTATACTCAATGACTCTGAATTCTGATCCACAAACAACAGCTAAAAGTTAATTTGTTACATTTATAGGCCTTATCGCTGGAATAAGCTCGTAAGAGTCAATTTTCGATCCAGAATTTGCTAGGTAAGTTCTGTCATGTGAAGGTTATCCCGTAAGAAACACGTGTCACCGGTAAGAAAAGTGGCACATCTCGCAAAAATTAATTTTGCGTTTTATTCCACTAATATGTCCGTCGTAGGTGCGTCTAGTTACATTAAAAATTCCGTAGTAAGTGCAGTTATACGAAAAATCACATTATTACACTATATGCCCATTTGTGACCACAGAAGAGGAGTGGATTGTGTGGAGAGGTAAAATTACGCAACCCTCCAAACCTTATTCTACGTCTTCATTCTTAAGAGTTTTATGCTTTTATGCACTTTTTTATTCCTGCATGCAGAGCTAGTGCTATAATTTCATGTTACAGTAAAATCATGCAAATCTTTTATCTATTTCTTTTGCCTCACCTGTGAAATTTACTTTTGTCGAGATGTATCAATTTTCTTGATGGTGAGCGATATATTTGTTAGGAAATACTTTGTTTATTACATAAATTTGTAGTGTATTTCATGTACTTTCAAAATGTTGTGGGAGATTTTGGATGTATTCGCGAGGTAGCTTGTAGTTTAAAATATACTGCGCAAAATGCATACCGGGGTAATAGCGCCATCCACTAGTGTTATTACCCAGTTTGATTCTTTTCGGTGGCAGAAATACATTTTTCTTTTATTTGTTTGATTTTATACACGAGAGGCCATTATTATCATTTTTGAAAACTGAAAAAGATAAAGAGAAATCTGTACGTCCTAAATGCTTCTAATTTTTTCGTGTCAGAAGAATAAAATATCATATGATTATTACTGCATCCTGATATCACAATTAATGATAAGTAAAAGCAATTTGTCAATTTCTAAAGGTGTAGTTTGTATCTTTAGAAGTCGACAATTTACATGTCATTATTCCATCTTATTTTATAGTTTTATTTGCATGGTGTTATTACCAACCAGGTGGATAATAATGCCTAATAAAATTGGTCGAGAAATCACGCCACTACATTTTATGAATAGATATCTGCTAAAATAATCTTTCTTGTATACATAATCAATAAGTTGCTGCATCAAATCCTATATTTGTTTGGGGGAAAAAATCTAAAACTAAGCCGTAAAAATTGATAGAACGTTAACGTGGCGTTATTAACCCAGGACACCTTATATTTTGTGTGCATCAAATAAAATGCAAGTAAAAGGTTGTATAAATCTCAAATTGCGAAAATCAAATTATGAAAAAAATCAAATGTTTAAAAATAGACTCAAAAAAGTGAAATGGCGTGCTAGCCAGTAGTCAACCGTGGTAGCCGATCACTGAACATGTAAGTAAATATTATACCCAATAGTCGGCCACATTAAAATTAATTAATACAAACACACTTATTTAATTTTGATACTGAAAAACATTAGTTTATTAAACTTTTTAATAGTACAGTCTTTTAATTTTAGTAAATAATAAAAAATAAATTAATACTAGTCTTTTAAAAATGTTGTCACCGATTAACAAAAAAATAGCAAAAACGGTTATTTGACCGCAACCGAATAAAGAAATGGCTGATTACTAATGCAATAAAAATACCTACAATTCTTTGCTGGTGGCTTATGACGTATAACGAATATATACATATAGGGGAGTTGTAATATTTCATTTAAAACCAAAATTAAGCTATTCATAATGTATTTTATCTCAAAGTGGCCGACTACTGGTGCATTTACCCTATATCTGAATTTGAAGTTTGATAAAAATTCGTGCATTAGTTCTTGAGACAGAGCTATAGCGGAAATTTTGAAAATGTAGCATAGCAGCGCCACCTGTTCAGCGATTTCCAACAAAACATAAACAGCACTAATTGATATCAAGATATACCTGAATCTGAAGTTTGTTGAAAATCCAATCATTAGTTCTTGAGATAAAGCTATTGAGGAAATCGCAAAAAATACAGCATAGCAGCGCCACCTGTTAGGTGATTTACACCAAAATGTATAAAACGTCAATTCATGTCAAGTACTGACTAAATCTGAAGTTTGATGAAAATCCCTGCAGTAGTTCTGGAGATACAGCTCTTGCGGGAATTGGGAAAAATGCATCACAGCAGCGCCACCTGTTAGGCTATTTACACCAAAAATTAAACAGAACTAATTTATATCAGGGACTAACTGAATCTGAAGTTTGATGAAAATTCGGGCATTTTTTCTTGACTTAGAGCTATTGCGGTAATCATGAATAATCCAGCATAGCAGCGCCACCTGTTGGGCTATTTTTACCAAATTGTTATCAGCATCTAACTATATCATGGACTAACTGAATCTGAAGTTTTGTGAAAATCCGTGCAGTAGTTCTTGAGATATAGCTATTGCAGAAATCGTGAAAAATGGCGCATAGCAGCGTCACCTGTTGGACGATTTTCACCAAAAAGTAATCAGGACCAGTTTATATCAAGGTCTAACTAAATCTGAAGTTTTGTGAAATTCCGTGCATTAGTTCTTGAGACAGAGCACCCACAAAATTTTTGTCACATACAGACTCACAGACTGACATTTTCTAAAAACCATCAAATCGTGTTCAGGACATTCTAAAACGTATAAATCCGTCGAAAACCGGAAGTCGAAAATTTTCACGAATCCAATACTTTCTTCTTTTAAAGATAGAAGAAAGTAATAAAGATGTTTAGAGCTCAATACTTAAAAAAAAAAGTTGTACTTGGCAAACGAATTTTAAGCATCCTGATTGTCCTCATTTAGGTCATGAGTAATAGGTTAATTATGACAGTAATTAGTTCAGATTAATCCCTTTTGTTCAAAGGTTTAAAAATCACACTGTATTTCAGAATTATATTCTATGCGAAATTAACTTTGCAATTTTTATTACAGTGGCGATGGAAGAACGAAATTCACAGAGGGAGAACATTTCAAAACAGATTTGCTAGTAGCCCACAGCAAGCAATACAGAAATTTAACAATTAAGGATTATTAATCCTATTATACATCTTTTTTCAGAAGGGGAACACCTGCGTTTCAAATAATATTTAAAACCGTGAATGTAAAATAAACAAATTAAAACTGGTGTTACACGGGAGTTAAGGGGTTGACGAAATATCCTGACGAAATATTTTAGATGCTATTTCTGTTAGAGTTTAATTATTTTAAATCACTTGGGATGACATTTTTTCTCCAAAATCATCAAAGAGAAGGAAATTTTAGTTAAATTTCAAAATCCAAAGAAGGGTAACGAGAGCTCCCTGTGCCCCCTCCCCTCCTTTGCTGGCGTTCTACTTTTCATGTTTTGTAAAAATGTGTGTGTGTGTGTGTATGTTTCAAAAGCTCATTTACACTTTCATCGGCGTAATCATAACGATAATGATAAAATATTTTAGTGATTCTCCTAACTAAGGATCTCGATGTCATCCGAGTAAAATATAATTTTATTTCCACCTCATTTTCCTCTATCTCTCTGATTTTATAATTCGCAGCCGTCATCTTTTCACATTAGTTTTACATTATGGGAAACTTCAATTCAATCTCTTGAACGCGTTAAATGTCTCGCATTAAGCAATATTTGCATTATGTTGTCATAGTATCATGTTTAAATTGATGACTGTTTCATAAAATGAAACATAAGCCTTTATAAGATGTAAAAATTTTCTTAATTCACATATTTATATGAAAAATAAGTTTTGTGTTGTAAATTAGTGCTATTTCACAGGGTTATAAAAAAAACATTCTTATTTCAGGAAATATTCAATATACTCCTTTTCTAAATGCAGAATAGTGTGTCGACTGCATTTTGTCAAGTTTTCTGAAAGTGATGTTAAATTTAGTTAAAAACCATTATGTTATAAACAAAACACACGCGATTTTTTTGTTTTAGCTTTTAAAATAAAATTTTATATCTTCATGAATATATGTGCGATTCTCACACAAATACATATAGAAGTAATACAGAAATTATGAAATCATTTATTTGTTACAGCTACAGATCATTTAAAGCCTTTTGTTATACGGTATGGTACCAAATATTATTATCTATTCAATTTGTTGTTCTCCCTAATTATCCTCCTGACTAAATCTTCATTGAAAATAAGAGTCAAACACGTATTCCAGAAGTTAAGGAATAAATCAACAAATAGTTTATAAATATTCGACAAAACTCTAAACTCAAAAATAACCGGTAACAGCCATATATTTAAAAATAGCAATATTTACGTAGTATTCTTTGTCACTAAATCACAGTTAACCTCATAAATAATCAAGAAATCAGACAACAGTAAACCTAAATGGAATAAGCACCAGAATGCTTCACTTAAATTTGAAGAAATTCGTTTTTGAAGGAACAGAGCAACGATAAAAATGTATGTGCTCTTTAAAAAATAAACGTAACTTGTCATCTGCCACTTCTTTTTAGTAAAAAAGAATGTTGCAAATGCAACATTATTCGTCTCAACATCGAACGTCTTTTTTGTGATATATGCCACCAAATTCACAAAAAATACTCACAAAATATCTGGTAATGCTATTCTGATAATGCACTAAAAAGTAGAAATGAAATTTCGCCCAATTTGTCAGTTATCACCAAGTTGGCTTCATACATGGCAACTTAATTTTGTCGCCAAATTTGGCGATATTTTACCAAGCTGGTCAATAATTGGTGCTATTGTTCTAACCCTGCCATTGATACTTTTCAAAAAATACTCATTGTTGAATCTAATACTGCTTTCTCCATAGGAAATCAACTGTTTCCTCCCGCCCCCTCCCGTTACTCCCTTTAGGGATCAAATTTTAAAAGATCAATGTCCAATTCATGTATTACCCTCAGAAATGCATATTATTCTAAATTTCAAAGCTCTATGTCAACAGGAAGTGGGTAAAAAAATAGTAAAGTAACAAGATTTGACTGCCGCATACAAACAGAATTAATTGTAAGTTAAAAAGCATGTAAAATAGGAAGAACTCAGTTTATTGAGTACATTGTTCGTAGGAAAAATATTTTCATCAATAACAACTGTTTCTTCTAAAATCATTTTTATAATAGAACTCTACTCTGCTATCATCGAGTTAATATACAGAAATCTTAATACATGGTATAATAAATAGCCTATATACTATGTGGTATATAATTGTGCTATTAAATAATGGCACTTGAAAGATTAAAGTTTTAAGGTCAAAAGAAAAATAGAAACCAGTGTTAAATGGAAAAAGTTGAGCTAAAGTTGTCTTTTATTTTATAAATTAATTCTTATTTTTGGCTTTTTCATTCTAATCTGTTGTAAGATGAAGCTTCAGTCAATGCAGTTTTCCAAACGAACAAATAACAATGTCTTTTAATATTAGTTTGAAAAAAAAAATATGAGCAGCAGATATTTAATTTAAATTACTTAAATAACTTTCATTAATCATCCTGATATATTAAAGTTACGAAATGTACGCCTTCTACAACTCAATTTTAATAATATGGGAATCTTAAAAAATACTTTTTATAGAATTGTTCAAGACACAAGTGGTTGGATATAAAAGGACCTTTTGTAAGATTTTCTAAGAAATTTCTACTTGCTAATACTGATATCCGGGTATCCTTTTTCATGGCCGAAATTACTATTTTTCTTGAAAATTTAATATTAGAATACATCTGACGTCATTAATAAAGACTGGATAAATGAAAAAATATTCATAATAACATCAAGTCTAATTTGTTTATTTTTTTCTTGCTCCGATATATGTGGTTAATCAAGGCAGTTTGCCAGCTATGACAGTTGTTAGGCTGTTTGGAATAATTATTCTTATTCACATGTCTTTTTGCTTTGGACAAGTAAGTTAATATCTCTGTTGTAAGAATAATAATCTCGCCCCCCTCCAAAAAGAAAGAAATGTTTACACTGAAAAGTGTTTTTAAAATGTTTGTAGGGTAATTTTTATAATGGACTGAATATGGAATTCTATCATTTATGATGCAATTCCATAATGAAAAGATGCCTAAATATATTTCGCAACTTTCAGATTTGTCTTTTTCTTTTTTGTTCAGAAATAGCCTTTTATTGCTACGTTTTAGGGGAAGGTTATGTACATCGGTCCTATTTAGACATTTTAATTTTTAATTTAATTAAAATATGTAAATAATGAAATATAAAGATATTCTCTATTTATTTATCATGTTCTGCTTCCCTCATATTTTTTTTTTTTTTTACTCTAGTTTTAGGTCTATCATAGTTTTTCTTTTAATTATGCTGTACCTTGGTCCTAGGCACGTTGTACCATGGACCATGCATAATTTTTCTATAAGAAATAAAAATAAATTGACGAAACATTTTTATGATGTATTGCATTTACATTTTTATGATGTATATGATGTGATGTAGATTTCGCTAGCCATCGCAGACAGACAGAATGATTTGTTCTTTTATTAATATAGATAGCCAAGTTGGCTTCATTTATGTCGATTTATTTTTTATTGTCGAATTTGCCAATATTTTGCCAAATGTCGCCAAGCTTGGCAAGAGTTTGACGCAAGCGGATATGGATTTATAATTTTATGTTACGAAAGTTGGAGAAATGCTTATAAAAAGTGAATAATAATTTGCAAGAAACCACGTTTTCTAAAACTCATGAAACCTCTGCACTGTAAAAAAATACGACCAATTTTCCTGTAGGAATCGGAAAATAGTTGTCCTTATCGTACCGGAAAAATTTCCGACCCAGCTCGAAATAAAATACGTAAAATGGAAATAAAGTCCGTAAAATACCGTTTTATTGACTATTTCTTTTTTTTACGGATTTTATTCCGAGCTGGGTCGGAAAATTTTCCGATACGATAAGGGCAACTATTTTTCCGATTCTTACAGGAAAACTGGTCGGATTTTCTTTACAGTGTGTATTTTTATGTAGCTTCGATTGCAAAAAGTAAGCATCTAAATCCACCAATTGAAGAAGTTCGAAGAAAAGCAATTAGTGTTCGGCTTCGATAGTTACTTCTTACTTTTGTATTGGTAGCAGCCTATTATTTTCTTCATATTTTATTTAAATTTAAAATGCATTTTTTTTTCATTCATCTGCGACTTCAAAATGCTTACAATTTTTGGGTTGGTTAGGATTGAGGAAACGTATTGCATCTTTTAAAGAAGAAGACAGCATTTACAGATTACAGCATTTTCTGTGCCGTCTTTATGCTTGTAAAAAAAAAAATTAATTATTTCGAAAAATAATGAAAGATACAGGCTGTTCAAGTGGAATTAGAATTTGATGTACATATTCTTTTTAAGCTGAGAAAGAAGCTAACAGCCCATATCCGTAAAAGAGCTGAGAAATATTATCACCTTTTCCGTAGCTAAAGTTTTCGTTTTCATAAAATTAACGTGTCATTTGTTTAACCTTATTGTGATTTTATTTCATTATGTGATAATAATATTTTAAATATTTTAAAAATTATGTGATAATAATATTTAAAATAATATTTAACCTTCTACTAAAAACTTTAACTGGAGATTTCAAAGAAATGAAAAATAAAAGCAAAACTCGACCTTTTTATTGATCGTTTCCAATAAAACTCGTAGAGAAATTTATCTGAAGCAATTATATTATGCATGCATGTACAAGGAAAAAATATGTAATGAAGCTCTGAATATTTACTTATTATTTATACTATTCGAACATCTGACCGCGCACTGTTTTATAACAAATAACATAGGGGAGACTAGGGAGGGTTGACCATACGGGAGGCTTGACGCACTCATCAGTTTTCATATTTAAAAGAATTTCAGAGTTTTATCAATAGGTGTGAAGCAAAGCTACTAGAATGCTCAAACAACAATCTTTGTTTCATACAGATAATCGAAATAGGTGTGGAAAAAATCAATTGTGAAGGGTTTTTACCCTAAAAGTTGTGTTATTTAGAAATATTTTGTAAGCTTTTTTCAGATAAAATATATCATAGAAATTTAAGTAAGTGGGTTTTAAGTAATGCTGAAATATCGAGCTTGCATTCCAGGCATAAAGATTGCACAGTAAGTTAGGCTTAACATAACAATGTACTATTTTTTAGAAAAGGGATATGTGGGGAGGCTTGACCCAGTCAATGTGAGGGAGGGTTGACCAGATGCTCAAGTCTCCTTTAATTAAGTGGTTTTGGAAATCTTTTTATTATACATTGTGCAAAATGAAAGGTTAATGGTTATATAAAAAAATGTGCATTTATTGTGTAAAGCTACAGTAAAATGGGGTGATGGAAAAGAAAATGTTTAAAACTGATTAAAGAAAGATGTGAAAAAATGCTATAGTATCCCCTGCAAGAAAAAAATTATTGAAATATAAATGGGAAAGTTTATAGAAACTTTTTCCATTTAAATATTACTTACAATAGGTAAATAGAAACAGTGGAAATTAGAAAGTATGAAAGCAGCAGTTTTCACCCTTTCAGTGGCAGTGTTATGTTTTTGAAACCACTTAATTTTAATTCGAAACGCCACAATAGCACCAGAATTTTGCTAAAATATTTTCCATTTAATATGTATGAGAAATATAGCCTTTTCTTATTTCCAAATCAATTTGGTCGTAAATTCCGGGGCCAGTCATTTATTTCAATATTTTAGTACTGAAAGTACTTTGCCACTGAAAGCGTTAAAATATGTTAATGAAAAGTTAAGTACTAATGAGGCTGAAAAAGAACATAGCATCGATCGAAAAACTTTAGGAAGGTCTATAGACAAATCTCACCAGGATGAATATAGTGAGAGGAAGCCGAACTATGTGAAAACTAAAGTTGTCAGATCGAGTGTCACAAAAAGTAGGACAAGGAGACAAAAACAGGGGACAGGGGGTCCTAAATCCGGACATAATAATACATGAAACCCTATGAAAACGGAACCTGTCTCTAACGGAATACTGTCTTAAATGTCAAAATTTCATTTTCCCTGCTGTACAATTATATTTTCTCAGACAAAATCATGTTTGAAACAAAATGTTTCTCCTCTGACTAGCAATTGCGTCTAAACAGGTTTATTTAAGCATCATATTTTCAAAAATGTATTTTTTTTATAATAATTAAAGTATCTAGCATAAAGTTATTTTGCTTTTTTTAAACTGATTTTATTCCTCTCCACAAATATTTCAATATAAAACAAAGTGGGCCAAGCCTCCCATATAGTGGGTCAACCCTCCCGTATGTGGAGAGCCTTGACCCATTATTTTCTCATGATTAAAATCAATGATTTTTCAAATTTCTTATCTATTACACTTATGTAGCAATTTTATTTTGATAACTGATTGTATAACGAATAAAATGATATATAAAACTTTATTCTAGGTATAATATTTAAAAAATAAAAAATCATTTTGTAAAAAGTGGGTCAACCTTCCCTACTCTCCCCTATATATATATTTTTTTTACTGGCTTTTTCAATACGCCCTGTGAAGTCAATGCTAATTTGAAAAGATTCATTAAAGCAATTAACAGATGTGATATAAATTGCAAAGGCGAATTTCGTCTTAATTTTTAATTGACAAAATACAGGGTGTCTCAAAAGTCCCTGCACATTTAAAAATTCAATATAAAATCAAGTAATTGTCATACAGGAGTGCGGTTTGGACTAAAGTGCTTCATCTGATGAAAAGTTTTTTCAAGCGAATGAAAATAATTAGTTCCAAACTTTGATCTTAGATGGCGCCACCTGTCCGAATCTTTTCTTTCAAACATGCGTTTTTTCCTGATTTTCAGATTAGTTTTCACTCTGTGACACAAAAATGACGACTGAGAATGGGAATATGAATGGGAGTCGTCATTCCTGTGTCACAGCGTCAAAACTAATCTGAAAATCAGAAAAAAACTATTCGAAGTCGTGAGTATAGTTACTATTATTATATTTGGCACGTTAATATTTTATTTTATAATGCTTAAAAAAAGAATAGGTAAGAAAATCCACTTACCTTTAATCAGCGTATCGAATCGCTTCTCGATTGCACGAGGGCAGGGCTGGAAAATTTGTGTATTAAATTTTATTTAAAATAGTGTCTTGAATGCTTGAGAAATCATCGGAAGCTGCAATGTAAAATACTATCTATTTTAATGATATAATTTTAAGTAAATTATTAATGTGATACAAGTATTCTTAATTAAATAATTATAAGATAAATAAAAATTAGTTTAGGGATTAAATTTACACTGGGCTATATAGTTGTTGAGAACAAATTTCACGCTTCCGAAATTTGTATTAAGACCCGCTCATAAATAGGTCTTGATAGCTTCAACGCCAATGCCCAAGTGTACGGGGTCCATAAGTTACTTAAAAAGTTTATATTCAAAGTTCGAAAGGCTTAATACAAACGGGAAAAATGTTAATTCTGCAGTTTTTCAATATCTTTCTGCTAATCCTGTTAGAAGCGCTAAAGCTCCTTGGTGTTGCCATATAGCGGATTTTGTCGCATTAGAATAATAGTCTTTTTGTAGATTAACACTCAGAGTCTCGAAGATTTTGAAAGAATTCTTGTATGGTCATGCTGACAAGTAAGACGCAAGTTGATGCAAGTTGACGCGAGCATATATCACAAACTGTTCGTGGAAGATGACATACTGTTGTTTTAAATCACTATTTCCTACAAAAACACATGTTTGAAATCAAACATGCGGACAAGTGGTGCTATCTGTGATCGAAATTTGGAACTAATTATTTTCATTCGCTGGAAGAAAACTTTTCACCGGATGAAGCCCTTTAGTTCAAACTGCACTCCTGTGCGACAATTACTTCATTTTATATTGAATTTTAAAATGTGTTAAGGACTTCTGGGACATCCTGTATATAATTAGTATGAAAGATCCTAACATTTCTTTTCAGTCCTCACATTATTTTCTTCTTCTTATAAGCCTATTCTATGTATTTGAGTTTTCCATATCAGGCATCATCGTTCTTTGAAAATGTAGCGCATTTTATTAATCGGTTGATTCATCTAAAATACTATCGTTCCGACACAGAAAATTACATTACAAAGAATCAGTTTATAAAGGATAATTAAATAAGATTGGACAAACATTAAGGGGTTGCAGAGATTACTAAATCAAACAACTGTCGCATAGGAAACAGCGTGAAAAAGGACAGATGATACAGTGTTTCAATCCAATCGAAGCGTAACTATTGTTCATAACGTTAATCAAATATATTTAAAAGAAATTTTCAACAATTTTGCCTTACTTTGTGAAAAATTATAATATATATAGGAAATATACAGTTTTTCTGTAAATGAAACTCTAAATATTGTCAATTAGATTCGGAAATATGGAGCTTTATGATCAGTAATATTTTCACTTGTATGAAGGCTAGCTTTATCATTTGCCGTGATGGCGTTATATTTCAAACAAAGAAAGTAAAGTCCGTTGTGATTTTTTAAAAATATCTTTATTATTCTTTAAATCTATACTAATATTGTAAAGAAGTAGGGCATCGCAAAGTTTTATTTATCACTAGGAAATAATTGAGATGGAAACTCGTTTTTTTCTGTCTTCTCTATATACTTTTTTTTGTTGTACAAAAGAAAATGGAAAAACAAAGTCCAGTGAAAATATACAAAACATACGAGGAACCCACAGTATGGAGCAGATAGAGGCTCGCAGTGTGATTAAGTTTCTGCACTTCAAAGCTTACAGTGCCCGGCAAATCCACAATGAAATGTTAGCTGTTTATGGAAGTGATAGTCCATTATATGACACTGTTGTTAGATGGAAAAGGAATTTTCAAACTAATCATATTGTCCCTCACAGATGATCCAAGATGTGGAAGACAATCACTCACGGACGATGCTGCCGCAGTGAAAAAAGTGGAGGACTTTATCCAATTAGACCGAGGGGTAACCATCCAAATGATCATGAATGATACTTATCTTAGTTGCGGCAGTGTGTGTAAATCACTAAGCGAATTAAAGACAGATTTGATTTTTATTTCGTTAATTATTCACAAAGAACTGCACATGTCAAAGGTCTCAGCACGCTGGGTTCACTGATTTCTGACTCCTTTTCGAAAGCAAACTCGCGAGACCTGTCAAGAGAAATGTTGATTCTTTTGGACCAAGACGAAGAGGGTTTTTTTTTTGGTAACTATGGATGAATCTTGAATCTATCAATATGATCCAGATTTGATGATTTGACACCACAAATGATGTTATTCAAGAGGTGGAAAAATCATTTTCAACCCAATCTGCAGAGTACTTCAATGACGGCTTTGAAAGGTTAGAAAAGGCTGGGAGAAATGTATTAATTCTGGATGGTGACTATATAGAAAGGTCTTAGAAATTAAAAAAATTAAGTTCCTATCTCAATTATTTCCTAGTGATAATTAAAACTTTACGATACCCCTAACGTTTGTGTGTTTGTTTGTCTATTTGTCGGGGTATTCTCTGGAATTACCGAACCGATTTCAACATTAATGGCAGGAAATTAATGGTAACAGTTCCTGTTCCAACATACGCTATATTTTATATCAATATCACTACACTCAAGGGGTTGGAGGAGAAAAAACGTTATAAAAATGCGATTTTTGTATTACTGAAGGGCCTAGAAACTTCAAATTTTGTATAGTGGTTACTTAAAAGATATGAATGCTTTCTAAGCACAGTTTCTAAAAAAATCGAAATTTAAAAGGAATGAAAAGGCACGAAAAACGTTCTAAAAACGTTCTAAATTACGATTTCTATGTAATCTCAGGAAATACCAAATGGATTTCAAAAGTAATGTTTTTTAATTTGATAGTGACAGTCCTCGCTTAAACATGAGCTATATATTTTATGCCGGAGCAACTACCAGCTGCGGGTTGCAGGAGCAAAAAAAGTTATAAATTGCAATTTTTGTGATACTGAAGGAGCTAGCAACTTGAAATTTGGCATGGTAGTTACTTATAAGATGTAAATCCTATATAAGAACAGTCGAAAAAAAAAATTCAAATTTTAAAAGGGGTTAAAATGAACGAAAAGCATTCTAAAAACCTTCTAATTTACGATTTCTTTGCAATTGTTAAAGATAAAAACATGAAATTTGGTGTGGTAGAAATTTATAAGATATAAATGCTTTCTAAAAATAATTTGTAAAAAAAATTCTAAATTTAAAAAGTGTTTGAAATGCGCGAAAAGCGTTCTAAAAAGCTCTAAATTAAGATTTCTATGTAATCTCAGAAAATACTGAACCAATTTCATAAGTAATGGTTAAAAATTCATAGTAATTGTCCCTGCACCAACTAGGCTGTATTTTATGTTGGTGCCACTACCACCTGGGGGTTCCAGAAGCAAAAAACGTTCTAAATTACAATTTTTGTGATACTGAAGGACCTAGAAACTTGAAATTTAACATGGTAGTAACTTATAAGATGTAAATGCTATATAAGAACAATCGAAAAAAATTCAAAGGAGTTAAATGCACGAAAAGCATTCTAAAAACGTTCTAAATTACGATTTCTTGGCAATTGTTAAAGTAAGAAACATGAAACTTGGTGTAATAGAAATTTATGATATGTAAATGCGTTCTAAAAACAATTTCGAAAAAATTCCAAATTTAAAAGTTTGAAATGAGCAAAAAGCGTTCTACAAATATCCTAGATTAGGATTTATATGAAATCTCAGAAAATACAAAATTGATTTCAAAAGTAATGATTGCAAATTGATGGTGATAGTCACTTCTTCAACCTAGGCCACATTTTATGTCAGTGCCACTACCACCAAAGGGTTGCAGGAGCCAAGCGCATTCTAATTTACGATTTTTTCTATACTGAAGATACCAGAAACTTTATATTTGCATTCGTAGTTGCTTATAAGATATAATTGCTCTCTAAGTAGAGTGGGAAAAAAGGAGAACTTAAAATGTGTGAAAATACGCGAAAAGCGTTCATAAAACGTTCTAAATTGCGATTTCTATGCAATTATCAAAGATAGAAACTTGAAATTTCGCGTGGTAGATAAGTATAATAAATAAATTATCTATAAGGAGAGTTAGTAAAAATTTTGAAATTTAAAAGGGTGAAATGAGCTGAAAACATTCTAAAAACTTTATAAATTGCGCCTTCTATGGAATCTCAGGAAATACCAAACCGATTTCAAAAGTAATTCTGTCAAATTGAGAGTGACAGTCTCTGCTCCAACAAGACTATACTTTTTGTCGGTGCCACCACGAAAAGAGGGGATGAGTGTAGGAGAAAAAATTTTCTAAAATTCTAATTTTTGTGATACTGAAAGCGCTAGAAACTTGAAATTTGGCACGGTAGTTACTTATAAGATGTAAATGGTATCTAAGAACTTTTTCTAAAACATTTCAAATTTAAAAAAAAATGAAATGAGCGAAAAGCGTTCTAAAAATTGTCTTAATTTCAATCTTTCTTGGTATTGCTAAAGATAGAAACTTAAAATTTAGCATGAAAGATACTTATAAGACATAAATTCACTCTAGGAACAGTTTCTAAAAGATCAGAAATTTAAAGAAGTAAAATGAGCGAAAAGCCTTTTAAAAACTTTCTAAATTACGATTTCTATGGAATCTCAGGAAATACCAAGCCGATTTCAAAATTTATTTTGGCAATTTCATAGTGAACGTCCCTGTCCCATCATATGCTATATTTTATGTCACTGCCACTACACAAGAGGGGTGGTAAGCTGTTAGACTAGAAGCTTAGAATATGACATGATGGTTACTTTTAAGATGTAAATGCGTGCTAAGAACGGTTTCTAAAAAATTCAAAACCTCAAATGAAAACTGGAGTGAGCGTAAAAGTTTCAGAATACATTCTAAATTATCTTTTATTTAGAATTAGTTTGAGTTCTTCTTATTAATTTAAGACACAAATACGACTTGTCATATTTCAACTATTACGCGAGCAAAGCCGCGGGTTTTGCTAGTTATAAATAAAATTCCGAGTTCCATTGAAATGAGACGTTCTGTATTCTTGACAGAATAAATACGAGGTCAATTCGGAAACTAACCTCCGTTGTGGCGTGGCGCTAGTAGCAGTGGGTGGAGCGGAACCATCTTTGATCACCAGCAATCTGTGATTCAGTATGCTTCCAGCTATTCTAGTGAGAGTGTCGTACTGTCGCGCGTTTACTGTTTATAGCGTCACAAAATGGGCGCTGCCATTTAAAATCCCGCCAAATGCGAGATACAAGAAGTGATAAGATTTCTTTGGGGAAAATAACTGTCAGCGGCAGACATTCATCATGAATTGTTGTCGTATATTGCCCAACATTATGAGTGAAGCTGTAGTGCTCGGCGAACACAAGATCTTTTGCGCCAATTCAAATATTTGCTGGGTTTCCCTGAGTGGCCATCCTCCTCCTCGCCAATTCAAATAGGACGTGTTTAATCATTCCGCTACAGCCACTTCGCTCCTTCTGATTACTATCTATTCACAGAAATGAAGAAGTAGCTTCGCTGACGATGAGGGACTTCAGACCGCTGTGACAAGTTGGTTGAATTCGCAGGCGACTGACTTTTATGATGAAGGGATTGGTAAGTTAGTAAAACGCTATGAAAAGTGCTTGAATGTACATGGTTACTATGTTGAAAAATAGGGGACAGCTGTAGCTTTCAGATGAAAATAAAAAAAAAATGTTGAATGTATGCGGGTTTGTTATTTACAGCGAAACGGAGGTTAATTTCCGAGTTTGTGACTCAAGTGTGCTGTTCCAGCACTTACAATTCGTCCAATCCTTTTTTAATCATACTGTATCATATTTCTGCATTAATATTGAATTAAAGTACCTTCGTGGTTTTGCTAAAAGCACTATATATCTATCTGAATGTGAAGATTCAGAATGATAATCCATCTGCAACCAGACTTTTGCCATATCATTAGTAGAATCTAAATCGTCATCAGTATAATTGACTGCTTTACATAGTGTTTAATTAATATTTTAACTTCATTAGTATACAAATTTATGATTGAAATGAAATAAAATTTTCAGAATTTATTTCATTGCAAAACGTTTTATCTTTTGCAAACCAAGTATTAACACTGCGAACAAATTCATAATTATCTGTTAATGACTAAATCTATGCAGTTAAACAATACTTCATTTACTGAAGCATAAGCCAATGTATTGTTTTCGTCAGCATGATTAGTTCAATCAATAATATGAGTAGAAACTATGTGATCAAAGGCTTATCTTATTAAAAATTTTCCAAATGGATATTTAAACAAGAAAGAAAAATCATGCGTTAAGAATAGATTATGAAACACTTTCCAACACTTCCTGAATTCTTTAACAAAACTTCGTCATTTAAGGAAATAAGGTAAATATGATAACTAAGTAAACATTTTAGAAAATGCATAAAACATTTAAAAAACTGACTTCAGCAGTTACCGCCCATAGCCAAATATGTATTCCAATTCTTTTGAATAGCTCTGTATTTGATCTGTAGGTTGATATATATACTATAAAATGGGAAAATTTAATTTAGCAAGAAAACGCATAACAGGTTGAAATTTCTTTTTCAGCAATTTATACTATAGATGGAAACATACTTGAATACTTTTGTACAGCCCTGTAGTTTACCTAGTAACTTTATTACACGCAACTATTTAGCTAAAATTTAATTCAAAATAAAACATTCTTAAAACTACTGAAAATTATCATCCATGGACGGCCATGTATCCAACTCTTTGCGTGACCCTGTATATCATTTTATCTGTATTCTAAAACGTTTTTTAGTAAACTAAATGCAGTTCAGTGCAAAAATGAATAACTCATTTAAAAACCACCTTTAAGCAATTTTCACACATACACAGTAACCCTTACGAATTATTTTGTGTAGCCCTGTATATTAATTATAGCATTTATACGCACCATATGTTACGCATAAATATAGTAAAACATAAAAGCGCATATCATAATTAAAAATGCACTTCCAGCAATATAGTATCTGATATTAATCATTATAGTATCTGAAATCTTTTGTGTGTCCCTATAAATGCTATGCACTTCGTATTATACATGAAATAACTTATAGTAAACCTCAGCGACGTATATCAATTTCATTGTATATGAAATATTTTAACATAATTCAATTACGCCGCAAATAATCCCTCCCTCCCCCCCTCCCCATATCATTTATGTAACGGAATAATTTTGTGTGGCCCTGTAAATGAATAATAACTATTCTTTGCACCACATATGCTACAGAATGCATATTTTAGTGCATTTCATAAATGCATATCAGTTTTATTATGTTTGAAAGCGTGTAACATCATTAAAAATCATTAGAAACAGTTTTTTCCCATTGGCCGTAATATAATGGAATACTTTTGACTGTCCCTGTAAATGAACTAAACATGCTACGAATTTCATTTGAAATAGGGATTGTGCTATGGTGAACGTTAATAACATCCAAAAATTTCAGGGCAATCCGGGTATATTTACGAGAGTTAGAGAGCGGACAGACGGACAGAAAAACCGAAGTCCTAAACATTTTTCAACTTTGTTGGAAAGTGTTAAAAATTGGTATAATTTAAAGATACAATGATATAAATTGTTCCTCGTCGATCTACAACTCACTTTTATGAATTTCCTTTACATTCTACGTTAATAGAATGGAGCGGGGATTAGAGCAATGTTAATTTTTATTAATCAATTGTTTCGCTCTATACAAGCAGTTTCTTCAAATATTTGTCACTTACAATTTAATTAATAATTTTACTATAGCTTTCCTTTACATTCGATTACTCTTAATTACAAATTAAGGCATTATGCGCCATAGCAATTTAAATAGGGACTTTTCCACTCAATTCTGTGAAATAATATTTGTTGTTTTATAAACACAAGGGATAAACACGGTCTTTTTTTTCCCGGGTGGGTTACAGAATGTAGGTAAAAAGCATCATATTTATTATTTCTGGTGTTAACATTTTTTTATCTCTTCACATACTAAAAGCACAGCGATGAATGAGAAATTTTTCGAAAAGTTCCGGAAGCGGCTTTTGACATAGTATGCTTATACAGTGAAACTTCTGTTAAAGGCCACCCCTATTCAAGGGCCACCTCTATTAAGGGCCAATATTTTTAGGAACGAAAATTTTCCGCATAGGCATAATGTTAAATTTACTCCTATTAAGGACCGCACCTACCCCTCATAAAGGCCACATGTCCCTTAAATCCTAAACAGGTGTATTGAATTCCTGAACCAAAAGATAACAGTTCAACAAACAACTGCACTTGCAATAAAGAAGGCAGAGGGAGATGGGGAGGATTTAGTAACATAATGAAGGACCATAAACTTTCTTCCAAGTGAGACAATCAGTTGTTCATCAAACTTTGTTTGACCTTTCAACCTGTAGGGGTTGGGTTGGAGGGGAAACTTGACCCTTTGTTGTCGGCACACAAAGAATAGCAGGTTATCTAGAAAAACTGATTCCACATTTACTAAAACTGTGAATGCATATTGAAGCACAATTTTTACACTAGAAATTTTATGCTCAGGCTTATGTAAAATTTAAAGTTATGTCATCGAAATGAAGCCAAAGAGTACTTTTGGATTTGAATGACAAAATCAAAGTTCTTAATTGTCATGATCAAGGAACATCTGCAAGAAAATTGGCTTCACAGTTTAATTGCATGAAGAATCAAATAAAAAATATTGTTAAAAACAATGAGAACTTACTGAAAGGCTATGCAAATTTTAAAAATTGCAGGATAAAAAGAAAGAGAAATGAAAAATTTGGTCACCTCTATTCAAGGGCCACCGCTCATAAGGGCCAATTTTCAATGGAATGGCTGGTGTCCCTTACAGAGAGGTTCCACTGTATGTCGTTAAACACGTTGTCTGATAAAAAAAAATTGCAGTTATTCAAAAATTAATGAAAAACGCATCAGCAAATAATCTCAAAGATTGCAGTGAGAAAGTCTGGCACGGATCTACTATTTTTTTTTTGTGTGTGTGTTATTTTTTTGTTGTTTTTTTTTCTTGTTGTTGTTGTTGTTGTTTTTATTGATAACTATAACAGATTTTAGGTAGCTTTCTTTACAAAAAGCTACCTATTGCAGCCGTTCGGAGGAAAGCGATTTAAAAAAATTTTGGTATATTTTCATCGATCATGACCCCCAGACCCCGAAACCGCCCTCCGTTCAAAATTGATATATATATATATATACAGTCGAACTTGGATAATTCGAACGTCTTTAATTCGAATTCGTGGATAATTCGAAGTTTTTTGTCAGTCACTTGAAACTTGTATTCAGTTAATGTTAAAAAATCTTGGTTATTTCGAAGTCCAACTTCTTTAATTCGAAGTTTTTACAATTTCAAAAATGACAAAATCTAGTTTCAATACAGTTTATTTGAAAAGTGGCCGGGTTATTTTCAGCTATTGTGGAAATTTCGAAGTCCAACTTCTTTAATTCGAAGTTTTTACCCTTTCAAAAATGACAATCTAGTTTCATTGCAGTTTTTTGAAAAATGTCCGCGTTATTTTCAGTTATTGTGGAAAATTCTTTAGGGAAAAGAAGGGGGTGGGAGATTATTCTTATCTGTTCTAGGACACAGAGCAGGGATAAAGGGAGAAGAAACGAACGCCCTTTCCCTTGTAAGTGACACATGCTACTCTCGCCAATGCGATAAATCTTAGATGACACGCGTTGCAATTCCTTCGAAATCAGGACTATAGTCGCTTTAGTTTTCTTCATTGTGTTTTTAGTTTTTGTGGTGAGAGTTCAGTGCAAGCATGTCATTGAGTAAGCCCCGTGTCATAAAAACTTATCTTTCGATGAAAAAATTGCTGTGATTCGTGAGGTAGAAAAGGGTTTAAAGAAAAAATGCATCATCGCAAAAGAGTATGGAATAGCACCTAACACTCTTTCGACCTTTTTGAAAAATAAAGAAAATTTTTTGAAATCTAATCGAAATCGCAAACGGGCTAGAGAACCCGATAATCCTGATGTGGACGAGTGTGTCTTGAAGTGGTTTAAACAAGCGCGGGACAAAAACATCCCTCTCAGTGGAACTCTTGTTAGTGCAAAAGCGGAAGAATTTGCTGTCAGCTTAGGAAACAACAACTTCAAAGCAAGCTCCGGATGGTTAGACGGATTTAAGGAAAGAAATGAAATTTCCTTTAAGTCTGTGTGTGGTGAAAGTTCAAGTGTGAACGAAGATGCAGCAAATGAGTGGAAAGAAAAAGTTGTTGAAATCATTGAGCATACACAGGACAGAGACATTTTTAATGTCGATGAAACTGGACTCTTTTTCAAATGTTCCCCTGCAAAGACTTTGGATTTTAAATGTGAAAAATGTAGTGGAGGAAGACGCAGTAAAGAGCGAATAACTCTACTTGTGGGAGCAAACATGGACGGCACTGAGAAGTTACCTTTACTAATGATTGGAAAATCAAGAAATCCAAGGTGTTTTAACAATGTCAAAACAAAGCCTATAGAATACCGTTCTAACACGAAAGCCTGGATGACGGGGAATCTTTTTGAAGAATGGCTGCTAGATCTCAATCGCACGTACCAAAGAAAAAACAGAAAAATCATCCTGTTTATTGATAACTGCGCGGCCCATAAATCGATATCCACTATGGAAAATGTCACGGTTGAATTTTTTCCGCCAAACATGACCTCAGTGGTGCAACCAATGGATCAAGGCATCATTAAAAATCTGAGGCATTTCTACAGGTGCCTAGTCGTTCAACACCTCCTTACTGAATCTTCCCAAAAGCTTCCTATTACTCTCCTTGATGCATCAAGAATGTGTTTAAATGCATGGTCCAAAGTGAGGCAAAAACAGTAGCAAACTGTTTCCGGAAAGCAGGATTCATCAGGAACACTGCCCCTAGCGAGCTTTTAGATGAAGAAAATTTACCTCCCCCAGTTGCATGGGAAGACAACATACCATTTGATGATTACGTCGGCATTGATAAAAACTTAGACATTTGTGGAGAGCTGTCTGATACAGATATTCTATCAGAAGTTCTAAATAATAAGAACATTGCAACAGAAGACGATGAAGATATTGAAGATGAGGTAGAAGAACAGAGAACGATTCCAACTTCAAGTGAGGCAGTCTTTCATCTAGCCGAATATCGTCGTTATGTAGAAGGACAATCTAACGTGAGTGAAGCTGTGTTTCGAGCTGTAGATATCCTTGAAGATTTTGTTAAAAAATCATGTAAGCTCTTTAAAACAATCTGAAATATCTCAATATTTTAAAAAGCTGTAGTTTTTTTAATTAAAAAGTCCTTCCGGCCAGTGCCGGGAGGAAGAGGTAGCTTTCATAATCCTTATTTAAAAAAAGCCAACTTATATCATGCAAACACACGAAGCTCAATTTAGTGGAAACCGAATATAGGAGATTCAATACTAATTTTTATCAATATAATGAATGAGAATTTCGTGAAATTAGTCAGCTATATCCAAGCTGCTTTTCTTTAAAGTAACTTATATTTGGCTGCCAAATTCGGCAATTTCTTAAAGTGCGTGTCATTTTAAGACAACATGGTGGATGAGGCTAAGCAGTGAACTTGGTCGAGACCTTAGTAATTGCTGTGCACATGCTCACTCACATCGGAATCGGTTAATATATAGGAGTGCTGTCGCATGCAAAAATTCAGATTTTTCAAAATGTCACCCACAATAGAAATTGAAACTGCTATATCTGAGCCATTTTTTAAGGTAAAGACAAACAAAAAATGCTCCTGAATCCTTATATCAAGATCAAATACTTAAGAAAGAAACCTTTTTCAATTTCCAATTTTTTTGCACCTCACTTTAAATATATATATATTTTTTAATTTAATCGCCGCCATTTTGAAACAAGATGGCTGATGAATCTGGCCAGCGAACTTGGTCGAGGTGTTGATGTATACTATCCACATGCCTTCTTACATCGAAATAGGCCAATACGTGTGTTATCGCGTGACAAATACAAGATCGTTTCAAAATGTTAGCCATGCTAGAAATTCAAAGTGCTATAAATCAACCATTTTTTAAGATATCAACAAAAGAACAAATTTTCAGAAACAAAAACTGCTCCGGAATCTTTGTATCAAGGCCAAACACATAAAAAAAATCTTTTTCATTTTCCAATTTTTTAATACCTCATTTTGAATTTTAAATTTAATTTTTTTTAAATGGCAACCCTTTTGAAACAAGATGGCGAATGAAGCTGGCCAACGAACTCGGTCGAGACATTGGTATGTACTATGTACAGACCAAGTTACATCCAAATAGGTTCATAAATACGCCTGTTATCGCGTGACAAAAATCAGGTCGTTTTAAAATGTCAGCCACTAGAGAAATTAAATGCTATTACTCAGCCATTTTTTTTAGATATAGACGAAAGAAAAACTGTTCCGGAATCTTTGTATTAAGGTCAAACACATACAAAAAAAATATTTTTCATTTTCCAATTTTTTGGTATCTCATTTAAATTTTTTTATTTTTTAATTTTTTTAAATAGCCGCCATTTTGAAACAAGATGGCGGTTGAAGCTGGCCAACGAACTCGGTCGAGATATTTGTATGTACTATGTACACACCAAGGTACATCCAAGTCGGTTCATAAATACGGCTGTTATTACGTGAGAAAAATCAGGACTTTTCAAAATGTCAGCCACGATAGAAATTCAAAATGCTATAACTCAGCCATTTCTTAAGATATAGACGACACAAAAACTGCTCCCGAATCTTTTTATCAAGGTCAAACACATAAGAAGAAAATATTTTTTCAATTTTCAATTTTTGGTACCACATTTCAAATTTAAATTTTTCTTTAAAATTTAAATGGCCGCCATTTTTAAACAAGATGGCGGGTGAAGCTGGCCAACGAACCCGGTCGAGACATTGGTATGTACTATGTATAAACGAAGTTACATCCAAATCGGTTCATAAATACGCCTTTTATCGCGTGACAAAATTCAGGACGTTTCAAAATGTCAGCCACGCTAGAAATTCAAAATGCTATAACTCAGCCATTTTTTAAGATATAGACGAAACAAAAACTGCTCCGAAATCTTTGTATAAAGGTCAAATACATAAGAAAAAAATATTTTTCCATTTTCAATTTTTTGGTACCACATTTCAAATTTTAAATTTTTAAAAAATGTTTAAATAGCCGCCATTTTGAAACAAAATGGCGGATGAAGCTGGCCAACGAACTCGGTCGAGAGATTGGTATGTACTATGTACACACCGAATTACATCCAAATCGGTTCATAAATACGCCTTTTATCACGTGACAAAATTCAGGACGTTTCAAAATGTCAGCCACGCTAGAAATTCAAAATGCTATAACTCAGCCATTTTTTAAGATATAGACGAAACAAAAACTGCTCCGAAATCTTTGTATAAAGGTCAAATACATAAGAAAAAAATATTTTTCCATTTTTAATTTTTTGGTACCACATTTCAAGTTTTAAATTTTTTTAAAATTTTTAAATGGCCGCCATTTTGAAACAAAACGGCGGATGAAGCTGGCCAACGAACTCGGTCGAGACATTGGTATGTACTATGTACACACCGAATTACATCGAAATCGGTTCATAATTACGGGAGTTACAGTGTGACATAGGTCAGATATATATATATATATATATATAGATATATATATATATATATATATATATATATATATATATATCAATTTTGAACGGAGGGTGGTTTCGGGGTCTGGGGGTCATGATCGATGAAAATATACCAAAATATTTTGAAATCGCTTTCCTCCGAACGGCTGCAATAGGTAGCTTTTTTGTAAAGAAAGCTACCTAAAATTAATAAACATAGTTTTTTTTTCACAATTTCTGTTCCGATTGATTATTTTACGACATAAAAATAACTTTTTTTGGATAATTCGAAGTTTGGATAATTCGAAGTTTTGCAGTAGTCCCTTGCACTTCGAATTATCCAAGTTCGACTGTATATATATATATATCAATATATATATATATATATATATCTGACTTATGTCACACTGTAACTCTCGTATTTATGAACCGATTTGGATGTAATTCGGTGTGTACATAGTACATACCAATGTCTCGACCGAGTTCGTTGGCCAGCTTCATCCGCCATTTTGTTTCAAAATGGCGGCCATTTAAAAATTTTTAAAAAATTTAAAATTTGAAATGTGGTACCAAAAAATTGAAAATGGAAAAATATTTTTTTCTTATGTATTTGACCTTTATACAAAGACTCCGTAGCAGTTTTTGTTTTGTCTATATCTTACAAAATGGCTGAGTTATAGCATTTTGAATTTATAGCGAAGCTGACATTTTGAAACGTCCTGAATTTTGTCACGCGATAAAAGGCGTATTTATGAATCGATTTGGATGTAACTTCGTTTATACATAGTACAGACCAATGTCTCGAACGAGTTCGTTGGCCAGCTTCATCCGCTATCTTGTTTAAAAATGGCGGCCATTTAAAATTTTAAGAAAAAATTAAATTTGAAATGTGGTAGAAAAAAATTGAAAATTGAAAAAATATTTTTTCCTTATGTGTTTGACCTTGATAAAAAGATTCGGGAGCAGTTTTTGTTTTGTCTATATCTTAAAAAAGTCCTTCCGGCCAGTGCCGGGAGGAAGAGGTAGCTTTCATATTCCTTATTTTAAAAAAGCCAACTTATATTATTCAAACACACGAAGCTCAATTAAGTGGAAACCGAATGTAGGAGATTCAATACTAATTTTTATCAATACTAAATCATTATGAATGAGAATTTTGCGAAATTAGTCAGCTTTATTCAAGCTGCTTTTATTTAAAGTCACTTATATTTGGCTGACAAATTCGGCGATTTCTTAAAGTGCCTGCCATTTTAAGACAACATGGTAGATGAGACTAACTAGTGAACTTGGCGAGACCTTAGTAATTGCTGTGCACATGCTCATTCATATCGGAATCGGTTGATATATACGAGTGCTGTCGCAGGCAAAAAATCAGATTTTTCAAAATGTCACCCACTTTAGAAATTGAAACTGCTATATCTGAGCCATTTTTTAAGATAAAGACAAACAAAAAATGCTCCTGAATCCTTATATCAAGGTCAAATACTTAAGAAAGAAACCTTTTTCAATTTATAATTTTTTTGCACCTCACTTTAAATATATATATTTTTTAATTTAATGGCCGCCATTTTGAAACAAGATGGCTGAGGAAGCTGGCCAGCGAACTTGGTCGAGATATTGATGTATACTATCCACGTGCCTTCTTCCATCGAAATAGGCGAATACGTGTGGTATCGCGTGACAAATACAAGATCGTTTCAAAGTGTTAGCCATGATAGAAATTCAAAGTGCTATAATTCAACCACTTTTTAAGATATAAACAAAAGAACAAATTTTCAGAAGCAAAAACTGCTCCAGAATCTTTGTATCAAGGCCAAACACATAAAAAAAAAACTTTTTCATTTTCCAATTTTTTAATACCTCATTTTAAATTTCAAATTACATTTTTTTTTTAAATGGCAACCCTTTTGAAACAAGATGGCGAATGAAGCTGCCAACGAATTCGGTCGAGACATTGGTATGTACTATGTACAGACCAAGTTACATTCAAATCGGTTCATAAAAAGTCCTTCCGGCCAGTGCCGGGAGGAAGAGGTAGCTTTCATAATCCTTATTTAAAAAAAGCCAAATTATATCATTCAAACACACGAAGCTCAATTTTGTAGAAACCGAATATAGGAGATTCAATACTAATTTTTATCAATATAATGAATGAGAATTTCGCGAAATTAGTCAGCTTTATCCAAGCTGCTTTTCTTTGAAGTAACATATATTTGGCTGCCAAATTCGGCAATTTCTTAAAGTGCCTGTCATTTTAAGACAACATGGTGGATGAGGCTAAGCAGTGAACTCGGACGAGACCTTAGTAATTGCTGTGCACATGCTCACTCACATCGGAATCGGTTAATATATAGGAGTGCTGTCGCATGCAAAAAATCAGATTTTTCAAAATGTCACCCACAATAGAAATTGAAACTGCTATATCTGAGCCATTTTTTAAGGTAAAGACAAACAAAAAATGCTCCTGAATCCTTATATCAAGATCAAATACTTAAGAAAGAAACCCTTTTCAATTTCTAATTTTTTTGCACCTCACTTTAAATATATATATATATATTTTAATTTAATGGTCGCCATTTTGAAACAAGATGGCTGATGAATCTGGCCAGCGAACTTGGTCGAGGTGTTGATGTATACTATCCACATGCCTTCTTACATCGAAATAGGCGAATACGTGTGTTATCGCGTGACAAATACAAGATCGTTTCAAAATGTTAGCCATGCTAGAAATTCAAAGTGCTATAAATCAACCATTTTTTAAGATATAAACAAAAGAACAAATTTTCAGAAACAAAAACTGCTCCGGAATCTTTGTATCAAGGTCAAACACACAAAAAAATCTTTTTCATTTTCCAATTGTTTAATACCTCATTTTGAATTTTAAATTTAATTTTTTTTAAATGGCAACCCTTTTGAAACAAGATGGCGAATGAAGCTGGCCAACGAACTCGGTCGAGACATTGGTATGTACTATGTACAGACCAAGTTACATCCAAATAGGTTCATAATTACGCCTGTTGTCGCGTGACAAAAATCAGGTCGTTTTAAAATGTCAGCCACAAGATAAATTCAAAATGCTATTACTCAGCCATTTTTTTTTAGATATAGACGAAAGAAAAACTGTTCCGGAATCTTTGTATTAAGGTAAAACACATACAAAAAAAATCTTTTTCACTTTCCAATTTTTTTGGTATCTCATTTAAATTTTTTAATTTTTTAATTTTTTTAATAGCCTTCCATTTTGAAACAAGATGGCGGATGTAGACGGGCGACGAACTCGGTCGAGATATTTGTATGTACTATCTACACACCAAGGTACATCCAAGTCGGTTCATAAATACGCCTGTTATTACGTGAGAAAAATCAGGACGTTTCAAAATGTCAGCCTCGCTAGAAATTCAAAATGCTATAACTCAGCCATTTCTTAAGATATAGACGAAACAAAAACTGCTCCCGAATCTTTTTATCAAGGTCAAACACATAAAAAGAAAATATTTTTTCAATTTTTAATTTTTCGGTACCACATTTCAAATTTAAATTTTTCTTAAAAATTTAAATGGCCACCATTTTTAAACAAGATGGCAGATGAAGCTGACCAACGAACGCGGTCGAGACATTGGTATGTACTATGTATAAACGAAGTTACATCCAAATCGGTTCATAAATACGCCTTTTATCGCGTGACAAAATTCAGGACGTTTCAAAATGTCAGCCACGCTAGAAATTCAAAATGCTATAACTCAGCCATTTTTTAAGATATAGACGAAACAAAAACTGCTCCGAAATCTTTGTATAGAGGTCAAATACATAAGAACAAATATTTTTCCATTTTCAATTTTTTGGTACCACATTTCAATTTTTAAATTTTTACAAAAATTTTAAATGGCCGCCATTTTGAAACAAAATGGCGGATGAAGCTGGCCAACGAACTCGGTCGAGAGATTGGTATGTACTATGTACACACTGAATTACATCCAAATCGGTTCATAAATACGCCTTTTATCGCGTGACAAAATTCAGGACGTTTCAAAATGTCAGCCACGCTAGAAATTCAAAATGCTATAACTCAGCCATTTTTTAAGATATAGACGAAACAAAAACTGCTTCGGAATCTTTGTATAAAGGTCAAATACATAAGAAAAAAATATTTTTCCATTTTTAATTTTTTGGTACCACATTTCAAGTTTTAAAATTTTTTAAAAATTTTAAATGGCCGCCATTTTGAAACAAAATGGCGGATGAAGCTGGCCAACGAACTCGGTCGAGACATTGGTATGTACTATGTACACACCAAATTTCATCGAAATCGGTTCATAATTACGGGAGTTACAGTGTGACATATGTCAGATATATATATATATATATATATATATATATATATATATATATATCAATTTTGAACGGAGGGTGGTTTCGGGGTCTGGGGGTCATGATCGATGAAAATATACCAAAATTTTTTGAAATCGCTTTCCTCCGAACGGCTGCAATAGGTAGCTTTTTTGTAAAGAAAGCTACCTAATACGCCTGTTATCGCGTGACAAAAATCAGGTCGTTTTAAAATGTCAGCCACAATAGAAATTCAAAATGTTATAACTCAGCCATTTTTTTAGATGTAGACGAAACAAAACCTGTTCCGGAATCTTTGCATTAAGGTCAAACACATACAAAAAAAATCTTTTTCATTTTCCAATTTTTTGGTATCTCATTTTAAATTAATTAAAAAAAAATTTTTTTTTAATGGTCGCCATTTTGAAACAAGATGGCGAATGAAGCTGGCCAACGAACTCGGTTGAGTTATTTGTATGTACTATGTACACACCAAGGTACTTCCAAATCGGTTCATAAATACGTCTGTTATCACGTGGCAAAAATCAGGACGTTTCAAAATATCAGCCACGCTAGAAATTCAAAATGCTATAACTCAGCCATTTTTTAAGATATAGACGAAACAAAAACTGCTCCCGAATCTTTTTATCAAGGTCAAACACATAAGAAAAAAATATTTTTTCAATTCTCAATTTTTTGGTACCACATTTCAAATTTAAATTTTTCTTAAAATTTTAAGTGACCACCATTTTTAAACAAGATGGCAGATGAAGCTGGCCAACGAACTCGTTCGAGACATTGGTCTGTATTATGTATAAACGAAGTTACATCCAAATCGGTTCATAAATACGCCTTTTATCACGTGACAAAATTCAGGACGTTTCAAAATGTCAGCTTCGCTAGAAATTCAAAATGCTATAACTCAGCCATTTTTTAAGATATAGACGAAACAAAAACTGCTACGGAGTCTTTGTATAAAGATCAAATACATAAGAAAAAAATATTTTTCCATTTTCAATTTTTTGGTACCACATTTCAAATTTTAAATTTTTTAAAATTTTTTAAATGGCTGCCATTTTGAAACAAAATGGCGGATGAAGCTAGCCAACGAACTCGGTCGAGACATTGGTATGTACTATGTACACACCGAATTACATCCAAATCGGTTCATAAATACGAGAGTTACAGTGTGACATATGTCAGATATATATATATATATATATATATATATATATATATATTGATATTGATATATATATATATATATATATATATATATATCAATTTTGAACGGAGGGTGGTTTCGGGGTCTGGGGGTCATGATCGATGAAAATATACCAAAATTTTTTGAAATCGCTTTTCTCCGAACGGCTGCAATAGGTAGCATTTTGTAAAGAAAGCTACCTAAAATGGCTGAGTTATAGCATTTTGAATTTCTAGCGTGGCTGACATTTTGAAATGTCCTGATTTTTGCCACGTGATAACAGACGTATTTATGAACCGATTTGGATGTACCTTGGTGTGTGCATAGTGCATACTCAACCGAGTTCGTTGACCAGCTTCATTCGCCTTCTTGTTTCAAAATGGTGGCCATTTAAAAAAATTAAAAAAAAATTAATTTAAAATGAGATACCAAAAAATTGGAAAATGAAAAAGATTTTTCTTGTATGTGTTTGACCTTAATACAAAGATTCCGGAACAGGTTTTGTTTCGTCTACATCTAAAAAAATGGCTGAGTTATAACATTTTGAATTTCCATTGTGGCTGACATTTTTAAAACGACCTGATTTTTGTCACGCGATAACAGGCGTATTTATGAACCGATTTGAATGTAACTTGGTCTGTACATAGTACATACCAATGTTTCGACCGAGTTCGTTGGCCAGCTTCATTCGCCATCTTGTTTCAAAAGGGTTGCCATTTTAAGAAAAAAATGTAATTTAAAATTTAAAATGAGGTATTAAAAAATTGGAAAATGAAAAAGATTTTTTTTATGTGTTTGGCCTTGATACAGAGATTCCGGAGCAGTTTTTGTTTCTGAAAATTTGTTCTTTTGTTTATATCTTAAAAAGTGGTTGAATTATAGCACTTTGAATTTCTATCATGGCTAACACTTTGAAACGATCTTGTATTTGTCACGCGATACCACACTTATTCGCCTATTTCGATGGAAGAAGGCATGTGGATAGTATACATCAATATCTCGACCAAGTTTGCTGGCCAGCTTCATCAGCCATCTTGTTTCAAAATGGCAGCCATTAAATTAAAAAAAAAATTATATTTAAAGTGATGTGCAAAAAAATTAGAAATTGAAAAAGGTTTCTTTCTTAAGAATTTGACCTTGATATAAGGATTCAGGAGCATTTTTTGTTTGTGTTTATCTTAAAAAATGGCTCTGATATAGCAGTTTCAATTTCTAAAGTGGGTGACATTTTGAAAAATCTGATTTTTTGCCTGCGACAGCACTCGTATATATCAACCGATTCCGATATGAGTGAGCATGTGCACAGCAATTACTAAGGTCTCGACAAAGTTCACTGGTTAGCCTCATCTACCATGTTGTCTTAAAATGGCAGGCACTTTAAGAAATCGCCGAATTTGGCAGCCAAATATAAGTGACTTTAAATAAAAGCAGCTTGGATAAAGCTGACTAATTTCGCGAAATTCTCATTCATAATGATTTAGTATTGATAGAAATTAGTATTGAATCTCCTACATTCGGTTTCCACTTAATTGAGCTTCGTGTGTTTGAATAATATAAGTTGGCTTTTTAAAAATAAGGAATATGAAAGCTACCTCTTCCTCCCGGCACTGGCCGGAAGGACTTTTTTACATTTAATATTTTTTTAGAATTCCCACAAACAAAGCTAAAAATCATATTTGTGAAAAATATCAATAATGCGTTCAAATAAAGTTTTGAAACGCATTAAAAGCCATTTTTTCATATTGGCCTCACGTAAGGAATTAACAGACGAAGAAATCTCCAAAGATCCCTATTTGCAATCAGCCTTTTGATTCTGTTCATTTCTCTGGATTAAGCTCGAAATTAGATTACATGTCTTAAATTTGTGTTTTATTTACTTTTTATTGTTTTATTTATTGATTGATGAATGTTTTAATTTCGTTATGAATATAAACTGGAATAAAATGATGATCTATTAAATATAAGTACAAACGGATTTACCTTTCGTAATCGTCTGCAAGCGATAGAGATATATTTTAAAAAAAATCATGTTTAAAAATTAATTTAAAAGTAATAAAAATTGTGTAAATTGAGATACAGTTTTCAAATAAATTGCGATGTAGTTTAATAAATTGTGATATAGAATTTTATTTGAAAGTACATCTTTTTGCTCTATTCGAAGGTGTAAAAATCGAAAATGTGTTGTATTTAGAAGTTTAAAAAATTGCAATAAAAGTTAATAAAAGTTAAATTTAATCGTCTGCTGTTGCCACCGTCAAAATGACGTCAGCGTTACGCACGGACACGTTTGTCCTTTATAATATAGATAAACTAACAATTTTTAAATTATCAATCTAGCAAATTTCATAAATTCACATATTTTTCATGTAATCGATCAATATTTAAACACTGCTTTTGTACTTATTTTATGTTTTATCTAAAGGATGAAAGACTAAAAAACTCCACATGGGATATTCCGCTCGCGTGCTTTATTAACAGGGCTGCCACAGGCGACTATTTTGTTATTCTACCTAACACCACTTTTTTAAAATAAAAATTATTGACATATTTTACAAATTAAGGCATTATGCGCCATAGCAATTTAAATAGGGACTATAATTTAATCTGCAAGAGAAATATACTACAAAATTTATTTTCTTAAAATAGTGGTGCAATAGAGTATAAAAATAGTCGCCTGTGGCAGCCTTGTATTAACACCTAATAATCATTCTGGATCCAGCTATACATAAATATACATTTAGATAAATGTATATTTTGTCTTTAAACTCATCTTGCTTTAAAACTGCAAAATGTTGATTTATAAATCAACACAAAGTCAAAACAAATTTAAAATATCATCTTTCAGTAGATTGCAATCAAATTTTGGGGCTCGAAAGTAAGTGTTCTTTGGGCCACAGCCCAGTTGACCCATGTGTCGGTCAGGACATAGCCACTCTCCGTGTTCTTAAAGCATAAACTCACTGCGCCGCCACCCTCGTCCATCAACTCATTAATATCATCGTCTATAAGCACTGTTTGTCCTCTTTTTCTGTAAACTGCTGGTACAGTCGTGGAAAAAAAAAGTAAAAACCCCTTAGTAACTCTGCAAAAAATTATCGTAGAAGAAAGTTACTGGTACCACACGATTGGTAATAAAGTCTACTTTTAAATTATGTATATAAAATTTGCTTAGGGGGCCATCTACATAATAAAACGAACAATAAATTTGCTTTTTTTCCAATAGAGGTCCAACTTGACAATATAAAAGTTGTAGATAATATTAGGAAGATTCATAATAAATTTAAGGGAATTTGATATCTTAAGAAATGACGAAGTTATGAATTATTTTCTCCCTAAAATCCTATTTTTGCTCCCCTTGAGCCTATTTTTATTTTATCAAAAATATGTGATACACAAATTTTTGGCCGTTTTACTAGAAGTAATTTGATATGTGTAAAAATTAAGAAGTTATGGGGTTTTTTCGGTTTTCACAAAACCCCTCCCTATTTACACCCCCTGGGTCTGAATTTGCCCATTAACGAACTTGATCGAGATTTTCTACCCCTTGTTTTTATGTATAAGTTTGGAAGAGATTTGTGCAGAATTACGGAAGATATCGTGTCCATAAAAAAGTTATATAGATAGATAGATAGATAGATAGATAGATAGATAGATAGATAGATAGAGAGATAGAGAGATAGATAGATAGCTAAATAGACAGATATATACAGTCGGCTCTTGTTAATTCGAACTCGTCGGGACCACAAGAAATGTTCGAATTATCCAGAGTTCGAATTACGGAAAGTATGAGAGGAAAACATGTTTAAAGGGGTACTATCACAAAGGAATTAATGTTATGGTATTTTTTTAATTTAATTCGGCTGTTATCGTTAGAATATGACTTAATATTAAATTAAAAGATATAAATATAATATAAATAAAACATAAAAATTAATAATACACTATAAAACAACTGCATTTAAAATTACATTTTAATTGTACTATAATTTTCTTACCTGAAATTAGATGAACATTTAAGAAATTATTTACACTTATTTATCATCTCTATGAAAAAAAATTATCAATTGTTGTTTGCTACTATTCATTTTTGACTTTTTAGCCAGTTTTTCTATTTGTAACAAACAGTTAATTTCTTTGTCCGATGACGGCTGCATCAGGATAAATGTACGCAAACACTCAATTGATTGTGTAGTTGACTTTTCTGTGGGGAAGGAAAGCACTTGGGACATAGTAGCAGAATCGCCAGAATCTGATTCCGTCTCCTCATTGCATTTTTCGTGAATTGTTTCAACAATTTCTTCCGCAGTTAAGGGTCCAGATACTTATAAAATATTATCGGCTGCTACATACTCTGCGAATGTAATATCACACTGGATCTTTTTAGAAAAGTTTGGAAATTCTATTTCTTCGAAAGGTCTGTCGTTTTCGCCATTTGCATTACAACCACTCTTTTTAGATGGATGGATAAATCCTGCATGTCGAAAGCATTTTTCTATTGTTTCGGGTTGTACGGCGTCCCACGCCACATATAAGTCGTTGATGGCCGTGAGTAGTTTTATGTCGTAGCTTTCTTTAAGATCAACCGAAAATAAAATGTGTCTAGAACCCTTTTACGATGACTCTGTACATTATCTAGCAGCAATAGAATTTTTCCGTTTTCACGAGAAAATTTTTTATCCAGTTCTTTTAACCAACTGGTACAGATTTCACGCGTCATCCAGGCTTTGGCATTTGCAACATAATCCACAGGCAGTGTTTTCACTCCTTTGAAGCAACGTGGATTAGTTTATTTACCAATAACTAACAATTCTAACTTCTCATTTCCATCCATATTGGCACCTACCATCACAGTTATCCTGTATTTTCTAAGTTTATCACTTGTGCACGTTTCACCTTTAAATGTTAAAGTCTTATTAGGAAGAAGTCTATAAAACAACCCTGTTTCATCGGCATTAATCACGTATTTCATTGCATAAGTAGAAATAAGTTCGGATAGCTTTTCGCAGAATTCATTGCAAGCAGCGAGGTCTACAGCACCACTTTCACTACACACAGTTCTGTGTACGATGTTATTTCGGTGCTTAAAACGTGTCAGCCATCCTTCGCTGCAATTGAAATTTTTAATACCCATGAGAATGCAAGTTCTTTCCCTTTAGCTGCCAATATAGGTCCACTCAAAGGTACATTTCTTGCCAATGCATCCGTTGTCCATAACAGTAAAGCTTCTTCTAAATCCTCATCGACTGCTGTTCTCATACGTTTTCGTCCTTTAGCAAATCTTTCCTTTTCCCATGATTTCAGGATGAATTCTTTATTTTTCAAGTATGTAGAGAATGTATTATTTTTATTCCATATTCTGCAGCAATTTCTGTCTTAGATCGGCCGCATCCTACCTTTTTAATAATTTCTACTTTAGCTTCTAAAGTTAACGATTTATAACTTCCACGTGGAGCCATATTTTAAAGAAACAAGATCTTTTACTTTCTCAGAAAACACTTTTAGCAGCAAGTAAAACCATTGACTAAAAAATTCGATCCCCACACTGCAAATAGAATGTAGTGATAAAAGGGGTTTCCCCTATCTTTAACAGATGTCTACCCTGTGAATTTCTCGGAATGTCACTGGGTCAAATGCTGTAGAAGGCATTAGGAACAAACACAATGGAAGAAGGGGTAGAGGTGTCATTGATGGACAGACGGTGCGCACTAAGAAAGAGGATATCAAATGCATGGGACTATTATACTAGTTCAGAACAATTCTGACAAAAATGAAAGAAAGAAAGTTATTTCAAGGATCTGAAGTCAGTGAGAAAGTAAGGAAAAATGAAAAAATGGAATTCTCGTTAGTTCGAATTAAACGAAGCCAAGAGAAAATGAGTTTGAATAAATGAAAAGTTTTAGCGTTATTATGCCATTGAAAATTTTGGGACTTCATGTTTAGTTCGAATTAAGCGAAGATTCGATTTATCCGATTTCGAATTAACGAGAGCCGACTGTATATATATATATATATACATATATATATAAAGTTTTGAACTAGGGGTAGGGGTTCTAAGGGTCATGATCGGAATTTGCCCATTAACGAACTTGACCGAGATTTTCTACCCCTTGTTTTTATGTATCAGTTTGGAAGAGATTTGTACAGATTGTACAGATTTACAGAAGATATCGTGTTCATAAAAAAGTGATATATATATCTAGATATATAGATATAGATAGATAGATAGATAGATAGATAGATAGACAGATATATATATATATATATATATATATATATTTATTTATTTATTTATATATATATATATAAAGTTTTGAACTAGGGGTAGGGGTTCTAAGGGTCATGATCGGTGTAGATCTGCAAAAATATTTCAGAAATTAGAACATAGGGGAGATTGCAATAGGTAGTATTTCTTACGAAATCTACCTAAAAATTTCGCATGACAACATTGAGGTCCATTGCCAGCAACCCCACGCTCTAGATATGTGCAAAAGTCAGAGTCTTCTCTTCCGCAAGCTTTTTGTTAGTTTAAACTTAAGGAGGATGACGAAAACACGCGTCTTTAAAACTTCCAAAAAAGCATTTTTTTTCTTTTGCGTTTTCTGATCTATCCTTTTTTTTAATTTAAAATTTAATTTTAATTTAATTTAATTTAATTTAATTTAATTTAATTTAATTTAATTGATTTAATTTAATTTAATCTGTACTAATATTATAAAGAAGTAAAAACTGCTTATTTGTAGGAGGTAAGCTCTGGAAATACCGAACCGATTCCAAAAGTAATGGTATCAAAATGATGGTTTTAGTCCAACTTAGAACATAGGCTATATCTTATGTCCGTGCCAATGGCCAAAAGGGGGTGCGGGAGAAATAAATGTTCTAAAAATGCGATTTTTGTATTACTGAAGGGCCTAGAAATATGAAATTTGGCAGTTACTTATTAGATATAAATGATCTCTAGGGACATTTCTTAAAAGATTCGAAATTTAAAAGGGGTTAAAATGCGCAAAAAGCGTTCATTTTTACGCAATTTCAGGAAGTACAAAACCGATTTCAAAAATAATGATGTCAAAAATGATGGTTACAATCCTTGCTCCAACAAAGGCTATAATTTTATGTCGGTGCCACTACCCCCATAGGGGGTGTAGGAATAAAAAAAGGTTCGAAAATGCGATTTTTGTGTTAGTGAGGGGCCTAGAAACATGAAATTTGGAATGGTAGTTACATATAAGATATAAATGATCTCTAAGAACATTTCTTAAAAAATTCGAAATTTAAAAGGGGTGAAAATGCGCGAAAAGAGTTCTAAAAAACGTTCTAAATGGCAATTTCTACGCAATCTAAGAAAGTACCCAACCTATTTCAAAAGTAATGATTGGAAATTGATGATGACAGCCCTTGTTCCAATATAGGATCTATCTCATGTCGGTGTTACTACGACCTAGGGATTGCAGAAACAAAAAAGTTCTAATTTGCGATTTTTGTGTTACTGAAGGGCCTAGAATCCTGAAATTAGGCAGGGCAGTTATTTATAAGATACAAATGATCTCTAAGAACATTTCCTAAAAAATCGAAATTTAAAAGGGGTGAAAATGAGCGAAAAGTTCTAAAAAACTTTCTAAATTGCGATTTCTGCGAAATCTCAGGAAGTACCGCACCGATTTTAAAAATAATGGTGTAAAAACAATGGTGATAACTTTCGCTCCAACATAGGCTGTATTTCATGTCGGTGCCACTAACCCAAAGGGGGTGAAGGAGCAAAAAACGATCTAAATTGTGTTTTTGTTTTGTAATACTGCAGGGGCTAGCAACTTGAAACTAAGCATGATAGTTACTTATAAGATATAAATGATCTCTAAGAACATTTCCTAAATAATTCGAAATTTAAAAGGTGTTAAAACGGACGAAAAACGTTCTAAAAAACGTTCTAAATTGCGATTTCTACGCAATCTCAGAAAGTATCGATTTCCAAAGTAATGGTTAAAAATTGATGATGACAGCCCTTGCTCCAATATAGGATCTGTTTCATGTCGGCGTCACTACCACCTTGCATTTGCATTTTGAAAAAACGTTCTAAATTGTGATTTTTGTGATACTGAAGGGGCTAGCAACTGGAAATTTTGCATGGTAATTACTTATGAGATGTAAATGCTCTCTGAGAAGAGTTCCTTAAAAATTTTAAATTTACAAGGGGTGAAAAAGAACGAAAAGTGTTCTAAAAACGTTCTAAACAGCAATTTCTACGCAATCTCAGGAAAAATAAACCGATTTCAGAAGTAATGGTTTCAAATTGATGGTGACAGACCCCGCTCCAGCTTAGCTTATATTTTACGTTGTTGTCACTACCACCTGGGGGTTACAGGAGCAAAATTGTTCTAAATTGCGTTTTTTGTGTTACTGAAGGGGGTCTAACATTGTTAATTTGGAATGGTAATTACTTCAAAGATGCAAATGCTTTCTAAGAATTGTCGAAAGAAAATTCCAAATTTAAAAGGATGAAATGAGCGAAAAGCGTTCTATAAGCGTTCTAAATTACGATTTTTATGTAATCGTATAAAATACGAAACCGATTTCAAACATAATGGTTGCAAATTGATGGTGATAGAACCTGCTCAAACGTAAGCTATATTTTATGTCGGTGCCGCAAGTCCTAGAGGGTTGCGGGAGCAAAAAACTTTCTAAATTGCGATTTCTGCGGTACTGAAGAGGCTAGAAACTTCAAATATAGCACTGTAGTTAATTAAAAAATATAAATGTCCTCTAAGAACTGTCGAAAATAAATTCGAAATTAAAAAGGGGTGAAACGAAGGGAAGGAGAGAAAAGCATTCTAAAAGAGTCCTAAATTACGATTTCTATGGAATCTCAGGAAAAAATAAACCGATTACAGAAGTTATTGGTTGCGAATCAAGAGTGATAGTTACTGACCCTATACGGGACATATTTTATGTCGGTGTCACTACCACCTGGTTTGCAGGAACAATGAGAAAGCCTTTAAAAACTTTTAAATTCCGTTTTCTATGGAATATTAGGAAATACTAATCGATTTCGATGTTAATGTAGGCAAATTAAGGGTGGCAGTCTCTGTTTCAGCATTTTTCGAGGCATTCTATTTCAACTCTGTTTCAGCATTTTATGTTGGTGCCACTAACACCAGAGAGGAGGTAGACTGTTAGACAAGAAACTTGGAATTTGACATGATGGTTAATTTTAAGATGTAAATGTGTTAAGATGTTTTCTAAAAAATTCAAAACTTCAAATGAATATTGAAATGAGCGTATGAAATGAGCATAAAAGTCTCAAAATACTTTCTTAATTATCATTTATTTGGAATTAGTTTTAGTTCTTCTTATTAATTAAAATCTCATTTCTGTTTATTGCACTTTTATAATGAAGTTTAATAAATTGTGGCTTAATTTGTAATTTTTAAATTATTCCAAAAAGTGTTCTTGCAATATAAAATAGCCATGCAAATATCACTTGGCATATTTCAACTACTACGCGAGAAAAGCCACGGGGTTTGCTAGTAGGTTATAATTATAGTGTCTTGATTTTTTTTAATTCGAAATTTTACAAATGTGACAATTACAAATATCATATTGTAATTAATTACTGCTAAACCAAAATTTTAAACTTTAAGCACATTTTTCTAAAATCAATAATTGTTTTATTTGGCTGCATAGAATTTTCGAAAACTACTTGACCGATTTCTCTTAAATTTTAATACAAACCTTCACAATTGTATTACCTTTGGTACTAAGTAGGATTTTTTTTTCATTTTTCGAAGCATTTTAAAGCTATTTTCATGGGTAAAAATTGTTTTTATTATTTTATTATTTTTTTAATGCCGCCATTTTTACAAATATTTAAATAAAAAAAATCCTACGCAATGCTGTAGTGTAACGTGTCTGGCTGAGTGTTCCTTTTGATGAACCATGAAGTTTACACACTTAATTTTCAATATAGAACATGTCATAGTAAACCTTAATAACATATATCCATTTCATGGACATCGGACTATATTACGAGAGTTAGAGCACGGACAGACGTACAGACAAACATAATTCATAAACCGAATTCAACTATGTTGGAAAGTGTTAAAAATGAATAAATAAATAAAATAAAATAAGTAAATTAAAAATAAAACAGAAAGAGAAAACACAAGAAAAACATGAGAAATAAAAAATTTTTATTTATACATATATATATATCTATAATAGCAGCCTCCGCCCGCTTCTATGGTAGGTTTCTATAAAAGAGTCTTGAATCAAATGAAATATATCTAGAAAAGATGAAATTTAAAAAAAAAAAACTTTTTTCTTAATATCTATTTAAATATCCATAATCGTTGTCTTATTCGTTAATCTTACATTATCTAGTTCAAAGTCGATGTTGGAGACATAATAGACAAAATAGCTCTAAAATCAGTGAAGTACTTTATTTAACTATTGGTTTTGTTACCTTGAATTTTCCGCTTCTGCCTAAACCTGCGGCTGCGATATGGCGAAATATCCTAAAATTTTCGACCACCCCTTTAAACCCCTTAGGGAGGGAGATTTCTAAAATAGCTGAAATATGTGTTTAATTATTTTTTTAATAGATTTGTTAGCCTGAATTTCTCGCTCCTATCTATTGCTGCTCAGATATGGCGAAATGACCTAAAACTTGAGACCACTTCATTAACTCCCTTAGGTGGGAATTGCAAAAATCGATAAAATAGTGTGTTTTAGTAGATTAGTTATCCTGAAATTCATGTCTCTATCTAAAACTGCTGCTGAGATATGGCGAAATGACGTAAAAGTTTCGACCCTCCCTTTAATCCTCTTAGGGGGAGGGGAGGGTTTCTAAAATCCCTGAAATACATGTTTAATTATTTTTTTAATAGGTTTGTTATTTTGAAATTCACTGTCTTACATAAACCTGCTGCTGGGATATGGCCAAATGTTCTATAATTCTCTAACACACCTTTAACACCCTTAGGGGGGAATTTTCAAAAATCACTGAAATACCTGTTTAACTATTTTGTTAACAAGTTTGTTATTCTGAATTTCTTACTCCTACCTAAAACAGCTGCTGAGATGTTGCCAAATGACATAAGACTTTCTAATCCACCTTTGTCTCCTTGGGGGGAATATTTAAAAATCACTGAATTACATGTTTAACTACTTTTTAGCTGTTTTATTTTCTTGAATTTCACGCTCCTACCTAAAACGGCTGCTGCGATATGGCCAAATGTTCTAAAAATTTAGACCCTATCTTTAACCCCTTAGGGCGGATGTTTAAAATCACTGAAATATGTGTTTGAATTTTTTTAGTAGATTTATTTTCTGGAATTTCACGCTCCTACCTAAAACGGCTGCTGAGATGTGACCAAACGTTTTAAAATTTTCAATCTCCTTTAACCCTTTAGGGGGAAATTCCTAAAATTTCTAAAATATGTGTTTAATTATCTTTTAATAAATTTTTTATCCTGAATTTTTCGCTCCTACCTAAAACGCCTGCTGAGATATGGCCAAATGTCCTAAAATTTTCAACCCCTTTAACGCCCTTAGGGGGGAGGGATTTTCAAAAAATCGCTGAAATGCACGTTTAATTAGCTTTTATAGTAGATTTATTTTCTGGAATTTCACACTCGTACCTAAAACGGCTGCTGAGATATGGCCAAATGCTCTAAAATTTTTGACCCTACCCCCCTTTAACCACCTAAGGGAGGAATTTCTAATATCGCTGAAATACATGTTTAATTATCTTTTTTATAAGATCTATTTTGTGTAATTTCACGCTCCTACCTAAAATGGCTGCCGAGACATGGCTAAGTGTTCTAAAATTTTGCCCCCCTCCCCTGTATCCCTTTTAGGGGAGGATTTTCAAAAATCCTTTCTTAGTCCTCGCCTATGTCATAAGAAGTATTTTTCCACCAATTTTCATGCTTCTACTTTCAGTAGTTTGGGCTGTGCATTGATTATGAGTCAATGGGGACAAACTCTTATATATATATATATATATATATATATATATATATATATATAATAAAATTAAAAGAGACAAGAAAAGCGGGGAAATAATTACAAAGGTAATTTTCAAGCTGAAGAGAGAAAGGGAGATACTGAGTGATAATTGACAAGTTTATTTGGATTTTTAAAAATAAAAAATGCTTCGTGAAAATCCAAGTGCCAGTTTTTTATCGCCAGTTTAATCGGTACGGTTTCATCTGTATTTCGCTGTTTGGGATTGTTGTATGTCTATACATTTATTATCATGACTTCATTTATGTTTCAGTATTTGATTAAAATAACAATAATCGAAGTTTGCTTAAATACTTTTACACCATTGGCAATTCTTTTATTTAAAAAAGAATTCAGTTATAAATTTGAAATAGAGGATACTTTTCCGGAACAAATAATTTAGGATAGAACATAAAAAATACGAAAAGGTTTTATGCCTGTTTAATAATGATGTAATACGGCATTATCCAAATGTGTTTAAAAATTCTTCTTTGGTTTATTGCCCCATCAATAGCAAAACAATTAATTACATTCATTAAGCCTCAGTAAATGACATATTAGTTAAATTTCTATAATCCTGTTCTTTCGTGGTTTGACAGCTACTTTTTTTTAACGTAAAATTATTTTTTTTTCCTAAAATAGTAAAAAAAAAAAACTGAACCCGAAAGGATTAAATTGAAAAATTTTAAAGGTATTAAAACAATACTACCATTTTCTGTCAGTTTTTTTTTTATTTAAAATGAGACTCCTAAATTCTTCTCTGCGATGTCACACTAAAAACTGAAAAAAGATAAATAATTTACAAATAAAATAAAATCCTCATTATTTTAAATAAATTAATTCCTAGAGTGCATTAAATCATGTATAGAAATTAAATGTAGCTATGGAATAATTCATCGATAAATGTGATTTCTTTTAAAGTAAATAAATTTCGAAATACAAATTGCAGCGGCAAATGTTAAAATATCTTTTAATGTATAATATTTTTTCTTTATATTTAGATAGATACTTCTGATTATGGTGATGATGATGATCATAATGCTCCTGCTCCCGGAAGCTTTGGAAAATATTTCGTCTATGTAAATTGTACAACGTGTGAAGTGAAAAGTGAGCTTCAAGTACAAGAAAAAAATGCTAATGAGGGAGAAGAATATGAGCCAGAGGTAAATTCAAAAAATGCTAATGAGGGAGAAGAACATGAGCCAGACGAAAAAACAAAAAATGCTAATGAGGAAGAAGAACACGAGCCGGAGGAAAAAACAAAAAATGCTAATGAGGGAGAAGTACATGAGCCAGAGGAAGAAACAAAAACAACCAGAAAGCGCACTCACTACCCATCATCTCCAAGAGGCGGAAGAACACGAATTGGAAGAAAGACTACGCCATATGGAGTGATAAAAAAAGAAGAAGATGGTGGACGAGTAGGAGAAGGCTACGCAGTACCTTCAGGAGCTGTAGGAAGAGGAAAACAAAGAAAGACTACACCATACAGAGAGGAGGGAGAAGGAGAAGAGGGAGAAGAAGTAGAGGAACAAATGGAAGAAAGAGCAAGATTGGAAGGAATGAAGGTTAATGAAACAACAGCAAGTCGAATTTATCATTTACCTGGAGACACCCCTTATCCACCTTGGTTCACCGTCATGGCAGATAAAACAACAAAAAAAACGGGCACAGGGAGCACAGGTACAGAAGTAATAGGTACAGGAGGAACCGATACCGAAGTTACAAGTTCAGGAGAAACGAGTACAGAAGTAACAGGTATAGAACTAACGAAATATACTATAAAAGTAATAGGTACAGGACAAACAGATACGAAAAATGCAAAGGAGGGAGAAGAACATGAGCCAGAAGAAAAAACAAAAAATGCTAATGGGGGAGATGAACATGAGCCAGGGGAAAAAACAAAAACAACCAGAAAGCGCACTTACTACCCATCATCTCCAAGAGGCGGAAGAACACGAATTGGAAGAAAGACTACGCCATATGGATTGATGAAAAAAGAAGAAGAAGGTGGACGAGGAGGAAAAGGCTACGCAGTACCTTCAGGAGCTGTAGGTAGAGGAAAGCAAAGAAAGACTACACCATACGGAGAGGAGGGTGAAGGAGAAGAAGTAAAGGAACAAAGGGAAGAAAGAGCAAGATTGGAAAGATTGAAGTTTAATGAAACAACAGCAAGTCGAATTTATCATTTACCTGGAGACACACCTTACCCACCTTGGTTCACCGTCATGGTAGATAAAACAACGAGAAAAACAGGCACAGAGAGCACAGGTAAAGAAGTAATAGGTACAGGAGAAACCGGTATCGAAGTTACAGGTAGAGGAGAAACGAGTACAGAAGTAACAGGTACAGGACTAACGGGTATAGAAGTAATAGATACAGGACAAACAGGTACAAAAAATGCTAAGGACGGAGAAGAACATGAGCCAGAGGAAGAAACAAAAAGAACAAGAAAGCGCACTCACTACCCATCATCTCCAAGAGGCGGAAGAACACGAATTGGAAGAAAGACTACGCCATATGGAGTGATGAAAAAAGAAAAAGGTGGGCGAGGAGGAGAAAGCTACGCAGTACCTTCAGGAGCTGTAGGAAGAGGAAAACAAAGAAAGACTACACCGTACGGAGAGGAGGGAGAAGGAGAAAAGTAAAGGAACAAAGGGAAGAAAGAGCAAGATTGGAAAGAATGAAGATTAATGAAACAACAGCAAGTCAAATTTATCATTTACCTGGAGACACGCCTTACCCACCTTGGTTTACCGTCATGGCATTTAAAACAATGAAAAAAACAGAGACAGGGAGCACAGGTACAGAAGTAATAGGTACAGGAGGAACCGGTACCGAAGTTACAAGTACAGGACAAACAGGTACAGAAGTAAAAGGTACCGAAGAAACAGGTACAGAAGTAACGAGTATAGGAGAAGAAAGTATAGTAGAAACAACCACAAAAAAAAGAAGAAAAAACCCTAACAATGCAAACTGGCCTCATTTCACTAACTTCATAGAAACAAAAACTTCGTTGAAATTAGAAAAAATCAATTGTTTTACTTCGACAGAGATTTAAAAAAAAATGAATAAATAAAGTTTACATTCATCATTTGTAAGAAGGAAGTATTCTGTTGAAAGCAAAATTCTTTACTTTAGAAATAGTTCTATTAAAATTAACTGTATTTACTGTACACAAACAGTCTCATCGAGTCCATTTGAAAATTCCACTACACAATTTTTTAGAACTACAATGTGGACAAAAATAACTTTGGCAATTTCATAACTGAATAAGTTACAAAATTTTAATTGTAAGGCACCAGTTCAACAAAGGATTAGTAAAGATGTTTCCCAAGTTTGCGGACATATTCAGTCACCCGTCCCGCCCAATCATGTGTAATAGTGTTCTATGAACCTAGGACCGGGAAGTGAAATCTCCATTTTAACTAAGTACTTAAAATGCAAATTTTTTTTTTGCCCCGGACTGTTATCCCATGGCCATTGTGACAGACTTCCACACAGAGATTTTAGTGTATGGTTTAACTGAAAATGGGTGGGAAATATTAGGTTTAAAGTCGGCCGATTCCGAAACCCACTCATGAATTGAAATGACAAATCAGCACTGCACTGGATTTGATCGGCATGAACATGCTCACAAACATATGGCAAAAACTGATGTACCCGTGGAATAATTTCTGAATAATGATGTGTAGCCACATCGAATATTTGCATAAAACGAAAATATTGAATTTTACTATCTTATAACTTTGGGGACTCTCACATTCGGCTGTATAACTACGCATAAGTCACTCTTTTTTCCCAACTAATTTATGCCCTCCCTGTATAGAAAGAATATAAATTTATAAGAAACAGTTTTATTACAGCTTCTTTCTAAATGTCTTTCTAAAAGTTTTTCTCAAATTAAATGAAATTATTCACAGTTTAGCGAGAACTCTTTAAGAAGGCGGACGAGAATTTTAAAATGAGCAAAAATTAACTAAAAATAGAAATTTTTCTTTTGCGTTATTAACACGATCTTTAAAAAGTAAAAATAAGTTCTCAAATATTTAGCATGGAGTTTGTTGGCGTACTTCTTCTTGAAAGTAACGAATACAACATATCCCTTTGTATTTCAAACGCAATTTTCTGAAAACACGCTTTTCTTAATTTTATATCTTTAAAATACTCTATGCATTTTAATTTTCAATATGTCTAAGATACAATCTTTATACATACAAAACTGTGCATCCTTTATGAAATCTGGGTTTATTAAGATCATCAGATTAGCAATATAGTGACCAACCAGGTGACAGTGACACCGGCATAAAATATATCCCGTATAGGATCATATAGCTATCACTCTTGATTCGCAACCAATAACTTCTGTAATCGGTTTATTATTTCCTGAGATTCCATAGAAATCGTAATTTAGGAATCGTTTAGGATGCTTTTGGCTCCTTCCCTTCGCTTCACTCCTTTTTAATTTGGAATTTATTTCGACTGTTCTTAGAGGACTTTTATATTTTATAAGTAACTTCCGTGCTATATTTAAAGTTTCTAGTCTCTTCAGTACCGCAGAAATTGCAATTTAGAAAGTTTTTTGCTCCTGCAACCCTCTGGGGTTCTGGCACCGACATGAAATATAGTTTATGTTTGAGCAGGTTCTATCACCATTAATTTGCAGCCATTATGTTTACAATTGGTTTCGTATTTCATACGATTGCATAAAAATCGTAATTTAGAACGCTTATAAAACGCTTTTCGCTCACTTCATCGTTTTAAATTTGGAATTTTCTTTCGACAATTCTTAGAAAGCCTTTGCATCATTGAAGTTATTACCATTCCAAATTTAAAATGTTAGACTCCATCAGAGGCAAGAACGTAAAATATAAGCTATGTTGGAGCGAGGACTGTCACCATCAATTTGAAACCATTACATCTGAAATCCATTTATACTTCCTGAGATTCGTAGAAATCGCAATGTAGAACGTTTTTAAAACGCTTTTCGTTCATTTTCACACCTTTTATATTTCAAATTTTTAAGGAACTCTTCTCAGAGAGCATTTACATCTCATAAGTAATTACCATGCCATTCAGTATCACTAAAATCACAATTTAGAACGTTTTTTAAAATGCAACCGCAAGGTGATAGTGTCGCCGACATGAAATAGATCTTATATTGGAGCAAGGGAGCTTTTATATTGGAGCACTATCATCATCAATTTCCAACCATTACTTTTGAAATCGGTACTTTCTGAGATTGCGTAGAAATCGCAATTTAGAACGTTTTTTAGAACGTTTTTTGTCCCTTTTCACCCTTTTTAAATTTCCAATTATTTAGGAAATGTTCTTAGAGATCATTTATATCTTATATGTAACTACCACGTCTAGATTCAAGTTCGTAGCCCCTACAGTATTACAAAAAACGCAATTTAGATCGTTTTTTGCTCCTCCACCCCCTTTGGGATAGTGGCACTGACATAAAATATAGTCTATGTTGGAGCAAGGGCTGTCACCATTGTTTTCACACCATTATTTTTTAAATAGGTTCGGTACTTTCTGCGATTGCGTAGAAATAAATCCCAATTTAGAAAGGTTTTTGGAACGTTTTACGCTCTTTTTCACACCTTTTAAATTTCGATTTTTTAGGAAATGTTCTTAGAGATCATTTGTATCTTATAAATAACTGCCCTGCCTAATTTCAGGATTCTGGGCCCTTCAGTAACACAAAAAATTGCAATTTAGAACGTTTTTTGCTTCTGCAACCCCTAGGTGGTAGTGACACCGACGTGAAATAGAGCCTATGTTGGAGCAAGGTCTGTCATCATCAATTTCCAATCATTACTTTTGAAATAGGTTGGGTACTTTCTGAAATTACGTAGAAATCGCAATTTAGAACATTTTTTAGCACTCTTTTCGCATATTTTCACCCCTTTTAAATTTCGATTTTTTAAAGAAATGTTCTTAGAGATCATTTATATCTAATAAGTAACTACCATTCCAAATTCTATCTATCTGGACCCTTCAGTAACATAAAAATCGCAACTTCGAACGTTTTGTTGCTTTTTCACCCCCATTAGGGGTAGTGGCACCGACATAAAACGTAGCCTATATTGGAGCAAGAGTTTTCACCATTATTTTGACACCATTACTTTTTAAATTGGTTTGCTACTTCCTGAAATTTCGTAAAGATCGCCATTTACAACGTTTTTAGAACGCTTTTTGCGCATTTTCACCCTTTTTTAATTTCGATTTTTAAAGAAATGTCCTTAGAGATCATTAGTATAATGTAAGTAACTACCATTCCAAATTTCATGTTTCTAGACCCTTCAGTAACACAAAAATCGCATTTTTAGAACGTTTTTTGCTCCTGCACCCCCTTTTGGCGAGTGACACGGACATAAGATATAGCTTATGTCCTAAGTTGGACTAACACCATCATTTTGATACCATTACTTTTGGAATCGGTTTGGTAGTTCCAGAGCTTACCTCCTACAAATAAACAAACTTTACTTCTTTATAATATTAGTATAGATTACTACATGCATTTTTAATGAAAATTGAATTTTATATAATTTTTTTCATATTTATTTATTTGTTTGTTTGTTTGTTAAATAACTATACGGGAGACCATACGGGAGGCTTGACCCAGCCATCAGTTTTCATATTTAAAAGAATTTCACAGTTTTATCAATTGGTATCAACCAAAGTTACTGGAATGCTCAAACAACAGTATCTGTTTCAACCAGATAATCGAAATAGTTGAGGAAAATATCAATTTTGAGGCGTTTTCAACCAAAAAGTTGTGTTTTTTAGAAATATTTTGTAAGCTTATTCCAGATAAAATATATCATGGAAATTTAAGTAAGTAGGTTAAAAGTAATGCAGAAATATCGAGCTTTCATTCCAGGCATAAAGATTATTCACTGAGTTAGGCATAACATAAAAATGTGCTATTCTTTAGATAAAGGCTATGTGGGGAGGCTTGACCCAGTCAATGTGAGGGAGGTTGAGAAGATATTTAAGGTTCCCTTAGCACATTCACAACGGAAAACGAGAATTCTTGTTTTCATTCAAAAAACGTCATTGACTAAGGGCGTCACTTCTACCTTACAGAACATGCATTTATATCATGCTGTCTATATTTTTTTAGATTGCAAGACATTTTATATTAAATTCGTACATTGAAAGATATTGACCGATGCATAAACTTGAGAAACCTATCTAGAATACCAATTTACTTTCAAAAAGGGGGGAGCTTCTACTGTTTTAAAATTCACATTTCATAAAAATTGCCCGTCGGCAATGTGTTAATTAAGGGGTTTTGGAACTCTTTTTTACTATACACTGTCACTGTGCATAATGAAGGATTAATGGTTATATATAAAAATGAATGTAAATTTATTCTGCAATGCTACAGTAAAATGGGGTGGTGGAAAAGAAAACGTTTAAACACGATTGTAGAAATATATGAAAAATTGCTATAGTATCCACTGCAGAAAAAAAAATTAATGAAATATAAATGAAAAAGTTGATAGGAACTTTTTTCCATATAAATATTACTTACAATAGGTAAATGGAAACACTGGAAAGGACTAGAGAGTACGAAAGTAGCAGTCTTAACCGTTTCAGGGGCAGTGGTATGTTTATGAAACCACTTAATTTTAATTCTTAAACGCCACAATGGTACCAGAATTTTGCTAAAATCTTTTCATTTTAATATGTATGTGAAATATAGTCTTTTTCATATTTCCAAATAAATTTGTTCGTATATTCCGCTGTCAGTCATTTATTTCAACGTTTTAGTACTGAAAGTACTTTGCCCCTGAAAGGGTTAAAATATGTTAATCATAATTTAAGTACTTATGCGGCTGCTAAAGAACATAGAATGGATCGTATGTAGACAAATTTCAACATGATGAATAGAAAGAGATGAAGCCAAACTATGTGACAACTATAAGTTGTCAGGTCGAGTGTCACAAAAAACAGGACAAGGAGACAAAAAAAATGCAGGGACAGTGGCTACTAAATCTGCGTAGTATAATCCATGAAACTCTATGAAAACGGAACCTGTCTCTAACGGAATATTGTCTTAAATATTAAAATTTCATTTTCCCTGCTGTACAGTTACACCTGCTCAGACAAAATCCTGTTTAAAACAACATTTTTCTCCTCTGACATGCGATTGTGTTTAAACAGGTTTGTATAAGCATCATATTTTCAAAAATATTTTTTATAATAATTAAAGCATGTAGCATGTAGTTATTTTGCTTTTTCTAAACTGATTTTATTTCTCTTCACAAATATTTCAATATAAAACAAAGTGGGTCAAGCCTCCCATATGTGGGGAGCCTTGACCCATTATTTTCTGATGATTAAAATCAATTATTTTTCAAATTTCTTATTTACTCACCTTATGTAGCAATTTTATTTTGATAACTGAATGTATAATGAATAAAATGATATAAAAAACTTTATTCTACGTTCAATATTTAAAAAATAAAAAATCATTTTGTAAAAAGTGGGTCAACCCTCCCTAGTCTCCCCTATATCAGATTAAAGAATGATTCATAAAATTTTAACAGCCTTTTTAAGTAATAAAATAGTAAAATGAGAAAGAAAACATTTTGGAAATTAGAACGCATGGAGTATTTAAATAAAAAAATATATTTTAAAATGTTTAGAAATTTTAATTTACAGTAAGTTAATCTTTTTAAAATTTTTATTGAATTCGTAATAAAAAATACTCTTTTCAAGAGTTTATTGTTTAAATATAATAAATAATGGATACTTATTAAAGTCCACAATCCCACCGTTCTCCTTAAATAGACGTGAGTACTTGTCGCTGGAATTTAATAGAGAAATACAGTACAAAATTGCCAAATAACCACTCATTTATTTCGGTACATAAAATATGTTTTACTGAGAATATATATCTATATCCATCTGCTTATCTATGCCTGTCTATTATATCATTGAGGCAAGCCCCCTAAGCCCAGAGAAAGTAAAAAGTTTCTAGAAGATGCCAGTTAAAATCTAAAATGCATCCAAAGACTCCGGCTTCTTACAAAGGGCGACAAACCATGAATTAAGAAGAAATCTGTACAAAGATTATATGCAATAGAAAATTGCAGTAAATGCAAAATTACAGATTTTTCATGTGTGTATGTCAGGAAATTCTTTAATTAATTCTTACACTTAAATAAGTTCTATTAATGACACCTTTTCAATTAGTTCTGTTCTTAACTATCTTTTTCCCGTATCTAAAGTTTTAATTCATAATCATTTGTCGCAGTAAAAGAAGGATTATTTTGTCCTCACTGGACATTTTCTTTAATTTATTTTATTGCATCTTTAAAATTCAGTTTCGTCTTCGGCAAAGTCTAACCGTGAATATCTCTTTAACCTAATTGCCCCTCTTGCCCACCTATGATAAGTCCTCACTCGAAGATACAAATCAATTTCGTATTTTCCCCACAACTATAAAACTCAATCCCTCCATATCCCCAAAAATGTACATAACTATAATTAACTAATACAGCACAGCACCCACTATAGTGCACTTTAAAACAGAGCCTTCAGATTAGATTTTCATTTTTAGTTAGCAACTGTGTTTGTAAATAATGCAGCTTATTTAGAGAGAAAAATGCAGAGTCCTTTTTTAAAGGGAATGTGAAGATTTACAAGAACAGTTAGTAAAGTGGTAAACTCCGATCTTTATTTTCACTTTGTTGATTTGAAGATACCCGTACCATGATATAAAATATTCCGTATGAAATTTGGGATATGCACAAGTTTTAATTGACTGAATTTTTCAGTATTTAAAGCTTTTATAATTATTGCGGCGGCGTATCTATTTTCATTAAAAAATCTGGTGGTTTATCTTATAACGGGTTTATGATGGTGTTCTTTCATTAAATCTGCTGTTAAGTAATAACGTTCACAAAATATTATTAACTATATACTTGTCGAAAAATTTGTCGATCAAGAAAGTAAGAAGACTGTCAGGATTCTGACGCTAGTGAGCAGATGATTACTATTATCTGATGTTATCTTTTTACTTATCTATTCTATTACCTATGTATCACTTCTGCGTACTTGGGGTTTAAAGTAAATTTCCTTATCTAAAAGTTAATCTGAGCTATTTTTAATTAGATAGTACCATATGAACAAGCTTCATTGTCTCCAACTCCCCTTGCTATTCAAGAACGCATACCCCAGATAAGGCGAACAAAGGAATTCCCTATCTGGTAAGTACTGAAGGCCATCTGAGGGTACAGTTTTAAGATAAGAGGATGGATCTCTGACAGAAGAGTAAACCCCGTAGGTTGGTTCGAAGATAGACCTGGTAGAGATAGGTCGTAGCATTTTGATTGAGTTTTAGTGCATACTTCAACATAGGAGGTTGGTGTTTCCTGAGTGTAGTTTCGGGAAAAAGTCTTGTGCAGAGAAAGAATACGCAAGGGGCAGGTCGAAGGTGATCCTTCGATAAACCTGATGAGATACTGTAAAGTGATAAGGAAATAGGATATTTTAATGAGCTAGCCCAATGCGCAGAAAGTACTTATTAAATGTAACATAGTATTCGGCCTTATCATCTATATCCGAGCTCTTAAATGTAAATTATGTTTTATTTATATGTAAATAATTTGTAAATGAATTGTTTGTTAATTTAATTGAATAATTTTAGTTTTTTTTTTTTTTTTTTTTTTTTTTTTTTTTTTTTTTTTAATAAACCTTTTCACAACGTGCCCGATATCACGTATATATATATCGATGGTGGCAGCATATCAAGATAAAAGAGCATTTTTTTAATCTGTGCGAATGGTGACCGTGGGTTCAGTTATATTCATGAGCGTGTCTACTAAGAAAGAGCGCAACAAAGACGAAACATATATCTTAACTACATTTAAGTTTAGCATACATTTTGACATGTCAACTTTATTATTACATTGTCAGTAATTTATTGTTATCTACTATTTAACTCTATTGAAAGCAGCCAAAGCCCTACATATAATACTAGCGTCAATGTTAGAAATGAGACAGGCTTGACCCGAGACCGCGAGCCCGATCCCAAGAACGAAATGGGCTCGGCTCGATTTTTCCACCAGTGTTTGGGCTTAGGGGGTGCTCGGAAATGAAAATGTATTTACTCACAAAATGAAAAAGCAATAAAAAGAAATCTTGCCTGTCGCCATTTGAGAAACAAGGACATCTAGGTTACTTAAAATTCTTTAAAATCTTCTAAAAGTCAGTTTGCAATTTATGGAATTGTATTGATTGGATATAAAGAAAAATATTCTATCTGATTCTAAAGCCTTGGCAAGGTCAAGTTAGTAACATAAAGAAACCGTGTGATATCCTTTATCTATGGTCTATTTCTGTTTGAAGTCCTTTTAGCAATTTCTGGAAAACAGAACTCGTATTTTGGCTTAGGGGGGCTCGGAAGTGAAAATTTATTTCCTCACAAAATGAAAGAAGGAATAAAAAGAAATATTGCCAGTTGCCATTTGAGAAACAAGGATGCAATCTAGGTTAATTAAAATGTTTTAAAATCTTCTAAAAGTCAGTTTGGAATAAATGGAATTGTATTGATTGGATATAAAAAAAAAATATTCTATCTGATCCTAAAACTTTGGCAATGTCAAGTTTTTAACATAAAGAAACCGTGTGATATCTCTTATTTATGATCTATTTCTGTTTGAAGCCCTTTCTGAAATTTCTGGAAAACAGAAATCGTGTTTTTCTTTCATAGCTATACAACGATATTTTAAAATGATAAGAATTGTAACCTTTGGAGATTTCTGAGAGTAATTGGGTATAAATAACATATTGTTTATTTTAAAGAAATTTTCAAAGCCGTAAAAATCCCAAAATACTGTCATGGGGGAGTATTTAGAACTAATATTTATTTCTATGCAAGGAGATACTTTCAAATGAGAAAATTAATTTTGAAATAATTTTAAAAATTTATTAATAATTTTATACTGCGTACGTTTGATACCGGGTTTGGTTGATCTCGGATTTCAAATAGATCTCGGGCTCTAAATAAAAAGCCCAAACTCATCTTTATTCGACGTACATGTTTTGTTGTTCCTATCTCTGGCACGATCAATCTCTTAAAATTGGAATTACGTTTATTCTTATAAATAATATGTTATCAATGGGCATGTGAGTCATTTTCTCTTAACAGGATAGTTTGAACATAATATATTTTTAAAGACTAACATTTTCCCCCTTTTAAATTGGATTTGATTGCATTTAGATAATGTCTTTAAGTAATAACATACAGTCAGCAAAAAATTTATAGTGTTAAATACACAAAAATAATCTTTTAATTTTAAAGTTGGCTGGGGATGACAAACAGAGAAAGGGTAATGACACTTACACAGAGTGATAATAAACATGTATAATTGCAAATTAATTCTTTTATTTCACAAAACTTTATAGTAAGTAATGAAATGGCCTTGGTGGAACATGGGAACTTGGCAAGATATTTTCTGGCAACATAATCGGTATTTCATATACATGCAGGAAATAATAATCGTTACTTTCATAGTATTCCTTTCTTTCTGCCCTGTATTACTCGTCTATGACTGTAACCGCATTCTTATTGTTTCTTTTTCATTCTTATTTTATATTCTTTGGCAACGATCAAAGAGAGAACAACGTCATACGACTTAACAGTTCTATAGGGGTAGTCGAGTCTGTTCTAGGCAGCAGGAAGCTGCGATTGTGGTAATGAAATCCTGGTTGTATTTTAATTGTGTTTCATTTGTCATTAAATGTTGTGTTCGTCAATTAAAATGAATGACAAAGTATTCACAAAATTGGGAGCTCGGCGCGGAATAAAATAATGGAAATTGTGTCAATGGAATAGTTTTACCGCCAACTTACTTTTGTTGCGAACCATCCGAGTTCTAAAGAGTTTCGGAGTCACCCTGACTCCCCCCGTGAAAGAAAAAAGTAAAACCTCCTGTTTTATACCGAGAAAGAATCAAATGGAATAATTATTTTGGCGCATCTTTGTTTCTGTTTGTGAAATTAAAAAAGAAAAGCTATCTAGTTTTGTCTGCAAGTCATATTGTGAAAAGGAACACATCCCCGTTCCTTCAGCGCGTTATTTAGTGTGAAAGTGAATGAAGATCCTTATTCAAGATTTCGACGCAATTGTCAGTTAAAAATTTTGTGAAACAACCAACCTGGTATATTTAAATTTGTGAAATATTTAGTGCGGCAATATGCCATGTGTTTTTCGTTTCATTTAAAATCTTTTTGAGTCAATTTCATCAGTTCGGCACAAGAAAACAAGTGTTTTACACCAGAGAAAAAAAGAGATAGGAGAGGCCAAGTGGTTTTGTTGTTGTTGTTGTTGTTGGCCTCAGATAATTTATTATTGAAACATCATTTCCGTTCGATTCTGTATTTTAGGATCTAAAGAAAAAGCAACATTGATTATTTTTTAAGTGATTAATTTACTCTGGTTAAAAGGAAAAGACTTTGTTTTTGAAATATAAATTTTATTTGATTGAATATTCAAAATACAAGTATATTTCTATTTATTTTTGCTTTCTTATACATATATGTGATATTTAAGAGCTAAATGTTCATTAGTTTCATTTTTGCTAATGTATTTACCTTTCAGAAACGATTTGAGTCTAGTATGTTCTGTTCTTTTTCGCTGATTTAAGAACTAAAATGCGTGCAATGTATGTTTATGGTTTTTATCATTTGTTTATTTCTCATTTAAATGTTGAATCAGAGTTGAGTGCACTCAAAAAGGGTTATTTTACTTCTGTTTTTTATCACGGTATTTGATTATTTGTGATTTTATTTTGATTATGCAATTTAACTTTTATTTTGATTATATTTTTGTGATACAGCCTGTTCACTTTGATTTATTTACCTCGTTTAATCTTACAATTTATTTCATTTCTGGTATTTAACTGACGACACTTGAATTTATTATTTTTAATTTTTACATATTTTTGTACATTTGAAGTAAGATATTAAGAACTGATCGTACACGTATATGTTTTAAATCCCGAATCCTGTTTCTTAGTTATAATTTTATGAGAACTAAATTTTTGAGTGTTGCTTTTATAAGAACTAAATTATTTTTAGTGATAATTTTATAAGAACTAAATTTTTTAGTGGTACTTTTATAAGAACTAAATTATTTTTAGGGATAATTTTTTCACACTAATTTTGATTTCCTATTAAGCAAATTTTATTTTTTGGGGCCTGAAGGTTAGTTAACATAAAACTGCGTTTGAGAAAATGGCATTCCTCAGCAAAGGTATTAAACAAGATTTGCAGCACGTCGCGATGGAATTAGGAGTTCCATACGCAGATAATTTAAAAGTTGCGGAATTAAAAGATGTCATCATAGCAGCTGTTAGGAGTGAGAAGGAATTTGTGAAGGGCTATTTAGATACTGTTATCGAGGAAAGGAAAATGAATAAGGAAGATGAATTGCGAAAACAACAAATGGCGTTTGAATTAGAAAAAATGCGCCTCGAAAATGAAAGAATCGTCGAAACCGGTAACCAAAACGTGAGTCAACCCGAAAGTAATGGAAAACTGCGTATAAAACTACATGACATTATTCAAAAGTTCAATCCACAAACATGCGATATCAGTCTTTACTTAGTTCTTTTTGAACGCCAGGCCAAAAGATCGGAAATTAAAAAGAATTTTGGGTTACACATCTCATTGGGCTTTTGCCCCAAGAAATTGCGGAGATAATCGCTAGGGAGAGCGAAGAAATAACGGAGGATTATGACAAGTTTAAGGAAGTGCTACTAAGAAGATATAAATTTACACCTGAAAGATTTCGGGAATTGTTTGTCAAGCATATTAAAAAAGCTGGCACAAAGTGACGAGATTTTGCATACGAATTAAAGAACTATTTTAGCGAATGGGTTCGAGGTTTGGAAGTTACAACCTTTGACATGTTATGCGATTTAATGATTACCGACCAAATAAAACGAAAAGTGCCTCCTGAGGTAAAAGAAAACTTCTTCGACGAATGGTCGATGTTTAAATCATCTGACGTTATTTCAGAGAAGCTAGATGATTATGAAAGCATTAAAATGACTTTTAATAGAAAGAATCTCCTTACCGAGAGAATAGGAATACTTCGTTCGGAAAGCCAAATTTTGGAAATAACGGCAAAGAAGATAGGATGTTTGCGAGATCTTACCCAGAGCAGAGGGATTTTGGCCAGGGAATAACTACAAATCGACAAACTGAAAAGTTTGAAAGACAAAAATCATTCAAATGCTATGAATGTGGAGAAATCGGCCACGTCAGATCGTATTGTCCGAACTCGTAAGAAAAAACGGAAGCACAATGAATAAAATCAATTTCTAATGCACATGTCGCAAGAAACTGTAACGTCATCGCATTTAAAAATGTTCAAACAAAAGAAGTTATTTTTAACAATCTAACTATTCCTGCACTTATTGACACAGGCTGTTCAGTGTGCTTTCTCCGCGAAGACTTATACCGACAAATTTCTGACCTTCCAAAGCTGTTTGACAACTCTTTAGTATTATCGGGAATAGGATCATCTGACGTTTATACAAAGGGATCGATGGAGCAAGAAATAGATATAGATGGAAGTAAATACTCCCTTACATGGCATATAGTGCCGACATCACAGTTGGATTACCAAGCAATTATCGGTATGGACATTTTAGATCAAGCTAGATTAAATTTTGACAAAAATGGTGCTGAATTTTATAAGTACGAAACAAATGAGTTATTTATGCAGGTATCCGAGTTAAGCAAAATAGAAGAAGTTGAGCTGAATTACGTTTGTGATCCGCAAATAAGGGCAGAACTGGAGGAAGTTATTTCTGCATGTAAACCAGAGAAGACCGAATCGGTTGATGTCTGTGTGAAAGTCGTCTTGACTGATGACATGCCAATAGAATCTGAAAAAACTCATTACGATTTATTATTATTAAGACGATTATTAAGACTTATTTATTAAGACGATCTTTACGGAACATAAAGTCAGATGTAAAAGATGAAAAGCCAGCTACAAAGCAAAATGTTTTACGAAAGTTACCATTTAGAAGAAATGGAAATGCTCCAGATACACCTGATTTAAACCCTAATGTGTTCTGGTGGAATGATGTTGGAAAGGGGAAAGGTTGTAAACTTGGAGATATATCAGAAATAAGAGGACGAATTCCAAAAGCATAAAGTATACGACCTTTGTATAGAGTTCTATTTTTCCAGTGGCCAAAAAATGGTCAAGATATAGTTAGAGACATTCTTAAGTTTAATGGTTTCCATTTGATAAATCTTCTTATGAATAAAGTAAACGTCAGAGCCTTATTGAAATCATGCTTGATAAAACCATATTCCACATATGTGAACTCCTGGATGTTAGGAAAGGTGATAAACTGTCATGTATCAAGAATATTCTTTATTTTTTATTAAACCCATCTGAAAAAATTGATCCATCTACAGACCCTAGATGGCAGCCAGCTATTCATCTGGAGAGAATAAAAATTGATGTACATCTTTTCATCTGTCATCAAGTAGTGTTAAACTAAGGAAAGGTAAATGTTTTAGTACCTCCAAAAAACCAAAAGAGATCGATGTTGAAAGCAATTAGGTTAATCCTACAAGATCAACACGGAGTTTTCGTTCTGTCAACCGTTATATTTCTAATGTAGCTTCACACAATGACAGAAATGATCATGTAATGCGTTTGAATTACCAAGAAATAAATTTAAGAAACAAAGATTGCGATATATTTAGGTCACATTCTTTTTGTCAAACTCAAGCTGAAAATAAAAGGACTTATGATAGAAAAAGGAAGACTGAATTCAAAATTGGTGATCTGGTGGCCATTCAACGAACTCAGTTTATCACAGTGTTAAAATTAAGACTTAAATATTTTGGCCCATATAAAATAACTAAAGTCAATCCTGGAGATATATATGAAGTTGAAAAAGTTGGTGACAATCCAGGCCCCAATAAAACTACTACATCTGCGGATATGATGAAATTTTTCTCAAATATGTAATAAACTTGTATAGTATTATTGTAATTTCATGTTTAAATTTTTGGTTGATGCATCAACTGTACAGCATTATTAATTTTATATATTTATATTGAAATGTTTTATTCATATTCAGTAGCATTCGCAATTTATGTATTATTTCTTTTATATATTGAAAGTTTTATATTGTAAAACGTTCCTGAAGCCAGCCGATGGCCGATCTTTGTAGGAAATATTAATCGTTACTTTCATAGTATTCATTTCTTTCTCTCCTGTATTACTCGTCTATGACTGTAACTACATTCTTATTGTATCATTTTCATTCTTATTTTATATTCTTTGGCAATGATCAAAGAGAGAAAAACGTCATGTGACGTAACGGTTGTGTAGGGGTAGTCGAGTCTGTTCTAGGCAGCGGGAAGCTGCGATTGTGATAATGAGATCCTGGTTGTATTTTAATTGTGTTTTATTTGTCATTAAATGCTGTGTTCGTCAATTAAAATGACTGACAAATTATTCATCCCCTAGACATGCCGACCCACATACATAAGCATTTTGTATGTAATTTATTTAATATAAAGAAGCCGTTTTTCTATTTTTGTACACAAACTTTACTTTGTATATATATTTAAAAAACTGTAACATATATATATACATATATATACATAAATTATATATATAAGAAAGCATAAAAGTTCATTAGGTTTGTTTTCACCGCTGTTTATATCTTTTGGAAACAAGTCTTATTTTCTAAATTTCGACTAGAGTAAAGTTAAAAAAAAAAAAAAAAAAAAAAAAAAAAAAACTAGTCGGATGTGGCAATGTCAAAACTTTCTTCTATATCATACATGTTAATGCTTCTGATAAATGCAGCACAGCAGCGCCGCAGGTTAGATGATTTACACCAAAATCTAATCTGGAACAACTTACGTGAACTTCTAATAGAATTTGAAGGTTGATGAACATCCGTGCATTAGTTTTTGAGATAGAGCTATTGCGGAAATCGTCAAAAGTTCTGAATAGCAGGGGCACCTGTTGTGCAATTTACACCAAAAACTCATCAGGATCAATTTATATCAGGGACTAACTCAATTTAAAGTTTGATGAAAATTCATGCATTAGTTCTTGAGATAAAGCTATTGCTGAAATCGTGAAAAATGCAGCATAATAGTGCCACCTGTTAGGCAATTTACACAAAAAACTAAACAGCACTAATTTATATCAGGGTCTAACTGAATCTGAAGTTTGATGAAAATTCGTGCATTAGTTCCTGAGATAGAGCTATTGCGATAATCATGAATAATGAAGCATAACAGCGCCACCTATTGGGCGATTTACACCAAAACGTTATCAGCACTAAATTATATCAAGGACTAACTGAATCTGAAGTTTAATGAAAATTCATACATTAGTTACTGAGATAGAGCTATTGCGATAATCCTTAATAATGCAGTATAACAGAGCCACCTATTGGCGATTTACACCAACAAATCAGCAGCACCAAATTATATCAAGGACTAACTGTGTCTGAAGTTTTCTGAAAACCCGTGCTTTAGTTCTTAGGATATAGCTACTGCGGAAATCATTAATAATGCAGCATACCAGCGCCACCTGCTGGGCGATTTACACTAAAAAGTAAATTGAGGAAAAATGTAGAGGGGCTAATTAAGTTACTTGAAAAATAATCTTTTCTTTGTATATCGTATCGGGTGTCGTGTGAAAGCCTTCGTAACACTGAACTCAAAAATATATTTCATTTAATTTTAGGTATTATATTTTCAGAGATATCGCCGAAAATGTAGTACAAAAATATGTTCCCTCCCATCTATTTCCAAATCTATTGAAATTAAAATTATGAAAATTTTAGAGGTAATAGAGGTTAATTTAAAACTTGCAGGAAAATTATAGCTATTACCCTACGTTACATAGATTTTGAGAAAAGCACATTTTTCCGTTACACACAAATTTCGATTTCCGGCCATCCAACAAATGTGTTGAGGAGCGCTGGAGATACCTATCGTAGCAGAAGCATAAAAGCATTGTTGATAATGATTTTTGACAAAAAAAAAACGTCGGTAATTACCCGAGATATTTAAAGTCACGGACAATTTAGACATACATAACGACCGGGGCGGCTTACTCTATATACCATCGGCTTTTAAAGTCCAGATAACAACTTTTAATGATATATTTTTGTAAGGCAATGCCTAGTAGCACTATAAAAGCAATAAACGTAAAATTGTTAAAAACAGAGTAATTAGAATTAATCACATAAATACCATGGAATTCGAGACTTGTTTGCATGGAGTGGATCTCTCAATACGCCTCCCGTGTCTTTAAAATATTAAAAACCTCTCTGGAAAAACACGGCATGGACCAAGTCGGCGTTGCAACTTTGTGACCTCCTTTCGAAGCGCGCTTAGCACAAAGCCAAGTTTAAAAATTGAACAAGCGTTTTATTTAGCTACATTTTAAAAAGTAAAGATTATTACTGCGCTGAATTTAGTTTTATGACATGCCAAATAACGTTTAACCTCTTGCGCTCTATGGTGTACGTCATGCTATTTCGGTCATTTCCGACAATGACGTGTGAAGAGTACGTCATGATATACTGCTGATTTTTCAATTAGACATTCCGAATTCTCACCAGAAAGTTTTAACTCCTATTTTTGCTCCTATTTACAAGATGATTCATTTCGCAAAAATAAAATAAAAGAAAATGACCAATTAAAATTTTTGTGAAGTGAATTCAAAATATCTAAAAAAAAAAAAAAATCTGTCCGATGCGGCAACAGCGGTGGCTAGTGACATACATCCGCTAACAGCGCCAGAGCTCAAGATTTTAAATATGAACTACTTTTATTGGCAGTACCGAATTAAGTTCATCATAAACAGATAAAAAAAGATAAGATAAGGGTAAGATAAAAAAAAAAGAGTTATACAGAATAGCAATATTTGATATTATTTAGGCTTCATATGTCTTTGAACTTTTATGGTATACCCATTCATACTTTTCTAGTAGAAACAGTTATATCTAACCTATGTTGTATAGTTTTTTACAAAGTCTTATTATTCTTTTAGCAATGATTTTTTTAATAATACAGTTAATAGTTCATATATTTATTGTAACGGAACCTTTGAGCAAGAGTAATACGCTCACTTGACCGTTTATTTAATATGATTATTATTTATTTATTTTTTAAGTTTTGCGTGGTATCAAGATTTTCCTTTTGAAAATTTGTTTAGAGCCAAGATATGAGGGTTAGAGCCTACTCTTTGGTTGTAAGTGACTGTGACAGCTTGATTTCTTCATGTTCGCCTGAGACAATCTCTTCAGAAAGGTGTTAATCATAATGTTCAGTGATATTTTTTCTTTTTTGTGTTGTTATTTATATGATTTACTTATGATCGTTTCTGTTGAACTTTCTGATCTTTGGCTGATAATTGGGATATTGGTCGGATTTTTCCAGCTGCTTTCTTCTTTAGATAATTATGCTCGTTTTAGTTCAGCTGACAAAAGTGAATCGGGTTTTATCTTCTCTTTTATTTTCCCGTTTTCTAATAACTTGCAGTCCTTTGCAGTCACCTGTTCCTTTCTTGGGGTCCATTATACTTCTGAAAAATTATTTTTGTTAATAACAATCATAAAAATCTTTAAAAAAAACTATTGTGAAGAACTAAAAATGCTTTCAATCAAGCTAATTAATAACTTTTCAAATCTAGCAGATTAGAATAATAATGAATAATAATCGTCATGTTGATTTTACACATGACAACTACATAAAAAACATGTTTATTTAATATTTTATGGCAATGCTTGGTTATAGTTACTCCTACTATATATACTCATATTATATATTTCTTAAAAATAAAATTTTACTTTTTTTTGAAAGATTTTTTTATGCTTTTATGAATAGGAAAAACTAGAACATGCATGTTTAACTTTAAACAAAGAAAATATCGCATTAAAAATGCATAAATTATTTAAATAATTAAATTACTCTAATAAATATTCACAACTGGAAAAATTTTGGGGACAGTTGACATTTCTTGCCTTACGTATGACAAGGAAATGACGACCAGGAGGATTAAAAATTATCAAAGAGTAGTCTTAACTTGCGTATTATCATAACTACCCAGCAAAAAAAGAAACAGTGGGCCATCAGCTTGAAAAAGGATGGCAGCCAGCACTGCCATCAGCGGTACAGTGCAATGGTACCATTACTTAAACCAGTACAGAAGTGTCCGTGCGGAATGCAGCTGTCCCATCAGTGATGGCCAACAGCAGGTCAGCATTGGTATGTCATCAGATTACTTCAATCCGGAACTTTTCCTGCAATGCTAGCACCTATCCCATTGCTATTCCTTTGCTGGTCCAGCACTTTCCCTTACAAAAATTTCTTAGAATTCTATAAAAAAAACAAAGTATTATAGAATTATGGCCCTTTTTTCTATAAGCTAGCTTCACCAAGAGCTATAGAAATATCTGTAGAAGTGTCTATAACAGAAATGTCTATAGAAACATTTTAACGTGTAGCGGTTTCCATGTGGTCACCCTCCCAAGTATTAACCGCGCTCGTTGCCGTTTGGTTTTCGTTATCGGACATGAACAAGTACTCTCAGCGTATTCTACGCCGCTCATAGTTTTCAACCTCTCATTACACTATTTCAAGTTTGTTTCTTTTGTGATTTACGTTCCCAATCATTAAACTGGTATAGAAATTACTGTATTGTATAGAAATCCTATATATTTTATACGCTTTTTTTTATTATTTTTGATTCTCAACTGTGTAAATTATGAAAACCGAAATCTTTGTAACTTAGTAAAACCAGATTTAAGGAGGAAAAAAGTGCGTTGAAATACAGAATTTATTTATTTATTCATTAACTTATTTATTTTGTTGGTGGCAGTGGTGCTATATTATTTACAGTTAAAAAAATTAGCTTCACAGCTTAAATTGTGTTAAGATATTCATTTCAGATTTGTGCTCAAATACTCATTGTCTTCGATATTCGCAACGCCACGCAGCATAAGGGTTCCCAGCAATAATACTGAAAAAGTTCGTGCACTTCCATGTAGTGGTGGGCCAGCGCATGAGATAAAACGGAAGCCCACCAGAATTTTATGTGAGGATTTCCAACAGCAAAGTTGACTGAAGCTGTCCATCAGTGGTCATGCAGTAGTAGATCATTATCCAGCACTTCTCCATCATTGCCAGCACCTATCTTGCTGCTGGTCAGCAATTTCCTCTTTGCTGGGTATATACACAAAAATCAATTGCACTTAAACATAGCTTAAAAATCGCAATACAAATAAGGATTAATCACTTATTGGGCTTTCATTACAAAATCAAGACGAATAATAAAGACAGTGTGATGACAGTCAATAAAAATACTTAACAAGATATAACTGGAAATCAACGAACTTTATTTGTTCATACTTGTTTCTGGAAAACGAGCAATTCAAGATGGCTTTTCTGATGATGGCATTGTTCAAAGCTGAAGTTCTGGAGGTAATATAACTGTTGCTAGATGTTAGAAATATCAATTTATAACAAACGACAATAAAACCAAAGGACACTTCTTATTATTTTTTCAGAAAAATGCAAATTAGGAAAAGTTTTTACTTCTTTCAATTTTTAATATTATGTGATAGTTTTTAATAATTTAAACAAGAAATATATTGCAAATATATTTGGATGGTCAACTTTTATGTTAAGGGGAAGGCAGGGATACACAGGGAACTGGGATTTATAGCAAAAAAAATATTTAAACGGCCTACTTTATAAATAGCATATTTTGTCCCATTGTACAAACATATGATTAAAGCATTCTACCATTCTGTTTCATTTTTATGCACTTTTATTCGTTATTTTTGAAGCGGGGACAAAAATATGAATGTTTAGAAAAAATTACCAAAGAGTTTGCAATAAAGCAAATTTCGGCTAGCCGTTACTTGTACAACATAACCTTGGAACTTTTATAGTTTCGAAATTTGGAAAAAATATGTCATAATTTCGCTGATTACATTATTTTGAATCATATTCAAGCTCTTCTCATGAAATGCAAGTATGCATCTATTAGGTAGATTTCGTATGAAATACTACCTACTATATTCTCCCCTATGTTGGAATTTCTGAAAATGTTTTGCAAATCTACACCGATCATGACCCCTAGAACCCAAAACTACCCACAGTAAAATAAGAGATTGATAATAGAGAATTCTGTTCTCTGATTAGTTCTTCTGTTTGTTCTTCTGAATTCCCTGTTTAGTAGGAAAATAATAGAATTTTTAAGCTTATAATCTGGGTTACAGTATTTTATATTTATTGCTTCCAATGGCGGTTCCTTCACTTTTAAAGAGTCAAGAGTCAAAATTTCTCCTGTTTCTGGTCAAGTATAAATTTTTCTGTTTATTGTCAAAGATTAAAAAACTTTGAAAATTTTGTCTGGAATATGAAGTTGTTGGTTTTCTGTTATTGTTTGAAATAGTTAGAATTAATATATCACTGTTATTCTTATGCATACCAGTTTCATCTATCAGGGTGGCAATACATATCAAGGTAAATATTTTTCGTGTATGAAACTAGGGTCAAAATTTAGTTATTTTATGAAAAGTACATGATACATAATTTCAGTCTTCCACTTTTTTGAAGTAAAATAAACTTGTTTTGAACCAGAAATGTTACTTAATAAATGAAATGAAATCTGTACTACATAGAAATAAGTCACATTCTATTAAAGAAATATTCTGATTCAAAACATATTTATTTTAACTAAAAAATATCAGAAGTTTCTCAGCTATGAATGCATCTTACGTTAAGCCGAATTTTTGTCCACAAGTGTTCTCTGTTCATTTGCTGTTTTGATAATTGTTATAATAATGAAGATAATGTAACGATATTTTCGATAAAATATTTCCAATTTTATCGATTAACCTTCAATAGAGTAACTTTATTTGAAATATCATGGCATTAAGAGAAGCATTGGAATTGCACAGTAATTCGGTCCGTGACAACGAATGCACTGTTAGCTGCCTTCTGAATTTCGAAGCATCTAGCTCAGTGTTTGTTTGCACATGAATAGTGGCCATTTCATAGGTGAAAACCTTCCGCTTTTTTTTTTAAGTTCAACATGATTTGAACTTGAAAATTTGTGTAATAAAATGCATCTTGTTCCCATGTTTTACTTATTGGGTTTTATTTATTAAGTAAAATCTTTTGTTCAGAATATGTTTATTTGACTTGAACAAAAAGCGGTAGATTGACTGTTATGTGCGGCGTAATCTTTCTTAAATAAATACATTGCAACTCCTTATTTCTTATCCAAAAATGTTTTGTCTTGAGATGTATCATTACCCCTTACAATTGAGACTATATGTTCAGATACATCCTGTATACACATTTTACATAGAAAGTGTAATCCAGAGTTGACAGTTTTGCCTCCATGTTTATTCAGAAAATTCGAGTTCATACAAGAAATAAAGAATAGTATTATTCTTTAATAATAATAATTCTTTAATATTATTCTTTATTTAATAAGAGACATTTAGCAATCACATAAAGTAAAAATTCTTCTTTCGAAATTTAAGGTATGAATTTGAAATTTCGGATTAAAATTGGACGCCATATTGTTAACAATGGTGTAATCAATCACCACCACCACCTTCTCTCCCTGTAAGAAAAATTGTGGTGTTGTCCATGTTCTTGTAAAATACGAGTTTGCTACAAACTAATTAGACTGGAATTATAAATGTGTTCTCATAAATTAAAATAGCGTAGGTGACAGAAATGAAATTTAAATGAAATTAATGAAATGATTAAAAACGATTTTCAATTTTTCTCGATCGCTGAATACACACTCAGATAATATTTTGATCTTTTATTTGTATAGTTCCTATTATTATTTGCTTTCTGTCTCATCTAGTCTTCCCAAGTAACTTCATAATATAAATGACAGATTCTTTTGTTTTATTAGCAAACGAAAGAAATACCTATTTTCCTTATACCTTTGTACACTACATAAAAGAATTCTTAAACCGAATAAGAACAGGATTTTTTATTCTCTTAAGACATCGCTCTTCATTTGATCTTTCACTTCACAGTAACTTAAAGGTAATGTTGCTTGTTGTTAAGAGACATGGGAAAAGACATGTGGTAAATAGAGTATTCCTTTGAGAAGAGTAATCAATACACACGTGTAACTCTGACAGTAATCAGATAAACAAAAGGTTAATGTAACTGATGAATTCGTTGTTACCTGAGCATATACAAGTGAGAAAATGGAGGAAAGAGTCTGTAATTTAACACTTAAACCAATAGAAAAAATGATAAAGTATTTAAGAAAATTCCAAACAGAAAGAATTTGTATGGATTAGGTTACGTTTGACTATTTCACGATCGTCAGAAACTATTGAAATATAACTTACAAAGTGTCTTCAGAATTATTCTGTTACCTATGATAATATATTATAAAACAGGTTCCACCACATCCTGAATATTTACTGGTACACACAGTGATGCCTAAGTTTCATAAAAAAAAAGGTCATCCGTTAATCCGGTCACGTAAATTTTGGGGAGTTTTTCACCCTATGTCACAAGTTGTCACACACCAGCGATATCCTCCTTTCCTATTAGGACTTCGTATCTTTGTGCATCTGTTAATTTTGAACTAATTTTGAATGAAACAACACTGATATATAGATGAAACAGAGCCGAAAAACTGGTGATAAACCACAATTAAATAATAAAACTTTGAATGAATCACCATATAAACAAAGCAACACATAGGACGCGTTTCATGGGTGGAAATTTTAACAACCCTTCATCAGTCAATGTAAACACGTGCCCGTAAGGGGACAAGGTCAGAAATGAACAGTTGTTTTGTTTTATGGTGAATCATACAAAATTTTATTATTTAATATTGCTATATAATTTTTCCAATCTTTTATGAATGTGTAACAAATTAAAATCACCCTTTTAAAGATTCTCATATTTTTGTTAGTTGTAATACATTAATCATTTTCAGTCTGGGAAGTTTCATAGTAGCTTTGGTACTATTTATCACTGCCATGTCACATGTTTCTTCTTCTTTTTTGTAGTATCAGGAAGATGCCCACTGTCAATATCTTCGTCCAATGCAGAGTATCGTCATCATTATGCTTCAACACAATAGTTCATAATTTTTACGCAAATATACTGTCTGTTACTGACTTAAATAAAATATCATAAAAACCTTCAAGATCCGCATGCTTTTTTTCTTCAAGCTGTTGCATTTCAAAGTTGCGAGGTAAATATGCTTAGTATTGCCTGAGTAAATAAAAACATATTGTGAACTCTATTAGGTTATTTTCACATCATGTCTACCTATCTATATTATAAAGGACAAACATATCTGTGCGTAACGCATACGTCATTTTGCGAATGGCAACACTTTGAAATTTGAAATAAAATTTTGGCTTTGCAATTTTCTCTACTGCAAATTTTTAAACTTCTAAACATCGCACATTTTAAATTTTTACACCATCGTATAAGGAAAAAAATACTCTTTTAAATGCAATTTGTTTGAAAACTGTATCTCAATTTATTTTTGAGATATGAATTTTTTTGTAGTTTTTAATACCATTTTTCTTATCGTGGCAACAAAAGTACCTCATTCCATTGAAAGTCATTGAAAGTAAAAGGAAAATAGTCGAAAATAGGAGATACTGTATCTTTCTGTTGCCATTTTCTCATAAAACCTAAAAAAAAAAAAAAGTTGAAATTAAAATATGGGCTATGTCAAGAATATTGTCTGTTATTCTGTGATAATGACGTCATATGCACACTTTTCTATACACGAAGTTTAAAACTAGATTGTAAAAGTGGATTGCTTTAGCGGATGCAAATGACGTCATTTTATAAAAAAGCGTGTAATTTATTTCTTAAACCTGAATTATGTTTTGTAGAAGTGCGTCATTTTCACAGCCCAGCTGCTTTGAAATTCTTCACAGGTGAAAATGCTTCACATTTAAAAATAATGTAATCGAAATCACACACTGATAAAACGCAATATTTTACAAAAATGTAGAGTATCTTTATAAAGTATATTTTTCAATCTTCTGACCATCGTTACATTATTGAATTTTCATCGCATAGAGAAAAAAATTACTTTCAAATGCAATTTGTTTAAAAACTTTATCTTAATTGACTGATGTATTATATTTTCTAAAATAATTTTTAAGCATGATTTTTTTTAAGTTTATCTTATCACGTGTCGGTTTCAATACATAATAATAATAAACATTTTTCACATAAAGCAACAAACATTTTTCAGCATTTGTTTCTGACTATTTTTGCATAACGAAATTAATACCTCCTTTATAAACAAATAAAAGAATAATATTAAAAAAACCACCAATCTAACATATTTGTGAAAGACAAATTAACGAAATTAATACTTCTTTTATAAACAAATAAAAGAATAATATTGAAAAAACAACAAATCTAACATATTAATAATCGTACAATTTAAATTTTAGATCACCAAATAGGATTTTTTTTTAATGGAATAACTTTGCAAAGTCCATCTCAGTTTACTGATTGTCTATAGTTTTAAAAACAATTTTTAAGCATGAATTTTTTTTAATTTATCTATATCGCGCGGAGCTCGATTACGAAAGATTAATCCGTTTGCCCTTAAAGCAAAATACAGACTTCATAATTTTCTTACGGCTAATATCCATTAAAAAATTTCCTATGAATAAATAAATAAAATAATATAAATAAAACACAAATTTACCAGACATGTATAAGCTCTGAAATTATCAGAATATGTATATAGAAAAGGAAGCCATATGTAGCAAAATCTTGGCAAATAACTCTTAGCATGCGGCTAATAAGAAAATATCGCTTTTGATAAATTTCAAAAATTTATTTTATTGTATAATTCGTATTTTCCGTATGAAAAATGCTTTTTTAATGTAAGTTGTTAATCTAAAAATATTATGGAATATAAAAAAATTATTCGTTTTCAATTTTAAAAAATGATTTCACCTATATTTTTTAACCCGGGAAGCCCGGGTACGATCCCCTAGTTTGTTTTAATGTTTCAGTTGTGATGTCACTATGTGTTAACCTCCTCTCTATACCTAACACACTACTGTGCCACACTGTGTAATCCTCGCCACTTCTTAAAGTGTTATTAATTAATGGAAGATTTATTAAACAGAAGTTATAATTCATTGCCAGACTGTGCGAAGGAAAAGGTCGATAACGTTTTTGACAGTGGACAATGCAATATTTTTTTTTATTCACTGATAAAATGAGAACAGGTGGATGTATTTTTAAAAAAGTGGCTCCGAAATGCTTGCCTTCGCTCGTCAAATGTCGTATGCTATAGGTATATATATAGCCTTTTCCTATGTATAGACTGTAGTTCTGCAGTCTATGTTTAATGGAATCACCAGATACATCCCAAATGCTTATTAATTATTGTTCTATTAAAAGATATTCACTGAAGTTATGAGAGTTTTGCAATAAATCATTACTAATCACTGTGAAATGTTAATAATTAAATAAGAAATACATTTTTTTTTTAAGTTAGGAATAGTTCTACATGAATTTGTACGGCTCTAAATTTCAAGATAATTTGATTATAATATAAAAACGAAATCTTTGTGATTTTGTTGTATTCTGTTTTCGTTTAATTTGAAGTAATTGTTGGAATGTTGCGTGCAGTTTTTGTGATTATATCAGCAAATGCTGCAATAAAACATTTTCAAAATGTAAACAACTTAACTTATGAGCTATTGTTAATTATATCTACCTGGAATGTGAATAGAATGCCGCTAAAGGAAATTGCGTGCGTGCGTGTTTATTTACATTATCTAACCCTGGCAGTTATTACTTTCTTCTATCTTCAATAGAAGAAAGTATTGTAATCGAAATTTTTTTCGACTTCCGGTTTTCGACGGATTTGCATGTTTTAGGGGTCAGAGATTCCAAAAAACATGTTTATAGAAAATGTCTGTCTGTCTGTGTGTCCGTCTGTCCGTCCGTCCGTCTGTCTGTCGCCATTGTACCATCAAAAAGTGTATGAAGTTATATATAGAATTAAACCAAAATTTTATTATAAGTTTTTGGCTATGGCAAGCAGGTCCTCCCGGAATTTGGAAAAAATTCGCCGGTAGGGGGCGCTGATATAACAATTTTTGTGCGATTTTGAATATTGTACCATCCAAAAGTGTATGGAGTTATGCATAGAATTGAACCAAATTTTTAGTTCAAGTTTTTGCATATGACAAGCTGGTCCTCCCTGAATTTGGAAAAAATTCACCGGTAGGGGGCGCTGTAAATGCGTTTCTTGTGCGATTTTGAATATTGTACCATCGAAAAGTGTATGAAGTTATGCATAGAATTGAACCAAATTTTTATTTTAAGTTTTTGGCTATGGCAAGCAGGTCCTTCCTGAATTTGGAAAAAATTCGCCGGTAGGGGGCGCTGTAATAGCTATTTTGAATATTGTACCGTCCAAAAGTGTATGAAGTTATGCGTAGAATTAAACCAAATTTTTATTTTAAGTTTTTGGATATGGCAAGCAGGTCCTCCATGAATTTGCAAAAACTTCGCCGTTAGGGGGCGCTGTAATAGCGATTTTTGTGCGATTTTGAATATTGCACCATCGAAAAGTGTATGAAGTTATGCATAGAAATGAACCAAAAAAAAATTTTAAGTTCTTGGCTATGGCAAGGAGGTCCTCCCTTAATTTGTAAAAAAATCGCTCGTAGAGGGCGCTGTAATAGCGATTTTTGTACAATTTTTGTGCCATTTTGAATATTGTACCGCCGAAAAGTGTATCAAGTTATGCATAGAATTGAACCAAATTTTATGTGTTTATTTTTGGTTATGTCACGAAGGTCCTCCCTGAATTTGGAAAAATTCTGCCGGAAGGGGGCACTATAATTGCGATGTCTGTACCATTTTCATTATTGTACCATCGAAAAGTGTATGAAGTTATCCATATAATTGAACCAAATTTTTTGTGCATGTTTCTGGCTATGGCAAACAAGTCCTCCCTGAACTTGAAAAAATTCCGAAAGAAGGGGGCGCTATAATTCCAATCTCTGTGCTATTTTCATTATTGTACCATCGAACAGCGTATAAAATTATGCATACAATTGAACCAAAATGTTTGTGCTTGTTTTTGGCTTTGGCCAACAGGTTCTCCTTGAATTTGGATATTGCGCGGTAAAGGGGCTCCGTGCTAGCGATTTTTGTATACTTTTCTTGATTTTTCGTAGTTCTATTGTGCATCGGCGGGAACTCGCTTCCTGCTATGCCGGCTATTCGCAAACAGCTGATAACGACAGAATAAGGAAAAATTAATAATTTTAACAAATATCATGATATAGATTAACTCGTTTTTAGTCCGTTTATTTGACTTGAGCAGAAATTTAAGATGAAAATCAAAATTGGTATAGTATTGAACTAATAATATTGAAGTATTAACATGTGTAACTAGGTTTTGAAATATTAAGATGTATAAGATAGAAGAAAGTTTTGGGATTGGCACATCCAACTAGTTTTTGTTATTATCTTGAGAAATAATCGTGCTTGATTATAAGAGCAGTATAGATTTATATTAATTGGTTAATAAACTTTTATGATATTGGTTTCTATATATTTTTTTAAATGTTCAATTTTAGTGGCATTTTATATGAAAGGTATAATTTAGTAAAATTAAATAAATTAGTTAATTTACAGATAATTCGTATCAGATTATTTGAAGTTTCATTCTTGTTAAACTTTGAAGGATTAGCTTTTCATGTAATATTAGACATGGATAAAGATAGTTGGGTAAGTTTTATCGAAGCCTTCTTTTAAAGCCATTTTTAAGAACAGTATAACTAGGAAAAGAGAGATTTTTTTTCGTGAAAACACCTAATTTATGAAACTGTAATAACGTAACCTGTAAAATAATAATAATAACAATAATAATAATAATAATAATAAAAGGTCAAATCATGACCATCGCTTGATTTTGTAACATATCCCACCTTAATATCAAATAATATCATCTTCACGTTCCAATGTCACAGAAAGCTGCTTAGAGTAGTATTTATAGACTTTGTCACTTGTTGGAATAATTTTTTAATATACTAGCCAACTAAAAATTAGAATTTCAATTAAATTAAAAGTATTATATTAGATTATTTATTTTAAAGAGAGTAATACATGTGAAAATGTAATTATTTTGTTACTCACAGGTTTATTACAATGTAATTTTATTTGGTAAATAATCAACATTTAGGATTTACTCGGAAAGTTATGAAACTTTTGGAACGTTTTTAAAGATATGGGAAAGATATTTAGCAAAGGAACTGTACATATATAAGGTAACAGGTAGACAACATTATTTCTCTTTATTTTACTAATAAACATAACAAGTGTCATTTCAAATATACTTCATACCTGGTTTCTCCAACAACGGATTATATGTGCATATGACTGAAAAACGAGAATGTCAAACGTTGGGGTATTCCATATTTTGGAAGGAAATACTTGTATAATCATTTAATTGTTTTAATAACTTTGTATTTTCACAAAAATGGATATCAGACTAAAAATATATATAACAGACTATTTTGATGTAAAGAAAAGGTTACAAAAAAAGAAATTTTCGGTTGGCTCAAAAATGGTAACGATATAAAAAGTCAATCTCTCCCTTTCTTTGAGATATCTTACGATATCAAGAACCAGACCTATCTTCACCCTAACGCGATAACGTTATACATGCACAGCCCCAAAAATGAAAGCTATAAATGAGGAGCTCACAACCATATTAGACCAAGCCCATTTTGGAAAAAAAAAAGAGCCACACTGTAAAAAAATACGGCCAGTTTTCCTGTAGGAATCGGAAAAATAGTTGCCCTTATCGTACCACAAAAATTTCCGACCCAGCTCCGAATAAAATACGTAAAATCGGAATAAAATCCGTAAAATACCGTTTTATTGACTATTTCCTTTTTTTACGGATTTTATTTCGAGCTGGGTCGGAAAATTCTCCGGTACGATAAGGGCAACTATTTTTCCGATTCCTACAGGAAAACTGGTCGGATGTTTTTTACAGTGCAGTCCATTTAGAAGGTGCATAAGATCTGTTTTATACACTCCCACATTAAACCACGTCTGTAAACAGATGACACATATGAGAAGGTATGTGAAAACAGACTTAGGTACCTATTTAGGTTAGGATTTTATGTACCTTCTAAATGGACTGTCTTATTTTTTTTTTTTTTTTTTTTTTTTTTTGCAAATTGGACTTGGTCTATTATGGTTGTGAACCCTTCAAATAATGCCAGAAAAGGGAGTTTTCTGGTAAAACTTCATTATAAATGCAAATTTTAGCAATCACTTGCGCGCTGAAAAAAAGGCATTTAAATGATATCAATAAAGCTGTTTTCTTAAAGTGTATTGCTACGTTTGATACCTATTTTTAAATAAAGATAAAATGAGTATACTTCGAAGAAACTGGGCACCTAAAAGAAACTAGCTGCTAGAATTCTCTAATTCCCGAACATCTGAATAAGGGCTAATTACTGCTATTTTTTTAGTACCTGCTTTGGTCAGAGGTTATATAATTAAAGTTCCATTTAAACATTAATATTAAAAGACTGAAAGACATTTCACTGTGTTAATTTTTTTTTCGAAGAACCTCCAACGTATGACGAAAACAATTTTTTTTAATTAAATAAACTGAACTAAGAATTACAAGATTTAAAACCCTAATCGCAGTAAATTAACCTGTAAGAATATAACTTTAAATAATTAAAATACATGATGCAAAATAAAAAGACGGATTTTAAATTAAGAAAATAATAAAATTTATTTCCATATGTACAAGAACCTACTTTACCACATAATATAACACATTGGTTATATGTCCAATCATGGGTCTTACATTTTAAGAAATCTTTGTTTCTTCTTAAAATTACTGAATATAATCTACACTGTAAAACATTTATGTAACGTTGCCCCATAAAATTAGTGGCAACATGCTGCCTCAATTTTATGAAGTAACTTAACTTATATAATGGTGTAATTTAAACTGATATAACTGGTGTAATATTACATATTAGTGTAACGTAACACCAGTTATATTGGTTAAATTACTCAATAAAATGGAGGCAGCAAGGCTGCCACATATTTTATGGAGTAGTGTTACATAAATTTTCTACAGTGTAGCATAATTTCGAAATGCATTATTGGTTTTCATTAAATTTGATTATTAATTTTATGCATACATCCTTGCAAAAATCCTCTACTACACGCGAGTACATACAAATAAAATTCAAAGTATGATGAATAAATTTATCACTTGAACAAAAATCAGAAAATGATAACTTGTCATCATCAACCTTCAGTGGGAAGGGGGAAAAGGTCCTTCATCGCAAATTCTTTGACGTTGATACCATGAAACACTGGTTCCCATGCAGAATGTTCTTATAAAAGTATTTTTACTGTTTAAACTTTTAGCATTGTTGCACTACTAAGAGTAGAGCCGTTCCCAGCTTAAGTGTAGGTATCACCGGTCGGGCTCAGTTGTTATTAAAAGGCACCTTGACAAAAAAAAAATTGAGAGCCGAGAAAGGCTTGCACCCCTTCTGGACCTAGCAATCCCCTAGCAAGATCTCTTAGCAAGTTTCTCCAAAGTCTATATCATATATTCTCTTCCAGTGGCGCCAACTTATATGGATCAGTGGGGCGCAAGCTAGCCCAATAATTTGATCTCTCCGCCCACCCAATTTCCATTGATTTATTTCGCTATTTATTTATTTATTTATTTATTTTTTTTGGTATTATTGAAGTTTTCAAAATAATTTTATTCGAAAAATAGTAAGGACATCGATTAGACTTACAGGAGCACCGAAAGCCCCTTCAGCGGATGTAAAAATAAATTTCTCTCAGACACAAATTTCCTGCATATTTTGCCATAAGTTTTAACGTCTTGATGAAGGTAACTAAAATGACATTTAGTTTTTCTTGATATTTAGTTGTTTTTTTTTTTTTTTTTTTTTTTTTTTGTTTTTTTTACATTTTTAATGATTAGCAATTTTTATATTATTTACAATAAATATTAATGTATTTATAAGGAAGAACTTGTAAGAATATAATTTAGTAAATTACTTATTGAATTATAATAATTTTATATTTTACTTAAAAAAAGACATAATTTGACTTCAAGTTATTATCTTTCCTTATTCGTTCCGCCCCACCTTCTTTCCCCGCTGGGAAAAGAAATTGTTCGAGTTATTTTACTCAAACTTTTATTCAACCAACCCAATATTTTCCTAAAGTTGGCTCTACTGTTCTCTTCTATTTATATCTTAGACCTCGTGTTATCATATAATATACAAGTTGGAAATTGCTCGTCAAACGTGGCAGATGAGATGCGTTCGTACTATAACTAGTTTTATAAATATTTTTTGAACCGCATATTGTAATAAATGTATATTTTAATGCACTTCATGAGTGCATATCAATTTCAATCTGTTCGAAAGGCTGTAACATCATTAAAATACACTTGAAATAATTTTTCCCATTGGCCTTAATGTAACGGAAAACTTTTGACTGTCCCTGTAATTAAACTATGCATCCGATTTTCATAAAATTTGAAATGGCTCGACAAAATTTTGCAACACTTATATATTTAAAATTTCAGATGATTCGGTCAGGTAGTTTTTGCTCTGTTATATGCGGACAGACAGATGGACTGAACGACGACTATAGGTGCTACGTATTTATATAATTACGAACGCACCTAAAAATGAGATTGGGGCATTCCAAACTGACTCCCTTGGATCCATGGATTTTCTGCATAGTGACGTACGGTTAGATTTTCTTAAGCCTCCCCAAGGCTCGTCTTGTACGTTCAGTGGAAGCACGTATTACGTCATACCTATGACATATCTCTATCATCGGTTGTAAATTAAGTACCTGGCAAAACCTTCAAAAGGGCTGTCCTCTAGAAACTGGATACGGACTACTATAGCCTAAGTGGGAAAAAATACTTTTCCATTTACCTAACGGCTCTATGTAAAACACATATTAATTATAAACTAAATACTTAATATTATTCAAATCATATAAAAATTGTTTTATATAGAAATTAATGTCCTGATCAATAATTTATAACGTTCATCTTTGCAACTACTTTCTATCTTCAGATAACTGGTGTACAATATACGTTTATGGTGAAATTGCGTTATCGATGAAAGATGTTGTGTAGAGAAAATGAGATACAGTCTATACAATACCGATTTCAAAGAATATAAAAAGAACAATAATTTCCTTTATTAAATAAATTATTTTATTGCAATTTCTTTTTAATTTTTTACATTTTTATAGAAGGCTAATGCAATATTTGATATTTACCAAAAATGTCATAACGACAAAAATAATGACAGTTTATTATTTTTTTTTCCTTTCAATAAATATATACTTTGAGTTTGTAAGAGTTAATGATCTACAATCTTATCAAAAAAGTCATAACGACAAAAATTACGATAGCTTACTTTTTTTCAATATATACCCTGAGTTGCTAAGATTTCAGTGATCTACAATCCTATCAAAAATCTCATCGTGACAGAAGTTATGATAACCTTTTTTTTTTTTTTTAAGATTAAATATATACCCCAAGTTACTAAGCTGTAAAATAAACACTTCCACTGATATATCCATTCACATTATCGTTATGATTATTTTTCATATATTTTCGATAGGTTACTGTATAAAAAGAGTTGTAAAGTTTCAGTAAATTCTGAGACATTTAAACCGATTGCTTACTACACGCTCAACATCATATAAATTGTAGGTGATTAATTTTGTTAGTGATTATTTTAAAATGAGACTAATGTGATATAAAAGTAATCACATTTAAATCATATAATAAAGGTAAGGGAAATCAGCTTACCTTCTTCTTCAGGATCGTCCACGGTAATTTTCTGCTTATCCACATAAACTTAGAACTTTATCCATTAATTATGTGAATTATCCGTTATGATTTAACCTGTAAAGAACTTGTAAAGGTGTTTATTAAAAATGTGTATTTTTCTCATTATTTGTATCACAAGAATTTTGTACCACCTTTCGTTTTAATTAATTTTTATATATCTAAAGAGACAATGAAGCATTCATTTTTTGCTCCTATCTAGGTTAAAACATCTACAGAGACTAAAAATAATAATACAAAACATTATTTAGACTTGATTACGTACATAAATAAATTCAAGGTTATGTTCATTAATAAAACACATATTTTCATTTAACGTCAATAAATTGTAGATATAGTTCTTTATAATGTCAATACTGCATCTCTATTATGCATATGCAAGTGTTTATAACATTTGATTGACAGTTGAAAAGATGAAACAGGAAGTAATATTCTATTTTCGTAACAGGATGGATGGATGAGGTAAACATTTTATTTATTGCAGACATTAAGTGTTTTTGAAAAGCAATTAACGTGATATATGATAAGTTTTATCTACACTGGTTATCAAAAATTAAGGAAAAGTCACAAAATGCTAATTTTCAAATATGCGAACACTCAAAAGGAAATAATATAATTCGAGTAATTACTATCTCTACATCACAGCTAGCCCATATAACATCTCATTCATGTCACACATGGTCACAAGTGTCACAGTCACTACGGTGAAGCAAAAAATAGGAAATTCTTATACATCTCATTATGAGTCTCAAATGATCACTATATGTGACTCCACTGAGAAGTCTATGAGACTGCTGCTTTGTGTCGAGTCACCAGGTGACTTTACAGTGTAGTTAAATTGTGACTCTCATGTGATTGTCATTTTTAGACTCAATTTCATAGTCATCATGAACGTTGCATTATGATAAGTCACCAAATAATATCATGTTATAGTCACATGGAGACTTTTCCCAAAAAAGCACAATGGTGACTTCACAGTAGTCTCTCTGTCACCTGAATGTCATCATGTGACTTTAATGTGACATTATTTGGTAACTTATCACAATGCAGTGTTCACGATGATTTTGAAATTAAGTCTACAAATGACAGTCACATGAGAGTCACAATGTAACTACATTGTAAAGTCACATGGTGATTCGTCCCAAAGCAGCAGTCACAGTGACGTCTCAGTGGAGTCACATATAGTGATCATTTGATACACATAATGAGATGTATGGAATTTCCTATTTTCTGCTTCACCGTAGTGACTGTGACACTTGTGATCATGTGTGACATGAATGAGATGTTATATGGACTAGCTGTATTGTAGAGATAGTAATTACTCGAATTATATTATTTCCTTTTGAGTGTTCGCGTATTTGAAAATTAGCATTTTGTGACTTTTCCTTAATTTTTGCACACCAGTGTATTTCTGAAGAGATTAGTATTTCTAACATGCTCCCTTAAGGCCCTACTTCAGTCACGCGAAATGACACGTTCGCTAATGCTATTCCTATGCAAAAAATTTATGAAGATATCTCGGTCGCGTTTCAATATTTTTAGATGATTTTTTTTGCAGTGGCTTGCTGAGGTCGATCTGTATTCAGGACGTTTTCTACTTTCTCAATTTCGTTTACAAGTATTTTTAATCAGGACACTTTCATTTTCAGAACCGGTTCCTAAAATGAAAGCACCCTCTTGAAAAAAATCCCCAATGAAAATCGAAAAGGTAAAAAACGGCCGTTTTACAGATCGACCTCAGCTAGCCACTGCAAAAAAATCATTTAAAAATATTGAAATGCGACCAAGATATTATGCGATCCATAGGAATAGCATTAGCGAACGGGTCTTTTCGCCTGACTGAAGTAGGCCGTTAAGCTCTTCAGATTGATGAGCAAACAGGTTTATTTCTGCCGATGAAAAAGCAATACATGATTGCCTTTTTGTAATCCATTGAATTGGATTATTACTTAAAGTAAAAAGATTGCCACTAGTTGATTTTCTTGTGTTAGTATCACCTGCCCAGTCGGCATCCGCATAAGCCTTTAAAATCGATTCAGTTCATGTCTATGTGCAAGTTTAATTGTTTTGTGCAGTTTAAATATCGGATTAATCTTTTAACTGCCATGCAATCTTTTTTACGCAGGGATTCGTTTCTTCTACTTAAAATATTGGCTGCAACAGAAATGTAAAGTCTACTGACAAATGCGATATAAAGTAATGATCCTATCGCCTGTCTGTATTTAACATTATTTGGTAATAGATTGTCATTATCTTCTAATCTATTAAAATTAGGCTCCATCGAAATACCTACTGGTTTAGCTTCTTCTAATTTAAACATTTTTACTAGTTCTTTTATTTTAGTTTTTCGATTTATTTGGTAACCTTCTGATGTTTTCTCTATTTTGATTCCTAAATAAAAACTTAGTTCTCCTAGATTTTTTAATTCATATTCACTCTTAAGTTTTTCTATTATATCTTTAATTTCGTCATATTTTCCTGCTATGAGGATATCATCAACATAAACGATTATACGTTTTGTTTTCTCCTTCATTTCGATTGTATAAACATGTATCTGAATTAGACGGTTTAAATTTTAAGTCATTTAATGATTTTGTTATCATAGTGTGCCATGCCCTGGCTGCTTGTTCCAAGCCATAAATTGATTTATTCAATCGGCATACATTGTTTTCCTGATTTGGAATAATATAGCCTTCTGGCTGAGTTATATAAATTTCTTCAACTAAATTGCCATACAGTAAAGCCGTTTTTATATCGACGAGGTGAATTTTTAATTTGTGTAAGCTGATGCTGCTGTAAAAGATCTAAGTGTCGTGTATGAAACAACAGGGGCAAAAATTTCTTCGTAATCTATGCCATATTTTTGATAATATCCTTTCGCCACTAATCTCGCTTTATATTTCTATAATCTTCCTTGATCGTCATATTTGGTTTTAAAAATCCATCTGGATCCAATTATTTTTTTTATCTTGCGGGGTATCAATAAGTGTCCATGTTTTGTTTTTGTTAAGAGAATCTATCTCTTCTTGTTTGGCATTTAACCAGTTTTGTTTTACTTCTAGATTTTCAATATGTTAGAAAAATTTATGAGTCTAACAGTTTTTGGCGTGAATCCACACGCTCCTCACTAATTCATATACTATAAACGCAAACTGCGCGATGCCTCATCACAACAATAAAAGAATAATTAAAGGCCTTACCTTCTATGTATAGATATCCGTTTTTCAGCTCGCAGTTAGTCAGGGCGTCTAAGAATTATGGAGTATCCCGTATCATCATATATTCGTTTATCCTTACTCCTTCAGGTCACAGTGCATCAGGCTTAAAAAAGGAATCATGTAACAGACGGTGTATTGTGTGTGCTCCATTGAAACTACTCATATTGTAGGAAAGGAAAAAAGGAGAAGTTTAATTAGACATACTAAGAAAGAGATTACATTTTGTACATCTTCACTTGTGTGAGGACGTTTTAAAAGTGAATATTACATGTTTTTCCGCGCGTGTTACATCATTAAAATTGATAACCATATGGATGTATTTTCGGTACTTTGAGGTAATCAACCAATTATACATAATTGGATATTTATGAAAGTTACAAGGAAGTAAAGTCTGGTAAAATAGTGTTCAGTGTAACAGTCAATTATAATGTTTATAAGTTTATAACGCGAACCAGAATAGAACATAAGTGCTTGCGAGTCTGGTTTAAAACATATCTCACATAAGGCGAAGAAAGATGAAGAGATGCAGTTTCTCTAGATTTTACATCTGTCGACTACTATGTGTTTCTTTTTCACTATGAACTCTAATGATGTTTTTCTGCAGTAGAAAGAGGGAGAAAATGGGTATCCAAAAATCTTGATAAGGGGATTATATGAATATATCTTCTATCAAGTTCCCCCTTAAGCCCCTAACCAAGATTGTTCTGTAATTTTAATTTTTCTCTGTTCTCTTGAAATTCAGGCTTGGGTTCTGGCTTCGTCAAGATATCTGCCAGCATTGATTTGCCCGGACAATAACGTAATTCTATGGTACCATTTTCTTTCATATACTTAATCATGTGATATTTTAGATCGATGTGTTTTGTCTTGTTGGTGTATTTTATAGATTCTATCATTTTTATGCAGGATATGTTATCTTCATATACAATTACGGGTAGGTTTTGTGGTAAATTCAAATCTTGTAAAAGTTTTATTATCCACATAAGTTCTTGTGCAGCGTTTGCTGCGGCTACGTATTCAGCTTCTGCTGACGATTGCGCAATGCAAGTTTGGCGTTTGGTTATCCATTGTATCGGATTTTTCCCAAGAAGGAATAAATTCCCTGATGTTGATCTTCGTGTTTGCGTATCACCGGCCCAATCGACATCGGTGTACACTTCCAAAATTGGTGTACATTCAGTGCTGATTATGAGATTTAGGTCCTTTGTGTGGTAGAGGTACCTGATCAGTCGTTTAACACCTTTCTAGTCTTTTTCCGATGGATTTTCGTTCTTTCTGCTAAGAACATTTACAGCCAGTAGTATGTCCTAATTATAGTTGCAATGTATAATAACGCGCCTATCGCTTTACGATAATTTATGTTGTTTGGCATTGGATTTTCATCCTTTTCTGATCTTAAGAAGCCCGTTTCCATGGGTGTTCCGTAAGGTTTTGATTCCTCTAAGTTAAACCTTTTAACGATTTCCATTATTTTTGTTGTTTGGTTAAGGTTAAAGCCGTTATGTGTTTTCTTAATTTTTATCCCAAGATAATTACTAATTTCTCCCAAATCTTCAAGTGTATATTGTGTTTTTAACTTATTTATTACTTCTTCAATTCGCGCATTGTTTCCCGCTATGAGAATGTCATCTACGTTCACAACTACGTAGACTGTATTTTCCCCCTGTCCTTGTGTAAATAGGCAGGTGTCTGCCTTGCTTTGCATAAAATTTAGTTCTCTAAGAGATTCAGTAATTTTTGTGTACCAGGCCCGGGCTGCCTGTTTAAGACCGTATATGGCCTTTCGGAGTTTACAGACTTTATCGGGTTCGTTTGTGTTCACGTACCCTTCCGGTTGTGACATGTATACCTCTTCTCCTAGGTCACCGTGCAGGAACGCGGTTTTTATATCGATGTGCCTGACACTAAGGTTGTGATAGGCTGCGGCAGTGAGGAAACATCTTAAGGTGGTGTGGGATACTTCTGGGGCGTAAGTCTCGTCAAAGTCGACCCCGTATTTTTGTTTAAATCCCTGATCTGCTAATCTCGCCTTGTAATGCTTTACTTTCCCAGATTCATCATATTTAGCCTTTTAGGTCCATTTGGATCCAATTACTTTGACTCCCTGTGGTGGTTTTACCAAAGACCATGTTTCATTTTTCATAAGCGAGTTTATTTCGTCGCGTGTCGCTTCAATCCAATTCATTTTTTCTTGTGGGTTTTCAATGTTTAGCATGACGTGCCAACCTTTCGGTTCATATACCGGATCATGCCGGACTGCATAGGCAAACCTGTCCGGTGGCACGCCTCTATTATGCCTTTCTGATCTTCTCAATTGTTGTGTATGTTGAGACGCGGATGGTGTATCTGAAGAATTTTGGTTTTGTGTTAGATCAAATTCGATTACGCTTGTGTCAGTCTGTCGTGTGTGTTTGTTTGTTTCTGACATTAACTCATTCGTGTTTGAACTTTCATCAGCATTTATATTACCCATGTTATTTTCCGCGAATTTTACGGTTCTAGCTAAAATGACTCTTCCGTCACTAGTAAATATTCTGTACGCTTTCGATCGGTTGTCGTAACCTACGAAAATGCCTTTCTCTGCTTTATCATCTAGTTTGCCGCGCTTTGATTTGTGGATGTATGCGTACGCGGTACAGCCGAATACTTTAAGATATCTTAAATTTGGTTTTCTGTTTAGCCAAGCTCATATGGCGTAGTGCTAATAGATTTGGAAGGCAAGCGATTCTGCAAATGATTTGCGGTGCAGATTGCTTCTCCCCATAATTTATGTTGGAGGTTAGCTTCGCTTAACATGCTTCTAGTCATGTCTAACAGCGTCCTGTTTTTCCTCTTAGCAGTGCCATTTTGACTTGGACAGTATGGTACGGTGAGCTGGTGTTCGATTCCGTTACATTTAAGATAGTTTTCTAATTCATCGTTGACATATTCTCCGCCATTGTCGGATCTGATGGCGGTTGGAAATTTTCCGAACTTATTTTTGACGGTTGAGATGTATTCCCTCAATTTTTCATATGCTTCGCTCTTTTTCGACATTAAGTAGATAACACAAAATTTGGAATAGTCGTCAATGAATGTTATGAAGTACCGCTTTCCCCTATGGCGGGTGTATTTATCGGCCCACATACGTCACTGTGGATTAATTCTAGCCTTTTCGTGGCTGTATGTGCGCCCGATTTGGGAAATGGGGCGTCGTTGGTTTTGGACTTTATGCATACCTCACATTCTTTGTCGTGTCGGCAGTTGTTTATGGTAATTCCGTTCACTAGTTGTTTTTGTACAATGGTTTTAATTGTTTCGTAGCTTCTGTGGCCTAACCGCCTGTGCCACAAGTCGATGCATTTTGTATTAGCACAATTGTGCGTAATGTTTACACGATTTCTATTCCATTGATTATCATTGTTTACTTGCACTTCATATAAATTGTTCTTTAATCTACCTTGAAGAATTACTTCACCGTTATGTATAATGTCGCATGTATCTTTTTCAAATTTAACTTGACATCCGTTTTTCGTTGCCCTGCTTACTGACAGCAGGTTAGTTTCGATTTCAGGTACAAACAGTACGTCACGAAGTATAATCTGCCTGTTGTTTTTTCCTGTGTGAATTACAATTTCCCCTGAGCCGTATGAAATTAGTTTATTGCCATTCGCGACTGTTACGTTAGTTTCTGTGTCGCTAGTCATATTTGAAAACATTTCTTTGGAGTTGGCAATATGGCTAGAGCTTCCGCTATCGATAATAAAAGTTTGTTTATTTGCGGGTCGTTCAATTAACAACGCAACATTTTTATTTTCATTTCCTATCTGTCTTGTATATTGCGGTTTCGCGGTTTTGGCCGGGGAATTTTCTTCAAAACATAGAGAGGTGGTGTGATTTTTATTTTTGTAAAATTTATTATTTTGTACTGGATTATTATTATTTTTCCGTTTCAGGAACCAGCAATCGCTGTACGAATAGTTCTTCATTTTGCAATAGGAACAAAATTTGTTACCTCTCTTGCGGTCTGTGTTAACTAATTTTTCTCGAGCCTTGTATGCTTTAGTACTATGTTCCGAGTTTTCGGAATTTTCAACTCTACGAGTATACTCATCAAATAATTTGCTTTTAATAAAGTTGGGCGTTAATTCTTCTTCGTTTCTCGACTCTAACGCCGTAATCAATGACTCATATGACGGCGGTAATGAGCACAAAAATTGTGCAGATATATGAGAGTCGGTAACATTTTCTCCGATCGCAGCTAATTTGTCGATGAGTTCCATTAATTTCGTGATGTGTGCGATTAAGTTCCCTCCTTCGTTTAGCTTTGTGCTATACAATTTCCGAAGGAGGTGTAATTTGCTTGAGAGATTGGACCGTTCGTGAATATTTTTCAAAGTGTCCCAAGTCTCTCGAGCCGTGGTGTGATTTTTATTTTTGTAAAATTTATTATTTTGTACTGGATTATTATTATTTTTCCGTTTCAGGAACCAGCAATCGCTGTACGAATAGTTCTTCATTTTGCAATAGGAACAAAATTTGTTACCTCTCTTGCGGTCTGTGTTAACTAATTTTTCTCGAGCCTTGTATGCTTTAGTACTATGTTCCGAGTTTTCGGAATTTTCAACTCTACGAGTATACTCATCAAATAATTTGCTTTTAATAAAGTTGGGCGTTAATTCTTCTTCGTTTCTCGACTCTAACGCCGTAATCAATGACTCATATGACGGCGGTAATGAGCACAAAAATTGTGCAGATATATGAGAGTCGGTAACATTTTCTCCGATCGCAGCTAATTTGTCGATGAGTTCCATTAATTTCATGATGTGTGCGATTAAGTTCCCTCCTTCGTTTAGCTTTGTGCTATACAATTTCCGAAGGAGGTGTAATTTGCTTGAGAGATTGGACCGTTCGTGAATATTTTTCAAAGTGTCCCAAGTCTCTCGAGCCGTGTTTAAATGTTTGATGTTAATTATCTGCCCATCTTCAATACTGAGGTTGATTAGTGCCCGTGCTTTCCTGTCTTTCTTATTCCAATTTTCAGTCAAAGGGTCTGGAGCTTGATCGGTAATGACATCAAATAGCTCCTCTCTAATTAAAAGCATTTCTAATTTAAACCGCCAACAAGAATAGTTATTGGCGTTAGGTTTTTCAATGGCTGCACTATCTTTTGCGTAAGCCATAATTTTTCTTTCCTTTAAGTCAATTAGATACTTTTTCCTTCACCTGACTACCGGATTTATTTATCTGGCTTAATTTGCCTAAATGGATATCTATATTTGTTTAATTTACTAAATGAGACATTAAATCAGTCTCCATAATCAAAATATGTTAGAAACATTTGTGAGTCTAACAGTTTTTGGCGTGAATCCACACGCTCCTCACTAATTCATATACTATAAACGCAAACTGCGCGATGCCTCATCACAACAATAAAAAAATAATTAAAGGCCTTACCTTCTATGTATAGATATCCGTTTTTCAGCTCGCGGTTAGTCAGGGCGTCTAAGAATTATGGAGTATCCCGTATCATCATGTATTCGTTTATCCTTACTCCTTCAGGTCACAGTGCATCAGGCTTAAAAAAGGAATCATGTAACAGACGGTGTATTGTGTGTGTGCTCCATTGAAACTTCTCATATTGTAGGAAAGGAAAATAGGAGAAGTTTAATTAGAGATACTAAGAAAGAGATTACATTTTGTACGTCTTCACTTGTGTGAGGACGTTTTAAAAGTGAATATTACATATGTTCTTCCGCGCATGTTACATCATTAAAATTGATAACCATATGGATGTATTTTCGGCACTTTGAGGTAATCAACCAATTACACATAATTGGATATTTATGAAAGTTGCAAGGAAGTAAAGTCTGATAAAATAGTGTTCAGTGTAACAGTCAATTATAATGTTTATAAGTTTATAACGCGAACCAGAATAGAACATAAGTGCTTGCGAGTCTGGTTTAAAACATATCTCACATAAGGCGAAGAAATATAAAGAGATGCAGTTTCTCTGGATTTTACATTTTTCGACTACTGTTTCTTTTTCACTATGAACTCTAATGATGTTTTTCTGCGGTAGAAAGAGGGAGAAAATGGGTATCCAAAAATCTTGATAAGGGGATTATATGAATATATGTTCTATCACAATATTCATTATATCATGAAAACTTTCTGGTTCTTTAATGTGTTCGTGATTTATCATGTAAATGAATCGGTCTGGAGGGACTCCTTTATTTGATCTGTCTGACCGCTTTGGTTCTGGTGTTAATTGTTTAAACTCACTTGATGTGTCTTCAGTGTTTGTGACTTCAATTTCTACAAAGTTTTTATTCTGTGAATTTTTATTTTCGTCAGATGGTTTTTCTCTCAAATTTAATTGTGTTTCTACCTTCTCGTGTATATTTTTATTTTTTAAAAACTTTACTGTTCTGGCGATTATTATTCCTTTACATCTTGTGTAAATACGGTACCCTTTGGAGTAATTGTCGTAGCCGACAAAATTACCTTCGACAACTTTATCATCTAATTTTTGTCTTTTATTTTTGTTGACATAAGCAAAGGCTTTACAGTCAAACACTCTAAGGTAATGTAAATTTGGTGGCCGTTCATTCCAAAGTTCAAACGGGGATTTTTCATTAGCTTTTGTAGGCAATCGGTTTTGAAGGTGATTCGCCGTACAGATAGCTTCACCCCAAAAATTTTGAGGCAAGTTTACTTCGCTAAGCAAAGCTCTAGTCATTTCAATTAGAGTTCTGTTTTGCGTTCAGCAACACAATTTTGGCTCGGAGAGTACGGAACAGTGTGTTGGTTCTTTATGCCATTTTTCTAAGATAGTTGTCAACTAAATCACTATTAAATTCCCATCCATTGTCTGTTCTTAAGTTTTTCGGCTTTTCGCCAAATTTATTACTAACTAAGGCAACAAATTCCTTAAGTTTTTCGTAAACTTCTGATTTCTTTGATAATAAATACAGAATGGTAAATCTAGAATAAACATCAACAAATATTAAGAAGTATGTTTTTCTCCCTGTGGTTGGTGTTTCGAAAGGCCCACATACGTCAGAGTGTATCAACCCCATTCCCTAGTTGTTCTATAATCTGCTAATTTTGGGTAAGGTGCATCTGTAAGCTTTGTTTTAATGCAAATTTCACAAGTTGTGTCATGTTTACATTTATTTATTTGTATTCCCTTCGCTAAGTGTTTTTATTCGATTTGTTTGATAGATGCAAAATTTTTATGGCCAAAGTTATACTTCTGTGCCATAGTTATATGCAATTATTATTATTACAGGTGTAAGTTTTATTTAATAGTTTATGTGCGCTGTTTCATTTGCCAATTGAATTTCACATAAATTATTTTTCTTTACCGCTTCCACCCGGGTTATTCCGTTAAACGTTAAGTTACATTTATCATTTTTGAATAATATCTCGAACAGAATAATAATATCTGTTTTCTGTAGCTTTACTAACGGAAAAAAGATTTGGCTCTATTTCTGGAACAAATAAAACATCTTTAAGTGTTATGTTGTGCGTTTCACCGTCTGAAGTTATTATGTTTATTAGTGTGTTTCCCGATCCATAAGAAACTAATTTGTTTCCCATTTGCAATAACAACATTAGTTTTTTCATTTGATTTAATTCCTGTAAATAAATATTCATCATTTGTTATGTGACTAGAACTGCCACTGTCAACTTTCCAAGCTTTGTTATTGCGCGGTTTTATTATAAACGCACAGTGTTTATTACCTTGATCACTTTCATACTCATTACAATCGGCATTTTTAACCGAATTTAATACATAATCATTTCTAACATTTTTATCATCCTTTTGGAAAACAAGAGAAGAATTAAAATTTTACTTGTAGTTTTGTTTATAATATGTATTATGTGAAGGTTTGTTTTGTTTATTTTTATTATGCCAGCATTCTTTGGTGGAATGGTTTTTCAATTTGCAATTTGAACAGCATTTTTGTTCCTTTTTATACACCGCATTGTTAAATTTCTTCGTAGTTTTGTATGCTCTAGCGATATTTTCAGATGATTCGAAACTATCGCTTCTGCGATTAAATTCGTCGATCAATTTACTTTTTATAAAAGTAGGTGTCCCTTCACTTAATTTCCAAAAATCGATTGATCAGAGATTATACGACATGTAGGCAATCGGCATAATTATTAAACGTTGTCAATAAAAACATAATTTAAAAGAATTTTATCAATTTAATCGAAGATTATTAATGTGTTCGGTGGCAAGAGTTCCATGATATGAGTTAAGAGTTCGTCTATAAGGATTTCTCCCCTTTATTTACATTTAAAAGTATGTTTTCAAAAATATAGACTCCTTTTACTGCCATTATTAAACATTAACGGCGCATTCATTTCTCGGATTCTATGGGCCAGATTTCAGCGGGTATTTATTCATTCAACTTAGTTTGCGATTTTCTTGTAGTAGTAGCTCCACCTTCCAGTGCGGGGGGAGGGCGGGGGGGGGGCATTCTTATCGCGGATTCTATGGACTCAATTTCAATTGGGTTGCTCATTCAATTTGGTTTTCGATTGTCTTACAGTTTTCAGTTCTACCTTCCGCCGCCAGGGGGCATTTTTATCTGAGGTTTCATGAGCCCGATTTTTGCGAAATGCTTTTCTTTTAACTCATCTTACGACACTCTTCAGATTTTCCAGCATGTGTGCTGCACGCCTGCTATACGGGGACGCAGAAAGCGGGACCCGTGCCGGAGGTTCATTTTGAAAGAAATAAATTTGAATGTAGGCATTTAGTGGTTAGAGATATGTGTATAGCAAGTCCTGTTTACGCTGCCGAAGACTGCGGGGACCCATGCCAGAGGTTCATTTTGAGAGATTCGGTATTGTTTTTTTAATTTTTAATATGAATAGAGGTTTTAATCATTCGTGGATCGTTTGGAAAAATCTATAGGCGGGCCAGCTAGTATACAAATGAACAGTGTTCTTTTGTTACCAGAAATGTGACTCCAAGTCGCCAACAGGCCTTCGATTTATAAACTGGATGCTAAATAGTTAGAAACCTCCATCAGCTATTGACAATTATGGATCTCACCCCCCCCCCCCCTTCTCTGAATTTCTTCAAAACATTCACACACACACACACACACTCACACAGTAAAAAAAGGTCAACAATTCTTATTTATTTTCAATGTATGTGAAATAATTTCGGTTCAAAGCTCCTCTCGATTTGGTGCCCCCTGTTTAATCACTTTGAGCCTCAATTCAGGTTCGTAATTATCTTAGGTAACAAGTGTGTTGGGCCATCCCTAGAAACATTTACAGAAGCTTTTTCCCTGTTCATTATTTGGATATAACAAACTATCTTACTAAAGAAAACATTCACAGACAGACACATACACAGAAGAAAAAATTTAAAAATCAACAATTTTTATTTATTGTCAAAATATGCGAGATAATTTCTGTTCAAAGCTCTCTCAAGTTGGCGCCCCCTAGCCTCGGCGCCCGGGGCGGCCGCCCCTCTTAGCTACGCCAACTTCCAGTTACTTAAATACAGACATCAAATTTGAGAGCTGAAATAAAAACAACCATAACTACACTTTAAATTATCATAATAAGAAATCAAAAACTATTTTGGATAGCAAATTTTACTGTCTAAACAATAAAATATTTTTCTAATTTATACTTACACAAAATTGGCTATTTAAATATAGTGGGATACTTAAAGACTTTTCCATAGAAATTGATGTTAATATCACGATTTGCTATTGAAATTATTCCCTAGTATTAAACGAGTCTGGATTACATTGCAGCCGGATATTGCTTCAATATTGCTATCATCTAAAATACAGCCAATTAAATATCAATATTGATTAAATATTAGCTTTACATTAGAAATATATTTGCAATGAAATTCCACTATTACAGAAATATTGGTTTTACATTTAAAATATTGACAACGAAGTGGCGAAATATTTCTTTGCAAAATGTAAACACCTCAACGTTGGGACAATATAATAATGCCAAGAATGATGCCAATGAATATTACCAATATTGCCTAAGACATAGCCAAGATATGCCTGGCATTGCCGATATAAATTTAACATGGCATAAACTGTCAAAGCAAGAAATAACCATAGAAACAGCATATTGGTTCAATAATGTATTTCTAGTACGATTTTATCAAAATGGTGGTTCTGAAACAGAAGCTTTACGGAGATTTCGAAGCTTAAAAATGCTTCTGAGAGTGCTATAGACTGCAAATCAATTTAAAGAAAAAAAATGAAGAAAATTAAATCGGGTCACCGGGTATTCTTCCTGGAATAGGAAAGATGTTGCACACATGGTGAACAGCACAAGCGTTCACCATATTACAACAGCTTGGATCAATACCATTAGGGGTACCATTAATAAGATTTTTTGTAGAATTCTGCTATAATAACGACTTAAAATTTCACATAGTCAAGAGTTGCTTACAAATGATTACCCTACACGTCTAACATTTTTTATGGAATTCCCTGCTTGCTGTGCAGGTGATATGGGTTGGGGTGTAAAACTTCTATAGTCGAAAAAGGCAAATTTTTATCAGGATTCCACGGTGAATGCTGGTAGTTGTCGCATTTGAAAAAAAGAAAACCTTTATTTAAATCTGGAAGTTAAATTGTTCTCTTACAGGGTTGCAATGTGTTGTTTACTCATTTTTTTGGATCTTGTTTGAGGAATTAACCCTAATAGATCTGGTGACATGCTTTTTAACTGAACAGTGTTATGCATCATTTATGAAATATACGATTATTCGGCCCTGAGACGGGCCGTCGAGAGAAAATTGTTTTGCGACGGTCCCGCCTGAGAGCACTTGACAGAACAAGTTTTATGAAAGATGAAGTTCCTCCACTAATTGCCATTTGCGTTATACCCTATTCACATCGGATACTTAAGGCTGTTCTTAACTGCTCTGCTCAATAAGCGCAAAACGCTTTGACACATTTACAAATTTACTTTTTAATGGAATAATATATAATTGGAAAGCCTGGGCATTGAAACGATTTGGGATCGAACTGTTTTTTCTATTTTCTGATCAATAAATTACCTGTTGTGTTATAAGCGATTTTGATCATGTGACAAACTCGTTTTTTAACCTTTCTTGGGTGCCTATTCTTCCTCCGCGCGAAAATTCGGTTCTAAACGCTCACTTTGACACTCTTTTCTGAAAGATCTATTGCGTTTGCAAAAAAAAAAACGGGAAAAACAGCTCGATTACATAGTTTCTGGAGAACAACACTTGCCAGTTTCATGCATTTCTGAACAAAAATAAATTAAAACTTATGTCAGAAATTTGCCTTTTTGGATTTGAGAACAAATACCTTAGAACGCTGAACTGTCTGAGAGAGTTAAACAAACTCTCTCAGTGCGTTTCAACTTTCTTCGGCTAGATAAAGCCAATACCACTACTCTGATTGGCTATAAAGCTTCGCTTTAACTGATTGCATTTTACGGTCGGTTTTATTTTATGCGCATGCGCACACTTTACTTTTGTTCAGATCTCAGACACAGTGATGTTGATTGAGTTATCTTAAATGAGTTTTACGGTGTGAACAGGCATTCAATTCCGGGAGGGTACCACCTCAAAAATGGCGGCCTAACATATCTTAAATATCTGATCGGAACATTGTATTAAAGAGGTGCTCAGGACTCAGGAGAGACCAGAAAAACACGCCTTCAATCACCACTTTCGTGATTCCAATCACTAGGTGTAAATCCCTCAGAATTTTGGCTCTGGGGCGGTCTGAAATATCTACTTACTCGAGATAATGCAGATCTTTGCCAGAACTCGAATAGAATAATTCCCATTTTGTTCTCAACATTTCATGGAATTCGCTTTGATCGGCTGTTGAACAGGCCAATTTTATATTTCAAAAGCTAACGGTTTTAAAAGATATCATATTAAACAGCATTTATCTTGATAAATTAATTCTATAATGCATTTTTCTTTTCATTTCCAGAAAATTTCTTTTTTCTTTTTTTTTTTCTTTTTTTTTTTTTCTTTTTTACTTTCATCGATAATGAGAGTGAGAACCAACCCTCCTTTTCCTTTAAATTAAGATTATTTGTAAGATGTAACTTTTTACTTTTAATTAAATAAACTACTTTATTTTTTATTTTATTTTTCGTTACGATTATTAAAAGAATTAGCACTGTTTAAATAGTTGCAATAACTTTTGAAAATTGGTTTTTATCAATTCATTGAAAGTCTAAGCATTGAATAGCTAGGTAAACAAAAGAAAAATATGTGATTTCTTTATGTAAAGGTATTTTGCGAATGAGCTTTTAAATGAAGAGCATCTTGTGATCTGGTTATTTTAATTACAGCACTCGACTTTGAAAGCTTCTGTGCTTTCATTCTTACAAGAATGTAAACACTTCAGTTGAGTTACTCCAAAAACGGTGTTTAATGAAATGATGTCGGTAATTATTCACACTATGCATCTTTACGGTAGCATAACTAATTGAAAATCCATCCCAAAGGAATACTTAAATTATTATGCGAATAGTATTTATTTTTAAAATTACATTCTTTATTCTATTAATTTTTCAATGACAATTTTTTCTATATTATATATTAATCAGTACATAGAACATAACACATCTACCCATACGCCTAACTCGGTGGTTTATGGGCGGATGAACCCTCTAGTACCAGAGAAACATTATTAATTGAAAATAATATTATATAATACATGAAATATGAAACATTATCTGCGTACACATAATAGTGATATATGTACAAATATTATTGTTAAAATATAGTGTTGTTTCAACACATAATTCCTAATGGCAAGAATCCAGTATAAGTTAAATTAATAAGTAGAAAGATTCCCTTAATTTTATAAATAAGAATGAATTAAAAAAAAATGAGAAAAAAGAGCGAATGAGAAAAAGAAAAGGTTAAAGAAAAAGAAATGAAAAAGAAGAGATTAAAGATACATTTTTAAAAAAAAGAAAGAGAAAGAAAAAAGAAAGAGAGAAAAAAGAAAAAACAATTAATCAGTAATTAAAAAAGATAAATAGAGATATTTTAAACAGGATCTCATTATTTTTCAACTTATTTGACTAATATTATATAACTAATGCAAGCGCAAAGTATAGAGTCATCTAAAAAATGTACAAACGTGCAATTAATTTACAAATATTTTAAAGTTAAGTATAATTCATAGAAAGATTCATGATATAGCCAAAAATTTAAGTAATTAACTGAAATATATAATTTCAATCTATATTTGATTCTTATTACATTCAAGAGCAGTTCAACAGAGGTTGCCTGGATGAGACATTAAAAAAATATTCCTATGGCTCACGATTAAAATTTTGCATAACTTTATCACTTCTTCTGTACAAAATAAGTAAAATTGTCGGTAATTAAAAAGATCTAGAAGTATTTATTACCCTATACCAGGGATAGCGAAACTTTCCATACCTACGTGCCACATTTTTTCAAAAAATATGTTACGTGATCATGGCGTGGCAATAACCCCTACCCCCTAATCATAGAAAATTTAAACAAAAATGAAACAAAATTACTTGAAAAATTGTTATAAGGATGATAAAATATGAATGTAAATACACGTAGTAAGTTTCATTTTTTAAAGTAATGAGGGGGGGGGGATAATTTATGTTGTGTCATCTTGAATACCAAATTCTTGACATCAAGTATCAATACTTGGATACTTTTAACAGAATCCAGGCTGAACTGAAATCATCTGTCAAACGATTTCCACTTGAGCTTTTCGTGTTATTCATTTTCAAAAATATGGACTTGCAGGCAGAGTTAGAGACAGCAAATGTCAAAACATCAATTTATTTAAACATCTCTACATGTCTGGAATTTAATTCGAAGTTGTAATAATTTTATCATGAATTTTTGTTTTAAAATGAGTTTGTGCTTAAAAAATTAAAATATTATGCCTAATTCAACCATATGGAAACGCATAATACATTTCAAAACCCAATTTCAGTTGTTCCCATCCGCAATCGGAAAATTATGCGAATTTTTTCAGCAGCCCTGTATATCATTTATATATTTGAATCCATTAGCTACATGCAAGCCAAAATTTAGTTCACTTAAGAGATACATATACTTCAGTTGAAAATTTACCGTCAGCAATTTCCTCTAATAAGGAGAACGGTACGTGAATACTTTTGTGCAGCCCTGTGTTTGAGGTATGGAATTTATATATAACGAGTAAGAGGCAAAAAATTAATTAAATTTAAAAGCGCATACCTCATTTTAAACCATCATCCAGCAATTATTACTCAAAGACAGTACTGTACTGTAACCGATTTCTTTTGTGTGTCCCTGTAAATGAATAAATAATGCTATGAATGTCCTGTTCTAAGGTGATCGTAATGAAATTCAGTGATTTATATCAGTTTCAATACATTTGAAATAGCATAATGTCATTAAAATACTCTGCAAACGATTTTTCCCCATATACCATAATGTAATGGAATACTTTTGACTGCCCCTGTAAATGAACGATTAATCCAACATACTTGACATTACAATACCAAACATGCTTTGGTGATCCTAAATAACCTTTATAAATTTCATGAAAATCCGAGTATATTTACGGGAATTATTCCCCATATACCATAATGCAATGGAATACTTTTGAGTGCCCCTGTAAATGAACGATTATTTCCTACATACTTCATATACAATACCAAACATGCTTTGGTGACCCTAAATAACCTTTATCAATTTCATGAAAATCCGAGTACATTTACGGGAATTATTCCCCATATACCATAATGTAATGGAATACTTTTGAGTGCCCCTGTAAATGAACGTTTAATCCTACATGCTTTATATACAATACTAAACATGCTTTGGTGACCCTAAATAATCTTTATCAATTTCATGAAATTCCGAGTATATTTACGGGAGTTAGAGCGTGGACAGACGGACAGACGGACGGACGACCAGACAAACCGAATGCATAAACACTTTTCAACTTTGTTGGAAAGTGTTAAAAAACACTCTTTTATAAGCACACTTTTATATAATGGTTATCTTAAAAATCACTCCTAATTTCAGGATTGCAATTCATGTTGTTCCAAAAGTGCATGTTATTGTTGTATCAAGGTTGCAGTTTCACAGCCAGCTATTATATTTTAAAGGGCGTACTTTGGCGCATAATTAACTCGATTTTTGTTGTAACTAGCATGCATTACTTATTGGTATGAACTTCGTTGTTTATAATTATCAGTCGTGACTGACTCAAGACGTGAGTGCAAGTAATAAAGCAAGCAATGCATACAACCCTTGGCACAAAGTTTCCGATCATTACGCCAGCACTACCATTTTTTGTAAGAAAGGATTATTTATTCTCACTGTATAAAAATTAAACGATTATTAGCGATAATACATTTGCATTATATATAATGCACAATAATATGCAATAAAGAAAAATCACTATACATCAATTTATAAACAGAAAAATGGTGATTGAATTTTAAACACATAAGAAAAAAATGTCAATCACGCTTTGATTTGGAAAAAAATAACCGATCACTGTAATCAATATTTAGTAAATCCACCTTTAGCTCAGATGACAGCCGAAATTCTTCGTGGAATGGACTCAATAAGCTGTTTACACTTATTGGGAGCAATTTTGCAAGGGCATTCATTCCCTTATAGCTTTACGTTGTTCTATAACATTCGTGATCCTTCGAAAATCCATTTTTCTTTTTAATATATTCCACAGATTTTCGATGGGATTAAGATCCGAACTATTGGACGGCCAAGTCATGGTTTTAATTGGATTATTACCTGCATTTTGTAGAAATTTCTTCACTGATTTGGTGCGATGTGAAGCGGCGTTGTCATCTTGAAATAAGAAGTCATTTTGATCCCCGAACCATTGATCGATGCTGGGAAGCAAACTATTCTCTAAAATGTCAATGTAAACTTCAGAGTTTACTGTACGTAACACAATACACAACTTACCGACGCCTTGTGATGTCATACAACTCCAAACTGTAAATGCAGATGAAAATTTAGTTCTCGTATTGATACACTTATCACTGAACTTTTCACCAACTCTCCTCCAAACAAATATTCCACAGTCATCACCTGTTCCAAGAGATATGCAAGATTCATCGCTAAAAATAACTTTATTCCATTTATCAAGTGACCAGCGTACATGTTTTTAACACCATTGCAAGCGCTCTTTTCTATGCTTCTTTGTCAAGTAAGGTTTCGTTTTAGCTTTACAGAATTTAAATTCTGCTGCATTTAGACGATTACGTACAGTGCGGTCACATACCTTTACGTTATACTTAGACCATTCGGAATTGAGTTGTTTTGAGGTTGCTCTCCGCTTTCTTTTTGCTATTTCCACATGTTTTCTGTCCTCCCTAGGCGTCCTCCTTCGTGGTCGTCCACTTCGAGGTAAATTTTCAACGCTGTTAGTCAACTGATATTTTTACAAAATATCGCATATCGTACTTTGAGTACAATTTAATAAAGTAGCCACTTTCCTTTGTGAATTTCCCTCTTGCAACAATTTAATCATGAGGATTTTTAAATCGCTAGACAGGTTTTTCACACGAGCCATTGTGCAGCACTTCCAAGCTGCATTTGATCTCGTAGCTCAGAGCGATTATACTTTGAGCGTGTTCAGTACGTGTTAATTTTGTTAGCGCACCTTAGCGCCTCCTTGCGGCCGGTGTGCAAAATAGTAATGACCTACAAACGTACATTATGTAAATTTTTTGTTCGGATGCATGAGCTCCACTCCCTTCTCCTAGCACAGAGTTATCAATAAGAAAACGCGGAGGGACACACAACGGCTACAAGTTAATATCAGATTACATGCTCCATGACATTAGCTCAACGTTAGTGGTTGATCATAGTTTTACGATTCATTTGCTTATTTCAGAATAATTTTGGATTAATATTTCATAATTTCTATTTTTAATTTTTCTGGTGTCAACTTTTTATTTTACTGTATGCAAAAAGTACACCAGACGTTAGAGGGCGCCATTGTCAACTTGCGAAATTTCTTCCATTCAACTGATAAGGCTTATTATTTAATGGCTTTGTCGTAGCTGGAAGATTTCTTCTTTTAAATAGGATTCAGATATTGTACGCATGCGCAGGCGCTCTTATCTGTCTTTAATATGCAAATTTCAAACCTGTTTCCTCAGTGATCGATTACTTTTTTCCAACTTTCGTCTTGATCGGATATTTTTTTCTCACGAGGAGACTTTTTCGCCTGCAGTGTAATTGTAAATTATACGATTGTTATATTGAATTCACTTTTCATTTACATTTTAATGCGTGTTCTTTTATTTGGCATATTGTAAAACACCCCTATGCTCATAAATCGCGAAATATATGCTTCGAAATGCAAAAATCATAAACTTGATAACACTGATCGGAAACTTTGCCAAGGGTTGTATATGACTAAACTGTGCAGTCTAAACGGTAATAGAAAATTTTTAGTTAGTATAAGTGTTTCGAATATTCTTTGAGAAAGTTCTACTATAAAAGATGATCATTTGCAAAATCATTATAAAAGATAAATAGCGGTGTGTATCCCTAAAACATTTTTTAATAAGGTGAATTTCGTATAATTAGAAAATCTTTCTGCGTCGTTGATGTATTAATTAAATTTTATTTTATATGAAAATAAAATGTTTTGGTCAGAGGCACAGACAGCCAACTTGGCCCACACGTATAATTAATTAATAATTAGGTATATTTAATAAACATTAAATATTTATAACCTAATATAATTGCCTAATATTAATAACCTAATTAATTAGGTATAATTAATTAATAACTATATATACTTATGTATGTCTTAATTACTTTTTTTAAAATGGGGACATTTTTGTTTTCGGTTTTTGTTTCTTTGTTTTTAGGGTTTCGTTCATCTGACGAAACCCTATTCGTCTCGCTCCTCTGTCTGTCTGTCTGTCCGTTTGTCTGTCCGTCTGTCTGTCCGCCACAGAGCCCGTTCTCAGAAACTATACATGTTGGAGTCTTGAAATTTCGCATACATATAGATGAACACCACACATCATACGACAAATCATAAAATTTTGAAAAAGTCGTACGTTTAACCCTTTGGGCTACTACATGTGTATTTTAAACAATTCTTTCTAAGTGAACCCTAATTAGGTTGGAGGAGTGAAATTTTGCATACTTATAGCTGAATACCTCAAATCAAACGACAAATCATAAAATTTTGAAAAAGTCGTACATTTAACCCTTTGGGCTCCCACATGTGTATTTTAAACAATTCTTTCTAAGTGACACCCTATTTAGGTTGGAGGTATGAAATTTTGCATGCTTATAGCTGAATACCTCACATCAAACAACAAATCATAAAATTTTCAAAAAGTCGTACATTTAACCCTTTGGGCTCCCACATGTGTATTTTAAACAATTCTTTCTAAGTGAGTCCTTAATTAGGTTGCAGGCGTGAAATTTTGCGTACTTATAGACGGACACCTCAGATCATACGACAAATCATAAAATTTTAAAAAAGTCGTACATTTAACCCTTTGAGCTGCCACATGTGTATTTTAAACAATTCTTTCTATGAGAGCCTCTAATTAGGTTGGAGGCGTGAAATTTTGCATGCTTATAGCTGAATACCTCACATCAAACGACAAATCATAAAATTTTCAAAAAGTCGTACGTTTAACCCTTTGGGCTCCCGCATGTGTATTTTAAACAATTCTTTCTAAGTGAGTCCCTAATTAGGTTGCAGGCGTGAAATTTTGCGTACTGATAGATGGACACCTCAGATCAAACGGAAAATCATAAAATTTTGATAAAGTCGTACATTTAACCCTTTGAGCTCCCACATGTGTATTTTAAACAATTCTTTCTATGTGAGCCTCTAATTAGGTTGGAGCCGTGAAATTTTGCATACTTATAGCTGAATACCTCACATCAAACGACAAACTATAAAACTTTGAAAAAGTCGTACATTTAACCCTTTGGGCTCGCACATGTGTATTTTAGACAATTCTTTCTAAATTAGCCCCTAATTAGGTTGGAGGAGAGAAAATTTGCATACTTATAGCTGAACACCTCACATCAAATGACAAACCATAAAATTTTGAAAAAGTCGTACATTTAACCCTTTGGGCTCCCACATGTGTATTTTAAACAATTATTTCTAAGTGAACCCTAATTGGGTTGGAGGCGTGAAATTTTGCATACTTATAGCTGAACACCTCAGATCAAACGACAAATCATACAATTTTGATAAAGTGGTACATTTAACCCTTTGAGCTCCCACATGTGTATTTTAAACAATTCTTTCTAAGTGAACCCTATTTAGGTTGGAGGCGTGAAATTTTGCATACCACACCAAGCTGATATAGCTGAACACCATCATGCGACAAATCATAAAAATTTGAAAAAGTCATACATTTAGCCCTTTGGGCTCCCACAAAGTCTCAAAAACATAGCTCGAAAATTCTGAAAATAATCGTTGATAGAATAAGTTCGAAATCCGTTGTTCCCAAAAGGAAGCAAAAAGATGAGGGATTGTATCCAAATACAGTAGTACGTGCAATATTTTGTACGCTATCTTGGCTCTAGTCAACAGATATTTGGATACAGCTCCTCATCTTTTTACTTCCTTTTGGGAACAAAGTATTTCGAGCTTATTCTATCGACGATTATTTTCAGAACTAGCCGCCTCTGGCGACCAGTTTGGTCTCCCTTAAATATATGCTAAGCATTGCATCATGTTACTTTCATTCTTAAACTATTTTACTTGCTCAATCCTTCCCAAATACAAAGATTCTGATAGAGAAATCAAGAATTCTTTGCCATGTTGATAATATTTCATACATTTTCAGAATTTCCAAGCTATGTTTTTGAGACTTTCACAGAAGTTGCTCTATAAATTTAGATAATACATTATGCATATTATATTTTGATTGCATTCGCTCATGCGCAGTGAAACATTTTTTAGTAAACTTGCTCATTTTTTATCTAATTTTTACTGTATTTTAATTCTGATTGCAGGGTATTGTGTACAATGTTTGTCATATTTTCTGAAAAGAACATTTTTTATATTAAGAACTCTGCAAACTATAAGTAAAAAACTCGGCAAAATTTGGGACTGTCTTTATAAAATCCTTTATTTCTCTACTAGTATACATGCTATTCTCATAAAAATGAACACAGTTTATTACAATAAGCCTCTTAATCATGTTCTACAGTTTGAACGCTTTTGCTAAATTAGTTTTTACAGTGTTATCCAAAAGATGTTCGTTCTTTTTCAATTTGTTGACGGTCCCCTATGAGGTTTCGGGAAAAAATCTTAACTGAAATACATGACCTATACTATTCTGTTTACACACCTGGAATTTCAGGATAATTCCTCATGTATTTTTCTAGATATTTAACAAAACGTCTAAAATCTCAAGTGACCAATCATCATTAGCCATTTAGTACATTAGTGATCACACGCTTTTAATTCAATGTACTTTCATTCAGAAACAAGTTCGTTCTACGCACATAAATCCATCAATAACATATTTTTTGACAATAAATGTATTCTTGATATATTAATACAATTTTTAAAAAGCGTTGGGAAATATTGTTAAATAGCCATTTCGTTCGAAGCGCTGAAAATCGAGCCTACGACATTCGTTTCGAAATTTTTTAATTTTAAAAACAGATTTAAAAGCAAGCCTACGCTGAACAGAAAGTCCTTAGTAAGACTTGAGTTCTTTGGTATGGAAAAAAAAAATTGGCGTAATAAAAAATCTTTTATTATTATAATTATCATTATTTTTATTATTATTATTCTTTTTTAGAGAAAAGCATTCCAAGATTACTTCCTATAAATCGTATTAAGAAAATCATTTGGTTTAAAGCCTAAATAATTTACAAATTAAATTACTGTTTGGATTTAGTATAAAATTTAAATTATATATCATAAATAAATTTTTAATATTTTAATAAATTCTCTTAATTTTTCGAGACTTTATCAAGCTTAGCAATTTATTTTGGTTGATTTATTTCACAAAACATGTATCGAATTTTAACTCCTAAATACAAATTAATTTTTCTTAGAATAAAATTCTTAACTTTTTATTATTATTATTATTATTAATGATTCTTACAACAGAAAAATAAAAGTATATTTTATGATTTTTTTTAAGGCTGAAAGCTACTTTACCAAGAAAGTCCGTATTACTGTTTATTCAAAAAGTACTTATAGATAAGAACAATATATCTACTTGTCAAAGAAAAATTATTATAGAAGATACAGTTTAGTTGAAGCAATTTAATAGCAAAACACTTCGCCGTTTTGAAAACACTTCCAGAGACAACTAAAGCAGAGTTCTTTCTACTTTTATAAAGAAGTTAAGTGACATCCAAATCTTAAGGGACGAGAGCACCGTGCAGGAAGGAACTTATCTTGAGAAAAATTCTTCAACTTCATAAAAGGTTACTCTTGTTGGGAAAAAATGTTGGAGAAAAAGTTTGAATTTAAAAAGAGAAGTATATTTTTGAAGAAGATATTTTACTTATTATGCATTTTAACAAAAGAAGTAGTAGATTTAAATTTAAAGTTGCATCTGTACTTTAACATTTTAACTGAATTCCACAAAATGTGGTAATATTTGTATATTTATATCACAATGTTTTAAATAATTTTTTTTAAATGTTGCTCTTAAAACTTAAAAGTTTTCTTTTCATATTTAATGAAAAGAAAACTTCTAAGTTTTAAGAGCAACAATTGTTTTTCCGTTACAAAGTATAATTTTAATTTCAAACATTACATTTAATAGCTTTGAAATAAAATAACGTTTAAAATAACATGATAAAAATAACACATTTTATAAACTGGTGCCACACATGGCCAAACATTAATAAAACTAAATATTGATTATATATTTAAAGTGTAAATGTTTAGATAAGGGCCGTCAGATATGCAAAGCGTACTATTATTTTAAGCTCATTTAATTTAATCTTTCAAATTCTAAACCCGCAGATTCATTTCTTGCCTATCAGTATTACTAAGTAACTTCAGGCAATTTATCTTTTGCTAATCTTGATGCGAAAATCTGTATTGCATGCATTGAAACTGAAAAATTGTTTATTTCCTGTGAAAACATTTTTTTTGGAGGTTCTTCCTATTCCCCATGATAGCTGTGCCGAATTTCGATTTTGTGACCATATGCCTGGGTTTCTACATGGCGTGTGTCCCGGTCAAATGGTCAGTCTGACATGAAACCCACCAGGTTTAATTTCCCTATACACACTTGGTACTCGTTTTACTGATCCTGAAGAGATGAAAGTTTGACTAATTTCGCCGCAATGCAGAAGGGAATTTTTGACCTGCAGTGTGGTAGCGATATTATGTTAGGTTAATGGGTAGCACAGTACGCTATTCATTAACCTACCGTGAGTCAAATTTTCTATCTACAATAATTAAAATAATAATTGTATGATAATGGCATTAGTAGATAGTTTGAACCATTAATTATTGTTAGGTATATTTTATTGATCATTCATATATCTAAATGTTAAATTTAATTGAAAATTACTAATGAGCCCCTGCAATATTTTCTTAATTGCTACGTCACTGATTCCTAAACGTTTCTTTTTCTCCTAAATTAATTCTAATGCAATTTATATTCTGTGATCTTCAGGACATCTAGCTTGCTTTTCATATTTATTCGATAAAAATTATCTAAAAAAAATTCGCTGATGTTCTAAGAACATCTATAAGGAAACTGCACTGCCTCAGAAGCTCGATGGACAACAAAAGTTATTTCGAAAGGCGATATCCATGGTTTAATTCCCGGATTGATTGCTAACACTGCAATTCTAGAAACAGAATTTATCCAATTAAGGTCCTTTCGGCTTATATTTGGCACAAAGCACATATTTTACAAAACGTCTCGTTCATTGGCTATGTTTTACTATTTTCATTAAAAAACTTTCATTCCTGTAGACACACATTAAAACATAATGAAGTCTTATCATTAATCCTTGACTGTTACTCCGGCTATATATCAACGCATGTATCATTTATTTAAATGTTTTAAATGTAATTTTACATAAATTTCCTTTAGCCACTAGGTTTTAAATTTTCTAAATAAGAAATTTGTCAAAAGGCAATTTTTCTTTCTTTCTCCATAACATTGCTCCCTTTTTCAGGGCATTCGTTATATAAATTATGTAAAATAATACAAAATAAGTATTTCACACGAACTGCAAATTCATCGTAGATATGTGAGAGTTAATCAGAACTTGAATAAATAACGAATGTATACTACATTCCGCGAGTTCACATTTCAAATGTTGTTTAAATCAAAAATTTACTTTTATTCAGAAAATCCAGTTCACAATCTTACATTTCGGATACATGTCACACCAGACGCTCCCTCATTTGTTCGCGAAAGTTTTCAATCCTTTTCAAAATTTACTTCCAGCAGAAGCGTATAATCTGCATGGCATTATATTTATTACGGGCATCATTGCGTATAATGAATCATTCTCTGACACTAAATAAGCACGAGATCATTTTGAGCAGCCTTTAATTTGATGCATTGTTGATTTTGAAAGGATACACGATTTTCAAGGAGAGAATCGTTTGAATAGGAGCATAGAATTTGTCCTAGAAAATGTTATAAACTTTTGTGAATGAGTGAATTGGAGTATATGCATGTTGCGTTGAATAAAAGCTCATAAATTAATTAATGTTTAACTAAGTTCAACTACAAGCTTTTATAAAAAGCGGTAATTAACACTTAAATGAAATTTTGATGAATATTAATATACTAGATTAAAATTAAATTAAGCTTTTCATTAGTAGCAATTACAATGCATGATAATTTTAACCGACTTCCAACAAAGGAGAAATTATTTATATACTTTTTATTACGGATGTTCTGAATTTCATGATCTTTTTTTCTTTTTCCTTTTATATATATGTATATACATATATTTTATTTTATTTTGATTTGAAATAGTTTTTGGCCATTTAAATACTGTTTGACAAAAATATTTTTCCTTTATATTTGTTTTGTGTCTAATGCAAGGATGTTTCATCATACGAAACCTGCCAATAGTACTTTATAAATGAATTTAAAATAATGGGTGGTGCTTAAAACGCCTTTCCGCCTGCTGATGTGTAAAGGCATATAGTTTAGCTTGTGACTTTGATATGTTGTTTCTATGTTAATAGTTTAATGTTTTTTTCATAAAAATTTTACAACTATATACACCCGCTCTTTAAATTTAAGCTATTTTTCATGCATTATATATATACACACACACATATATATATATATATATATAGATAGATAGATAGATAGATAGATAGATAGATAGATAGATAGATATAATGACAAAAATATAAAATATCCAATATGATTTTATAATAACATACGTAGATAAGGCAAGTATTAACTATGCAATTATCTGTAAAAAAATTATATGGAAAAACATTAAGAGAAAATTTGTGAAAATACAAACAATTATGAGTTAATTGAGGCAAAACTTAATGAGGTGGAGAACAGAATAAGGGCAATGTATAAAAAAATTAAAGCAAAACAAGATAATTTGAATATTCTTTATTTGGTTTTAATACCCAAGTTCCATAAATGCCCAGTCAAGTTCAGAACTGTTACCTGTGGTTACAATTCTTATATTGAATGTACGAATAAAAAATTATTGAAAGTACTGAAGAGAATGTTTTTAAAGATTAAAAGTGAAAATTCAACTTTCATAATAAGCAACAGCTATGAACTGTTAGAAAAAATAAAAAGGTACAAAAATAGGATTACAGGATTATATGCATATGATTTTGCAGATTTCTTTAACAACATACGGATTAAGGATTTAAAGGAGAAGATATTGGAGGTGTATAATAGGTATGGTGATTAATATATAGATTTAAGTGAATTTCAAAATTTGTTTCAATTGGTAGTTCAAGAGAATTTTTTATATGAGGGCAATAAGATATACAGGCAGATTCAAGGTAACCTTATGGGGAGGAGTTGCAGTTCAATATTGGTCGACATGTATCTAGTAAATGAATATATGAATAATTAGAGTAAATTTGAGTAAATAATTAGAGTAAATAATTAGAGTAAATTATGGGTAAATGTAATATGAAAATAAAAGAGAATTACATAAATACATAATTAGTTTCAGATATACAGACGATGTTTTAATTATTGAGCTAAATGGAATGAAGCCCAACCATAATTTTAGCTATTATCCAAAAAATTTAGAATTGAAACTTTGCGGTAATTACAATAGTTATAATACAAACTATTTGGATGTAAATCTAAAAATAGATAACAAAAATTTAATTACATCGGTTTATAATAAAAGAGAAAAATTTAACTTTAAAACAATTGCAATATTGATTTTCAAATCAAATGCCCATATATCGATATTCAGACATATTTATATTAACGGTTTAAACCGATTAAACAGATTGACATCAGATAGAGACATTTTGAAAAATGTTATGCTTAACTGGTACGGCATTGCCGTGAAACAGGGTTATCCTGTGAGTCTGGTTAAAAGTATGACGTATAATTATGTAAGAACTTGCAAGAACAGAAGTGAACTGATACCTTTACTCCAAGCATGTGGTTTACGGAGGGTGAAGTGGAAACAGATCGCTTTTGAAATTGATTGATTTCGGTCGGTCAGTTTCATTTTGTTTAATTTGATTTTGATCTTGTTCCTTTCGTTTTTCTTGCATGATATCGACAGGTAAATCAGGGAAATGTTACATGCATAAAAACAGTTTTAACCCTGCATTGCGCTGTCATAAGCCACGCAGCCTGTGTCCATGTTTTGTTAGTTTGTTATTTGTCTTGTTTCTTACGGTTGATTTTGTTCAAATTTAATTTGGTTATGTTGAGTTTCTTAGAGATAGTTCATTATGTTAAAATATTTTATTGCATAGTTTAGTTAATATTGTACTTCATTTGAAGTTTATAATTTTTGGTAATGTTTAAAATTACTTTTGGAATTTTTCAACTATATATATATGTGGGTTTTAGTGGGAATATAATATTGCTTAATCGAAACTGATGCTCTGCAAACTGTGAATAGGTATAATAAAGGTTTAACACATCACGAAACATACAGCTTAACATTCAAAATAACATCGTACAACTCGCAAAAGCTTCCCTGAGCCTTGCGTTAACAATCATCAAGCAACTCCATTGCTGAATATCTATAGAACAACCACATCTCGCTCTGCAATTTTGAGTTCAACTTTTACGAGTCTCGCTTGAGATATCACGTTCATTTAACCCTTGAGTCTTTTATTCCCACATATATATATTGAGATTTTCGAAAAAAACGACCAATCGTCAAGAAATTTAAATGTGTTGTTAAGGTACATAATATAGTAACCTTATATTTTTAAAATAGTTGTCGTATCGCGCATTTTAGGTAGCTTTCATTACAAAAAGCTACCTATTGCAGCCGTTCGGAGGAAAGCGATTTCAAAAAATTTTGGTATATTTTCATCGATCATGACCCCCAGACCCCGAAACCACCCTCCGTTCAAAAGTTGATATATATATATATATATATATATATATCCATATATATATATATATATCTGACTTTTGTCATACTGTAACTCTCGAATTTATGAACCGATTTGGATGTAATTCAGTATGTACATAGTACATACCAATGTCTCGACCGAGTTCGTTGGCCAGCTTCATCCGCCATTTTGTTTCAAAATGGCGGCCATTTAAAATTTTTAAAAAAAATTTAAATTTGAAATGTGGTACCAAAGAATTGAAAATGGAAAAATATTTTTTTCTTATGTATTGGACCTTTATACAAAGATTCCGGAGCAGTTTTTGTTTCGTCTATATCTTAAAAAATGGCTGAGTTATAGCATTTTGAATTTCTAGCGTGGCTGACATTTTGAAACGTCCTGAATTTTGTCACGCGATAAAAGGCGTATTTATGAACCGATTTGGATGTAACTTCGTTTGTACATAGTACATATCAATGTCTCGACCGAGTTCGTTTGCCAGCTTCATCCGCCATCTTGTTTAAAAATGGCAGCCATTTAAATTTTTAAGAAAAATTTAAATTTGAAATGTGGTACCAAAAAATTGAAAATTGAAAAAATATTTTTTTCTTATGTATTTGACCTTGATACAAAGATTCGGGAGCAGATTTTGTTTCGTCTATATCTTAAAAAATGACTGAGTTATAGCATTTTGAATTTCTATTCTGGCTGACATTTTAAAACGACCTGATTTTTGTCACGCGATAACAAGCGTATTTATTAACCGATTTGGATGTTACTTGGTCTGTACATAGTACATACCAATGTCTCGACCGAGTTCGTTGGCCAGCTTCATTCACCATCTTGTTTCAAAAGGGTTGCCATTTAAAAAAAAATGAATTTAAAATTTAAAATGAGGTATTAAAAAATTGGAAAATGAAAAAGATTTTTTTATGTGTTTGGCGTTGATACAAAGATTCCGGAGCAGATTTTTTTTTCTGAAAATTTGTTCTTTTGTTTATATGTTAAAAAATGGTTGGATTATAGCACTTTGAATTTCTAGTATGGCTAACATTTTGAAACGATGTATTTGTCACGCGATAACACACGTATTCGCCTATTTCCATGTAAGAAGGCATGTGGGTAGTATACATCAACATCTCAGCCAAATATAAGTTACTTTAAATAAAAGCAGTTTGGATAAAGCTGACTAATTTCACGAAATTCTCATTCATAATGATTTAGTATTGATAAAAATTAGTATTGAATTTCCTATATTAGGTTTTCACTAAATTGAGCTTCTTGTGTTTGAATAATATAAGTTGGCATTTTTAAAATAAGGAATTTGAAAGCTACCTCTTCCTCCCGGCACTGGCCGGAAGGACATTTTTTTTTCAGAATAATTACATTTTTTAAATATATGATTGCCTACTGCGCATCAAAATCAGTGATACATCTCTACAACAATGAGGTTTAAAATAAATGTAGATTGGAATGAAAGGGTTGCTAAAAAAAATTCTATCGTCTCAAACCACTGTCACTAAAATATGTCAACTGGTGCTCAATAAGTAAATATCATTGTAATAAGGTAAAAAGCAATCCCTTAAAGTCTGTTTTGTTTTTTGTTTTATTTTTGTTGTTTTTTGAGGGAGCGGAAAGGGTCCTAAAAAATTATTTGTATACAGCAAATAAATTTAGGCATACATTTATCTGTCTATTTATGTTTAAAAAAATAAAATAACACATGAATAATTTTTTTCTGTTATTTTTTATTTCAAGTCTTTTTCTCATAACATATGATGGAATTTTTGCATATTTCATTTATTTTTAAATATTTTTAATTCATCTTATTTTATGAGGTTTCACTTAATACAATTTAGAAAGTTTGTCTCAGAAGCATTTGAGTGTATATGTCATTCATAAGCATTATTTTAATGATTTATTGAAAGTCTTAGATAGATTATTCAGTTTTCCGCTTAAAATAATTTGGATTTTCCACTAACTTGTTTGATGAACGCTTTATTTTACCTCTTTACTGAAATTTAATAAATAACCTTCTGAAATAGAAATGCATAATCTATTAAAATATGTAAATTAAAAAATATGTATCTTCTAGAAGTTTTAAAAGTTCAAAACATCCTGACAAGAAAAATATATTCTGAAAAATATCGTAAATATACTTTATAGCAAAAATGTTCGAAGTCAAAGAGAAAAGTTTTATTTGAAATTTAAAAACTTTTTCAGAATATTAAAAGTAATACGAAGAAGGAAGGAAATTTAAGTTTATGGATAAAAAAAAATAATAAGATGCTGATGAAAGTCTGTCCTATATAACAGAGAAGGTTCCTGATATACAGACTCAGTAGTTAGTTAAAATGCAAAATTATTGTTTTATTTATTTCAAATTCTTGAAGTACCATTTTTTTTTCAAAAAAAATTACTCATTTCTATATTATCACACAAAGAAATAAATAAACGTCCCGTGAAATCTATGCTTTATTTCTTTCCTTCTGGTGAAAGCGGTATCAACATTTAATTTTTCTGGGAATATTTTGCACTAGATTTTTTTATTTACTTAAATATTTATAAAGGAGCACAAAACAAATGATAAGATGAAAAATTATCTTTTAAAGAGAAGGATAAAATGCTAAATTTCATATTTTTTTACTAAAATAACACAACGTGAGTATTGTATGGATTTTATGAAACTATAGCATATATAGTATTTATTGCATATATAGTGTATACGAGGGTGGTTCAATAATTATTGTCCCTAGTATATATAAAATATTTGTACTGCGATGGTTGTTGTGGAATATCGAAGCCTAATTTCTTAGATGCCTATATGCTCAATTTCTGAACCGTAGCTGCTACATTCACATAGTTTTGGAGGAAGAAGTGAAAGGGTGGGGGGAGTGAAGGTGAAAGGCTGATTTTTAGTTTATGGGGCTAGATTTGTGACAGTGGATGAGACGTAACTAATGTTGTTTCGACTCGGGATCATAGTGATGTAGCCACATCTCATACACTGCCCAAATGTAGCCTCATAAGCTCCGAACCAGCATTTTACCTTCTTCTTAAAAACTCCCCCAAAAATAGGTCTTTCAAACTTCACCCCTCCCTCCAAAACTATGTTAATATAGCAGTTACGGTTCTGAAATTGAGCATATAGGCATTTAAGAGATTAGGCTTCGATATTCCACATCAACCATCACAGTACAAATATTTTATATACATTAGGGACAATAATTATGGAACCACCCACGTATAGCATATGCAGTTTATATCAGTATAAGGGAGAATGGGTCACATAGGGACGCTTTTTGATTAATGATTTTTGTAAAATTTCATTTTTTGTACAATTTTTACGGGATTGATGTTGCAAATCACTAATAAAAATTGACCGACTGCAATAGATGGCTTAGATAACATTTAATTAAAATAAATATAAAACCTGTACAACTGACCCAAATTGCCCTACCGATGGGATAAGTTGGGGCAGTTAAGCACAGACAAATATTAAAGTCTGAACAAATGCAAAATACACAGATAATTAAAAAAGGATAATTTAGTCCAAGCATTGTGCACACAGTAGTATTTAATAACTTGTAAATTGGCATGATATATTTCACATGAATAAGCTCTTCCTTCTCAAATTCTAATAAAACATGTCTTGGGCTTAATGTCTGTTTTGAAATTTTGCGTTCTGTATAAATTTAATACCATCATCAAATGACTGTTCTTCTATATTTATATAAATAAATTACCCACTCTAATGACATATTCTCGGAAAATTCATGCATTTACCACTCTCGGTGCTATCAATATAGCCCACGAATGTGTTGAATAAATGCAAAATTTTGTATCTGTTACCATGATCATGTTTTAAAACATGTTTTGGACCTATTACCAAATTTAAAGATCTTTGTTTAAAGAAAAATGTTTATCTATGTGTGTGTGTCTGTTGGTAGGCCTATGGAAATCCATCACACGTAAAGACCTGGAAATTTGAATAAGGATGGACAATGACAGGTCTCAATGCCCCTCAGACTTGGGTTTCTTTTCATTTGCATTATTAACTGATATAAAAACTTTCATTGAATGTTAATGAAAGAGGTTCAATTTTCCTCAGTTCGCCGACATTATGATCCATTCCACGCATGTCCGGGGTAAACATGGATTTTCAAACAGATATATCATCAGGCGGTAGACAAACATTCCGTTTTCTGTGCGTTTTAAAATCATAATCGCCGGGCCCAAATGTACTTATAAATATAAATAGAGAGATGAATTAGGGTGTTGTGGAATAATCAGGCAATATGGAATACTTCAATATATTTCCCGTAGGTGCTGCAGCCAAGGATAAGACAGCCAAACGACTTCCATGCACTCCCACATGATATACTGCAGTGAGGTCTATTTGCATAGCTGTTGTTGGAGTGCCGCGGTGAATTTAAATCTTATTCTCAATGTTTACAGTTTTTTGCAGGTAAAAATCGTATTAATTGTAAGACCTCTTCGTCAGTGATATTAACCAAGTTCAGTATTAAGCTGAGCAGTTATAGTTATTGCTGAGTAGTCTGTTTACCCTATGCTAAATTGCTGACGAGAGAAAAGGGTTTTTTTTTCAAGATGGCGCATCGGGTAATATGGAGTATACTCTAGAGTCTAGACAACTGTTTCTAGACGAGTCTAGCGAAGAGAAACAATCATTCCACTTCGACATATCATCTGATATAGACTTTTTACCAGGTTGTACACCAGATGTGGGAGATGCAGTTTCATTGTTTTGCAATAGAAAATATTCAAAGGATGAAAGAAGGGAAGAGTGGATGTGTGTGAAGTGGACTCATGTGGATTGCGGTGGTACCGAAAAAACAGACTAAGTACAGCGAAACAGCACCGAAAACTGGCGATATGAAGCAATTAAAATAATAAAACTTTGTAAAAAATCACCATAAAATTAAAACAAAACACAGGACGCGTTTCGAGCTAAAAACATAACAGCTCGTCATCAGCTAAGCATACACGTGTCCGAAAACGAACAAGTTCAAAAATGAACTGAAGATAAAGAATGTTGCGAAGAATGCGACAGATGGCGCTACCTGATAGAGGGATATGCAAAAGGGAAATGTGTTGAAAAAAGATAGAAGAGAAAATGAAATGGAAAAAATGGAAATAAAAGAAAAAATAAAAATAAAAGAAGTAAATTAAAAATATAAATAAAAATAATAAATAAAGAACTATAAAAGAACAAGAAAAAAATCCAAATTATTATTATTATTATTTTTATTTTTTTTTACAAAATAAAAAGAAAAGAAACAAGAGAAAAGGGAAAAGAATTACAAAATTAATTTCCACGCTGGAGATAGGAAAGGAGATGATGGGAGATCATTGACAAGATTAGCAGAATTTTTAGAAATAAAATATGCTTCATGAAAATCCAAGTGAGAGGGAGAGGCAGGGGAAGAAATAATTTTGGCCATGGAGAAATTGAAACAATGACTGGAAGACCAACAGTGAGAAGCAATCGAAGATTTAGAGATTTCTTGATTTGCAATATATCTCTGATGCTCGCCTAATCTGAATTTTAAAGCTCTCTTAGTTTGACCAATATAACCTAAATTGCAAGAGCAAGGAATGAAATAAACACCCCACCGGTTCTCAGTAGGAACAGGATCTTTTAGAGAAGAGAATTTAATTTTATTCATAGGTTTGAAGATAACTTTAAAGTTAAAACGAGAAAGTATTTTAGCAATTTTGAAACACAGAAGAGAATAAAAGGGCAGAACTATTATAGAATTAAAATTAGGAGGATTATTTGAATCAGAAAAAGGACGTTTAGGCTTATTAAATTTATACAAAGCTTTATCAATTAAAGAGGGATTATAACCACGAGCAAGGGCAAGAGATTTGAGATAATTAATTTCATTATTCAGAGCAGAAGAGTCAGAACAAATGCGTAACGCCCTAAAAACAAAAGTATAAAAGGACGCCACTTTTTGTTGAGGAGGATGATTTGAAAGGGCATAAGGAGGAAGGGAGACAGCGAAAGGTTTTCTATAAACGGAGGTAGAGAACCGATCTGGGAGTTTTGAAACCAAGACGTCAAGGAAAGGAAGAGAATTGTTCTCTTCGACTTCGAGAGTAAATTGAATACAAGGATCAACAGAATTAACAAGAGAAAGGAGATTAGAAAGATCAAGGTCAGATGGAATTAAAATGAAAGTGTCATCAACATACCTAAACCAGAAAGGAAATTTATATAAACTGAAGAGTTTTTCTTCAACAAAATGCATATAAATATCACATAAAAGAGGAGACAATGGATTACCCATGGCCAGACCCTCAGTTTGAGAATAGAAAGAATTGTTAAACTGAAAAGCAGTTTGCCTGACACAAATACTAACTAAATGCAGGATTTCATCAATCTCAATGGAAGAGTAATGAAATTCGCGCAACCTTCTTTCCAAACAATCAATTGCCCCTTGAACAGGCACGTTAGTGAAAAGGGATTTAACATCTAAGGAAACCATTATATAATTGCAAGGAGAAAGGCGTTTAATTTTATCAACAAAGTCAAAAGAGTTTTTCACGGTATGAAAGTTAGTGGAAGATAAAGGAGCGAGTAACTTAGAAAGGAACTTGGCAAGTTTATGAGAAGCAGTACCAATATTGGAAACGATAGGGCGAAAGGAAAGAGTAGGTTTATGGACCTTAGGAAGAGCATAGAAACGGGCACAATTAGCGATAGTAGGGGTGACCAAACGTTTAGTGTTATCATTAAGAAAGACAGAATTTTTAATGACATGCTTGATGTCAGATAAATGCTTAGTAGAAGGATCCTTTTTTAATTTGGAATATGGACCAGAGTTTAACATAGATTCAACGTGGGAAATATAATCAGATTTATTGAGAAGAACTGTTTGACCGCCTTTATCAGCCTTAGTAATAAGAAGGTTAGGAACGGAATTAAGTTCACTGAGAGCAGATTTCTGAGAAGAAGAAAGATTAGACTTATTAAAAGATTTATTAGAAGAAATGACATTAGCCAAAAGGTAGCGAAGAGAATCAAGTTGACCAGAAGAAATTTTACTGTTTTTGAAAGAATGTTCAATGGGAGCAATTAAGTTCGGAATAGAAGGCTTAGAAATGCACGAAAAATTCAAGCCAAGTGAGAGAACATCACGCTGAGAATCAGTAAGAGAGTGAGAAGACAAATTGACAACATAATTTTGCTCAAGAGGAGAAATACTAGGAGCAGAAGAATTAGAAGTCAGAAGAGAAGAAAACTTTTTATCCAAAATAGCATTGTGACACCTAGATTTGAAATCGACGTAAGCAAAAATCCGTTTCTCAAGGAAAGGGAAATAAATTACAGTTTTACTTAACTGTAAATGCAAGGAATATAATTCATATTCGATGCAAGAAAGAGGGTAACGAACATTTTGAATGATGGCTCTAAGAATAGCAAACTTACTCCTAGTTAAGGCATTTTGAACACGAATGGAAGAAGGAAGCTTGAAAATAATATTAATGAACTTAGGAATAACCCTTGAACGTTTACACCTTAAAAGAAAATTAAGCCTATTCAAACACCTGGCGCGCTTCAAACGAAGGTGCTTGAAACGATTAATAAGTGAAGAACCCATAACAAGAAAGAAGGAAAACAGGACCAGAAAATGAATAAAAAGATAATAAATAAATAAGTAAATGAATAGAAGAAAACAAAATTTATTTCCATTTTTTCCATTTCATTTTCTCTTCTATCTTTTTTCAACACATTTCCCTTTTGCATATCCCTCTATCAGGTAGCGCCATCTGTCGCATTCTTCGCAACATTCTTTATCTTCAGTTCATTTTTGAACTTGTTCGTTTTCGGACACGTGTATGCTTAGCTGATGACGAGCTGTTATGTTTTTAGCTCGAAACGCGTCCTGTGTTTTGTTTTAATTTTATGGTGATTTTTTACAAAGTTTTATTATTTTAACAGACTAAGTACATTTGTGATTTTTGTAAAAATTAAAACAATTTCTCAATTAATCTGATGATTTGCAGATGATGTACTATTTGGACATTAAATAATCTTGGTTATTATCGTAAATGATAGTTTTTCTTGCAATTTAAGTATTCCTTATAAACGTATTGCACATTACCCGACTGGTTCAAATTACCCGAAAAGGATAATTATTTTTTTATCTCAATAATAATATGTATTTTTTCCGCTTTAAACGCATCAAAAATGCATTAAGATACAGTCAAAATTTGTACTTTACTAATTTTTAGTGTGTCTCAATTTTTAATATGATGACTGACAAATCAAAAGTTAAGTGGTATACCATAATACTCAAAATGCCTATATATATATTTATATATATATCAGTATTTAGAAAATACTGAGGGTATCTTTCGTTATAAAACAATATGAATGTTTACTATTTAAATTTTTTTCCGGGATGTCGTTTTAATATTTTTTAGGTTTTATGCATCTTAAAATCACAATCACAAGGTTCGAGGAGGTTATAAAAAAACAAAATATACCCAACTATTTTCGGTACTTTTGTGTTACTGATGGTATCTTTCATTTAAAATAAGAATATTTACTATTTCAAAAAATACATATTCTGAGAGACGTTTTCATACTACATTTTTTAACACTTTCCAAAAAAATTGAAAAGTGTTCATGACTTTGGTTTGTCTGGCCGTCTGTCCGTACTCTAACTCTCGTAAATATGCTCGGATTGCCTTGAAATTTTTCGATGTTATTGACGTTTACCATAGCACGTTCCCTGTTTCAAATGAAGTTTATAGCATGTTTAGTTCATTTACAGGGACAGTCAAAGGTATTCCGTTACATTACGGCCAATAGAAAAAAAATCGTTTCAAATTATTTTTAATGGTGTTACATGCTTTCAAACATAATAAAATTTATATGCATTTATGAAGTGCACTAAAATTTGCATTCTGCATAATATGCAGTGCAAAGACTAATTTTTATTCATTTACAGGGTCACACAAAAGAATTCCGTTACATAATGATATAGGGGTGGAGGGAATTGTTAGTGGCGTATTTTAATTATGTTAAACTATTTGATATATAATGAAACTGTTATACGTCACCGAGGTTTACTGTAACTTATTTAATGTATAATACGAAGGGCATAGAATTTACAGGGACACACAAAAGATTTCAGATACTATATTGTATCCGAATCACTGTATATTAGCAATGATTGCTCGAGATACATTTTTAATTATGATATGCGCTTTTAAGTTGCATTATATTTATGCATGCTATATGGTGTATATAAATGCTATAATTCATATACAGGGCTATACAAAACGAATTCGCCAGGGCTAGTGGGTATAAGCGCAAATTGCTTAAATGAGGTATGCATTTTTACGCTGAACTGCATTTAGTTTACTGTGAAATGTTTGTAGAATATCGATAATATGCTATACAGGGTCACGCAAAGAATTGGATACTTGGCCATTTATAAATGATACTTTCTGGAAATGTGATTTCAGTAGTTTTAAGAGTGTTTTAGTTTTAATTAAATTTTAGCTAAATAGTGGCGTGTAATAAAGGTTCTATGTACAACTACAGGGTTGTACAAAAATATTCAAGTAAATTTCCATCTATTGATATAAATTTCTGAAAGAGAATTTCAAACTGTTATGCGTTTTCTTGCTAAACTAAATTTTCCCATTGTACAGTTTATATATCAACCTACAGATCAAATACAGGGCTGTTCAAAAGAATTGGAATACATATTTGGCTATGGACGGTAACTGCTAAAATCAGTTTTTCAAATGTTTTATGCGTTTTCAAAAATGTTTACTTACTTACCTTATTTACCTTATTGCCCTAATTAACGAAGTTTTGTAAAAACATTCAGGAAGTGTTGAAAGTGTTTCATAATCTATGCTTAACGGATGATTTTTCTTTCTTGTTTTTATTTAGAGCAGTTTTAAATTCCATTCCCCTAGCCCAGATGGAAATGCAAAAACCGAAAATACACAAGGATAGAAGGTATTTTTTTGCTCTCAACAGTAAATTATACATTTAAATTTGTATATATATATATACATATATATATGCAAATTTACTATTTCAAAAAAGTATTTACTGGAGGTCATTTTCATATCTTTCGGTTTTTGTGCAATTTAAAATTGCTATCGACGTCACTCATGATGGGAATACAAAAAAGAAAAAAATAACAACTACCCACGGATTAAACGGTACCTTTCTGCGTTCACAGCAATGCCGGATGGTTTGCTAGTATGATAATAATACTCGCCACTCATAATAAAATTTTTAATTAATTCAGAATCATTAAAGTAGAAATTACTTACTTTAAATATTTATGAAGACGTTGGTGACTATCGTCATTTAGCTTAATTCATAAATGAATTGTTTCTTATTGTCATATTCATTATTCAGAAATGTTATTAAATAGCTTTTTTAAGAATTATTTCCCTTTAACTTGAGTACTTTAGAGTGTATCCAAACGTACCCTGTTAATATGTGTCCTAACATATCCTAATATTTTGTCTACTAGTTTTATAATTTCAACTTTTTATGCTTGACACTTACAATAAGATTTTCAACACTTAATAGCATGATAAATGTGTAAATTTGAACAATTTCACATTTATTTTTAAAAAGTTTACATTAAACTAAAAATATATTTATAAATCAACCGAGCAACACTACTGCAAACTTATCTTAACAAAGAAGTTTGTATGTTTCTCACCAAATGAATAATTTTAAAATACAGTAAACTCTGTCTAAGGCGGGGTTGATCGGGACCGAGGAAAACAATATTCCGCCTTAGACAAATTTTACACCATGTCTATGGATTAGCAGGGACTTGAAAATATTTCAGAGTTAGACAGATTTCCGTCTTACACAGAGTCCGCCTTACAGAGAGTTTACTGTACACTCAAGTGTGGATTTCTCTATACAGCAGCACCTATGAGTAATAGTGTTTATTTGGATTATAACTCCTGAAACTAAAGGTACTCCAAGGTCGAGTCATACTTCCCAATCACCTTCTAAATTTAATGAGATTGTCACAGGCCTAACAGCTGAAAATGCAGGATGTGTTCTTATTTTTTTCTTTTCGGCCATACATTATTTTCTTTGCAACAATTTGATATTCTTTACACTTAGTTATTTATTTATTTATTTTAAGCAAACTAAGTGCTGGAGTATTGAATAACAGATCCATAAGGGTTCGTTTCCTTATTCTACTTTTTAATAAATTCTTGGTATTCTTTTTCTCCTCGTTTTGTGATACTTTTTATTTTGATGTATTATTTGAATTTTTTAATTTTTCATCGAGTTATTCAAATTTGCTTTATAGAAGAATGCAGTATACAAGAGTTCATTATGTTTTTATCAATAGAAATTATGAGTAAATACATTGTACACAGTGTATAAAAAGGCATAAGATATTCTAAATTTAAATTTGGTGAAACTTTAAAGAAGATTAAGTTTGATCAATTATTCTTAACTAAAAAAAATAATTTTTTATAGGATGCATCACCGCAGTTGTGTTTTATTTAAACTTTTTAAAACGTTCAAGTAGATGTTTAGATTTAAAGACTGTATATTTTCTCTGAATTAGCTTGCAAAAGTTATATGAATTTAGATTAAAATAATACTCTAAGAATATTAGCATTAAATTTCTTTTATCTTTTATTTCTTTACAGGTAAGAATTTTTCTCTATCACTGTCTCTGTCACCTTCATATCTCATGTAGGATTGCAGAATATTTTTAACGTAGAAATGGGGTTAAGATCTCTTTCGCCCTCTAAGATTACATATCCAACACCTTATATTATTTTAATTGGGACAAGAAATAATCATTTAAAATTACAATCTTTCAAGTAATTTCTTTAAAAGATTTCAAAATAGTAGTAATTTATAATTCGTAGTATAAGAATGAAAGATATTTTGAGTAAAATAGTTCGATATTTTTTGTAATATAACAAAATATTTTTAAACATTTACCAACAATTTTTTTAAATGGTCTGAAAGTTGTATTTTTTAAAGAAATTTAATTTTTTTTAATATCCTCATTATGTGAACAAAAGATGTAGCATAGTAATCTCATCAAAATGTCAACAATAGGTATAACTCTTTTTTTAAAAATCATTCACCTTATTCACTATATATTATCACTATATATTCATTATATAAATACGTAGCACCTACAGTTGTCATCTGGTCCGTCCGTCCGTCTGTCTGTCTGTCTGTCCGTCAGTGCAAAACTACCCAACCGAATGGTTTGAAATTTAATATATATAATCGTTGCAGAATTTTGTCGGCGCATTTCAAATTTTATGAAAATCAAATCAAAACTTCAAACGATATTAATAAAAGTTTTCTTCATTCTATTAAATCCTATCATACGTAATTAATTCAGTGATATTCCATGATAGTTAATGATCATATGTTGTCATGGTGATTATATCCTAATTAAGATGGAGTCCTATTATTTCCGTATTACTGAATTTAATATATATAATCGTAATACATTTTGTATTCATGTATTTTTGCATAAGAGTGCAACAGCTATTGCACCAAGATCGGAATATTCATAAAACTAGTTATAGTACGAACGCACTTCATTTGCCACGTTTGACGTACAATTTACGACTTGTTTAATTACCCTATCCAATTTCCTGTCCTAACAATTTCAGATATTTTTATTGATTCTAGGAACAAATACATTTTGAAAATAGTTTCTAGGCGATTTTTCTATGTATTCCCGATATTACGTTCAACGATATTCATGTTTTTTTTTTTTTTTTTTTTTTTTTTAAAGAAATAAGTTTTTTCATTTTTTTTCTCGCAAAGGAAAAAAAAGAGTGAAGAAAAAATATCATTTTAATAAATCGGTTTTTTTTTTCTTTTCGAAAAATACAGCTATGAAAAAAATATTTTTAAAATCAGCTTTTAAATAGTTTAACTAGTGTATGTGATAGTATTCAAAATATTCTTCCTATCCCAGTATTTATTTTGTTAATCTACTGATACTGAATCTATCTCAACATAGATAGTCAAAGAATGATTAAGTATTGAATTGCAGAATGCTATTTATATACACATAATCCTACAAATACGTGTTTTAGTGATTGCCACTTTCAAAATAATCCTTCAGCCCATATTTTCTAAGCAATTGAATTACAAATGTATAAAGAAAAACTCTTATAACGCACCCTGTTGTTGCTGGAGTACAAAATATTTTCATTAAATTGAAGTAATAAGTATTTAAGTACCTTAGAATGTTTAAAGTGGATCGTACAAGTACACTATGACGCAAAAGTTTAGACAATGAAGAAATTCTTACATACTTTGAAAAATATTTATTCAATTTTCAAATCACTGCTTGAAATTAATGTGCTGTACATATAAACAATATTTATAACAAAGAAAAGTGGAATTGTGCATATTGCAATAAATTAAATGGTAACAAAAATAAACTGCTGTCTCAAAAGTTTAGACACAAATTAAATAAAATCGAAATAAACAATTTTTAAAACCTGGTTGCGCATCCATGCTTATGTATTACGTCATATACACGAGATTGCATGGAAGAAACTAAATCTTGCATAGTTTGTGGATCGATATCGTACCATGCATTCTCAATAGATGTCTTAAGTTCCTTTTCAGAAGAGTATTGTCTAGCGTTGCTATAAACTTTGCGACACATGATGCTCCAAATGTTTTCTATAGGGTTAAGATCTGGGCTACATGCTGGCCAGTCGAGAACTCTTATATTATGGGAATTAAACCAAGATTTTGAATGTTTTGCAGTGTGAATTGAAGCATTGTCTTGCTGAAATTCCCACTGAGGACCCCCTAGAAGCTCAGCAAATGGCAGTAGGTTTTCTTCTAATGTCTGTGTATAATGCTGTGAAGTTTGACGACCACTGGTGAAGGTCAGAGATACTTGTCCATTATAGCAAAAGGCTGCCCAAACCATCACCGAGCCCCCTCCTTGTCTGCGACTAAAAAAACGTCGAGGTTCCTTCCGCAAGTCATGCCAATACGATAAACAAGCATCTGGACCATCCAGATTCCACTTTTTTTCATCGCTAAATATGACTGACTGCCATTTCTCTCCATATGACATATGCTTTCGAGCCCACATAAGTCTTTGTAACTTATGATGTGGTTTCAGAGCTGGTTTCTTCTGCATTTTGCTATAAACGATTGTTCCTTTTTCCAAAATTCGTCTACGAATCGTATCCTTTGATACAGAGAGTCCCGATGAGCTTTGAACTCCACGTACGCTCATTTGTTGAGTACTCGCTAGTCTTTGTATCAGGCGATCCTCTCGTACATTTGTCACACGTGGCCTCCCAGACCGACATTTTGCTTTATATTCGGAACCACTCGATAAAACTCGATAAATAGATTTTTTTGACCTATTAATAATAGCAGAAATTTCAGAAACGCTCTTCCCTTCACCTTTCAACTGCCAAATCCTTGAAACCTCATTTACTTGAATTTCTTTAGCTCTCGGCATGCCGATTATGAAGCGCAATCGTTTGCAGAATTTAAGTACTCCAAATTTGTGACATCATCGATTCTAAATTTGCATATGCCAGCGAATATTCAAAGAAATTTAGAATAGTGTCTAAACTTTTGCGACAAGCACATTTGAATTTTTATGAAAAAAATTAGTATTATAGCAAATAAAACGACTGTCTTTTGTACATAGCATTTTAAATCAGTTTTTGAATATATTTACAGGTTTTTGTAATTCTGACGTCATAATTCTACATTTTAAAGCTGAATGACGTCATTGTCTAAACTTTTGCGTCATAGTGTACCATAACAGTCAAGAATACTTTAATAAATAGTATAATGTAATGTACCAACAAAACTAAATATATTAGTATATACAGGGTGTCCCAGAACTTTATGTACAAACTTGGAAAAGAGGTAGAAAACATCGTTAGTAACCATAATTACATAGGAAAGCATGGGCGGAAATCGATAAATGGCGCTGTATGCGAGCTTTCAATGTTGGCATGTATGGCTTCCTCATTGTAGACGCCGACTGCGTGCGATCAACATGAATCACACGGACAATAATCCCCTCAGAACACGACCATGTGTCACACAACAAAGCTTCACTGTTAATGGGTGTACGGGTATCGTGGCGGACAGTTTAGTGGAGCCATACATCTTACCACCTTGACTGTACGCTCGCAAGTATCTCGTTTTTATTCAGGATGTTCTAGAAATGCTTAAAGATGTCCCTGCACATGTGTGACGCGGAATGTAGTTTCAACATGATGGGGCGCCATCTCATTACACAAGTGCCATTAGTGACCATTTAGACCGGACATTCGGAAGCAATTGGATTGGGCGTGGCGGTCCCGTCGCATGGCTATCCAGATCACCTGATTTACCTCCTCTAGATTATTTTCTCTTGGGTGCCATGAAGAGCATTCTGTACGACACGCCTGTAAATTCTGAAATGGACCTAGAGGCACGAATCTCCATCGCTGTGGCTACCATAAACGCAACAACCGGAATCTTCGAAAATGTTCGCCAATCCTTGTCGCATAGGTGTCATGTATTCATCAATGTCGATAGGCACAATTTCGAACAACTCCTGTAATCCTTGTAAGTCAAACTTTACACATTGTACTCTTTTCTGTGTAATAAAGCGTTTTACACTGCGTTCTTCATTGGGGCCTTTCTGTGTCTTTGTTTCTCTTTATCACATGAGGGTGACGTTTCCTCCCATGCTTTCGTAAGTAATTATGGTTCCAAACGATGTTTTCTACCTCCCCTCCGAGTTTGGTCACGAAGTTCTGGGCACCCTGTATGTTTTAAAATGCATTGTTTTCTGGATCAATCAAACGTCTATCATAGTTTAATTTTTTTCTCTTTTAAGAAGGATATTTTGTTAATGTTCTTTAATTGAATACAGTGAAAATCCAACTATATTTACTAATGTGTTCTTAGCATAATCTGCATGTCCAGAAATCCGGATCATGGAGTGAATCATAACAAATAGAATATGTTAGAAAATAAAAATTTCTCTAAAATCACTTTTGCTTAATAAAAAATAATTAGATATTCAAGTTACATTAAGCTTACCTTTTAATAATATCGCATTTGTCCCAAATAGTCATAATAATAATAATAATAATAATAATAATAATAATATAGTACTTGCATCTTACATTGTATTTATATGTGTTAATTGAGCATGTCCAACATAGTTAATTGCATTGCCGTAGATCATAACTAAGAATTATCCAAATATAAACTTCGAAAATCTCGATTAAAATAAATTTTGATGTTCATTTAAATGGGAATTTCAAAAAAATTACATTTATAAGAACGAATGCACGAATTCGCATTTCAGTGCAATTTTTCTTTCCTTAATTTAGTTGCGTTTTTAACACTTTCCAACAAAGCTGAAAGTGTTTATGACTTCGGTTTGTCTGTCCGTCTGTCCGCGCTCTAACTCCCGTAAATATACTCGGATCGTTATGAAATTTTTGGATGTTAGTGACCTCTACCATAGCACGTTCCCTTTTTCAAATGAAGTTTCTATCATGTTTAGATCATTTACAGGGACAGACAAAAGTTTCCCGTTACATTACGGCCTATGGGAATACAGTGAAAATCCAACTATATTTACTAATGTGTTCTTAGCATACTCTGCATGTCCAGAAATCCGGATCATGGAGTGAATCATAAAAAATAGAATATGTTAGAAAATAAAAATTTCTCTAAAATCACTTTTGCTTAATAAAAAATAATTAGATATTCAAGTTACATTAAGCTTACCTTTTAATAACATCGCATTTGTCCCAAATAGTCATAATAATAATAACTAGTAAATCTGCAGATCAGGAGCCTCAACGTCATCTTTGCAAGTCATTGTTTTATAACACTCATTGCGTAATATTCATCTTCCTACAAATCGCTTTTTAAGGTTTTCAAATTACATAAATATTTATGAGCATACAAGATACTTCGTAAAGTTTCAGAAATTAAAAGTGTTAAACAAGTGGTTGTACACTGATGTTCTGAAATTCTGATGAGCTACTTATTCTGGTAACTTTTTAAATCAAAAATTGCATTTCTTCAGGGGGCTCTGCCCCCCTGATCCCCCCGTATTCTATTTAAATTTACATTCGTAATTTTTTATTGATTGTGCGGATGGTTATAATATATCTTAGATTTTTTTACGCTGTGATTTATAAGGATAAGCATAAGTTTTTTTTTTTATATAAATTAATAAAATTTAAATTTAAAATAAAATATTCATGTTAACCGTACACAGACAATAAATCTTGAAGTGACGCCAAAAATGTAACCCTAAAATCCGCTACATTCGGCACAACACAACGACGTGCTTAAACGGATGAAGTCAAAGAGTTTGGTCCCTGTTCCACGTGCTTGTTTTGTTTGGGCAGAATGAGGGCATTTAAATCTGAGCGATAACGCACATCGTATTGCAAACTGTTTTTACGGCATACTGCATCTCCATCTATCTCTTTCCTCCGTGAATAACAGTTAATTTTATTTTATCCAAGATCTTTTTATTCCAGCATCTTTGTTTTCGATAAATGACGTCTAATTCACCTGCTATGCTTACTTACTCAAAACTTTTCATCTTGTTATATTAAGAAATACTCGAGAGTTTTCTTTTTATTTTTAATATGCCGCCATATTAATTTTTCTAAACTTAATTTTATTTTTCATTTTCCTGTTTCACGACAAAACATTTCATTGAAAATTGTTTAAAAGAAAATATTATCTCGGGTTTTGATTTTCTTGGCAACAATTAAAGAAATATTGGTAAATGTTATGGGAAAATGTTACGTTATTCTCTATGAAAATAATGAACTTTTGTATTTTTAAGCAAAATATTTCAATAAAATAAATGAAATATTGCCTATTATTATTTCTGGGCTAAAATCCTTCTATATGCAAAGATACAAATGCATTAATTCATCTGTTTTGACGTTGACTTTACTCAAGCATTATACACGCAATTATACTAATATTATTAGGACCAAATTCGTTGCTAGGCAACAGAGAAAGAAAAGGAAAAAAATGAAATATGCATTATGTCAATTTGATAAAACAAAATCCTTTATATTATTGGAAAACATGCATAAAATTCCCCCCAATATTATAAACCTAATTAAAAAAATCTCGCAAATATATTGACATAATTTATTGGAATAATTTAATGTTATTTAAAAATTTCAGCATCAAAAATTTACCATTTAAATCCATTTTTCATATGAGCCATTTCTTTCAACAAATGAAAATCTGAAAATCGTCTGACTTGCCATTGAAAAGCATTATAGAGCAAAATAAAATGTTCCATATTTCCCGAACGAATGAACCAAATTTAACCAAAAACTATACAGCTAAGTCCGGGTACCTCATCAACATTCCCAGTGAATTTCAAGCCGATCGGATGCTTTTTGCGGCAGTTATCGCGGAACAGACAGACAGACTAACAGACAGACAGACTAACAGAAACCAAAACTTTTCGTGTCTGGACAGTAAGCCTTCACTGACGTTTCGGCAATAATAATAACTAGTATATCTGCAGATCAGGAGCCTCAACGTCAGCTCTGCAAGTCATTGTTTTTACACACACTTTGGTAATATTCAGTTTCCTGCAAACCGCACTTTAAAGTTTTCAAATTATGTAATTATTTATAAGAATAAATATACGAAGTTTTCAGACATTAGAAGCATTAAATTAAAAACGCTATGGAAGGATATTTCGAAATTTTCATGAGCTGTTAATTCTGGTATATTTTTTAAATAATAAAGTAGATTTCTTCAGGGGGCTCCGCCCCCCTGAACCCCCCGTGGTCTTATTAATTTGCATACGTAACTTTTTATTGATTGCGCTAATGGTTAGCGCAAATCTTAGATTTCTTTTTACACTTCCGAGCCTTATTTTTCAATACTGGTAACACAGAAAATGATTTACATTGACGCAATTATCTTAAACGTTTAGGTTTTATGAATGAAAATGTAATTTCCTTTAAAAGTAAAATAATTTTCATTCATATTTTCTGAAATGAGGCGGCATTAAGCAGTAACACCCGTCAAAAAACATTTTTTCAGGCAATCTAGTTAATGCTTGGTTTTTAAGGATGAAAATATTTATTTCAAGATACAATGACGTCATTTTCGACAGTGATAATTTTGCGGTGCATAATTTTGATATTTACTATACATTTGCTTTTCAAAAGTTTTTTTTTTTTTTTTTTCTCATTGGAATTTTCGATTAAGAATTAACATTTCTGTTAGCTGTGTGCAGACGATAAACCATGAGATATTAGTAACATTTTTTTTTAGAATTAATATCATAACACAAGCCCCTTTTATTTCAACCTCAAAGCGTATTGGTTTTATTTTTGATATATGAGATCAAATTCACCTTCTTTTCGTATTTTCACTTTATTTCTAATATGAAGGCGTATTCATGTCTATTTTTTATTTCATTTTCCTCTCGCACATAAAAATCTTTCAAATCAAAAGTAACTGTTTAGGATAAATTTTTATTCCGGGATTAAATTTTCGTGGCAATGGCCAAAAAAAAAAAAAAAAAAAAAAAAAAATGATTGTTAAATTTCAGAGCAAAATGTCGATTTATTCCTTATGAAAATAATGAACTTTTTAATTTAAAAGAAAAATATTTGAACAAAATAAATAGAACATAGTCTTTCTTTATTTCTGTGGTAAATTCCATCTATATGTAAAGACACAAAGGCATTAATTCGTCCCTTTTGAATTTGATTTAACTTCAAACAATTACACATACTTTCACATTTACGATATTTTTAGGTGTAATTCGCTGCTAGGTAACAGTTAAAAGATAATAAAAACAATTACATATGTGCTTAAAAAGAAAATTTATATTAAAAAAAATATTTTATATTATTGAAACACATATATTAAATCCCTCCATAAAAGTTATACACCGAATTTAAAAACTCTGACAAATGTATACACAAAATTTCAAACTAATATGAATAATGTATGGTTCTAATTAGGAAATTTCATCATCCTTAATTTAGCATTTAAATCCTTCAATCATATGAGCCATTTCTTTTCAACAAATAAAAATGGAAAAATCGTCTGAATTGCTATAGGAAAGCATTAAGTCGCAAAATAAAATGTTCTATATATTCCGAACGAATGAACCAAATTTAACCAAAAACTATACAGCTAAATCCGGGGTTATCACCAACATGCATCCTTAATTTTAAGATAATCGGATGCTTTTTACGGCAGTTATCGCGGAACAGACAGACAGACTAACAGAAACCAAAACTTTTCGTGTCTCCACAGTAAGCCTTCACTGACGTTTCGGCAATAATAATAATAATATGGTACTTGCATCTTACATAGTATTTATATGTGTTAGTTGAGCATGTCCAACATAGTTGCCGAAACGTCAGTGAAGGCTTACTGTGGAGACACGAAAAGTTTTGATTTCCGTTTGTCTGTCTGTCTGTCCGTCTGTTCCGCGATAACTGCCGCAAAAAGCATCCGATCGGCTTGAAATTAATGTGGCATGTTGATGAGGTACTCGGACTTAGCTGTATGGTTTTTGGTTAAATTTGGTTCATTCGTTCGGGAAATATAGAATATTTTATTTTGCTCTGTAATGCTTTTCAATGGCAAGTCAGACGATTTTCAAATTTTCATTTGTTGAAAGAAATGGCTCATATAAAAAATGGATTTAAATGGTAAATTTTTGATGCTGAAATTTTTAAATAAGAGTAGTAAATTATTCCTATTAGTTTGCAATTTTGTCAAAACATTTGTCAGAGCTTTTAAATTAGGTGTATAACTTATGATGGAATTTTATACATGTGTTCGAATAATATAAAACATTTTATTTTATGAATTTACTTATATTTCATTTTTAGCTAGCAGGCTATCAAAGCCTGAGAGCTAATGTGCCCGCCCGCTCTGTATGTATGTATGTATGTATGTATGTACGTATGTACGTAACGCGATAACTCTTGATAGAAACATCCGATTTGCTTCAAAAATTTTTCCTAGGTTCATTGTGATAAGGCGCTTCCCTGATTAGTTTTGGGAGTTCATTGGTTAAGGATAAAGGGGGAAAAACGGGGTTAGTCCAACCCCTTAATTCAGATAAATGGGTTTTACATGCAGAATGATTCGATTTTCTCCAAATTTGGTATACCGGTTTATTATGTTAAGGAACTTCCCTGATTGGTTTTGGAGGTTCATTGGTTAAGGATAAAGGGGGAAAAGGGGGGTTAGTTGACCCCCTTAATTCAGATAATTGGGTTTTTCACGCAGAATCATTCGATTTGCCCCGAATTTGGTATACCGGTTTATTATGTTAAGGAACTTCCCTGATTAGTTTTGGGAGTTCATTGGTTAAGGATAAAGAGGGAAAAGGGGGGCTAATCCACCCCTTTAATTCAGATAAATGGGTTTTTCATGCAGAATGATTCGATTTGCTCCGAATATGGTATACTGGTTTATTAGGTTAAGGCGCTTCCCTGATTAGTTTTGGGAGTTCATTGGTTAAGGATAAAGGGGGGGAAACGGGGTTAGTCCAACCCCTTAATTCAGATAAATGCGTTTTTCATGCAGAATGATTCGATTTTCTCCGAATTTGGTATACCGGTTTATTAGGTTAAGGAACTTCCCTGATTAGTTTTGGGGGTTCATTGGTTAAGAATAAAGGGGGAAAAGGGGGGCTAGTCCACCCCCTTAATTCAGATAAATGGGTTTTTCATGCAGAATGATTCGATTTGCTCCGAATATGGTATACTGGTTTATTAGGTTAAGGAACTTCCCTGATCAGTTTTGGGGGTTCATTGGTTAAGGATAAAGAAGGGGAAAGGGATGTTAGCCCGCCCCTCTTAAATTAGATAAATGGGTTTTTCATGCAGAATGATTCGATTTGCTCCGAAGTTGGTATACCGGTTTATTATGTTAAGGAACTTCCCTGATTAGTTTTGTGGGTTCATTGGTTAAGGATAAAGGGGGAAGTGTGGCTAGTCCCCCCCCCTTAATTTATATAAACGGTTTTTTCATGCAGAATTATTCGCTTTGCTCCAAATTTGGTATACCTGTTTATTATGTTAAGGAGCTTCCCTGATTCGTTTTGGGGATTCATTGGTTAAAGGGGGGGGGGGGGGTAGTCCACCCTCTTAATTTAGATAAATGTTTTTTTTTTTTTGCAGGATTATTCGATTTGCTCCAAATTTGGTATACCGGTTTATTATGATAAGGAGCTTCCCTGATTAGATTTGGAGGTTCACTGGTTAAGTATAAAGGGTGAAACGGGGGCTAATTCCCCTTCACTTATTTTTTTGAGGGGCATTATTCTTTAAAATAAGAGTATGATATACAATTAGTGTGAATAGCCTGTGAGCTCAATGCCATCAGTTTAGCTGGGCATTTTTCTTTTTTATTTTTCTTTTAACCGTTGCGTAGCAACTATATCTGAAAGTATGTATGGTTTTTAAAGTCAAATCAAAGTTAAAAGGAATGAATTAATGAATGCTTTTGTATAGATATTTGCATATAAATTGATTTAAACGCAGAAATGAAAATAGTATTTATATACTATATAGAATAATATCTTTATTTATGTATTCAACTATTTTGATTATAAAGGAAAAAGTTCGTTATTTTGAATAAACTGACATTATTCTATTAAACTTTATAAACTTTATTGTTGCCAAAAAAAAAAAAAAAAAAAAAAAAAAAAAGGGAATAACAATTTCTCCCAAAGAGTTCATTTTAATTTGTAAGATTTTCACGTGCAAAGGGAAAATGCAGCAAATTACAAATAATAAAAAAGATAAATAGGACAGGAATGAATACATATAAACATTTCACACCAAATACCACCTAAATTAATTTTTGCAGTGGTATTTTCCCACACTACGAAGAAAGATTCCTCGATTTACACGATTTTACTTGGCCTTCCTTTTCTCATTGGTTGCGATTTCATTTTCTCAATTGCGTATATTAATTGGCACAAAATTTTACATTTTTATGACTGAGGTATATGTAAGGCCATACAAATAAGAAATTCCGTATTGTTTCCTATAAAATGTGATAAAGTGTTGGTTAACTATATATGTTTCTATTAAGAGGAGCAGGGCTGCCAATCCTCCGGCGTTCTGGATACCAGTATTTTAATACAAAAAATGTTACTTTATTTAATTGAAACATTTGCGCGATTTAAAAGAACAACATTTTCTGTAAGGTAATAGTGTTGTGCAAAAAGCCTGAGACTTGCCATGTCTGGTGGTGAGTGAAATGTTTTATTTAATGCATTTATCTCTATTTTAATGCTACGTGAACAACGTCCCGTGTAACAGCTTGTAGAGTGTAAAATAAATTATTAAAATAATCCCTATTACGAAAAATGAAACAAAATGCCCGGCTAAGTGAAATAAAACGTTAGTTAACCTTTCGTAATTTGACCTGAACATAGGTGTGCATCAAATTTCAACGGTGTTTGTAACATCACGATTTTAAATTAAATGTGGATACTATTAAAAGGCTATCACAAAAAATACTTAACGGCGCCATATCACGTTTATCTATTTAGTCAATTGGAAGTGGACACGATGATGAATTATTAACCGTTAGGTTTAGAACTCCCCCTACTTTAGGGTGATTTTAGTAAGTTAATGCTATCGAGTACATTTTTAGATATTTAGGTTAGATCTTAGATATAAATATTGCAGAATGGTAATCAAAATTATTATTAGATTTCTAAATTAGATGTCTCAGTTTACATTTCCAAAAGCTCTTTATCCATTAGATACAGATGTTTGTGGTTAGCAGGCAAGTAAATACTGCTGTATGGATATTAGGATAACGTAAAATGCTTGACCAAATTGTTGCTTATCCTTATAAATCGCAGTGTAAAAATGAATCTAAGATATAGGATAATCATTAACTCAATCAATAGAAAATTACAAATGCAAAATAAATTACACAACGGGGGGTTCAGGGGGGGCACCCCCCTGAAGAAATTTGCTTTATTATATAAAAATTACTAGAATAAGTAGCTCGTGAGAATTTCAGAATATCATTACATAACAACGTGTTTAATTTAACGCTTCTAATGTCTGAAACCATCGAAATATTTTTTTCTCCTTCTATAAATATTTGAGTAATTTAAAAGTTTAAATTTTGTTTTTGTAGAAAGATTAATATTAAGCAAAATTTGCTAAAAACAATAAGTTGCAGAGATGACGTTGAGGCTCTTGATCTGCAGATTTACTAGTTAATTGTATTGCCGTAGATCATAACTAAGAATTATCTAAATATAAACATCGAAAATCTCGATTAAAATAAATTTTGATGTTCATTTAAATGGGAATTTCAAAAAAATTACATTTATAAGAACGAATGCACAAATTCGCATTTTAGTGCGATTTTTCTTTCCTTACTTTAGTTGCGTTTTTGACACTTTCCAACAAAGTTGAAAAGTGTTTATGACTTCGGTTTGTCTGTCCGTCTGTCCGCGCTCTAACTCCCGTAAATATACTCGGATCGTTATGAAATTTTTGGATGTTAGTGACCTCTACCATAGCACGTTCCCTATTTCAAATGAAATTTCTATCATGTTTAGTTCATTTACAGGGACAGCCAAAAGTTTCCCGTTACATTACGGCCTATGGAAAAAAATCGTTTAAAAGGATATTTAATGATGTTACATGCTTTCAAGCATAATAAAATTGATATGCATTGATCAAGTGCACTAAAATAAGCATTCTGTAGAATATGCGGTGTAAAGAATACTTATTATTCATTTACAGGGCCTCACAAATGAATTTCATTAGATATGATATATGGGTGGAGGGAAATGTTTGCGATGTATTTTAATTATGTTAAATTATTTCATGTATAATGAAATTGATATACGTCACTGGGGTTTATTATTACTTATTTCATGCATAATACGAAGCGCATAGCATTTACAGGGACACACAAAAGATTTCATATACTATATTGTATCCGAAGTACTGTGCATTAGCGATGATTGCTGGAAATGCACTTTTAATTCTGTTATGTGCTTTAATGTTTCACTATATTTATGCATAGTATATGGTGTGTATAAATGCTGTAATTCATATACAGGAGTACACAAAAGAATTCGTAATGGTTACTGGGTATGACTCCAAATTTCTTAAAAGTGGTTTTTAAATGAGTTATGCAATTTTACGCTGAATTGCATTTAGTTTACCAAGAAATGTTTGTAGAACATAGATAAAATGATATACAGGGGCACACAAAGAATTGGATACATGGCCGTCTATAAATGATAATATATGGAAATGTGATTTCAGTAGTTTTAAGATTGTTTTTTTTTTAAATTATACTTTAGCTAAATAGTGGCGCGTAATAAAGGTACTAGGTTAACTACAGGGTTGTACAAAAGTATACAAGTATGTTTCCATCTATTAGTATAAATTGCTGAAAGAGAAATTTCAACCTATTTTCTTGCTAAACTAAATTTCCACATTATATAGTATATATATCAACCTACAGATCAAATACAGGGCTGTTCAAAAGAATAGGAATACATATTTGCTATGGACGGTAACTGCTGAAATCAGTTTTTCAAATGTTTTATGCATTTTCTAAAATGTTTACTTAGTTGTCTTATATATACCTTATTCCCTAAATAACGAAGTTTTTTTAAAGCATTCAGAAAGTGTTGGAAAGTGTTTCATAATCTATGCTTAACGCATGATTTTTCTTACTTATTTTTTATCTGTTGTTGATCCAGTTATCCAGGAATACTGATGACTGTAGTTTAGATAATTCGTTTTAATGTGTATAGTAAAACAGCTCATTGCGAAATGGAAATCTTAATATAAATTTAGGAACAAAACGTTTAATATTTATATTGACAACATGCAAGGTAAATACTAATAAAGTCAAAAATACAAATATGCAAGTGATATATACATTTAGTTTAAAGATACCGACTTGCGTATTGTTATTCATTATAACAGAAAATATTCCTTTTGCCAGAACAATGTTACAGACACATTATTATCATTTAAACTAGTCATTTTTTGTTATATTTTTCAGAATTTCAAACAATACCTTTAAATTTTTTGAGATTTACACATTTTACTTGCATTCTTCCCGGGCTCCACTCGGTTGGATTACGCAATCATCTTCTATTAAAAGAAAAAAATCTATTTACATTTGCACATAACTTTTAATGAATAAATCGCAAATATAACTTGCTTTTTCTCTACTTTGCATTTTCCCTGCACACTTCTAGAGTTCAGCTAATTTTAAAATCATATGCATAAGACCTTTTCAAAATGAAAAAATATATATATACATATTTTCAATAAAATATCTTGAGATACAAACGAATTTTCTAGAGAATTGCTTAAGCAGTTCTCCGACTAAAGTTAATTAAATTCTATAATTATTTAATTAATTTTTATAGTTATACATTAATTAAATTTTAGTTAATATCTTAGATAATATAATTTACAGCATTTTTAGGAAATTTCATTACAAAGGCAGTTTAAGTAATACTCATAACTTTTTTATGTAAATTGTATATACTAGTATTCCTTAAATAATGTATGAACTACACAATTTTTAAAGACCGTATGATTTGTTTTCAAAAGTTAATTCCGATGTTTAAATAAAAATACTTTTAGTTACAAAGTAACTTCATTTAAATAAGCAGTGTAGCAATTACACGGTTTTCTCGATTTTCCTTATAAAATTATGCCGATCACCCATAAAATGCATACAATGGGTTATAAATTTTGAATCTCCAACTTTTGAAATGGCTTTTATTTTTTAAACTTGCAGAAAAGAAAAGGTTTTTTTAAGGATTGTCTTACTTACGGATTTTTTTACAGCTCTAAGATCTATAAATAGATACTTTTAGAACTTTTCAAAATGTATAAGGTATAATTTTCCCCTTTGCTGCTGTTTGAATTAAATTTGCAAATGAAACAATATTTTAACCCTTCAGTTCCCACATAGAATCTAACGGAGCAATTTGACTTCTTTTATTGTTTTTAGTTATTTAGCTTCTAAATAAGACAATTGCATACAATTTTTATATTTTTCATAATGTTTCGTTATTATTTGGTTGTTATAGTATCGCGCACTGCAATGTGCATTGGACACGGGAACTAAAATTTGTTTGCAATTTTCATATGCCAATTCCTCTACAAGTATTATACTACTAACAATAAATCGTGAAAAAACGTGGAACTCACCTTTTAATAATCATGGCAAATACACAATTTAGGCAATATCTAATAGTTACAAATCAAAAGGGCACGAGGAAGCTACAAAAAAACCTCCTTGTTAAAACAGTAAATGTTAATTAAATATCAACACCTTTATTAGTTCTCTAAGTCGCCAATACATAGGTCTGAAGTTGCAGGGCTGCCACAGGAGACTATTTTTATATTCTGTTTTCACCAGTATTTTTCTAATACAAATTGTAAAGTATATTTCTCTTGGAAATGTTGTCAGTGTGTTAAGAATTTCTGTTTTTAAAAAGTGGTGCCAGTTCGAATTAAAAAATAGTCTCCCTTTGGCAACCCTGAAGTTGCCTCTTTTACTTTTTCAATGAATTCTGGAGCAAAAAAAAACGGTACGATCCAGAAGGTGAGTTGGGAATTCACGTTTAATGCTTCCAATTGACAGTCCCTTTTCAAATATTCTTCGCCTCCATTTCATAATCGGGGTGACTCTTCCTTTTACCATGGTTGGATTTTTTTTTTTTCTGTGCAAAGTATACCTTCTAAAATAAAAATAAAATTACAAAACAAAAAGAAAAGTCGGTATGATATAATTACAAGAAAAGTATGATACGTCTTAAATAATTTTCTTCTAAATTTTAATTCGTTGATCTTTTATTACATAGTGTATTTACAAAAATTCTCCAATAAATAAAAATTTTATAAATATATATTCAAACAGTAGAATCTCCCATTACTGAAGTGTCGTACATTTGGAACTGAGGTAAAATTCTGGCTCACATCCCTTTAAAGACCACTTTTACTTTCAATCTTCGAAAAAATCTGTTTTTAATATTTTCGAAAAGTAAAATATAAATAATCTGATATAGCTAAAAAATCTGAACAAACATCCTTTAAAAATAGTTCAGGAATTTATTTATTGTTACAGTTGTAAATTTCTATAGCTGTATTATCAATGTGTCATTGATACCTTAATTGTATTTTCTCGGTAAGTATTTGGTTTAAAATATCAGAAAGATATTTGATACGTATAAGCGGAGGAGGTTTGGTCTGTTGTACTTCTATTTAATTTCGAAGTTATAACAATAAGTACCTGGAAGACCGAGCCTCGCTCGGTAGTTTTTTTACTCAATCTGATTTTTGTATGTAAAGATGGAATTTTACAATCGATTTTTAACCCACTTCTTGATGGGCTAGAATTATAAAAAATTACGTTCGCTGGCGTTTTTCCGAAGGCAGCACAACTTTTTATTATTTTTAGAGGTACTACTTAGTTATCCCGTCGACCAATTTCGCCAAATTATATAAATCACTAAATTATACAAATTGAAATAATTTTTATTTTAAATAACGAAAGAACAAATAAATTAGTATAACATTAATAGAAATACAAATACAACGTCGAAATAAAAATCACTTGATGCCGTAAACACGTGTAACTTTCACTAGATTAAATTTAACACAATTACTCTAATTGGTAAATAAATCATATTAGATGTAAATTTCCAACTGGGCGAAAAATGTCCGGACCAGGATTCGAACCAGGGATCTCCTGGCTGAAGCCGCCAGTGCTCTGCTATCTGAGCTATCCCGAACGAATCTGGTGGAACTTTTTCACCAGATTTGTCCGGTATAGCTCAGATGGCAGAGCACTGATGGCTTCAGCCAGGAGATCCCTGGTTCGAATCCTGGTCCGGACATTTTTCGCCCAGTTGGAAATTTACATCTAACATGTAACTTGCTTAAAGTCAAGTGGGTGTGACATTTACGATCAACCGTTATTAGCATTTAATCTTATAGTTTGGCGATAGATTTTTGGTCGACGGGATAACCAAGTAGTACCTTTAAATTTTTTATTGCAAACAATTTTATAAAAAAAACTGTATATAGAAGAAAATTTGGACTGTCATTTATAAAAATAAAATATTTTTATTTGAATGCGATTACCTCCGGTACATTCTGACTGCCATTCTCCATGTTTTGTAAAAAAATAAATGATTATTATTCAACAATCTTTGTCCAAGTGAATGATTGGCGACAAAAATGAAACATTTCGGGAACTATGTGGCAAATTTGTCAGAAAAATAGTCTTGCTTTTAAAACTGCTGCTAATTTTGCGCCAGGGCGTATCACCATGTCATCAAACTACAGCGATATTTCTAACAATATGTTAATAGTTTTAAACATAGCAAAAGTATAAACGCATATTAGCATATTTACAATTATATTTATGAAAATACTTAAGTTCACGAAATCAACATTTGGTAAAATCAATAAATTTTATTTTTCCTAGTCAGTTAAAATGAATGTCGCTGTACATAGGGGCCGTTATCTGGTGCTCGATTTAATATAGAAGGCAAGCAGTTAGTGCCGCCTTCGACATCTTCTTTTGAACATGTTGCTGATAAATAAACATTAGTATTGACGGGAATTTCGCTTACGGAAGATTAAACATTTTAAAATTGCTTTAAACTTGCCAAAAAAAGAAAAAATCCGCAGTCGAGACTTAGTTGGATGATTTTCTCACAATCGAATGAAGCATATTTTATAAAAATCGTCGGAATTGTTTTCGATTGGTACCACCATTTTGAGTAATGAGTTTGTTTCAACAGTAGAAAACGAGTTTTCTCAAATTAGCGACCTAGCTAGATCGATTTCTTGTGCTCGAATTAGTATAGGCATCAAATGTTGTGAAAATCGTTAGAACCGTTTTCGATTTATAACAACATTTTCGGTGCTCAGTTTCTTTTAATAGATCAAAAAAATTTTTCTCGAATTTGAAACCTAGCTAGATGTGTCTCTCTCTCACGAATTAGTATAGAAAACACGTTTCGTGTAAATTGCATGGGCATTATTCGATTTATAGCAAGCAGAAATTTCACCTCTGATTTTGTTTTACCCTGTAATAACGAATTTTCTTGAATTCGGGACCTAGCTAGATCTTTTTCTCGTGCTCGATTTAGTATAGGACGCAAGTTTCCTGAAAATCAGTTCAGTCGTTTACGTTATCATTCATAATCGGGAAAATTGCTTGCTCGTTTAATATATATAATGATTTGGAGATTTTACAACAATAAAAAAAATTGAGTAAGGTGAAGTGGGATAAGTGCGTACTAAGGGCAAGTGCGCGGTTCACGTAGAAAATCTTAGCAGAATGGCGTACTGAGATTGTATAGATGGCACTCCACTTGTGCTATTGAAAGCACTTCTTTCTTAATGCTATTGTCACATGAAGGCAGCTCTGAACATTATTCTGCTAGGATTTTCCAGGAAATTTCTTAGAATTTTAAACGTGACTCTATTTAGCTTGGCTGTTAGGAACTGGATTGCTAACTGGCTCTCATAATGTTATGGATTACCACTTAAAGTCAGAGATCCTTGTTTGTTTAACTTCTAATAATACAGCATTCTTTTCAATTTTATTCAAAAAACATATAAAGAAGAAATGAAATAACAGAAAATATTATCATAAATTATGTTTGCATAGATAGAAAATTCTCAAAGAACCTTTAAGAAAGAAAAAAGATTTTGTTCTCAAAGACTTCTCTCAAAGTATTAATGGAAGTTGTAACTTTATTACGTGCATTATGTATTACTAACAGACTTAAAAGGATACAAATAAAAATGTTATTTGAGAGATATATTTTTTCTCAATTAATTTTAAATTCTTTCAAAAAATTTTAATACATTGAAACAAAAAATCAGGTAAAAGATAAGAATATTCCAATGAAATATAATCCCTTTAAACTATTAACTTTTTCTTCAATTTTCTCTCTAAATTGATTTTTTTTTTTAACTTCGCAGGCAATGTATAGCTTCAAATGTTGTATTGCAATTCACTGATATGATGTTGTGTAGAAACATAAAGTAATAAAATAAAATAAAACATTATAGTAGGTCTCTTACCCAGAATTGAAGTTTCGCATAGTATTTTTTTGCTCTGAACTAACATCATTTCATTATTTGCTTAGCTTTCCTCTCCTTTTTATTTCATCGTAAAAATCATCGTAAGCATCATTTTATTTCATCGCTTTTGGATACTGTACGGTAGGGTGGGCCGAAATTTTTTTTTTCGATTTTCGATGATGGGTAGTGCGGAAAAGTTGCCACTGGTGGCACTAAATTCACACAAAAATTTTGAGATTTTTCGGACAATTCCTTCATTTGCCGCAAATGGCTTGAAATTTTGCTCAAATGCTGATTTTTGAACTTTTTTAGCAAAAATTTAAAAAATGTTAGATTTAAGTTATTTTAGCTGAATTTATTTGAAATGTCATGTTTAGTATACGAAATGTTTAAATAAGCTCTGATTATGTTTTATTTAACAGTTATGTGCATTTTGAATTAGGTGACTTTTATAACTTTTTCGCGTATAAGTGAGCAAAAATTGCAGTGATTGTGACAATAGGGAATAAGGATCTCATCATCGATAAAAACTTGGTCAGGAGGAAGAAAAAGAAACTTGGAAAGAAGATAAAGGAGGGTGAAGATCTTGGAAGAAGAAAAATTACAAGCAACTTTTTTGATAGTAGAAAAAATAAAACGATCTTGATAGAAAAATGGGGACTAGCACCACCATCGACAGAAAGGCGAAACACATATTACCATGTTTTCTGAACGTGGTTTGAAATATTTGGGTCACTTGACACCTCCTTCTGCTCACTGCGGAGAAATAGCAAAATCATTATATAATTTTCTAAGCCAGAAAAAAGTCTGCTTTTGAAAAAATCAAGAAGAAAACTGTAACATTTGATATGTATTCTTCATACGAACGAGCTTCTACTCTGGCAGTGACATGAACTGTCTAAACTAGGTGGTAGAACCACTTAGACCTGAGACCGGTACCAACTGAAACGAAGCTAGATTAATAAAGTACTCAAATCTTCAGCCTTTTGCATTTCTGATGTCCATGAAACAGGAATAGGCTCGTAGAAATGGGCACGTACATTTTCGCACGCCATTAGTGATATGTGCTTCGTATTTCTCTCAACGGTGCCTCTTGTTCATTTTTTCTATGAAGATCGTGCTATTATTTCTACCATAAAAAAATATGGTTGTAATTTTTCATCCTCCAATATATTCTCCCTCCTGTATCTTCTTTTTAAGTTTATTTTTCTGTCTCTTGACCAAGTCTTTATTGATGACGAGATTCTTATTCCTGGTTGTCACAATTCCTGTATCCTGAAACACAGATGAAGCTCGTAACGCAATTTACCCATATGATATACCAGTTCTAAAGCCGGCGAACGCTGTGAGAGAAATGGATATGCGTCTGGGATTGTCTGCTTTTGAAGGCGGCCCTGGTTCAAATTCTGATTCAGACGAACTGCCTGCTTCAAAGTTCCCACTTTTTTAATATTCTGACAATAGCTGTATTTTAGAGCAGAAAAATAATTAACATCTCATCTGGCAGTTACTCCCATCTCCTAATTCCTCCCTCATCTTTATAATGACTGATTGCGATTTCATCGGTTTCTACTCCACATTCTCCTCTCCTTCCAGAATTGCTGTCAAGACATGCTGTGGTGCGGTATTCAAATATGTGACTCTGAACGCATCGAAAAACCGAAGGAAGAGCGAAAAACATTATAAAGACAAAAGGGAGAAACCGACGAACGAATCAAACAATACTTACAATTTTTGCTCACTTATACGCGAAAAGGCTATAAAAGTCATCGAATTCAAAATGCACACAACTATTAAATAATACATAATCAGAGCTTATTTAAACATTTCACACACTAAACATGACATTTCAAGTAAATTCAGCTAAAATAAATATAAATTACCATTTTTAGAATTTTTGCTAAAAAAATTCAAAAATCAGCATTTGAGCAAAACTTCAAGCCATTTACGGCAAATGAAGGAATTGTCCAAAAAAATCTCAATTTTTTTGTGCCAACTTAGTGCCACCAGTGGCAACTTTTCCGCACTACCCATCATCAAAAATAAAAGTTTTTTTCGGTCACCCTACCGTATGGGGTACAAAGAAAAGGTGTTTTGAAATAATTCTATTTTATTAGTTATTTTTCCATCGACTAGACGCGGTGGTAGATTACAACAGGAAAGTTAAAAGGTGAGAGACAAGAAAAAGTCTTGGGAATAGCTTTCTTTTTTTATTCACGCATAAAGATGTATATATATTAGTTTGTGGCAAAAACTTGATCTTGTAAATATTTTATTTTCAGAAGTAAATATAGTAAAATCCGGCATAAAACGCGCTTTTTTAATACCAAAAATAAGATCGAAATTTACGAGTGCGCGTTATACGCCGAATATAAAATGATGAGCATAAAAAATTAGATTTCTACATGTACCATAAATACTGTTTATTTAAAAGAAATAACATTAACTTATGAACTTAAAAATTTTCATTATCGGGTAACATGAAAAATTCGTCTTTTGTTTTATTGGCACATCATCGGCACATCATCGAATTCTGTTTCATTCTCACCATCACTGTCACTCTAATTCATAAATAAGTTATCATCTTCCGTTCCATCTAAATTGTGAGGTATACTACATCTTTTAAAAAGACTTTTGAATTGGGTCAGGTTTAATTTCATTCCACGATTTTACTATCCACTCAGACACTATTTCTAGACTGGTACGATGCATTTGGCCTCCTTTTGTAAATGTTTTGTCATCTTCTAACATCCACGTATTCCATTGTTGTTTTAAATTTACTTTGAAAGGTTTATGGATACACACATCTATGACTTCAAAAGATATGAGCATCGCATATGTACGTGCATTTCAGTTTTCTTTGTAAGGAAAAGGATGCGTGTTATATGGCGAATATACGTAAATATAGAAAAATACAGTCTCAAATCGTAGGTGCGTGTTACAATCCGGTGCGCTTTATACGCCGGATTTTACAGTATTTTAAAATTAATTTTGTTTTGTTTTATTTTATATTAAATTTAGAATTTATCTTACTATGCCAAAATAAATTAATAAATAGATAAATGCGCATTCAATTTGTGATGAATTTAATTATATTTAAATTTTACAAACAAAAATACAAATTTTTTTGTCAATAAAAAATACATTTAAAAATTCGAATTTAACAGATTTTTATTAAAGTATTTTTATTCGAACTTGTTTTTTCTTTTTAAGATGTGGCAATGGTACAGAAAATTAGAACATTGCTTATCAAGTAGTTTTGTAACGTATATTAAAAATACCCTAAGGTCATAAAGTCCTCTTTCCAGTACTTCCACTTTACTTTTAGTAAAAAATTGACGGAATAAAAGTACATTTTAATTTATGAGACTGAAAAAATTTCTATAATTATGAGGAAATGGCCGAAACTCTTCCTGAGTTTTCGTTCTACCAATAATGAGATTAAGGTCACTAGTACTGAAATGTAAAAAGAGTGAAAACTGCGCCAACTTGATGCACTCATAGTGAAATGTTTGTTTTATAAATTTATTGTACATTTCCATTTTCAAATGATATCACTTTTCTGCGTATTAAATTTGGGGCTTTATTCAATGCCAGTGAAATAAAAAGGCAGCGAAAGCTATGTCACTTTTATGAAACCGCATTAAAATGACTTTCGGAAATGGAAATGGAAATGCACGTTGCATGATAAAAATAATGTCATTTTCACCTGTGGAAGTATTTCATCCTTTCAAGGTTAAGCCCTTGATAACAAAAAAAAATTCCCTTTAGTTTGACCATCCACATTAAGGTGGAACGAAAAAAATTATTATTTTTTCTACTAAAAACGGGTAGCTGCCAAAAGTTGTCTTTATACTAGTACATCAACTGCGTGCAATTTTATCGCTGAAAAAAAAATGGCTTGGGTTTGCGGTTTTGGTTCAAAAGTCGATATTTTGGGTGAAACTTGACATTTTTTCAAAAAAATTAAAAAATTCCTATAGAGCTGGTTATTATTTAAAAGTTTATTTAAACCTTTATTATTAAATACTTAACATATTTAAATGACAAAAAAAGTCTTTATTCTGTATAACCGGAGTAATACTGACAACTTTCGGTAAAAAAGGGCGTTGCCACTTTACTGTAGCATACAACGAATTGTTTTTATTACAGCTCTTACCTAGTTGCTTTCCGAACTATCTAGGACATACCACCTGAAGGTGGCCGCATATCACGTCCTATCCGTGTCTAGCTCGACCATCCTACCATCTGAACACAATGTTTTATTTATACTTTGAATTGTTATTTTTCATCAAAGTCTGGCATAAGTTTTAAATGTACCAACTTAGTCCACACTTTGTATACACTCACTTTGGATAATGCTTCTGTGACCTCTTTCACATATATTTCTACTGCTTGTGTAAGAGAAGGCAAACAATGCAATGCAGCGGGGATGACATTAATGGAATCTATTCAGCCGTCTATTATCTTCACAAAAATTGTATACGATATAGTAATTGGAGGTTCTGTTCCCACAATAATTTTCCAATCAATTAGATTTCTATAATTATTCGCTTCAAATTTGATTTATCGATATTTCAGATTTGCGTATGCTATCATTTACTCTCTTCTTGTGTCTATTATGTGCTGAACAGCTATCTGTCTAATGTGATTGCGATCATTAGAGAGCAATGCAATCAGAATTTACTCTGCGTGTGCAAAGCAACCACTGTCTTAAATAACTTTTTATAGTATTTGTTTTATACCGTTTTCTGTGTTGTTTAATAGTCGAGTAATTTCTCTTTAGTTTTTAGATCCTTTCTTTATATGTGGATTACATTTGATGGTATACCATCCTGAGCCACAAACTTAGAATACATAGTACTTTCTGAGTAAATATTGAGATTCTGATGAACAATGAGTGCTTATTTAAGGGCGGAGAATTATATTCTCCGTTGTGAGGCATTTTGCGTGGGACAAGTTTAGAATGAACCGTTACGATGGATCATATGCTACCTCCACTCCAGTCAATTTCCTCTGCGTTATTTATTAGAAAAGACCGATGGGGAAGATTCTAACCCACATGGTTTCACCAAACCAATAGGAAAATTTTTGCCCACGTGCCATTCACTTCCTATTGCAATTTTTTAAACCATAGAGAGTAACTTTGAAAATTTATTTCCTGAAACTGAGAAAAAGGTACTCAGCACAGAACAGAAATACCTGCTGGATATTTGCAAAGCTATTTCATCAGGATATTTCTCAGAAGAACTAATAAATAGGAACCCAGGAAACTTGCACCAAAAAAAAAATAGCTCACAAAGGCGAATAAAATTTTCCGCCTTTATATAACCAATGATTGACCATAAGAGTCTGTAGGTTCACTCACAAAGTGTGTAATCCAAGTTTATGCCCCAGGATGGTTTACACCAAAAGTAATACACATCTAAAGAATGGATTTAAAAACTTTTGGTAAATTACTCAACTACAAAACAACACAGAAAACGATATAAAACAAATACTAAAAAAACTTATTTAAAACAATTGTTGCTTTGCACACCAAGAGCAAATTCTGATAGCCATCACATTAAACTGCTAGCTTCTCAGCATTTAATAAATGCAAGAGGTAAAGTAAATGATGGCATACTCAAAGTTGAAATTCTTTCAATCAACTTTGAGACAGATCATTATATAAAAAGTCTAACTGATATGAAAAATGGTGTAGTAACAGAACTCCCAATCACTATCCATGAATTGAATGCAACTTTGGTAAAGATAATAGACTGCTGAATAGATTCCATTAATAATATCCCCATTGAATTACTCTGCTTGCCTTCTCTTGCACAAGCAGTAGAAATATACGTGAAGAAGGTCACAGCAGCATCTGTGGATACAAAGAAGAGATGGACTTGGTGGATACATAGAAAACTTATGCCAGTCTTTGGTAAAAAAAATCACATTTCAAAACATAAATAAAACACTGAGCTCAGATGGTCGAGTGGTTGGGACGAGTGGGACACGAAATGTAGCCGCCTCCATGTGGTGTGTCCTGGGTAGTTTTGAAAGCAACTAGGTAAGAGCTGAATTCAAAACAATTCGTTGTATGCCCCAATAGAGTAGCAACGCCCTTTTTTTACCGAAAGGTGTCAGATTTCTCCAATTATACAGAATAAAGATATCGTTTTATTGTTTAAATATGTTAAGTATTTAATAATAAAGGTTTAAATAACACTTTTAAATAATAACCAGCTCTATAGGAATTTCTTAATTTTTCTGAAGAAATGTCAAATTTTATCCAAAATTTCGATTTTTGCTCCAAAAGCGCAGACCCAACCCATTTATTTTAGCGGTAAAATTGCACGCAGTTGATGTACTACTAGTATAAAGGCAACTTTTGGAACCACCCATTTTTGGTAAAAGGAAAAAATTCTTTCGCTCCACCCTAATCCACATGCATGTACAAAGTGACCAAGAAAAGTTGTTAAAAAGTAAAATGGCTTCATAATCTTATTAAACTCTCTTATTGCGGGATGTTTCTGGAAAAGATAATAGAGATTAAAATGGTTTAAACTATTCACCAATTCGTGAAAGAGCCTTTTGGAAATGGAGCCCCTCAGCATATTCGATGAGGTCTATTTCCAGATCAAGATTTATGTGACGAAAGAAAAATGGCTTGGTGAAAAACACACATTCAACATTGGCATCTCTACATTTTGAATGCGTGACTCTGTGATGTGCAATCATTGCAAAGCATATAATCAAACCCATATTCATCAACGCAGGGCCAGACATCGCGCGGAACGTATATTCACAATACCTACTCGGTTTGGATTGGACACGGATATTTCTCAATATATTTTTCTGGTATTAAATATTGAATATTCTGAAACACTTACGATATGAAGCAGATCGCTATTCATAGTATCATGGCATTTTTGTTTGACTCGTTTGGGGTCAAGTGTCCTATTAACCCTTTCAGGGGCCAGTAATTGTGTTTCCGTAAGGTTGAATTCACACCGAAATTTACAAAAAAAATTTCAAAATAAGGAAAAGACATTTTTCAAATTATTTACATGAAAGTTATAAAAGTAATGTGTAATTACATGTTCCTGGTGCAAAGTTTCTGGTGCAAATTAGGTAGGACGCAATGTATCCCACCAGATATAATATATCCGACTCCTCTACAAGGGTTTAAGAGAACACGTCATTTTATTTATTATTTTGTCTTAACCATTAGTTTTCTTATTATGGCCATGTAGTAATATTAGTATCCTAATTCTAATAATATTATACATATGAAAGTGTGAAAACTTTTGGCTGAAGTCAGCATTAAAACAGATGATTAAATACCTTTGAATTCACTATATATTACATTACTTTTTTGCAATGTTCAAAATTTTCACTTAAATTCCTAAAATTTACATATTTTATTATTTCTTGTACATAAAACAAAAAGGTACTTTTCAGTTAGCCGGGCACCAGTGTTATATATATATATGTATGCATATGTGGATATATATGTATATATGTGTATATATGCAATATATGTATACATATATGTATATACACATATATATGTATATATACATAAAACTGGCGCCCGGCTAACCGAAAAGTACCAACAAAAATTATAAAAATAAAACTTACTTTTAGTCAAAAGTTTCAATTTACATTTTGTATATATCTGCGCAATATTTAAAAATATATATATTTTGGAATTCAACTATTAATATTTCTAACATAAAGTAAATATTTTTGCAATACTGAGGTTTTGTTAGAAATAATTACAATATACGGCAATACTTTCTGCAGCATTCAAATTTCGCTACAAATATTTCACATGTAAACTTAACATTTTATCAATATTGCTATTTCAGTTCAAATGTTAGCGCTCAGCGTTGGAAACTAAGCGTGTATTTATATTCAAAATGTATAGCTGAATTTTTGAATAATGATTTTCGCTTACTTTACATTTAAGTATTATTAGGATTAGGATAGTATCATTATTAAATGGAGATAATAACAAAACTAATTGTTAAGACAAAATAATACTCAATGAAAAGACATTCTCTCTTACTAGGAGGTTACAGCTCGAATGAGCTAAATAATAATTCAATGCTTGTGTGAGATGGTGATCGCCTTTATATGTATTTCAAAATATTCAAAATTTCATACCAGAAAAATATACGGTAAAATACCTCTATCAAATCCGAACCGAGTTGTCATTACAGTGTTGCCAGATTGAAAATTTTGTCTCCATTTTGGGGAATTTTCAGCCTCTAGGGGAATTTTTTGGGGACAAATAGTTCATGGGGAAATTTTTGGGGACTACAAAAATTTTGGGGAGAAACTTGGGGATTTTTTTTTTTTTTTTTTACTGTTTTCCGTAAAGATTTCTTTTAGTCCTGTAGAAAAACTGGATCTGTCTCGAACTCAATTTTGATTTGAAAAACGATAATACAATCCAGAAATCGGAAATGTCAAACATTATTCTCTTAGATGTGGTCGTGTTCGATGTTTACTACATTACAGTTTACACATATTACAGATGCAAGCAGCGTAAACCTGCACGTGACTAAAATTGCAGGACTTTAACGAAAAATTCCTTCGCCGTACTTAAAAAGAAAAAAATGAAATATGTGGAAAGCAGATATTTTCCCCTTATGATATACAAAAGCACATCGATTGATACAGCGAAAATACTTTGCATTATGATTATGTACTTCAATATGACAAAAAAATTAAAAGAGCGTACCATTTCGGATTCATTCAAATCCCAACTGATAAGAGATTGTCTAAAGATTTGGAGCTAATGTAAAAATTGTCAAATATTGTTAGACAATACTATTAAAAACAAACGTAAAATAACTTATCAGTGCAAAATATCTCTCTCATTCTCTTAATGTAGCTACAGAATATGCATTCACCCCAGTTTAAAAGTTTGTGTTTTGCAAATGGGGAATTTTTTCAAAAAGAGGCTTGATTTGGGGGAAATATTTTAGCTTAAATTACTTAAATATTTTTTATAGTGGTAAATTGAAAATTTAAAAATTCCTCTTTTGAGTAAAAACTGAGTTGGGGACTTTTGCGAAAAAAAACCACTGATTTGGGGGAAAATTTCAGAAATTTTGGGCAAATTGACTTTTGACTATCTGGCAACACTGAGTCATTATGAATAAGTGTGCGAGACTCTGGCAAATTAGCTAGTAGATCCCCACATATACTGAAATACTGGGCTGAAAAAATTTATTTTTAAATTGTATGCATAGAGCATATAATATATATAATAAAATGTATGAAAAATTCTACTGTTTTCACATTTAATGTGCATAATTGTTTTTTAATTTCGCAAAATCTTTCATCTTTTCCCATATTTTAAATATTTATTTTTGCGTTTACGGTGACTTTCAGGATCATGAAAGTTATAAATTCCCCGACAATTATATCAACTAATAAAGTCATAAGAAATAGAGTCAACATAATAAGAAATAAAGTCAATTCTCCCTTTTTTTTCTCACGAAGAAACATTTAAAAACAAATCTAGAAGAAAAATGTTATTTTTTATACAAAGGAGACGTTATTTCGAATTGTGTAGAGATTCGATTTGTGTAGGGATTCAAAAGAGACTTCAGTCAGCGCGGGACCCTGGGCAGCCGCCCCGTTTGCCTGATGGTTGCACCGACCGTGCATCAAAGGAACTGTTACAAGTGCAAGTTACGGGCAGCTATTGACAGAGAAGTTTAGACATCGAGCACGACGTCATTGAAGGGTCAATACATTCTGGTTTATGCAGGATTCAGTAGCATCTCCATAGTTTTGCTGGTATGGTTTTTCCTCTAGATGAGGTCTTCCAAAACCTATCATCTCTGTTGGCATGGGCTGTGTGTTTTTAAATCTCGCATTTAACGAAAGTAATTTTTTCCTCCTGTCCGTTTTCTGCTAACAGAGAATATTTTTTCTCTTCGCGCGCTTTTAGGGTTAATGTAATAATGTTACGTAAGAGGGTAGAGGTTTATTATTCGGACAGACATGCAGTTTCTGAGTTAGTCAAGAAGCTAGCTTTTCACTCGGAAAAAAAAAATGCGAAATCTTATGAAAGAAACAAAGGGTTCGGTTTTAAAAGTTCTGGCCGATGACTCTTACAGTTTTAGCTGCGAAATGCCGAGAGAATATGTAAGATTTTATAAGAAAAAATCTCGTTTTTTTTTTTTTTTTTTTTTTTTGATTCGGGGCTTGGACCCTTGAAATATTTGCTGCGAATAAGAGCGTAGAAATGTACGTTGGACAAAAGAATATTTAGATGTCCTGTTTATACGTAAAAGTTAACTGCGAAAAATTGAGTGCTTCAACAGATGAGATCCTCTGCCCACAAGATAAATAGTAATTTAAAATTGTGAAAAGTAAAAGCGTCACATTGGTAAAAAGTGAGTTTTCCTTCCCTTTGCGTTTATAGTTAAGTGAGGTTTTTGAGATTTTATAGTATGATTATTTCTGTAAATGTTGTTATTTTTATGTAAATAGTGTAATTATAATTGTGTGTTTGTTCTAAATTTAATTGTGTAAATATTCTAAATTTAAGCGCATTGTGTAGAGTCAAAATTTAAGCAGTGTGTTATGTTTTTATGTCTAAGAATTGTATATATAAATGTTTCATTAAAGTTAAGATTTATTAATTTGTTTTGGTTTAAATTTGAAGTGTAGTGTGTATTTTTTAAGTGTAAGTATAGCCACCCTGCGAGCGTGTCATCCCAGTTTAGCGGCACATTTCTATGTCATTTTTTAAGTTGTTATTTTGAGTTTCTGACATAGAAAGTGGCGAGCCTGCCAGGATTGCGAATTTGATTATGATTTTTGATTTTGAATATGAGAAATAATCATACTATTAGTTAGTTCCATTTAGGTTAGAAAGAATAACTGATGCCGCATATTTAGTATTTATAATATATTTTCGTTTTCTTACTTATCGTGCGGTGAATTTTTGTTTACTGTATTAAATTAGAAATGCTTTGATTGTTGAGTTTAGAATTTATGAGTCATTGTTAGAGATATTGATAAGATTATTAATTGAGATTTTGAGTATATTTTCATTTATATAAGAAATGAATGTTGATACATTGAAGAAAAAACGTGCAACGGCACGTAGCTCTTATACTAGAACAGCTAAGGTTTTAAAGGACGAACTGTTTGGGGGAACAAGAACTGAGCCTAAAAATCATAAACAATATTCTATGAGATTAAGTCCTGTAAGGAGACGTACTGAATATCAGTTCTCCTTTCTAGATCAGGAAAAAATTTGTGGAGGGATACCACGCGTCTCTAAAGGTCCTTTATTGAAGGAATTAAAAAAGCACAGAATTTGGATTTCAGATGTGGGTGACGGTTACCCGGAAATAGAAATTTTAATAGGTAGTGATATTTATGGACAAATTCTTACGGGTTATGTAATTCAACTTAATGAGGGTTTGACAGCCATTAATACTAAATTGGGTTGTATTTTGTGTGGAGAACCAATAGGATTAAAAGTTCAAAGTTTTGAGGGTACCCAATCCATGTTAGTAACCAATCTTCATGTTCAAAACATGAAAGTTTCTGATATGTGGAGTTGGGAAACAATTGGAATTGCCGATGAAGCGCAAACGTTTTCCAAAATGGTGGAGGATCAATTAGAGCAGGAACAATTTTTGAAGGGGCTTCATAGAAACGAAGATGGGAGATATTGCGTAAGCTTGCCTTGGGTTCAAAAATTTTCCCCTAACATTTCCTCTAATCAGCATATTGCAGAGAAACGGGCTTTTTGCCACTACTTGTAAATTAAAGAAATTAAATAACTTTGATGAATACGATAAGATATTTAAGGAATGGCTGTTGGAAGACGTAATAGAAATAATCCCAGAACCTGAAAAGAATGGAAAAGGACATTACTTACCACATCATCCAGTTATCAAATTAAATAGTTTAACTAGCAAAATTAGGCCCGTTTTGGATGCCTCGTGCAAATCAGATAATTCGTTGTCGCTAAATGATTGTTTGATAAAAGGACCGAATCTCGTAAAAGAAATCCCAGCGATTTTAATGTGGTTTATAGAAAAGGCGATTAGCGTAACTTCTGATATTAGACGAGCGTTTTTACAGATTGGCATAAAGCGGGAATATAAAAATTTTCTAAAATTTCTTTGGTGGGAAAATAACAAAATTTGTGAATTCCGGCACAAAAAGGGTTGTTTTTGGGGTTACCAGTAGTCCATACCTGTTGGCAGCGGTGATCTCATTCCATCTTAAAAATATGCCTAAAGAATTCGAAGTTGTTGCCCAAAAGCTTTCAAGCTCTTATTATGTAGATAACTGCGTAACCTCAGTTGATACGAGAGCAGAAGTTGAAGAATTTATGAGCCAAGCAACTGACATTATGGCAGAAGACAAAATGGAATTACGTATGTGGACCTTTGGTCCCGAAAGTGAAACGGTACCTTTATAGAACACTGATACTGTCTCTCCCGTTTTAGGTCTTCAGTGGAACCGTATAAATGATGAGTTTATAATTCCCTTCAAACCTGAGCAAATCTCATCAGACTTATCAAAAAGAAAACTTTTATCCATAATTCATTCTATATTTGATCCACTAGGCTTCATTGTGCCAAGAATGGTACCTACAAAATTAATACTTCAAAAAGCATGGGCAACTAAGGCAAATTGGGACTTACCTTTGCCAGATGAATTAAAAACTCGGTTCTTAACATGGTACCAAGGATTGTATAGTATTTCCCAGCTTAGGTTTCCTCGACGCATAGGTTATGGAAAAAGAGATACTTGGTCACTACATGTATTTTGTGACGCCAGTAGAAGCGCTTATGCCACCGTTATATTTTTAAGAATTGAAGACGACGGAAAGGTTCATGTGAGGTTCGTGGCAGCAAAATCTCGTGTATCTCCATTGAAGAAGGTGATAATTCCGCGCCTCGAGTTATTGGCGTGTGTTTTAGGCGCACGTCTAGCCAAATACATTGCTGACGCTGTGTTCTTGGAAGAAGTTCCAATCTACTACTGGACGGATGCGACTGTAGCTCTTTGCTGGATACAACGAGAAGAAAACTGGTGTGTATTCGTAAATAATAGAGTCAAGGAGATTCGAAATCTGTCGAAGTAAGAATGCTGGAGACACATCTCAGGAAAATTGAATCCTGCTGATATAGCATCTCGTGGCTGTACTTCCCAGCATTTGTCGCAATGCGGTTGGTGGTAGGGGCCTGCATTTCTGAAAACAACTCCCAAGGAATGGCCTGCATTTCTGAAAACAACTCCCAAGGAATGGCCTGAATTTAAATTTTCTCCAGATGAAGAATTAATCGCATCATAGTTAAAAAGAACAAAAATTATTAACCTAAACGTGAAAATAAAGAAGCCTGAGTGGTACGAACGTTTTTCTAGTTTTTCTAAAATAGTGAGAATTTTCTGCTGGATGTTGCGGTTTGTGAATAAACTGAAAAAGAAGCCTTCTTATAATACTAACACCCTAACTGTGGAAGAAAAAACTAAGGCTGAGATGATTCTGTGAGGTATAGTGCAAAAAAAAGTATTTCCAGGCGAAAGAAAATTCCGTCCATAGTCTGCTGGTGGTGCGAGGTGATGACGATGTTCTTCGAGTGAAGACTAAAATCATCGAACGAGATGATGAACTGACCTTTTTATATCCAGTTCTTCTTCCGTCCAAACATTACCTAACTGATTGCTTGATATGGCAATATCATATACAGTATTGTCATGCGGGTGTGCAGATATTGGCTGCCAAATTAAGGCAGCAATACTGAATCATTTCTTCAAAAATAAATATAAAATCTTGCGTAAACCGTTGTGTCATAAGCAAAAAATTCACGGTTAAAGCTTTAACTGCTCCACCAATACAGTTACCCCTTGACAAAGTAAGGGATTCTACGATCTTTGAAACAACAGGAATTGATGTGTGTGGCCCTCTACTTTTAAAGCCAAAAGGAAAAGCCTGGATCGTATTATACACTTGTGCAGTGTACAGGGCAATTCACCTTGAGCCTCTCACGGCACTCAGAACGGAATCCTTCCTACAAGTTTTCCGAAGATTCATCGCCAGGCGAGGACGCCCGTCAACTGTGTATTCCGATAACGGAACCAACTTCAGAGGAACGGACAATGCACTGAAGAAGCTTGATTGGCAGAAAATCGCTGAAAACGAGTGTCATCCATTCAAGTGGAAGTTCAATCCCCCTACTGCAGCCTGGTGGGAGCGTCTTATTCGTTCAATTAAGACATTACTCGTGCGCATTTTAGAAAGATCCTCTGTGAATTTTGAGGAGCTTTTAACGATCCTTTGTGATGTGGAAGCCACAATAAACAGCCGTCCATTGAATTACATTTCCGATGATTCTGATGAGCTCACACGTTTGACACCCTCCATGTTTTTGCAAGACATGAAACAAATAGGAGTGCCTGACCTGGATTCCATCGATTAAAACTGAATGTGCATGTGAGCTATTGCAACACTTTGCGACAAGAACTTAGAAATCGTTTCCGCAGAGAATATTTGGGCCAACTTGTCCAGAAGGCAATTGTTAAATGCCAAGAATTTAAAGGGGGGGACGTTGTCCTTATCGAACTTGAAAATAAAAAACGTCTGTTGTGGCCCATGGGCAAAATTGTGAGAAACTTCAATAGTAGAGATGGTGCTTCCAGGGTAGTACAGGTGAAAACTAACAACGGTTGTTTGACACGACCAATTCAGAAACTATATCCACAAGAAGTTTCAACTGCTGGAGATCCTGTGCTCACCCTTGGAGCGGAAAAAAGATTCAGGTATGGAAGTTTGCTCAAACCACGTAAGAAATAATGTGTAAGACTATAAATAATGACTTTTATTTCATTAATTTAGTTATTGAGAACTCTAATTTATCATGTCATATCACTTTTATATTGTATTATGTTTAATTAGTTATTATTTTGTTTTTCATGTCATTTTATTTAATCTAGTAATGCTCAATTTAACTTTAATTTCTAATATAAAAAAATTTTTGTCAATTATAAAATAGTTGATTTTAAGAAAATCAAGGTGGGAGGATGTTGGCAAGGGCCATGTGTTTTTAAATCTCGCATTTAACGAAAGTAATTTTTTCCTCCTGTCCGTTTTCTGCTAACAGAGAACATTTTTTCTCTTCGCGCGCTTTTAGGGTTAATGTAATATTGTTACGTAAGAGGGTAGAGGTTTATTATTCGAACAGACATGCAGTTTCTGAGTTAGTCAAGAAGCTAGCTTTTCGCTGCGGAAAAAAAAAATGCGAAGTCTTCTGAAAGAAACAAAGAGTTCGGTTTTAAAAGTTCTGGCCGATGACCCTTAAGTTTTAGCTGCGAAATGCCGAGAGAATATGTAAGATTTTATAAGAAAAAATCTCTTTTTTTTTTTTTTTTTTTTTTTTTTTGATTCGGGGCTTAGACTCTTGAAATATTTGCTGCGAATAAGAGCATAGAAATGTACGTTGGACATAAAAATATTTAGATGTCCTGTTTATACGTAAAAGTTAACTACGAAAAATTGAGTGCTTCAACAGATGAGATCCTCTGCCCACAGGATAAATAGTAATTTAAAATTGTGGAAAGTAAAAGCGTCACATTGGTAAAAAGTGAGTTTTCCTTCCCTTTGCGTTTATAGTTAAGTGAGGTTTTGGAGATTTTACAGTATGATTATTTCTGTAAGTGTTGTTATTTCTATGTACATAGTGTATTATAATTGTGTGTTTGTTCTAAATTTAATTGTGTAAATATTCTAAATTTAAGCGTATTGTGTATAGTCAAACTTTAAGCAGTGTGTTATATATTTATGTCTAAGAATTGTATACATAAATGTTTCATTAAAGTTAAGATTTATTAATTTGTTTTGGTTTAAATTTGAAGTTTAGTGTGTATTTTTTAAGAGTAAGTATAGCCGCCCTGCGAGCGTGTCATCGCAGTTTAGCGGCACATTTCTATGTCATTTTTTAAGGACAATCTCTTTAAATTTGGAAAGGTTCGTCAAGCAGCGCATAAGGAAAGGGCAAATAAAGTCACTGTGGGTAAAATTACTGCGGATCTACAGTACCATAATTTTCTGCGTATAATCCGCGGATCAAACAATTCTGTATGGAACCAGAAACTTTATTTAGTAATTGAAGGCAAAGATTTACCGCGATCTAAAAAGTTACATTTTATTTTTAAAAAATTCTGGGTCGAAAAATGACTGTTTGATCCGCGGATTATACGCCGGAAATTATGGTAATTTCTTATCCGTCTTTATAACTCCTACTGTACACAAGAATTTAGGTGATTTGATTGGTCTACGATTAACAGCTCTGTGATACAATTGGTCAATGTCACCATGATCGCAAAATCAAAAATGTAGTAGGTAGACAGATGTGTTTGTTTGTAAACATGCCCTTTCCTTATTAAATAGCTACTCTATAGCCCCAAAATGAACCCTTGAGCTATTTCCTGAGAAGTTATTTGGACCACATCTGTTGCAGACAGGCGATAACAACTACAGGATCTAACAAGTTGGAAATTGCTCATCAAACGTGGCAAATGAGGTGCGTTCGTACTATAACTAGTTTTATAATTATTTTTTGCACCCCATATTGTACTGAATGTATATTTTTTTGCACTTTATAAGTTCATAGTCTGTAACATCATTAAAATGCACTTGCAATAATTTTTTCCCATTGGCCGTAATGTAACAGAAAACTTTTGACTGTCTCTCTAATTAAACTATACATCCGATTTTCATAAAATTTGAAATGGCTCGACAAAATATTATAACAATTATGTATTTAAAATTTCAGAACATTCGGAAGGCTGTAACACCATTAAAATGCACTTGCAATAATTTTTCCCATTGGCCGTAATGTAAAGAAAAACTTTTGACTGTCCCTGTAATTAAACTATACATCCAATTTTCATAAAATTTTTAATGGCTCGACAAAACTTTGCAACAATCATATATTTAAAATTTCAGACCATTCGGTTGGGTAGTTTTTTCTCTGTTACATGCGGACAGGCAGACGGACTAAACGACGACTATAGGTGCTACGTATTTATATAATTACGAACGCACCTAAAAAAGGCCGCTACGGACCAAACTCCCGGCCATCGAAAAAAGTCGTGTTGTATAATATAGCCAGATTCCAGTCAAGTCTCTATACTTGATTTATGCATACAGCTTCCCTTTTTAGGTGCGTTCGTAAATATATAAATACGTAGCACCTATAGTCGTCGTTCAGTCCGTCTGTCTGTCCGTCTGCCCGTCTGTTCGTCTGTCTTTCTGTCCGTCTGTCTGTCTGTCCGCATATAACAGAGCAAAAACTACTCAATCGAATGGTCTGAAATTTTAAATATATGATTGATGCAAAATTTTGTCGAGTCATTTAAAATTTTATGAAAATCGGATGTACAGTTTAATTACAGGGACAGTCAAAAGTTTTTCTTTACATTACGGCCAATGGGAAAAATTATTGCAAGTGCATTTTAATGCTGTTACAGCCTTCCGAATGTTCTGAAATTTTAAATACATAATTGTTGCAATATTTTGACGAGCCATTTAAAATTTTATGAAAATAGGATGCATTGTTTAATTACAGGGACAGTCAAAATTTTTCCGTTACATTACGGCCAATGGGAAAAAAATATTTCAAGTGCATTTTAATTATGTTAAAGCCTTCCGAATGGTCTGAAATTTTAAACATATAATTGTTGCAAAATTTTGTCGAGCCGTTTCAAATTTTATAAAAATCGGATGTATAGTTTAATTACAGGGACAGTCAAAAGTGTTCTGTTACATTACGGGGAATGGGAAAAAAATATTGCAAGTGCATTTTAATGATGTTACAGACTATGCACTTATGAAGTGCAAAAAAATATACATTCAGTACAATATGGGGTGCAAAAAATAATTATAAAACTAGTTATAGTACGAACGCACCTCATTTGCCACGTTTGACGAGCAATTTCCAACTTGTTTCTATTAATTTCTTTTGTTCCTTGAGTTTCTCTGAAGATGACAATAAATTTGATCTGATAATAACACGATTGTGCCATTTTCATTTTAACACCTTCTCTTAGCTACCCTGTAATATAGTTCAATTTAAGTTGAAAATATGAAAAAATATTTTGCTTTTGTTGGTAATAATAAAAAATAATTTTCTTCTGTATTAGTTTAAAAAAAATTTTACCTTTAATTTCGGAAACCAATATGCATTGTTCTAATATTTCTATAATTCCTACTTAATTTGGGGCCTTCAATAGGTGGTCTGTAATGTCACTGGGAATATTAAAAAGTAAAAGTTTTCTGTGAAATACAAAAGGCTTTTCGGAAGATCTAAGCATAGTAGATCCCTTCTTTTACATCTTCGAAATTCGGAGATGTCTCAAATTTGGTGACTTTAGTTCACGCAGCTCCCGCAGTTTTTGACTTTATACATTTATTTCTAAAGCTAAATAAATATGTTCATAACTTTTTCTTTGGTTAACTATACGGCGAATTTAAAATTTATGATTTATAAATAAAACTGCAAGTTTTCTGCTGAACATGACTTGGCTTTTGCGTGTAAAAACCATGTATTAAAAGTATTATTATTTTTAACATAATCAAACTGATTGGTAAGGTTATCATGCGAATTGTATATTTCCAACTGAGCAAAAAAATGCCCCGGCTGGGAATCGAACCCAGATCCTTGGCTTACAAGGTCAGTGCTTTACCATTTAAGCTAAATGGGCCGACAACACAACCAGCCAGCATATTTCGCTCAGATAACCGTATTGGTAGTAACATCTGGTCTGTCATGTAGGCAGCTCAACAGAATAAACCGCAGGTAAAGGAATTTCATCTAAACGATGGATATATAGATGAACTATCATTTTTAACGCAATCAAACTGATTGGTAAAGTTAACACACGAATTTTTTCGCTCAGTTGGAAATATTCAATTCGCATGTATTAAAGGTTCGAAATCAATGGATAGTTACAAAAAAAAATAATTTTCTTTTTAAGGTATTGCAACAACAAAAAAAAACGCAGTTCTTAGGCTCAGATGTCAAATAATTTCAATTAATGTAATTTTTAAATTTTTAAAAAAACATATAGTTTAGTGAAATAAAATGTAGACTATGTCCTATTCTCACTTATGGGCTACCTATATGTAGAGTTTCAAAAGAATTAATTTAGTCATTTTAACGTGATTGAGACACAAACATTCAAGCATACTTTTATATTTATATTATTAAGTTTATTAAATGCTGAATTTTGATTCTGAATGGAGGTAGCAATAATTTATTTTCTTTAGTGTAACAGTTTGTGTTTTAAAATTAGTGTAAAGATTGAACTATTTAAAGTAGGAGCCTTCAACCTTTTGGCCTGAAAGTCGGTTGTCGTCATAAATTCCGAAAAGTAATTTTCACATTATTTAATCGCAAAGTTTATTTCATTAAATAAGCAATTCTTTCTTTTAAAAAAAATAGTGGTAGCCCGCTGGTCCGCGGTCCTACTTTAAAGTATTTCATATTAAGATATTTTAATTTTTTCATGATAATGTGCTGCCGGTTAATCTAATATCACACTAAATAGAGCAATTTATCAGGAAAATAACTATATTTAAAAGTAAACTAGACTTCAGCTGAAGAAATAATTTAACAGTTTGCTTAAATATTTCTATACCATTTTAACTGCCCAGAATTTTCAACTCAATTAATATTGTTTTTAAAAGAACGGTTTCTTAATTTTAAATATTAGCTGCATTTTGAATTACTTTATTCTACCTCCTAATAATTAATACATACAGAAATATGAAATATTTTCGTATTAGCTATAAGAGAATAAAAAATGCCACTTCTGCATCCGCATTAAGTAGGCTTTTACTGACTCTCCGTTCTTAGCATTATAAGAAACTTTTCTCTTATTTGAAAATAAAGTAACTGATAAGTTTAGAACTAAAGTACTTTTTAGAACTCGATAACGTTCGGAGATTTTGTGCCCGGTTAAATCTGAATGAAAAATGGAGAACTCTTAATCGAACTGCAAATGTTTGTACTTATTGAATTTAAACAGATAAATACTTAAAATAAGAATAAGTTTAAATAAATTTACTTATTTTCCTTATTAAATTTACAGAAATTTTTATTTAAAAAATATTTTTCAATTATTAAATGTATGTGTGATATTAATATAAACTTATAGAGTAATATATACTGCTCGTAAAATTAAAGATAACTTCATTTTTTTTAAGACATACATACGTTCCAGTCATCTTTTGAAAAATTTACAATGGTCTATATAATCCTACAAACGTTTGATACTGGATATTTCGGCTTAAGAAAACTATTTTATTCCACTACCCTCGCTGTTTTTGCAAAAAATTTCGATTTATTATTATTTTTTTTTTATTAAATAAAAACATTTAGGATTCCAAAAATGCATTACTTTTGGTTCAGCGATAATTAGAAACAAAGTTATTGCCCAAAATATAAACCGGAAATGAAATTTCTGAAACCGGAAGTGACCATTTAAAGAAAGGTAAACAATACATTTTAACTCTTGTTTCTTGGCTTTTAAACAAGGTTAATCTTCATATTTTTCATTTTTAATAAAGAATTGTGAAGAGGAAAACCCCCACATATTTAAATAAAAAGTTTGGCCGGTGATGTACCAGTGACAGTACATCGCATCCATATGCTGAATCCATTCATATGAGCTCTCCTCCCAACAAATTAACTGCAAACCAAATTACATATTAATATGTTTTTATTTTAAAATACATAAAAACAGTTCGGCTGGGGAGATCCGACCAAAAAAACATAGATGCTTGTAACAGGAGAGTTGCGTGTAGAATTCTACCGGATTACAAAATCCTTCCGTGCCAACATCTTAAGAAATCAAAGCCAATTTGAGAATCCGCCACCGCCAAAATTATTCGTTAAATAGAAATGCTATGGTGAAGATTTAAAATTATTGGCGATAAATATGATCAGAATAATATCGCAAAAATAACCTCTAGTAAACCTATGAATCATCTACAAAAGGTTAAAATCTATTTACATTACTGCTGACATATACTAATTTGCGCTAAATTTATTGACAGAATATAACGTTATAAATATCTAATAACTCTTGTTAATAAATAGATCAGCTTTAAATGTTATAAAATGAGCTGGGAAATTACTGTCATAAATCTTCTAAATATATAAAGTGAAACAAAATGATAATGATTCAATCCGTTTACTTTTTTAATTATTTACTTCCGCATTAATAAAAAGAGAATTTACGACCGCAGAATAAAAATGATAAAATGTATTTCGCCAAGAGAAAGGAATAATTACTTTTTAAAGAATATAACTGTTATGCTTTATGAATAAAAGGAAAGAAAGAAATAAAATTTAATTTAAATATTAGATTAAAAAGAACAAAATATGACGCTTCATCATAAGAATTAAGTTTGAATTTAAAGTTCTAAACTTTACACATAATTTTTTGTGCTATATCAACCCTTTGTTGCATACTGTCCACTACAGTGGACAAAATTGCCAATTTTTTCTTATCCTACCTATTTTATTCACAGTTCCTATTTAAAGCTTATGCTACTTTTTGATATTCATGCTTTCAGGGAAAAAATCGAGATGGTGCCACAAGACGGTTAACTTACTTCTTGAGATAGAATTAATATGGATGTCCCATCAGAATGCCGGTAAGTTGTTCAGCATGAATTAAAATGTTTCTAAATCTATAATAATATTATTTAAATGATACTTTGTTCATTAATTATTGTTTTTAGATGTCTTGGCCTAATAGACAATTGAAAAACATGTATAAAAATACTTTTCTTGGTTATTTTATGGAAGGTTTTACACAATGTACACTATAGTGGACGTCATGAGTGTGAACAGTGAAAATTTTAAAATATAATTTTGACGTGTTTGTGATTTTAATATTATGCAGGCATATTTTATATAAATTTTTATCTCTTTCACATTTTTAAAAGTCACAATTGCCTGATTTCATTTATTTATGCAATTTATTAGTTTTAAAAAATTCCATATATGTTCTGTTTCAAATAGATCTGTATGACAATACTGAAAAACAATAAAATAACAATAAACAATTTAAAAATTGATATCCATGGAACAACTTTTTTTAAATATTTGTAAAAATTTTAAATGAAAACGGATTTGAATTAAAGAAATTCCGTTGTTGTTCATATGAAAACTTTTTATTTATGGGTTGTTTATATTACAGGAGAAAGCGAAAAAAAAGGGAATACTTGACCCAAGAGCAAATAGAATGACTTATGAATGAAGTTTCCCATCAGGTAGTAAAGATGAATTACTGGACTCCGATGCTGATGATCAAGATTATCTTCCGAAATCCAAGTATGGGAGTGAGAATAAAACAATACATTGAAATTGACCAGTCAGCTCTGATTGAAGCTTATAACCAAAATATGGGAGGAGTAGATAAATGTGACATGTTGCACATTACACAGAACCTCAAAACCAAGAAGTGGTATAAAATAATTATATTCCATTTAATTGATGTAGCTGTTGTCATTGCGTGTCTTTTATACAGAAGCTTGTTTCCAAATTGCGACATACAATTTGGAAAATGTAAACTGGCTGTAGCAAGTGGACTCATTCAGTCAGTGACGCGACAATCTGGAGAACTGCATTTGATTCCAGATTCTGAAGAATGTGATGTGCTGGAAGACAATTGCCAGTAAGAGCAAATTCTGTACACAAGGACACTAGATATAAGAAGGTGGAACCCTTTCCCCGTCAAACATCCCAAAGTGCACAGCGATGCAAGATGAAACTGCGTAAAAGGAAGTCAACATATTCATGTGTAAAATGTAAAATTTATCTTTGCATCAATGCAAAAACTGATTGTTTTTACAAATTTCACCAACAATGAATGTTCTCAATTTTAACAACAATTATTTTTAGAATACGATAATATTCTAGAAGAAAACTATCATAAATCTTATTTTCCTAACAGCGCTACATTTCAATTCTGTGTTCATAGTGTCCACTATAGTGGACAAGCTGTAACTCAAATAATAAAAAATTATTACACTTAAAATAATTTTTTTCTCATTCAGCATGATCTTTTTAGTAGGAAAATACTAAATTTAACGTTGGGAATTTGCTAGTTTTAGAGTATGCAACAAAGGGTTAAAATCTTAATTTGCGTTTTTTTTTTTTAAACTGCGTTTTTTATTGTTTACGTTTACCAGCAACCTCATTACTTAAAAAGTTTTTAAGATATTGAAATTAAATTTTGTCACAAGGTTCTGCTCATCTATTGGCATGGTATGAAGCAAAATATAGCTCGTAAGTATGTATATAATAATTTAAGAGCTATTTTTATGGAAAAATACACTTTTTTTTTAAATCATGTTTTGTGTACAAAATTTCGTATATGTTAGTAAATTTAAGAGGTATTGCAAATCTTTTGCGCCATAACACAGGTAAGTGGTTTGCTAATGTATTGTTGAAAAAAAATGAAATATATTGAATAGATTTCGTTATAGAAGATTTGGAATAAACGCAATTATTCACTAAAATTTGACTAAATATTGCCTAAATTTGAAAAGTTAGTTAAAATTCTATTACATATTTATTTGCAGTCATAGTTTTATTCGCTGTTTTAACTAAAAACACATGTGTTTAATTAAAAAAAAATTTAAGTGCCTCGAAGGTACGTATATACCTTAATAGATGAAAACACGGTTTCAAGCACTTGTTGAGATTTCAAAAGTTTTAATTTTTGAAACTAAAATTTTAAACAAATAAATTTTCTTGGTGTTATATTAAAAAAGAGCACGGTCTTTCTAAACTACTAAAACGGATGAATGTCTGTTTGACATAGAATTCATAAAGTAGGTCATTTAAATTCCAAGAAAACCTTTCCCACTCCTCCTCAAGTGTAGCCTTTAGGTTTCGGAATGTGAGAGAAGGCTTTGGCGGAGTAGCAACACGTTTATCTAGAACGATGCATGCTTGTTCCACGGGATTCATGTCGAGTGAGCATGCTGGCTACTTCGTACGTTCGATTCCTTAGTATAAAAAGCCAGTCTTCCGCAGGACCAGCTCGATAGTACCGAGCATTATTGTACACCAGTGTAAATGCCCGTCCTAGGACGGTGGGTAAAAATTGTGTTTTTCACTTAAAACTTGAAAAACTGATAAAAAAAATAATTGACAATATGGAAGCGTTTAGATGAGCAAAGTTCGGCTAGTTTATGTTCTAATAAACACACAATTAACATTTACAATATTTCTGGGTAAACCAGGTTTTCCGGCTAATATACTACTATAACAAAATTAAGATTTCTTAATAAAACAAAAATTTAATAAATATGCAATAAAAGTGCGTAATTAAAACAGTCTGCTGCAACTATTGAAATAATACTATTTTTTTAATAACACTTTGAAATTGTATTTTATCGTTTACCCCCCCCCCCTTCCTCCCCCCTCCAAATTTTTTTAAATATGTATATTGATTAATAAATAAGTATCTCGGGTTGAATCCCAACCGTCTAATCCCCTAAGCTTCTGTCCTCCTGATGCAAAGCTATAAACCAAAAATTATTAATTTTACTTTTCGTATAAATATTAATACCATATCATTGTTTTCCGTGAATCACTTTATATGAGAAATAAATTAAAATTCCTTACATGTCGCAAAGAAAATTTAATATGATTGCAACTTAATACTTGAAATAACCTCAAGTGGCACTTGGCGATTTATTTTGGTAGTGTAATGCGATGTGCCTTGCACTGATTTGTTAAGAAGAAGTGTCTACTACTGCTCAATTATCAGGACTTGTAACCTTGAGAAGTAATCGCGGGATTCTAGTTTCTTGTCAACCAATGGGAGAATGGATCCTTTTCCCCTTGAGTCTCTTCCTGGGAGACTGGAAGATTGATGGATTCGCCCCGCCCAGCGTTACACTGGCTTTTATTATATAGAGATTATAAGTAATATGTTGCCGATGGCTACAGAATACGGTAAAAGAACGTTCACGAATCTCATCCCAAAATGTCCTACCCATTAACCCTTTATGTACTGAATTATGAATTCGTGAAAATTTTATCTTCTAAAGCATTTTTCGTGAATTGTTTAAACTACATTAGAAGATTTACAGAATCATTTAATAAATGTTAAAAGGATTTTAGAAGGATTGAAGGATTTAGAAGGATTAATTACATTTGTATTTATAGGGATTTTGTGCAATATTAGGTAGCTTTCATTACAAAAAGCTACCTATTGCAGCCGTTCGGAGGAAAGCGATTTCAAAAAATTTTGGTATATTTCCATCGATCATGACTCCCAGACCCTAAACCACCCTCCGTTCAAAGGTTGATATATATATATATATATATGATCTTTGTCACACTGTAATTCTAGTATTTATGAACCGATTTGGATGTAACTCCGTGTGTACGTCTCGACCGAGTTCGTTGGCCAGCTTCATCCGCCATCTTGTTTCAAAATGGCAACCATTTAAAAAATTTTTAAAAATTTTAAATTTGAAATTTAGTACCAAAAAATTGAAAATTGAAAAATATTTTTTTTTCTTATGCGTTTGAACTTGATACAAAGATTCCGGAGTAGTTTTTGTTTTGTCTATATCTTAAAAAATGGCTGAGTTATAGCACTTTGAATTTCTAGCGTGGCTGACATTTTGAAACGTCCTGATTTTTGTCCCGCGATAACAGGCGTATTTATGAACCGATATGGATGTACCTTGGTGTGCACAAAGTACCGACCAATGTATCGACCGAGTTCGTTGGCCAGCTTCGTCCACCATCTTGTTTAAAAATGGCGGCCATTTAAATAAAATTAAAAAAATTTTAATTTAAAATGAGATACCAAAAAATTGGAAAATGAAAAAGATTTTTTCGTATGTGTTTGACCTTAATACAAAGATTCCGGAACAGTTTTTGTTTCGTCTTTATCTAAAAAAAAGGGGCTGAGTTATAGCATTTTGAATTTTTATTGTATTTTGAAACGACCTGCTTTTGTTACGCGATAACAGGCGTATTTATGAACCGATTTGGATGTAACTTGGTGTGTACATAGTACATACCAATGTCTCGACCGAGTTCTTTGGCCGGCTTCTTTCGATATCTTGTTTCAAAAGGGAACATTTAAAAATAATTTAAATTTTTTAATTTAAAATGAGGTATCAGAAAATTGTAAAATGAAAAAGATTTTTTTATGTGTTTGACCTTGATACAAAGATTCCGGAGCAGTTTTTGTTTCGTCTATATCTTAAAAAGTGGTTTAGTTATAGCACTTTGAATTTCTAGCATGGCTGACATTTTGAAACGGTCTTATATTTGTCACACAATAACACACGTATTTATATTAAACTATTTGGATGTAAGAACATATGTGGATAGTATATAGCAATGTCTCGACCAAGCTCACTGGCCAGCTTCATCCGCCATCTTGTTTCAAAATGGTGGCCATTAAATTTAAAAAAAATTATATTTAAAGTCAGGTGCAAAAAAACTAGAAATTGAAAATGGTTTCTTTCTTGAGTGTTTGAACTTGAAATAAGGATTCCGGAGCATTTTTGTTTAGTCTTTATCTTAAAAAAATGTCTCAGATATAGCAGTTTGGATTTCTTTATGTAGGTAACATTTTGAAAAATCTGAATTTTTGCCTGCGACAGCACTCGTATATATCAATCAATTCCGATGTGAGTGATCATGTGCGCAGGAATGACTAAGGTCTCGACCAAGTTCACTGGTTAGCCTCATCCACCATGTTGTCTTAAAGTGGCAGGCACTTCAAGATATCGCCGAATTTGGCAACCAAATATAAGTTACTTTCAATAAAAGCAGCTTGGATAAATCTGACTAATTTCACGAAATTCTCATGCATAATGATTTAGTATTGATGAAAATTAGCATTGAATCTTCTATAATAGGTTTCTACTAAATTGAACTTCGTGTGTTTGAATAATATAACCTAGCTTTTTAAAAATAAGGAATATGAAAGCTACCTCTTCCTCCCGGCACTGGCCGGAAAGACTTTTTATAACCCCACTCAAATCTTTTATTTTAAATGTTTTTCTCAGTATTTTGTAGAATTAGGAAATGCACAAGTATAATGTTCTTACAATAGAAATATAGAAATATTTCCGAATTGAAAAATCCCCCACCCCCACCCCCCGAACGCCAAGAAAGCTGAAAAGATGCAAACATAAAAGAAATCATTCTTTTAAAAATATTTTTGTTTTGTGTAACCAATATGATTTTGGAACAAGATAAAATAATGTATATATAACTCATTCTAAACTGTATTACAACTAATCGATATATTAAATGAATTTTATAACAAGTTATTTTAATGGTACTTATAAGTACCGTCAGTAGATAAAGGGTTAAGCTGCCATTCAGGATAATATACATGTTCATATCTCCACCTAAGCTTACTCCTGCAAAAAGCATCAGCCAATCGCCTTGAGTTTGTGAGCTTTCGCGCATAAAACTTGATTTATTTATCATGTCACGTTCTCTCCATATGAAGATATAAAAATCATATGGCTCCAAACAGAATTTTGACTAGTCTATGAAGGGACGTCCCTATGTGCTACCCCAACTGCTATGTTCATCCATTCAGTTTCTACTCGACTTACGATATCTTACGGTTAAGGGAATACAAAATACAGTCTTATGTGCGTTAAAACTAAACTGATGAAGACATTTTTTCACAGTTTATTTTTCATATATTGATTTTTCAAGAAAATCGATGAAATCGAAAATCCACAGTTCGATTTTTCTATAAACAAAATTATACTTTTTTATTTATTTGTTATGTTTATGTTTGCAAAAACTATATTATCATAGAAGAGCCATCAGAAATTAATCAAATTTAGAGGAAAGGCAGTGAAAGATGTTCTAATAATTAGAATTTCTGAATGAAGCCCATGAATTAACTCAGCACCTTTTAACTATTAGTGGTGAACAACACTGCTAAAGAGAACATTGCAGAAAAAGGTTTAAAATGGTACATCTTTCTTTTCTGTGATAAACATTTCACACAAATTCACCCTACATCGTCGTTTTTACGACACCATATGGATAAGAAAAAAAGTTCGTCCGGGGACAAATGACTTAGTCTGTGTGCACGATTTATATCGTGAAACTTCAGCTCACAAGAGGTTAATGAACGGCAGTGATAGGAATATGGAAAAAGTAGATTAAACAGAATCATACGAGTAGAAAATTCAGAAGTAGACAAGGAATTGTTATAACAATATGGGACGATAGACAACTCATCTGAATGACGGTGCAACTTAATCTATATAGTTGGAACTACGTTGGAGAATTTCTACAGGTATAGCATTGTTTCTAGCGTCTTCTGGATCATATATTACGTTCACTTTTTCTTTTTTCCCTTGACTCAAGACCATGAGAACATTTGGCTGCAGTTACCTCCTGAGTCACGATGTGACCTCCTTAGGTCGATGTGCTTGAGCACAGCAAGCGACATGCTGCTTGGGCACAAATTGCCTTTTATGGTGACAAGGGCTGTAACGAACGGTATACGTTGGTATACGATGTACACCTTATTTATCATTTTGATAAGCTCATATACCCTCTTTTTAAGTAAAGCTATAGTGTATACTCTTTAGCGTACGCCCTCTGAAGCGTATAATATTCTTTAATTATTTTTTTACGACTACAGTACTTTTGATGACTGCCGCTATGGTACAATGGTGGTACAATAAATTAGACGATATACAAATGAAAGTTATATTCTAGATTGTGTATTATATAGCGTCATACTGTTCAAGCGTTAGGTAACTTAGTTTATGATGCCATTTGATATTATTGTCAATCTCGGCTGCTCAGAGTTAAGGATACTCTCAACAGCAACCACAGCAGCAGGAAAGTTGTAGTATCCGAAGTCATACTTCAGGTTCAACGCTTTCCTAGAGCTGAGTTCCAAAAGCACAACTTCCGGCAACATGTTACAGGGAATGTTCAAAATATGTTTTTCAAACTATAACTGAAATCACTTTTTCGTTGACTTGTACATTTACCAAACATGTCCTTCGTTGAACAAGTTTGAAACTCGTGACGATTAACTTTGAGTTCGTAAAGAAGCAATCAGGAGTGCTATAACATAAGATACACATTCAAAACATATTTTATTAGGATTCATAACGTCTAAAAGTTTTTACAGCAGAGCATATTGTCTTTATTAAAGTTTGTTTTTGGTATGTAATATTGTTTTTATTGCTTCTACAATTTTATCTTATCTTTGTAGGTCATTTCAACATGCATGTAGAATAAATTAAATGTAATACAGATGATTCATTTATAGTGCTGCACTTTTTCCCAGGACACTGCAAAAAAATCTAAAAATATGCTTAAAAAATACATCATTATGATTCTAATCAATAATGTTCTAAATTATCGATAGTTAAATAGTTTCGCAGATAATTTTAATTTTCTAATTTTAGTTTTATCTACTATTATCATTGAAAAGTAACAAAAGTACACTTCATATTATTAACCCCCTCACTGACAAGCCCGTGTTAATACGTTCACTAAGCTTCAGGTTTCACTGCAATACAAGCAATATTTAAAGTAATATAGTTCTATTGATTTAATGTATTTTTAATACATTGAACAATGATTAATACTTCCAAGGATTGCATTCATATTCGTTATTAAGTTTTTTTATAAAATGTTCAAAGAATCATTTTTTTTAGCATTTAAAACAAAATGAGGAGAAAACAACATTACAATTTAGCCCTTTTCTAAGACAGTCGGAGGGTTAAGAAAATGCCTGGCTTTACAGCTTTTTCTTTATATTGGCTTTAAAAATTAGTTCCTCAAACATTTAGTAGTTTCATAGATTAAAACTGACTGCACGAAGAAAATTTCAAGTTATTATAAAATTAAATAAATTACATATAAATTTTCCTATTTCTTGTTATTTAGTAAAATACAAGTTATATAATTGCATTTATTTCAAAAATACTAAATTTGATATTTAGTCTTAAAACTGCTAATGTAAAACTTTTCTAGAACATACCGGAACTAGAAAAAAATGTTCTTGTATTCTGTTAACCCCTTGGGGACGAGCGACACGTATACGTGCCGCATGAAGCGCTTAGAATCCTTGTTTTTCCTCACCAGTAAAATTTTACTGTAACTAGGGGGCTCGGCCCCCTACGAGCTACGCTCGCCAACCCCCCGATCAGACACTGCAGTCTCTAAAAGCACGCTAATTTGATCGGCTTTAATTGAATTTTTTTGGAAGATTGAATTATAATTAAAAAAACAAAGGCGATCTCCCTATAAACGGGTTTCTATTCATTTCTCTTTGATTGGGGAATTTTACGGAAAAATCAGCTGCTGTTAAAAGATACAATGGCATTTCAAAATCATCTAATATAAAAGGAATTAAGTAAACAGAGTCTTTGTCTCCCGGTATTTTTTAACAAAGCGAAAAGAAAGTCCTTTTAAATAAAACATTTTAAATATATCGTTTTAATCTGACGTAATTTTCACCAAACTTTTATTTCCCTTTTTAATATTCACGTGAAAATGCTTTTATTAGAAATGAAATATTATTTGCGCTGTCCAAAAACAAAAAAAAATAGTTGAAAAGTTCATCTCAAAATATCAAGTAAATGTCTCGCGCTATTTTTAAATTTAAACTACTATTTTGCAATATTATTTTTTGTTCATTTTACGTAATAAGTGTAATGTGACGTAAATGTGATGTAATTTCTCCTATTTAAGACTTCTAACGCATGTTAATGAATTTATTACTTTACAATTTCCTTTCTCTGTTAAAATTCACGTGTAATTATAGATGAAGTAATTTTCAATAAGTTCCTGATTTTTATACGTAATTATTTAATTCTAATTTGAAAGTTTTTCTTTTCTGTTTATAATAGTCACGTGTAAATAAATTTTTAATTTGAAGCAAACATTATTGTTTCCGTTGTTTATACAGTTTGGCAACAGGTTAAATTAGTACAATTTTCTGAAATAAGTAAAAAAAATATCTCTCGAAATGCTGAAAATTTGAATTTAAAATAGAAATGAAACTTCGAAAAATGAGTCAAATTAAAAAAATAAATTAATTCTGCACACCGGGAAATTATAACGTATAAAATGATCTAAAAAGTATTAAATTCCGATGTATAGTTTTTGCTCCTATAAAACTTTTTTAATGGAACGATTTTGTCCAACTTTAGCATTAAATTTGTCTTAAAATAATTCTTCGATTTGAAAACTGTCTACATCAGCGTGTTTATCAAACATTTCTGTATAATACTACCAATTTTCATATTTTTGTATACATTATTTTTCTTAATATTAACGAAGAAAGACCTCCGGTCACAAAAAATTCAAAACCGGCGGCGGCGGCGGCGGTGACAGCGGGAGTTACTTTTTTTTAGAATAGAGAGAAATTTGCCTTATTTAATCAGCGCATTTTCTCGATTCAAGAAAACACAAATTTCTGTTTTTAAAAAAAGGTAAGAAAAGATTAAATTTTTCGTAAAAGTCTCCCGTCCCGAAGGGGTTAAAAGCAGATGAAGGATGCGTATCATTAAAGAAAAATATCTAAAACTGAAAGCTCTAATATCAATAAGCAACAAACATAAAAATCTTCAATCTTAAGTTTTTCCTGATTTATAGATAAATATTTTCATTAATGCTGTAAAAATATAAGCATGTTCATTGTTTAAGGTGATAAGTGCGTCCTTTTTCAAAATATCAGTGTAGAGTAACTGAATAAATCTCTCTATTCTAAAAAGAAGTAACTCCCGCTGTCACCGCCGCCGCCGCCGCCGCCGGTTTTGAATTTTTTGTGACCGGAGGTCTTTCTTCGTTAATATTAAGAACAATAATGCATACAAAAATATGAAAATTGGTAGTATTATACAGAAATGTTTGATAAACACGCTGATGTAGACAGTTTTCAAATCGAAGAATTATTTTAAGAGATATTTAATGCTAAAGTTGGACAAAATCGTTCCATTAAAAAAGTTTTATAGGAGCAAAAACTATACATCGGAATTTAATACTTTTTAGATCATTTTATACGTTATAATTTCCCGGTGTGCAGAAATAATTTATTTTTTTAATTTGACTCATTTTTCGAGGTTTCATTTCTATTTTAAATTCAAATTTTCAGTATTTCGAGAGATATTTTTTTACTTATTTCAGAAAATTGTACTAATTTAACCTGTTGCCAAACTGTATAAACAACGGAAACAATAATGTTTGCTTCAAATTAAAAATTTATTTACGCGTGACTATTATAAACAGAAAAGAAAAACTTTCAAATTAGAATTAAATAATTACGTATAAAAAGCAGGAACTTATTGAAAATTACTTCATCTATAATTACACGTGAACTTTAACAGAGAAAGGATATTGTAAAGTAATAAATTCATTAACATGCGTTAGAAGTCTTAAATAGGAGAAATTACATCACATTTACGTCACATTACACTTATTACGCAAAATGAACAAAAAATAATATTGCAAAATAGTAGTTAAATTTAAAAATAGCGCGAGACATTTACTTGATATTTTGAGATGAACTTTTCAACTTTTTTTTTTTTTTTTTTTTTTTGACAGCGCAAATAATATTTCATTTCTAATAAAAGCATTTTCACGTGAATATTAAAAAGGGAAAGAAAAGTTTGGTGAAAATTACGTCAGATTAAAAACGATATATTTAAAATGTTTTATTTAAAAGGACTTTCTTTTCGCTTTGTTAAAAAATACCGGGAGACAAAGACTCTGTTTACTTAATTCATTTTATATTAGATGATTTTGAAATGCCATTGTATCTTTTAACAGCAGCTGATTTTTCCGTAAAATTCCCCAATCAAAGAGAAATGAATAGAAACCCGTTTATAGGGCGATCGCCTTTGTTTTTTTAATTATAATTCAATCTTCCAAAAAAAATTCAATTAAAGCCGATCAAAGTAGCGTGCTTTTAGAGACTGCAGTGTCTGAACGGGGGGTTGGCGAGCGTAGCTCGTAGGGGGCCGAGCCCCCTAGTTATATAAATAGTAGATTACAATTTTTTTTAAATTGCATTCTATATGTCTCAGGTCTGTATCTTTTGGATAAAAAGAAAGAAGACGAATTAATATTCAAAAAGATCATATCGCGCCTAAATTAATTAGAAACTAATTAGAAACTTAAGAATAACGCAAAATAATGAAACTTTTAGTTTTCTTTTTCTCGATTATCCTTCATATTAATTAAAACTTTCGTCTTAATTATTATTTTCTAAGCAAAAAAATGTTTTTACTTATTTCAAATAAAACTCAAAGCACTATTCAATTTGTCTTCCTTTTTTTCAAAAATAACTTTTTTTTATCAATATGATGTAGGCTTGTTTCCCTTTCAGGTGATCCAAACTGCACACCCTTTTTGCAAATAAAGCTCCCTTTTTTATAACAGGGTGCAATTTTTTTTTCTTTTGTAAATTATTTAGCTGAAAAGAAAAAAAAAAGTAAGAGGCTATAAACTTTGATTTGCTTTTGTGTACATGTGTGTATCTATGTGATTAAGGTTTTTTTTAACCATTTAGAAAAATGGTTATTGTTCTCGTCAGGGTAGGAAATCAAAAGCATATCTGAAGGTTTTTATTGGTTTAATCCGCATTTTATTCATTTTCTGATTGGTCTATACAGTAATTTGTATTTCAATTTACTTTCAACAGAGATGTATACCTTCTGTTGCCACTATGACAAAAAAGTAATAAAAACTACAAAAAAAAAATTAATAACTCAGAAACAAATTGAGATACAGCTTTCAAACAAATTGCATTTAAAAGTACATTTTTTTCTCTATCCGACGGTGTAAAAAGTTGTCGTAAAAGTTGTCGGTGTAAAATTGTCGGATGTTTTGACGTTTAAGAATGAAATTTCATTTAAAATTGGTATTCAGATTTCTTGGAAATCTGAGGATGGAAAAGCCTTTTCCCAAACAGCCAATGAAATGCTTGGATAATACGTAAGTTTCAGGTGGATAATAACTAATGAAAATGAAAGAAAATGAATAACAATTTCTGCCAAAGAGTTAATTTTAATTTGTAATATTTTCACGTGCAAAAGAAAAATGGAATAAGCCAATTAAAAATAAAACAAAAGATAAATAGGACAGGAATGAATATGTAAATAATTCACACCAAATATGAGTCGCAGGCGATTTTTGTCGCTTGGAATTTTTACGTGTAATAACACTATTAATGTTTAATTCATGGCGTACGTAATGTATGATCAACTCCGTGCGATTTTTTATATCTTAAATTTTAGTCTTTGAGAAAATCATTTTCCAAATGGTCGTTGTAATTTGTTAAATTGTTTTTTTTTTATTATTATTATTTGTCTGTTTATCAGCTCGTAGTGAGGCCTTAGCTTGGTGTTTGTGCAAAGTTATTGTACTGCTGTGTACAAGACTTGTATATAACTTTAATTTCCGAAACCAGTATACATTGTTCAATCATTTGCCGTAATATTTCCATAATTCCTACTGAAGTCATGGTCTTCAACAGGTGGTCTGCCATGTCATTCGCGATATTAAAAAATAAAAAATTTCTACGAAATAGAAAGGGTCTTTCGCAACATCGTAATTCACCAATCCCTTTTTTTGCGTCCTCGAAATTCGGAGATGTCGTCAAACTTGGTGACTGTAGTTCGTTCAGCTCCCACAGTTTTCGATTTAATATATTTAATACATTTTAATAAGATAATAAATTCGTGAGGCAGAAATAAATATAAAGTTTAAAAAGTATCTTTAAAAGTTCTAAAAGTTTTAAACAGAGCCTCTTTATAAAACCGTTATAAAATTTAGCCACTCTGCTTCTTTAGACACAAGATGACCAAGAAATCAGGGGAAATGGTACTCGGTACACATTTTTTGGCAACATATATATATACTAGGGGGCTCTGCCCCCTACGAGCTACGTTCGTCAACCCCGGTTCAGACACCGCAGACTCTAACAGCACGCTAATTTGATGGTTTTAAAAAGATTTCGGAAGATTGAATTATAATCTGAATCTGACAATTATAATCTGACGTAATTTTCACCAAACTTTTCTTTCTCTTTTTAATATTCACGTAAAAATACTTTTGTTAGAAATGAAATATTATGATCATCTTAAAATATCAAATAAATGTCTCGCGCAATTTTTAAATTTAAACTGCTTTGCAATATTATTTTTTGTTCATTTTACGTAATAAGTGTAATGTGACGTAAATGTGACGTAAATTCTCCTATTTAAGACTTCTAACGCATGTTAATGAATTTATTATTTTACAATATTCTTTCTCTTTTAAAATTCATGTGTAATTATAGTTTTTATGACGTAATTTTCAATGAGTTTCTGCTTTTTATATTCTGTTTATAATAGTCATGTGTAAAATAAATTTTTAATTTGAAGCGAACATTATTGTTTGCGCTGTTTATACAGCTGGCAACAGTTTAAATTAATACAATTTTCTAAAATATCTAAAAAATATCTCTCGAAATGCTGAAAATTTGAATTTAAAATAGAAAGAAAACCTCAAAAAATGAGTCAAATTAAAGAGCTAAATGCAATCTGCACACCCTGAAATTCTGACGCATAAAATGATCTAAAAATGATTAAATTCCTATGTACAGTTTTTGATCCTATAAAACTTTTTTAATGGAACGATTTTGTTTAACTTTGGCATTAAATATCTCTGAAAATAATTCTTGGATTTGAAAACTGTCTGCATCAGTGTGTTTATCAAACATTTCTCTATAATACTACCGATTTTCATATTTTTGTATGAAACAGTTCTTTTAATATTAACGAATAAAGGCCATCCTTAAGCATTCAAATCGGATGCCGATCTTCCCGGAATATCTACGCAGATTTTCATTGGTCCATATCCAAATCAAAACTTTATATATATATAGAAGGATATAAACATGATCGTTTCATTCAACTTTGAAGTGAATTTTCTTCTCTCGTGTCGGAAAAAGCTAAAACTTTACAAATTGGACAATGCTGTTTTCTAGTTTCTACTAATAGCTTCCGATGATATATATGTGATTTCACAGGCATCAAATTAAGTACTACGATAAACATAAGCTTGTTAGCGTCTCCTAAATTCTACTTGGAGGATTATTATTACAATTATTATTGTTATTATTACTAAATTAGGTAACTGCAAACAGTTGATGGTCATAAAATTGAAAATTATATGCAAGTGTAATAAACATAATGAGTATAAACAGGGTGATCATACATAATTACAGTTTCCTTTTCAAACTCCTATAAATTGAAAACTACTGGACCAAATGTTACCAAACTTGGAAATAGAGTAGTCCGTCAATATCTTGCTTTTATTATGAGAGAAGTAAAAAGCGAGATACACTCTAATGCACGATATATTCAGGGCTTGATTACCGAAAAGGTACGGAAAGCACGAGGTTCTTTAAAATTTAAGAGGGGCCATAAAAGGACTGAAAAATGGGGTCATCAAATCACATTATTATCTTTTTACACTGCAAATTTAAATTTTCTAGAAACTACTACTTCGAGATACTTCTGTTCTATGAGTCTAAAATCTGGACATGATCAGCAGGCTGCTAACCAAGCTTTTTATATCTTATGTTGCTTAGAAACTATACCACGCATCTGAACATGTAACTATATATACTACAAATATACTCTGCAGTATTTTTTTGTTCGAGGGAGCATAAAAAGAAAAGTTTTTGAATGAAATAAGAATTCAGCTATGCCAGTTTCGGTAGTAATATTTGTAGCACGAATGAGATTCCACGGATGAAGAATTTAGAAAACTGTCCTTAAGTGAAAAGAAACCGGAAGAATGATACTTTGCTTACCCAAACTTGAGATTAATTGAACTCGAATACACCGAGCTTATTAAAAATAATCGAAGATGATAATACTCTAGTAAATGTTTTTTATTTGTCTCCAAAACATTAATTTATATACATATTAAAGTTTTCTTAATAAAATTAAAAATACAGAATTACACTTACTGTAAGTAACATTATTTAAAGTTACTTAAAAGTGTAGTTTCGGTTAAATTTATATTTGAAAGGAAAATACGAATAAAGGCCGATATAGCCGAATGAGTGAGATAACGAGGTGCGATATAATAAACGTTTATGTAAGTACTATAAAATAGGTCACGGAATTTTATATACTACAAAAAATATAAAAATAATAATTAGATCAGAAAGTCACCATCTGAAAGGCGTTGCATGCTGTATTCAGGTCTAGACGTTTTGGCTTTATGAATACCACAATATAGATGCCGATTCGCAATGTCCTATAAATGGTTTATCACATGGAAAATGCCTGCTCTGCAAATGTGCGTAAAATAGCAATGTCAAAACTTGTCAAAGTCCCCTCCCTCGCCCCCAGCAACATAAAAGGCCCTTAAAACAGATAAACTTTTCCGGTATTGAAGACATTCTGTGTTGGTTTGCCTGTAGATTTAGTGATTGCTACTATAATATTTGTTGATTCTTTGTTGCCAAAAGGAATTTTTATTTTACTTGTACATGTATCTGTAAGTGAACATTTGCATAAGATGAGATCTAAACACCAGATTCACTAGAATTTTTTTAAGGGCACATATAATAAAGATATTATTATTGTTAGATTAAGACAAGGTTTTTCATCCATATTTTACATATTAGTTTAAAGAACCCAGAAATTTCAAAATGTATTGTTTAAATCTGTTTCTCTTTCTCCAGCTTTTTTTTCATAACTTTCAATGTCATGCATTGTTCAGCATTTACCTGAACACAGAAACTTTTCTACTAAAAAGTGAAAATAGAAATCTAAGCCTGCTAAATTTTTTATAGAAAATTCTATTAACCCTTAAATGCCGGATTTTTCAAAAATCATTGTAATAATATTTTTCGGCTTTCATTTTTTAAATAAATCATGGGAAAAATACTTTAAAAAATCATATTTTGTTTTAAGTATGATTTACGGCAAAAAAACTGTTTGTTACTATTCGGCAATACTGGTCTTTAATTGAAAAAATAATTATCCTTGATAAAATTCTATAATGTTAAACACACAAGAATTTTAGGAACTATAATAAGAAATAAATTTTACTTGCTCACTGCAGAACAAAATAGGGTATTTCGCAAGCTTCCAAACAAAACAAAAAGAACACGTAGCAACAATTTGAAAAAGAAATATATCTTTATTCTTAAACAGCACAAGTGTTGCCATCTACATGTTGAAAATCGATTTAATAATATTTTCAGAAAGTATTTTATTGGCGACATTAGGCATTATAGCTTCAATATTATTCTAACAGTATTTTAGACCCTAATTTGGGTATGTTGCCGAAAAGCAACACCCGGCATTTAAGGGTTAAGATTAGAATGCAAACTAAAATAATTCGTTCTCTAGTAACATTGAAATGCTGCGGTATATATTTTTTTTCCTGTATAAATTGGCTTATAATGCAAAAATTGGATTTTTAAGAATCGTAGTACACTATTAAAAACTATTTTTCTGAATGCAGCATCAATTTCTCTAGAATAATAAAAAAAGCTCTGATACTTTGTGTTTTTAATCTTAAATTGAAAAATATAGAAATTCACTGTTCATGGAGTCATCAATATTGCATCCTATTACAATTTATGATGAATTAGTGTTGCAAATATATAGGGAAGGGTAGTACACAGTGAGATGAAAATTATTATTACTTAACAAATGGCGACGATTTTTATTCTTTTGATAAAAATTTTTGCTACATCTTTAAGCTACACAAATGCGCTACACATTAATGTATAAATGCTTTTAAAAAAGTTATTTATAAAAGCACAGAAGCAGCATAACGGAGTATCGAAAATTGTCTCATTGTGTACCACAAGTACACTATATGGCTAAAGGTGACCGGTCACTTGCGATTTTAGACGTTTTCTTAAATATCTAGAAAAATACATAAGGAATTAACCTGAAACTGCAAGTGTGTAAACAGCATAGTATAGGTCATATATTTCCATGAAGATTTTTTCCTGAAATCCCATAGGGGACCGTCAACACATTGAAACAGAAAGTATATCTTTTGGTATGTATGTGGAAAGTATATCCCTGTAAAAACTAATGTAGCAAAAGCATTCAAACACAAGATTATGAATAAGTGGCTTATTTTGATATACTGTGTTCATTTTTATGAGGATATCATGTATACTCGTAGAGAAATTAAGGTTTATATGAAAACATCCCCAAATTTCGCCAAGTTTTTTGCTTGTAATTTGCAGAGTTCTTAATATAAAAAAAAGTACTTTTCAGGAAATATGACAAACAATATTGTACGCAATGCTTTGTAATCAGAATTAAAAAATAATAAAAATTGGATGAAAAATGAGCAGGTTTACTAAAACATCTTTCACTGCGGATGCGCGAATGCAATCGAAATATAATGTGCATAATGTATTAGCTAAGTATATAGCGCAACTTTTGTGAAAGTCTCAAAATCATAGCTTGAAAATCTATATAATAATAACCGAAGTCATGTAACTGTCATCAATAGTTCCGGGCTGACCGCTTCATTTTTATATGCCAAACGGCCATTTCGGCACTTTTATTTTAGTCGGGCGCAGGTGATAAATCGCCAAATATTCTTCCATCGCCATCCTTTCATTTAAAATATAAACATATAACCCATTTCATTTAAAACACATAACTTTAATTTAAAACGCAGAAATCTACCCTATATATATAAAATCCTAATGAAACGAATTTATGAAACGGATATATGAAACGAATTTACGAAACGGATATATGAATCAACTGATTAAACAACTGATTATGTTTCAAACGATTTCTCCTAAAATATGGAATACTCTGAGATGAAATTAACACCAAAAATCAGCATTGATCCGCAGATCTCAAAACTGGTATTAGAATTTTTTAATTCGAATTAGTTTTCGAAATATTAATTTTTTTCTAATTTTATATACATTTTTCTAATGATGGCAACTCAAATTTTAATCATAACAGATTTTTTTTTCATATTGCAGAAAAGGTTGACATGGTAAACCAGCTATTGTTGTTTATTTGATAATAAATGTTTATTTACTTTTATTTCTTTTTATAAATTATATAATTATTTTGTTCTATAATTATTATATTTTTTATATTTCCTTTAGAAAATAATAGAAAATAATTAAAAAATACGGTACTACTTAGTTATTCCGTCGACCAATTTTGTCAAATTATACTATAAATCGCCAAAACATTCGCCAAATTATACAAATTGACATAATTTTTATTTTAAATAACGAAAGAACAAATAAATTAGTATAACATTAATAAATATGCAAATAAAATCTTGAAATAAAAATCACTTGATGACGTAAACACGTGTAACTTGCTTAAAGTCAAGTGAATGTGACATTTACGATCAACCATTATTGGCATTTAATCTTATAGTTTGGCGATAGATTTTTGGTCGACAGGATAAATAAGTAATACCAAAAATGCATATATAACTGGTATTTGAAAACTAGGTTTTCGCCAAATTTTCTTTAAAAAAAAAAAAAAAAAAAAAACACGCCAAACCTGCTGTGCGTATATGACATCTGGCCAAATATTACCACGCGAAAAAAAAAAAAAAAAATGCTAACTGGCGAGTTGAAAAAAAGCTATTGGTGAGATTTTCATTCGGCTAGCGCAACAGTACCAAGAATTATTTGCAACCATGGCAAATTTTATGTAGTTTTATTCAAAAAAAATTTTTTTGATTTTTTAATAAAAATGGAAAACTTACCGTCCCATATTGGCGCGATTTTTTTCTAACGCCAATGTCATATACGGAACGGGCACTTAACTGGTGCCAAAGTATCGTTATTTTGCTTGATATGGTAAGCCGGATGTTGTTTATGCTGTTGATGCGTTCCCCAAATTGGGGTCGTTAAAAAATCGCGCCAATTTGGGACGTATATGGCATCTGTGCCAAACTTTCATACGGCGAAACGGTATATAAACGGCGAAGGGATCAGGCCGTATTTGTTTATGGCAGTTGATGACTTGAACGATTATAATATAGATGAAATGATGGCTTTAGAATAATATTTGGTGACTTATCACCTGTGCTTGGCTAACATTAAAGTACCAAAATGGCACCTAGAGTATAAAAAGCGAAGTGGTCCGCCTGAAACAGTTGATGATAGTCACATGACTTAGGCTATTGTTATAGAAATTGTTTTAAAATACCGGGAGACAAAGACTCTGTACACTTAATTCATTTTATTTTAGCTTCTTTTCAAATGTTTAACTGATCCTCTTTAATCAAACACGAAAACAACCATTGGATATCTTAACATCAACTGATTCCGCCTTAAATTTTTGCAATCAAAGGGAATTGAATGGAAACCAGGTTACAGGTACTTCATCTGCACAGCTTTTTTCAGTATAATTCAATCTTCTCTAATATTTTTTAAACCGATCAGATTAGCGTGTTTTTAGATTCTGCGGTGTCTGAACGGGGGTTGGCGAGCGTAGCTTGCAGAGGGCAGAGCCCCCTAATTTAAATATATTTATCAGATACATTTAAAATACACATCTTTCATTCACCTCATTTAAAATAAAATAAATAAATAACGATATTTTCCCAGTGTGGGTCCATGGCAAGAAAAAAAATTGGCATCCTACTTGATGCACATAAGCAATTTTTTCCATGTGTATACAATTTATTTAATCTAAAGAAGGCAATAATCTATTTTTATATAGAAACAGAAATAATTTGTGTATAAGTAAATATTGTATACTAGCAAACCCCGCGGCTATGCTCGCGTAATATTTGAAATATGCCAAGTGATATTTATATGTCTAATTTTTATTAAAAGGTAGTAACTAAATTTTTATTTTATTAAAATGTTTTTTTATTAAAAGTTACTTATTACTTTAAGGAATAATTCAAAAATTACTATTTAAAACACAGTTTGATTAAACATCATTATTACACTGCATTAGGCAGAAATGAGACTTAAATTAATAAAACGAAATAAAACTAAATAAATGATAATTTAGAAAATATTTTGAAACATTCATGCTCAATTACTACGCTCATTTCAGCATTCATTTGAAGTTTTGAATTTTTTAGAAACCATCTTCTTACATCTTAAAATTAACTATCCTGTCAAATTCCAAGTCCTACCACCGCTCTCAACATAAAGGGCTATGTTGAAATAGGAACTGTCACCATTAATTTGCCAACATTAATTTTGAAATCGGTTTATTATTTCCTAATATTCCACAGAAACGTAATTTAGAAAGCTTTTAAAGGCCTTTTTTAGAACCTTTGTTGTTCCTGTGAACCCCAGGTGGTAGAATCATCGGCATAAAATATAGCCCGTGTAGGATCAGAGACTGTTACCATTGACCAACTATTACTTTTATAATCGGTTTATATTCCCCGAAATTGCATAGAAATCGTAATTTAGGACTTTTTTAGAATGCTTTTCGCAACTCCCCTTCGCTTCACCCCTTTTTAATTCGAATTTATTTTCGACAGTCCTTCGAGGGCATTTATATTTTATAAGTAACTACCATGCCATATTTAAAGTTTCCAGCCTCTTCAGTATCACAGAAATCGCAATTTAGGAAGTTTTTAGCTCCTGAAACCCTCTGGTGGTAGTGGCACAGACATAAAATATAGCTTATGTTTCAGCAGGTCCTATCACCAATAATTTGTCATTATTATTTTTATTAATCGGTTTGGCATTTGATAAGATTGCATAAAAATTGTAATTTATAACGCTTTTCGCTCACTTCATCTTTTAAAATTTGAAATTTTCTTTCGACTGTTCTTAGAAAGCAGTTGCATCTTGTAAGTAAATACCATGCCATACTTCAAAGTGTTAGACCCCTCAGTTGTGCAAAAAACACAAATTAGAACATGCTTTGCTTTTGCAACCCTCAGATGGTAGTGACAGAGTAACATAAAATATAACCTAAGCAGGGACTGTCACCATTGATTTACCACCATTACTTTTGAAATAGCTTCCTGAGATTGAGTAGAAATCTCAATTTAAAACGTTTTTAGAACGCTTTTCGCGCATTTTCGCCCTTTTTTAAATTTCCAATTTCTTTGAAACTGTTCTTAAAGATCATTTATATCTAATAAATATGCCCCTTGCCTTATTTTAAGTTGCTAGCCCCTACCGATCACAAAAATCGAAATTTAGAGCGCCTTTTTGCTCCTGCAACGTCTAGGTGATAGTGATACCGATATAAAATAGCGTCTATGCTAGAGAATAGGCTATCAGCATCAATTTCCTACCATTACTTTTGAAATCAGTTTGATTCTTCCTGAGATATTGCTGACAAATCGGCATTTAGAACGTTTTTAGAACGCTTTTAGCGCATTTTGCTCCTGCATCTCCTCTGGGGAAGTGGAAACAGATATAAAATATAGCCCATCTTGAAGCAAGATTTGTCACCATCATTTTTACACCATTATATTTGAAATCGGTTCAGTACTTCCTGAGATTGCATAGAAATCGCAATTTAGAACGTTTTTTACAACGCTTTTTGCGCATTTTGACCCCTTTTAAATTTCGATTTTTTTAGAAAATGTCCTTAGAGATCCTTAATATCTTATAACTAACTACCATTCCAAATTTCATGATTCTAGGCCCTTCCGTAACGCAAAAACCGCAATTTAGAACGCTTTTCTCCTGCACCCCCTTTAGGGTAGTGGCACCGACATAAAACATAGCCTATGTTGGAGCAAGGGTTGTCATCATAATTTTGACGCCATTATTTTTTAAATCGTTTTGGTATTTCCTGAGATTGTGTGGAAACCACAATGTAGAACGTTTTTCAGAATGCTTTTCGCGTATTTTCACCTCTTTTAAATTTCAAATTGTTTAAGAACTGTTCTTAGAAATCCTTTATATCTAATAAGTAGCTAATATTTCAAATTTCATATTTCTAGGCCCTTCAGTAACACATAAATCACATTTTTAGAACGTTTTCTGCTCCCGCACCCCATTTCGGTTAGTGGCACCGACATAAAACATTGCCTATGTTGGAGCAAGGGTTGTCACCGTCATTTTGACACCATTATTTTTTAAATCGGTTTGGTATTTTCTGAGATTGTGTAGAAACCACCATTTAGAACGTTTTTTAGAACGCTTTTTGTTCATTTTCACTCCTTTTAAATTTCAAATTGCTTAAGAACTGTTCTTAGACATCATTAATATCTTATAAGTAACTAATATTCAAAATTTCATATTTCTAGGCCCTTCAGTAACGCAAAAATCGCCTTTTTAGAACGTTTGTTTGCTCCTACACCCCCTTTGGGGTAGTGGCACCGACATAAAATATTGCCTATGTTCTAAGTTGGACTAACACTGTCATTTTGATACCATTACTTTTGAAATCGGTTCAGTAGCTCCAGAGATTACCTCTAACAAACAAACAATTTTTACTTCTTTATAATATTAGTATAGATATAGATAGTATAGATATAGATATACAATATATTTATATGGAAATAAATACATATAAACAAAAATAAAAAGTTCACCAGGTTTGTTTTCATAAGCTATTTATATATTTTATCATCGTATTTCACTTTCTGAAGCCCTAAATGCGCCAAGCTTTAAAAAAAAATACTAAGGCCCCTGTCGTGGAAAGGTACCTAAATAAATAATTAATCATAATAATAATAACATAAACTAAAATATTTCTTTTCAACATCAAAGTATTGTTTATAATTTACATTCAAATAAATATATATTCTAAGATAACTTCAATTTAAATTAGGTTGACAGTTTACTGTCTCACTTCATAAAGTAAACAAACACAGGAGATTCATTCATCATGAACGGTAGAAAATATTAAACTATGAAGGTAATCATTCGCAAAGCAGGTTCTGCAACAGTGAATGGACAATATTCTTATGATGCCATAGTAGGTAAATTGGCGGCGCTAACGTTTGTTTACGGTTTCCATTCATGAGGGTTTTATTTTGCTATTTCTCTTAGTTACGGTATTTTATTGTCATATTTATGAACTCAGAAATCAAATTTATAAAAACAAAAGTATATATATTCATTATTTAATTATAAAGTAGTGAAAAAAATTAAGAATGCATGATTTGCAAAATTTAAACAAATTTATTAGTGCTAAAAAATAACATAGAAGTAACAGCATGTTTAAGTAAAATAAGTTTAATTTAGCTAATTAATGAAAAAATCCAAGTTGAAATTTCACACATTTTTACAGCTACGGAATTTAAGTGGTATTTGTCAGAAAAGACGAAATACGCATAACAACAAAAAATGTATGAAATATTATCAACATGGCAAAGAATTGTTGATTTCTCTATCAGAATCTTTGTATTTGGGAAGGATTGAGCAAGTAAATTAGTTTAAGAATGAAAGTAACATGATGCAATGCTTAGCATATATTTAAGGGAGACCAAACTGGTCGCCAGAGGCGGCTAGTTCTGAAAATAATCGTCGATAGAACAAGCTTGAAATTCGTTGTTCCCAAAAACAAGCAAAAAGATCAGGAGTTGCATCAAATATCTGTTGATTAGTGCTAAGATAGCGTACACAATATTGCACGTACTACTATATTTGGATACAACCCCTGATCTTTTTGCTTGTTTTGGGGAACAACGGATTTCGAGCTTATTCTATCGACGATTATTTTCAGAATTTTTCAAGCTATGATTTTGAGACTTTCACAAAAGTTGCTCTATATACCTAGCTAATAGATTACGCACATTATATTTTGATTGCATTCGCGCATGCGCAGTGAAATATTTTTTAGTAAACCTGCTCATTTTTCATCCAATTTTTATAATTCTGACTGCAAAGTATTATGTACAATATTGTTTGTCATATTTTCTGAAAAGAACTTTTTTCATATTAAGAACTCTCAAATTATAAGCAAAAAACTTGGCGAAATTTGGGGCTGTTTTTATAAAAACCTTAATTTCTCTATGAGTATACGTGCTATCCTCATAAAAATGAACACAGTATATTACAATAAGCCACTTATTAATAATCTCGTGTTTGAACGATTTTGCTACATTAGTTTTTACAGGGCTATCCAAAAGATATTCGTTCTTCTTCAATTTGTTGACGGTCCCCTATGAGGTTTCAGGAAAAAATCCTAGCTGAAATATATGACCTATACTATACTGTTTACACACCTGCAATTTCAGGTTAATTCCTCATGTAATTTTCTAGATATTTAACAAAACGTCTAAAATCGCAAGTGACCGGTCACCTTTGGCCATATAATGTAGTACACAGTGAGACAATGTATATATTTTCATAAATCATACATTTTTGCACTATATCAATAATTTTCTGCAGTTTATGATTTCTAATTAATATTTCTAGATTTTCAAAATATTAAAAATATGAGCCTCGGGTGGGCAATGGCAGACCTTGAGCTACCTTCATGCAAATTTTCAGCCTCTTGCGTTTAGTAAATCTCCCTAACCATCGCACGCCCACACACACGCAGAGACAGAGAGAGAGAAAAAAAAACTTTTTTTATTAATAAATAACTTTTTTAACATCAGAACCACATAGTAGGTACACAATAAGACACGTCTCACTGTGTACCACAACTGCGTACTTTCGTTACATTGTAACAAAATGGATGCCACATCTGTTACACCAATTTCATCGCTTTAAAAAGTTTATGTCGTTTTACCGAAATAGTCTATTTTTAGATATAGCTAGGTTTGCTTAAGTAAATAAGTGTCATATTGAAGGAAATAAACCCTAAAATAGACGTTTATGTAACTTTAACCCCTGTAAAATAAAGAATTACTTACTTTTTTGTTGGACGAGTAACCGAAATGCCGAAACTACATACACGTGTTGCATAAGATGCGGTGGTTATGTGTGAGTGCTAGCTAGATGAAAATGTTATAACTATATGTCAAAATGGATGCTGTCTCACTCTGTAGCATGTCTCACTGTGTACTCCCCTACCCTATATATGTGTGTGTGTGTGTGTGTGTGTGTGTTGGTGTGTGAGCGTGTGTGTGTTGTATACATGTGTATTTGTATTCGTTGAGCGAAACGAAGGCCGTATTAAAAATGTTGGCACGAAACAACAATTCAGAAATACCTAAAAACAAATTTAAGGCAGTAAAAAAGAATCCTACATCTTACAATTAGTACAAGGAAACAACAACAATTGCGAAATTTTTCACTGTGTTTCTGCAGTTAACTTCAAAATTATTAACTGTTTTATAAAGAGTCAATTTTAGGGATTATCCTCAAATTGAAAATCGGTATTTAGGTCATATATTTAAAATAATAAAATTTACAAAACAGTAATAAAATGATTTTTTGGGAGTACAGCAGAATTTTTATGTGAAAAGTTTCTGCGCATGAGACAAAAGAAATATCGTAGATATATGCAAAATAACATTAAAGTATAATTAAATCAAATCCGTTACATTTTCAATATCTACATTATCTCCAAAGCTCCTATTCTGATTACTTTTTTAGTATATCTCTATTCTTAAAAAAAAAATAACTAACGCTGTCACCGCCGCAGTAAGTGATTTTTTTGTGACCGAGGATCACTCTCCGTTAATATTATGAAAACTACTGCACACAAAAATATGAAAATTGGTAGTATTATAGAGAAATGTTTGGTAAACACGCTGATGCAGACAGTTTTAGGTAGCTTTCTTTACAAAAAAGCTACCTATTGCAGCCGTTCGGAGGAAAGCGATTTCAAAAAATTTTGGTATATTTTCATCGATCATGACCCCCAGACCCCAAAACCACCCTCCGTTCAAAATTTATATATATATATATATATATATATATATATATATATATATATATATATATATATATATATATATACATATATATATATATATATCTGACCTATGTCACACTGTAACTCCCGTAATTATGAACCGATTTCGATGTAATTCGGTGTGTACATAGTACATACCAATGTCTCGACCGCGTTCGTTGGCCAGCTTCATCCGCCATTTTGTTTCAAAATGGCGGCCATTTAAAATTTTTTTAAAAATTTAAAATTTGAAATGTGGTACCAAAAAATTGAAAATGGAAAAATATTTTTTTCTTATGTATTTGACCTTTATACAAAGATTTCGGAGCAGTTTTTGTTTCGTCTATATCTTAAAAAATGGCTGAGTTATAGCATTTTGAATTTCTAGCGTGGCTGACATTTTGAAACGTCCTGAATTTTGTCACGCGATAAAAGGCGTATTTATGAACCGATTTGGATGTAATTCGGTGTGTACATAGTACATACCAATCTCTCGACCGAGTTCGTTGGCCAGCTTCATCCGCCATTTTGTTTCAAAATGGCGGCCATTTAAAATTTTTTTAAAAATTTAAAATTTGAAATGTGGTACCAAAAATTTGAAAATGGAAAAATATTTTTTTCTTATGTATTTGACCTTTATACAAAGATTTCGGAGCAGTTTTTGTTTCGTCTATATCTTAAAAAATGGCTGAGTTATAGCATTTTGAATTTCTAGCGTGGCTGACATTTTGAAACGTCCTGAACTTTGTCACGCGATAAAAGGCGTATTTATGAACCGATTTGGATGTAACTTCGTTTATACATAGTACATACCAATGTCTCGACCGGGTTCGTTGCCCAGCTTCATCCGCCATCTTGTTTAAAAATGACGGCAATTTAAATTTTTAAGAAAAATTTAAATTTGAAATGTGGTACCAAAAAATTGAAAATTGAAAAAATATTTTCTTCTTATGTGTTTGACCTTGATAAAAGGATTCGGGAGCAGTTTTTGTTTCGTCTATATCTTAAGAAATGGCTGAGTTATAGCATTTTGAATTTCTAGCGTGGCTGACATTTTGAAACGTCCTGATTTTTCTCACGTAATAACAGGCGTATTTATGAACCGACTTAGATATACCTTGGTGTGTACATAGTACATACAAATATATCGACCGAGTTCGTTGGCCAGCTTCATCCACCATCTTGTTTCAAAATGGTGGCCATTTAAAAAAATTAAAAAATAAAAAAAAATTAAATGAGATACCGAAAAATTGGAAAATGAAAAAGATTTTTTTTTTGTATGTGTTTGACCTTAATACAAAGATTCCGGAACAGTTTTTCTTTCGTCTATATCTAAAAAAAATAGCTGAGTAATAGCATTTTCAATTTCTCTTGTGGCTGACATTTTAAAACGACCTGATTTTTGTCACGCGATAACAGGCGTATTTATGAACCTATTTGGATGTAACTTGGTCTGTACATAGTACATACCAATGTCTCGACCGAGTTCGTTGGCCAGCTTCATTCGCCATCTTGTTTCAAAAGGGTTGCCATTTAAAAAAAATTAAATTTAAAATTCAAAATGAGTTTTTAAAAAATTGGAAAATGAAAAAGATTTTTTTATGTGTTTGGCCTTGATACAAAGATTCCGGAGCAGTTTTTGTTTCTGAAAATTTGTTCTTTTGTTTATATCTTAAAAAATGGATGATTTATAGCACTTTGAATTTCTAGCATGGCTAACATTTTGAAACGATCTTGTATTTGTCACGCGATAACACACGTATTCGCCTATTTCGATGTAAGAAGGCATGTGGATAGTATACATCAACACCTCGACCAAGTTCGCTGGCCAGATTCATCAGCCATCTTGTTTCAAAATGGCGGCCATTAAATTAAAAAAATATATATATATTTAAAGTGAGGTGCAAAAAAATTAGAAATTGAAAAAGGTTTCTTTCTTAAGTATTTGACCTTCATATAAGGATTCAGGAGCATTTTTTGTTTGTCTTTACCTTAAAAAATGGCTCAGATATAGCAGTTTCAATTTCTATTGTGGGTAACATTTTTGAAAAATCTGATTTTTTGCATGCGACAGCACTCCTATATATTAACCGATTCCGATGTGAGTGAGCATGTGCACAGCAATTACTAAGGTCTCGACCAAGTTCACTGGTTAGCCTCATCCACCATGTTGTCTTAAAATGACAGGCACTTTAAGAAATCGCCGAATTTGGCAGTCAAATATAAGTTACTTTAAAGAAAAGCAGCTTAGATAAAGCTGACTAATTTCGCGAAATTCTCATTCATTATATTGATAAAAATTAGTATTGAATCTCCTATATTCGGTTTCCACTAAATTGAGCTTCGTGTGTTTGAATGATATGAGTTGGCTTTTTTTAAATAAGGATTATGAAAGCTACCTCTTCCTCCCGGCACTGGCCGGAAGGACTTTTTAAATCAAATAATTATTTTAAGAGATATTTAAAGTTGGTCAAATCGTTCCATTAAAAAAGTTTTATAGGAGCAAAAACTATACATAGTAATTAAATATTTTTTCTAAGGATATACTTTAGACGCTTCCTGTGTGTAGACTGCATTAATTGTTTTAATTTGACTAATTTTTTGAGGGTTTATTCCCATTTTAAATTCAAACTTTCAGCATTTCGAGATATATTTTTTACATATTTTAATAAAGGTTATTGTTAGGTAGCTTTCATTACAAAAAGCTACCTATTGCAGCCGTTCGGAGGAAAGCGATTTCAAAAAATTTTGGTATATTTTCATCGATCATGACCCCCAGACCCCGAAACCACCCTCCTTTCAAAAGTTGATATATATATATATATATATATATATATCCATATATATATATATATATATATATATCTGACTTTTGTCATACTGTAACTCTCGAATTTATGAACCGATTTGGATGTAATTCAGTATGTACATAGTACATACCAATGTCTCGACCGAGTTCGTTGGCCAGCTTCATCCGCCATTTTGTTTCAAAATGGCGGCCATTTAAAATTTTCTTAAAAATTTTAAATTTAAAATGTGGTACCAAAGAATTGAAAATGGAAAAATATTTTTTTCTTATGTATTTGACCTTTATACAAAGATTCCGGAGCAGTTTTTGTTTCGTCTATATCTTAAAAAATGGCTGAGTTATAGCATTTTGAATTTCTAGCGTGGCTGACATTTTGAAACGTCCTGAATTTTGTCACGCGATAAAAGGCGTATTTATGAACCGATTTGGATGTAACTTCGTTTGTACATAGTACATACCAATGTTTCGGCCGAGTTCGTTGGCCAGCTTCATCCGCCATCTTGTTTAAAAATGGCAGCCATTTAAATTTTTAAGAAAAATTTAAATTTGAAATGTGGTACCAAAAAATTGAAAATTAAAAAAATATTTTTTTTATGTATTTGACCTTCATACAAAGATTCAGGAGCAGTTTTTGTTTCGTCTATATCTCAAAAAATGGCTGAGTTATAGCATTTTGAATTTCTAGCGTGGCTGACATTTTGAAACGTCCTGATATTTGTCACGTGATAACAGGCGTATTTATGAACCGATTTGGATGTACTTTGGTGTGTACATAGTACATACAAATACCTCGATCGAGTTCGTTGGCCAGCTTCATCCGCCATCTTGTTTCAAAATGGCGGCTATTTAAAAAAATTTTAAATTTAAAATGAGATACCAAAATACTAGAAAATGAAAAATATTTTTCTTGTATGTGTTTGACCTTAATACAAAGATCCCGGAACAGTTTTTGTTTCGTCTATATCTAAAAAAATGGCTGAGTTATAGCGTTTTGAATTTCTATTGTGGCTGACATTTTAAAACGACCTGATTTTTGTCACGCGATAACAAGCGTATTTATGAACCGATTTGGATGTTACTTGGTCTGTACATAGTACATACCAATGTCTCGACCGAGTTCGTTGGCCAGCTTTATTCGCCACCTTGTTTCAAAAGGGTTGCCATTTTAAAAAAATTAAATTTAAAATTTAAAATGAGGTATTAAAAAATTGGAAAATGAAAAAGATTTTTTTATGTGTTTGGCCTTGATACAAAGATTCCGGAGCAGATTTTGTTTCTGAAAATTTGTTCTTTTGTTTATATCTTAAAAAATGGTTGAATTATAGCACTTTGAATTTCTAGTCTTGCTAACATTTTGAAACGATCTTGTATTTGTCACGCGATAACACACGTATTCGCCTATTTCCATGTGAGAAAGCATGTGGATAGTATACATCAACATCTCAGCCAAATATAAGTTACTTTAAATAAAAGCAGCTTGGATAAAGCTGACTAATTTCGTGAAATTCTCATTCATAATGATTTAGTATTGATAAAAATTAGTATTGAATCTCCTATATTCAGTTTCCACTAAATTGAGCTTCGTGTGTTTGAATAATATAAGTTGGCTTTTTTAAAATAAGGTATTTGAAAGCTACCTCTTCCTCCCGGCACTGGCCGGAAGGACTTTTTTAAATTGTTGCCAATTGTAAAAACAGCGCAAAGGACAATATTTCCGTCAAATTAAAAAAAATTATAATATAAATATAATTTCTATTATAAACAGAAAAAAACTTTCAAATTATAATTAAATGATTATGAATTAAAAGATGGAAAATACTGAAAATTACTTCATAAAAACTACATTTACACGTGAATTTTAAAAGAGAAAGAAAATTTTAAAATAATAAATTCATTAATATGGGTTAAAATCCGTAAATGGAAGAAATTACGTCCCATTTAAAATGGCCAAATAATAATATTGATAAACAGTTTAAATTTAAAAATATACTTACTCGAGATCATTTATTTCACATTTCTAGATGATCTTTTAAACTATTGTTGCCAATTCTAATTCAGTGAAAATAAAAATATTTCCTTTCTCGCAACAAAAGTATTCTCACGTTAATATTAAAAAGAGTGAAAGAAAATTTTAAAATGATTCATTAATATGCGTTAAAAGCAGTAAATAGGGTAAATTACATCATATTTAAAATGACCAAATAATAATATTGCAAAACCGTTTAAATTTCAAAATATATTTACACGAGACATTTATTTCATATTTTAAAATGGTTTTCTAACTATTGTGAATTTTAAGAAAGCGTAAAAAATATTTACTTTCTAACAATAAAAGTATCTTCACATGAATATTAAAAAGAGAGAAAAAACTTTCGTGAAAATTTCGTCAGATTTAAAACGATATATTTATAATGTCTTATTTAAAACAACTTTCTCATAGCGTTGTTAAAAAATACCGTGAGACAAAGTCTCTGTTTATTTAATTCATTTTATATTAGCTTATTTTTAAATGTTTAACTAATCTTATTTAATCAAAGACGAAAACAGTCATTGGGTCTCTTATCAACAGCTGATTCGGCTTTAAAATTACCCCAATCAAAGGAAAATGAATGGAAACCTGTTTACAGAGAGATCTCCAATTGTTTTTTAATTATAATTCAATCTCCCGTAATCTTTTTAAAGCCGATCTAATTAGCATGTTTTTAGCGTCTGTGGTGTCTAAACATACTCTAGTAATTTAAAAAATTACTCTGAGACGACAACAGATAACATAAATGCATATAGGAAATACTTATGAATCGAATACAATAATATCATAGGTTATAAATCATAATTTTTTAGTACTTGTTTGTTATAGAGGTTTTGGCGAGATAGTTAAAATGATCTTGTCAAGAGAAGGAAAATTTTCCATACCGATTTTCTGGGAACCTATTCACTGTTGCATGCACACAACATTTTATTTTTCAATATTTACACAATTTATTAAAAATGCATTTATCTATTTTTATACATAAATAGAAGTAATTTATGTAATACGAGTAATTAGCAGCAAGTTTTTTTTTAAATACATGTATGAACGAGCTTAAAAATTCATCAGGTTTGTTTTCACATATATTTGGCAACAAAATCTTACTTTCTAAATCCCCAATTGCACCAAGATTTTAAAAATACGCCAAAGCCCCTATAACAAATTATGACCATTTTTTTTTAATATTAATTCTATAATTCATATTTTATATCTCAAAATTATGAAAATTCAAAAATAAAGATGTTTGGACTTTCAAGTAAGAGATGCGTCCATGCAAAAAAAATGTTGCATGATAAGTTTTTATTTTAAGAACTAGGGGGCTCGGCCCCCTACGAGCTACGCTCGCCAACCCCCGTCCAGACACCGCAGACTCTAAATGCACGCTAATTTGATCGGCTTTAAAAAGATTTCGAAAGATTGAATTATAATTTAAAAAACAGTGGCGATCTCCCTATAAACAAATTTCTATTCATTTCTCTTTGATTGGGGAATTTTAACGCCAAATCCGCTGCGGTACTACTTGATTATCCTGTCGACCAATTCCGCCAAATTATATAAATCGCCAAACCACTCGCCAAATTATACAAATTGATAGAATTTTTATTTTAAATAACGAAAGAACAAATAAATTTGTACAAAATTAATAAAAACACAAATAAAACGTCGAAATAAAAATAACTTGATGACGTATACACGTGTAACAACATTTCAAAATAAGCTAATATAAAAGGAATTAAGTAAAGAGAGTCTTTGTCTCCTGGTATTTTTTAACAAAGCGAAAAGAAAGCTCTTTTAAATGAGACATTTTAAATTAATTCTCAAAATATCAAATAAATGTCTAGCGCAATTTCTAAATTTAAACTTTTTTGCAATATCATTTTGTGTTCATTTTATGTAATAACTATAATGTGACGTAAATATGACGTAATTTCTCCTAAGACTTCTAATGCATGTTAATGAATTTATTATTTTACAATATCCTCTCTCTTTTAAAATTCACGTGTATACTTTTTATGACGTAATTTTTAATAAGTTCTTGCTTTTTATACGTAATTATTTAATTCTAATTTGAAAGTTTTTTTCCTGTTTATAATAGTCACGTGTAAATAAATTTTTAATTTGAAGCAAACATTATTGCTTGCGCTTTTTATACAGCTGGCAACAGTTTAAATTGGTACAATTTTCTGAAATCTGTAAAAAATATCTCTAGAAATGCTGAAAATTTGAATTTAAAATAGAAATAAAACCTGAAAAAATGAGTCAAAATAAAAAAATTAATGCAATCTGCACTCCGGCAAATTCTAACGCATAAAATGATCTAAAAATGATTACACTGCCATGTATAGTTTTTGCTGCTATAAAACTTTTTTAGTGGAACGATTTTGTCCAACTTTAGCATTAAATAACTCTTAAAATAATTCTTCGATTTGAAAACTGTCTTCATCAGCGTGTTTATCAAACATTTCTGTATAAAACCACCGATTTTCATATTTTTGTATGCATTATTTTTGTTAATATTAACGAAGAAAGGCCTCCGGTCACAAAAAAATCAAAACCGGCGGCGGCGGCGGCGGTGACAGCGGTAGTTACTTTTTTTTAGAATAGAGAGAATATACAGGAAAAAACACAAAAAGATTTTAATATCAAAAGGTTGAAACTTAAATTTTACTTAAATTTTAATTCAAAACCCTTTTATCCAAACTCTTTGAAATTTGATACCTGGGGATAAAATATTTTTGTCGAAATTTGGTGTTGCTGTTAAAAGTATCAAAGTTAATTTAAATTTTAATATGTAAATGACCTCAAAAGCTTAGTAAATGCATATTGTTTAATAGTAGACATTGTTCTCAACCAGTTGATACCAGTAGCTCTTTTATGCATTAATTTGCGACAAAATTTATAAGATGTGTTTATTTTTCTTTTCTTATAAGACAGAATTATGCATGTGAATATCCATGAATATGCATGCCCCTATAAAATTTCCTTTTTATGTAAAAGTTATAAAGCATTTTCAATAAAATAAGAGTGCTTTTGTTTTTATTATTATTATAATATAAATAACTACAATAGAAAGACATTAAAAGTGCATTTTTATTTTGCAAAAACTAATTAAGTAATGTAAATATACATTATCGAATGAATATACTGTTGAAAAAATAAGTCCAGCTCTTCATTCTTTGTTTAAAAAAAAAAAAAAAACTCGGTAAATATTAACAAGTATTAAAAATTAGAATCAGATACCAAATATAAAATTAATTAGTTGTACTAGTCAAGATGACTTTCCCAATTTATAATTATTGTACTAACAAAACTGAAAACAATTACTTTTAAAGAAAAAAGGGGTGAAGATTTAAAACATGAAAAATAAATAGCGGCATTTCTAATTAAAATAGTTGCTTAAATATTTACTGTTAATCAAGCATTAGCTAATACACTAAGACTTCAGTGAAAGAAATTTAAAAGGAAAAAAAACAATTGTTATGCAAATGATTTTTTCCTTTGCATTTAGAAAATGATTTTCTTAATGGGATTCATTTAAAATTAATTAAAATTAAGCAAGGTATCGGAACAGTTTCAGCAATTTAAATTTTACATTTATCTTGAATATAATGTGTTAAGTAAGATGTTATAGAATAAAATGGAACTTAAAATTAACAATTGTCTATTTAAATAATTTTCAAATGTTTCATTATCGTACCTTCTCATTAACGAATTTTCAATGCTGATAACTATTTTTCGTTTTATTATCACAGTCGCTGAAATCATAATAAAGTAGCTAATAAAACTGGACTTTGTGTACCGTACAATGCAGTTCAACTTTATTACTGTTGTGTTTTATCGGTCATTATGAAGACGGTAATGAGATATGTTTTTTTATTATTAGTTGTGTTTGGATGGCCAGCATTAATTTAAATTATACGAAGAACATTCAAGTTTATAACATTCAATTCTCATTATTTGAAATTTAACAATAGCTTTTTATATTCCGAACTATTTTAAATGCACAGTACTAAAAAAAATAAGAAAACTAGAGAACAGGAATTCTACTTTTTCAGAATTTAGTGTCGCCCCCGGCATTTCCATTACTTCATTTTCTTCTGGTGGACTGGTGACTTCTATTATTATGAAACAGACATTATAAATGAAGCGTTAGGTGAAGATGAAAGAGCAGCCGTAAAAAGTTAGAACTCTGATTTTCTGGTCAGAATGGAAAAAAAAGGGCCATAATTTTTTTTTTTCCAAAAAAAAATTTGGCCATAATTTTTTATTGAAAAAAAAAATTATGGCCATTTTTTTTCCATTCTGACCAGAAAATCAGAGTTCTAACTTTTTACGGCTGCTCTTTCATCTTCACCTAACGCTTCATTTATAATGTCTGTTTCATAATAATAGAAGTCACCAGTCCATCAGAAGAAAATAACTCGGTTAAGCGGGACTCGGATAATCGGGACTCTACTGCAAAACATATTTCAATTTTAAGACTTAAAGCACACGCTTTTATTTTATGTAAAATGACGGCATTTACATTAATATAGAAACTTAAAATTAAATATAGTTTATAATGGCTCCCTGTTTTATCATAAATCTATCATTTATATTTTTCTCAAAATAGCACGTATTTTAATTAATTTTTTTTTTCAATTTTTATGAGAAAATGGTAACAAAAAGATATAATTGCTATTTTTCAACAATTTTTCTTTACTTTCTTCAGAAATGGAGTACTTGAGTTGCCAAAATGAAACAAATGTCGCTAAAAACTACAAAAAAATTAATATTTCAAAAGCAAATGGAGATGCAGTTTTCAAACAAATTGCATTAAAAAGTACTTTGTTTTCCCAATAAGACGGTATAAACAGTGAAAATGTGCAATGCTTAGAAATTAAAAAAATTGCTATAGAGCATTTAATTGTACAGTAATACATGTGCTTTGTTCATTGCTAGCGTCTGTAAGCTAACGTTACTTTTTGGAGAGAAAATAAGCTGGGAGAAAGAAATAGCATACCGTTCCGGGGACTAATAAAATAGAAGTTATAACTCCCAATTTAAATGTCACAAGATTATTTTTATTTTCACCTAACGTTCCTTGTTTAGGATTTTCTGTACTACTATTATAACTCAATTTTCTTGAGGTGCCAAATGCGTATTTAATTTTAAGGGGTCTCAGGACTCTTAAACCTTTGCGATTTTCGAAATGTTATTTTTTTTTTAGATGTTGAATTTCTATCTTTTCTGAACATTTTGATAGAATTGTTTGCTTGAAATTCCCATTGGAACAGAAGTTATTGCTTTTAGAATCATACCCGCTCAATAGCTGAAGCGGAATTTCCGAAACTTTGAAGTCATTTTTCTCTAAATGACGTTTTTCGGCATAACGTGCACGATATCTCAAAAACTTCTGAATATTTTCTTATGAAATTTTCAAAACATATGTTTCATGACAGTTTGTATAAACTGAAACTAAAATTTCCTTTTTATTGTTAGAAAAAAATAGTTTTCAGGTGATTATATTGTTGAATTTTTCTAAATTTTGCATTAGCTAAATGCAGCTTTGTATTAAAAATTAAAATGCTTTAAATACAAATTTATTTAAGTTCAGGGTAATTATTACAATCTGGAGTATAAGTAGGCACTGAAATTTTCCTTCTAGTTGCAAAATTTATTTTGTAATCTTGCGCGTAATCTGTTACGCCTATTTTCTGCTCGTCAAATGTCTGATAGTTTCGAGTCCCCTGTAAATGCTAATTCTGCATCTTTAAATTTTTTAAATATTTGAAATGAAAGAACATACTTATACCTTTCATTCCCAATTAAAATTGTGTCTTAAAATCAAATACATTTTAAGATATTAAATGGTGGAAATTGTTTTTTTTTTTTTTCAATTTTAAGAATCCTGAGACCCTTAAACGAACTCGGAAAATTCAATATAAACCCCTGTATTTTTTTATTTCACTCAATTCGTCATGCCACTTTTGCTTTATACAAAGTGATCCCGAATTCATGATACAAACTTTAAGGATTGGTACAGGACACTGTAACAATCATATTTTGTATAGCAATGTATGGGTGCAAATGACGAGGTAAGGCGCAAACACGGGAAATAAGACATGAAAGAAAAGACAAAGTGTTTATTGACAGCATCGTTGACAAGTGCAATAACTGTTCAAAAGTGCATCCACCAATAGTGATACGGCAGCGTTGATGGAGCGATTGGCGTGCACTTCCAAAGACGCCAGGAATTTCACGCACACATGCAGTAGCTACGGTTAATCGAGCAACAAGATATTCCTGTCGTCGCATAAACGTGCAACTCCCCCAATGTCCAACCAAAATGTGTGCCCAAAAAGTAGCATCCCGGTAATTGCACACAATAGTGCTGAAATGGGCTGGCACCTTATTATGCTGAAACTATAGTCGCTTACGAATGGCGATCGGAACATCTTGAAGTAGTTCTGGTAAAATCCCTAAGAGAAAATTTCAATAACAACTGCCTGCCTTAACGTGCTCGACTAGTCCCTTGACCACCCCGACCTCCCGATTTATTCACCCTCGATTGCTTCTTATGAGAACATCTGAAGTGTCTTGTTTATGCGACACCAGTTCTCTCTGTTAATGATCTCGTAACTTGAATATCCGCTGCTGCTGCACGTGTGCATGAAATACCTGGCATCTTTGAATGTGTACGTACAGCTTCATTGACTCTATCAGGCATCTATTACTGCTTGTTGACACAATTTTGAACACTTATTGTAAACATAGCACTTGTCAATGACGCTCTCAATAAACATTCCTCCTCTCGTGTCTCTTTTCTGCGTTTGCGCCTCAGCAAGTTACTTGCGCACATACATTCCTGTACAATAAATGAATGTTACAGCATCCTGTACCAACCCTTAAAGTTTGTACCATGAATCCGGGATCATCCTGTATAGAACTTGTCTCTGCTCTATCTTGAAAAAACACGTTGTAAATATGAATTAAAGCGCTGGGGGACCAGTGACCGTATTAAAAAGCGCATTTTGAATATTAAGTGTTATTGTAGCTAAAACTATGCACGTTTTGTTTGGGCTTTTACAAAATATCTTATAAAACTGAAAATAGTGAAATAGTGTAGATATAATTCTATGAATTATATCTAAATAACCAAAGTTAATTTTTATTATTGTTTGGTTTATTTTTCAATAACACTTATCTCAATTATTAATCATTCAAAATTGAGCAAAATTTTTATATTTACATTTTTTGGTAAGCTGATCTTGAATATCTAATAAAATTATGGCATTGCTGTTGAACTTCTTAAAGTTGGGTTAAATTTTATTGTGTAAAGTGACTTCTTATATTAAAATAAACCCTATGCAATTGGAAAAGACTTTCTACAGTTTAAAATAAATATTTTTTTTCTTGCAGCAATCAAACTAAAGTTATAATTAATTCCCTTTCTTTTTCAATTTTTTACGGTACTATACATATTTGAAATAAGATTCCTGTTTAGACAGCAAATAACTAATGAATAAATATGTACTATATTCATTCAAAAATGTAATTTGAAATCATTAAAATTGTGTAAAAGGTGTAAAGACCGGAAGACTTTGTACTTAAAATGGAAAGATTTAACAAGGATTTATATACAGCAGCTACTTAATTAATTAGTAATTTTCTTTTTTACTTTGGGCGAAACAGTACATTGTTGATTCGGAAATTCTACGAACAAAGCAGTTTAACTTTTCTTCGTCTTTTTAAGCTTTTGCCTTTAAAAGAATCCGTGTGAAGAGAATATATTTGTTTCAACTGTAGATCTATCTATCGCTTTAAATAAAACGTTAGTGCTAAATACAAAACTTTACAAAGTACACATTAGTTTTTCCGTTTCAGTAATTCTAATAGTTCTAAGGGCATAAATTCTAGTGCAATTTCCCAAAATACTTTTAGCACATGTGCACTCACGCATATACGTGTACGAGTGACTGTGCTTTTCTTCAATGTATATAAATAAAATAAAACCTGATAAAACAGAATCGAAAGGAACCTAGAAAATATTCCGTTTTAGATAGGTTTCAATCTTGGCAAGTACACCTTATCATTAAAATGCATTCTTTTCACCCACCAGGACCAATTTCATTAAACACAGTTTCCATTTCAGAGGTTTTACTGAACATGCAATTTTAAAAAATCGATACATTAAAAAAGGCTGTTCGTGGACACCAAAGACACCGATTACGTTAATCAAATTTACCGTATTTGCACGTGTATTTCGTCTATTTGAACCCATTTCTTTGGGGCCAAAAGTATGTAGTCTGGTAATTATGCAAGATTTTGAAATACAGTAAGAAAGGGCGTTACTTGACATATTAGAATAAATATTGTTATTGTGTTATCATCTGTTACCGCATTAATACGTTTCTGGAAAGCCCCTGTTAATTAAATGACAATTGATGGAGAAGATCCTGCAGCGTCCCGTATTGTCGTTCCCAAGATTTCGGTTCAAAACACCAACTTTGACATACTTTTCTGAAATAGCATATGCTTTTATCAAAAAATACAAAACGCTATTTGATGTCCTAATTTCTGGATAAAATCATGTGCAAAGTTTTTCCGTTTATTGATGTTCCGAATAAAAATGACTCCGGGGATTGTAGCTAATTTGAATTTGAGAACAAACAGCCTTAAAGAAAAAACAGTGTACGAGCATATCATTTCCACAAAAATGGGATAGTTTAAAAAATATTTAAACTGTATTATCTAATTTTACAAGTAAAAGTCTGAGGTCTTGCCTCAAAAAAAAAAAAAAAAAAAAAAAAAAAACGACGGAAAAACATGAGTCGAAATTTTCAAAAGTCGATGACGAGCGTTTGTATTCCCATTCACGCAGCGGGAATAAAACAATAAAATTCTCCTTGCTTGTTTCATATATTCCTGGCAGCGAGATACTTTTAAAAAGTTTCGAGTAATTGAAATAACTAAATAACCTTCAATAACTCTTCCCTAGCAAATGTGTTTTTTGAAATCATTTGGTTGAAGTTCAAACAATTAGACTCATATAATTAGAAAGACGAATAATATTCTTTAGAAATTCTTTTTGCAATCCAGTTATACGAGTACGGGAGAAATACATGTCTGTGAGAATTTTTCTTGTAAATAAAAGAATGACATATTCTTTTTGCAAGATTAATATCAAATAAGAAGATCGTTTCGTATATGAGCTTACGGGGGTCCGGGGCTAAAAATTCTCCAAAAAATGGAATTTTTTTTTATTACACAAGAGTACATTATATGCATTATGGCATGCATTTATCACAAAAAAAAATAATTTTTTTAAATGTTTCAGTTTTAAATGAAAGTTTTGCATTAAATAAAATTGTAACGAAAAAAAAAAAAGCACTGTTCTTAGCATAGATTTAAGGGTTGGCCAAACTGGTTGCCAAATTTTAAATAATAACCTTTTCTGAAATATGAAAAAAAAATATCTGTTATGATTAAAATTTGAGTTGCCATCATTAGAAAAAGTATTTAAAATTAGAAAAAAAATTAATATTTCGAAAACTAATTCGAATTTAAAAATTCTAATACCAGTTTTGAGATCTGCGGATCAATACGGATTTTAGTGTCAATTTCATCGCAAAGTATTCCATATTTTAGGAGAAATCACCGGGAAACATAATCAGTTATTTAATCAGTCGTTTCAAAGAATCGTTTCATTTCAGTCGTTTCATATATCCGTTTCATAAACTCATTTCATTAGGATTTTATATATATAGGGTAGGTATAAACCAAACTTTTATAAAAAATATTGGGGATTTCATTGCTATGGAAAGCGCAGGGGCATTTTGATAATTTCTAAGATAACGCGTAAAATTCCTTTTTTTTTTCTCAAAAATAAAAATATATTTTTTTTTTTTTGTGATAAATGCATCCCATAATGCATATAATGTACCCCTGAATAATATTTACAATGAAATTTACAAAAAATAAAAAATTGATTTTTAAGGTCCCTCGTCCCCGACTTATAACTTCATTTATCTCAGAATGAATTTTTTCACGATTTGTCAACTTTAAAAGGGTGTATCTAAAGTTCATTGCAAGATATATGTATGAAATTTTTAAAAGAGCTTTTATGCTATATTTCCAACAAATTGTCTTCAGGATTTTTAATTTTGAGTGATAATTGTGAAAATATGCTATTAATGGAAAATTCACTCATAAAAATACTTCATTTTCTTACTTAATTTTTTTTAAAATTCATAATCAATATTTTAAGAAATCCTGGAGACAAATTAAAATGACATATTTTCGGTACGCAAAAGTGTAAAAATTTTGTAAATCTCGTAAGTACTTCCAGAGTTATATCAAAAATTAAATATATAAAATTTTAAAATTTAATTTTTTTTAAATATTTAAAATTTATCAGATTTTTTTTTCACATTCATTATTCTTATTTTATTAAAATATATTTCAGAAAAACATTTCATAACAAAATCTCTATAAATTAAAAAAATTGAATTTTGAGTCCCGGACTCCCTTAAAAGAGGTATAATGTTTCGAATTCGCTTTGGAAGGAACACTGGAATAAGTTTTCGCTTACATTGAATATGATTGACTGGGAGTAGTGGAGGTAAATGGTTTGTTGGTAGGATGTGCGCGGGGGGAGGTGAAATTGTGGATGCTTCTACAGAGGATTTAAATTTAGATACACGGTACCCGCTCTCAAAGGAGTCCAATGGCTAATTCCTAAACCGTTAGTCATAGACATATATATTTCCAATTACAAAAATGTTTTAATTGGTGTAAAAAAAAAACTAAAAAGTCGTTTGGATCAATAAAAACATTTCTTAAAACGTTACGAAATTTAATTTTTTATACGGTTCCCCGGTCCTATAAGTGATATTTAGAAACAATTTTCTATTACACAAACAAGTAAGACAAAAAAGTCCCATACATCTAACACTAAAACTGACCGAGTTATGAAACTTTGAATTGCATGATATACAAATTTTCTGCAACTGAACACAGATGAGTTAGGCCATGCTTCGAGGGATCGTATTCAAAGTGCTTAATATATTAGAAGAATTTATTTCGCCTGTATGCGTACTTTAACTAAAAGTACTCACGTCGTACAAGTATTAAGATAGTGTTACTTTTTACTAATTAATTTCAGACTGATTAAGATAATTGTATTTTAAATATGTTTTATTTTGTAAGGATGAAATAGGGCTGTTTCTTTTCATGATTTCTTTTAAAATAAATTATATTATTTTTATAAAGTTTTATCTAACGTGCAACGTTCGTATGTATTCTCTCCAGGTCAAAATTTGTACTCGAATTTTAACTTACTTCCAAATATCCGATCGAGATTAAATTTTGCATACTTATGTAAATCCGATAATAATATAATATTATTATGATTTTCAGTGCGTACTATTTATACTTATTTTACAGGACCACACATAGAATTCGGGATACATTGCCTACAAGCACAGAAAGTTTAAATCAAAATCAGCAAAATTTATTTAAAATATTGATATGCACAAAAGAATTTTTCCAAAGGAAATCGAGATGCATTTATATTTTTTCTACAGGGCCGCACAAAAGAAGTCAGATATATTACGAAGTATGAACAGAGGCAGCTTAAAATACATTTAATGATATTATACATTTTTAAATTTAACTTTTTAGTTATTCAAAACAAATATGAAAACTTATTTTTAAAAAAATTTAGAGATCAAAATCAAAATGCAATTTCTACTTGCTAAACAAAAAATAAATATTAAATGGAGTGAACAATTTCGCTATTAGATAAGGAAAATGGCGTAAGCAATTTTATTTGTATTGACACAATTGCGTGCCGAAACATTTTCGCATTCAAATTATGAACATACAAATAATTTTTAAGATTTAAAATACTTACAATATATTAATAATATTTTGACTGTTTTTGTTTAAAAAATATAATCCAATTAGTACTACGCAAAATTTTCATTGGACTACAAATATTTTGTACTCTCAATTTATGAAAAACAGTTTGTACATTTGCTGTGTGCCAACACATGCATGCACTTATTTAAGTCTGCGCCTTAATCAATTTGCAGGCATTTGTTAAATTTTGACGTTAGAAAGGAATATGTTTATCAACAATCAGTACCCTTAAATGGTATTACTTTACGGACAAAGCAATCGGAATAAGTGAGAGGCTGCAAGGCTGTATGCTATGAAATTTTCGGATCGAAATCAACCACTTCCAAACACTATAGCTAAAATTGTTAAGCATTTAAGAGAAACAGATAGCATTAAGAAGCATCATCGATTAAGTCGTTCACTGGTTCAACAGTACCTCTGGAGGATGTTCTAGGCCGAGGGCACTTGCTCATCCTCAATGAGCGGGACATTAGCCGAGTATGTGGATATTCAAAAACTCAAGTATGGGAAATTTTAAACAAGTATGGTCAGTGGTGTAGTCGTAAAAAACACAGAGGGTGTACGCTCAAAGCAGAGGGTATACGCTCAAGGCAGATCATATACCCTAGAGTGTATATACTATAGCTTTCTTGAGAAACAGAGGGTATACGGTGTTCCTTAAAAAAATCCAGAAGGTATACGGCGTATGCCTCCGTATACCCTCCACTACATCTCTGAGTATGGTACATATCCATATCAACTAATATTAGGACAAGAATTAGCACCAGGAGACAAAGAACAACGTTTTAATTTTTGTGATTTTATTATAAACAAACAAGATGAAATCCCACCCTTTCTGAATGAAATTATGTGTACTGATGAATATTAATTTACAAGATTGGGGATCATAAACATTCAAAACATTCACTAGGTCCCTGGAAAATCCACATATTCGTTCAAACAAACATGAAGTACGTTGGTCCATAAATGTTTGATGTGATATCCAGAAGACATCCTTAATTGGCCCATTCATCTTCGATGCCACTTTAACATCAGAAAAATATGCGGACATTTTATGTGGATCAGTATTCGACTTTTTAGAAGAGTGTGTTTCGTTACAATATTTGTCACATATGTAGCTTCAGCATGATGGTGCGGCAGCACACAGATCACTTAATCTACGCACTGTCTCAACCAGTGAAAATCAACCAGTCCTTTTTGAAATAATATTATTGGATATAGAGATCTTATTGAGTGGTCACCCAGATTACCAGATTCGAATCCTATAGATTTCTTTCTTTGGAGTTTTCTGAAAAATAATGTATATGAAATAGAATCCACTAGTTGTGCAGATATATGGAATAGTATTTCTTTGGCATGCAGATCTGTAACACCTACAAACTTGTTTAAAGTATAAGAATAATTTATTTCACGTATACATTTTTACACTGCAGCCAAAGGTATCACTTCGAGCAAGTTTTATGATAACTTTAATTTTTATAATGTAAGTTTTAAATTAAATAATGTAATATAATTTTAAAATATGTATCATCTTGTAAAGAATGATGATTGTTCCTTTTCGTCATTTCATTTATCAAAAATTCTATTATTTTTTCACTTATATTTTTATTACAAGTTGTATATTTTGCATTAATATGTCAGAATAAAAATAGATTTCAAATTTATATTGTAGTGTTAATTTTACTCTCAACTATTATTATTTTTATATCTGACGATTATTTATATTTCTATAAAATTTGTGAATGACCTCTATTTTGCAGCAAAAAAGAGGCTTCAACTTTAAACAACTATTACTTGGTCAGTTTTAATCGTAGAAAAATGGGAATGTTTTACCTTACTTCTTAGTGTAATAGGATATTTTTATTAAATATAACTTATAGGACCGGGTGACCGTATAAGAAATTAACTTTTTTTAATTTTTTAAGAAATATTTTTATTGACCCAAATATCTTTTTAAATACTTCTTTAGCTCATTTAAAACATTTTTGTAATTGGAACTATACATCTATGACTAACGGTTTAGGAATTAGCAAAGGAAACTGTTGAGAGCGAACACCCTGTATAAAAAATCCAAAAGAAACGAATTTAACTAATGACTGATTAAACGAATATATGTTAATTGTGGTGTTTGTAGAACGCTGAGGTAATGTAATTTTAGTATATTGTTGCAGTCACATACAGCATATTTTTGGTTTTTTCCTGAAGAGTGTGTATATTGAATTTATAGTTATTTTACAGGGCCGCACAAACGAATACAAATATATGAAACGAACATATCTTAAATGCGAGTGACGCGAGTGAAATGAATCTAAAGGCAATTTTAGTATGTTTTTACAGTCACATATAGCATGTTTTTAACCTGAAGTGTATTTATATAGTATTTATAGTTATTTTACAGGACCGCAAAAAGAATACGAAACATAAACGAATATATGCTAAATTCGGGATTTGTAGAACGACAGTCATGTAATTTCAGCATGCTGTTACAGAAATTGCGTAACTGAAATTTTAAAATGAATTTTTATGTTTTTTCAGGTTGCAGCCATATTCCAAGTTAAACTTAGATGGGGATATAAATCTTCATAATAAGCTCAAGCCTCCATAAAATTTAAGTTTTTTCATGTTGCAGCTTTATTCCAAGTTAAAGTTAGATGGGGTAATTTAAACTCAACTCTCGTTAACGCCGGTAACACCCCCAAGCAAGAAATATATTAACCACATTTAAATAAAATGTTTTGTTGTTGTTGTTGTTTTACTGTATGCGGCCATTCCAAAAATATGCTGTACTGATGCAACATAGTTTTTTTTTGCGTTTGTAGCGACCACTGGCTGTAAACAGGTTATCTACATTTAAATAAGGTTTACTTTTTATGTTTTCATACGAATTGAATTTTTCCAACTGACCGAAAAAATGCCCAAGCCAGGACTCGAACCCAGATCCTTGGCTTTCATTGCCAATGCTCTACCTTTGAGCTACCTGGGCTGACAACCGGCGAGCATATTTCGCTCAGATAACCTTACTGGTAAATGACATCAAGAGTTCCGTTATATGGGGTTCTTTTACATGCTGTTTATTCAGTTGAGCTGTCTACACGGCAGACCAGATATTATTTACCAATAAGGTTATCTGAGCGAAATAGGCTCGCCGTTTGCGAGCCCCAGTAGCTTAAATGATAGAGCATTGGCAATTTAAGCCAAGTTTCTGGGTTCGAGTCTCGGCTTGGGCATTTTTTTGCTCAGTTGGAAAAATTCAATTCGTATGATAACTATACCAATCACTATGATTGTGTTAAAAATAATAGTTTTTTATGTTTTATTGTAGAAGGCATTTGCGGTGATTACTTTGAATTTAAACTCATTTTATACCTTCTGTACTTACTTCTCAATACCTGTGGAGAAGAAGAAGAATTGTTTATAAAAGTTCAGCAGCATCAACTATTGTACTAGTGGGAACAGAACGTTTTGAAAGAATTGAGTCAGAGTCAGTTGATTTACGACTTGAAGAATCAGGATAATGAAAGTCAGTTGGTGTAGGACCTGGAGTATTTGGATCATGAGAGTCAACTGGTTGCAGATCTGTGATACTAGGCTGTATTGTTGGAGAATCGCCTTGTTTCACTATCTCATTTTCACTTCTGAAATTTCCTGTATCATTTTCTTCAAAATTTGGATCATTAACTAAAGAAATTTCTGAACCTACATTAGTTATTTGATCAACATGTCTTTTCCAAATATTCGAACCAACTTGAACTCAATAATGTAATTTTCCTTCTCTTGCTATTATTCGACCAATTTTCCACTTGGCTTCTGGTGTATAATTTCTTACAACTACTTTCTGGTTAATTTAAAATTCTTTTATTTTAACTTTGTACTTTTTCGCATCTTGTTTATCATGAACAAAATTTGTAATATTTGGCATTAACAAATCTATTTTTTCTTATATGATGTTTTAGAAATAAAGATGTAGGACTCTCGCCCGTTGTAACATGAAGCATCTTTCTATATTGCAAAAGGAAGCTATTTAATTTCATTTGCAAAGTACCAGATTCTGAAGCTAAGGCTTTTAATCCACGTTTGAGAATTTCCACATATCTCTCAGCCTGTCCATTTGTAGCTGGATAGTATGGAGCACTGAACTTATTACACCATGGTGTTTTACACCATGATTTTTCAAAATTGTCTCAAATTCTGCAGATATAAACTGTTTAGCATTATCTGATACTAAAGAAATAGGAAAACCGTATCGTGCGAACAGAGTAGAAAGACAAGTAATTGTATTTTCTGAAGTTGCACTAGGAACAATAAAAATCTCTGGCCGTTTGCTATGGGCATCAACAACTAAGAGAAGCCTTTTTCCCATAACAGGACCAAAATAATCAATATGAATTCTTTGCCATGGAGCTGTTTCCACCATTCACAATGATGTGTATCAACTTTGAGAGATTATTTTTCAAACTCACACAAGTAGTGTAATTTCGTGCAAGATCTTCAATATATTGGTCTATACCTGACCATAATCCGAAACTACGGGATAAAGATTTCATTTTCACTATACCAAAATGACCAAAGTGTAATTCTTCTAATATTTGCTTTCTATGAATTTCTGAATCTATAACCTTTTAAAATACAACTATGTTGTAGAGTAAATTCTTCTTGTTTACTTCCAAAAAGTAAATTTTTAGGAATTTCAGAACCAGAAATGAGTTGATGAAAAAATTGACGTAAATGGGGATCAGATTTTGTAGCTGAAGCAATAGATTTAGAATTTAAAGGTAAAATAGAAAGTTGATCAATTTGAAGAATTTCAGATTTATCAATTACATCATTTGAATTAAATTGTTGAAGTAAATCTTCACTACGTAAAGGAAATCGTGATAAAGCATCAACATTTCCTTGTTCAGTAGTTTTCTTATAACGGATACACTGCAAATCTTCGAAACACATTTTACTCGCAATACAACGCATTCATAAACGCCTGAGATGTCAAGAAGTGCTTCCAATCTGTTTAATGCGGTCCCAGGTGTTTGAAAATGTGTTTGAAAATGTGTTTCCTGAACATCGGCATCAACTTTGATAAAGATTGAACGGCAAGCGAAACACATGCTTATAACAGAACACAATCAGAACGCATTTCATTAACGCCATGTTCAGTGTTAAATTCGGAAATTTTTATCCGAGAGGAGGACTTTTTGCAGCTACGGACTGGGGGGAAAATAAATTTTCTGAAAATTAATTAATAAAAAACTTGAAAACTTCCGAGTGGTGATTTCTTTTAGCCATGTCTCCGCGGTGTGGAGTATGTGTGCATGGAAATGAGGGTGGGAGGGGGGTGGGGGGGGAGGACTATGCAGAGCAACCTAGACCACCGGAAAACATTACAAGAGCATTACAACTAATGACAGGGCCAAAACTAAGGGGGGGGGGCAGAGGGGGCATGCGCGCCGGTCGCCAGAATGAAGGGGCGCCAAATGAAGGATTATACCTTTGGAATGGATCATTTTCTTCTGATGGACTGATGGCTTCCACTATTACGAACACACCCATTATAAATGAAGTGTTAGGTGAAGATGAAAGAGCAGTCGTAAAAAGTTAGAACTCTGATTTTCTGGCCACTGTTTCATAATAATGGAAACCATCAGTCCATAAAATAACTCGGTTAAAGCGGAAACTCGGTTAAGCGGGACTCTACTGTATATTTCATTTTAAAAATGATCTTTAGAATATGTTTATTGGTGTTCAGAGCGGATCATGAATCCTGTCCCCGTAACCTCCCCCTTGGATCCGCCATTGCAGATTACGTTTTAAATTTTAGAATAAGTCGGCTATTAGAAATTTAGTAAAATTCTCTTTGTAAATATACTTTGTGAAAGAGGGTGGGAGGGGGGGGGCGGCAAAATCCATGTTTGCACCGGGTGCAAAAAAGGCTAGTTTCGGCCCTGACTAATGAATTGCATTCCATGGGCGGCGGTAAGGGGAAGGCCCTTGCTGTATTTTTGCATTTAATTAACAGAAAAATTGCTTTTCTCTATAGATTTTGAAAAAAAAAGGACAATAAAATATATTTTTTTCAAGTGATTAAACAAGAAGACCAAAATAAATTAAGATTTTTCGTCAGGCGAGTCCCCATCCCCACCCCTTTTCATAACCCCATAATTTATTTACCCCCAAAAAAGTACGTAAATTACGAAAATTTTACGGGCGCAAAATGTTGTTGCATAAAAAAGAATACAGTGTACAATGTCAACTGTCCGATACATGGATATTTTTATTTGCGTCGCTCAAAATCAAAGAAGTTGGAACTAAATTTTGTATTCCTTCTTCCATGCTCAAAATCAACAAACGCGAGCTTTCTCTCCGCTGGCGCGCGCGCGCAGTGGGAAATTCAGAGCCCGGTGTGAAAGTAAACACTAAACAACGAGCTCCGAGCGCCATGAAATGGCGCGATTACAAAATTTGAAACAACGCTCCTTTCTACCGAACCGATAATAAACTCTGAAGTAAGGGAAGTTCGCCCCGGAATATAAACCCTAAATAATTCCTCATATGTGGAATATGTGCAAAGGGAAATGAAAGAACTGTTTGAAAGGCGATGAGAGGTATAGTACAAAGCCGAAGCGAAGTATAATCGAGCGTAGGCTCCGATATCAATAAGTGGAATGAATCCCAAGTACGGTGAGTCATTTTTCAGTTTCTTTATCTGTAAGTAAGTTTATTTTCTATTTATGATTATCGCTGTTGAAATTGTAGTTTTCAAACGTCAAATTGATGTAACTGAAAAAAATTATTTGATTAAAATCGTTTTCATCCTTAATTGATAGTTTAGTGATTGTATATCATGCTTTAAAGGTCAAAATTAGCACTAGCCACCGGCCACGGGGCCAGTAAATGAGAAAAAGTGGCTAGTGAAAAATTGCCTATCAGCGGCCACTTTTTTACAAGGAGAGAACAAAATTTTCTTGTATTTCATCAAGGATTCTACTTTTTTTGGTTCCAATATATTTATATTAACAAATTTATTTGGGCTATTCAGTTTTAGATTAATATATATTATAGAAATTTTACTGTTTAGTATTTTTAAATAAAAAAGTGGCCACTAGTTTAAATAAAGTGTCCACTTAAAAAACTAGTCCTGTCGGCCAGTGGCCACTAATGAAAATTCCCAGTTTTGACCTATATCATGCTTATGTATCAATTTTTCAACTATATTTATGAATTAATTTTTAAAAGCAATATAAATAGCAGTATAAATAGTACCACTACCAGTTTATGATATTTTGGTGACCGACTGTACTTTTTTAACCCTGAACTCAATTATTACTCTACTTTAAACTGTTGAGAGAAAGTTTTCAGTTAAAAATAGAAATTATTTAGTATTATTTAATAATTTGTAACATTTAAATTAAGAAATGTGTATATTTACCTATAAAATTAGAGTTGTCTTTAAGGAGAGGGGAAACTAATATATATAGTAATACAGTATTACTCTTCAAATTTGCAAACGCCTAAAATCTGCACATATTGCAAATGTAAATAATGAAACTTTCAGTTTAGATGTAGGAACAAAATTACAGACTTTTTATATGATTCTGTAGGTATTTTAATACATAATTCTTGTTAATATATGACTGAATTCATGTTTTTTCATGAAGGAAGTATAGGGGAAGACGGGGTACAATGAAACAAAATTTACTAATTTTTTTTTCCTATCCACAATTTTGCATGCACAAAAATATAATTAATGCATATTTTTTATCTTGTATTTTCCCCATCTAAACAAATTTTTATTAGGTTCTAAACAATATCTTTATGCTTGAAAAATAACAAAAAATAAATGTCTTACAGTGTTTCATTGTACCCCGTATGCCAGGGTACAATGAAACACTCCAAATGATAGAAGCAATTTTCACCCAGTATAGTTTATTTTATGAAAAATGAGATAAATACAAAAACAAAACTTGATTAATAAGGAAATTGATAAAAATAGTATAGTCTAAGATGAAAAATAAGAAAATTCTATTAGTTTAAGAAATACCTTTCATTTTACATTAAATTGGTGCAAGTCAGTTTCAAAAGTTAGCATTTCTGTTTATATTTCAGTTGATCCTGAAGGAATATGCGGTGGTAGTTTCAACAGAATGAGTTTTTTTTTAAATGTAAGTTTCTAAAAAAAAAAAAAAAAAAAAACCTAGGTTGGAGTCTTTATATCAAGTATTTCACATTTGACTTCATTTAAATGTATGATTTCTCCAACAGTATATATTTCCTTATGTTTTCATTTATACGGATACTGCTTGTGCCATACATGTTGTGTGTGAATATCTCATTCTTAGTACCTCGATGACCAGCTGGGCCTGGAAAAAAATCTGGATAATCATCAGAGTCTGTAGCAGGCAGAGTTTGTTTACAAAACAATCCCTTCTCAGCTTTTTTTCTCTTTCTGTTTTTTAATTGCTTAACAAGAGCATTTTTTACTGACCTGGTTAGAACAAAACTCTTTTTTTTCTGTTTTCCTACTCTTACTTCTAATATATTCTATTTACTACTTTTATTACTATAATAAAACATGTTTCATTGTACCCCGTCTGCAAGTGTTTCATTGTACCCCGCACTGAGGTTACTAAATAAAAATTTATTTTCAAACTTCTAATATTTATTTTTTTTAGTTTGGTTTTGGAGGTATGAAGACAACAACCCAAAGAAAACAATGTATAGAAAAAATAATGGCTTAGATGCCGTATGTTCCCTCCGCCGTTGTTGTTTTGAAATGTTTGGCGATTTTTTGTTGGCGTGTTGACGGTGGTTATGGATATGGCAACCTCGATATGTTGAATGTCGTGTGACGTGTTTTTGTGACGTGTCGTTCTGGCAACCGAGAAGTTAATGTTGGAATATTGTGAATGTATTTTGATATCGTATTGTATAGTTCTGCCTTTTTATTTTTATGTGAAATTTATTGAATGTATTTGATTAACTATGTTTTCTGTAGTCCGTTTAAACGCTGTTGTTGAAATAATTAGGAAATATGAGGAAATTTTGACAAGAAAAGAAGGTTTGTTTATAGTTTGTGAATACGTATTGATAAGCCTATTTAGGAAAATGTCGGCGATAATATTTCGAGCTGGATCTTTCAAGAAAGCAGATGTTTGTTAAGGTATGTTGATAATTTTATGTATTTTACTGCTTTTGAGTTTTTACATTTTGTGATTGCTAGAAAGCGAGAATTGCTGAATTTTGAGAATTCTATATCGCAAGAAATGCTGAGTTCGGCGATGTTTTTTTTCGGAAAATGTGCGCGAAGCGCACATACAACGATAGCTGGTTGCCATTTTAGCGAATTTTGTTTTTTATGTGTATTTTTGCTTTAAAAGTTTTTTATACTTTTAGATTGCTAGAAAGCGAAAACTGCTGAATTTTGAGAATGCTATATCCGAGAAATGCTGAATTCGGCGATGTTTTTTTTCGGAAAATGTGCGCTAAGCGCACATACAACGATTACTGGTTGCCATTTTAGCGAATTTTGTTTTTTATGTGTATTTTTGCTTTAAAAGTTTTTATATTATGAGATTGCTAGAAAGCGAAAACTGCTGAATTTTGAGAATGCTAGACCTCGAGAAGTGTTGAATGCAGTGATGTTTTTTTTCGGAAAATGTGCGCGAAGCGCACATACAAGGATTACTGGTTGCCATTTTAGCGAATTTTGTTTATTATTTACATTTTATTTTCGTTAAGCCAAACATGCGTATAAACCGGTGCTTGGCGACATTTACTACTTGGCGGAAAAAGGGTTTTCACGCCAAGAAAATTCCAAGATGGCGGCCGGGGGGAACTTATGACATCTGTTCCAAAATAATTATTACATATAACAACAAGGAAAAATAAACAAAATTACTTTTAGTAAAGAAAGTTACTTTCAATGGCGTAAAAGCAATAATCTTCTATTGCTACTGTTGTAGAAGTCTGAATGTATCCAAATCACATCAGTAATTGGAACATATAGTTGTATAACATTTAACATATATATAAACTGCAACTATCTATGACAAATTTGACTGATTTTACAAGTAATGTTTCATTGCACCCCGTCTTCCCCTAAATTAAATTCTGAAAAAAAAAATTAAGATATTGCTGATATAACTGGTACTCACAATCTTTTTACCAAATTGATTATTAAGTTTGGCTAAATCTGAAATAAAATTTCCTTATTTTGTGATTTTGATTTGAATTAATAGTGAACTTCTATGAGGCAAGTTTGATTGAATAATTCAAGATAAATGTATTTCAACTTTATTGTGTATATTTAATTATATACATTATTATTTATTGATCTTTACTTTTAATAATTTCATCAGAGTTTACCCTAGGTTTAAAAAGAGGCAGGGTGCTGCTGGTGAGAAAGAGCACTTTTTTAATTCTAAAGGGCATGTTTTGGATTCTTAAAGGCGCTTTTAAGATTCTTTAGGGGACTTTTTTTATTTTTAAATCCATTGTTTTGATTTTTAAGGCCTTTCAAGGCAACATTGAGTCAGTTTTTACTATGCAAGCAATTTTTTAATGTAAAAAGGAGAAAGGGCACTTTTTTTTTACCAAGGGGCAACGAAGGTGCAAATTTTTTGGATGAGGGGCAAGAAGAGTGCTAATTTTTTGAATGAGAGGTAAGAGGGATGCTATTTTGTAAATCAAAGGACAGTTGGTGTGTAGCATCCCCCTGAAACTGCCGGGGGAAACTGATTTAAATCATTTTTAAAATGATCTTAATGTTTGTTATTTTAGTTTATTACTTTAGTTACTAATTATATTTTAGTATTTTACTATATTAAGCATTCATTATAATTTTGATTGCATTATTACATTGAAATTACTGCTTAAAAACATAAACAAAGAAATGAACAGAAATCTGCATATTTCTAAAATCCTCACAACCTCTGGATTTGAGGCAGGGTTGCAAAAAAGCCGGCTAAAATTAAAAAAAGCCAGGCCGGTGGCTTTTATTGGTTTTAACCGGCTTTTTTTGGCCAAAATTGGCTTTTTTTGGCCATAATTGGCCTTTATACAATAAAGCATTGTAATTATAAACTACACATTTTAAAGTGTTTTTAATTAGTTTAATGACATTTAATTGATTTACAGTTTAATAAGTAACCCAATTTCTCAATAATGAGGACATTAATACTGGAATAAAACTTAGATGATTTTGCCAGTGATTTGTATTCAGAATTGCAAATATGTCAGCTAAATTTTAAAAGCGCCATACCAACTGCCAATTTTTTCATTTTTACTGCTTTATAAAATTAAAGAGGACAATGGTTATTTAGTTATATGTTTTATTACTTAATTTTAAGAGCTATTAATATACAAGTCTTATTTTATTTCTAGCAAACATTTAAAATTATACATAGTCATATTAATAAAAACACCACAATTTCTCACTATTAAAAACATTATGAATAGCATATGCATGAATATGCATAGCAACAAGCTTTTCAAAATTTTATTTTGAGAATTTTTTTTTCTTGTTTAAATGCTCTATTTTTTATGCACTTATGTACCACTCTCCTCAAATAAAACATCTTTTCTAATTCCTCGTTTCCATTTTGATGTGTTACATTTTGTCATTAAGGCTGTTAAATCCAAAAGGGCAACTTTCTGACATAAGTTTTAATTTATTTTTGTCCAGAAATGCATGAAACTAGCAGATGTTGTTGTTCAGAAACTATGTAATTGCACTGTTTTTTCTGGGTTCTTTTGCAAACGCTATAGATTTTTCAGAAAATAGTGTCAAAGTGAGCGTTTTTAACCGAATTTCTGCACAAAAGAAGAAACCACTTAGAAAAGGGTGAAAAAACATGTTTGTCACGTGATCAAAATCTCTTTATAACTCAATAGATAATTGATGGATCAAAAAATGGAAACAGTTCGATTCCAAATCGCTTCCATGGTCAGGCCTTCGAATTTTACATCTTTCCGTTAAAAAATGAATTTGTAAATGTGTCAAAACATTTTGCGCTTGTTGAGCAGAGCAGTTAAGAACAGTTTTAATTAAATATAATCTTTAAAATGTGTAGTATATGTGGAGCTATATAATATAGAATTTCAAAACACCAGTTCGGAGCCTAACTTACATCCTTTTCAATGTTTATATACATTTTTTTTCAGACATAATGCGTTCACAGTTGTCTTCTAGAAGTTATAAAGACTTATTTATTCGATAAAATTTAATAGAAATCTATTATTTTTTTTAGTAGAAAATATTTATAAGTGTATTAAAAATTAATTGATCCAAATTTAAAACAAATTTACTGTAAACCAACTTTAAAAAATAAAAACTGGCTTTTTTTAAGTGGTTAAAACCAAAAAAAGCCGGCCGGCTTTTTTTGGCCTGGCTAAAAGCCAGCAACCCTGATTTGAGGGAGTGTACTGTATATAGTTTTTTTTATTTAATCAGGTTTTCAGTTTAACCCTACCTTATCTTCGATTAATCTAAAATAGCAATGCATTAACAGGACCAATTTTTTAATATAATAGCATAAAAATAAGTTTGGAATGTCAGAGAGAGAGAGAATATATTAAGGGCAGATATGTAAACGCAAACATCTCGCAGATGTGACGTTTCCGGTTAAGGGTTAAAAAGAATTCTGAAATACTGTCAAATTTGGCAGTTTAAGCCAATTATCAAACCGTGGCAGTCTCGGAAAAGTCATCATCACGGAGCTGCTATGCCAAATGTATCCCATTTACAAGAAAATGAAAAACGCTATTCAATACTTAAGTATTGCAAATGTCATGCATGCATGCATGCTCCAAAATGAGTTCTAGAATTTGTTGAAGAAGGTGTGTGGGGGGGGGGGGGGGCTAGAATGAGAACGCTTTTAAATAATTTTAAATTTGCTGTTTACTTATGGTTTTATTTGCTATTTATTGAGATACTTTTTAGTAGACAATTTTCAGTATTCCGTTTTAAAACATGTGGTAAAACCAATTCCATGGTAACTTACGTTACATTTAGAACAATTTACTTCAGTAATTTTAGTAATATAACACCAAAAATAGAATTCAAAATATAAAGTTGACATAAGGGCATTTCCATGAAAAAGTGGACATGAGGGTTGAAATTTCAAACTTCTTTTATTATTACAAGTAATATATCAAATTAAAGGTAAAAATATGACACATATGAAATTACAGAGAATTAAGCTATAAAACTTATTCTTTTATGGTTTATCTAGGGTCAAAGTTAGAAAAATTTCAAAAACTTTCTAGAATGTAAAATAAGGTATTTTCATTTTGCCAAATGCAATATTTAAAACAGCAGCATTTTCACTCTATGTGCATATATTGCTATTTGTGACCTTTGTTTACCTTTTGAAGCACTTAAGAGGCAGATTTTATAAGAATGAGGCAGAAATGGGGGTGTCACTATACACACAATACAGGTGTACAGAAGGTTGGGGGGGCTCGTGCCCCCCCCCCCCCCCAACCTTCTGTACACCAAGATAGTTCACGGCAGACCGATTGCGTTTTAATATGCAAATCGAATTTTAACTAATTCTGAAGTTTCAGCCGTGAACTTATGAGGGGATTGTCTGTGCTGCCATCTGCCAGTCTATATATATTATATAACGTGAGAAAGAAAGCTCACAAAAAATAAGTGACCTTCATGACAGTTTTCTACTTGCTCATTTGTTCTGTTTCATTTTAGCTGTACAGGAATATGCTGGGGTTTTGATGGCTAGTATCAGAAATTTCAAAGAAATAAGGACACAGACAAAAAAGGGACAGCGATGGATATAGCGTCCACATTACATTCCCAACTCTTTGCAGCCAGATGTCAAAAGAGGTTTTTTTCCCCTTTTTTTCTTTTGTTTAATTTATAATTTTATGAAAGATAAAAGTTTGTACCTATTAAAAGATCGAATCTAATTACTTACCAAGGTATAAGGATTTTTTTTTTTTTTTTTGTAAGTGTTTAAGCTAAGTTTTTCTATCTGGTGAACTTGCTTGAACCCTGTATGTATGTTTTAATAATTTCCGTTGTATCAAATTCACTGACCTGATGGAAGTTTTTTAAGAGGCTGGGATCACCATTTTGTGAAAAGAACCTTATTTTTTACTAAATATCAAATTTAGTTTAAGCTGCTTAATTTAGAATAATTATTATAGCAAATCAAATATTAAAATCATACGTAAATAATATTGTTATTTTGCCATTTTTAAATTGCAGTACTTAGATTAACTTTATTTATACCACTTTGCTTCATTATTAATTTTAATGTATTACAGTCGAACCTCGTTAACATGAACCTCAAGGGGAATCAAAATTTTGTTCATGTTATCAGTATCAAATCTGTGTATTCGTTTTTATAGGGGACTGTGAAAACAATTCATATTAAAAGTAATTCACGTTAAGCGTGTTCATGTTAACGAGATTTGACTGTATAACAAAAGTATTGCTGTTTTAAATATGTGAACATATAAAAAAAAGTAGTAGAATGCACTTTTATTTAATCTGTTATTTTATAACGAAAATATTTTTAAGTGTAAAACTTCATTGAGATCACTAAACAATGATAAAAAACTCACTGCCATTTCAGATGAAGAATCAGTTTCATATGATCCAAAATAGAGCTTCAATGTTTATTATATTATTTTCATGGTGATCTCAACAATGTTTTCTAAAAAAGTTTAAAATGAGGTATGAAACACATGGATCAGATGAATTATTATATGAAATCTCAAAAGAAAACCAAGGATCTATAAGTAGGCTAACTGAAGCATTGTATTAAATGTTTATGCTCAATTTTTTAAATGTTTAGTTTTACTATTTTAATGAAATAAATAAAACATGAATATTCACTTTCATGTTGAGCATAGAGAAATAAAATATTGAACACTATAACATATCTTCGTAAGCCAGCAATTTCAGGCCTTGCACCCCTCCCCTCTCACCAAGTTCAACCCAATTTTAACAAAAATCAATAAAGTGAAGCCCATCCCGACAAAAAAAAAAAAAAAAAAAATCTTAAACAGCATTATTTTATGGTTAAAGTTCTTTTTAAAGAATTTCTTGCTACAGTAAACTCTCTGTAAGGCGGACTCTGTGTAAGACGGAAATCTGTCTAACTCCGAAAGATTTTCAAGCCCCTGCAAATCCATAGACATAGAGTAAAATTTGTCTAAGGCGGAATATTGTCTACTACGGAGAATTTCCTCGGTCCCGATCGATTCCGCCTTAGACAGAGTTTACTGTATTTATAAAAAAAAAAAAACATTTTTCACTTTATATGCCCATAAGTCATGAGATATAAAACAACAACATTATTAATTACTTAGAAAAATACATTCAAATAAAGAGTCATTAGAAAATGTAATGTTGTTTAGAGGTATGCACCAGTATGGGTCTGGCTCGAGTCAGTAAGATAAAAAATGATATTCTCTACACTGCAATTTTTTTAACGTCTAAGCATCACACATTTTAAATTTTTACACCTTCATATAGGGGTGGGGGGGGGGATACTTTTTACTACAAGTTATTTGAAAACTTCATCTAAATTTATTTTTGAGATTATTCCTTTATTTTTGTAGTATTTAATGTTATTTCTGTAATGGTGGCAACTGAAATACTTACTCCATTTCTGTAGAAAGTAAAGGTAAAATAGTAGATAACTATATCTTTTTGTTGCCATTTTCTCATAACAACAGAGAAAAAAAAATGTAATTAAAATATGTGCTATTTTAATGACTTCTGATAAAATGTGGGTGGAGCTATTATAAACTATATTTAATTTTAAGTATCCATATTAATGTTACAAATGAAGGCATATGAATCATTAGAAAGCCGATTTTTTGTCGAGTTTATGACATGGCTTTTGGCTGGGCTTATGTATTATTCCGCAATAGTAATATCATATGCATACTTTAATATAGATGTTGCATAAGACTGGATTGTCAATGTGGAATTCTTCAGTGGATGCAAATGGCATAATTTTATATAAAATAAAAAGTGTGTATTTTAAGTCTTAAAACTAAAATTTGTTTTGTAGAAGTGCAGGATATTTACTCCAGCGGCTTTGAAATTCTTCACAGGTGGAAATGCTTCACTTTTGATAATAACACAATTGAAATCACACACTGATAAAATGCAAAGTTTAGAGTGTCTTTAAAGAAGAGCAGCTACCTTTAGTTTAAAGTAATATTTGTTAGAGAGTTAGACTAATCAGTGTAGTAAGACACAGTTTTTATTGTAACTAATTTTGTAAGTTTATTATAAATTAATAAAACAGTTCCTCCTTAAACATTCTTTTTCATTGAAATTCGATGGGTTCCACCTCGTAATAATATTTTTTTCCCGTCATTGGTGGCGACACTAAATTCTGAAAAAGCAGAATTCCTATATTAATACATGGAAAATATTCCAGAGAGAAACATTCGCCTTGCATATTGCATACAATATTACAAATGAAATTTGAAGCAATTACTTTGAAATTTGATTTTCATTTGTAATAGCAGAATTCCTGCTTGTTTTTTCCCCCTCTCAGGCCAAGTTGCCAAAAAATAATAAGAATAAATAAATAACCACCTTGATATTGCATCTTTGTTTAAAAATATAAAACTGAAACTGAAGTTTGCTTTGTAAAAGCATTCCAGGGTGTGTGGCACGCTGCCAAAGGCAGTGGGGTCCACAACTCTAGGTTCGGATAGATTTTCACTGAAAAATACAAAATTTTAAGAATTTAATGGTGTATGCTGCCAAAAGCAGTGGAACCTGGCCATTAGGTTCACTTAGATTGTTATAAAAATAAAACAGAGTGGAGCGTGTGTTGCACACCTAGTGTACACTGCTGGAGGCAGTGGAGACACGAGCTCCATGTGCGTTTGGATAGATTTTCCTTTTAAAAATATAAAATCATACAAATTTGAGGTGTATACTGCAGTAGGCAATGAGTCACTGAATGTTAGAATTGTTTTAAAATATAAAATCCTTCAACGTTGATTCTAGGTACTATATTTAAGATTATAATAACAGGCCCGGGCAACACTCGGCAGTGGAAATAAAGTGCATAACATTTTTCTCTTTTACATGACCACACAAAATAATTCTAATACAACATTGCCTATGGACAGAAGTTTTAATTCAGATTCAGTAAAACTTATATAGGTTATTGAGACACATAGCTGTCCTTTCCCAATTAAAAATGTCATACAAAAGAAATCAGATGTATATGGGCAGATTTTTCAAAATGCATTTTAATGCTATTAAAAGATTTTTTAAAAGCGTGGCCTTTTTTTTAAAAATTAACATTTGCATACTATTGCAAATACAGTAGACTCCCTCAAATCCACATGTCATCACAGATGTAAACAATGAAACTTTCAGTTTGTATGTAGGAGCAATATTACAGAATTTTTTTTTGTTTTATATCATTTCGTATGTATTTTAATATGTAATTGGTCGATAATATGACTGAACTCATGGTTTTTCATGAAACAAGTATAAATTTGTGAAAAAATTAAGATATTACTGGCATCACTGGTAATCACAATCTTTTTACTAAATATATTTATGTATTAATCAAGCTTTTTTGGTTATTATAAGACTGGCTAAACCTGAAATAAAACTTCCTTACTTTATGATTTTGATGTAAATTAATAAGATATCTTTATGAGGCAAATTTCATTGAATAATTGAAATTGAAAGGAAAATTGTATCTCATCTTTATTAGGCATACTTAATTGTACATTATTAATTATTTACTTGAACTTTACTTTAAATAATTTAATCATTTTTAAAACTAATATCTTACTTTATAACATTTGAGTTTATTACTTTACTTAAGTATTTCAATATTTTACTATGTTTCAAACATTCATTGTAATTTTAATTGCATTATAATTACATTCAAATTTCTGTTTAAAAAATGTAAACAAAGCCATGACCACAAATCCACGAAATTCTAAAATCTGCGCAACCTCTGGTCCCAAGCTGTGCAGATTTGAGGGAGTCTACTGTACATGTATAAGAATTCAGTGTGAATTTGTTTTTTTATATATTAACATTGATTTAAGAGATTAATTGCTTGGTTTTTCTTTATAATTGATTTTATTTTCAATTCTATAAATGTCTAAAAAAACCATCTTTCTTTTAAACAAATGCATTTTTAAAAGAATATATTTTTCAAATTTACCATACCATATGAATGATTAATTAAATAAAATATTTTTATGTACTTTAAATTATAAAAAAAAAAAATATTAAATTTGATACACAATAACATGACATCAGAAAAGAAAAATTGTCATTGGAAAATTACTTTTTAAGGATTTCTTTGTTAGCATTCATATTATATATAGCTAGAGAGAGTGCATAGATTACAGGTATTTGCAGAGTAGAGATACTGTACTGTATAAATACATGTAATGTATGTGTTTTATGGTTACATACATTACATTTATACATAGGGGCTGTGCATATATAATGTTATCATTTTAGGGGGGAGGGGGGGGTCTGGCAAATGATATCGTTAGATATCCCTAGGGGGAGGGGGGGTTCATCTTTTGATATCGTTATCATTTTCGATTCCACCAAAATTTTCTCTTTTTATTTATAACTTTGCCTTTACATCAAAATAGAATGTTATCCTTTTTTAGTCTGCTATCTATTTTTATGAAAGTACAAAGTTATTATTAAAATCATTACATGATTATAAAATTATTTAATTCCAAATTTCCTATTTCTTCTGTCATATGTGTATGCATATATAATTCACTGTTCGAGAAACCATATGCGAAGTATGTTTCAAATAATGATATCTGTGTTTACTAGTAAATAAAGGAGAAAGAATGTTGTCCACCCGTTTTAATGATAGGACGCTCTGTCTACCCCTCTCCCCCCCCCCCCCCCCCCCCTGTGCGAGGGCAAATGCAAGAAAACAATATTACTGTTGAATGTATTATGTAACAAAAAGCTATTATAAAATACTTTTAAATAGTAACTATTTCTTTTAAGTGTTATTTGATAAAAAGTTATTTCATATATAAAGTGATATTTTATTGAGTTCTCTTCATTTGTATCAATGAAGTATGCGAAAAATAAATGTAACCATATTTGTATATCACTCCAATCAAAAGAAAAAAAATTCACAAATGAAGAGAATTTTTAGACATTGATAACGATATCATTACGGAGGGGGCGGGGGGTCGAGGGATGATAACGTATGATATCGTAAGGGGGGGAGGGGGTCCAAAATTGCCTAAAAAGTGATAACGTTATATATGCACAGCCCCATATGCAGGATTTTTGCTGATCCATTTGTGTTAAATTTTTCATTGAGAAAAAAAAAAAAAAAAAAAAAAAAACTATCAAAATAGCAAGAGCTTTTTTTTTATTATTCCGTGTACATATTGGGAGCATTTTCATTCGTATTATTGAATAATTGATGTTGCTTATTACTTTCAGCTGTACTGTACCATTTACATCCATTTTTTTCTTTTAAAGGTTGAAAATTGCTTCTGATTCAGGATACTGAATTTCTTTTCTTATCATCAAGATGGCCTTATTGTACTCAGAAATCTTACTGTTTTCAGTGATATCACAGAAAGAGGTGCGCAGCTTATGGAGGAATAAAAAAACTCAGACTGAAGAGTAAAAATAAAATTTATTTTAAAACTATGAAGACAGTAGCAGCCATTTTGTATCTTGCACACAAGTTATGGAAATCTTATTATTATTTTTTTTGTTATTGTAATTTACTGTAATAAAAACTTATTTTGAGTGGTTAAGCAGTTTTAGGTCTTATTTTAGTTGCTCTAACTCCTAGTTATTTGTTTTGAGTTAAATTAAAGTAATAGAGTATTAAAGTTTATTAAATTAAAGTAAAAGAAAAAAAGTTGTTGTAAATATTTAGAACCTGCACTTTTATGACTTTATTGAATGCATTAATGGGCAGTTTCACTAACATGAAAACACCCACTTGCTAATGTTAATTATATGGGACATATTTTTTAAACTATTTTGTTTGCATGTCAATATATTGAAAGGATTTTTTTTTTTTTTTTCATTGGATAGCTAAAGTCAATCTCTACAAAGACCCCTTTTTAAATTTTTCGATTTTGGTTGCAGGTTTTCTTATTATTATGAGGATACTTTCTTTTCGGAATCTGTTTCAAAAGTTAAAGATATCATTGTAGAGATCGATTTCAGCTATTCAATGCAATCATTTAAAACTATTGAAATACAAACAAGATATATTTTTTAAATATGTCCCATGGGATTAGCATTAGCGAGTGAGTTTAAAGTAGCCTCTTAAATTCTTTTTGTAGTAAAAATATTGTTCTTGGAAGTAGATCTGATAAAGAGAGGAAATTTAATACAAAATACATATGTTTTCTTGCTTTTATTTTAAAAAGTGAATTAATTTAAGATTTGGAAACTGTAAACAATTTTTTTCTGAATTGCTCAATTCTGTTTCAAAGTATGAGGCAAATTTTGGAGCTGAAGGAAGTAATTCATATTGAACTGTTTGATAAATTCATTTATGAAAACTTTTTGAGTTTTAATCATTGAATGAAGCATATGGTATGTCAATGATTCCTTTAATATGTTTTTTGTTTTAATCAAACAACAAAAAAAAATTATGATCACTTGAAAAAAATGAAGAGGCATATATGGAACATGTAAATAACATAATTTTGTTATGTTTAAATTTAATTGATTATGCATCATTGTTGGAGCAATTAGCTTATAATTTAAGAGTCCATATTATAGACATTAGAATGAATAACACGTCTGAAAGGATTAAATGTAAAATTTACTGTGAATTGAAAAAAAAATCCGATCTCTAAATATTACTCAAGAAACAAAAAAATCAATCTCATATTTTTGATTAAATAAAAGTTATATTTGTGAGTCTTTCTATCATTTATATTTTGAGAATATATGTGAGAAAATGTCAATAATATTCCCAGTTTCTTTAAAAGTTTAAGCAGAAATTAAGTAAGGTATATTTTAAAAACTTTGATCAGAAGCAAATTTTTGTATTTTTCATGAAGTTTTATATTACATGTGTTAGTAGTAATAATTGAGTTTTATTTAAAATTATTTTTTATCAGGATATGGAAAATATACATTTTATAAATAAAAATTTTTAAAAATGCCTTTAATGGTAGTAAGTGTGAATATTTTGGATAAAATTTTAAGCACACTTAGTGTACAAAAAACTTAAGTTTGTGTTTATTACAAAATTTTAAGATGATATAACGATGTAAATTGTTAATCTGTAGTCAATATTTGTCTAAAACTTCTGCATTTTCAATCTTCTTTCTCATTTTGTATTCCAAGAAATTGTATAAATTTTTGATTTTTATACTTTCAAAAAAAAAAAAAAAAGTGTAAGTTTATTTGAGAGAAGACTTAGTTATTCTGATTTGTGAATGTTTTCAAAGAGAAAGACAAAAATTCTTTAGAGATTTATTGTTTAATGATACTTTTACCAAAAAATAAAAAAGCCTATTAACCAAATTTTTTATTATGTAAGAAATAACTAAAAAATATCAATTATTTAATTTTCTGTTAATTGTGGTCAATTTGAACATAGTGTTATTTTGTTATTACTGCTTTTAAATCAGAAAATTGCTATTGAGTAAAATGGGGAGCATCAAAATTTGTCAGTTAAGTTTCTTAAGAGTCCAGTTAATACATCTAATAAGAAATGGGATATTAAAATAAGCTAAGCACAATTAGTCTGCTGCCAATTGATGAAAATAAAATTATTGCCACACTTTACAAAAACTAAATTTTTTATTTTTAAATTTGAAATGGAACCAAAATTTTAAATGCTCACTATCTAATTATTTAATTTTTGTAATACAATACAGTAATGGGTGATCAATAAACAGAAATAACCACTTATTTTCCTATTTACTGTTGCATTATTTTCAAAATAAATATTGTTAATACCAAATTAAGCATTTTATTTAGTTTATAGGAAGTATTGCAGATTTTTGCTATTAGAAGATGTTCATGTTCATTTACAGCTAGATTTTTTTCTTTAAAGCGGTAATGATGAAACTTATCGGGTAAGTACTAAAGAGATATGGGAAAGTATATTGATGACATTACACAGCTTCTTTTATAAATGAGCTGGAAACATAGATGATGCGGTGTAGTATTGGGCAATTGATATGTTTTTATCGATTCTCTTGACTGTGCCAAATATTTCTTGATGACTACAGCCTACCAATTGCTATTGTGTCTGATGTGATCTCAAGAATCATCCACAATGCATGAAAACTATCTATGAACCATCAGAATTAGACACAACTGGTTATTTTCAAAATAAATATTGTTAATACCAAATTAAGCATTTTATTTAGTTTATAGGAAGTATTGCAGATTTTTGCTATTAGAAGATGTTCATGTTCATTTACAGCTAGATTTTTTTCTTTAAAGCGGTAATGATGAAACTTATCGGGTAAGTACTAAAGAGATATGGGAAAGTATATTGATGACATTACACAGCTTCTTTTATAAATGAGCTGGAAACATAGATGATGCGGTGTAGTATTGGGCAATTGATATGTTTTTATCGATTCTCTTAACTGTGCCAAATATTTCTTGATGACTACAGCCTACCAATTGCTATTGTGTCTGATGTGATCTCATCAAGAATCATCCACAATGCATGAAAACTATCTATGAACCATCAGAATTAGACACAACTGGTTTGTCATATTTCCCCATAGACTTTTGTTAGCACCCCCCCCCCCCCCTCCTTATCTCTAGCTGCTTCTGGATTTTATCACAAGGGTTTCCCACAGTGAATTTATCTTACACTTGCATATTTATCCATTTTCTATAGGGGCATTTTAGGTTGCATTTATAGCATATAACGGGATGTGTATGCATCAGGAGGCCTATTTTCAGCATGGATTTCAGGCTTACCACGTTTCTAGCTTAAATCATAATTTCTCGATGAAATATATTGGCTTTTCCAATCTTTTTTACTAGTAACTGATTTTTGTTAGGAGACAGTGGGTTATGTTATTCAGTTCTGCGGGATGTTTGGGGTACAGTTCCAGTTTTGGAGTTTTATTTATTTTTTAATTTCTAGCTGCTTCTGTATTTAACACAAGGGTCACTGCCCACATTGAATTTATCCTACAGTTGCGTATTTATGCATTTTCTATAGGGGCCCTTTCCTTTTTTGGCAGTTATCCCATTTCTCCAAGCTGTCTTTCAATCGCCCCTTCCCTCCTACCCTTATAGATTTTCTCTTTTTCAATTCACTCCTCCCCCCTTCCACTTCCATCTTTTTCATTATCATGACCCTAAGTCCCTCCTGGTCCCTCCCTACCTTTATAAATATTTTAACACAATGTTTACTCTTAATTACAATCTGCTTATAAGGTCTCTCAAATTAGTACCTTTTGATCGTCATCTTTAAATCAGGCTTTTTCTTTTAGACATTTGTCCTTATTTTTGAAATATAATAAGTTTTTACCCTTCTTTCCAGTGACCCGGAACCGAACAATTTTTGATGCTCCAGCTCCGCTCCTAGAGAAAATACTGTGGCTCCGGCTTCGCGCTTTTGAGTTGCAGATTTTAATTTACATGTTTAATTTTTTGATCACAAATACTTTCTACCTTCATTAAAGATCTGACAAAATGCATTTTTCTTCTCATCGAACTTCAAATGCTTGTTCAGAAAGTATGACATCTTTTAGCTTTTGCTTTTAAAATAGAAAGTTTGGTGGAATTTTAAACACAAAAATCTTAAATTTCTTCTACACTTTTCAAACAGCAAAAATTGTACAACTACACATGCAAACAACAGGCGGCCATATTTGTTTTCGAATAGTGTTGTCACTTAATTCAAGTAGAAGTAAAGTAGTGTTACCATGTTTCGAGAAGGTTTCCTTCTCTAATAATAATAATAAAAACCTAAAAAATGATATAATTAAAATACTGAATAATGATGTACAGTAGAAGATCTTTATAACGCAAACCTAAAAACGCAAGGTTGTGCGTTATATAGAATTTTGCATTATATGGATCACATTTCACACATCATTAAATTTACCTTATAAACACGACCATATAAATCTCAAACATACCAAAATACATTAGAGTATCTTTATACTGCACTTCTTGTCACCAGGAATCATCCAAATTATAAATTTTTGCATTATATGATCATTTTATATTGTTTATTTTATAAACATGGTCCAACAATACCTGGACCCAATCATTCATTACATTACTCATTTCCAAAATTATAATATTTATTGTAATAATAGCAATTTTTTTTCATTAAAAAGTTTTGAATTAAGGAGATAAAGTTGAATTAATGTATCAAATGTAGTTTTCTAGAGAGTAGCAATTTTTACGATGTGGGATTTCATGTGCTTCTTACCTGCAAAATTCATTTTTTACATCTGAGAAGTTGTGTGTTATATGGAGAATTGCATTATATAGAATCGCGTTATAAAGATCTTCTACTATAATTAAAATATTTTAAGCCTAGAAATTTAAAAGACTGAAAAAAAAAGATTTAAAAGAATATTAAAAACTAAAGGAGCCCTGGAGCTGGGGAAAATTTAGAGCTCCGGCTCCAGCTCCAGGGAAAACACAGCTCCGGAGCGCTCCGGCTCCGGGCTCCAGCTCCGGCTCCGGGTCCCTGCTTCTTTCCATCCTTTATATTGTTTTTCTATTCTGGGTTTTATGTTTTTAGGATACTGGACGTATGACTTATCTTTCCCTAAATTTCTGTTTCATTTGGAGAACTTTTCTAAGCTTTAGCAGATTTTTACCCCACCACCATGTGGCGCTTTTGTTACTATACAAACAATATTTCTTAGTTTTCTCACACTCTAACTATCCGATTTTCATGCAACTTTCACCTTTCTACCTGTCTCCATTTTGTTTTAGTCACTATGTTCTCCGTTAGGTGGCACTCTTTCTCTTTTTATTGTCTATCGTTTTGCATCTTACATCATTAACCTTGTTCTCCCCCACCATTTGTTTTACTTCTCATCTTCCCCGTTAGAAAATGCTCTCTTTTGCACTTTTTGGGGGGAAATTTGTTTTTGACATTTGACATCACAGTTGGTGCTTAGAACGTTAAGTAAACATTATTTAAATATTAGATAGTGAATATTTTAGATAATGTTTACTGTAAGTTCTAATAAACAACTGTGATGTCAAATGTTTATACAAAAATGTGCAAAAAAGAAATAGAGCACCCTCTAGCGGGAAAGATGAGAACTAAAATAAAAGTGTGTTGTAAAATATGTATGGTGAATTATGTAAGATATGCAAGCCAAATACTAGTAATATAATAAAAAGGGGAAGGAAGAGCGCCCCCTGATGGAAGAGACAGGAACTGAAATGAAGTAAAGGATGAAATAATTACAGGTACAAAGGTGAAAGTTGCATGAAAATCGGATAATTAGAGAGTGAGAAAACTAAGAAATACTGTTCGTATAGTAACAAAAGCGCCACATGGTGGTGGGGGTAAAAGTCTGCTAAAGCTTAGAAAAGTTGTCCAAATAAAACAGAAATTTAGGGAAAGATAGGTCATAGGTCCAGTATCCTTAAAAAATAAAACCCAGAATAGAAAAACAATATAAAGGATGGAAAGAATGTAAAAACCCTTTATATTTAAAAAAATAGGGCAAATCTAAAAGAAAAAGCCTGATTTAAGGATCGCGATCTAAAGGTACTAATTTGAGAGATCTTATGAGAAGATTGCAATTAAGAGTAAGCATTGTGTTAAAATATTTATAAGGGTAGGGAAGGGCCAGGAGGGACTTAAGTAGAGACTGTCAGGGTCATGATAATTAAAAAGATGGAAGTGGGGGGGAGGGAGGAGTGAGAATTGAAAAAGAGAAAATACATAAGGGTAGGAGGGGAGGGGCAATTGAAAAAGAGCTTGCGAAATGGAATAATTGCCGAAAAGGAATGGGCCCCTATAGAAAATGCATAAATACACAACTGTAGGATAAATTCGCTGTGGGCAGTGACCCTTGTGGTAAATCCAGAAGCAGCTAGAAATTAAGAAATAAATAAAACTCCAAAACTGGAACTGTACCCCCAAACATCCCGCAGAACTGAATAACATAAACCACTATGTCCCCTAACAAAAATCAGTTACTAAAAAAAAGATTTAAAAAGTCAATATATTTCACCGAGAAATTATATTTAAATTGGAAACGTGGGAAGCCTGAAATCCCTGCCGAAAATATGCCTCCCTATTCATATTCATCATGTTATCGGCTTCAAATGCAATCCAAAATGTGTAACGTGATGTTTTAAAGGTGTATATAAACGTGTGCCTTGAATGTGTTTCAAAAAGCGATGCGTGTGAAATGCGTTTAAAAAAACGGCACACGAACACATTATTTAGCACCTGCAGCAAAACGCATTTTAATATGCTAGAAGCACCAGAAAACACATTATGAACGTATTTTTAGCATGCAAAAGTAGGACCCTTTTAGTGTTAGTTTTGTGTTCTGTAATGTGTTGTGGGGATTTGCAGTGTATCATATTGAAAACTTTGTAAATAAATTGCATATCGTTGCATTCTAGCAGCCGATAAAACAGTAATACTTTTAGAAGAAGAAAAAATAGACACTAAAGGTTTACTTTTAGTAAATAATGTAAATCTGTTACCATATAAATATTGAAAAAATTCCTTCACACCAAATATAATAGCTAATGCCTCTTCATCAACATGACTATACCGTTTTTCTACATTATTCAAAGTTCTGGTCACAAACCCAATAGGCTTTTCAGTGTTATATGGCATCACATGCAAAAGAACTGCAGAGACACCATAAGGAGAAGCATCAGTAGCTAAAACTAAAGGTAACTTTGAATTAAAGTGAGTAATAACCCTATCAGAAGTAATTTCATTTTTTATACATTTAAATGCTTGTTCACACTTATAAGACCGATTAAATTTCACATTCTTCTTAAACAACTTATTTAAAGGATGTGCAATAGCAGATAAGTTTGGTACAAACTTAGCATAATATGTAACTAAGCCTAGAAAAGATTTTCATGAAATCCATTTACTGGTCTTCGAGCATTTAAAATTGCCTCAGTTTTATCTTGTGTTTTATGAATGCCATGTTTATCAACTTTATACCCGCAATAAGTAAACTCATCTGCCATAAAGAATGATTTTTATTTATTTATCATAATGTTATAATTCCTTAATCTTTCCAATAATTGCTTTAATCTCTGTAAATGAATTTCATCTGTTTCACCTGCAACCCCAATATCATCTATAAAAATTGTAACTCTCTCAATTCCACTTAAAATATGCTCAATTTTTCTTTCCCATATAGCAAGAGAACTAGTAAGACCCATTGGTAATTTAAGGAATTGGAATAATCCTTTTGGTGTATTAATGGTCAATAATTCTTGGGATTTTTCATCTACAGGTAACTGAAGATATGCTTGATTTAAATCAATTTTTGTAAAATGTACACCACCATCTAATATAGGTAACATATCTTTTATCTTGATAAAGGATACTTTTTAAATATCAGAAACTTACTTAATGTTACTTTAAAGTCACCACATAAACGTATTTTCCCATTAGGTTTTACCACTGGAACTATAGGAGTTGCCCACTTGCTGTTTGCAACTGGTTTAATAATACCTGCGTCTTGTAAATTTTGTAATTCTTCATTGACTGCTGTACGTAGTGCATAAGTAACAGTCCTAGATTTGCAAAATATAGGTGTAGCAACATTTTCAAGATAAAGTTCTACCTGCAAACCTTTAATTTCCCCAGCCTTATCAGTAAATAAATCAAATAAATCATGTAACAAAACTTGTAATTTATCAGAATAATTTACAATTTCACTTGCATATACTGATTTTAAATTATGTAGAAAAATATAAAGTTCAAATACTCAATCTCTGCAAAAAATAATGGAAAATTATCTTCTTTTATCGGATACAATTTTACCTTTCCACTTTTATTTTCATAAGTAACATTTATATCAACATAACCTACAGGTTTGAAAATTTCACCAGTTGCAGTTTTTAACTGAAAATGTGGAGGAAAAATTTTATAATCAGGAAAAATTCTGAGAAATCTTTTTAGAGGAACTACAGAAATTTCAGATCCTGTAGCTAATTTCATATCAGCTCTAGCCTTGTTTTCAAAGAAAACAGACAACTTAATAGAATTTGATCCTTCATCATACTTCACAGTTAAAACATTTACTGCATTTGAAGTATCAACCTGTTTATGAAAATTTGTACTTCTACAAACCTTGCTTAAATGGCTCTTTTTTCTACAAATGTTGCAAATAACATTCATAAATCTACATACATTTGGTAAATGTGAGGAATTTCCACAACTATATCACTTTAACTTATTTTTATTCATGTCAGAATAATATGTATGTATGTATGTACATGTAATGTATTTACATGATTGTTGATATTCTGTTTTTGAGAACAATTTTGTAATTTCTTATTTTGTACATTTTTAGTACTGAAAATTTTATTTATATTGAAATTTTTGTTCTTAATGTCTGCAATTTCGATATCCACATTGTATAAAGCTAAAGCTTTCTCAACAGCTTTTTCAAAAATTAAGTCATCAACTTGAGTTATCAATTTATTCTAAATGCTTTCATTTTTCAAACCGCTCAGAAACTGCTCAAGCAAGTTTTCATGTAAAGCATCACCTGTAAATGAACAAAAGGTCGTACCCTTTTTTAATGTTGCAGCAAAATCTTAAATTGATTCAGTTTCATTTTGAAAACATTTTCTAAATTTAATACGCTCAATAAATTTGTTGGGGGCGGGGCTTAAGTGTTTAAGTAAAATATCTACAATCTCATTGTATTGTAGGGCTCACAACCATAGTAGACCAAGTCCACTTTAAAAAAAAAATAAGATAACTCATGTAAAAGATGCAGTAAACTGTTTTTTATCTACTGCCATAGTGCACCAAGTCTGTAGTTCACATATTTTCTCATAGATTGCATCTGTGTCCAGAGTTGGTGAAGTAATACAAGAAACCTTCAGAACCATGCTGAATCAAGACCATTCATCAGTGTACTACTCTATCACTACTTTTTTATCTGTGACCCATTATTGTCTAAATCTTGCCTCATTGCTATCAAAAAAGTTGTATTTTAAATAAGCAGCGATTTCAAAACTTCTGATGAAAAATAAACGTCCGTGAATCAGATGTATAAACTATGAAGGGAAAGTAATATTTTTTTATGACACCCTACCCCTCCTCTCGGTAAAAAAAACTGTAAAAATACCGACATCGTTTCCTTAAAAAAACATTACAGGGAGAAAAATTCTAATCACATAGTTCGATCTTAGGCCTAGAGAGGAATGTACGACAAAGATTCTATTACAAAGTCTTCAGCAAAAAGTTTAATTTACACTTCAAGCCGCCAAGTACAGATACATGTGAATTATGTGATGACATATCAATCAAGCTCTCGACAAAAAATCGTGAAAACACTTGAAAAAGTCTCGAAATCGAAGGAGAGCTCCACTTGCGGATAGCTAAACAGGCCAGAGAGAAAATGAAAACTGATACAAAATTAAAACCTCAGATGGAACTTATTGCTGTACATTCGACTTGCAAAAAGCACTAACCTTTCTAAACTTTCACATACATAGCTTATTATAAATGCAATCTATATGTTTATAACTCTGGGGTGCAGTCCTTTAATAATAATGTTGGATACATGTACACCGGGGATGAAATAGATGAAATAGAAAGAGGAAGAGGTTCTCACGACCTTTCTAGCATTGTTGCAAGACACCAGCAGAAAGTTGTAACTCGATTGAATCAGAAACTATCAAGAAACAACACATCTATGTTCTAGACTGGAAGAAAACTATTATGAATGCAAAGAAGAAATATCCTAAATTTGATGTCATTGAAGATAAGAATTCCAACGTTCTTTCTACTACAGATTTGGAACAAAGTATCACAGGCAGAAAGAAGGATACCGCGGGAACTTGTTTTAGTTGGGTGGATATTGGATGGCTGAGAGTTGTGAGAGATTCTCTTTTCATATTACTATTGAAAGAAACGTTCAATGAGGATCAACCTCTTTGCAAAATAAATTTGGAAAATCGGGCTCTTGAGCGCAAGTTACTTTCTATGTTACATCAGTCAAGATGCGTTGTACGTGAGCCGTAGAAAAATTACTTTGGTCAAAAAAAAAGATATGATGGATCTTCTGCCATATATTTCGCAATTCATCACGTTTACTTCAAGAATCTTCCAGTAGAGATCAATACCAAGTTCCAAGCAGTGGTGTAGTCGAAAAAACACAGAGGGTATACACTAAAAGCAGAAGGTATACCCTCAAGGCAGAGCGTATACACTAGAGCAGGGCGCGAAATTTCCACTCACCAACTCGCCATTGGCGAGCAAATATTTAAGATTGGCGAGTAAGTTTCATCATTTAAAATGTTGTGCTTCAAATCAAACTATACATCATAAGATCGTGCCTCAATTTAGCAACACGCGGAAGTGCTTTAAAATCAAGCGACACCATTTATCTTCCAAAAGAAGAAAAAATGCAGCGTCACCTATTTCCCCACCGTCGCCTATGGAAAAGACAATGACAGTGCTAAAGCTAAGGGTTTGCTGTAAAGTTTGAAGGATTATAAATTTCCTAAAGTTTTGTACTTCCTCTTGGATCTCTACAGAAACTTGAATCATTTAAGTATGGCATTAAAAAACAAGGAACATGTCATTTCATCTTTGAAAATAAAAGTTGAACATTGCAACTCAGTTCTGACAGATCTCGAATCTAGTGTTGGACCAAGTGAACAGGAGATTTTGGACCAACTATCCATATAAGGGATAATTAAGGATGTGCAATTGACAAATATAAAAAATGGTGTTCAAGAATTTCAGACTTTAAGGGGGAGATTAATTAAATGTGTAAAGATATACATCACAGAAAGACTGCGATCTAACTCAACAGATGTGTTAACATTTCGGCATGTTTTTGACACTTTGGGTTGGTCTCCCAAAGAAAAAAATTCTTGAATTTGCGATAGAAGAAATATAGAAGCTCTTCAAGTATTTGCTAAGATATATACTAAATCGCTTTTTTTGTAATACTGCAGGGGCTAGCAACTTGAAACTAGGCATGGTAGTTACTTATAAGATATAAATGATCTCTAAGAACATTTCCTAAATAATTTGAAATTTAAAAGGGGTGAAAATAGACGAAAAACATTCTAAAAAATTTCTACGCAATCTCAGAAAGTACCCAACCGATTTCAAAAGTAATGGTTGGAAATTGATGATGACAGCCCTTGCTCCAATACAGGACCTATATTATGTCGGCGTCACTAACACCTTGCGGTTGCATTTTAAAAAACGTTCTAAATTGTTATTTTTGTGATACTGAAGGTGCTAGAACTTGAGATTTTGCATGGTAATTACTTATGAAACTAACTCTCTGAGAAGAGTTCCTTAAAAATTTGAAATTTAAAAGGAGTGAAAATGAACGAAACGCTTTCTAAAAACGTTCTAATTAGAGATTTCTACGCAATCTCAGGAAATAGAAACGGATTTCAGAAGTAATGGTTTCAAATTGATGGTGACAGCCCCCGCTCACATAGCCTATAATTTACGGTGTTGTCACTACTACCTGGGGATTACAAAGGCAAAAAATGTTCTAAATTGCGTTTTTTGTCTTACTGAGGGGGGTCTAACATTTTAAATTTGGAATGGTAATTACTTCAAGGATGCAAATGCTTTCTAAGAATTTTCTAAAGATAATTCTAAATTTAAAAGGATGAAGTAAGCGAAAAGCGTTCTATAAGCGTTCTAAATTACGATTTTTATGGAATCTTACGAAATTATAAACCGATGACAGAAGTTATTGGTTGCGAATCAAGGGTGATAGTCCCTGATCCTATACGGGCTATATTTTACGATGTCACAACCATCTGGTTGACAGGAACAACAAGAAAGCCATTAAAAACATCTAAATTCAGTTTTCTATAGAATATTAGGAGATACCAACCGATTTCAAGGTTAATATTGGCAAATTAATGGTGACAGTCTCTGTTTCAACATTTTTCGAGACATTCTATTTCAACTCTGTTTCGGCATTTTATGTTTGTTCCACTAACACCAGAGAGGTGGTAGACTGTTAGACAAGAAGCTTGGAATTTGAAATGATGGTTAATTTAAAGATGTAAATGTGTTAAGATGGTTTCTAAAAAATTCAAAACTTCAAATGAATACTGACATGAGCGTATGAAATGAGCATAAAAGTCTCAAAATACTTTCTAAATTATCATTTATTTGGAATTAGTTTTAGTTCTTCTTATTTATTAAAATCTCATTTCTGTCTATTGCACTTTTATAATGAAGTATAGTCAAACTGTGGCTTAATTTGTAAATTTTGAATTAATCCAAAAAGTGTACTTCTAATAAAAAATTTTCATGTAAATATCACTTGGCATATTTCGACTATTACGCAAGCAAAGCCGCGGGATTTGCTAGTATAAATATACAAGTAATTAAAAAAAACATACAGAAACATTCCATACAACAATATATTGTTTTTAATAATTCAGCATCACTCGCATCATAAAACAAAAAACTATTGAGAATATATTATTTTTAATGCTATTTCCTTTTAATTACAGTAAAATTTTATCATATTCCACTTTCCTATAAATCATATTCTTAAAAATGTGTTTCATTTTTTCTTGCTAATTCATTTTCTTCTTAATTTCATTGCTAATTCAGAAGCAATTCAACACAATTATTCATGAATCTTGAATCTTATTTTTATTCTCTTGAATTTATCTTGAATAATTGTGTTAAAATTAATCTAGTGTAATTACACATCCAGCGATTTCTGGAATTCCATTACCTGCGATTTATTCTGTTGAGCTGAACCAGGTTTCAGACCAGATGCTATAATCAATAAGGTTAGTTGTGTGAAAAAAAAGTTCCACTAGATTCGACCGGGATAGCTCAGATGGTTGAGCATTGGCGGCTTCAGCCAAGAGATCCCTGGTTTGAATCCTGGTCCGGACAATTTTCGCCCAGTTGGAAATTTACATTTAATATCATATCTTGGTAAAATTTGGTCGAAAAAGAATGAAATTTTTACTATTTTACTTACGAGGTTTTTCTTTCTTAATATAACTTATAAGACCCATGGAACGTATAATATTAAATTTCTTATTTTAATATATATACAGCCCTTTCAAAATGAATGCCATATTTAAAACCTGTTCTTGATTTGTATGATTTTTGTAATTGAGAGTATCTTTTTATAACAAGCGGTTTAGAAGACAATCAGCATAACTTCTATTTTGAATGGTAGAAGTGAGGTGGGGGGAAAGAAGAGACCACAATAACTTATCATGTCTTATTTGACATGTACTTAAATATGCTTAATTGCTGCCTTCTACATACTTTCTTGCCTTCATTAACTTGGCTTGTATCGGTGTTCAGCATTTATTTATTTTAGCCATGTTTGGTTGATAAGAATTCGTATGGTCATTCAAGAATTTTTAGCCCCCGGTGTACTATTCCTTTCTCCCAGCTAATAAAGTGTCGTCTTCAAAAAATAACGTCCCGTTGTATAAGCCAGCCATAAAACAAAGCAGAGGTATCATTGTACGGAATAATCTCTACTGCAATTTTTTTAACTTCTAAGCATAGCAGTTTTTATACCGTCGTATTGGGGGGGGGGGGAGTACTTTTTAATGCAATCTGTTTAAAAACTGCATTTCAATTTATTTTTGAATTTTTTTTTTCTTTTATTTGTAGTTTTTAGCATCGTTTGTTTAATTTTGACAACTCAAGTACTCCATTTCTGTAGAGAGTAAAGAAAACAGTTTGAAAATATGAATTATATCTTTTTGTTGCCGTTTTCCAATAAAAACTAAAAAAAAAATGTGCTTTAAATACGTGCTATTTAAAAAATATATAAATGAATGAATTCTGATAAAACATGGAGCTATTATAAACTAGATTTAATTTTAAGTATCTATATTATTATTACAAACAAATGAAAGCATATCAATCATTAGATAGCCTATTTTATTTTGTCGAGTTTCCTGAATAACATCTCTTTTTTTTGGATTTGTATATTATTCAGCGATAGTGACGTCCTATGCGTACTTTTCTGTAGATGTTGTTTAAGACTGTATCGCAAATGAAGAATTCTTTACCGGATGCGGATGACGTCATTTTATATAAAATAAAAGCGTGTGTTTTAAGTCTTAAAACTGAAATATGTTTTGTACTATCTATATATACATACAGTAGAGTCCCAATTATCCGAGTCCCGCTTAACCGAGTTTCCGCTTTAACCGAGTTATTTCCTTCTGAAGGATTGGTGGCTTCCATTATTATGAAACAACCATTATAAATGAAGTGTTTGGTGAAGATGAAAGAGCAGTCGTAAAAAGTTAAAACTCTGATTTTCTGGTCAGAATGGGGAAAAAAATGACCATATATTTTTTTTTTTTTTAAACAAAAATTATGGTTATTTTTTTTCCCACTCTGACCAGAAAATCATGTTTCTAACTTTTTACGGCTGTTCTTTCATCTTCACCTTATACTTCATTTATAATGGCTGTTTCATAATAATGGAAGCCATCAGTCCATCAGAAAAAAATTATCCATTCCAAAGGTATAAGTTCGATTGAAAAAAACTATTTAATACTTTGAGCAGAAAGAAGGGGCTACACCTGCAATTTTCATGACACTAATTGAATCGCATACATGCCAATCTGTACGGTTTTGTTACCTCTAAAATGTAACACAAATTTATACACATATATTTTTTTTCATCGAGGGGGACACTAAATTCTGAAAAAGCAGAATTCCTGTTCTCTAGTGTTTTCATTTAACGAGGGATCATGCGCGCAGGATATGACATACCCAGGATGCGTACGGTTTTTGTTTTGGCACCAATACTTCCAAATAATTGTCACCTTATTTAATAGCAGATAATTGAATTTTTTAATGTGTACAGCCCCTTGCGAACTAAATGCCATACCTAAGAAATGTATTTGATTTCTATACTTTTTTGTAACTGGAAATATCTTTCTGTCATCAGATAAAATGAGCATATCATTTTATTTGAATCACTCGGTATAATCATAATGCCACTTCGTACTTGAATGACAGTAAAAGAAGATAATTCTTTTTTTTGTGCAGCCCTGTGAATGAGGTATAGAATTTATATATAACGAGTAACATGCAAAAAATTAATCAAATTTAAAAGCGCATACCAAATTTTAAACCGTACACTCCAGCAATTATTACTCAAAGACAGTACTGTAACCGATTTTTTTTTTGTGTCCCTGTAAATGAATAAAAAATCCTATGAATGCCCTGTTCTAACGTGATCGTAGTGAAATTCAGTGGTTTATATCAGTTTCAATGCATTTGAAATAGCGTAATGCCATTAAAATACTCTGCAAATGATTTTTCCTCATATACCATAACGTAATGGAATAATTTTGAGTGCCCCTGTAAATGAACTATTAATCCTACATACTTCATATACAATACCAAATATGCTTTGGTGACCCTAATTAGTTTTTATCAATTGCATGAAAATCTGAGTATATTTACGGGAGTTAGAGCGTGGACAGACGGACAGACAAACCGAATGCATAAACACTTTTCAATTTTGTTGGAAAGTGTTAAAAAAAAAATGCCATAATGGGTGGTAAATTCTTAGCTTAATTTATTTTATACATTATATTCTTTGTTTTAAAAAACGAGCTAACTGCGAACTAGAGATATATAAAACTTTTGGCTCTGCATGGATTTTGTTCTGCCGGTGCCTACGTTAGCTAATTTCAGTAATAAAAATTTCTTCTGCCCAATATCTGTCCAAAAAAATCGTTATTTCAAATAGTAAGGATTCAAATTTATTTTGTTTTCTTTTTTTCTGCTGCTACATACTGCCCAAATCGATCAGCCATGAAATTGCATCGCGCGAAAGAAAATTATGGCCTTATATTTAGAAGCACCTTATGTGGCAGGCTCTAAGAAAGATCTCTTCCAAATAACGCTATCAATAAAAAAGTAAGGAAGTGCTGTTTGTGTATAGAAGCTTATTTCTCGTAAAATAAATAATTCAAAGCCTGGTTAAGTAACATCTATGCCGGCATGGGCAAATTTAGAAGCAATTTCACGGTAATAAAAAAAAGAGGGCATGAAAATGAGAATAAAAGCATATTTCGTTGACATTGAAAGAGGAAGAAGTTTATAAATATGTAGATTACATAAAATGTTAATTCTGAACAAATAAAATATTCATAAACTCGTAGAAATTTTAAAGTTATTAATGAACCAGTGCACCATTCTATTTTAGGTTTGTTATTATTATTACCATTATCATTAGTATTATTATTATTATTATTATAAGACGTAAAGGACAATGACTTCTTGCAATTTCCTCATATCTATTTTTTTTCCGCTAAGCGTTTTTCTTTCATAAAAAAATATTAAATTATGTTCATGTAAGTGTTATTTTTGTAAAAAAAAAAAAAAAAATTGTTTGCTTTACAGTATTATATTTCTAAAAAAATAAAAATAAGTATAAAAAGTATCAGATAAAACGTTTTATGTCCAAGTAACATTACTGACAGAAAAGTGTACTACATAGTAATACAGTATGTTCTATATTGATGCTTTTGTTTTGTATGCATTGGTAGCAAGAAAAGAATTATAAAATGGAGCTAATATCGTAATTTTTACTAAAATCTTGAATAATAATACAATCTGAAACACGCAGTAAGTATCGATTAGTCATCGTGAATTAAGCAGATTAAGAAGCAGATTTAGAAAAATGAAAAATATCTAAATGAAAAATATCTAAATGAAAAATTATTAATTACTACTTGCAAATAAAATGTTTTCCAGATCATAGGAATAAATGAAAATTCGTAACTGCACATTGAGTAGATTTACTCAAAAATACAAAACGATAGCACATACGCATAGTTTAGCAATATCCGCAATTACATAAATAAGGTAGTAGAGCATCTCAAAAAGTGTTTCCTGTAATTGTACCATAGGCGGCAGTAAAGGAGAAATAGGGGGGGGCGGGGGCGGGGGGGAGAGAGAACATGTGGATCATTGCATCTCCCGGGATTTTGAAAATTAATTAACTAAATTTTCTTTATCTCTGAAAAGTAAAATTTATGCTTCCCAAGAGAATTAAAATAATTAAACACTAAGTGAACGAGAAACTAAGAGATGTTCGTCAGAAGAGCTCTGCAAAACAAATTTTAGTTTCTTTTCTTTACGCTCAAGCATTTAAAAATTATCTTAAAAGGAAGGGGGGTTATAGGGCTGTACCACCCTGACACAAAGGAAAGAACTGTTTCAATTCCCTATTTTGAAAAAAAAAACCGTAGAAGTTTATTTTTTAGTTTTTAACATTTTTTCTTTTTTACTTTTTTAAATTGCTTTCTATATTTATATGTTTAAAAAAAGTCATAACCTGTGAGGTAAAGGTTTTCCCTGACAGAAAAAAGCGAGTATTTTTGACTATTTCTTGCTCATAATTTCAATTTTGAAAAACCGTTTTGAAATCGACAAAAATTTACTTCTTATATATTTTTAATTCTTTAAATTTTAAATTTGTATTACTTTTCGTTTTGATACACATAAATATTGTTCTGTATAGGATGTTGCATTCTGAGTTTACCATTTTTTATGTTTATATTGTTCGTTTCACTAAAGCGCAGTCTAGGCTGAGGACCAAAAGAGAATTGGGGTTCCAAAATCTTTCCTCTTCCTAGGTTTCGTTTTTCATGAAGGATCTTATGAAGTGTAACAAAGCGAGAGTTTATAAAGTACCGTACCGTGCATCATATATATATTTTTTTTTTATTCAAGTGACGTATGTTTAATAAATCATATATTTCATGACAGAAATTATTATAATTTTTTCAACGAAAAGCAAAATGAGGAAGTCACGTTATGTAAAATGATGATCAAAAGTTGTTTCTTCAGACGAAAAACTCAAAATTAAAAATTATAATGTAATCCAGATTAATTCGTATTCATGTGCTATTTTACTGAGCCATGCAATGCAGATATTCTGGGATTTCGTAACCCTCATTCTCCTATTTGCATAACTTGTTAGCTGACAGCAAAACAGCTTTCTTTCATCAAGATCTTTTACACGTTGATACTCTTTTATGACATAGAGGTAACATTTACTGTCGACTAAAAAATTAGAGGATCAGTTTAACAAACTGGTATAGTATTCCTTAATTTCATTCAAAATTAAACTGTTTCTCCGTCAACACGAAGCAACCTCGTACACACTAATCACATACTGCCAATTTTGGTAAGATTTTTGAAAAATTATTATTGAAGAGATCGAACTTTCATTTATCTTTCTTAAACAAATGGCTTCTATTCTCAACATGGCTTTGCAAAAGTTAAGTCCACAGAATAGACTATCCAAGAAGCTCTGTCAAGAAATAATTTGAATAAACAAGATGGTTTTTACTCGAGTCTACTGTCATTTGATTTAAAAAATGCTTTCTACTTCTTGTCATAGATATTGGCGCTTGAAGAATTCAAGTTGTATAATATAAAATTATATTATTTCAAGTTGGTACGTTCATTTCTTTCCTTGAGAGGAGCTATCCTTAATTGACTTTGCTTTAACATAATTCACTGGTTTAATAGAGGCTCTCCCCAAGGTTCATGCTTAGGCCCAATTCTCTGCGTATTTTTATAAATAGCTTAGTGATAAAACTGATATGAGCTGGTATTATATATGTGGCTTATGCTGATGACTAATAATAGCAAGGGCTCAATGCGCAATTTAGAAGATAGTGAAAATTAAGTCCTTTAACTAGTAAATACTTGGTCACTTTCAAATAACATACCGATCTCACTAGAGAAATCAGTAGTATCATTAGTAGTTATCAGTAGTAAACACTAAGGAAACCAAAAATACTTAAACGGCGTCCTTATTTCAAATTAAACGAAAAATCTTACAAAAATTTATCTCATTTTACTTATCTGAAGGGGTTAGCCATGGATAGCTATCTTAACTGTATACAGCATCTTAAATAGAGGCATGAAGATTTATATAACATAACACAAAAACTTAAAATAGCCTATTTTGAAAGCAGAAACTCAAAATACATACTGAAAACCTGATTGTTAACGATTTTGGAACAAAAAGTTGGTAAGGCGGCCTCTTTCTGGTTTCCGAGCCTACAGCTCTCTCGCGGCTTAAGAATCATTTTCTCAACACAACGACAAAGTTTATTATTCATTTCTAAAGCTTGTAAAATGTCTAAAACCTCGGTTCTTCATTCAAAATTTCGAAATTGGAAGAATAAACAAAGCAAGCCAGAAGAGAATTTTTGCAGAAAGTGAAGTTATTGCTTCAAAAATTCCGTTTTTTTTTGTTTGTTTGTTTTTTAGCAGAGTTATTAGCGATTGGTGAATCAATTCACTATGCCCATAATTCACCAGATAAACAATTTCTGAAATTAACAGGCAGCCTTTCTAAACTTCAAGGTTGGAAAACTCTGACTCACCAAACTTACCTTATAATACGATTACTCAGATTCCTACAGAACTTAGAAAAGAAATTTTGTTTATTTGGATAAAAGGGCATGCTGGTGTTCATTTAAATGATGGTTGATGGTTGATTTTTGACGGCCGATTATCTACACTAGGGATATAGGCCCGAGGGGGGAGTGCCCTTCGTGGGGGTCTTTCTAAGGGAACTTAATCCGTATTTACGCATGGAAATCCATGGCTCGAAGAAAACCACGAAAACTCCGAACGATTAGGCCGACGGGCGCGATTGGGATCGAACCCAGAACCTCCCGTCTACCAGCTTTCGAGAGCAGAACCTCTCAGCCACTGGTGGGGCCGTTCATTTAAATGAAGTAATAGATCTTCTCGCAAAGAAGATTGCAGAAATAATAGATATTTCTCTAATATATTCATCTCTAGAAGTATTTTCCGCTTCCACCTTCATTTTTAGGCGCGTTCGTAATTATATAAATACGTAGCACCTATAGTCGTCGTTCGGTCCGTCTATCTGTCCGTCTGTCTGTCCGTCCGTCCGCATATAACAGAGTAAAAACTACCTAACCGAATGGTCTGAAATTTTAAATACATAATTGTTGCAAAATTTTGTCGAGTCATTTCAAATTTTATGAAAATCGGATGTATAGTTTAATTACAGGGACAGTCAAAAGTTTTCTGTTACATTACGGGCAAACGGAAAAAAAATATTTTGAGTTCATTTTAATGATGTCACAGCCTTTCGAACAGAATGAAATTGATATGCACTTACAAAGTGCACTGAAATATACATTCAGTACAATATGCGGTGCAAAAAATATTTATAAAACTAGTTACAGTACGAACGCACTTCATTTGCCACGTTTGACGTGCAATTTCCAACTTTTTTTTTTTTTTTTTTTTTTTTAGGCTGAAATAGCAAATGCTTGAGAATGCAACATGATTGGAATAATGATGATACGGGGAGATATACTTGCAATTTATTACCAAAAGTTTCAGAAAACCGCCGACTTCACCACATAAATTTATATTTCCTTGCAACTAATTATGAGCCCTATAAAAGTTACTTATTCAAGTGCAATAGAACCCTGTTTCTCCTTTATGCATGCAGCCGTATGTCAACTTCTCATCTTTATATACTAAATTTCCTTCTAATCTCTACATCTCATATAAAGAAGCCTTCAGACCAGAAATTATCATATCAGTTTCCATATATATTAAGAAGTATTTTGCACATACATCTACCCGTATTTATGCTGCATCAAGTGATGTAATATACAAATAAATTTGCTAGCCGCATTACCTTTATACCATGTGACGTCACATTAAATTTCTCCGGAATGAAAATCGTTTTAAATGTATCACTTTAAAATATAACGTAATTTTCACTATTAAATGCATTTCTCATATAATAATTTATTTATACATACATTATTTAATTTAAAAGTGTGCAGCTTCCATGAACTTGTACAAACTCGTTATTATTTTTATTGAAATTTATTTAATCTTGTTGTTATGGGAACACACACGCACAAAAAAAAAAAAATAATAATAAAAAAATCTTTGGAATTGAAGTTTTGTATAGATATATTTTTAATTTTTAACTGCTCATTAATATTATAATTTTTACATTTTAAATAGGACATAATTACTCCCATTTATTGCTTTTAATGTATATTAATGAATCTGTCATTTTAAAGTTTTCTTTCTCTTTTAAATATTCACGTGAAAATACTTCTGTTGTTAGAAAGGGAGTATTATTATTTGCGCTGCCTTAGAATTAGACAACCGTTAAAAAATACATATCGAAATATGAAATAAAAGTCTCGTAAATATAGTTTTAAATTTAAACTGTTTGGCAGAATTATTGCTAGGCCATTTTCAATATGACGTAAATTCCCGCATTTACTTCTTTTAATGCATATAAATGAATTTATTATTTTAAAGTTTTCTTTCTCTTTTAATAGTCATAGTAAACACATTTTTTATGATGTAATTTTCAATATTTTCCTGCTTTTAACATGTAATCATTTAATGTTGAAATTTTTTCTGTTTTAAATAGTCACGCGTAAAAAAATTCTTAATTGTAAGGAAACATTATTATTTGCACTGTTTCTACGATTGGCAACAATTTGAAATAATAACCTTTCGAAAATATGCAAAAAATATATCTTGAAATAGTAAAAATTTAATTAAACTAAATAAGAAATTATTATTTATTTAATATTAATAATATTATTATTATTTAATGAATTATTTTTTCAGATTTTCTTGAAAGACATAATTTAATCACAATATTGTCTTCACTATTGATTGAAATAAAAGATAATTTGAAATTCAAATTGAAAATAACGGAAGAAAAAAAAATCTAATAATCCCTATTGTTTCCCCCCTTTTCTCCCTTTTTTCCACAAAAATGGAATTATTTTGTTGCCATCTTTAGAAAAATGTGATTAAAATAAAAAAAAAAATAATATCTCGAAAACTAATTAAAATTTTAAAATTCTAACACCACTTTTGAAATCCGCGGATCAATTCGGATAATTTATATTAATTTCACCGCCAAAGGTTCAATATTTTAGGAGTAATAGCTGGGAAACACAATCAGTCGTTTCATAAAATCGCTTCATAAACTCGTTTCATAAATTCGTTTCATTGGGATTTTATATATGTAGGGTAGATATTAAAATTATTTTATCAGAAATGTATAGAAAAGCTTTCTAAAAACTTAAATATACATATGAATGAAAATATTAGGGGCATTCCACGTCAAATCAGGCAGCAAAATATCAATATGTAACCCACCATCACAGATTTTAATGAAACTGCGTGTGTTTGTTCTTACTATTAAGATATGATCACCAGTAATTTTTTTTGCTCCTTGGTCAAATAGTTTCTGAGAAATAAATTGTCAAAATTTTGAAAAACTGCCATCAGTTGGCATTCTTGACTGCTCGATTTTCAAATGTAGCATGACATAAATATGATCATATTTCAATATCTATTCCACAAATCATCTTCAAATAATTTATGCATAATATATAGGGTACGTATTTTATGAAAAAAAATACTGTTACGCTTATATAACATTTTAAGTGTGTCTAAAAAAATGTTTAATCTTTGAAGTCGTGAATTTTTTATGAAAAATAATGCATTAACAAAAAAAGCATTATCAACAAAAGGCGGTATTTTTATTAAATTTATTTTTTATGGGAGATATACTTAAAGGTGTCCTTTACCTGATTCTGAAATAAAAATAGTGGGATTTTGGGTGTTTTTGGTAGTATTTCCTATTTAAAAATATTTTGAGGTGCATTTCATATCAAATCAAGCAGAGTCATTCCATGTCAGTTCCCCTAAGCCATTTAATCACTGTCACAAATTTCAATAAAATTGGGTTTGTTTATAGCTTATTTTAAGACGTAATCACCTTTAATTTTCTTGATCCTAAGTAAAATATTTTTTAAGATAAAAAATATCAAAATTTTGAAAATTTTTTTTAAATTTTTTTAATGACAGTTCGATATTCAAAGAATACATAAAAAAAAAGTCATTTCAATATAAAATCACTAAATAGGTTTCAAATAATGTACATGTGACAAATAATGTAGGCTGATTATTATTTCTTGTTTTTTATCATGTTTAAACACTAAGAGTGTCTTTTATCTTATGAATTTTTAAAATCAAGAATTTTGTCAAAAATAATGTGTTAATCAAAAATTTATTATTAACTGAAGACAGGGTGTTATTGCTTTTTTTTAATTGTACGTAAAAATATCTTTTAAATGGTTATAAAATAAAAATAGTGAACATATGAGAAAAAATTATCAAAATTTTGGAAAAATGCCACGAGTGGCCATTAATGATTGTTCAATTTTCAAAGGCCTCATTTTATATATAAAATCATATTTCAATAACTAATAAAGAAATCTTCTTCGAATAATTTAAGCAAGGTAAATAAAGTATGTAGATTATGAAAAAAATATTGCTGTAATGTTAAAAAATATTTAAATGTGTCTAAAAAATTGTATAATCTTTGAAATCAAAAATATTTTACAAAAAACAATGAAATTATTAAAAAATCTTTATCAATCAGAGGCGGAGTTTCTATGGCTAATTTTTTAATTTTAAATTGTACATAATACTACATTATAACTGGATCTGAAATAAAAATAGTGGGGTTTTGGTTGGTTTTAGTAGTATTTAAATCATATTTAAAATTATCAATATTTTCAAATGTAAAACCTATCCAATGTATCATCCCTGGAAATATTTTTATTTATACATTTATTTTATTTTTCAAATTATCTTTTATGTTCGTTTCTTAAGGAAAAAAATAAACAATATTGTTTTTTAGTAAAACTTCTAGGGCGAAGAGCAATTATCCCTTTCCAAAAAAGAGAAAAATCACTAGCTCCTCACCGCCCAATAGAAATTTTCAAAATGACATTCCTAATCTTTAAACTCATATTTGGCTGTTAATATTGAAAATTTAGCATTGAGCTGCTAATATTGAAAAAAAAATACCAAATTTCACTGTGTTGAAGAAAATTTTGACGTATTGTGCTTTAAATATATGCAAAAAATGCATAATCCATTATATTTATATCTTTCAAATAACTATATCTAAAAAAATATTTAAAACTTAATGAGTTGCACTTTTGTAACTTTATTCAGTTTCTAATGATATGTACCGTAATTTCGGGTGTATAGCCCGCAGATCAAATAATTCAGTTTGGACCCAGAAATTTTATTCAGTATTTGAAGACCAATATTTACTGTGATCTAAAAAGTTACATTTTATTTTTAAAAATTTCTGGGTCGAAACACGATTGTTTGATCCGCAGGCTATACACCGGAAATTACGGTAATTTGATTTATTTCATCACAATATTGCTGAAAGATGGATTTTCAACATGTATATGTGTGTATATATATCCCTGTTCTCAAACAAATTATTTAAAAATTATTCATTTATGTTTAATAAAGCATATATATATTGATTATACACTTACAGAAAATACATATAGTAAATTTTATGATATTATGTCAATAATGTCTAAAAGTAAAGAACTTATCTAATAGTATGTAACGAAAAATTTAACATCTGGTGTAATGACAACAAAATTTTATAATTGTTTTACTTAATTTGGATGAATGAAAAAAGCTTACATGTTTATATTTTATTGAAGTACAGGTGAAAATGTCACAAAGACATACCTCAACAACCACTGAGTATGTCACATTCACACTACAGATGATTTTTTTTTCTTTTTGATCTTTCGGGTTTGATTTCAGATGGTAATGAATTAATTAGTTTTGTTAGAAGTGTCATTGCAGTCAGCATATAAGGCTCACTATTTTTTTTTTTTTATAATTTGTTTTGATTGACTCGATGAACAACAATATTTAAAGGGACCATTTCATGACTTTTCAATTAAAAGCTGATTTATAAATTCATCATATTGTTTAGTTATTATTATCGTCTTAAGATAATAAGTTGATATTAAAATTTTTAAATGCAGTTTATTTATTATTTGAACAGTTGAAAGTATTTTTCAATAAGAGTGCGGGCTGTTGATTTTAAGTCGGCTGTTGAGCAATGTAGTGTTGGTAAAGGAGCTGGTACTATTTAATTTAATTTTTATTGCTGTAAATAATATTTGTTATTTTATTATTGTATGTATTATATTTAAGCAAGAGTAGAAATACACGATATCGTAGTCATTTTAGTACATCTTAGCATGAAAAGCTTCAATATTTATCATTAAACATTCACATTTTATGAAAATTTTGTTAAAATTGCTCATATTTTCACTATTTTTATTTTATAACTATTGAAAAGATATTTTTACGTACAATTAAAAAAAGTAATAACAGCCTGCCTTCGGTTAATAATAAATTTTTGATTAACACATTATTTTTCACAAAATTCTTGATTTTAAGAATTCACAAGATTAAACACACTCTTAGCATTTAAACATTACAAACAACAATAAATAATAATCTGCCTACATTATTTGTCACATATACATTATTTGAAACTTATTTAGTGATTTTATATTGAAATGACTTTTTCTTTTATGCAGTCTTTGAATATAGATCTGCCATTAAAAACATTTTTTAAAAAATTTCAAAATTTAGATATTTTTTTTATCTTAAAAAAATATTTTACTTGTAATCACCTTTAATTTCCTTGATCCTGTCTTAAAATGAGCTATAAACATACCCAGTTTCATTGAAATTTGTGACAGGGAATTAAATATCTTAGGCGAACTGACATGGAATGACTCTGCTTGATTTGATTTGAAATACGCCTCAAAATATTTTTAAATATGAAATACTACTAAAAACACCCAAAATCCCACTACTTTTATTTCAGAATCAGGTAAAGGACACCTTTAAGTATATCCCCCAGAAAAAATAAATTTAATAAAAATACCGCCTTTTGTTAATAATGCTATTTTAGGTAATGCATTATTTTTCATAAAAAAATCACGACTTCAAAGATTAAATATTTTTTTAGACACACTTAAAATGTTATATAAGCGTAACAGTATTTTTTTTCATAAAATACGTACCCTATATATTATGCATAAATTATTTGAAGATGATTTGTGGAATAGATATTGAAATATGATCATATTTATGTCATGCTACATTTGAAAATCGAGTTGTCAAGAATGCCAACTGATGGCAGTTTTTCAAAATTTTGACAATTTTTTTCTCAGAAACTATTTGACCAAGGAGTAAAAAAAAATACTGGGAATCATATCTTAATAAAGGGAACAAACACACGCAGTTTCATCAAAATCTGTGATGGTGGGTTACATGCCTGCCTGAACTGACATGGAATGACCCATTAGGAAATTTCCGAATATTTATCCCTTCGAGACCATAAAGCGTACCTTTTCGTGAGAATGACCCAAATGATTTTTCCATCTTTCAGAGATTTAACTTTAACCTAACTGGACTAATACCGCATCTACGTAGTTTGTACATTCTCTATATTTTTTATGACTTGAATGTCTGCACGTTCATTATAGAAATAATGTGTTAGCTTGTATGATGTCAATAATGTCAATTGTAAAAATTTATATATTCCTGTTGTAACCTGCAAGAAAATGAAACACCGGTGGAGCACAGAAGCTATTAACTTCATAGGTTGTCAGGCAACTGAACTCGGTCTAAATCTGACTCTGGTAAAGACAAAAGTTTTTAATTAATCTTTAAGATTCTTCCAAAAAATAATAATAAAAAAAAGAAACAGCTTATTGCTGAAAAATAACAAAATAAACTTAAAATTAAATAATTTCATATTACTGTAAGGGTATTAAGAACACAGTCTTTTTCGCATCAGTTACTACAAAACTGCTTCAGTAATCGCCAGGTTAGCGAGATGAGAATTGCCCGTCGCTGTATGAACAGACGATGCACAACAGAACTATAAGAAATTGAGAAAAATTTCTATCGCAGCACCCCCTTCCGTATAAAAGTCCCCATTTTCAACTAGGACCTGAAGTTCATATAAAAAACATACCGTATATCCCAGTGTATAACACGCATCACTAATTTGAGAGTATGTATTTTTATTTCAAGCATATACTGCTGTATAACACGCATCAAGTTTTCCCCACTAAAACAAACCTGAAATAGCAGCTTTCTCACACTTCAGATAATGTGTCATTTCTTTGCGACATGCGAACACTTAGTTTAGGATATGTTTACATCCCATAGAAAAGACTGAATTAAAAAAAGAATAAACGAATCTAATATAGATTTTGCAGTAATTCCAGGTGGACTGACTTCGTTAGTTCAACCATTAGATGTTTCCATGAACACAACTTTCACAGAAAGTTTAAGGATGCAGTGGAACACATGGATGCTAGAAGGAGAAGTATCATTTACGAAAGGAGGAAATATGCGGCATGCGTCATTAACGCAAATGTGTGGAAGAATTATAACATCATGGAATGAAATCAAACCGAAAATAACTGTAAAATCATTTTAAAATTGTGGAATATAATTGAACTTGACGGTACCGAGGATGGCTATTTATGGCTAGATGAAAGCGACATAGGGGAGAAAATGACACTTCCCGAAAATATAAATGAAGGTAAGTACACTGTAAAAAAAACACTGTAAATTTGCCAGAACAAACTCGATCACAGTGAATGTGCTGTATATTTCTTTGGTTTCCTAATAACATTAACATGGAAAATACAGTAGTTGCGTAAAATTAACAGCACAATGTCCTGGCAATTTGGACGTATTTTTTTACAGCACAAACTGCTGGCATCCGAATTGCCAGCTCATTGTACTGTTAATTTTACGCAACTACTGTATTTTCCATGTTAATATAGTCAGGAAACCAAAGATAGATACAGCACATTCACTGTGATCGAGTTTGTGCGAGAGATGAACTGTACTTTGTACTGTAAAAATGTCGTTTTTTTTTTTTACAGTGCACAACGAACTTTTCATGTTATCTGAATAAGGAAGATAAAGTTTTTTAGAAAATATATCTTGTAAGTTTCTTTGTTTATATTGAAACATAAATGCATTTAGATATACCTCTAAAAATTTGGAATATTTTCTTCTTATGATTTTGCATCAACCATTTTATATTCGGCGTATAACACGCACACAGAAAAATTAAGGGATTTTTTAGAGTTAAAAGTGCGTGTTATACGCCGAGATATACGGTATATATGAAGTTTGGTTCAATTTTATGCATAACTTCGTAGACTTTCCGATGATACAATAATGAAAATTGCACAAAAATAGCTATTACAGTGCCCCTTTCCGGCGGAATATCCCCGAATTCAACTGGGACGTGCTGGCCATAGCAAAAAATATAATACATATGAAATTTGATTCAATTCTATGCACAGCTTCATACACTTCTCAATGGTACAATAATGAAAATTGCACAGACATCTCTATTACAGCGCCCTCTTCCGGCGGAACATTTCCATATTGAAGGAGGACCTGCTGGCCGTATCCAAAAACATACACAAAGAATTTGGTTAAATTCTATGCATAACTTCATACACTTTTCGGCTATACAATAATAAAAATCGCCCAGAAGTTGATACTACAGCGCCCTCTTCCAGCGGAATGTTCCCAAACTCACGTGGGACCTGATGGCCATAGCCAAAAACATATATATGAAATTTTATTTACTTCTATGCATAACTTCATACATTTTTCGATGATACAATGCGGACATACGGACACACTGGCGGACAGACAGACATATGAGAGCGTCCACGGCAATAGAAAATTTTTGATGAAAATTTTTTTTGAATGGAAATATATGTGTGATACATCGATTTAAAGCTAAAGAGTTGGTGTATATGAATTTGTAAGTTTTAATTTCAGAAGAATAAGTCTGTACCAAAAATGGGCTGAAAACAGACAGTATTAACATTCATTTACAGTTGAGCATAAAAGTCTACTTATTGAGTTACACTGTTTTTTTACTTCTGTTCATTAAATGAAATTATTATGCATTGAAAATAATAATCTATTATCATATACGTGAGATCTACATCTACATAGTTAAAAGTTTTTAGCTAAGTTATTATATGGAATTTTAACTTTATTTAATAGTTGATAATTAAATGTCACAAGAATAACAGGAAGCATATTAAAGTTTTAATTTTATAAAAACTACTTAAAATTTTTACACAAAGCTTTTAATTCTCTGATTTGGAGGTATAACACAGATTTTACACAAAACTTTTAATTCTCTGATTTGGAGGTATAACACAGATTTTACATAAAGTATTTTTTATGTTATTTATGGAATAAGGATCTGGGGTGTTGTCACAAGAGTAACAAATGTCTGTGTCAAAAGAATAACACATAACACATTTTCCATAGTTTTAGGTAAAACTGCGATACAATCATAACAAACACAATGCTTGAAATTTAGTTGTTTTCTCAGTTATTACAACGAGGTGGAACCCGTCGAACATCGACGAAGGAAAATGTTTAAGAAGGAGCTGTTTCATTGATTTATAATAAACCTACAATATTAGCTACAATAGAAAATGCATCTGAAATTGGTTAGTCTAACTCTCAAACAAATATTATTTTAACCTAAAATTAACAAACTACCATTTCTATAAAACTCAGTTGTCCAGGGGTCGCATTCTACAGGGAAAATTTTGTTGTTTCTACCACTATTTTGAAAATAATATCTTCATAGTATCTTTCTATAGCATATTTTAAATAAAAAAATATGAAGATTTTTGATTAATAGATCTGGTAGGAACAATAAAATTCCCCCTATGGAATGCGACCCCTGATTGTCTGAATTATTAAATTTAAACTTTAATCGCATATGTAATCAGTAAAATATAATAAAAAACAGCTATTGTGATGAAGTTGTCAATTAAGTCTTTTATGCTTCGTTTTCCTGAATCAAAACGATAAAATTTATTCTATTTTTTTTTCCTGTAAAATCTAAACCCGACATCATTTTCACCTTCTCATAATTTACATATGTACTTCTCATATCCGTATTCACCATGTTTAAAAAAATGGTATTTTAATTTGATCATTTTAAATTCATTTTAACTCAAAACTTGAAGTCACGATTGTCAATAACATATTTGCATGTAAACAGTCGCACTCTTAACTTCAGATTCTAATCTCAATATCGAAGAATAAAAATTGCAATTTATGTTTTTAGACGCATTTGTGTTAAAATGTTTAATATTATCTAAGAGATTGATCGTTTTCTTTTAAATATGACGTCATTTTCACGTACTTAAACCTTTTGCCTGGTGTCTCAAAATTATTAGTATCAGCACTCATGCAGACGAAAAAAATATGGAAAGTTTATAAGGAAAAATGCGTGTTTTTTTGCAAAAGCAGTACGTCATTTTCCATTCAAGATATTTTTGTGTAATATGTCCCTGATGGCATTTTGCGCCACTTAACCCTATACAACGAAATTTAAATCATAAAAAAAAAGAAATAAAAATATTTTTTTATAAGAAAATGGCATGGATAAAGATAAATAAACGTTATTATTCTCTCAATTCTGCAATAGTGAAAGCTATCTAATTACGATCATTTTGAAGAAATTTCATAAAATATTTTTTAAATTAAAATATTAAAGTGGGGATATTTAAAAAAACGGCTAGTGCGGGCACATTTACAAATAAACAGCTTCCAATTAAAAAAAAAAGAAGTATTAGTAAAATTGGTGCAGTAGAAAGCTCAGGGCAGATGATTAAATAAAAAAGAAAAGTGCCCAGCTAAACTGAAGGCATTGAGCTCACAGGCTATTCACACTAAATGTATATTATACACTTATTTTAAAGAATAATGCCCCTCAAAAAAATAAGTGAAGGGGAATTAGCCCCCGTTTCCCCCTTTATACTTAACCAGTGAACCTCCAAATCTCATCAGGGAAGCCCCTTATCATAATAAACCGGTATACCAAATTTGGAGTAAATCGAATAATCCTGCAAAAAAAACATTTATCGAAATTAAGGGGGTGGACTAGCCCCCCTTTATCTTTAACCAATGAATCGCCAAAACGAATCCGGGAAGCTCCTTAACATAATAAACCGGTATACCAAATTTGGAGCAAAGCGAATAATTCTGCATGAAAAACCCCTTTATATAAATTAAGGGGGTGGCCTAGCCCCCCTTCCCCTTTTATCTTTAACCAATAAACCCCCAAAACTAATCAAGGAAGTTCCTTAACATAATAAACCGGTATACCAACTTCGGAGCAAATCGAATCCTTCTGCATGAAAAACCCATTTATCTGAATTAAGGAGGTGGCCTAGCCCCCCTTTTCTCCTTTATTCTTAACCAATGAACCCCCAAAACTAATCAGGGAAGTTCTTTAACATAATAAACCAGTATACCAAATTCGGAGCAAATCGAATAATTCTGCATGAAATACCCATTTATCTGAATTAAAAGGGGTGGACTAGCCCCCTTTCCCCCCTTTATTCTTAACTAATGAACCCCCAAAACTAATCAGGGAAGTTCCTTAACATAATAAACCGGTATAACAAATTCGGAGCAAATCGAATCCTTCTGCATGAAAAACCCAATTATCTGAATTAAGGAGGTGGACTAGCCCCCCTTTTCCCCTTTATTCTTAACCAATGAACCCCCAAAACTAATCAGGGAAGTTCCTTAACATAATAAACCAGTATACCGAATTCGGAGCAAATCGAATAATTCTGCATGAAATACCCATCTATCTGAATTAAAAGGGGTGGACTAGCCCCCTTTCCCCCCTTTATTCTGGACTAATGAACCCCCAAAACTAATCAGGGAAGTTCCTTAACATAATAAACCGGTATAACAAATTCGGAGCAAATCGAATCATTCTGCATGAAAAACTCATTTCTCTGAATTAAAAGGGGTGAACGAACCCCGTTTTTCCCTCTTTATCCTTAACCAATGAACTCCCAAAACTAATCAGGGAAGTTCCTTAACATAATAAACCGGCATACCAAATTCGGAGCAAATCGAATGATTCTGCGTGAAAACCCCATTTATCTGAATTAAGGGGGTGGACTAACCCCCTTTCCCCCCTTTATCCTTAACCAATGAACCCCCAAAACTAATCAGGGAAGTTCCTTAACATAATATACCGGTATACCAACTTCGGAGCAAATCGAATCATTCTGCATGAAAAACCCATTTATCTGAATTAAGGGGTGGACTAGCCCCCCTTTTCCCCTTTATTCTTAACCAATGAACCCCCAAAACTAATCTGGGAAGTTCCTTAACATAATAAACCGGTATACCAAATTCGGAGCAAATCGAATCATTCTGCATGAAAAACCCATTTATCTGAATTAAGGGGTGGACTAACCCCGTTTTTCCCCCTTTATCCTTAACCAATGAACCCCCAAAACTAATCAGGGAAGCGCCTTATCACAATGAACCTAGGAAAAAATTTTGAAGCAAATCGGATGTTTCTATCAAGAGTTATCGCGTTACGTACATACATACATACATACAGAACGGGCGGGCACATTAGCTCTCAGGCTTTGATAGCCTGTGAGCTAAAAACAGCCTTGTGTTGTAAATGCATAGATTATGTAAAATTATAAAAAAAAATTTAAGCAAATTTTATTATTTTAATAAAATTATAGTCTTAAAGAATAGCAGTAAAATTTTATTTGTCAAGAGAATTTTGGACAAAAACATAGGGAACCTGATATTATTTTAAACCTCAAATTAGAGCCAATATTCTCATTGTTTGCTTGTATTACTCGGCGAAGTGAATTCATCCAGTTGATAATCATCAAGTTCTTTAATATATGCCACTATTTTTTGAACAAAGGCTTCCAAACTGAGCATGCACATTGTATGTCACTGCTCATCGATTAAGACACTGTACATTTTTGTAAAACATTGCGCTTTATCAGCCTGTGCTTTCGATTACGTTACTTTTAAAAGAAGTTTTTTTCGCCTGTGAAGAACTTCAAAGCAGCTGGGGTGAAACGACGTACTTGTACGAAACATATTTCAGTTTTAAGGATTAAAAAACACGCTTTTTTATAAAATGACATCATTTTGCATCCGGTAAAGAATTCCGCTTTTATGATCCAGTCTTAAACAACATCTATATAGAGCTTCTAGAATGCTTAAATTTTGTAGTCAGTCCTACATCTATAGAAAATTGTTCAAATGACGTCATTATACACAAACACAACAAAAGCAATATCGTCATTCAAGAAGCTCGGCAAAAATAAATCCGGTATTTAATGTTACATATGCCTTCATTTGTTTTTGCTTATAATAGCTCCGTGTTTTATCAGAAGTCCTTATCAGAAAACCTTTTTTCAAAATTCGGAAAATATTATTACATACGGATGAATAAAATTGCATTCTTTCAGCTTTCTGATACGAAATAAGTAATTGTGCAGGAAAGTCATACAATTATTTAAAATACGTTTTCTTAAAGAGAAAGTGTTCTATCGTTTGTAAAATATTTTTGTTATAAACTAAGAAACACTTAGTTGATGAATAGAAACAAAATAAAACCAAAATTCACCGGTAGATGGTATTTGTGACATAACATATATTTTAATTTCAATTTTTATGAGGAAATGGCAACAAAAAAAATGCAGTAATCTACTATTTTCCCTTTACTTTTAACAGAAATGGAGTACTTCTGTCGCCACAATTACAAAATTGGTACTAAAAACTATAAAAAAATTAATATATCAAAAATAAATTGCGATACAGCTTTCAAACAAATTGCATTTAAAAGTACATTTTTTTCCTTATACGACGGTATAAAAACTAAAAATGTGCGATGTGTAGGAGTTTAAAAATTTTCAGTAGCGAAAATTGCAAAACGAAAATTCATTTCAAATGTGAAAGTGTTGCCATTCGCAGAATGACGCATAAATGCCAACATTGTAAAGACTGTATCAGGAGTAAACCAGTTAAATTTCAGGAGTTTTGGACACTCTTCAGGAGTAAAATGTTCACATATCAGGAGTCATTTCAGGAGTTGCACATAGTTTTTTACGAGCTATATTTTTTACAAATATTCTCAGTCCTCTTGCAGCTTTTGCATTTACCAACACAAACATAATTTAAATAAAGGTTACTTAATTTACTTTTACTTTCACTGTATTAATAATTTTTTATGATAAATTTATAAAAATGGAATAATTTTTTTTATCCCTACAGAGCAAAAAATCCGCGATTGATATAACTGTGTGAAATTACATGACTATTTTTCCCCCTACAAAAAAATAAAGTGACTTTTTCCATGACCAATTAACAAAATTCGCGATTTTTCGCCGCCACTGATGGACGAAAACCACGATATTTTGCCGCGACTGACGGGCGAAAATCACGATGTTTTGCCGCGACTGACGGACGAAAATCGCGATGTTTTGCCGCGATTGACGGACGAAAATCGCGATGTTTTGCCGCGACTGACGGACGAAAGTCGCGATGTTTTGCCGCGACTGACGGGCGAAAATCGCGATTTTTTGGTCGCGAGTGATGGACGAAATCACGATGTTTTGCAGCGACTGACGGACGAAAATCGCGATGTTTTGCCGCGACTCACTGACGGAAATCGCGATGTTTTGCCGCGACTCACTGACGGAAATCGCGATTTTTTGCCGCGACTCACTGACGGAAATCGCGATGTTTTGCCGCGACTCACTGACGGAAATCGCGATGTTTTGCCACGACTCACTGACCACGGGTGATTCTGAGAAAAAAAAATTTCTGAAATTCACAGCAAATTTTCTGAAAGGTTACAGCAGAGGGGTGAGGGGGGAATCCACTCACGACACTAATTATATGTTGACAAAATTAGTGTTCTTTCGCGATCCTTTGACGAAATTTGCGTTATTCGTTATATCTTTGACGAAATTTACTGTTTTTCGCAATCATTTTGACAAAATTTGCGGGATTTTTGCGATCTTTTGAGGAAATTTGCGGGGATTTTTTTTGCGATCATTTGACAAAATTTGCGGGGATTTTTTTCGCGATCACTTGACGAAATTCGCGGGGATTTTTTTCGCGATCACTTGACGAAATTCGCGTTTTCCCCTTGATCCTTTGGCTAAATTGGTGATTTGTTTTACGAACAATTGACGAAATTGATTATTTTGACGGAAATGATTATTGTCTAAATTCGCACTATTTTTTATGTCCGAATTTTCGGATTGATGACCGATTTTTTTTAATTTTAGGAACGAATGCCTTATATTTTCGAAACAGCGATTTTTTTTTTTTTTTTTTTTTTTTTTTTTTTTTTTTTTTTTTTTTTTTTGCCTGGACTGTAAATTTCCGATGTTTTGCCACGACTGACTGACGGAAAGCGCGATTTGTTGCCACGACTGACTAACGAAAACAGCGATTTTTAGCCGCGACTGACTGACGAAAACAGCGAATTTGCTGCGACTGATTGACCAAAACAGCAATTTTTCGCCGCGACTCACTGACGAAAACAGCCATTTTTTGCCGCAAATGACTAACGGAATTCGTGATTTTTTTTTTCAGAGCAGGGAGTGATTGACAAAATTCGCGATTTTTATCATTACCGATTACCGGATTTCAGGATATTTTTTCCTCAACTGATTAACTCAATTCGCGATATTTTGTCGCGGCTGACAGCCGAAATTAAGAGTTTTTTGCAGAATGAAAAAAATTGCGATTTTTATCAACGATCTATTGATGAATTTCACGATTATTTGTAGCGACTGATTGACAAAAAATGAAACTTTTTTCAATGATCGGTTGGCGAAATTTGCGATTTTCTGCCGCGAGCGATTGTAGAAATTCGTAGTTTTATCGACTAATAGACAATTTTCGCGATATACTTCAACGACTGATTGACGAAATTCGTGATTTTTTGCCACGATCGATCGAAGAAATTCGCGATATTTTTGCCTCAAATTTCCGTATTTTCTACCTTATTACCGTACTTCCGTATTTTATCCTACATTTCCGGAGAAACTCCGGAATTTCCGGAGATATTGGCATCTATGAATGACGTATGCGTTACGCACAGATATGTTTGTCCTTTATAATATAGATAGTTCTCGAAATAGTTTTAGCCATAATTAAGAATATTTTGTAAATTTTTAGCAAGGTAAATTATCTTTACTCGTGTTTTTTTATGAATGGATTTATTTTATTTATTTTTATTTTTACTTAAGATTATATAATAATAACGACAAGTTATTAAAGATAGATTAAAACAACTCAACTCGTGGTATTTTTGTGTGCTTTCTTTTGGTTTAAGACTAGAACCGCCATAGCGGTCATTTTGACCGGTAAAAAATGAAAATATTTCCATTCGAACCAGAATTTTTTTTTTCTAAAATAAGTTAAATATGTACCACGGAGAAATTAGTTAAATAAATAAGTTAAATAGCTCTAAATAAAAATTCTGGTGTAAAATAGTTTTATAACACTTGAGTAAAATTTCCGGTGGTTCTAGTGTTAAACCACATGGTCTTTTATCAGATATTTTACAGAATTTGTAAAGTTTCGTTTACTAAATTCTGCTGTATGATCTACGGAGATTCTTATAGTAACACTTACGATAGTATATTTTAAAGGACAGATTTTAATATTACTTCTTATACACGACATTGTTTTAAGGAGTTGGAAAAATTCTGCTAAGCGACAAAAATTGTTCATAAAAACTAAGAATGAATATGTTGAGGTGAGAAAGAAACAAAAAACGTATTATGATAAATTGAAGAAATGTCTTAGAGCCAGAAAAAGCTTCAGCAAGGGAAAGGAAAACGTAGAGAACTAGTTAGCCTGTAATGAAAAAAAAAATTTTTGACTCCATAGCTTTGTACAATTTTATGTCGATGAAGATATAAGAAGGAGTAATTCTTCAGCTAAATCTACATTAGTTAGGCGTAAAAAAGATAATTACAGAGAATTTCATCAATCCTGGGTGACATTTGTTAACAGAATACTTTTTATTTAAAGAAGTTTTTCTAGATTGAAAAATTAGATTCCTTTGCAGCTTTAAGGCCTAGTTTCATAAAACAATAGAAAATTAATCCTCGGAATATCTGCATTTGTCCTTATCACTAAACCATTCAAGCAATTAATAAGGCAGTAACTGTTGTATTTCCTGCATTAAACTTTCCTGTGAAGGATTTAATGACTTTGTCTGCTGTGATATATCATAATTAGAATGTATAATTTGCGAAGATAACATCGAAGAGTTACTTGAAACTGAAGTCCATAATACAGAGCTTCTTATAAGTTACTGTCAATAGCAAAACGTTAATAAACAATTTGAAAAAGTAACAGTTGAAGAAACTATTTCTGATTATTCACAAAAAATTTTAAAGCAACTAAATCCATTTCTGTGGAACACATTCATTCATACTTGTACACAGAATTATTTTGTAGTTCCAAAACAAAAATAATAAATAACCACTTCTGAAAGAATCGTCATGCAAATAGACTTGTCTTAAAACTACACATTTTTATGCCAAGACGAAATTTTGGTACGAAATTGTTCACCACTTTTCAAATCCACAAGCGACTATATTTTCAGTTCTTATTTGGTATGATGCCATAACGTAAAATCGAATGCTATTTATTCAGACAATTTAACTCACAACAAATTTTCTGTAAAGTCTTTCCTGCGTAAAATTCCAACTGAAGGAATGTATTTTCCAGAATTGTATCCATTTTTCTGTTTTTTCTCGTGGTTGTGCTTTCTAATTTAAACAAAAATATAACTTTGCAATTATGTCAGGAATAAATCAGTCTTCTTCCTCAATTAACTTAATCGCACGTTTTTTTTTTTTTTTTTTTTTTTTTTAACTCCTGGTAAAGATGCTGTAGACTTAATTTGTGCTGTTGTATAACGAAATGTCTGGAACAAAGTTCGTCCTAAAAAAGCAATTGTAAGGATTACCGATGACTTTGTCAAAATTGCTCATGGAAAAAATGTGTAAGCATTCTCCGTGTATCATATGAAGAAATAAAACAGAAACAACACGTTTTATTACTTTGAGAAAATCTACCAATAGCGAAGAGCACTCAACAAGTACAATTTGTTAAAGTCATAAATTCATAACACTATCTACTACAAACCATACAATATAACACGAATCGTACAAATAATTTACATTTCATTAAATAAATAAGGATATAGGAAGAAGTTGCAAATTATCTTATTCATAATGCAGACAATAATTTATTCTGTTTAATAGCACAAACTGGGAGATTGCTATGTGGTTGCGATAAGTAAAATATGGTGATTTAAAGTTTCATGGTATTATTACTGAATTATTAGATTATGATTGTCAAATACAGTACTTAGGCGCCATATGAAGCTGAGAAGTAATTAAGTTTGAATCTGATGACCACTTAATTTGATACAAAAAAAATCAATCAGTGTTTGACATTAATGCTCCGAAATTGATAAACACTTAAAAACTTTACAAACTCTAATTTTATATATTTTTTACATTATTTTATATTATTTTCAACTTTAACCAGCATAAACAAATATTCTGTACGAAAAAAAAGTTTGTCAAAACATAATTTAATGGGGTTTTTTAGAATTTAAAATGAATGTTTGCTAAAATTTCCTTATGGACAAAATGTCACAAGAGTAACACTTAGCATTTTGCAAAATCAAATGTAACTAATTCATTTGTTATGGGATGGTTTCAATGATTAATTCTTTTTTAAAAGATATAATTACTCTGCTTTATTCTGTAAATTTTGTTTATATATTCTTATATAATTCACAGAATTTCTACTTCAAACAAAATTTTTGTATATCGCATTTTTTTGTGGTCACAAGAGTAACAAAACTTTAATTTATTATCTAGACAAGTAAAATGCTTTTTGTTCTAAACTGCATTTGGTTTATGTGAGTACAGCACGAGTATTTTTAAATGTTTGCATCAAATTTAACCTAAATATATTTTGTAATAAAAGAATTGGAAGTATTTGTGAAAATTGTCTTTGATGGTCACAAGAGTAACAATGAATGTTCCCATATACGACATGTTTTTTTTTTTCATATAAACCTGTTTTTCTGGATCTCTGACCCCTAAAACGTGTACATCCGTCAAAAACCGGGAGTCGAAAAAAAAATTCGAGTACAATACTTTGTTCTTTAAAAAGAAGAAAGTAAAAAAGTACTCAGCCGCATGCTTGACGATGAAGGACACTGGTAAATGGTTTATGTGACGAATAGTCTTCTCTAAAGACAGTAAATGGATAGGGACATGGACAAAAATGATCATTCTCTGGAAAAACACTAGTACTAAAGACAATAGATACCGTATAGGGGCTCTACCTAACAAAATTCATGGTAGTTCTGGAAAAAGGCTTACTATATGTTTTTTTTTTCGCTAAATCCGAATTTTTAACGTCCCACCAAAATTTCCCCCGGCAACACCCCCAAATTTTGGTAAAATGCCCCCAAAAAAGATTTTTATTTAAAAAAATCATTTTTGTTGTTTTAGGGAAAAAGTATCTAGAAATTCAGAAAGTAGACAAAATTTGCAACAAATAAGATATATGACATTATGACGTAGGATGAATGGGGAGGCGGGGACCTGCCTCGGAACATGCGCCGCGGTGCTGTGTGGGCTAAGTTGCGCAATTCCACTTAATCACTCACATCGTTTACGTTCGCTCTCCCGTCTTCCCTTCGAATTTTCCCTATAAGGTTTACTTTAAGTTTTTTGGGTCACTGAATCGAATTTTTAACTTCCCAACAAAATTCTCCCCTCCCCCCGCAACCCCGCCCTCAAAAAAATAGCTGTTTTTAAATTAAATTTTTTATTGTTTTAGGGGAAAAGTATCAAGAGATTCAGAAAGTAGACAAAATTTGCAAGAAATAGGATATATGACATTATGACGTAGGATGAATGGAGAGGGAGAGGGCTGCCTCAGACCATGCACAGCGGCGCTGCGTGCACTAAGTTATGCAAGTCCAGGCAATAGGGGATTTTACCTGACAAAATTAATGCTAGTTCTGGACTTCGACTCACTTTATGTTTTTTGGGTCGCTGAATCCGAATTTGTAACTTCCAACCAAAATTTCCCACGGAACCCCCCCCCCCCAAATTTTGATAACCACCACCCAAAAAATTGATTTTTTGAAAATATTTGTTTTTTTGAGAACAGCGCGCAGGGAATGTTCCGCGGCAGACTACCCTCTCCCCGTTTATCCTGCGTCATAATGTCATATATCCTATTTCTTGCAAATTTTGTCTACTTTCTGATTTTCTAGATACTTTTCCCCTAAAACAATAAAAAATTTAATTAATAAACAACTATTTTGGGGAGTTTGCGGGGGGGGGGGGGGGGGGGGGCTTTTGGTGGGAAGTTAAAAATTCGAATTCAGTGACCTGAAAAACTTAAAGTACACCTTATAGGGAAATTTCGGAGGGGATACGGGAGGCCGAATGTAAACGATGTGTGTGGTTAAGTGGAATTGCGCAACTTATAGTTCACGCAGCACCGCGGCGCATGCTCCGAGGCAGATTCCCCCCCCCCCCATTCATCCTACGTCATAATGTCATATATCTTATTTGTTGCAAATTTTATCTACTTTCTGAATTTCTAGATACTTTTTCCCTAAAACAATAAAAAATTATTTTTATTTGATTTTTTTTTTAATAAAAACATTTTTGGGGGCATTTTACCAAAATTTGGGGGGTTGCCGGGGAAAATTTTGGTGGGAAGTTACAAATTCGGATTCAGCGACCCAAAAAACATAAAGTTAGTCGATTTCCAGAACTACCATTAATTTTGCCAGGTAAAATCCCCTATTACCTGGACTATAGTGTGTATTTCTAAGTCTACATTCATACTTAAAACTTTTGAAACGTGCAACCAAAATTTTAAACAAAAAAATTCAATATGCGAACAAAAATAATAGTTACTGACAAAAATGTCACTTAGGCCTTAAAGAAAAAACGAAATTGAAGATAATATTAAAACATACGAACGTTGTTACACATGATCAAAGTAGATGGTTGTTGAGAAGAAATGTTCACAACACTTTTAAATTTCAGATCTCATAACGTCAAAACATTTTTAGTTCAGTCAAAATTGTCAAAAGTCACTAAATTTTTACAAAAACTGACATTTTGTTTTTACCTATTTCTCGGCGAATAAAACGCCTTTGGATGGAGAGTAAATACAGGATTCTAAAATGCAAGCGGACTTTAGTTTTAGATCTAATATAAGGGATATATACGATGTAATGTTTATTTGATTTTTTTTTATTAAAACACAGTAAATTTTTACTTTAAATATAAGGCTTTGTAGTTTATAATATTTAATATTTTTAAAAGCAATAACAAACATAAAACATATTTACCTATACGATTTAAATAACACTATTTACTTGAACAGGTATTTTTCGAAATAACAATAAATAGCAACAAGATGGGAATTTAAAAAATAAGAAACAATTTCAAAAATTAGAAATGATAAAATTATTTTTCAGATTAAAAGGTTTATTCTTTGTAAAATATTTTTAACAAAAAACTTTATAATTATTTTTAGAATTAGAGAAGAATAATCTATTGAATTAAAAAATTACACCGGCCCTAAAATCACCCCTGTAAAAACAATTGGTGATTCTTACAGATTACAGGTTAGTAAATGGAAATATGGCAATGAAATTATTGTCCCGCCATTTTTTAGCGTGGAGGGCTTGCTTTTGAAATGGAGATATTTCAAATCTTACTAAAACATTAGTGGAAATTGTTCAAATAATAATAACATACAAATAAAAGGGCATAAAACATTAGCCAAGGTACAGCGGCAAAAGTGTAAATATGTTAGCTGATCACTTCTGGACACCTAATGAGGGGACGACACCAAAAGAGCCTTTACACGTGACAAAGTATTAAAATGGCTTTTCAGAATATTTTTGATCGAGTTGTCATCTAAAATAGTGAAAATACCTTTTACAAGCTTGCAATTTTATCTAGCATTATAAATGAATGCAGCAATTCTTTATTACTTGCCACTATTTGCTCGTCTAGGTGGTCGCATAGGGGGTTCAGATACCGCCTTCAACGTAAAAGCCAGGGCTTTGTTCGGGGCCCACAAAGCAATTTATATGCAAACAGAAATTTCGTAAAGAAAATGCTTTATTTTAAAATATATTAAACTAATTAATAAAATCAAAAAAGCATGTAATCAAAGATTCCTAAACATAAATAATACATTTTATACATGAGCCCCTTGACAAAGACCCGATCGACCCTACCCGTGCGAATCTTGAAGGAAGGGGGAGCTTCCGGATTAAATAAACGAAAATGGGGTGACCTAAGATATATCGCATGAAAGTAAGTGGGCCCTGCGGGTTTCGCGTCCATGAATTGTTAATAGGGTAATCAAAATAACGGGATTGTTTCGCAACCATATATTGTTAATATGGCGATCCCTATAACGGGACACTGTGTGTTTCGCGCCTCATAAATCATTAAAACGGCAATCACTATAACGGAGTCCTGTTGGTTTCACACCTATAAACTGATTCTACGGCAGTCACTATAACGAAGACATACTCGAGCTCATAAATATGGCGTTCTGTATTAAAATCGTAAATCTCTACTCCCAAAAAAAAAGAGGAAATGTACTATATTTTAAATCAAGACTAAAATCCGACCGCTAAAAGACGAAAAGCGCAGAAACAATTTATCAAGTATGAAATTTAAAAAAAAGACAACAATCTTTTCCTTGGAAAAATGCCTTGCGCAAAATAACTAATCAAAAGTCAGCATTATTTTTCTGACACAAAACTTTCGTCTAATCTTCATTAATTAGATTCACAGTCAAGATTGGCAAAAAACCTGAACGATGATGGCAATAATGTAGATTCGAGATTATGAGAGCGATAATAGTGGTTACAACAATAAAATTACTTTTGCATCAAACCACGCACTCTAAAATACACAAGTTGGTTATAGACCCTATAACGGGAAAAAAAAAATTGTTTTCCATCTTCAATATTCCTTTTCATTCCCCCCCCCCCCCTTCAATTTTTAAAATCGCTGAAATATCGGTTTAACCATTTTTTAGTAGATTTGTTACGTTGCATTTCACGCTCACTCTATATAAATAAATACATATATAAACAAGCAAAAAGTTCATCAGGTTTATTTTCATCAGGGTTGCGGAGACGGTGGAGAAAATGTCCGAGTCCGACTCCGGAAATTTTAACGACTCCGACTCCGGGATGGATAATATACTAACGTTGCCTGTTGGTTAAAATTATGAGGAAACGCAAGAAAAATAAAGCGAAAATTTCACAATACGCCATTAATTCTGTTTTCAGGGCTTCGAAAGGTAAAATAAATAGGGGAGAGTAGCCATATTTGGACCGCCGCTTTAATTGGACCGTTGCCATTCTGCCGTTAATTACAGGAAGAGACTCCATCTACCGCTGAAATCCTACTCATCAGAATAACGTCACTCATGATTAGAAGAAGCAACCGCCTACCACGTGCTGTTTTCAGACAATTTAAAAAAACCTACAGTTAGCTGTTTTGATCTAATTTTTTCCTACTAAACGTAAGTGAATATTTTAAAACTAAGGTAAGTTGTTATGTTTTCATATACATATACGAATTCGTCTGTTTATTGCGCATATTTTTCACGCGGATTTGTTTGATTTCGTTTTTGTTCTCAGTCTTGAAATTAACTGTTTTAAAAAATGGCGCAGTTGCCGTAATTGGACCAATTTCAGTTGCTTAAATTGGACCAGATATACGATCATAAATTTGAAAAGTAAGTAATGAATTTCGAGGGCGGTACGCTTTGTACACTATTTTTTCATATTTTATAATGGAATACTGTCTCCAAGCAAATTTTTTTTGTATATCTGGATTAATTTTGTTATACAATTTAGGCCTATATAAACATAAAAATATTTTTACACGTCTATGCAATAAATTTTGTTTGCAATGTATTTTATCTTGTATGTAATTGTATTTTTATTTTCTTTCAATTCTTTATTCCTACGGCATATTTGATTTACAGAGTTGAATTCAAACATTTTCCTCCCGCAGGATATTTGTGATGGAAGACTTTTTACAGTTCTGGAGGGAGGAATTATACTTTTTTGCCATTAAAACGCATAAAATCTCAAATCTTATTGAAAATGTTGAAAAAGACATAGACAAACTGTCTGGAAGAAAAACACCCGTGACAGCAAAAGCTGTTGAAGATATAGGAAACAAAAAGCAGACAGTAAGTTGTGAAGAAATTGACCTGCAACAAGGCTGCAGCTACAAATCCTCCCAAAAGCCAAAAAAAAACCACTAGAAATGTTATTTCCCTTGCTAAATTCAGTTAAATCAAAGTACAGAGGGAGCCAAAAAAACAGTTGTGTTAACATCATCGCCATATAAACTAAACCTTGAAAAGGAAAAAAAAAGATAAAAAGGAAGTTTTCACAGCAAAAAAGCAATTGGAACATCGAGTTTTGAAAAATAGGCGTTATGCAATTAGCAAGAAAATGATGGAAGAGAAGAACTACAAACAAACATAATGTAAAGAAAACTCCAGTTGCAAAAAAAAGCCTGATAATTCAGAATCTAAATAGAAAAATCTAGACAGTGATGATTGGTTTTGCCTAATTTGTAAGAAAAATAAAATAGCAAAAATGACTCAGTGTTCAGATTGCCATATACGGTTCCATGTTGTGTACGCTGGAAAACAAAAACAATAAACAAAATTCATGTATAAGCTTTGCATCACTCCTTACATGATATTCAAGTAACTGACAATTAGTTCCATAATTTCTATTCTTAATTACTGATAACTTATACATTTTGATTTAAAACAATTACTCTTATTTTCAGATATTTGATTTCATTATGTTTCATTGCTGTTATTTTGTTTTATTGTTTCATTAATCGCAAACTTTTCTTTTAATAAAATTAGTAATATTCCCTAGTCATTAAAACAACCTGATATTATTTGGTCCAATTTAGGAGACTGGGGGGTCCAACTTAGATGACCAGTTGCTGAATTTGGACCACTTTTGACAAATTTTTCAAATTAAAATAAAATTTCAGATTTTCAAAAAGAAATTGATCTAAATATTTATTTAGTTAACAGATGAATAGATTGACCCTGTGTAATTATCTTTTGCAGATATTCCAAAAATTAAGTGAGTTACACCTGAAAATAAGCGAAGTGGTCCAAATTAGGCTACTCTCCCCTATATATATATTCTCCGAATTATTAATTTTACAATTCCCACAAATCCGAAAAATCCAAACTATCGAAATTTAAAGAAAAAAACAAAACAGAAATTTTACTATTTCACATCCGCGGACTCTGAAAAGAAAAGGAGAAATCGTTACAATTTTGTTGGTATATCCTGTCCTCCGGACCCGAAAAATTTCGATGGAAAGGAAGAAAAATAAAGATGAAAATTTTGCTAATTCGGAAATAATTCGAGTTCTACGGATTCTAAAGATGGGATTCTAAAAATGGAACATCATATTTCCCGCATTAATTTTACTTCGGCGTTATTGCGGGTTCTGCAGACCTGAAAAATTCGAAAATCAAAAGGGGAAAGATACGAAATTTCACTATTTTATTGTTATTTTGGGTGCCGCCGATTCAGAGAAAAAAAAAAAAAAAGAATTACAATTTCAGCTTATTTTGAGTCCTGTGCACAGGAAAATAAATGACGGGGATTTACAATTTTTGCGTTACTCCTGGTCGTACAGACCCGAAGAATTTATGGGGAAAAGGTTTCTATTAAAATGATATTTCGGGTTCCTCGGCCTACAAAAATAGCAGAAATTTACTATTTTCGCATTACCTCTGGTTAGATATCTGCATGAACTGAAATTTCCAGGCCCGGACCCCTAAATGTTCAACCCTGCCCTTTTATATTTTTGTAGTTCACGCCTGGTCCGTGCAAAAGTCGGTGAAAACAATCCCGTGTAAAAATCAATGATTTCCGGCTCGACCCGACTCAATTTCTACAAAAGTACTATTCCTATTTTTATAATATACAATTAAGATTTTAAAGAATTCTGCATACATATTTATGGAAAAATTTTACCGTATATTTCAGATTACGATATGTTTACAAGCCGTAGAATACCAGGACAGCAACATTAATTATTACTTAGACTCTTTGACAATTACATTCAAATGGAGCCTCATCGAGAAACTTATGTAGTTCAGAATAAAAGAAAAATGGTGGTTAAAACATCATAAATTCTGAAGCCGTATAATAAAAAAAAAGGCGATTTTTTTTTTAAATATTTTTCTGTAGCTTATTATAGTATATTTTTAAAGATTCCGTTAACTGAAATTCACTATCGCTATTACTATTTTTATAAAACAAATTGCGTCCGGCACGTCCTAGGAATAATTAAGTCTAGTAATGAATCGGCCAGGCCCAAGTATGTAGAGAAAATCCTGTATACCGGGCAATATATTGGGCATCTTTGACTTGGGTAGCCTATGATATATTCCAAAAATAACAACAATAATTCATTTTATAGATTTAATATTACATATAATTGGTTTAATTTCACTTTAAACTGTCTAACAAGAAAAGCTGAAGTCTGCTTGTTTTTTAGCGACTCCCACTCCGAATCCGTAGCCCTGGTTTTCATAGCTGTTAACATGATTTGGCAAAAAAAATCTCACTTTCTGAAGCCCGAATTGACACAAGCTTTTTTAAAAAAAAGAAAAAAAAGCAAGGCATCTATAGTACATTTCATTGGAAAAAGACACATTGAAAAAAGACGTTGCCGCATGAACTCTGTGATAGGATTGTAAATAATGACGAACGGTGCCGCGCTGTCTTTTATTATGCCATTTTGCGATGTCCCATAATCTCCCAACAGATTGGGTATGATATCCAGTGTTAGGGTCAAGAAAATTATACTTGTGATTTACTATGAAATGCTTGTAGGCGGCATTTCGCAAAAAAAATTATTTGTGTATAATTCTATAGTCACAGTGTTGAATTCAAACACTTTCTTAAGGGAGAAATTTCTGTTGCTCTATGGGGGGGGGGGGGCATTATAGAGTTCCAGAAGGGAAATTGCACTTTTTGTCCATTGAAAACACAAAACCGAAAATATTCCGGGAGGGACATCTCATTGCTCCCGGGGGAATGCCCCCCCAACCACCCCCTGAATTCAACACTGGTCCTGAAGCAATTTTATTGTAGCTTCCTCATCATTATGTAATTGCCACGTAGATAAATGCATGTCAACGCCAATGAAAAATGTAATTTATAACTTTTAAAATATTTTCAATTCGAAAAATACCAAATTAAGATGGACAGGATAAAAAAAATAATAATAAAAAAAGGATTTGCGGCCAATAAATAGTGAGCCACTATGTTTGGCACCCTTCTAAAATTAAAACTAATTTAATTGGTTTATAGGCGAATGAAGCCAAAGTTTTTTCCTGATTGTGTACTCCGCAGACGAACGAAGTCTGTGTTCATGTGGTTGGATTTGTTAGTCATAGAATTTTGGGGGAAAGCTCTATAATCAGGTGAAACCATTTTTGAAAGATTAGCTTTTTCAAAAGTTCTACTGGATAGATTTTAAAGAGACTCGCATTGCTAGTCAAATAATTTTTTAGGTATGATTTTAGTATTTTGCATATCGTTCTTTACCAAATCCAACTGTAAATAATCATCTAAAAGAGAATGTCTTTAACAGCCCAAATTTTGTCTGGTAGATTAGAAAATATAATAACACAATGGCGTTCGCATCGTTTTCAGCAATGCGGAAAAAGTTCCAGCTAAAGGTTCATATTGCTTTAAAACACAAGATCAAATTCACCAATATATTTCGTTTTATAACAGGTTCGACCAGCGTAGTCGTCGAAGCCTGCTAGTTAATCTTATAAAATTCTTCCTCTTAGTAAAAATGTACATGCGTTTCCAATTTAGATGCCAATTTATCGATTTAGAAATGTCGTATTTATACAGTCCACATGTATGTTTTTCACGAAGGCAAAAAAATTATATATATATATATATATATAACAAAAAACCACAAAAATTAAATAAAAGTAATTCACATTTAATCGTTACCTTTACTAATCCTGTTTAAATAAAATTAAACTTAATCACTTATTTCTCAACGAGCAATGTAAACTTCCACTGCAAAGTGTTAATCTAAAAAGTTTTTTTAAATATCCTATTAGTTTAGGTCGTAAAATTTTCAATTATAATAAGTTTTCTAAAAATTTCAAACACACTGAGACTTTTACATGTAAATGCAATGATCGCCATCTAAATACATATATTAATGCCCATCATGGACATGTTATAACTGGTAATTTAGACATAGTCAATAATATTCACTTAAGATCTTTGATGCGCCATGGCACTAACTATCGTATTCCTCCGCAGTGTAACATACAGTCAATCATTAAACAATTCACATATGATTTCGATTTCTTCATTTACAAAATAGCTATCAACTATAATAAACCTACTGAATATTTTGTAGCTTGGAAGCATAATGTCATCTTTCTTTTGAAACAACAATTACTAAAAGTGCATATTGCCAAAAATTCAGTCTCTTTCTCTACCCTTAAACCACATGTCCAAGAACTTCAAAATAATTTCATCATTACATATGTAGATAAGGCTTCTAACAGCCATGCTATCATCTGCAAATATTACTATCATCACCTTCTAACTAAAGCAGTTATTTCCAATAATATTTTCAAACTTCATCATGTTACATTAAAGGAAAATAATAATCATATATTAAGTGATCATAAATTACTAGGCATAAAAAACAACAACCTAAATTATCCTTATGTAGTCATGATTCCAAAGTTTCACAAAAATCCTCTTAAATTGCGCACAGTCACTGTAGGTTGTAATACTTATAATACTCGTGCTAATACATTATTTTTAAATATTCTTACACAAATGTATAAGTTATCAGTTACAAAATACAACAGTCATTGTATTAAAAACACTTTTGAATTGGTGGATAAAATAAAGCTATTAACAAACGTCAACAATATTATTACTTTAGATTTCAAAGACCTATTTAATAATATCATTCTAAAAGACTTGCATTCTACAATCAATGCATTATTTATAGAATATTTCCCTTTATTATATTTCCCTGATAATATTGATACTTACTACTTCAAATCTTTGACTAATTTTCTACTATTTCATAATTTTATCTTCCAAGACAATGCTTTTTTTATTCAAACTTTCAAGGAGCTGCTTCATCAAGCATGTTATCCGATTTATATCTTTACTTTTATGAAAGAAAATTTATTAACAATAATATATTGCTCTAAAGATACATAGATAATTTTGTTATTTTTTCTGTTAATGATTATAATTCTATATCTCTTCCTGTAAAATACCTTTCTAATCTAGAACTTAGCACTTCTTATTCAAATAATTCTAGTATCAATTTCATGGATGTTAAAATTAATATTCTCCCTAATAACACAGCTAACATTCAATATTTATGATAAACGCAATGACTTTTCATTTAATGTAATTAATTTTACTAACTTCAATTCCTGCTTACATAGTTCAGTATATAGAAATATTCTACTTATTCATAGTCTTCGTATCAAACGCTTATGTTCCTCCCAATTCTTACAGCCTAACATTTTTAAATTAAAGCAATTAGCATTGTCTTATAATTATCCCGTCTCTTTTATTTCTGCATGGCTCAAATCTTAATATTCATTTTTTCTACTTTTTACCAGTTTAGGCATATTATATGTTAAAAAAATAAAATAAATAAAAATAAAAAAAAAAACAAGTAAAAAAATCATGCGTACAGCATAGATTATGAAACACTTTCCAACACTCCCTGAAAGTTTTAACGAAACTTCGTTACTTAGGGAAATAAGGTAAATAAGATAACTAAGTAAACATTTAAAAATCTGATTTCAGTAGTTAACGCCCATAGCCAAATATGCATTCTAATTTTTTGAGCAACCCTGTATTTGATCTGTATTTTGATACATATACTATATAATGGGAAAATTTAGTTTAGCAAGAAAACGTATAAAAGGTTGAAATTTCTCTTTCAGCAATTTATACAATTAATTGAAAAAATACTTGAATACTTTTGTACAGCCCTGTAGTTTACCTAGTACCCTTATTACACGCCACTATTTAGCTAAAATTTAGTTCAAACTAAAACACACTTAAAACTACTGAAACCACATTTCCAGAAATTATCATCCATAGACGATATGCATCCAATTCTTTATGCATATCATTTTATCTATATTCTACGAACTTTTTTTTAATAAACGAAATGCGGTTCAGCGTAAAAATCCACCTTTAACCAATTTTCTCTCATACCCAGTAACCCTTACGAATTATTTTGTGTAGCCCTGTATATGAATAATAGCATTTATACGTACCATATAGTATGCATAAATGTAGTGAAACATAAAAGCGCATATCATAATTAATAATCCATTTCCAGCAATCACCGCTAATGTACAGTACTTCTGATACAATATACTATCTGAAAACTTTTGTGTGTCCCTGTAAATGCTATGCACTTCGTAATATACATAAAATAACTTATAGTAAACCTCGGCGACGTATATCAATTTCATCGTATGTAAAATAGTGTAACATAATTAAAATACACCCCGAACAATTTCCCCCTTCCTCCCTATATCATTATGCAACGGAATTCTTTTGTGTGGCCCTGTAAAAGAATAATACCTATTCTTTGCATCGCATATTATACAGAATGCATGTTTTAATGCACTTCATAAATGCTTATCAATTTTGTTATGTTTGGATGCGTGTAACATTATTAAAAATCCTTTTAAACGATTTCTTCCCATAGGCCCTAATGTAACGGAAAACTATTGACTGTCTCTGTAAATGAACTAAACACGCTACAAACTTCATTTAAAATGGAGAACGTGCTATGGTAAACGTCAATAACCTCCAAAAATTTCAGGACAATCCGCGTATATTTACGGGAGTTAGAGCGCGGACAGACGGCCATACAGACAGACAAACCGAAGTCATAAACACTTTTCAACTTTGTTGGAAAGTGTTAAAAAATCAAAAATACTATTATGGAGGGTGGGATGTGGATTGCTGAAAAAATTATAAAACACACACAAAAATTTAATTGAAAAAAAATGTGTGTATATAAAAACATACACACACATTTTTTAATTAAATTTTTGTGTATTTTTTATAATTTTTATAATACATTATACACTATTATAAATATATATATATATATATATAATACCATTATGGAGGGTTGTGGTTGGGAATGCTAAAAAATAAGTTTTAAAACCTTATATGTTTATATGTGTGTGAGCATGTATATGTGTATGTATGTGTGCTTATATATTACATATGGATATATTTATTTAAAAAAATAGGGGTATCATGCATTTAACATCATATATTTCATTAATTTTCACATATTGGTACATAATACAAGGCCCTATTTTACTATTTCAAAATAATCCTCATTGTTTTTTAAATTTTATTTATATAGTACTCATTTTTTTTATTTTATAATATTCGTTTTTAATCTATTTTATTTAATCAGTGCCCTTCTACTGTATTTACTTATTTTTATACACTTATTTATTTTATTTTATATTTACTCAGTACTTATTAAGTTTATTCCTATTTTTTTTCATTCTACTATAAATAAATGCTAGTCTTATTTCTTAATTTCTTCAATTAATTTCATTTCTGTTTTATGGGTATAGATGGCAGCACCAAACATTTTTTTAAACTTAATTACATTATAGTTTTCCTTTTTCACACCAGCTGGCAGCAATGTTCTGGTTCTCAGCAACTTCTGCCCACATGTTCTAATTGTCCTAAATCTGTTCGCATTCTCACATGTTTTAACATTGTGAGTCAACTTTATGATGTTTTGGATCCTAGTATGTAATTGAGGTATTGTGCTCTTATAATATTTTATATACTGTGTGAGGCGTATCTTTCTTTAGATCGCTTGGTATTTTATTTTCTTTTATGATGCGCTATATTAGGTGCTAATTTATCATTTTAGGCTTAATGCCGACAAAATTGGATGAAATATGAATTAACCAACAAGCACTTCTGATAATTCTGTGGGTTATTCATAGTTTCTTAGTTGACATACTGGTTTCCTATGTTCATATCTTGTTCATCTTTAGAATTTTGCCATTTGTTCATATATTTGTGATTTCATCTTTATTATATATATATATATATATATATATATATATATACAGGATATCCAGCGAATAAGATCCTGACTTCAAAATTAAATATCTCAAAAACAAAGATCAATAGAATTATGCGGTAAACGGTTTGTTTATTAGCTAAGCTGTAAAAATGTTATACAGAAGTTTCAAAATTTAGTTTCAAAAACCGTTAACAGATGGAGCTGTAATCGCAATGCTATTAAATTGTACTTCGAAGTCCAGAACACTAGCGTGTCATTCCTAGATGGTTCCCTATGTGAGGACGAAAAGTGGGAAAATACACCTTTTCCTTGGGGTGATGTGCAGAAGTGGAGACATCTGGTCACAGAATTATTACACCAGCTTTACTTTTAGAGAATTTCAATTAATAGAATTTTCAATAAAAAGTTTAGAAATCATTATACAAGAACTTATTAAAATATTTTATTAAATTCAATTTTTAATGCCATATAATTATTTAAATCAAAACGCATATATTTAAAAAAATAATTTTGTACTTTTTATTTATTTTTTATATTTTTAAATCACGGCATAATATTTTGGTATTATTGTTTATACCTGAATTATTATAAATAAAAAAATAATTTTGTACTTTTCATTTATATTTTTACATCACGGCATAATATTTTTGTTTTAGCACAATACATATATTTCTTTCTTTTTTTTTTTTTTTTTTTTTTTTGTAAACAAAGGTTTAGGGACAGAAATTATGCATTAAATTATTTCATTTTTAAAAGGAATTTTGAAAAGGATAATTCATATCATCAAGGTCGGAGCAAAAGTATTTTGGAGGCTGCACTCCTTTCCAAAACTTCAGATCATATCACTAGAAGCTGCACCATACTTCTGTGCTCAATGATAAAAAAAATTAAAATGAGTTTTTAAAATTAAAATGATTTTTTTTAACTTAATTAAGTGTTTAAAAATAGAAACTTTGTATTTTTTCATTCAAACTATTTTCTACAATTTAAAAAAATGATTCATGAATAATTATTATAAATGTTCCATGATTAAAAAAAAAGGGGGGGGGGGGTAACTTAATTAAACTTTAAAACTAGAAGCTTTAGATTTTTTTTCATTCAAACTTTTTTTCACAATTTAAATAAATATCAAAAAGTAAAAATTTCCAATTTTTTCTAATCCTCCACTGCTTGGATTCAATTCCACGATCTACCAATTATGAGAGAAAAGACATACAAGAGATACTGGTATCCAGGCCGAAATAGCTTATAACAAAATTTGAAACAAATCTCAATTCTGCAAACACATGGTTCTGCTTCTGCACATCACGCCAACTAAGAAGCGGACTTCCCACTTTTCGTCCTTCCATAGGGAGCCATCTAGGAATAAAACCTTAGTGCTCTGGACTTCGAAGCACAATTTATAGGCATTGCGATAACAGCGCCATCTGTTAACGGTTTTTGAAACTTCTGTATAACATTTTTACAGCTTAACTAATAAACAAACCGTTTACCGCATGGTTATATTGATCTTTGTTTTTAAGTTATTTAATTTTGGAATCATGGTCTTATTCGCTGGACACCCTGTATGTATATATATATATATTGTACTAGTGTTATTAATCCCGTAAATTATCCCGAAAGATTAGAACTGCAACCCTATCCATCAAAATCATAATAAAGTCATTGAACTCAGATTTTTTTTTTTCATTTTATACGATCGTGAAGAAAATCAAAGGATTAGATTTTCTGCTTAACATTTGAATCTATTTAATCTATTTAATTAGTGATGCTTATCAAAATTAGAACAATTCGGCAGCAAATTTTCAACTGATGTTCATTCAATAAAAGTGAGCCCAAAGCCTGGTATATGGGGATTTAATGTTCTGTTACATCCAAGGATAATATGCCTTAGCTATTTTGAGTTGGGTTTAAAAATTAATTCATTTATATGAGGGTTCTTTTTTACATTTTTCTATACAATTGAAAAGTGTTTACGACTTCGGTTCGTCTATCAGGCCACAGTTTGACTTCCGTAAAATTTCCACGCATTTCATACATATGTTGTTCAGGTTCATTACAGTACATTAATTTTCCGTTGAAAATGCAGTGTGTTGCAATTGCTTTTATCTTTTTTTTTTTTTTTTTTTTTTTTTTTTAAGATACACAAAAGAATTCGGATACATTACAGTTTATGGGCAGTAGTTGTTTTAAGTGTATCTTAATGAAACTTATACCGCTTATACATAATTCCTATATGATATTGGAAAGATTTACAATATATTTCCAAGAAAAAAAGGTGCGCGTAGTATTCGAACGTTTACAGGAACAAATCAAAAAATTCGGTTACACTGCGGTTGTTATGCAGTAATTGTTTCAAAAGCATTTTTATTTTTATGGTTGTACAGTTACGTAGCAGTAACCCTTCAAACATAATGAAACTGATATGCGCTATAATATGCTCCCTATAGAAAATGCTAAGCATAGTATTTATCATTTTCCTTTACGGAGGCGCACAAAAAGTTTCGATACAATAAAGCCTATGTGCTCTAATTATTTGTAGTGAGTTCTAGTGATGTTACACTATTTCAGACATATCTAAATTGGTTATTCTTTATTGGGGTTCACTACAGCATGCTCAATATAGAAAAAAATGTATGACATATTTATCGTTCTATTACATAAAATATTTCGAATGCATATTGCCGTTTGTCGAAATAAATGCTGCGACATTTTTTTTTTTTTTTTTTTTTTTTTTTTTTTTTTTTTCGTAATGCATTTTCAATGGAACTAAATTTTTATAAAATGGGTAGTTATACTGTATGGAAAAAAAAAATCTTGCATCGAATAATTTTATAATAAGCACTTCACTATTCTATAACAACTTTCCACAGAGTGAGTGACATCAAATAAGCCACAATTTTCTATACATTTCTTTTTTTTTTTTTTTTTTTTAATTTGGCTAAATCAATTAGATGTTAAAACTTACTGAAAAAATTCAGTTTATCTCTGTAAAATAATTATTATTTTTTAAAGTATGACAAATCATAGGCGATTCCATAAAATTTTATTTAAAAAACACTTCCTTAAGTTTTCTTTATTATTATTATTATTATTACTACTACGAAATGCATAAACCTACTTGAGCAATTCCTAAGATCCATAAAACTTTATCCATTAAATTCCATTAGGCCTTTTCATTAAAATATTGATCCACACTCATTTATAAAGTATGATGCAAGTATCTGTTCGGATTATTGATTTAATCTTCACGGAAGCTCATAAATGCAGAAACAACGATATTAAAATGAGTAGAAGTAATTACTTAAGAAAATTTTCAGGGTTTTTAGGCATGAAAGACGTTTTTCATAAAATACTAGTGTTATTTGATAAATTATAATAATTATTATGCGTACACTTCATAAAGTATCCATACAATACCCATTTGAGGTTTAATAGTTAACTAAGATTTAGATTTTGGTGTGGAAAAAGATTAATTGGGTTAAACAATAATGGAATGCTTAAACAACAATGCTTTGATTTTCTATTTTCCCAGTAGAAAATTTGAAATATCATTAAAAGAAATTTTAAACCATATTCAACTTTTGAGCAGATTGTAACAAAAATCTGTCCCGATTCAGTGAAACAGAAAAGGGTAAAGAATAAATATCAATTACTCAACTTAGAATAAAAACTAAAAGACAGGAATTATGCTTTTCAGAATTTAGTGTCGCCTCCGAGGAAAAAAACATATATGTATATAAATATAGATAGTACAAAACATATTTCAGTTTTAAGTAGAGATGTAAATTTTCCGGAAAAGTTGAAGTGGCGGTAAAAAGCCGGATTTTTTCCAGTTTTTTTCGGGAAAAATTGGAAATATTGGAAAAATTGATTTCCTATAAACGTTTCTCAAAAATAAGTTATATTTTCTTAAAAAGTATACAATAATGAACTTTTTCAATCTTTTTGCAAACTAAAAAAAAATTATTTTCCCTTTACATAGGAATATGTTATTAAAAAAATAGCGAAAGAAACAAAGCCAGCTTTTAAAAGTTTATCCTTTCAGCCTCAGAATTCTGACAGTAGCTTTTCTTGCTTAATTTAACACCAGTGTTTATAATATATCTTGTGCCTGTTGGAATGATTTTTCAGTAGCACTTGTTTAATTATATCAGTAGAGCTAATTTAAATAACAAAAAAACAAAAAAAAAATCTTTAGTTTCAACCAATATCACTGTAGTTTTAAAGCAGTTTTAAACTGTATTGTACATCTCATCTACATAGTACTGGTTTTCAAATACATAAAGGATGCGAGTGTAAAAGAAACAAATTATAGTAGTTCTGGTATTATTATTAATACTATTATCATTTTCAAATCTTCCGTTGTTTAAAAATTGGTATATTATTTTACAATATTACTCCCCCCCCCCCCCCCACCTTACAGTTATAATTTTCATTTCCTGTATATCTAGTTTTGGTACAGATTTCCAGACTAAACCCAAGCTATGTTTTAGTAAGATTTAGATCCTTAATATTGAAAGGGGTATTTTTTTTTTTAATGAAACTTTTAAACAGGTGGATTTTTTCATATGTTTAAAAATTGTTTTCAACTAGATTTTTCACAGAGATTTGCTTACATTTTCTTTGCAAAGTTTGTATGGATTTATGTTTTTTGAAAATACATTTAGACAACTCTAAGAATCTATATTTCAAGAAAAGAAGAAAAATGATTCATAATTTCAACTGCATATTATTATCAAAAGATATTTTTCTAAAAATAGTGAAAAAATACAGCCATGCGAATAAAAATAAATGCATGTTTCAAATTTTACATTAAATTTTCCATCTTACCATTTTCATTTATTGGTATAATATTGAAATACTTTTGCTCATGAAGTTAACGAGAGAAGTTGCATTTAATTATCTTATCAAGGATTTGCTTGGATTTTTTTTCACACGATTATATTTTTGCGAAATTAGGAACTTTTATAAAAACTTGTGAACTTGTAAAAAAATGTGAATGAAATGTAAGAAATGTAATCGGAATTTTGTAAATTATAAATTATCATATTTAAGTTCTTGTTTAGACGTTATTGTCCTTTATACATATAAACAGTTAGATAATAGATTCATTGGTTATTGCAACTATTAAACAACAGGTTTTCTTTAATCCGAAAATCATTACGTTTGTGAAGGATTTAATTTGGAGATTGTAAAAAAATTCTGAAATATCTATTTTTAAGAGAAAGAATTTTGTTAAAGGTCATATGTTTTAAGGAGAAAAAACTGAAGGATCCTTTAACTCGGGAGAACTCGCTACATGAGATTTTCTCTCACAGTCGTACTTTTTAAAGACTCTTATTTAAATCATTTTTCATTTTAATTAAAATTTCAAAATGTTTTACAATTATTTTACCTATTTTGTGAATAAAAGTACTAAGCCAACCAAAAAAAGTTGATATTATATTAATGTAAAGTAAAAGAAAAGCAATTGGGCATTCTCACTAGCGAGTTCTCCCGGGTTAAGGCTGTTCTCAACTGCTCTGCTCAACAAGCGCAAAACGTTTTGACACATTTACAAATTCATTTTTTAACGGAAAGATATAAAATTGGAAAGCCTGACCATGGAAGCGATTTGGAATCGCACTTTTCTTTTACATTTTTGGATCAATAAATTATCTATTGAGTTATAAGCGATTTTGATCACGTGACACAGCATTTTTCTCCCTTTATTGACTGGATTTTCTTCTTTCATTTGGAAGTTCAGTTCAAAATGCCAACTTTGACAGTATTTTCTGAAAGATCTATTGCGTTTACAAGAAAACGGAAAAAACCGTTCGATGACATAGTTTCTGAATAACAACACCTTCTAGTTTCATGCGTTTCCGAACAAAAATGAATTAAAACTTATGTCAGAAAGTTAACCCTTTGGATTTGAGAACAGCCTTAAGAGACTTAAATTCTTTCCAAAAAGATCCCTGCGTACAGATAAAGGTTTTCATGAGGGACACTAAACATGAACAAAATATAAATACAAGTGTCAGAATGTTGCAATTTTAAAATTTTGACTACATTATTTTATAAATGAAATTTCTATTTTTCCAATTTGGAAAAATTGAAAAATAGCCCTTCGGAAAAAAACTGAAAAAAACCGTTTTTTCCCCCAACTTTTCCGGGTTTTTTCCGAACATTCCCATCTCTAGTTTTAAGACACACGCTTTTATTTTATATAAAATGACTTCATTCGCATACGTTGAAGATTTCACATTTACGGTCTAGTCTTAAACAACATCTACAGAAAAGTATGCATATGACGTCACTGTCGCAGAATAATACACAAATCCAGCAAAAAGCGCGATGTCGTCATTCAAGAAACTCGACGAAAACAAAAAATCCGCTATCTAATGGTTTATATGCTTTCATTTGTTTGTAATATTAATTTAGATACTTAAAATTAAATATAGTTTATAATAGCTCCATGTTTTATCAGAAATCATTCATTTATATTTTTCAAAATAGCACGTTTTTTAACTACATTGTCTTTCAGTTGTTATAGGAAAATGGCAACAAAAAGACATAATAATCTACTATTTTTTCTTTACTTTCTACAGAAGTGGAGTACTTCAGTTGCCAACATAAAAAGAAATGGTGTTAAAAACTACAAAAAAAATAATCTATCAAAAATAAATTGAGATGCAGTTTTCAAACAAATTGCATTTAAATGTTCTTATTTTTTCCTATACGACGGTACAAAAATTGAAAATAAGCGATGCATAGAAGTTTAAAAAATCGCAGTAGAGATTATCCGTATTTAACCGTACAATGATACATCTGCTTTGTTTTTCGGCTGGCTTATAAATCAGAACGTTATTTTTTAGAGACGATACTTTAATTACTGCCCGAAAGAAATGGCATATTGGGGGCTAATAAGAATTCTAATAGATATTAATGCACCCATTGGAAAACTGATTTTAAATAAAGAACTTAACAACAGCATGTCTCATCTTTTAAATTAATTGTTACATTCTTCCCCATACATTTTGCAATTTTTCTGCTGCGATTTTAAATATTTATAAAAGTATAATGTAAATTACCTTAAATAAGAATTTTCATATATTTTAAATAAATGTACTCTTTTGAATAAATGATTTAAAGATAAACAATCTAAAAAAGCATTTTCTATCTTTTAAAACAGTCCTTACATTTTCCGAGATACTATGCACCCTTTTTCTGCCGAGATTCTAAATATTTTTAAAAGCATAATATAAATTATCTTAGTTGATGTATTCTGACAATACGAGCTTTTTTCCTAAATCTGCAAATCCCTAGTTATGTTACTTTTGCGCTAAAAATGATATAAATTTCATTCCATTCATGAATCATTATCTCATAAAAAGGTATTATTACCCGTGTTCTTGTATGTATGGTAAGCTTTTAAGTATATGGAACATAAACTGTTTTCTTTGGACGAAATAAACTATTTGTTACTGAGAAAAAAATCTAGTGTTTTAACAGGAAAAATTTAATAAGATATGTCCTAATGTGAAATTTATGATTTTATATATGTTAGTCGAGGAATAAATGCATATAAAAAACTAAAATATCTTAGACGGATTTCTTAAGATTAATTTAAAATAAGAGTATGTCTGGTTAAAATCAGACAAGCATTATTTATGGGGTTATTATATTCCCATTACATTAATATAGTATTTTAATTCTAGTGCATTAATTTTATCATTCATTACAGTTTGTTGTTTATAGTTTAGGAATGTTGGTAAACTCAGTTTGTCTGCTCGTTAATAAAAATAGGATCTTTAAAGAATTTTAATTTAATAAAATAATGGATGCTAAAATTTTCTTAGTGCAAGTAATTGTTATGAAATAAACAGCTTTTAACTTGATGTAATATGAAATTCTGAAAATGTTATTGCCAACGGAATGTTTATATAAAACACAATTTTGTATGCTGTTATATTTTTAAATTGTAATAATAAGCATTTCACTATTGTGTAACAACTTTCCACAGAATGAGTAACATTAGAAAAGCCACAATTTTCTGCACATTTTAAAATGTTTGGTTAAATTAATTAGATGTTAAAACTCAGTGAAAAAATTGCAATGTTACTGCTGTAAAATAAATATTATTTTTTTATAGAATGACAAATCGTCGGCGATTCCATGCAATTTTGTTTAAAAAACTCTATCTTGAGCTATTTTTTGAATTATTATTACTACTAAATGCGTAAACCTACTTGAACAATTCCTAAGACCCATAAAACTTTATTCATGAAATTCTACGAACTTTTCCATTAAAATATTGATCCACACTCATTTATAAAGTAGGATGCAACTATCTATTCGATTTCTTGATTTAATCTCCACAGAAGCTCATAAATGCAGAAACAACGATATTAAAATGAGTAGAAGTAATTACTTAAGAAAATTTTCAGGGTTTTTAGCAAGGCTGGCAAGTTTTCGACAGTGTGGCGGTTTTATCCGGTTTTAACCATGGTTTTAACCGTCTGTGTCAAAAAACCCTTTTTAACATAATTTTTGACAATGACTGTCAAATTGAGTTCAAAAACTGTTTAAAATTATTTTTACAACAACATTAAATTTACAATTTTTCATTTTTTTTTTTTTTTTTTTTTTTTTTTTTTTTTTTTTTTACATTTGAATAAACTTCTTCACAGCTTTAGACATTAAAAACCACATACACTGAATAAAACTCAAAACATGATATTGGTTCAACAAGTTTCTTAGAAAACAGAAAATAATTGTAAGCTATAAATATAGAACAAAAAAATAATTAAAAGTAATGATACATTGAAAATATAAACTAATCAAACTATTAAATACTTTAATTTTTAAAAATGAAAGTACATGGTGAAAATACTTGTACAATTTCATGTATAAAATTGCATATAAATAATATGCATATTTTTATTTTTATATTGTTTTAATATTAGTCTTATTCTAAGTGTTTGTTTTTTTCCATGGAGTATGCAGTAGCAAAAAACTACATTCGATTCCTTTTGTACTCCAGCCCCACCAGTGGCTGAGTGGTTCTGCTCTCGAAGCTGGTAGACGGGAGCTGCTGGGTTCGAACCCAATCGGGCCCGTCGGCCTAATCGTTCGGAGTTTTCGTGGTTTTCTTCGAACAGTGGATTTCCATGCGTTAATACGGATTAGGTTCCCTTAGAAAGACCTCCACGTAAGGCACTCCCCCTATGGCCTATATCCCTCGTGTAGATAATTGGCCGTCAAAAATCAACCCAACCCTTTTATACTCCAAGTTTGTTTCGTAATTTGGAGTGGATAAATCCAAAATATGAAAATATCAACTCTATTGATGCTGAACTGCATGGACTGGAATGCAAACCATGAGCTGTATGAATTCACTTGGTATATATATTTTTTTCCAAGCCTTTCCACCATACCGTTTCTGGAACATCCTAAGCTAAGAAGAAACTTTTAGGGTATGGTGGAGATTCAGCTTCAAAAGTAATGACAAAGTTTGAAAATTTGGCTTCATTTCAAGCTGCCATGATCCAGCTGCTCCTTCTGTTCATCATTTACAAACTTAGAATAATATGCTCAAATATTAATTTTAAAAAATAGAGACTATTTTACAATGTGTAAAAATAAAATTTAACATAAATAAATTGCACTAGATTAATTTTAACACAATTATTTTAATTGGTAAATAAATCATAACAGATGTAAATTTCTAACTAGGCAAAAAATGTCCGGACCAGGATTCGAACCAGAGATCTCTTGGCTGAAGCCTCTAATGCTCTACCATCTGAGATATCCCGGATGAATCTGGTGGAACTTTTTCACTCAGCTAACCTTATTGATCATAGCATCTGGTCTGAAATATGGCTCAGCTCAACAGAATAAATCGCAGGTAATAAGGTTAGCTGGGTGAAAAAGTTCCACCAGATTCGTCCGGGATAGCTCAGATGGTAGAGCATTGGAGGCTTCAGCCAAGAGATCCCTGGTTCGAATCCTGGTCCGAACATTTTTCTCCCAGGTGGAAATTTACATCAGTTATAAATAAATTGTTCTAAATAATTAAACTTAAACTAATATAATAAAACGAAGATATATTATTTATGTGTAAATATTGAAAATAACAAAGCATCTTCTTTTAAGTTATTGATTTAAAGAACGTTTAATTATATTGATTTCATATTATAAATCATTTACTCAGAGAACATTTGTGTTGCAGTTGTGGTTTATATCTAATATTTATGTACAAAAACAAACATTTAGAATCATTAAAAATCTAGGTAACTTATGATTAGTCATTGAAGCCACTTAAGTTCCACACAAGATTTTTTTTAGCATAAATTAGATTGCTAAAATTTTTTATAGTAAACTGAACACTTAATAGTAATAAAGATATAAATAATACTTTTAAAAATGAATTTAATAGTAGTTTCAATATTTTTAGCCATTATTCCTAGCATAACATTGACAAATAATTTGAATTATGATTTATAATTTTAATACAACTTAATTATAGTATATAACTGAATAAAAATTATTTATATAACATATAAATTATTACTTAATTGGTTTTTAGCTTGATTTAACATAAAATTTCACTAATGATTGCTAAAAAAATGTGTATAAGGTTTTTGACACTTTTCGTCAGTTTTCGACACTTTTACATGCCATGTCAAAAAACCAACTCTAGTTTTTAGGCATAAAAAACGCTTTTAATAAAATAATTGTGTTATTTGATAAATTATAGTAATTATTATGCGTACACTTCATAAAGTATTCATACAATACCCATTTGAGATTTAATAGTTAGCTAAGATTTAATCGATAATTTATATTTTTGAGTGGAAAAAAGATTGACTGGGTTAAACAATAATGCTTTGATTTCCTATTAGTTTTACCAATAGAAAATATGAAATATCATTATAAGAAATTATGAACACTATTCAACTTTTGAGTAGATTGTAACAAAAATCAGCCCCGATTCAGTGAAAGAGAAATGTGTAAAGAATAAATAATAATTACTCAACTTAGAATAAAAATAAGATATCTGATAGATATTAATGCACCCATTTGAATTAATTCACCCATTTGAAAAGTGATTAAAAATAAAGAACTTAACAGCTGCATGTCTCATATTTCAAATTAATTCTTACATTCTTCTCCATAAATTTTGCAATTTTTCTGCTGCGATCTTAAATATTTATAAAAGCCCTAATGTAAAGGATCTTGAATGAGAATTTTCATAAATTTTATTTAAATGTACGCTTTTGAATGAATTATTTATAGATAAACTATCTAAAACGGTATTTTCTATCTTTTAAAACAATTTTTATATTTTCCAAGATACTATGCACCTTTTTTCTGACGAAATTCTAAATATTCTTGAAAACATAATATAAATTATCTTAGTTGATGTATTTTGACAATACGAGCTTTTCTCCTAAATCTGCAAATCCCTAGTTATGTTACTTTTGCGCTAAAAATGGCATAAATTTCTATCCATTCATGAATCATTATCTCATAAAAAGGTATTATTACCCGTGTTCCTGTATATATGGTAAGCTTTTAAGTATATGGAATATAAACTGTTTTCTTTGGACGAAATAAACTATTCGTTACTGAGGAGGAATCTAGTGTTTTAAGAGGAAAAATTAAATAAGATATGTCCTAATGGGAAATTTATAGTTTTACATACCTATTCGAGGAATAAATACATATAAAAACTAAAATATCTTAGACGGATTTTTTAAGATTAATTTAAAATTTTCTTGTTAAAATCAGACTAGCATTATTTAAATGGTTTGTATTCCCATTACATAATAGTATTTTAATTCTAGTGCATTAGTTTTATCATCCATTAGAGTTCGTTGTGTATAGTTTAGTAATGTTGATAAAACCAGTTTGTCTGTTCGTTAATAAAAATAGGATCATTATGTAATTTTAATTTAATAAAATAATAGATTCTAAAATTTACTAAATGGGAGTAATTGTTATGAAAGAAACAGATTTTAACTTGATGTAATATGAAATTCTGAAAAATATTATCGCCAATGGAATATTTATATAAAACACTATTTTCTATGCTGTTATATTTTTAAATTGTAATGAAATGTAAAATGCACATTTAGCTGGCAATAGAATATATCCAACAGTGAGTAAGCAGCCTTGACTGTACCTGCATTGCATCTTAAAATCAACTAGTTGGATGTGCCATTCCAAAACTTTCTTTTATCTCATTCATCTTAATGTTTCAAAAAGTAGATACAAATGTTAATACCTCAATATTATTTGTTCAATACAATACCAATTTTGATTTTCATCTTAGATTTCTGCTTCAGTCCATTCATCTGAGTAAAAACGAGTTGATCTCAATCATGACGTTTATTAAAATCCATAATCTTTCGTTCTTCTGTTGTACATAAGCCGTTTGCAAATAGCCGTCATAGCAGGATGCAAAGTTCCCGTCGTTCCACGAGCCGCTGATATACAATAGAACTACGAAAAACCCAGAAAATTATACGAAAATAGCTATTACAGCGCTCCCTTCCGTTGGAATATTTCAAAATTCAAGGAGAACCTGCTGCCCATAGCCAAAAACGTACACAAAAAAATTGGCTCAGTTCTATGTATAACTTCATACGCTTTTCGATGGTACAATAATGAATATGGTTATAATTGCCCGGCGGTTTCTTTTAGTTATTTACGTAGGGATTATTACCAAACTGTTTTAAAGAAATGTTAACTTCATATTAAGAGTGATTGTCGGATTTGTCCAGCAGAATGTTGTGTGTATATTTGGAGGTATTTTTATTTGTTGCAGAAGCACTCTCTTACTTCTTTGCGTTAATTAATGTACGTAAATAAACATGCACTGAAATAAGTAGGAGAATATATCGGAATGAATAATCTATGATAACACATCTTTAGTTAACACTTTGAGGTCTAAGCCGGAGTGTTAATCGGGTTGCCGTTTTCGGTAAAGCGAACTAAGCCCGAGATGACTAAGCTCAAGGTTCAACTTTTAACTCTCTGAGCTATAAAAATACCTACAATATACTTTCTCTGTCTTTTCATATATTAGCTATGAGCCGTTTATTAAAAAAATATATACGCGGCAGCTCTAAAGAAAGGTAAGTATATGAAAATATCTAGAATCACAGCTTAATTCGAACTTATTGTGAACCTTGTGGTGTTGCTGTTTGTGCTTTGAAATGTACCACACAAAATCAAATTTTACTAAATAATGTTTATAGATAAATAAAACCTATTTTTAGATATTTGTACAAAATTTGGATAAGTTTTTATTCAACTCTATGTAAAGTTTTATGTTAAAAAATGATGTTTTCTTATGCAAAACTTTTTTTAAATATAAAACAAGCTTTTTTCAATAATTTCTCATTAAATATTAATTTTTAGTACATTTAAATAGTTCCTTGATTATGAATAAGAACAGTTTGAAGTTTATAATAAAAAAAAAATGATTAAAATACATATCTTCCAAGTATTTTTTTTTTTTTTTTTTTTTTTTTTTTTTTTAGCATCATGAAAAGTACCAAATACCATCAGTCCAGAGGCAGATATGCGTTTGAAATCGTTCAGATCTCAAGGTGTTAATTATAATCATTGTATTTCTTTAAATGTACATTTTAAGTAAAGAATCAGACAATTATAATCGACGCTTTGTTTCTTCTCTCTTTACATTTTCAAAATGAGCTTTCAGTTTGAGAATATAACGGAAATAATTAGAAAATTTACACCAGCTAGTCAGGAAGAAGTCAAATTATACCAATCTAACTTTTGTCCAGATCCCAGTCCTCACTCATATATGCGACTTACTATTCTGTTAACAATGAAATTGTCACGTTACTATTCTAGCATAGCAGGGAAGGCGTAGGAAAGACATTTCTGAATGAAGAATCTCCAGCATTTTCATAGCCTACTTAAATTCTCTTTCGCATCTTTGTACTCAAATATATTTTTTATATCACTTCATATGTATTAAAGTATAATTTTGTTGAAAATATTTTTTCTCGCTTAAATTTTTTTTCTACACAGCCAATTTTAAGTTGTCTTTGAAAAACGGAAAAATACGGCAAAGCCACTCATGAGCATCTCTAAAGGTTAAATAAGAGGGGGGTGAGGTGAAGAAAATTACTTCTCCTAGGATTTTCATATGCAATTAACTAAATTATTTTGAAAAAATAATACAATTTATTACTTTTAATTGGCTTACTCAATTGACAGCACTACTAGAAAAAGGAACTATAAACCCATTGAACTCCCAATGGTTGGTTGGTTGGTTGGTTGGTTTTGACGGCCGATTATCTACACTAGAGATATAGGCCCGAGGGGGGAGTGCCCTTCGTGCGGGTCTTTCTAAGGGAACCTAACCCGTATTTACGCATGGAAATCCATGGCTCGAAAAAAACCACGAAAACTCCGAACGATTAGGACGACGGGCGCGATTAGGATCGAACGCAGCACTTCCCGCCTACCAGCTTCGAGAGCAGAACCTCTCAGCCACTGGTGGGGCTGAACTCTCAATGGAAGAAAGCTGTTCTTTTTTTTTTTTTTAACCATTTGGAAAAATGGTTATTGTCCTCGGTCAGGGTAGGAAATCAAAAACATATCTGAAGCGTTTTATTAGTTGAATCCCGCATTTTATTCGTTTTCTGGTGGGCCTATACATGTAATCTGTATTTTCCCTTTACTGTCAACAGAGATGGATACTTCTGTTGCCATTATGACAAAAAAGTAATAAAAACTACAAAAAAAATTAATAACTCAGAAACAAATTGAGATACAGCTTTCAAACAAATTGCATTTAAAAGTACATTTTTTTTTCTCTATACGACGCGATGGTGTAAAAAGTAATATTGTGGGATGTTTAGAAGTTTAAGAATGAAATTTCATTTAAAATTGGTCCAGGAATATTAATGTTTAATCCATGGCGTACGTAATGTATGACCAGCTCCGTAGAAGTTTAAAAATTTACAGTACCGAAAAATGTAATCCATGGCGTACATAATGTATGATCAACTCCGTGCGATTTTTTATGTCTTAAATTTTAGTCTTTGAAAAAATCATTTTCCAAATGGTCGTTGTAATTTGTTAAATTGCATTTTTTTTTCTTTTACTCTTTTTTTTTTTTGAGGGGGGGAGGTGCTATTTTGCGTTCATATGTTTAAAAATCATATTAAACTGGAATTCAGGGAGAGGAGTTCCCTTCACGAAAAATATAATAAAGTGTTTCAAATTTCCAGTTTGAAAAAGAAAAACAAGCCGGTAAAATATTTCTTTTGGATGTAAGATATTTTTTTTATATTTCTGTATTGCTTTTCATGTTATATGTTTAAAATTACATTTTGCAGGGTTTTTTACATAAAATTCACAGTTTTGTTTATCCCATTCTTATACACTTAATTTTGAAAACGAGGCTTTGGCAGCGTTTAATTAATAACAGGCACATCTGTTCAGAAATCTTGCCCCTCTATGGATTTTGTTCTTCCTGAGCTCAAGTTAGTGTTAATAATAGCATTTAAATCATTGACCTGAAAAGTTTCAAATGTAGATAAACGAACCATAGACAGACACACAAAATATATGTATAAATACATTTCAAATTTGATATCTAGTCTGTTTTATCCATGGAATAAATTTTACATATTAAAGTAAAACTGTTTCAATCTTTACCAACTAATGACAAACTAATGAATTATCCTATCAAATATAATGATCATTGAGATAATACAATCAATCCATTCTTGGCTGCATCATAATATTAGGAGTAAGCATTTGACGTTAAGCTCATTAATGAATTTTTGCATACAACAATTACACACCGAATAAATTGCATAGGGTATGTTAATGAAAGCTTTGCTATGCAATGAATAATAAACAAATGAAAATAAGGTTTATTTATCTTGAGTGTCAAAAATCTATAACATTAGAAATTCTGAAATCCATACGTTGTATCTATCTCGTTGCATAGATTTCAGACATCAAGATTTCTTTATGCATCACATATATCATGTAATCTTTTAATTAGTAAGTGGATTAAGTTTCAGAATACATCCGAATAAAGCATCGCGTAATTTAACAAAATATATATTGTGTTAGCTTGACGAAATATTCTATTTAATATTTTATTTAAATTTGTATCTCTTAATCTACATAAAAGTAGCTAATGAAGGATTATTTTCCCTCAGCTAAATTAACTTAATTACTTTTGCTAAAGTTTCTTTACCATACGTACCGTAAATTTTACCCGTCTGACATTTGTCAAGTGTAAGCTGTAACTTGGCAGATTAAAATCAGGCTCTAAAAACAATTTTATTTTTTATGTAGTTTGGGTAATTATCGTTAATAATTGCCTTTTAAATTTTATGGGTGCTCGTAACTTTGAAGGTATCTATAAAAAACTAGTTTTATGACAATTCTCATTAAATCTCTCGAAAACAGAAAACAGTACTGTCGTAATTTTCATTTTTATTTTAAATAACTCGCATAAAAGAATTAGCTTATTTTATTATCAGTTATCTTCATTCTTAATTAATACTGAAGAACAGTCACTATAATGTCATGTTAAATAATGTCACTACGAAAAAATTTACAACTATCATTAAAATGTGTTTTAATCGAAAATTGATACAGAGGATTTTTTCAATGAATCAGGAGGTTGTTTAAAAAAATTAAATAAAAATAACTAAGAATATTTCATTTTTAGAATTTGAAAACAAATATTCAATTCCTTGCATTATGTATGTGATTTCAAAGTTTTTATCCTATCATTTCTGCATAAATAATAGTTCTAAAAGCTTATAATATCCTATAGTTTTAGTAGAAAATATGGCTTTTAATTAATTAATCAATTAAGGAAGAAGAAGAGCAGAAAATATAGAGTGATTTTAGTGAGGTATATAATCAGAATATAAATAGAAACCTGAAAGCTACGAGGTGTTTATACTTATTTCGTTACTGCGTGTATAAAGGGATGGTGCTATCACATTTTTTTTTTCATATTTATATTTATCTAATTGTTCTGAGTTCTTATTCACGTCGCCATACTTTAATTTATTTACTTTCAGAATCAGTAATGATTTATTATTTTCTTAAATAGAAATAACTAACACATTCTCGTTGAGGAAAAATTTAAAAAAAGAAGAGAAAGGTGGGGTAATTTTCACATCTGTACTTTTTTCAGTGTTCTTATCTAGAGCAGAAATTTTTATGTATTACTTAACCTATTATATGTAACTAGCAAAACTTGCGACTTTGCTCGCGTAATAGTTGAAAAAACCAAGTGGTACTTTTATTAGGCCCATTTTTATTAGGAAGTGCACCTATTTTTATTAGTAAAAATTACACTGTTAGGAATAATTAAAAAATTACTAATTAAGCCACAGTTTCACTATTCTTCATTGTTACACTAGATTAGGCGAAAATGAGACTTAAATTAATGAGAAGAACTCAAATTCTAAATAAAGGATAATTTAGAATGTATTTTGAAGCTTTTACACTCATTTAACTTTTTATTTGATGTTTTGAATTTTTTAGAATCCATTCTTAGCACACATTTACATCTTAAAAGTAACTTCTAAGCCCTAACTAAATACCAACCTTCTAGTCTAACCAGTCTTCTCGCTGCCGCTCGCCATCGCGACAAATTGCGACAAAATGCTTCATTTGGCGAGTAAACCAACAATCGGATTCGCCAAATTGCGAGTCCTCAATTTCTGCTCTTTTTAAGTGTGTGCCAATGAAGTCCAGATTCTTATCCGCTTTACTGAACGATTGATGTCACTTTTCATTTTCAATCGCACCGTGCCATTTACAATACTCAATTTATAGAGATACTGAGTCAACACCAATTCAGTCTAGCAACAGCTAAAGATACAGAAAGGATTATGCGATAGGTATTTCTCTATTGGCAGTTGATCACTACATCTAAGCACTGGCATCGCGTTGGTAAAAACACAAACAAAATTACTTGCATCAAGCTCCAAATAGAGAAACGTTTTTCTGGAATGCGGCTTTGCAATTAGCCATTTACCGTACTATTTATTAGCTGTATGCAAAGTATCAGTGGCGGGTCAATCTTTTCTATCTGTTAGAGTAGAAATCTCATAGCAATTTTTAGCGTATATTTTCATAACAGTAAATCAAGGATCGTCGCTGTTTTGAATTTTTATTTATATTACTAAAAGAATGTCCGATACATTTACACATTTAGGTAACATTCAGAATGCACAGTCGTGGAAAAAAAAGTAAACACCCCCTACTAAATCCTCAACAAATTATCGTAGAAGAAAGTTACTAGTACCGAACGACTGGAAGTAAAGTCTACTTTTAAATGATGCATATAAAATTTTCTTAAGGGCCATCTACATATTAAAACGAATCCAAACTTTATTTTTTTTTCAATGACAATACCCAATTTTAACGTGAAATTTCAAATCTTCGGTTCAAACTATGCCTAGACACCAAATTTCAAGTCATTTGAATGATAAGTTTTTGAATTATAAACATTCAAAATTGAGTGCTTCTAATGTTAAATTACATTTTCATATTTTTATTTATATCTCTAGAAATTATGCTCCTAATGTGCTAATTTTTTGTGTAGCAATAATACTAATATGCCCAAACATAAATACGCTGCATTTGCAATTTTTATAATTTTATGATATGAATTATGAAATTAATATTCGAAAAAATTATGAATTGCAACCTATAATTTTTTGATGGATTTAGATTTATTGAGTCCTGCTTTATGCAATCCAAAATTTCACATTTTTCTTCCAAGTAGTTTTCAAATTATGCTTTAAAAACGGCAAAATGATGGTTTAAGGGACCGTCTATAATTGAAGTGATTAGATATTTTGAAATTTCTTCTGCTGTCCTGTAATCTAGCAGGCTTCATTGACTTCTTAAGGTGCCTTGATCAAGATGGGGGATCTCTCGGTTAACAATCAAGTTCCGAAGTTCAATTTGGATATAGCTTTTAAAATACCTCGTTTTAAAATAATTAATATCTCAGAAACGTATGGTACGAATTGCATAAAAATTTGTTTTTAAACTATTTGAAGGGTGTAGAGTTCATTTATGCTGTCAGAATTGTGTACTGCTATTGAAAAAAGCAAAGTTATGGTTCGTTTAAATATGTACATGGTCCCCTAAGCAAATTTTATCTATATCATTTAAAAGTAGACTTTATTTCCAATGGTTCTGTACTAGTAACTTTCTTCTATGATAATTTCTTGAGTAGTTAGTAGGGGGTGTTTACTTTTTTTTCCCACGACTGTACTTATTTTTAATAGTTTCTGTAACGGATAGTTGAATTTCTATTTTATAAGCAATTACAAAAAATTAGGTTGTTTTAGAACATATTGAAAAAAAAAGAGATACAATAAAGGGTTAAAAATAGATTTTTCAGTGTTTCACGCCAAATCTTTTTTTGATAACATTTTTTTCATTTGGCTACTGTTTTTTATTTATTATACGCCAAATCGCGAATGTTGGTCAAAAACAAGCGAGAACACTGAGTATAACGGTCTACCACAACCCTGATGGTAGTGGCACCAATATAAAATATAACATATGTTGAAAAAAGGATTGTCACCATGAATTTGCCAGCATAATTTTTGAAATCGGTTTGGTATTTCCTGAAATTCTATAGAAATCGTAATTTTTAAAAGGCTTTTCGCTATTTTTACCCCTTTAAATTTCGAATATTTTAGAAACTTTTCTTAGATAGCATTCACATCTTATAAGTATCAGAATCTACCATGCTAAATTTTAGTTTTCTATCTTTAACAATTCCATAGAAATCGTAATTTAGAACATTTTTAGAACGCTTTTTCTCTTATTTCCTTCTTTTAAGTTTCGATATTTTTTCAACTGTTGATAGAGAGCATTTACATCAAATAATAGCTACCACACAAAATTTCAAGTTTCTATCTTTAACAATTCCAAAATAATCAAAATTTAGAAAACTTTTAGAACGCTTTTCGCTTCATTTCACCTTTTTAAATTTAGAATTTTGTAGAAACATTTCTTAAAGAGCATTTACATCTTATAAGTAACTACCACGCCAAATTTCAAGTTTCTAGCCAATTCAGTATCACAAAAATTGCAATTTTATAATGTTTTTCGCTTTTGGTAATGTCACGAGCAAGCAATATAGCCTATGTTGGAGCAGAGACTGTCACCAACAATTTGCCACCACTACTGTTGAAATCGGTCTGTATTTACTGAGATTCCGTAGAAGTCGTAATTTAGAAAGTTTTTAGGGCGCTTTTCGCTTATTTCACCCATTTAAATTTGGAATTTTTTAGAAACCGTTTTTAGAGAGCATATATATCTTATAAATATCTACCGCGCCAAATTTCAAGTTTCTATTTTTTAACAATTGTCTAGAAATCGTAATTTAGAACGTTTATAGAATGTTTTTCGCGCATTTTAACCCCTTTTTAATTTTGTATCCTTTTCTACTGTTCTTATATAGGATTTACATCTTACATGTAACTACCATGTCAAATTTCAAGGTGCTAGGCCTTTCAGTATCACAAGAGTCGCAATGTAAAGCGTTTTTTGTTCCTGCAACCGCCCGGTGATAGTCGCACCGAAATAAAATATAACCTATGTTGCAAGGACTGTTGCCACCAATGCAACCATTACTTTTTAAATCCGTTTGGTATTTCCTGTGATTGCATAGAAATCGTAATTTAGAATGTTTCTAGAACGCTATTGCTCCCATTTTTACCCCTTTTTAATTTAGCTTTTTCTTAGAAACTTTTCCTTAGAGTGCATTTCTATCTTATTAGTAACTACCATGCGAAATGACCATGCCATTCAGAACAAAATTAAAGAGAAAAATAATTTTCCTTTTTTGGCAAGTTTTTCTTAAATGGCCAGGGATTAACTACATTCTCTTTATCGCTAATGTTTATGTAACCTAAACATTTATAAATAACTCATTATTAAACAGCATAATTTCAATTACGGGTCATTCCATGTCAAATCACCCAGAATTTTCTAAAAATGGCACCCACCATCACCAATTTTGATAAAAATCAGTGAATTTGTAGAGTTTTTAATGCTGATTCCAAAAATATCAATCATATTGAAATTGATCAAACGGTTTGTGAGTTATGAGCTTTTAAATATCTTCCAAGATGGCCGATTTGCCGCCATTTTGAATAGCACATGTGACAACATAAAAGTCTATAACTCCTTTCAAGTTTAAGCTAAAACTTTCAAATTTTTTTTGTTTTGTTCAGAATAAAGTAAACTTTCATTTAAACAGATTTTTGTGCAGCTGATTCCATTAAAATGCTGTCAGAAAATGACTTTTTGTCATTTTTTTATTAAAAAAAGGTGTAACTTCAATGGCTGATTTCCCCCATTGTTCCCCCTTCAATTTTCATCTAATTGCATAAATAGGCAGCTCAAAGTGTGTTTTGATGCCTGATAAAAAAATTTTAATGGGCAGTTTACAGGTATTTTGTTTAAAGAAGAATTTCAATTTTACTGACCTTCCAAAAGTAACGGAAAACACAAGATAATGTTGATATTTCTTTTATTGCCAGAAGTATCATAAATCTTTACATCTAAAAGTTTGATAAGGTTTTATTTTACTTAAATATATATATTTTTTTTTTAATGTGGCTGAAAAGAAGGGGAATCCCACAGGAATAAATATGAATGCTAATAATGAATTCCTGCAAGACATAGAAGTATTTTCATGACAAATTGAAATCTATTGCAAAGTTTCAGTAAATTATAAGTAAAAAAGAAATAATAGAAAAAAATTCTAAAAATAGTCACATTTTATGGCAAAATCATACTTGTATATTATACAAAATATAATTTAAAAAAGTACATTAAGTAAATATTATCGTACTTTAAAATCATACAAAATAACATTTAGTATATACACAGTAAAAATCAGGGTTGGCTTTTTACCGGTAAAAACTGGTTTTTACCAGGACATGGTAAAAACTAGGTTTTTACCGGTTTGCAATTTGATCACGCAACGGCCTTAGCAGACTTGCTTTTGTCACAAGTCTTTTAACAGTCCCTCCCCCACTCCCCACCTCCATCACAAACAGATTTTCCATGACTTGTAGCAAAAAAGTTCCATTTTGCTTTTATTCCATCAAAATCATTATCATGGGTTCAAAAATGTTTTTCAATTTTAATATTGTGCAGCAGAGCCATCAGTAAAATATTCTACATTTGTAGCTAAGATATACTTATTATTTAAATGCTGCATGATTAACTTTTGAGTCAGATAAACCATTGGTACATCATGGTCCATATCATCTGAAAGTATGCAAAAGCCTTTTAAGCTGTTTCCATTTTTTTGCTTTACATAGAATACAACTGTATGTAAAGTACAGCAACCAAGCATCCAATGGTATCTGTTGTGCTTCGTCGTGCAATACAAAAGAAAAGTTCTCAATAAAATCCATTTGTATGAGAGCCTCATGACTAGTAAGATCTTTTTTTCAAATAAATGCTTTGGTACTTGGATATGTGTGTATAGGTTACAAGCTTTTCAATCTTTTTAAGAATAGATGAAATCGTACAGAATAGATGTATGTGATGTTAACCATACTCTGTCAGTTGATTCCCACCGTTTAGGTTCAATTGCGTCTTCAGGATCAAAATCCGGAAATTTTAATTTTAGAAAAATCTTCAAGAACATCCTTCTTGAGCATTTGCTGCATATATGTAACATACAATTTGTATTGTTAGAACTGCAAACCAATTTCTGTATTAAATCTTCATATTTTTCTTCAATCCCTGTTGCTGCAATAAGCAACTGAACTTTCTGATGTATTGTATACATGCAGACAGAATGTGTGTCAGAACTTCCAATTAAGACACAGTGCTTAGGTCGCAGGTCAGCAAATTTTGAAAACCCAATTTTAATATTGGTAGGAAATTTCAATCGAAATTGGATATATAGTTAATTCAGATTACAAAGAAGAAACCTTTTCTGAACACGGGCGCGGGCGGACATTATTTTTATGCTGACCTTATCTCCCTGACCAGGCATGAGACATGAAAATTCATTATCTTCATGAAATTCTTTCACAGATTTTATAGTGTCTTCCCAAGTATAAAGTCTATACTTGGTACTCAGTTACACTAAAGGTTTCAATTATTTTCTTTCTTGACCATCATGACTCAGGAATCAAAGTTAGCAACTGAATTTTTTCTCTGGGACTAATTTGTGGAAGCTTTTCTTTTGATTCACATTATCTTCATCAGAGCTGCTGTTTTCACTCTGAAGAACTTTCTCTTCCAAGGGTGCAAGCAACTTTCTTTCGCAAGGCAATTTTCATTTTCTGTAATTTTCTTTCTGCAGCAGACACTTTCCTGTGAGCAGAAATTGCATGTAACCTTAGTAGTGAACTTTCATTAAGCTTTACGTGATATTTTTCTTTCTGATCCATGTTTGATGTAATTTCTTCAAAAAAATCAGTGGACTGACACAAGTCTTTCTGTTCTTTCACATATACTTACAGCAAAGCTCTTGCTTTTTCCCCTATGGGTTGAACATAGTTTCTTACCAGGAATGGCATCATTATGTAGCTTATGCCTGTAATTCTTAGCTTGATCCACACTTATCACATGTAAGGATACTTTTCTTGGTCTTGTTAGGATGAAGATTAAATAAATGAAAACATTTCTTTTGCTGAATTTACATATGCAGAAAGTGTTCTCTGTGAGCAAAGCATATTGTTGAGTTTTCGCTATCTTCTAAATTGCATCTTAATGCAAGAAGTTCTTTATTTTTGGTGGATAACGCATTGCGATGGTGGATAGCTTGAGGATTATTTAAATCAAAATTTCGATTATTAATATTTAAACTAATATTGTATATTTTTTGTTTATCCTTAAAAAAACATCTAACTTAACACAACAAAGCAGCATCATTTATAGTTATAAGATCAAAAGAGAAACTTTAATCCTTTTTAACGGCATAACAAGTTGTAAAATTCTGCTTAATCTGGTTGGTTGAAAAAATGTTCTGGGAAGTAATTTTAGTCAATTTCATTGAAAATCTCTATCTGGCAAGTACATCTATCTGGTTGGTTGGAAAAACCCCTGACAAACAAAAAATTTTTTTACACGTATCAAAACACACTTTGAGCTGCAATATTAATACAACAGAGTTAATTTTTTAACTAATTATATTTATTTTGAATGTAGTATGTACTAAATGTTATTTTGTATAATTTTGAAGTACGATAATTTTTACTTATTGTATTTATTAACAATTGTCATTTATCATTTTGTATAATATACAAGTATGATTTTGCTATAAAATGTGACAATTTGTAGAATTTCTTCCATCATTTCTTTTTTATTTAAAATTTACTGAAACTCTGCAATAGATTTCAATTTATCATGAAAATACTTCTATGTCTTGCAGGAATTCATTATTAGCATTCCTATTTATAATTCCTGAGGGATTCCCCTTCTTTTTAGCCACATTAAAAGAATATATATGTTTATGAAAGATAAAACCTTACCAAACTTTTAGATGTAAATGTGTATGATACTTTTCTGGTAATAAAAGAAATATCAACATTATTTTGTAGTTTCCGTTACTTATGGAAGTCAGTAAAATTGAAATTCTTCTTTAAACAAAAAACCTGCAAACTGCCCATTAAAATTTTTTTATGAGGTATCAAAACACACTTTGAGCTGTCTATTTATGCAATTAGATGAAAATTGAAGGGGGAACAATGGGGGAAATCAGCCGTTGAAGTTACACCTTTTTTAATTAAAAAATGGCAAAAAGCCATTTTCTGACAGCATTTTAATGAAATAAATTGCACAAAAATCTGTTTAGATGAAAGTTTACTTTATTCTGAACAGAACAAAAAAAATTTGAATGTTCTAGCATAAACCTGAAAGAAGTTATAGACCTTTATGTTGTCACATGTGCTATTCAAAATGGCGGCAAATCGGCCATCTTGGAAGACATTTAAAAGCTCATAACTCACAAACCGTTTGATCAATTTCAATATGATTGACATTTTTGGAATCAGCATTAAAAACTCTTCAAACTCACTGAATTTTATCAAAATTGGTGATGGTGGGTGCCATGCCCTGGGTGATTTGACATGGAATGACCATTACTATAAATCATCACAAACTAAAATTTAGAAAAGAACATTTACATTTCATTTGTTTATTGTTATAACTATTTGTGTTAAATATACATTTCATCTCCTCATAAATAATTGCTGTAATTTAGGAAAGCCATAACTCATGTGTGTTGAAATAGCTACTTAAGTGGAACATCATCTTTCATATTTTTGGTGAAATAACTCATCAACATTCAATGCAATAATTCAAAACTGTTTCCTGTATTGCTTTAAATTGCTACTTAAAAACATTATCTTTCATTTGCTTATTGAATTAACTTTTGTGATCAGTTATTAATATCAAGAACATTTTTCAAGGACACTTCCTTGTTCAAGCTGATCTTCAGTGGAACTGCTCAGATATAATTCAGATTCTGTGCTCTTCACATAACAGCACCCGCTCCCTGTTTACTGGGAATCCGCATACCCAGGCATCTCAAAACTGGATAATGTGCACATTTAAATTGAATTACTGTGACCATTCAGAAAATTGTACATTTGCTAATATAATTTTATCCATCCCCTATGATTCCTTCTCAGCTGTTACCTACAGTAAATACACAAACACCTACATATTTATGGAGGCCACCGGCGTCATGTATCTCGGATAATTTGAAATCTGGATTACTACTTTAAATAAAGTGAAGTGTACCCACATCATTAGAGTGCAGCTGGGACACTGTACTTCGCAACACCATCTTATCGCATTTTACTTAATAAAGGTTTCACTCTTCTTCCTTTGGATTGCAACATTCCGGCGGACACCTCACATCGCATTTATCACAGATAAGTGCATTTTATATTATTACTACTGGTTTGGCTTTATTTTTGTTTTTCGTTTTTTTTGCGCTATTTCCCTCATTATTTAAATAATGAGTATCAACTCAGAAACCGCAAAAAAGACTGCTGAAGAATTGGAAAAAGCAGCCTTAAATTTACGTGGCAGAGCTAAATCTGCTCTCACAAGAATAAACACTTTTATTAACTCTGAGCAAACGTTTAAAAAAAACGATTTATACAATAAATTGGAAAAATTAGAAACAGTTTACTCAGACTATGACAAGTATGATGCTCAATTATCGGCTGAAGCTTCTGAAATTGATGATTTTGAGAAAAAATATTATGAAACCAAAGCCAATCTTCAAGCAGAACTTGAAAAAGTGTCTGCAAATATGCATGCACATTCTCAATTAATGAACGATCAAATTCCTGTTATTCATTCTAATGTGTCTAACAACTTTAAATTACCACGATTACATCGTACCATGCACCATCTATAAAGCAATTTGATAGAAACTTTAAAAATTGTATACCCTTCAAAGAACTCTACATCTCATTAGTTCACAACAATGGCAGTGTGGTGAGTTGCGTAGTAAAATATGTTGTACGATGTTCATTGCTTGAATAAAGACTCCAATTAATCAACAACAACAATTTAATAAATAAAAATTAACGAAAAGAATGCCGATCCTTTGTTGCACGGCTTACAGTATATCAGACGCAAGTTACAACAGCGCCACACTTCTGAATCATAACATCAACTAGAAGTGGAAGTAGAAGTGTTTTTACTGTGCTTGTAGCGGCATTTGTTGAACACACCAGGAAGGATGGACACATCACCATAGAGTATCCCCCAGTGAACAAGGTGAACGATAAAATGCAAAAGAGTAATACAATATATGAAATATTATAAATGCTTGATACAATGTAATAATAATAATACAGAAATAATGCAAAACAGAAATACAAAATCAATATTCAATACAATAATACGAACTATATAAAATATTATGTACAAATGTGCTATATTACATATTCAGTAACCAAATGTTTAGGAAAGGTCACTTTTCGTCCAGAACGAGTAGTAGGTTGTTTATCAATGGGTGTCGGTTCAGTTGGTACCTCTGGAACAGGAACAGAATTATCTGTAACAACAGTGTCTGACAATCGATAGGCGGGTTTCACGCGATCAATCGAAACTGTTGTTTTTCTGCCATTAATGTCAATAATAAGGTTTTTGGGAGTTCTATTAATGACAAGGTGAGGTCCAGTGTATGGTGGTGTTAGAGGACGAAGTATTTTGTCTGATCTTAAAAATACGTGTGTGCAAGTTGACAATGAGGGATTTACAAAAATTTTTGAAGTGCCATGTGAGGAAGTGGCAGTGGGATTTAATCGCCGCATTGTTTCGACTAGGTTAGACACATAGTTGGGATCAATTGGTCGGTCAGTTTGTTCTTTTTCTGTAATGAGATCAGAGGGTAATCTTAATGTTGTACCATATACTAATTGCGCAAGCGTTGCATTAATGTCATTTTTGAGAGCTGAGCGTAAACCTAGGAGAACAATTAGAAGAATGTCAGTCCATTTAGTGTTATTGTGTGCCTTAAGAGCATCTTTTAAATGTCTGTGATAACGTTCCAAAATTCCATTTGCCTGGGGATGATATGGCGAAGTTCGAATCCGATTGCAACCTATGATGCGCAGAAGTTCCTGAAGCAAGGTGGATTCAAAATTACGGCCTTGATCTGTGGTGATAGTGACTCGGCATCCAAATCTGGAGATCCAACCCTTTAATAAAGCGCGAGCAGTTGTTTCCGCAGTCATATCACCTGTCGGAATGACTTCAGGCCATCTGGTAAATCGATCAATGATTGTTAAACAATATTGATTACCATCAGATGGGGGAAAAGGACCATTGAAGTCTAGATGAATGTGGGCAAAACGGGCATCAGGTAGGGTGAATGTACCAATAGGAGATTTTGTGTGCTGTGTTATTTTGGCTCTTTGGCAATTATCACAGCTACGAACCATGGATTTAATATCCTTATGCATGCCAGGCCATACGAATCTTTTAGAAATTAAGTTATTAGAAGCTGACATACCGGGATGTGAGAAGAAATGCAAATTGTCAAAAACAAGTTGTCGCATACTTTGAGGAACAAATGGACGGGGATGTTCTTGAGACATGTCACAGTATAAAGAGATATCATCAAGAGGAAAGTAATGTTTTTCTAATTTTAAGGATGTGGTATTAGATTGCAAAAGTTTTTGAAGTTCCTCATCAGTTGATTGAGCTGAAACAAATTCTTTAAAATCAAGTACAGCCGGAGAAATTTGATTGATTTCGATGCGAGATAGTGCATCGGCAACATGATTTTCTGAACCTTTTGTATACCGGATATCGGTAGAAAATGGCGATATATAATCTAGGTGACGTAGTTGTCGAGGACTGCATTTTTCAGGATTTTGTTTAAAGGCATAAATTAAGGGTTTCTGATCAGTATAAATTATGAAATTTCTGCCTTCAACCAGGTGTCGAAATTTTCTTATACTGGAATATATGGCATATAATTCGCGGTCATAGGTCGACCAGTTTTTCTGAGACTTATTTAGTTTGCCTGAATAAAATGCAATATGTTCCCATTGATTGTCAGACATTTGCATGACAGAGCCACCAACTGCGACATTTGATGCATCAACCCATAAACTTAATTGAGTACCGGGAATAGGATGTCGTAGAAGCGTTGTCTGAGAAATCGCTTCTTTAGATGCCGTAAATGCAAGATTTGCTTCCTCGTCCCATTGTAATGGGTCATTTGAAACCTTGGAACGAGGATGTTTCTTTTTATTTTTGTGGCCTTCTAGAAATTTGACTAGGGGTGCTAAAATGTCAGCAGCTCTGGGAATGAATCGCCTATAAAAGTCGAATATGCCTAAGTATCTACGCAGCTGAGTAAGAGTTGCAGGTCTTGGAAATTTTAAAATGGCTTCAACACGATCAGAAAGAGGTGAAAGACCATCTTGAGATATTTTAAAGCCTAAAAATTCCAATGAGGGAACGCCAAATGTGCATTTAGAAGGCTTAATTGTAAGACCATAACTATCAAGTCTACAAAATAGAGCCTTAAAATGTTCGATGTGCTCTTCAAGAGATTTTGATGCAACTAAAATATCATCAACAAAATCATAAACACCTGGCAAATTTCGAATTACTTCATCAATAAATCTCTGAAATGTGCTCGAAGCATTGCACAAACCAAATTGCATCCGAGTGCTCTCGAAGAATCCGAAAGGTGTACAGATAGCCGTTTTATGAATATCCTCGGGAGCAATCGGAATTTGATGGAAAGCTTTAACCAAATCTAAATGGGAAAATATTGTGGTTCCATGCAATTCACTAGTAAAATCAACGATGCTGGGAATGGGATATTTATCTTTTTTAGTTTGGGCATTTCGTGCTCTAAAGTCGCCAACTGGACGCCAGTCATCGCTGTTTTTCTTTGGAACCATGTGCAGTGGCGAAGCGCAATTGCTGTTGGATGGGCGCATGTGTCCTAAATCCAACATGTGCTGGAATTCCATTTTCGCTATTTTTAGACGATCAGGAGCAAGACGACGTGGTTTAGTATATACCGGAGGGCCAAAAGTATCAATATGATGCATAACTGAATGTTTAACAATTTGATTTGGGCAAGGAGATTTAATGATGTTTGGGTATGCACTTAAAATTTTAGAAAATATATCATCATTTATAATAGATTTAACAGAAAATATATCTGAAGTATGTACAACACAATGCGAATTTAAAGTAGTATTATTATCAAATAAAGAATGTTTTCTAAGATCTGGCTTTAAGTTAAAATAATGTAAAAAATCAGCACCTATAATGGGGGTGAAAACATTACACACATAAAAGGGATAAACAAATTGCTTCCTTAAACCCAGATCTATAGATAATAACTTACGCTTGTACACATTAATTAATGTGCAATTTGCAGCAACAAACGTTTGAATTGGCGGAGTCATTTTGTCTGGTTTCGTTGCTGGAATTAAGGAACAATCACTTCCAGTGTCCACTAAAAATTGTAAATGACTTTTGCGGTCGCGCACAAATAGACGACGAGAAGTAGTAGGCGAGGCGTATGTCGCCGCTACGACTGGCCGTTGTCGTTTCCCGACGAAAAGGTACATGGTGGTACACACTCTTCGGCTTTTGAGAAGAATTTCTTATGATACCAGCAAAAGTTTTTAAAAGCGGGGCTCTTCTGCCGAAAATGAGGTCGAGGTCGGGTTCGTGATTGACTCCTCGAACGCCGCAAAAAACTCACCTCTTCACGTAAAAGTTTCAGTTCTTTTAACAATTCTGAATTTACTTGGGAGGGGCTGGTTGTAACACTGCTTACCTGTGGAGGGCCTGAGATATCCAGAATTTTGTCAGCAATTTCTGCAGCTTTTACTGGTGTAAGTTCTTGGATGGATGCCAAAATAGACTGCGCATTAGAAGGCAATTGGGACAAAAACAATTCCAATAAAAGTGTGTCGGACACTTTGTGGTTTTCAGCTCTACGTTGCATAAAGCGAAGAAGCTCAGAAGGTTTGCGATCGCCTAGTTGCTCACCAACTAATAGTCGGCGAATTTCGTTTCACCACAACGCAATATGATTTCATCTTTTGGCTTCTTGAAAGGATCTGTATCATCGGGAGAGAGGATGACGTCACGAACTATCATCGCTATGTCGCTGGTAGATGTGAAACACAATAGTTATATTTCGTTTTTGAATCAGTTATTGGTTTCGGCATTGCTAATTCAAATGTGGATTCAACCATAGTAAACCACAAAGCAGGATCAGTTGGAAGAAAAATAGGAATTTTTACCGCAGATACTTCAGCCATGATGAATCGAAACTGGATACTGGGAACAAAGGAAAAACGAAACTACAAGTTCTTGTCCGGTAGTCACCAATGTGGTGAGTTGCGTAGTAAAATATGTTGTACGATGTTCATTGCTTGAATAAAGACTCCAATTAATCAACAACAACAATTTAATAAATAAAAATTAACGAAAAGAATGCCGATCCTTTGTTGCACGGCTTACAGTATAGCAGACGCAAGTTACAACAGCGCCACACTTCTGAATCATAACATCAACTAGAAGTGGAAGTAGAAGTGTTTTTACTGTGCTTGTAGCGCCATTTGTTGAACACACCAGGGAGGATGGACACATCACCATAGCAGCATAACTAATATACAAAAATTCCAGTATTTAAGGGGACTACTAGGCGATGAGCCAGCCTCTATAGTAAAACAGATTCCCATTTCGGGAAGCAGTTATTTAGAAGCATGGGAAAAATTGCTGTAAAGATATGATAAGAAAAAACAAATAGTTTAACTTTGATTAAAACATTCTTAGACACCCGCCCCCCTCCATTAGTCAAGTAAACGCATTTAACTTACGCTTTTTATCAGATGCGTCAGATGAAGTAATTGGAGACCTTAACACTAGAACGCCCGATGGAGTCGTTTCGACTCCAAATGCTCCTAAAACACCCATATCTCTGAGAAATTTTGATTTTTTTCCCACGCTTCCTTGACTTTTATTATTTTTATAATCTCTATTTATTCTGAAATTTATAAATTATTTGCACATTTAATAAATTGATAATGAGGCATTACCCCTAGAACGCCCAAAGGAGTCGAATCGACTCCAAAGTAAGATTTGTAAAATGCTTTCATTATTTTTGCGTAACATGACCTTGGGATTCATAATATTTTTATCTGTTATCAGGAAAGTAAATGTTTTTGCTCTTCTTTTCTCTACACCCCTTTTGTTGAGAAAAATGGTTAGTTCCATGCACCTGATGAAATGATTGCGTACTGCCTGCGAAATTCTTTGTATCATTCGAATTGAATTTTTGTTTCAATTTTTATCAGTCTTGTGTTTCATCATAGCTAAGCAACTCCGATTTTCCTTTTTATTAGAAATAAAACATAATGTCACGGAAAAAATTTCTAACACCGGACGAAATAACTGCTCTATTACGAGAGCTTTCAGATAATGAATCTGAAGGTGGTGAGTTATCAGAAAATGAAAACGAAATTCAAGAAATTAGTATTGGAAATAATTCTTCATCAGATTCCGATACAAATGAAGATGCGCTAATTATTGCATCTGAAAGAGATGGAATTCATATCGCTCCAGATGGCACACAATGGAAAATTTGTGCAAATAAGAAAATTTCTGGAAGATATCCGAAACAAAATATCATGTGTCAGACTACTGGACCAACTATCTATGCTAAGAAATTCGTGAAATCTGAAAGCGTTTTGAGTGCATGGCTGTTATTTGTAGATAAAAAAATGCTGGAACAAATACAAAGATGCACAGAAACAGAGGCAAGACGTGTTCTTGAAACCGATAACTGGACAGTTACGTTAGACGAGCTGTATGCCTTTATTGGAATTTTGTATGCCAGAGGTGCATGTGGTGCAAATGGAATTGATATTCATTCTTTGTGGTCAAACTCATGGGGTTTTAATTTTTGCACTGAAACTATGGGAAGAAATAGGTTTTGTGAAATTTTACGCTTTTTGAGATTCGATTTGAAATCTACCAGATCTATACGCTTAAAAACAGATAAATTTGGAATGATATCTGATATATGGAATAGAATCACTGAAAACTGTATTGCCTGTTTCAAGCCTGGTGAAAATATAACAATAGATGAACAGTTATTTCCAAGCAAAACGCGTTGTCCTTTCACGCAATTCATACCTTCAAAACCGGATAAATACAGACAAAAATTTTGGCTTGCAGTAGACCTTCGAACAAAGTAGTTACTGAATGTGTTCCCTTATTTAGGCAAATGTGAAGAACGGCCTTCAGATCAAACTTTATTAGAATATGTAGTTATGCGGTTGATGCAGCCATTTCTAAACAAAGGCATTAACGTCACGGTTGATAATTATTTCACGTCACTGCGTTTGGCTGAACAACTGAAAAAGAAAGGTAATAGTTTAGTAGGCATTATGAGAAAAACTAGGAGAGAAATTCCAAAAACTTTGAAAGATTCGAAAGATAAATTATACGAAACAAAATTTCTAAAACACGAAGAAACCGGTACTACTCTAACCGTGTATCAAGGAAAGAGAAAGAAAAATTTTATTATTCTTAGCACTCTTCACCCATTCATTGATATTGAAAACAACGAAAAGAAAACCCCAGAAACTGTTAGATTTTATAATGAAACTAAGTGTGGTGTTGACGTTATTGATCAAATGGCTAGGAAATATTCAGTGAAGCCGCCCTCCAGAAGATGGCCTGTGCATACCTTTTACAATCTCTTAGATTTAGCAGGAATAAATGCCTGGATCATTTATAAAGAAGTTACCGGAGAAACAAAAATAAGCAGACAAGCAATTATACAGTTATTAGCAGATGAATTGCGTCAAAATTATACATCTGCTAAAAATAAACCTACAAGAAAAAGACTCGCTGATATATCATCTGAAACAAAATCCCTAAAGAGAGGAAAATGCGAAGTAAAACTATGTAAAGGAACCAGGACTTTCAATGATTGCATAACATGCAAGAAAATGGTTTGTGGAAAATGCTTGGCCAAAACTGACTACACTTGCAAAAACTGTATTTCAGATTGAAAATTCGAAACGATTCTGTGAGTATTTCCTTTGAAAATATTTTTCCAATTTCTTAAAAATGCGTATATAAATATTGTTCTTTCAATTGTAAAATATATATATGAATCTTAAATTCAAATATAAATATTATATTCACAGTCTTCTATTCATTTCTATGCGTTTCGTTTATTTTTTCTCTTTTGAAACAGACAGGAGTCGAAGCGACTCCTGCGGGCGTTCTAGGGGGAAAATGGTAGCGGGCGTTCTAGTGTTAAATCAATCGATGAAAAGGCATCTGGCCGTGATACGAGGCTAATTTATACCTTATTACAAAAGGTTGATTCTAAAACACGGGATGAATGAGAACAATTCTCATCAAAGGAAGATTTTCCGTCTTTTGATCAGTTTATTCAGTTTATAAATGATAGATGTTGATCTTTAGAGTTGTATAAAGACGAAAATGCAGATTCACATAAACAAGAGAAACAATTTAACGTTAATAAATCTTATTCCAGTAGCATTAGCAAATGTTTACTTTGCAAATTTAATCACTCTCTTTGCAACTGCATTAAATTTAAAGAACTAAGTGTCAGGGAAAGAAGGCAGTTTGTTAAGAAAAACAAGTTGTGTAGGAATTGCTTGTCTGGCAAGCATTACACCTGGCAACGGAATTCCTCTTACTGGTGTCACAATTGCAAACTTAAACTTCATATCAGTTTATGCGAAAATAAACTGCAAAATTGCGCGATATCAGCTTCTCGTTCAAATGAAAAACAGAGCCACAAAAACAAACCTGATTTAGAGGCCATTTTGATTCCGGCAACCCCCCAAATCACGCCAAAATGAGGGTTAGAAGGAGGGATGAAATGCCATCTGAAAAGAGTTATAGGAGAGGCGCTGCTAACTTTCGAAGAATTAGCCACGCCTTTACTACATTACTTGCCCAAATTGCTCAATTCGCGCCCCCTTATGCATTTAAACGATAATGATACTGATTGCATAAATGTCCTCACTCCCTCACATTTTCTTACAGGTGATGTATTACGTTCAATGCCTCAGGAGTCCCTATCTAGCACCAATAGCCATAAAAATAGATGGGAGATGCTCCAGAACATGAGAAACTTTTTTTTCAGCGTTGGTGAAAAGAATACCTCGCCTCTCTTCAATCTAGAACTAAATGGAAGGACGCCGCCTCTAACGTCGCTATAGGACAGGTAGTACTAATCATGGACGACCATCAACCACCAGGATCATGGTCATTGGGACGTATTGTCGAGGTCCACCCAGGTACGGATGGCATCATGCGAGTGGTGACTGTGCAGCGTGGAAATTCCCTCCTCAAACGTCCAGTCCACAAAATCGCATTACTCCCTCTATATCATGACTAAGGTACTGATAGTGTGGGGGGGGGGAGTGGAGTATGTTTATGAAACCTAAACATTTATAAATAACTCATCATTAAACAGCATAATTTCAATTACTTTAAATCATCATGAGCTATAATTTAGAAAAACACATTTACATTTCATTTGTTTATTGTCATAACTATTTGTGTTAAATATACATTTCATCTCCTCATAAATAATTGCTGTAATTTAGGAAAGCCATACCTCATGTGTGTTGAAATAGCTTCTTAAGTGGAACAACATCTTTCATATTTTTTTGTGAAATAACTCATCAACATTCAATACAATAATTCAAAACTGTTTCCTGTATTGCTTTAAATTGCTACCTAAAAACATTATCTTTCTTTTGATTATTGAATTAACTTTTGTGATCAGTTATTAACATCAAGAAATTTTTTTTTCAAGGACACTTCCTTGTTCAAACTGATCTGCAGTGGAACTGCTCAGATGTAATTCAGATTCTGTGCTCTTCACATAACCGCACCAGCTCCTTGTTTGCTGGGAATCTGCACCCAGGTATCTCAAACCTGGATAATTATCACATTTAAATTGAATTACGCATTCCTGTGTCCATTCAGGAAATTGTATATTTGCTAATATAATTTTATCCATATCCTGTTATTCCCTCTCAGCTTTTACCTACAGTAAATACACAAACACCTATAGCTAATGATTTTGGAAAATTAAAAGTACTTATTTATTATTTTCTAGTGACTTAAAATAATTAAATACTATTAATAGAAAAAGAAACTCAGAATTTTCCATCGCAGTTAGTGGTTCTGTTGAACTGTGGTGTTTTTTCCTAAAACCACAGTTCCAGACTAGTTTTAACTCTTATTTTTTAGTATTAATTTTCATTATTTTAAATATTATAAGAAACGAGGGCTAAATAAGTTTATTTTTTTATCTTCTGAATTTCTGGGGGGAAATGTAAATTTATCTGTTTCATATCTTTTCTATTTTAGAAAACGTAGATTTTAGAAAGTTTTGATATCTCAATTTTGACAGCCAAGTTTTTCCCGGACTATCAGCTTTCCATCAATTTCAGAAACAGTGTTCTGTTGCGGTTTCGAAAAAAAAAATTCCAAGTGTAGTCTGTGAGCCACCACATGTGTTTAAAAACCTTGCTTCTCCCAGAATTTCGCTCTACCAATGCGAATGTTTGGAAATCTTAAGGAAAATGTAATAAAAAACGAAACGTTTTAAATATTCTCAATCTCAAATCCCACAAATTTCTTTTCACTTCCACATTCAATGATAGAAAAATACCCAAACTAAAATTAACAATTATATAATCAGAATCGATCGAAGAATAAATATCTTCATCTGCAACTGCTTTGAGTAGCCTGCCATAGAAAAATCCTTCATGACAGACAACTGACAGGAAAATATATGTTTTTTCTAATATATGAAAAATTGAGTATAAAACAAAATAACAAATAAAACAAGTTTCAAATTATTCAAGATACAAGTTTTCTATAGAGAACTACAAACAAAACTATTGGGATGGCTTCCTCTAAAACAGCTGATTTGTTAGGACTTTAGCTGCAGTTAACTTATGTGCAACATTTTTTAGCTGATAGATTTGATTTGACTGGACTTGTGTTCAGAAAAATTTCGTTATTAAAACTAAAAATAAATCTTGTACTTTTAATAAGCTGTTAGGATACAGCAAAACAATTTTATTTGAAAATTAAAAAAAATTAAAAAATATGCGTGAAAAATGTGTTTTACACCCCGAACCCTACACTAAAAAAAAAAAAAAACAGATAAATTTTTTCCTAATATACGAAAATATAATATAACCGCGAACGTAAATATACTATAAACTTTTCCGTGATTCCAGAAAGCTTTCTTTATGTTTAAAAACCCCAGAAACTAATGTATTTTCCAGATTTAAAGAAGCATTTATTTCTTTTGCTGCCACTGATTTTTGGAAACGATTCCAAGTAGTTTTTATACTGTGTTAATTAATTTTCTCTATGTCGGTTTTTAAGATTCTATCAATGCTTAGTTAAACATTTTCAGGTGATTTGAATTCGTACATACATACAAGATTAACAAAATATATATATATATATTAATTTTAAGGGTTATCGTTGTTAATTTGTCATGTTTGGTTTAAAACATGTTGATTGAACATGAAAATGCTTACTTGAGCATTGATAGCATCCGAAAAGCCTATATTCCGAGTTGAGAAAACTGGTTCTCTATAAAGATTACTCGGAAACGTTTCCAAAAATCAGTGGCAACAAAAGAAACTTTGTATTTATAAATGCTTCTTTAAATCTCAAACATATATTGGTTTCTGTGGTTTCTAAAGTAAAGAACGGTTTTTGAAATCATGGGTATCTCGGAAGAGGTTATTCTATATATTCGTTTGTGGTATTATTATATAGTCTTAGATTAAGAAACAGTTGTCTTTTTTTACAGCACTAGGAGGCTCTGCCCCCTACGAGCTACGCTCGCTAACCCCCGATCGGCTTTACAATGGTTATGGAAGATTGAATTATAATTAAAAAAACAGTGGCGATTTCTCTGTAAATGGTTTTCCATTCATTTGCTTTTATTGGGACTCTTAAAGCCGAATCAGTTGCTGTTAAGACATCTAATGGCTGTTTTCGTGTTTGATTGAATAAGAGCAGTTAAACATTTGAAAATACCCTAATATATATTGAACTAAGTAAACAAGGTATTTGCCTCGCGGTACTTTTTAACAACGCTATAAGAAAATTGTTTAAAATAAAACATTTTAAATGTATCATTTTAAATCTGACGTAATTCTCACCAATGTGTTCTTTCTCTTTTTAATATTCAAGTGAAAATGCTTTTGTTATTAGAAAGGAAATATTATTATTTGCTCTGTCTTAGAATTGGCAACAATAGTTAAAAAGATCATCTAGAAATATGAAATAAATGTCTCGTGTAAATATATTTTTTAATTTAAACTGTTTGGCAATAATATTATTTGGGCGATTTTAAATATAACGTAATTTCTCCCATTTACTGCTTTTAACGAATATGAATGATTTTATTATTTTAAAGTGTTTTTTCTTATTTTAATATTCACGTGAAAATACATTTTTGTTAGTGTTACTACTGATCTTATTCTCTGTTTCTAATTTTCTTATTAATCTTATTATCTAATAAAAAGCTTTCAACTTATACAATCATAAAATAAAAGTTAAATGTCCTACCTGTTCTTTCCTTCGCATAAGAAGAAATAGCCGGGGATTCTATGCATTAAATAATACAACATCCAAATAATAAGTCTTGAATCTTCGAAACAAAAAAGCTATATTACATTAAACATTCTTGTAGACATACACAACATGCTTAGACACTCACAAAACAAAAATTATTTACATTATATAACAATTCGAGTATTAAAGTTTTCTTTTTTAAAAGTTATTCTCTTTTCTCTACGTTCATATCTAGTTTCTGTTCTAATCTAAATCTGAATCAATTCTCACAGAAAAAAGGAAAAAAAGTTCTGTCCGCTCTTGCGCAGTAGGATCATTCGGTCTGACGTAACACACTGCAGGTGCGTTTTTGTTCTTGTTTTTTATTCAAGGGGTAAGAGGAGTTACATGATTTCGCAACATCCTCCCACCTTGAGTTGTGATCCATGGGAGGAACTCAACAATTTAGAAGCCCAGATCGGAGTCTCAGAGGCGGTTTCACTAGTCGCCCACTTCTGGTAACCACAGGAGAGATATCTCTGTCACTGGGTTGGTTCTTTTCTACACTGATTCTAGTCTGATCGACTTCTAGAGTAGTCTTTCGTTGTTCATTATGGACATTAAAGTTCACTTTCTGTTGATTTATGTTATCTGATGGGGAATTGCTAGCTGCATCAATTTCCAAAGGAAACAGGCGTTGGAAAGGACGGAAGAAAATGCCATTTTCTGTTTGGACTTTGGCCAATCTTGCTATTTTGTCTTTTCCGGGAAATATATCAATTATTTTGGCTAAAGGCCAGTGAAGACGTCTTTTGTTGGTATCTTCCAGAAGAAGTCTCCTATTTGCAAAGGTTTGGAATTCGGTTGGTTGGTTGGTTAGTTGTATTTATGTCGGCCAATTATCAGCACGTGGGATACAGGCCCTAAGGGGGGGAGTGCCTTCCGTGGAGGTCTTTCTAAGGGAACCTAACCCGTATTAACGCTTGGAGAGCCAAGGTTCGAAGAAAACCACGAAAACTCCGAACGATTAGGCCGACGGGCGCGATTGGGATCGAACCCAGCACCTTCCGTCTACCAGCTTCGAGAGCAGAACCTCTCGGCCACTGGTGGGGCAGGTTTGGAATTCTTCTTCATAGACTGTTGCCGCAGCTGTCCTAAGTACTCCGTTCTAAATCGGTTTCGCAGATCATTTCTTATTCTTTGACGATATCTTGCTCGTCTGTTAAGATCTTGGGAGTCTAATGCATCTATATCTGGGACACCGGATGTAGGCAGTTCTTGAAGGAACATCAATGGAGTTAAAGGTTCGGGATCGCGATTATCTTCGGAGATGTATATTATCGGTCTCGAATTGACAACATTTTCACAGTCACAGAGTATTGTGCTCAGTTCTTCGTAATTTAATGAGGCGCGACCCAAAACTTTTCTTAAAATATCTTTCTCTGTTCGCACGAGGCGTTCCCACCACTCTCCCCACCAGGGGGCTGAAGGGGGTTTGAATTTCCATCTGATCTTCTGAATGGAGGCCAATGTACTTATAGCTTGCCAATCCACACTAGAAAGGGCTCTGTTAGTGCCAACAAAATTCTTTCCGTTATCTGAGTAAATTATATATGGTCTGCCTCGCCGTGCTATAAATCTTCTTAGGGACTGCATAAAGCATTCAGCTGATAAAGATGTTATCAATTCCAAATGTACTGCTCGATAGACAGCACAGGTGAATAAAGCTATTCACACCTTTGAACCATCGTCAAGGTATAGAGGACCGGCTAAATCGACTCCCACCACTTCAAATATAGCTGCATCTCTGATTCTGTCTTCAAGTGGGATTCCTGTTTTGACCTCTGTTCTGGGTGTTTGGAATCTTTGACACTTAACACATTGTCTAATGACGTTTCTGATATACTTTCTTGATTTCAAAATCCAAAAATTTTCTCGAAGTTGAGCCATTAGTATGCTAACTCCAGCGTGATGATTTTCTAAATGTTTTTCAAAAATTAACTTCTGTACCACAGGATGTTTTGAGGGCAAAATTATTGGATAACGAAAATCTTCTTTGTCTTGTCTACAGATTATATTTGTTTTTGCTCTCAAAAGTCCGTTTTTATCTTCTAATGGTCTTAAGGCTCTTAATTTGGGATCTGTGTTTCCTGAAAAGGATTCCTTTTGTACTAATCTGAGTAGTATTTTTTCTGCTTTTTCAAATTCATCAACGGAGATGTTAGGTGATGAAATTCTTTCTTTCTTTCTTGTGTTGTTATAAAAACGATATATAAATGCAATCATTCTTATGTTTTTTCTATAAGAGGAAAAATATCGATAAAAACGGTGTAAATCAGTGTCTTCATTGCCTAAAAGTGTTAGGATTGTCTTTTTCCTTTCTTTATTTATTATATCCTCGTCAGGGTGTTCTTCCGGTTGTGGCCACTGATCTTCCGGTAAATACAGCCAAGCTGGTCCCTCCCACCATCGTGATTTCTCCAATTGCTCAAAGGAACATCCTCTGGATGGGAGGTCTGCCGTATTTAAATTTCCTAGTATATGTCGCCAATCTTCAACTTGGGTAAGGCTTCTGATTTCTAAAACTCTATTGTGGACAAATGTACCCCAAGATTGTTCTCTTCTTATCCACCCTAAAGCTGCTGAGGAATCGCTCCAAAAGATTGTCTTCTCTGGTTTTAACTGAAGATCACTCATGATAGTTTTAGCGAGTCTAGCTCCAATGAGGCACGAGAGTAGCTCCAGTCGAGGAATTGTGAGTTCTTTAATGGGCGCTACTCTACTTCTAGCATTGACTAACTGAACTTTAACTCCTTCTTGTGTTTGACATCTAAGTTACACGCAAGTGGCATACGCGTGTCTACTCGCATCGGAAAAGGTATGCAAGGAAATGTTATTTTCATTTTCGGGCGATACATTCAACCAACGTGGAACTTGAATTTCTTGTAAAAACTTAATTTGTTTTAACCAGAAGTCGAACTGTTTTCTTAAATTTTCAGGAAGTTCTTCATCCCATTTTAATTTCTGTTTCCAGGTTTCCTGAAGAATTAATTTTGGAATAAGAGTGCTCGGAGCGGAGAATCCTATGGGGTCAAAAATCTTTTGGGTAACCGATAAAATTTTTCTCTTTGTGAGTGGTTCTTTCGCTTCAATTTTTTCTTCTATTTTACACATTAATCTATCTTGCTCTAAGTCCCAGACCAATCCCAAAACTGGTGCTAACTTTGTATTTTCTTCAGAAACATCGATCATGGCCTGAGGCAAATTTGATCGCCAACATCTTAAATTAAAATGAGCTGATGATAAAATACACTGTGATTCTGTTATAAATTTTCCAGTATCTGCGATCGATTTTAAACTAGTAATGGAATTGTCAATGTAAAATGAATCTTTCAAAATTCGTGCTGTATTTTCCCACTGTTCGGGTACTTGACTTAACAGATGGTTTAGTGTACCCATTAATAAAAACGGGCTTGAAGTGAGTCCGAAGACTACGCGACAATGTCTATAAACTTTCAAATTATGTTTGGAGTCGAACCAGAGAAAGCGTAAAAAATCGCGATCTTTTTCTGTGATTTTTATCTGGAGAAATGCTTTTTCAATGTCTGAAGAAATACCTATTTTGTATTTACGAAAACGATTCAAAATACTCGGAATTATTTCAATCAAATTAGGTCCCTTTGTGAGACAGTCGTTCAAAGAAGGAGAGTTTGCATTATGTGCGGAGGCATTAAAAACTGGACGCATTTTCGTCGTTTCACTATTTTCTTTAATTACTGGTCTGTGGGGTAAGAAATGTACTTTATTCTCCTTATCGTCTGAAATTTCTTCTATAATATTATTATCCTTCCACAAATTAAAAATTTCTTCATATTCTGTTTTCTTATTTGTTTTGATAAGTTTTTGTTCTGTCTTGCGCAAATGTTTCTCTGCTAATACGCGATTGCTCGCTAAAATTGAATTATCAACAATCCAGGGTAGTGTCACTTCGTAGCGGCCACTTTCATCACGTTTGACTGTTTCAAGAAAATGGTTATAAGTCTCTCTTGCTAAATCGTCTTTATTTTTATAATCTTCATTAGTGATACCCAAAGTATCTAAGTTCCACAGTTGTGATAAACTGGCATTTGAAGTAAATAATGACAACGATAGAACTGACAACGAACTTTCTGAATCCTTTCCATTACCCTCTGTTTTCCCCATAATTGTACAGCCTAACTTTGTTTCAAAAGCTGTTATACCCAAATCAGGAAAATATTTTATATTATCTGTGAATAATTTCGCCGCCATGTCAGCGCCGATTAAAATGTGTACTTCTTCCGGATTATTCTCATATAAACATAGTCGATTATTTTCACGAACATCGGTCAGATGAACTCCCCTTTTTTCTAAGATTTTTATCATTTCGCTATCGCGGCATAAATTTACTCCTGAACAAATTTTTCCTTCATCTAAAGCTTGTATTTTAAATCGGAAACTATGATCCAAATTACTGATAGTAAATTCATAGTGATTATGTTTACTCGTTTTTTCTACCCCTCCGAATAGTCCGTGTCTAATTGTTTCTGATCGAATTTTCCTTAATTTCAATTTATTTGCAGCATATCTAGTTATATAGCTATTGTGACTCCCAGTATCTATAATGATACGAATAAATTCGGAAGATTGATTATCATTACGGATCTCCACTATCAAAGTTTGTAAATAGACATTAGAAATTATATCCTGATTTGACAGCATTGGTCTCGTAACATCGCTACTCTCTGAATTAGTAGATTTCCCTTTTGAATTTATTTCTTTATTACACATTATCTGGGCGTGTCTCGAATTACAAATACCGCATAAATCCTTCGATACACAGTATTTCCCAATATGTCTGCGGGATAAACAAATATAACAAAGGCATCTCTTTTTCAGTAAATCAAGTCTTTTTTCAAACGGTAAATTACAAGTGCTAAAGCATTTATTTGTCTGGTGCCTGCCAAAGCAAAATCCACAAGTAGTCTCATTTTCGCTCTGAACCAATAAATCACTCGCTGACGGTAATTTGCTATTCGGAGAATCAAATTTATTACTCTGCGTATTAAATTTATTGACTCGGGGGGGGGGGGGGGGGGGAAAGGAAGGATTTTCCTAAATGACTGCGCAACATAATTATTTTGTGTTGATTTTTCATTTATTTCATTCAGTGATGACGCATACATTTTCTCTCTGGATATTAATTGCTTATGTAAGAACGATATTAAATCTTGGACATTAATTGAGTCTTCGTGCGTTTTATTAAATTCCAAAACTAGGTCTCTCGGAAATAATTTAAATAAAATGGGGGATAATAACTTCCATAAGAGTCTAATGAAATGTTAAGCGACTCTAGACTTCTAATGTTCGTTTGTATCTCATCAAAAAGTTTTCGAAATGATTTGGTGTCATTCGAGTGTCTGAGTGGAGTTAAATTAAGAAGTTTATTTGTATGTACCGAAATTATCCTTATTCCCGTACCTTTCTTTCAAAATATCGACGGCCTTTAAATAATTCTCTGCAGTGACACAAAATCCACCTATACTTTTTAATGGAATGGGGGCTAGAAAACTTTTTAAATAGTTAAATTTATCTACTGGATCTAATGTGTCATTGTTGTGAATGGTTGTTTCAAAAGCTGACCAAAACGAAAGCCATTCAACAAAATCCCCAGAAAATTTTGCGATATTTAGTTTCGGTAATTTAATGCTTACGTTTTCCTTTAAGGGATTTTCTCGTTTAGAAAACGAATCATCCTGTGTTTTCTTTTTATCTAACTCTTTTATTTTTCTGTTTGCTCTAAAGCGCCATGACGTAATTTTCTCTTTAAATTCGCGAGCGCCCTGTAATTCTGTATCTAATTGCGCTTCTTGCACCAATTTTTTAATTTCCCCGTCTGCTCGTGTCAGTTCCATTTCTGTCACACTTAACTGTTCCACTACCTCTTCCAAATCAAAAATGTCTGGTTCTCCCTCTTTCAAAATAGCTTCTATTTTATTTATAAACTTATTTATGCTTTCACGTAGCACAGCTCTTTCTTTTTTGGCGATAACTAAACTTTCAGCCATTGCGAACTAATAACAACAACTAAATCTATTAAAAAGTACAATTCTCTATATGTTCAACAGTTCTCAATATTTTTTCAGTTCTTCAAATTAAATAGCTTGATAAATAATTTCTAATTATTCTAATATCTTAATATCTTATTCTATTTGTCTCATAATTGGGTTATATCCACAGAAGGGATGCCAAAATGTTACTACTGATCTTATTCTCTGTTTCTAATTTTCTTATTAATCTTATTATCTAATAAAAAGCTTTCAACTTATAAAATCATAAAATAAAAGTTAAATGTCCTACCTGTTCTTTCCTTCGCATAAGGAGAAATAGCCGGGGATTCTATGCATTAAATAATACAACATCCAAATAATAAGTCTTGAATCTTCGAAACAAAAAAGCTATATTACATTAAACATTCTTGTAGACGTACACAACATGCTTAGACACCCACAAAACAAAAATTATTTACATTATATTACAATTCGAGTATTAAAGTTTTCTTTTTTTAAAGTTATTCTCTTTTCTCTACGTTCATATCTAGTTTCTGTTCTAATCTAAATCTGAGTCAATTCTCACAGAAAAAAGGAAAAAAAGTTCTGTCCGCTCTTGCGCAGTAGGATCATTCGGTCTGACGTAACACACTGCAGGTGCGTTTTTGTTCTTGTTTTTTATTCAAGGGGTAAGAGGTGTTACGTGATTTCGCAACAGTTAGAAAGGAAATATTATTATTTGCGCTGTCTTAGAATTGGCAACACTAATTTAAAACATCATCACGAAATATGAAATAAACGTCTCGCGTATTTTTTTTTTTATTATTATTATTTAAATTGTTTGGCAATATTATTATTTGGTCATTTTAAATATGACGTATTTTCCATTATGTACTTTTTTTAACACATATTAAGGTAATTATTACTTTCAAGTTTTCTTTATTTTATAATATTTACGTGTTAATACAATTTTATGACTTAATTTTCAATATTTTTCTACATTTAACACGTAACCATTTAATTATAATTTAAAAAAATATCTGTTTTTAATAGTCACGTATAAATAAATTTTTAATTGAAAGGAAATATTATTCATTGCGCTATTTTTACAACTGGCAACAGTTTAAACTAATAACCTTTTCTAAAATACGAAAAATATATATATCTCTTGAAATGATGAAAATTCAATAAAAAAAATTGAAAAACCCTCAAAATTTAGTTAAATTAGAAAAATAAATGCAGTCTGCACAGCGCAAGTTTGGATTGTATAAATGAAAAAATGATTTGTTTGAAAAAAATGATTAAATTCCTTTGTATAGTTTTTGCTCCTATAAAACTTTTTTAATGGAACGATTTTGACCAACTTTAACATTAAATGTCGCTTTAAAAAATTCGTACGATTTAAAAACTGTCAGCGAGTTTATCAAACATTTCTCTATAATACTGCCAATTTTCATGTTTTTGTATGCAGTGGTTTTCTAATTATTAGCTAAGAAAAAACCCCGGTCACAAAAAAATCATTTACGGCATCGGTGACAGCGTTAGTTACTTTTAGGTAGATCTCGTATGAAATACTACCTATTGGCGTCGTTCCTATGTTGGAATTTCTGAAACATTTTTGCAGATCTACACCGATCATGACCCCTAGAGCCCAAAACCACCCTCAGTAAAAAACTTTATCTATCTATCTATCTATGTATCTATCTATTTATATCACTTTCTTCTGGACACGATAACTTCCACAATTCTGCACCAATCTCTTCCAAATTGATACATAAAATCAAGGGACATAAAATCTCGGTCAAGTTCGTTAATGGGCAAAATCGGACCAAGGGGATGGAAATAGGGAGGGGTTTTGTGAAAACCGAAAAAACCCCATAACTTCTTAAATTTTGTACATATCCAATCAGTTTAAAGTTTTTATTACTTCTAAAAATAGGGCCAAAAATTTATGTATCACAGATTTTTGATAAAGTTAAAAATGGGCTCAAGGGGCGCAAAAAATACGGTTTTTGGGAGAAAAAAAATCATAACTTCGTCAATTCTCAAGATATCAAATCCAATTAATTTTATCATGAATCTCCTTAACATTATCTACAACTTTTATATTCAAAGTTTTTGATAGGACCAATTCGTACCGCAAAAAAAATTAAAAACGAAAACAAAAAGGGCGTTTGAAGAAGAAAAACATCCATAACTCCGTCAATTCAAAAGATATAAAATCCCCATGAATTTATCATATATCTTCTTAATATTATCTACAGCATCTATATAGAAAAGTTTTGGATAGGACCAATTCTTACAGCAAAAACAAATTAAAAATACATAGCGGTTGAAGAAAAAAATCATCTTAGTAAGGGTGTATTCAAATCCAAACTGCTTACTTTCTGAGTCATTTTACAATCCATTTTCACTCTCAAAGGCTTCCAATTGGTACCTTTTCTTACTCAGAAACTATATAATGTACTGTAATGGTCAATTTTTTGACAGAGGCAGAATATATTTTAAAACATGCTGTCAAAGTGGTCCTTTTGAACCGAATTTCCCGAAGCAGATTGTGTTGGAAAAAACATCGTATTAAGGGAGTATTCAAATCCAAACTGCTTATTTTCTGACTCATTTTTAAATTCATTTTTGCTCTCAAACGCATCCAATTGGTAGATTCGCTTATTCAGAAACTATATAATGTACCGTAATGATCGATTTTTTGACAGAAGCAGAATATATTTCAAAAAATGATGTCAAAATGGGCATTTTGAACGGAATTTCCCGAAGCGATTGTGTTAGAAACGAAAAATATTGTCTTACTGAGAAAATAATTGTTTATATATCAAGTTTTAATTAATTGAACGAAAATTAGAAACACAGATCGCTTATAAATCTCTTCAAAAATCACGTCAACAAGTTTCATGTTTTTCCTATTAAAAATGAATCTGGAGTTATGCCAGAAAATTTCGAGTTGTTGAGCATGGAAAAGTATTTTTTTGAATACCGCCCTAACATGATTGTGATAAAACCAGTTATTATATAAAAATGGAATAAAAACTCGTCAAAAACGGCCAGATAAAATTGTTAAAGTGGGTTTATCTCTAATCATAATTTGGTTTTTTTTGTGTGTGTGTGTGTGAAATTAGTATACTTAACTTCGAAATCTACCTCCGCCTGTAGGCCGGGCCGGCAGGGATTTTTTTTTTTTTTTAGAATAGAGAGATTTATACATGTAATGAATATTGTTTATTTTCATAGTTGCAAAAATCAATACTTTGTTGAATTTTTCATTTTCAAAGTGTATTTCTTATTTTAAGTTGTTTCACAAATGTTCCTGTTTGGTTATATTTTCACGATGAAAATAGAAAAAAAAAATTACATTTCAGGTTTTTTTATTTTTATTTTATTTTTCTTGCTCTGTATGTAGCAATCGATGTTTGCCTGTTCTGAAATAGAATTCATGTTTGAAATTTCGCTCAATGACTGTTAAAAACTAAAAGAACGTTGTTCTCTTCTTGTTCTCTTGAGTTTACGACAGAGAAAAAAAAAATCATAAAAATGTTTTATTCATGTATCTTTACATTCGAATCAGATGAGCTGTACCCTTAAAAAATACAATTCCTCATAAAATCTGAATTCAAAATATTTCTCGAGATTACAAAATGCTTTAGAGTTCCATTTGTTTCAATACAAGCCAAAACCAGTATAATATATATTCAAGCATAAAAATTTTGAAGTATATTCACCTGAATATTTTCTTTATGAAATGAATGTATTATTGACAAAGTATAAAAACACGATTATATCAATAAAATAGGTAGAATATTTGTTTAGATTTATTTTGTCATATTTTTATAGATTGATTCCTCGTTTGTGTGGTTTCGATTGTACGCGTTTCTCAACTATACGCGGATCTGCCAATGTCCCGTCGCGTCGTGGGGAACGGAAAATAATACTATCTCTCACATGTTTAAACTTTTAATCTCCCTTCGCAATTATGAGCGAAATAAAATTCAAAAGTTTTGCCTTTTACCGTACACTGTAAAAAAAAAAAAAAAAAAAAAAAAAAAAAAAAAAAAAAAAAAAAAAAAAAATCTGCAAAGTTATTATAAAAGTTTTCTAGGAAACTGGGTTTCCGAGAATTTTTTATGTAACGGCAACAACAAAAATTCATGTAACAGATACACTTTTGCATCGTAAATCAAAAAATATGTAAGGTTACTAAGAATTTTTTAGGAAACTGGGATGCCTAGAACTTTTTATCTAACTACAACCCGGGTTACAGATAAAATTTTAGTATGATTACTGCAATTTTAGTATATTCTTTTGTGAAGCTACAGATTTCTCTAGCTTTACAAAAACTAATTTTCTAGATTAACATATTTTTTGTATAGTGTACAGATAAAATTTTAGTAAACATACAGATTTCTGTAACTTTAGATTTGTAGAATTACAGATTTTTTTTTATAATGTACCCTAGCGTAACGGTCAAAAGACCAATGAGCATAATCTATATGTGTGCAATCCGTGCTGTCATTGCAATGAACAATTTTCTTTCTATATGGCCAATAAATTAGAATCATGGCCTATAAATTAAATGATTTATTTCAACTACCGTACTTAAATTTTAAAAATATACTATCTTGATACAACTTTTTGAAGTTTGTAAAATCGTGAATTAAACCATCGTTTAATATATATATATATATATATATATATATTTAACCATTTGGAAAAATGGTTATTGTTCTCTGTAGGGGTAAGAAATCAAAAGCATATCTGAAGGTTTTTATTGGTTTAATCCGCATTTTATTCGTGTTCTGATTGGTCTATACAGTAATTTGTATTTCCCTTTACATTCAACAACGATGGATACTTTCTGTTGCCACTATGACATAAAAATAATAAAAACTACAAAAAAAAATTAATAACTCGGAAACAAATTGAGATACAGCTTTCAAACAAATTGCATTTAAAAGTACATTTTTTTTTCTCTATCCGACGGTGTAAAAAGTAATATTGTCGGATGTTTAGAAGTTTAAGAATGAAATTTCTTTAAAATGGGTCGTCAGATTGCTTGGAAATCTAACGATGGAAAAGCCTTTTCCCGAACAGCCAATGAAATGCTTGGATAATTCGTAAGTTTCAGGTGGATAATACGTAGTAATAACACTATTAATGTTTAATTCATGGCGTACGTAATGTAGGATCAACTCGGTGCGATTCTTTATGTCTTAAATTTTAGTCTTTGAAAAAGCATTTTCCAAATGGTCGTTGTAATTTGTTAAATTGCTTTTTATTTATTTATTTATTTATTTATTTATTTATTTATTTTATTTATTTATTTATTTTTTTTTTGTACCCGTCTTACAACGAATGATGTTTATAAAGGGAAGTCAAAAGATTTCCAGTATAAAGCTGACCAAAAAGTAAAGTAAAAAGGAAAAAATCCATGGTTTATTTATTTATACTTCTTAAATTATTTTATGGAATCCATAAAACACTTTTAAAAAAAAGAAAGACAGTGGTCATTTTTCTAATTTTGTGAGTTACGTCGTATTCAGTGAAATAGTACGTTCGTAGCATCAAAAATACAGTTCACGTTTTAAATTTCACCAAGGGACTGTCAGAGACGTAAAAGTATATTTCATTTCAATTTCTGTTCTATTCGAAGAACTTCAATGATGTTTTATTCATGCTATCTCATATTCGACTGGGCTATGCAGCCCCCGAGCAAAGACATTTTTTTCATACTCCCGTACACTAAACGATACCTTGCGAACTGTGGATTCGATATAATACGCAGTATAAATTTAAAGTTTCGTTAAAACACAGATAGTTCTTTCTTTCAATATAAATTCAAATGTGATATGCAAGACACATAAAAATGATGTTTTTTCCCTCTTTACTTAAGTATAATAACATTCTTATTTTAATTTTATTTTATAGATTCTTTAAACTATAGTAAAAGAGAATTTAATTTTTTTATTATATTATTAAATACTCTTCCTAATTATAATTTTAAATAGACATTTGTGCATGTTTGATATGAAAATAAGATGATTTAAAAAAATTTCGGGTTATAGAATAAATGTTAAAAATGTTCTATTGCTGATAGATTTAAATATGATATAATATATATAATATAATACGGGTCGAAACCTGTCGAATTCGAGGAATGAAATCTATTAAAAAAGATAATTGAATAAATCCTTCTATATATAGAAAAAAGTTTTGAAAATCTGCGTAGATATTCCCAGAAGATCGGCATCCAATTTAAATGCTTAAGCATGGCCTTTCTTCGTTAATATTAAAAAAAAAAAACTGTTGCATACAAAAATATGAAAATCGGTAGTATTATAGAGAAATGTTTGATAAACACGCTGATGCAGACAGTTTTCAAATCGAGGAATTATTTTAAGAGATATTTAATGCCAAAGTTGGACAAAATCGTTCCATTAAAAAAGTTTTATAGGAGCAAAAACTGTACATAGGAAATTAATCATTTTCAGATCATTTTATGCGTCAGAATTTTCCGGTGTGCAGATTGCATTTAGTTTTTTTAATTTGACTCATTTTTTGAGGTTTTATCTCTATTTTAAATTCAATTTTTGAGCATTTCGAGAGATATTTTTTAGATATTTTAGAAAACTAGGGGGCTCTGCCCCCTGCAAGCTACGCTCGCCAACCCCCGTTCAGACACCACAGAATCTAAAAGCGCGCTAATTTGATCGGTTTTTAAAACATTAGAGAAGATTGAATTATAATGAAAAAACCTATAGCGGTGAAAACCCTGTAAACGGGTTTTCATTCAATTCCCTTTGATTGCAAAAATTTAATGCCGAATCAGTTGCTGTTAAGACATCCAGTGGTTGTTATTGTGTTTGGTTAAAGAAGATCAGTTAAACATTTCAAAAGAAGCTAAAATAAAATTAATTAAGTAAACAGAGTCTTTGCCGACCGGTATTTTTTAACAGCGTTATAAAAACGATTGATATAATACAATTTACTACAATTACTACAATTTACTGCTTTAACCCCTTCAAGGGCGGTGGTTCACTTTTGGAACATTTAATTTTAATTCTTAAATGCCATATTGGCACCAGAAAATTGGAATGAAAATTTTCCTTTTATTAAGTAAGTGAACAAAAGCATTTTCATATTTCGAAATTTCTGGTGTCATAAATTCTGGTGTCATTCACTGATTTCAACATTTTACGAATAGAAGTAACTTGCCCCTGAAAGGGTTAAACGCATATTAATGTATTTATAATTTTAAAGTTTCCTTTCTCTTTTAATATTCACATGTGACTACAATTCTCAAGACATAATTTTCAATATTTTTCTGCTTTTAACACGTACTCATTTAATAGTAATTATAAGGTTTTTTTCTGTAATTTTAAGGTTTTCGAGTAAAACTACATAAAACTTGCCATGATCGCAAAGAATTCTTGGTACTTTTATGTTAACTGGGTTAAAATCCGGCCAATAGCTTTTTTTTTTTAACTCGCCAGTTAGCATTTTTTTTATTTTTCAAGTGGTAAATTATAACGGTACTACTTGGTTATCCCATCGACCAAAAATCTATCGCCAGACTAAGATTAAATGCCAATGATAGTTTATCGTAAATGTCACATTCACTTGACTGTAAGGAAGTTACATGTGTTTACGCAATCAAGTGAATTTTATTTCGACGTTTTATTTGTATTTGTATTTTTATACTAATTTACTTGTTTTTTCGTTATTTAAAATAAAAATTACGTCAACTTGTATAATTTGGCGAGTAGTTTGGCGATTTATATAATTTGGCGATATTGGTCATTGACTTATAAGCGGGCTCTCATGTCAAGCACACAAGTCATATGTTTGTTGTTCAATAAATAAATAAATCAAATAAATGTCTCACGCAATTTTTAAATTTAAACTGTTTTGCAACATTATTTTTTGTTCATTTTATGTAATAACTGTAATGTGACGTAATTTCTCCTATTTAAGACTTCTAACGCATGTTAATGAACTTATTAAGAAAGTTCTTTTAAATAAGACATTTTTAATCTGACGTAATTTTTACCAAAATTTCCTTTCTCTTTTTAATATTCACGTGAAAATACTTTTATTAGAAATGAAATGTTATTTGCCCTGAAATAGTTGAAAAGATCATCTCAAAATATCAAGTAAATGTCTTGCGAAATTCTTAAATTTATACTGATTCGCAATATTATTTTGTGTTCATTTTACGCAATAAGTGCAATGTGACGTAAATGTGACGTAATTTCTCCTACTTAAGACTTCTAATGCATCTTAATGAATTTATTATTTTACAATATCCTTTCTGTTTTAAAATTCACGTGTCAATATAGTTTTTATGACGTAATTTTTAATAAGTTCCTGCTTTTTATACGTAATTATTTAATTCGATTTCCAAATGTTTTTTTTCTCTGTTTATAATAGTCACGTGTAAATAAATTTTTAATTTGAAGCAAACCTTATTGTTTGCGCTGTTTATACAGTTGGCAACAGTTTAAATTAAAACCATTTTCTAAAATCTGTAAAAAATATCTCTCGAAATGCTGAAAATTTCAATTTAAAATAGAAATAAAACCTCAAAAAATCAGTCAAATTAAAAAAAAAAAAATACAATCTGCACACCGGGAACTTCACACGCATAAAATGATCTAAAAATGATTACATTCCCATGCATAGTTTTTGCTCCTATAAAACTTTTTTAATGCAACGATTTTGTCCAACTTTAGCATTAAATATCTCTTAAAATATTTCTTCGTTTTAAAAACTGTCTGCATAGGCGCATTTATCAAACATTTCTCTATAATACCACCGATTTTCATATTTTTGTATGCAATATTTTTCTTAATATTAACGAAGAAAGACCTCCGGTCACAAAAAATTCAAAACCGGCGGCGTCGGCGGCGGTGACAGCGGTAGTTACTTTTTTTTAGAATAGAGAGATTGTATTAATTTAAACTGTTGCCAACTGTATAAACAGCGCAAACAATAATGTTTGCTTCAAATTAAAAATTTATTTACACGTGACTATTATAAACAGAAAATATAAAAAGCAGGAACTCATTGAAAATTACGTCATAAAAATAATTACACGTGAATTTTAAAAGAAAAAGAATATTGTAAAATAATAAATTCATTAACATGCGTTAGAAGTCTTAAATAGGAGAATTTACATCACATTTACGTCACATTACACTTTATTACGTTAAATGAACAAAAAATAACATTGCAAAACAATTTAAATTTAAAAATTGCGCGAGACATTTATTTGATATTTTAAGATGCTCATAATATTTCATTTCTAACAAAAGTATTTTTACGTGAATATTAAAAAGAGAAAGAAAAGTTTGGGGAAAATTATGTCAGATTATAATTGTCAGATTCAAATTATAATTCAATCTTCCGAAATCTTTTTAAAGCCGATCAAATAAGCGTGCTGTTAGAGCCTGCGGTGTCTGAACAGAGGTTGACGAGCGTAGGTCGTACGGGGGAAGACCCCCCTAGTTTATTTAAAAAAATGATAAAAATAATTACAATAATTAATCAATCTTATATCGGCTGGCCCAACTCTTGAAACAAATATTATTTTTAACTAAAGTTTATTTTTTAAATTTCAAATTATTAAAAAATTAAACTTTATTCCTATGCGATCCTATACGATCCTAATATGATCCTAATACGATTCCTATATGATCAGTAACATGCAATTAAAATAAGAAATTATGAAGTTATTAATTGAGGCTTTGATCTTTGAAATTACGTTATGAAAAATCAACGATAATTGCGTCACTATGACATAATTATATATATTTTTTTCCAACAAAATCTAAAAATAACGTCGTTTTCACCGTCGAAAAATTCACATGCTTACATTTCATATCCATATTCACTATTTTAAAAATATTTTAACGTGCAAGAGATTATTAATAAATATAATGCCAAGCTTGATACCACGTTTGTCAGTTACAAATTTGCATGCAAACATGCGCACGCTTAACTTTTTTTAAGGAACACCGTATACCCTCTGTTTCTCAAAAAAGCTATAGTTTATACACTGTAGAGTGTACCCTCTACCATGAGTGTATACCCTCTGCTTAGAGCGTATGCCCTCTGCTTTTTTTTACGACTACACCACTGAGTAAAATATTTAGTTTTATCAAATAAAATACGCATTTCATTTTTACTATTACGTCATTTTCACTTAATGAAGCACTCTGAGATTAGAGTGTTAGTCTCAGTATCAGGGAAATGAAACATATATTGAAATGTAACGCTTTTATGGTTAAGAATGCAGGTTTTTTTCATAGTGACGTCATTTTCTGTTCAAATTTTTATTAAAAAAAAGTTTTTTTTAGTGTAATACGAAAATGGAATCCGTAATGATATGGAAATTCCCATCGTTTCCTTTCTCTTTTCAACAATCGAAGTAACTCGAATGCCCGAAAGAAATTTCATAAAGAACTTTTAAAATAAAAATTTAAATTAAAATTAAAATATAAAAATTGGATTATTTAAAAAAAATAGTTAGTGCGAGCAATCTAAAAATAAACTGCTTTCAATTAAGAAAATAATTATTAAAATCGGTTCAGTAAAAGCAGACCAGAAGACTAAAAAAAAAAAACCTTGTCTTTTAAATACACGAGTTGGAACCCGTCGAAATTCGACGAACTAAAATGTGAGAAAGGAACTGTCAGATCGAATTTATAATAAACCTACAAAAATAATTACAATAAAAAATTCATCTAACATTGGTTGTCTCACTCTTAAAGCAAATAATATTTTTAACCTAAAATTACTAAAATATGTATTATTTTTACAAACTTCAACTGCTTAAATTATTGAAAAATTAAACTCTATTAGAATACGTAATCAAGATGAGTAATTATGATGAATTTATCGATTGAGACTTTTATGTTTGTTTTTATGGGATAAAAAATCAGTAAAAAGGATTTCGCTTTGTCACATCATAAAATTTTCCCCCATGAAATCTAAGTTGTACGTTATTTTCAATTCCCATAATTTACATACGCACCACTCAAATTCACAATTTTAACGTTGAAAGTATTTTAACGCGCAATAGATTATTAATGAATGTATTTCTAAACTTAAAGTTACGTTTGTCCGATACAACTTTTCATGGGAACATTCGCACAAACTTTAAGTTCTAATGTCAGTACCTGCGAAAAAAAAATTCAGAAATTTGCCTTTATTTGTCATAGTATTGGCCATTTAGTATTGGTCAAATATTTAGTTTTATCAAAAAAAAAAAAAATGATCGTTTTGTTTGAAATATGACATCATTTTTACTCACTGAATCATTTTGCCTAGCGTCTCAAACTCAGTATCAGCGTAATGTAAAAATATTGAAATGTAACTGATTTATGAAGAAGAATGCGTGTTTTTTTTTTTTTTTTTTTTTTTAATGTCTGACATCATTTTCTGTTCAAAAATTATAAAAAAGTTACTTTAATTTGTATTGTGAAAATGGCATCAATAGGGATATAATCAATAAAAATAATAAACCATGACTATTTTCCCTTTACTTTCAATATAAATGGAGTACTTCAGTTGCCACAATTACAAAATTTGTATTAAAAACTACAAAAAAATTAATATCTCAAAAATAAATTGAGATACAGCTTTCAAACAAATTGCATTTAAAAGAGCATTTTTTTCCTTATACGATCGTGTTAAAATTTAAAATGTGCGATGTTTAGTTTAAAAATTTGCCGTAGATTTAATTGCAAAACCGAAATTTTAATTCAAATTTCAAAGTGTTGCCATTCGCAAAATGACGTATGCGTTAAGCACAGATATGTTTTTCCTTTATAATATAGATAGATTTTGCAAATTAAATAAAAACGTTCAAATTAGAATGAAAATTCCAGCTGAATACTGACTATATCACTTAAAAAAAAAAAATCATTAGCGTGAAAAGACTACATCAAACCAAAACTATACAAGAAATGAAAACACACACAAGAAACACCAACGTTAAAATTTATTTTTAATAGGAATGTCCGAAGTTTTCATGGTTCGTACGCCTTCTTGAATTTTGCGGACCAGAAAATTTTTCGGTCCCAGTATTTTCTTATGGAAAATCTCTTCTTAAAGGAAGGCGAAATTTTTACGCTTTTAAACTAGATTTCTTTTTCTATAAAAAAAAAAATACTGGTAGTTTTCCTGGAGAAATAACGGTATCCGTACGAACCATGGTTTTGGTTTGGATAATTCTATGTTGATATTTCAGCAATTTCAAAGCTACTGTATTTCTCTTTTCTCATATACAAGAAAATTCAAAGAACTCCCTTATAATTTAGAAATTGTGACTAAACTTTTAAGTTAAAAGCAATTTCCGTTGACTATTGTAAATAAATGTAGGGTAGTCCGACTAGTAAATGAACACTTAAGAACATTTGAAGAGGTAATGATTCAGTATATTTTAATAAACATTGGTGTTTGACAGTGCAAATACGTTTGTTGGTTTACAAATTATTAAAAAATAACAAAAGGAATTTTATATTTTACTTGCTTTGGATGCTAGAGATGTCTTAATAGAAATCGATACAAAAGCCAAGTAAATGAACAGCTGTTACCAGTGAATGAACGCAAAATTTTCCAGTGAATGAACAGGCAGCAATTTAAAAATACTTAAATTTCATAGTTCTTTTTTTATTTTATAACTTGTACAAATAACTTAGAATATGCTTTTCTGAAGTACGGTTTTTTAATCCCAGAACGATAATCAATTAGCTTGAAAAATTGTCACTTTGAAGTTTTTAAATTACAGATTTAAAAAAAAGAAAAAACTAATTTTATTTCCTGAAATCATTGGCTCTGTGCTTCTCTATTTCCGTAATAACTCCAGATGAACGGGTGGATGTTGCAGAAATAAGTTCAGGTGTTTTTATTGTGCCTTTTCATATTATCCTTAAAATACCTGATCTTATACTTTACTACAGGCCACTTCCAATTCCACTACATGTGAACCTGTGGTCCACATTTTGTCATGATGCTTACGTCGTATATCCAACCTTGGATGCTATTTTTAAAAAAAGGGACATCTATTTCTCCCCTGGATGTTTGTCTATAAATGGATTTTTCCTTCCTGTTTGTTTCATGACATTGTAAACATCACCTCTTTTTTTTACTGCATCCTTATGCATTGTAAATCCGATTTTCCCTTTCCAAATGTCCAATGCTCAAGGAGTTTTTCTTCTTCAAATGACAACACAGAGAATGTCCCATACGCTTACTTTCAATTGTTTTCCCTCGCAGTTTCATAGACAACGTTATTTTGGAATATTAAAATGAAGATATGCCTTTTTCAAACTGAGCTCACCTGACCCTCATAGCTTGTAAGCATTTTCAAGGTCCTCTATAAAGTACTTGAAACCTCCATATTTCCTTTTTGAGGAATCTTCTTGGTCATCAGCAAGAATATTTCTATCAATCATCTAAAAACATAAAAAAAAATGAGATTTGAATGTCATCAATAATTATTACCTTTAAAAATGTGTGTGTTTATGTTCTTTTGTTACGTTTTTATATCTGTTAACTTTTCATTAGTTATCATTGTTGAAAAATCACTTAATTCAAACTAACGGTATAAAAGAAGCCACAAAAACATAAAGCTCAAAACTGTTCATTCACTAGGAAAAGTAGCCTAACGTATTCCTTCCAGAGAATGAACAGCTGTTCATTCATTGGATTTTTACCATTTGCCTAACCAGTTATTAAACATCCCTATTCTCAAATTGTACATATTCTGCATAGATTAAAACAATTAGAAATATGGCTATAATATATATATTTAATGTATGTACAGTAAAATTAGTGCATAATGCAAATAAAAACAGTAAATTCTTATGAAACATATGAAATGACATTGTACCTACCTTATTATTTCATCATTAGAAACAATGTGTTTCTCAGACATGGAAAATACAACATGTTCTCAAAGTAAAGCAATGTGACTTCAGCAACCAAACAGGAATGCAATAGCTTCCTATTGAATGAAATTAAGGCAATGTTGTATCCCCATCTAGTAGAGATGTTTTAAAACCTTATTCTGTTAAAATATATAAAAAATGTTCATTCACTGGGGGCTGTTCGCTTACTGGTCGGACTACTTTAGCAAGAGTAAGTAAGAAAAAACAACTCTTTCTTAATTTCAAAATTTGAATGATGATGAAGTAATCCATAGCGTCGTGTTAGAATCTCAGCCAGGTAATGCATTATTTTTTCTTTTAAATGTTTACCGTAAAATGATCTTATTTTCAACGTACATTATAGCTATAGAACGAGAGGCGGCAGCACGGATAATCACCTCATCGAGTTGACGGCTGAAATTCCAGAATTAGACAGAATTTGATTAGCATGTTAAAATGCAACTAATCTGCCAAGACATATTTTAGAGAAAACCACCTGCAAACCCGATTTTAGTGGTTGATCGATAGATTTATCGTTGTGTTTTCCAACACCCAAATGTATGAAAACATGGAGGACTGAGATCAGGAAAACACAATAATAAACCTACCTGTCAAATACTAAATTCGGGTTTTCAGGTGTTTTCCATCAAGATATGACTTGGCAGACCAGTTACATTTTAATATGCGAAACGAGTTTTAACTAATCTTGGAATTTCACCCAATGGTTTGAGCAGCCGTCTCCTGGTATACTACTTTTTTATTAAACAGAAGCTTTTTAGAGAACTTTTTAAGTACTTGTTTGTTATAGGAGCATAAGCGAGATAGAGAAAATGAACCTAAACCTAACCTAGAGAAGGAAACCTTTCATACATGTTTTATGACAACCTATTCAATGTTGCATACACACAAGTAATTTTTTTAATGGTTGTATAATTTATTTAATAGAAAAAGAAACAAATTTATCTATTTTATATACAAACAAAATTAATTTATCTAATACATATTATTTGTGACAATTTTTAAAAAACATATATAAACAAGCATAAAAGTTCATCAGGTTTGCTTTTACAGCTGTTTATACAGTTTGGAAATAAAATTCATTTTCTTCAGTCTAAAATTGGGACAAACTTTTTAAAAAAAGCCACCCCCCCCCCTCCATTTTTGACATAACAGAGAGACGTCAATTTTTACTTCGTAGTACAGTAGAACCCCTTTTATCCGAAACTCTCGGTTAACTGAAATCCATTTTTAAAGTCTTTTTTTTTTCTATCACATTCCTTGTGTGCAAAATCCATTTTGAAAGCTTTCTCTTTTTTTTTTTTTTTTCACTTCCATATTCCTTGTGTGCAAGTGGTCCTTTCCGAACTTCGAGTACATATAAATATTTCCAATCCCCTTTCTTAGAGTTCCTTTGAATTTAACTTGAGCTCCCGTAAGCTGCGGGGGAACGAAGAAAACGAACAAATTTAGCAATTCTGAAGCTTTTGAATGTTTTGCAAAAGGCTTGGCATAGCTGGAGCAGCAGAAAGACTGTGATACTGATGAACTAATAATATTAAAAAAAAAACTCCGTGATAGATCTTCAAAGCAAAGGCAATCGAAACTCGACAAACAAAACATTTTTTTCAAACCCTTGTGATATATGTAAAAGGTACTTAATTTCAAAACTAAAATTCAGGTAATTTATTCTTGTTTCTGCTCTGCTATTGCTTTATTTTTACTAAGCACTTGTTACCATAATAAGAAATTTTGCATATATTTTTTCTTAGCCTTAAAATTGAAGCATTCTCGATTTTCCGAAAGAGGGTCGGTCCCAATTACTTCGGATAATCGAGGTTCTACTGTATTACCTTTTTTTTTTTGTAGTTGCCCAAATTATCCGGGTTTCTGCATATACGCAATGCGTCCGGAACACAGTAGTTAGCAAAATTTGGAGTTCCACTGTCTTTACTAGCCCCTTGTACATTGTCCACTGTATATAATAAACATTAGAAAAAAAGAAAAAGGAAATAAAGTAACGGAAGGGTGAAGGAGAGAAAGAAGAAAATATTCCTTAAATAATCCTTTTTCAACATGGACTATCTAGTAATCCCTTAGAATATAAGATTACTTTTGTTATAGTAAGAAATGAATATGGTCCTATAAAAAGAAACTTCATATAATAATGCATATAAATCATTTAATGTGACGTTTTATAAAATTAGTTTGGTTATTAAGGGTGAAGGAGAAAAAGAAGAAAATATTCATAAAAATAATCTTTTTTTTTCAACATGGACTATCTAGTAATCCCTTACAAACTAAGATTACTTTTGTTATAGTAAAAAATGAATATGATCCTATATAAAGAAACTTTATATAATAATGCATATAAATTATTTAGGTACTTGTTAGTTATCCCGTCGACCAAATTACTGCCGCTAAATTGTAAGATTAAATGCCAATAATGGTTGATCGTAAATGTCACATTCACTTGACAACACGTGTTTACGTCATCAAATGATTTTTATTTCGACGTTTTATTTGTATTTTTATTAATGTTATACTAATTTATTTGTTCTTTCGTTATTTAAAATAAAAATTATGTCAATTTGTATAATTTGGCGAGTGGTTTGGCGATTTATATAATTTGGCGAAATTGGTCGACGGGATAACTAACAAGTACCATTATTTAATGTGACGTTTTATAAAATTCATTTGGTTATTATTAACATTTTCCTTCGAAATCGGACAAAAGTCTATCAGTATGCAAAAAAATCTTGTCACGATCCGAAAATTCTGTTGAAAAAACCATAACAAAAAACAAACACACAGATAGTCAAAACGAAATCCCAAATGCTTTTTATAAAGAAAATTCCAAAAACTAAATTAGTTTGAAATATTGAACACAACAAAAAAACTACATTCAGTAAAAGCAATTAAGATAATAAGCATAATATCATTAACTATTAACTAATTAAAAGTAAAGTTGTATGAAATTTTTTGATAAATATAAAGTGAATAAAATAAAGCAAACATGAATGTCAATGTTTAAAAAGGGATAATAATCTGAAATGCGTATTTTTTAAATAGAAAATAACATTTTCTAAACTTAGTAATGAAGTAGTTTAATTAATTATGTTAAAATAAAAACATATTTCATGTTGCCAAAAACTGAAATATTTTTTAAGAACATGTTGAAATAGTGAACAAGGCCTTTTGTTTGTTAATGTAATTTCTATAATGAACAAAATTAACTATTGATAATTAATTTTCAGACTACATTAAAGAAAAGCTATTTAATATAAATTAATCATTTTATAAATGAAACTGCTATAAAAATCTTGCCAAGTTTTTTGCTGTTAAATGTCTACTAAAAATAAGTTTTTTCTAATGCATATTAAATATTCCACGCAAAATAAGATTTTTTCTGTTCGTTTAATTTTCTTATCTGTTTAATCAGATTAATCACATCGATTCAAAAAGTATACAAATATACCCAGAAAAACAAATTAAGAAATAAAGGAGAGAATTCTAGCATTTTTTTTTTCATTTCACTGCCTTTTCTTTTATAAATGATGTACACAATATCAATTTAACAAATATTTATTTATGCTCTAGAATTTTTCTTTTTCTTTAACTAAATCCTTAATTCTCTAATATGCATTATTTTGCCCGTCAAATTTAATTGATGTGTTTTATTTTAGAACATTAATTCTTTCTTTAGTTAACAAATCGGCAGCCAGATAATTAAATCTTTCTGTTGTGATGTTATCAAAATGTTCCATTAATTTGCTCTTCTCTTTTTTTTTCCTCTTTTTAATCTTTCAATGCATTTAACTTTTTTTCCTTCATTAAATAAGCCCGTTAAATTCCTTTATTGCTTTAAATGTGCAAATAACAAGACTGTAAAAGATAAATACTAAGAGACTAAAGAAAGAGAATGGAAATGCACAAAAACAAGCATTGAAACTCCTGCCTTCTTCAATTATATATTCAGTTATATAAGCAAAAGTAAACATAATGATGTTTAAACGATATTGAAAATTCTGAAAATATATTACCCGCTTTTCATTTTATTTTTAACTTCACCCGTAAATATTAATTAGAAATATAAACAAAGAACAAATAAATGAAATGAAATTTCAAAAATATATGTATTGTAATCTACTAAAGTGTCAACAGAAATCAATTTCTAGAATTTTTCCTTTCATTCCACTTAACAACTTTTGAGTCACGCTTAAAAAGTTATCCTCATTGCAAGCTTGTTTTGCAAAATAAATAAATTAAATGTATAACATTTATAAGGTAATTGTACCAAATAATACCATAAAGTCATCAGTTTATATCTCTCTCAGGCCGACTCGGCCCTCGTAACACATACCTAAAGGGCTGTGCATATATAACGTTATCATTTTAGGGGGAGAGGAGTCTGGCACATGACATCGTAAGATATCGATAAGGGGAGGAGGGTTTGTCTTTTGATATCGATATCATTTTTTACCCAACCAAAATTTACTTTTTTTATTTGAAACTTGGTCTTTACATCAAAATGGTATGTTATCTTTTTTTAGTCTGTTATCTATTTTTAAAATAATACAAAGTTATTATTAAAATCTTTAAATGATTCTAAAATTATTTAATTCCAAAATATGCAATACCCTAACGTTTGGCATTTTTATTCTTCTGTCATATATGTATGCATATATAATCCGCTGTTCGAAAAACCATATGCGAAGTACGTTTAAAATGATACTTTGTGTTTACTAGTAAATAAAAGAGAAAAAATTCTGTCCGTCTGTTTTGTTGATAAGAAATTCTGTTTGCATGCAGGGTCAAGTGCAAGAAGACATTATTACTGTTAAATGCATTATGTAAAAAAAAAAAAGCTATTATTAAATTCTTTTAAACAGTAACTATTTCTTTTAAGTGTTATTTAATTTGATATAAAGTTATTTCATATATAAAACAAGTTGGTAATTGCTCGTCAAACGTGGCAAATGAGGTGCGTTCGTACTATAATTAGATTTATAATTATTTTTTGCACCCCATATTGTACTGAGTGTGTATTTATTTGCAATCCATAAGTGCATAGTCTGAACATCATTAAAATGCACTTGCAATAATTTTTTCCCATTCCCCTTAATGTAATGGAAAACTTTTGACTGTCCCTGTAATTAAGCTATACATCCGATTTTCATGAAATTTGAAATGGCTCGACAAAATTTTGCAGCAATTATATATTTAAAATTTCAGCCCATTCGGAAAGCTGTAACATCATTAAAATGCACTTACAATAATTTTTCCCATTGGCTTTAATGTAACGGAAAACTTTTGACTGTCCCTGTAATTAAACTATACATCCGATTTTCATAAAATTTGAAATGGCTCGACAAAATGTCGCAATAATTATATGTTTAAAATTTGAGACCATTCGGAAAGCTTTAACATCATTAAAATGCACGTGCAATAATTTTTCCCATTGGCCGTAATGTAAAGAAAAACTTTTGACTGCCCCTGTAATTTAACTATACATCCGATTTTCATAAAATTTGAAATGGCTCGACAAAATTTTACAACAATCATATATTTAAAATTTCAGACCATTCGGTTGGGTAGTTTTTGCTCTATTATATGCGGACGGACGGACGGACAGACGGACGGACAGACAGACGGACTGAACGACGACTATAGGTGCTACGTATTTATATAATTACGAACCCACCTAATTATATTTATTGACTTCTCTTCATTGTGAATCAATAAAGTATGCGAAAAATAAATGTAACCATATTTGTTTATCTCTCCAAACATCAAAAAAAAATTTTTAGACATTGATAACGATATCATTGCCGGGGTGGGGGGGTGGGAGGGTTCAAAATTTCCAAAAAGTTCATAACGTTATACAAATACAGCCCCTAACAGTTTGTGTCTTTGATTCGTGCAGGCAGTTTCAACCTCAACTGATACCGGATTCGTCGTCCTTTCCGGACCACTGAATCTTTCGACACGTGGTTGTTAAAAACATCAAGTAAACTCTCATATAAAATCGCGTAAATTATTGGTTGAATTTTACAATGTTTGCACGACATATGAGACAATTTAAAGTTCTTTTAGAATGTATAATGTATTATTCTGTATTTTTAATTCTATTTGTGTTTGAAAGTGAATTATGTTAAAAACAGAAGCCCCCCTAATAAGGTACTGCTTTTTTTGCCAAAAAGGTCGTGTCTTAGATATACTTCTTCACTTTTCGTTGAAAGTGCAAGAAAATGCTATCCATGGAGAATGTGTAGGGCTGGCTCGAATGGCCACGGATACCTTTTTCTGATCTGAATGAAAATAACTTCATTTGGATTTTATAAAATAACTAGAAAGGTAGCCCGTCAAAAATGACGGAAATTTAGATATAAAGATATATACAACTCATGTGCAAGAATATGAGTTTTCTGGCTTGTTCCGCAGTGATAGATGAAAATAACACAATTTAGGAACGAAACACATTTATGAAAAACTGTGTTCAGTAGAAGACCACTAATCTGCACAGTTTGGTTCCAAGTGTTTTGCAGATTTGAGGCTTTTTGCGGTCATATCTATTCAATCATTGTTTACATTTTTTTAAATTCATATATTGGACAATTTATATTGTTGAGCCTTAAAAATAAATAAATAACACACTTGAAGTAAGGTTAAAAACTATTAAATTATCGTATACGATTTCATGAAATGGTATTATATGGTATTATATGTGTGTGCTTCAAGATCTTGGTTACGACGTTGGCGAAATTGGATGCAACTTGTCATAATCCTAATAGTGTGGGCCGCTATAACAAAAAAGTAACCAGTTTTTAGTAAAATTTCTGATATAAAGTAGCTTTCAAAAACTTGTGTAAAATTGCAGGCCGTTCTCGTGTTATGTCAGTCCTAGGAATAATATTTCTAACACTGAAGATTTTCCATGTATATATGGAATTTAGAAAAGCTTCTCCAAAAGAAAGGTCCTGAAATGACATTGTAATTCCTCTAACTTCAAAGCTTAATCGGGCCCTGATGTTGAGTACTGAAATCTAATAAATACTGTTATTTTGAATATTACAACAGAATTAAACAGATAAACTTATTTAACTTAAACCCGCTGTTACTTCCCGATGTTATTTTTTAGTATTAAGAAAGAAAATTATTTAAAATTTTCAAATCATCCATTTATGATTTTTTTCCGTCTTTAATAACTAAATAATGAAAAATTAGGCTTTTGTTCTGAGCTCATAAATATGACAATAAAATAATGTAACTAAGAGACATTGCAAAATTAAATCTTTGTGATTACAAACCATAAACAAACGATACCGCCACCATTTTACCTACTATGACGTCATTAGAATATTGCCTATTGATTGTTAAAGAACTTACTTTGTGAATGATTACATCAATGATTTAATATTTTTGACGTTTCACGATGAATGAATCACTTGTGTTTGTTTAGGTTTATGGAATGAGATATTAAGCTGTGAACCTAATTTCAATTAAAGTTATCCAAGGATATATGTATTTTTAATTGAAATTAAAAACAATGCTTTGATCTCGTAATAAAAAGTTTTAGTTTGTATAATTTGTTATTTCTGTTAATTATTTATTTAAGTACTTTTCCATTATAGCGCATTTTTAAAAAAAAAGCTTGGCGCGATTCGGACATCAGAAAGTGAGATATGTTGCGAAAATATATAAACAGCTATGAAAACAAATCTAATGAACTTTTATCGGAACAGATGTCATATTCGCCCCATATTGGCGCGATTTTTTTCTGTCGCCAATATCATATAGGCAACAGGTACTTAACTTGCGCCAAAGTGTGCTTGATGTGGTAACCCAAATTATGTTGTTTATGCTGTTGATGTTTTCGCCAAATTGGCAACCGAAAAAAATCGCGCCAATATGGGGCGAATATGACATCTGTACCCTTTTATCTTTATTTATATATGCACTTATATACATAAAAAAAATCGGAACAGATGTCATATTCGCCCCCTATTGGCGCGATTTTTTTCTGTCGCCAATATCATATAGGCAACAGGTACTTAACTTGCGTCAAAGTGTCGTTATTTTGCTTGATGTGGTAACCCAGATTATGTTGTTTATGCTGTTGATGTTTTCTCCAAATTGGCAACCGAAAAAAATCGCGCCAATATGGGGCGAATATGACACCTGTACCAAAAAATCGTTTCTAAATATATATAATTTTTTTTGTATACAAATTACGGCACAGATTTCAGATATGAACCGGGATATCTAACTGGTGCCAAAATGGTGTTATTTTGCCTGCTATGGTATCCCGGCTATTGTTTTTTATTTATTAATAAATTGTTTTTTTACTTTTATTTTCTGTTTTTTAATTATATAAACTGCTTTGTTCTATAGTTATTATTCAAACTTTTATTTATTTATAGTTATTTCCTTTTCAAAATGATATCAAATAATTGAAAAATATATAAGTAACTGGTATTCGAAAGCAAGATTTCTGCCAAATTGGCGTCATAGAAAAATCATGCCAACCCCCATGCGTATATGACATCTGTGCAAAAATTACTTCTGTTTCTTTATAAAAATGGGTAAATAGATTTTTTTTATATTAAATTGTCGGCACAGATGTCATATACACCCATGTTGGCGCGATTGTTTTTTTGACGGCGATGTCATATACGCACCGGGTACATAACTGGCGCCAAAGTGTCGTTATTTTGCTTGTAATGGTAACCCGAATGTTGTTTATGCTGTTGATGTTTTCGCCAAATTGGCGTCGGAAAAAAATCGGGCCAATATATGACATCTGTGCCAAATTGTATACATATGGGAAAAATTGCTTGTGAGTATGAAGCAGTAAATAGGTTGCCAGAAAATACGTTGGCAAACTTCTTTCTCGCCAAGAAACTTTTCTCCGAAATATTGTGCATAAGCAATGATTGCTAGAAATGCATTTTTAATTATGATATGCGCTTTTATGTTTCACTACATTTATGCATACTATACTATGTGTATAAATGCTACAGTTCATATGCAGGACTCTACACAAAAGAATTCGTAAGGGTTATTTAGTATGAGAGTAAATTGCTTAAAGGTGGTTTTTAAAGGAGTTATGCATTTTTACGCTGAACTGCATTTAGTTTCCTAAGAAATGTTTGTAGAATATAGATAAAATGATATAAATGGTCACGCAAAGAATTGGATTTATAACCGTCTATGGATGATAATATCTGGAAACGTGATTTCAGTAGTTTTAAGAGTAGTTTAAATTAAATTTTAGCTAAATAGTGGCACATAATAACGGTACTATTGGCTATGGACGGTAACTGCTGAAATCAATTTTTAAATATTTTAATGATTTTTCTAAAATGTTTACTGAGTTATAGTTAGATACTTCTTAGCTATCCCGTCGACCAAATTACTGTCGCCAAATTGTAAGATTAATTGCCAATAATGGTTGCCATTAATTAATTAATTGTAAGATTAAATGCCAATAATGGCCAATAAAATCATTAATTCGACGTTTTATTTGTATTTTTATTAATATTTTACTATTGATTTGGCGATTTATATAATTTGGCGAAATTGGTCGACGGGATATCTAAGAAGTAACGTTATCTTATTTACCTTATTTTCCTAAATAACGAAGTTTTGTTAAAGCATTCAGGATGTGTTGGAAAGTGTTTCATATTCTATGCTTAACGCATGATATTTCTTTCTTCTTTAGTCTTATTTTGCACTTATTTTATTCTTAATTTTTTTATTCTTATACTGCTTTATAGAAACGTTGGCACAGTTGTCATATACGTTATCATATATTGGCGCGATTTTTTTCCGACGCCAATTCTGCGAAAACATAAACATAGCATAAACAACAACATCCGGATTACCATATCAAGCAAAATCACGACACTTTGGCGCCAGTTAAGTACCCGTTGTGTATATGACATTGGCGTCAGAAAAAAATCGCGCCAATATGGGGCGTATATGACATCTGTGCCGAAACTTTAATATTTAATGTTTAAACTCCTCGCTCCACTCCCCTTGCATATAGTACAAACTATAACACGGATAGCGCAAAATAATAGACAGTTTGGTACTTTTCCACTGTAGGGGCATTGGCATTTTTTAAAAAAAAGCTTGGTGTAATTTGGGCATCAGAAAGTGGGATTTGGGTACTTTTCCATTATGCGGACACCATTGTCGCCAAGCGTAATAGTTGGCGCAAAATCGTGAATTGAAGCATTTGAAAAATAAAAGAAAAACCATTGTCGATACTAAAGTGAGCATTTAAAAAATATAACATTTGAAAATTCCAGACTTTTACGAACTGTTTCATCAAATCACAAATATATACTTAAAATAAGTGAACAAATAACTGCTATAAAATAAAGAAATAAAATAAAACTCACATTAAACTGCTGGCATAAAATTACAAATATCTTTTAGCATTTTGAAATAATTGGCGCATTAGCATACATTTTGGCATGGTGTCCGTATAACGGGAAAATATCGAGATTTGTTGTCAAATCATATAAACAGCTCTGAAAACAAATTTAATGAGCGTTTTTGTTTGCTTTATATGTATATTATTGATGTTTTTATGTACAAATTACATCTGTTTCTGTATAAAATTAGAGAACCGGCTTTTTTATGTTAAATAAATCGTATAAATATCGAAAAAAATGCGTGTGTATATAAAATGAAACAGTGAATAGGTTCCGGGAAATATGTTACCAAATTTCCTTTTTCGCCAAGGCACCTATACTGGAAAAGTACCTAAAGCACATTAAAATCGCGCAGTTAGGAGCTCACACAGTACACCGTTGTCTATTGGTGGTTATTTTATTAGTAGCATCGGGAGGAAGATGTAACGATGTACTTTAAATTCTCACCTATAGATTTCGAAAAAATATCTTAAAAGAGTGGAGTTTAAATTAAATTTCGGTGACCTCTATTATGAAAGATTAATGGTTTTAAATGGGAATTTCGCCAAATTTGCCAGCCATCGCCAAGTTGGCTAACATTTGGCGCTACTGTGGTAACCCTGCATTAATATTTTTCAACTATTACTCATTTCAATGAGGCGGTCCTACCGGAATAGTGAGGGACACACAGAGAATTGGATTTTATATAAATAGATTATATAAATAGATAATTACTTTATTTTGTCATTTTTAGGGTTTTGTTCATCTGACGTAACCCTATTCGTCTCACTCCTCTGTCTGTCTGTCCGTCACAGAGCCCGTTCTCAGAAACTATATTTGTTGGAGACTTGAAATTTTAGATTCTTATAGCTGAACACCTCACATCAACTGACAAATCATAAAATTTTGAAGAAAAAGACTTATATTTATGCCTCTGAGCTCTAAATTGTGTATTTTAAGCTTTTTTCTTCTAACTGGGGCCCTAATTAAGTTGAATACTTGAAATTTTGGATACTTATAGCTGAACACCTCACATCGAAAGACAAATCATAAAATTTTGAAAAAGGTCTTATATTTACCCCTCTGGGCTCTAACTTGTGTATTTTAAGCAATTTTTCTAACTCAGCCCCTAATTAAGTTGGAGATGTGAAATTTTGCATACTTATAGCAGAACACTTGCGATCACACGAAAAATCATAAAATTTTCAAAAAGTCTTATATTATTTACCTCTCATGGCCCTAACTTCTGTATTTTTAGCAATTTTTCTAACCTCCACCCTTTTCATCCGGGTGCACTTTTCTAACTTTTGCCGACACTCCTTTGAACATTTTTTCATGTTATGCACCATAACCGTACATATTTTAGTCCCAATTTTTACCGCCAGGGAGCGTCTACGGGTGCTATGGGCCGATCCTCTCAACTAATATATCTACGGATATTTTGTAAAACGGAGTTTCGTTTGGATAGAGGTTTGTTTAGAATAGAGTGCGTCCCCTGGTTGCAAAATGTGAAACTAATAGATTTTGCAAAAGGATAAAGTGTTTTGAAAGGAATATTAAACGAAACCCTCTGTGCGATCTGTGATCATACTTACCCACTTGTTAAACAAACATATTTCATTTTCAGCAGTTAAAATGTGCAATTTTAAAAACCTTTCTTTATATTGTTGTGTTTTGGTGTAATATATGTCAGTTAAAGTTAAACCATGTGCTTAACAAATTATAGCCTTATTTAGAACACATACTCCTTATAAGGCCACTTTAAAGCGTCTTTTGTTTTTAACTCTCCTTCCCAAAATTCCACAGTAACAAGAGTATGCAAGATTTAATTTGTAAAAATATGTACAAAAACTACATCCAACACTTAAAATGTTAATGGTAATATAACACGTTATATTGTGATCTGAATCCTTAACGTGACCTAATTTTCTAGAGGTACCTTATGATAAAGGTGATTACAGTTCATATAAAAAGTCTGTAAAACCTTTTAATACCAAACTGGCTAGTTTCGTACGCACCTCCGACGGTGACACTCTCAAAGTCTGCAAGTAATAAAATAAGCTATTTCCGCATAAAATCGAATTTTTAGGAATTAAGACTAATAATGTTCGATTATCTTAAAAAGTTTAATGTTATGCGGCAGTAGTTTATTTACTATTTGTAGACCTTGTGAATGTGACGTTGGGAACGTGCGAAACTAGTCGGTTTTGTATTAAAAGGTCTTAAAGACTATTTATATGCACTATAATCACTTTTAGCATGTAAATGTATATTTTACTTTAGTGATATTAAGTTACTTATTCTGATATGATATTTTAAAAAGGGTATTTAACATATGAGTCCAAAACCTTACATATGAATAGATTTCTAAACTACTTGACTGAATGATTTCCCGTTTGGTATCTCAATGTAAAATTTACCAAAGAATCGTGTTCTTCAAAGTTCGATACGAATTCGCTACAAAGATGGCCCCCTAAGCTTATTTTTTTTTAACATACATTTGAAGAAGATATAATTACCAATCGAATACTACCTTTGTTTATATATACGTCTACTTCGCAGTAAAATAGTGTAGGGGTAACTTTTTATTTTTGACCGACTGTACACTCGTTGGAACAAAAAAATGCATCACACCACGATATTTTATCACTAAATTATCGTGGAGAGATGTTAAACGTATCGCCTGACTTTGAATTGGGTCTATTTTTTAATATGAATGTAATTTTTGAAATAGGAGTTGTCTACATATAAAAAATTATACCAATTTTTTATTTTTTAAATGGTAGCATCCACTTTTCACGCCTTATTTGAGTCCTTGGATCAAAGGTTCCCTCTTGAAGCAAATATTATCTTAAATCAAACTTCCGAAAATAATATTTTCATTAACTTCAACTTTTCAAATTATCGAAAAATTAATCTTTGCTGGTATAAGTAATCAGTAACATGTAATCAAGATAAGTAAATATGATGAAGTTACTAATTGAGTCTCTGATCTTTGGTAATACAGAATGAAACATCAGTAGAAATTACCTCACTTTGACACAATCATATTTTTTTACAATGAAATCTAAACATAACGTCATTTTCCTCACAAAATTTACTTGCGTACTTTTCATATTCATATTTACCTTTTTAAAGCTATTTTAATGCGCAATTAGAGGTTATTAATAAATTGATTTCCAAACTTAACGTCATGTTTGCCAGCTAAAACGTAACATGTGAACATTCGCACTCTTGATTTTAGGTTCTAATCTATGTACCAATGGATAAAAAGTTCCGACATTAAAGACTTTAAACACATTTGCAGTAAAACATTTTGTTTTATCCAAAAAAAAAATTCTCGCTTGGTTCGGGGCAAAATTAATTCAAATATTGCAACATTTGTTCTCATATTATTGAAGCTAATTTTTGCCAGCATTGCTCATGTTCGACGCAAATCTTGGCTGTAGATCCGATTACAGAAAATGAGTTCTATAATCAAAGTATTTCAGTGGAAATAAAGAATGCGGTAGAATGGAGTAATGAAGTGGAATTGAAGTATTTCGCTGATTTTGAAACCATTTTCCCCGATAACAGTAAAACATATAATGAGATGAAGAAAAGTAAATATTTTAATTTTTTCCAGGCTGAAAAAGCTGATTTCATTTACTTTATTTTTATTTTCATTAGAAGAATGAACGCAAAGTAATTTTTTCAAAGAATATTTAGTCGTGCAAACTTGCTGAAATTTCTTAATACAAATATATTTGAGCCGTATTAATACTCATTGGTATAATTAATAGCATGATAATAACTCGATTCAGAGGGCTTTTAAAAACTAATGTAAGAAATAAAGGGACGCTGAAAAAAAAAATAGATGTTTATAATTGTTTTAACATGAAAACTTGAAAATCGCATTTATCTATTCACAATACCCACAAGAAATAGTTGCGGAATTCAGTAGGTAAAAGATGCGCAATTGCTACTGTTAAATTAAAAATAAAGCAGTACAGAAAGATAGTCCGAGAATCGTTATTGCCGGCATAAATTCTAAATGAGATAAGGAAGACATCAAAATTCAATTAAGTCAATTGATGAAAAATTCTCCAAGTATTCCGATAACTAAGTATAAGGCGGTGTGTTTGACCTAAAAGCTTCCGCTATCATAAGGATTCCACCTGCTAACTGTGTACCTATTAGGATTTACAGCTTGCCGAAAGTTCCCACATGAAGTTCTAGTATCACCGAGTCACTCTTATCGCAACATTTACGTTGCTTCTTGCACTTCTTTAAACGCTCCCGTTAAAACTTATTTGCTGTTTGTTAACGATACTGTTAAAGATAAGCTGAGATAGGGTGCATCTACTGCTTTGATGCCGACAGTTACAATAGACTTTTATTGGAATAGCCATTTTGTCAAGATAAATTATACTAATAAGGGGGTATTAGATGATGCGGAACTTATATTGTCACAATTTTAAGCAAGAAATCTAATATATAAAAATTAAAATATGTCTGTCTGTCTGTCTGTAATGCTATACAAATCCACAGTTTGGAAGCCAGAATTGTGAAATATTATGTAGGGTAACTCCGGGAGAGTCGCCGCATCCGGGATAGATACCGCACCCCTTGTATTTCTTGTAATTATCAATAAATGATCGTCAAACGCACAATATAGGTGCGCAATGAGATTATTTTAACCAGTGTATAGCGTGAATCCTATTTCGATGTTTACTTTTACAATTAAAATCCTTATTTTTACATAAGTGCATGATTTCACTGCCCAAACCTTCAAACACGTTATGTTTAAATACTTTTCATACACTAATTACTAAATTCATGCATGATTTCGAAGTCAAAACTAAGTGTAGCGTTTTTACAGATTACTGTGTGCATGGTTACGTCATTCCCCTTAGCGATGGCAGGTAACTGTGATGGCCGACGTCTGCACCATGCAAAATGAGATACATGCCGCACTGCAATTCCGGTATACATGTCGCAGTTTCTTTTGTACGGGATGATTAAGTGTTATTAACTTTTCCTTTTCTTTTTGCACAGACTAACCATGTTAGGCGTGTTATCAAATTCCAAATGTAGTTACATAAAAACTGTACTTTTTCGACATTTTTCTGTAGATTATAGTCGAAAAAACAGGTCTCTTAACCCATTCGGGACCATAGATGCATGTAAGCACCTTCATAAAGAGCAAACAAAATTTGTTTCTGACACCAGTAAAAAAGAAAAGTAATATTTGCTTTCTTTAACTAGAGCATTTTCATGATTATTTAAATAAAGGTAACTTGTTTTATAAAAAGTGGTGCCAACCGAATAAAATTTGTGTAAAAGCCACCGGTCCCGAAAGGGTTAACAAATAAATTATGAAATACAATTTTACTTTTTTTCTTTTCCCTCTCTAATACATTCATGTAACGTTGTTTCTGAAATAACAATTAAAATTTAATGTAAAAATATAAGTCGATAATTTTAATAGTGAAAGTAGGCAAACAATTATTAATTTGAATCCATTGATACGTTTAATTGTACTCATTTAGTTTCATTTTGTTATTACATTGTTAATTGTAGTCCTGATATGAATATTATTTTGCATATTTTTATTTATAATTTCATTCTGTTCTTATTACAAGCGCGGCATAACTACCGCACAAGTGCGGCGTCTCAGCCTGAATGTACGGATGAAGTGCCGCAGTGTAATGTTTTAGAAAAAAATTGTTAAAAAATATTAATTATTTGCTTTGAATTTTTTTTTTCGCAGTACACGCGTTGTATATTTAACATTAAATAGCATAGCATGATTTTTTTTATTTTATGTCCACCAGGGGACTTTATACATAAATTCAAAAAAATGTGCGGCATAAATCCCGGAATTACCCTACATGTGTATTAAAACACGGCCGAGGCAACTAAAGTAATCCGGAATCGAAATAATTTATAGTTAACTTTTAATTATTAAAAAACCACCAATTGACCAGCAATTTCCTATCAAATTTAAACATTTTTCGTTATAGCAGCTTCCAGCAATTAAAAATTCACAATAAAATTCTTTTTTTTATGTTCAACCAGTAATCGCGCGAGTTCTTTAACCAATGTGAGATATACGTATTACTTACGCCACGCTGCAATACTAAAAAGCTGTAGCGGGTATTACAATAATTATTTTACCTCACATGAAAATACTTTGATATATACACATTACGTACGCCATGCTGCAATACTAAAAAGCTCCGGCGGGTATTACGATAATTCTTTTACCTCACATGCAAATAATTAGAGATTATTTAATTGCGCTTAATTATTACATTTAAAAAAAAAAAAAAAAAAAAAAAAAAAAAAAAAAGGCAAACATTTTATCACAAACATCAACAAAACTTTTTATTCTATTTATTCCCTTATTCCAAAGATATTGTTTTATCGTCTGCTGCCATAGTAACATGAGAAATTAAATTTCATTTAAAAAAATTCACAGTAGTAAAAGAATATTTTACTAAATCGAATAGTTGTTTTTAATTTTGGTTTTAGAATTAAATTCATGAACTCCCGCGCATAGAACGGGTTAAACAGCTAGTAAGATAATAAAAATATAAAAATAGTTCAAATAAAGCATACATTTTTAACAACAAATCGTTATGCAAATGATAAAAAAAAAGTCTGGAGTGACTCCACTCGACTTTCCGAACACTTTACAATGTAATGTGCGTTCAGATAAATAGTAATATAATAATAAATAAACATTTGGATCCTAATTTTACAAGGGGGGAATATTTTCACTGATGAAAATGACCTCGTGTTTTAAAGAAAGCGTGCACTTTCATTTTTAAAGCTTAAACATTTTTCGACTGATGTAATTTTCAATAAATATTCGTTTTGCCCGTGCTGAGATAAAGGCCTATAAATAAATTAAAAAAAAAAATAAGAAAAAATATTTTACTAAATTAAACCACATTCTGGTGAAAGATAGTCGTTGTATCGATTTAAAAGATAAACGTAAGCAGTAAAAATAATTTAATTGAGATATAAGAGAAAATGTTTATCCATTATCATCAAAGAATGGTTAAAAAAAGCTTTAGATATCAAACCGGTTGGCTGAATTCTTCGAAAATAAATACAGTTCCTACAACAGCAGTCTGTAACATATTTGCCAAATGAGAGCTCAATCGAAAGTATACTTTGGAGACAGTCGTGTTCGCTCACACATATATGTACAAGCCGACACCAAAAGTCACAGAAAACGAGCTCTGGCCACCTGACAACGTGAGTAAATTCTAATATACACGTATACATTCAATTCACTTATACATATGGAATCACTATAAAAATAGCAAAAAACGGGTTCAGGGAATCTCAAAATGTAAAAATATAACAATATTTCCATAATCGGTTTTTTATAATAATTACAATGCTTTTCTTACATTGTATGTGTACGGAAAGTAAAAAGTAAACGAAAAAAAAACACGTTCAACTTGCAAAATTAAAATTCAAAACTACTAATAAACTACGTTTTAACTTGAAAAATTTAGACTCATTAAAATTTGCATGGAGAATAGGTTTGTTTTAAAATATATTTTATCTTAATTTTGACTCATATGCATTTTACCTACGGATCTGATTGTGCACCACCAATGTTGTCAATTTAGCTTTTTAGTCAAGTCTTTTAGTCAATTTTTTTTTGTTTTTTTTTTCAAAATATCCGCCACTATTTTCAAATATTATCTTTATTTCATTTAATCACATAATCTCTGTCATTAAATGCAGCAATGATTATTATTTGGAAACAGTGGTAGATATGTTAAATTAAAAAAACATTAAATTGTCAATACTATGTATCACGAAATGACTCTTATTTGATCTTTGAACAGAATTAAACAGCATTCACTGGCTTAGAAATGTAAATATTTCGTGTTGCACCATTTCTAATACAATTACTTTAATACTGCGTCTTATGACTTTAGAAAAACAACCATTAAAAAAATTCTGAGATCGACCAACACAGAATTAAAACTGTACTTAAAACCGCTTACTTGAAAAAAAGTTATTAATATTATCATTTTCTATAGATTTTAACAAATAGATTCTATAGATTTTAACATGAAAGAAAACATTGGACACTGGAACAGTGTTTGTACCCAGATTGGAACACTGCGCTTTAACACTTTAGCAGGTTACTGCATACTGTATTTGACAGACATCCTCAACAGTTAGATTTTTTAAGTGACAAGAATGGTAGCAAAACACAAAATCTATATTATAAAGCAACAAGAAAGAAAAATCATGCTCCATAGCTTTCCAACTCTTCCAAAATACTTTAACAAAACTTCGCCGCTTAATAATGTAAATAATAGACCTAAGAACACATTTCAGAAAACATAACACATATGAAAACCAGATTTCAGTACTTACCGCCGATAGCCGGAAAGAACTCCAATTCTTCTGTGTAACTCTGTACAGGATCTATAGATTTGTATATATTTACATAGTATGATAAAATTTAGTATAGTGTGAAAATGCATAACACAGTTAAAAATTCACTTTCAGTAATGTCTACCATTAGACGGTAACGTACTTGAATTCTTTTGTAAAGCCCTGTGTATTACCTATAGATTTTTATACACGTCACATATTAAGCTGAAATTTAATTTAGGTAAAAACACGCTTAAAACTATTGAAATCATACTTCTAAAAATTATCATCCGTAGGCGGCCATGTATTCAGTTCTTTGCATTGTCCTGTACATGATTTTATTAATATGCTACAAACATCTTTTAGAATACTAAATGTAGTTGAGCTTGAAAATGCATATATCAAATTATTAAACACTTTTAAGCAATCCACGCTCATTCTAAGTATTGCTTACGAATTCTTTTGTGTAACCCTGTATATATTCTATAGCCACGCTATATGGAAAACTTAGTTAAACTTACAAACTCATTCCGTAACTAAAAACGCATTTTCAGCAATCACTTCTAACACAATACTTCATATACAGCAGTGTATCCGAAATCTTTTACGTGTCCCTGTAAATGAACGATAAGTGCGATGCACATCATGTTCTACTGCAAGCATCTTGTAGTAAACCTCAGTAATGCATATCAATTTCATAATGTTTGAAATAGTGCAACATAATTAAATACGAATAGTTTTTCCTCCGAAGACCAATACATAAGCAAACTCGTTTGTGTGACCATGTAAATGAATGATAAATAATTTGCACCACATATTCCACAGGAAGCATGTTTTAGTGCACCTAAACAATTCATATCAATTTTATTATGTTTGTAACAGAGTAACAGGACCGGCATCTTTTACACGAATTTTATTCGTTTGGCATCACTTTTTGTTAATTATTTGACTTAACTTTATATATCACGAAAATGTCGTAATTAAATAAAATCAATTTTACTTTTAGGTAGATTTCGTAAGAAATACTACCTATTGCAGTCGTTACCATGGTGCGACTTTTGAAAAATTCCTTCATAACTTTTCATTATAGGACCCCAGGAACCCAAAACCACCCCCACCTAAAAAGTTTATATTTATATATATATATATATATATATATATATATATATGTGTGTGTGTATGTATGTATGTATGTACTAAATTTTGTCCGCACGATAAAAGTCGCAATTATGCACGGATTGTCCTCAAACTCGCCAACAACTTTGATATGGCTAATATCTCGGCGGGGATTGAAAATGGGCGAAATCGGCCCAAGAGGGTGGAAATGGGGAGGGTTCAAAATTTTGAATACTGTCTTAACATGAATCTGATAAAACCAGCTCTTACACAACAATGGCCGAAAAAAAATAAAAGTTTTTCGTTATAGCAGTTGCCAACAATTAAAAAAAAACAATAAAATTCTCACCACAACAATTACTTTTCTTTTGCAAAATTTTCACGTGTAAAATTAAATAGTTTGACAAATTGAAAACAAATTGAATATTACGTCATTTCTAGAGCAAGATTTCAGCATGAAAACTCAAAATAAAATAGTTTGACGAATTATAAAAATATGTATATTGCGTCATATTGGAAATATAATGGACCTCAGCAGGTGAATATGTAACGCCATGTAAGTTTGAAGAAAGGTATTAAAACATGATAAAAACCCGACTATGGAAATATTAAAACATTTTAACACTTCAAGGTTCTCTGAATTTTTTGTAGTCATTTTTTAAACCTATTCCATATACATGTGTGTGTGTATTCGTGTATATTATAATTTTCACAAAAAGTTTAGCTCCCTACAGCTCACTCTTTGTGAAGAAACTGGGTTTTATCTCTAATCTTGATTTAAGTTTTGTTGAAGAATTTAGTACTTAACATCGAAATCTACCTCCGCCTGTAGGCCCGAGCCGGCAGGGATTTTCTTTTTTACTGGTATCTAACTCAAGCATTTTAAGGATATTCTGAGGGTGCATATATGCACCCATGGTCCCGAACGGGTTAAAATACGCCGCAAACAGTTTTTCTTCATAGACCATAATACACCGGAATTCTTTTGAGCTCCCCTGTATACGCATTTAAATGCTAATTCTATAGTAATCATCTTCTAACGCACCTCAATAAGGTATATAAAATTTATTATGATTAAAATAGTGTAACACCATTAAAATGCACCGCAAATGATTTCCCACCTGCACTATAATGTAACGGAATACTTTTAAGTAACCCTGTAAATGACCTATTACTGCATTTTCAGTACCGAACATGCCAGGGTAAACCTCAATGACGTATATCAATTACATGGCAATCCGAGTATATTTACGCAAGTTAGAGCTCGGACAGACAGACTAACAGACAAACCCAATTCAAAAACACTTTTCAACTATGTTGGAAACTGTTAAAACATTTCCGTGAGTAACACTGGCGTCATATCGACGACGGCAACAACCTGAATAATAAATTTCGCTTTTTTGCAAGTTTATTAACTTCTAAACATTGCACAATTTAAATTTTTGCACCATCGAATACTGGAAAAATGTACTTTTTCAAATAGGGGAAAAGTTTTAAGGATGGAAATTTTTAATTTTTAATTTTCGCATTTCGTAAATTCATTTTGTAAATATTTTTTTGTTTAATAATTTATGGAGCTTAAAAAAATAATATTGTATTTAAAATAGATCATCAACAAAAAAAAATCCGTGCTTATTCAGTCTAAGGATTAGAAAATAATACATTCAAGCTCATTGCAATCAAAATGAATTTAATTAATTAAACAGAATAATGACTAAAAATTTAAATTTAAAAAAATCCCTGCCGGCTCTGCCTACAGGCGGAGGTAGATTTCGAAGTTAAGTACTAAATTCACCAACAAAACTTAAATTAAGATTAGAGATAAACCCAGTTTCTTCACTAAGAGTGAGCTGTAGGGAGCTAAACTTTTTGTGAAAATTATAATATACACGAATATACACACACACATATATATGGAATAGGTTTAAAAAATGGCTACAAAAAATTCAGAAAACTTTAAAGTGTTAAAATATGTTAATATTTCCATAGTCGGGTTTTTATCATGTTGTAATACGTTTCTTCAAACTCACATGACGTTACATATTCACCTGCTGAGGTCCATTATATATCCAATATGACGCAATATACATATCTTTTTAATTCGTCAAACTATTTATTTTATTTTGAGTTTTCATGCTGAAGTCTTGCTCTAGAAAACTTATGACGTAATATTCAATTTGTTTTCAATTTGTCAAACTATTTTATTTTACACGTGAAAATTTTGCAATAGGAAAGTAATTGTTGTGGTGAGAATTTTATTGTTTTTTTTTATAATTGTTGGCAACTGTTATAACGAAAAGCTTTTATTTTTTCCTGCCATTGTTGTGTAAGAGCTGGTTTTATCAGAATCATGTTAAGACAGTATTCAAAATTTTCAACCCTCCCCATTTCCACCCTCTTGAACCGATTTCGCCCATTTTCAATCCCTGCCGAGATATTAGCCATATCAAAGTTGTTGGCGAGTTTGAGGACGATCCGTGCATCATTGCGACTTTTATCGTGCGGACAAAATTTAGTACATACATACATACATATATATATATATATAAACTTTTTAGGTGGGGGTGGTTTTGGGTTCCCGGGGTCATATAATGAAAAGTTATGAAGGAATTTTTTAAAAGTCGCACCATGGTAACGACTGCAATAGGTAGTATTTCTTACGAAATCTACCTAAAATATTTTTTAACACTTTTAATACATCAATATTACTTCAAAAACTCATATGATTCCCAACTCTCATCTATATATATATGAGGACCCCAGAATCCAAGGGGTATAAGTGACAAAATTGAAAAAAAATGAAACAAGCAGTAGTTTCCAATTTTGATTCAGTCAATTATTATTGATGTTCAGCTTTAACGTCAATTATCTTTGAACTCAATTTACTCCAAATCAAAATTTTGGCACTTGTACCCCTTGGCTTCTGATGTCCTGATATGTAAAAGAAAGTCTGAATTTGAGATTAATCAGCGCGCAGCCCAAACTACTGAACCTAAAATCTTGAAAATTGGGGTAAAAATACTTCCTATGACATAGAGTTCCGCTAAGAAAGGATTTTCTAAAATTCTTTAAAAAAAATTCTTAAAAATCTTATTTTATAGTTATTTTTCAACTGATAACATATTTTAGAGTATTTTTGTAGGCTGAATCGAATGGTACTAATCAAATTCTTTTAAGTCCAAAAGTTCGTGAAATATTTCATATTTTTCTACTTTGGCATTGTCTTTGGCGCCTCAAAATTTCTGAAATTACAAGTGATACTCTCTTAAAATACATCTGTTACTACGGCAAAGGAAGAAATTCAAATTAAATTTTTTTGTTAATCAATTCTCTTGGTTAAAGAATTAAAATGACTATAAGAGTTAGAAAAAGAAAATACAAACACATCGAAAAATAAAATAAAATAAATAAATCTGTTACTGATTCTCTTTAAAATACAAAGGAAAGTGGTTTATTCAGAAATTGGTACCACTATAAGCAATGCTTGTTACGGATTGGAAAAAGTTTGCATTTTCAAAGATCCGAATTCAAAAAATATTTGGCGACTTATCTTTTGCTTCTGGGTAAAAAGAAACAAGTTTAAAATTGCTCGTCAAACGTGGCAAATGAGGTGCGTTCGTACTATAACTAGTTTTATAATTATTTTTTGCACCCATATTGCACTGAATGTATATTTTTTTGCACTTCATAAGTGCATTAAGTCTATAACATCATTAAAATGCACTTGCAATAATTTTCTTCCCATTCCCCGTAATCTAACAGAACACTTTTGACTGTCCCTGTAATGAAACTATACATCCGATTTTCATAAAATTTGAAATGGATCAACAAAATTTTGCGACAATTATATATTTAAAATTTCAGACCATTCAGAAGGCTTTAACATCATAAAAATGCACTTACAATAATTTTTTCCCATTGGGCGTAATGTAACGGAAAACTTTTGACTGTCCCTGTAATTAAACTACACATCCTATTTTCATAAAATTTGAAATGATGCGACAAAATATTGCAACAATTATGTATTTTAAATTTCAGAACATTTGGAAGGCTGTAACACCATTAAAAATGCACTTGCAATAATTTGTCCCATTGGCCGTATTGTAAAGAAAAACTTTTGACTGTCCCTGTAATTAAACTATACATCCGATTTTCATAAAATTTTAAATGGCTCGACAAAATTTTTCAACAATCATATATTTAAAATTTCAGACCATTCGGTTGGGTACTTTTTGCTCTGTTGTATGCGGACAGACAGACAGACAGACGGACTGAACGACGACTATAGGTGCTACGTATTTATATAATTACGAACGCACCTAAAAATGGGTACTTTTATGGTAGCTGTGCGCACATTTCGCCAATAGCGTTTATTAAATCGCCATAAGCAGTATTTACATTTGTGTGTTTGTTTATAAGGGTAAACACTGGAACTACCGAACTGATTAAAAAAATAGTAGGGACAAAATGCTGTTGACCGTCTCTTCTCCAACATAGGCTATACTTTATGTCGATACAACAACTCCCAAAGGGGTGCAGGAGCAAAACACGTTCTAAAATTGCAATTTCTGTGATATTGTTGGGGATAGAAATTTGAAATTTGATGTGGAGATGTAAATAAATTTTATGAACGATTTTTTAAAGTTCCAAATTTAAAAGGATGAAATGAGCGGAAAATGTTCGATATTACGATTTCCATGGAATTGTTAAGAATAACAAATTTTAATTTAAGATGGTTGCTACTTTTAAGACGCAAATGCGCGGGCAAAGCAGTTTTTAATGACTAGAGAACAGGAATTCTGCTTTTTCAGAATTTAGTGTCGCCCCCGGCATTTCCATTACTTCATTTTCTTCTGATGAACTGGTGGCTTCTATTATTATGAAACAGCCATTACAAATGAAGCGTTAGGTGAAGATGAAGGAGCAGCCGTAAAAAGTTAGAACTCTGATTTTCTGGTCAGAATGGGGAGGGGGGGGAGGCCATAATTTTTTTAATCAGAGTTCTAACTTTTTACGGCTGCTCTTTCATCTTCACTTAACACTTCATTTATAATGGCTGTTTCATAATAATAGAAGCCACCAGTCCATCAGAAGAAAATAACTCGGTTAAGCGGGACACTACTGCAGTACAAAACATATTTCAATTTTAAGACTTAAAGCACACGTTTTATTTTATGTAAAATGACGTCATTCGCATCCGCTTAAGAATTCCACATTTACGATCTACTCTTAAACATCTACAGTAAAGCATGCACATCACTATCGCGAAATAATGCACAAATGCAGCAAAAAGATGCCGTCATTCAAGAAAATCGACAAAAAAACTATCTAATGATTCATAGATACTTAAAATTAAATATAGTTTGTAATAGCTCCATTGTTTTAACAGAAATCATCGTTTATATTTTTTTCAAAATAGCAGGTATTTTAATTACATTTTCTTTCGGTTGTTATGAGAAAATGACAAAAATATATAATTACTATTTTAGAACTATTTTTCCTTTACTTTCTACAGAAATGGAGTACTTCCGTTGCCAATATTAAGCAAATGGTTCTAAAAACTACAAAAAAATTAATGTTTCAAAAATAAATGGAGATACAATTTTCAAACAAAATGCATTTAAAACAACTTTTTATTCCAATATGACGGTATAAAAATCGAAAATGTGCGATGCTTAGAAGTTTTAAAAATTGCTATAGAGTCTGTAATCATACTGTTTTGTTTTACGGCTGGCTTCTGTAAGGTAACGTTGTTTTTTGAAGACGAAACAAAATAAGCTGGGAGAAAGAAATAGCATACCGTACCGGGGGCTAAAAATTCGAAACTCATAAAGGTGAAATGCGGGAAAAGAGTTTTATGAACGTTTTAAATTGAGATTTCTGTGTAATTGTTAAGGATAGAAACTTGAAACCTACCCCGGCCGCTACTTTTAAGACATAAATGCACGCGCTGAATAGTTTTTACTATTATTATTAATATTATTCGAAATTTAAAAAGATGCAAGGGAAAACAACGTTCTAAACTTACGATTTTTCTGAAACTGAAGGAACTAGAAACTAGAAAATTTCCATGACAGTTACTTTTAAAAGTTAAATGCTCACTAAGAAAGGTTAAAAAAAATCGAAATTTAGGACGGTGAAATGAGAAGAAAACGTTCTAAAAAGCATTCTAAATTATGGTTTCTGTGGAATTGTTTGAGATAAAAACGCGAAGTTCGACATAGCTAGATACAAATGCTCGTAAGAATGATTTATAGAAATATTCGAAATTTGGGTAAAATGAGCGGAAAGCATTCTAAAAACAATATAAATTACGATTTCTATGGAATTGTTAGGGGTAGAAACTTGAAATTTGACATGGCTGCTACTTTTAAGACGCAAATGCATACACAGAACATCTTTTAAATTCGAAATTTAAAAAGAGCTGCAGGGGAAAAAACCTTCTAAGCTTAGCTTTTTGTGATACTAAAGGGACTAAAAACTTAAAATTTGACATGGCGATTACTTTTAAGATACAAATGCTTGCTAAGAGTGGTTTCTAAAAAAATTTGAAATTGAAAAGCGTGAAATGAGCACAAAAATTCTTAAAATGTCTAAGTTACGATTTCAATAAAATTGTTAGAGACAGAAACTGGAAATTTGACATGGATGTTACTTTTAAGACGTAAATACTCGCACAGAGCTGTTTTTAAAGGAAATCAACATTTAACAGTGTGAAATGCTCGAAAAGCATTCTAAAAACGTTCTAAATATACGATTTCTGTGGAATTGTTAAGGATAAAAACTGGAAATTTGATATGGCTGCTACTTTTAAGGCGCAAATGCAGAAAAATTTTTCTTAAATTATTATTCAAAATTTAAATGAGTGCTGCGGGGAAGAAACGTTCGAAATAGGCGATTTCTGTGATACTGCTGTGAGTAGAACCTTGAAATTTTGCATGGCGATTACTTTTAAGATATAAATATTCACTAAGAATAGTTCCTGAAAAATTCAAAATTTAAGTGAAATGAGCTGAAAGCGTTATAAAATTGTTCTAAATAACAATTTCTATGGAACTGTTAGGGATAGAAACTTGAAATTTGACATGCCTGTTTTTTTAAAGACGTAAATAGTCGCACAGGGCAGTTTTAAAAAATTGAAATTTAAAAGAGTTAAATGCGCGAAAAGCGTTCTAAAAATGTTCTAAATTAAGATTTCTGTGGAATTGTTAAGGGTAGAAACTTGAACTTTGACATGACTGCTACTTGTAAGACGAAATGCACACACAGAACAGTTTTAAAAAAATCGTAATTTAAATGGATGCAGGGGGGGGGGGACGTTCTATGCTTACGATTTTTGTGATACTGAAGAGACTAGAAACTTGTAATTTGGCATGGCGGTTACTTTTAGGATGTAATGCTCGCTAATGATGTTTTTTCTTTGTTTTGTTTTTTTTTATTATTATTTGAAATTTAAAAAGGTGAAATAAGTGGAAAGCTTTCTAAAACCGTTCTACATTGTAACTGCTATGGAATTTTACGTAATATTTGTTAATTTATTGCACATCCGTTTCAAATTTAGATGACATATTTGTAATTCCGACTACAAATCACTAGCAGCTCGATCTATTTGATATTCCAATATTAATACATTGATTATTGAAAAATTAGTTTATTTATTAAATTCTAACTCAATTAAATGGCTTTAAAACTAATTAAAAAAATTAAGCCAATTTTTGCCAAAAAAGGCCAATTTTAACCACAACAAGAAAGAAAAAACCATTCGTCAAGCATAGATTATGAAACACTTTCCAACACATTCAGAATCATGATACAAAACTGCATTGTTTAATAAGTTCAAATATTATGTCTAATTCAACCCTATGGAAATGCATAAGACATTTGAAAACCCAGTTTTAGCTGCCTTTGTCTGCCATTGGGAAATTATCCGAATTCTTTGATCAGCCCTATATATATTGTATTGCCCTATTGTATAGTAATCATCTTGTAGTGAAATTCAGTGATTTATATCAATTTCACTACATTTGAAATAACGTAATGTCATTAAAATGCATTGCAAACGATTATTCCCCATTGACTATAATGTAACGGAATTCTTTTGAGTGCCCCTGTAAATGAACTATCAATCCCACATACTTCATATACAATACCGAACCTGCCTTGGTGACCCTAAATAAGGTTTATCAATTGCATGAAAATCCGAGTATATTTACGGGTGTTAGAGCGTGGATACACGGATAGACAAACCGAATGCATAAACACTTTTCAACTTTGTTGGAAAGTGTTAAAAAGCAGGTTAAAACCGATAAAATCTAACGGCGCGGCACGGCGTGACTTTGCAAATTTTAATTTTAGCCAGCTTTTTTGCAATCCTGCAATATAATAAATTTTCTTTTCTGCTATTTTTTTTCTTTTTGGTGATTATTAATTTGATTTTTTTTACCTCAGGCCCAGACAACGTCGGGCGGTTTAGCTAGTCATAAAATAGAACATACGTAACTTAAATCAATTGCTTTGCTAGAAAACATGGGGAAAAAAAGATAAATGGTGGAGAAAGAAAAGGCAAATTAACTATGAATGTGCCAAGCTATCATCTTTTTAAAGATATATTGAAGAGTATAAATAGTGTCAACGAACAGATACTGGGTATTATATCGCCGTACTCTTATTAGTACTATATTATTGAGCAAGGAGGCATAACTATAAATATTCTTGTAACTTATTTACATTATTTACAAGAGCCGCCAAACGCAGCTGCTAAGAACAAGTCATTTCTTACAACAAATCTGATTTCACCGGCTGCATGCAAAAACCTCACAATCTCAGACACTGTTTGATGCTGCCATCTCTTAACACAAATCACTACTATTGTTGGGATTATTGTTGGGATATAACACACTTCCCCTCATAGTTCAAACGAACTACATGCAATCTTGCTTTTTAACTTCTTCGAACTGGAGCACTTTTCTTTGAGTCCTCGTTATTATTTTTAGTCAAAGTGTTTTTCACAGATTTATCTTTTGTATCATCATTTTTATTACTCACAACTGTACCTGTTACAATATCATGCAAAGGCTGAGATTGGCTTGGTTCTATAGTATTATCATTATTAAGCTGTTCTTTTATTTTTTTCATTAATTCCAGAAAACGGTTTTGGTTAACCCTTTCATACCTATAATCACTGCAATTTTTACCACTATGTCCCATATTTTCAACTTTGTCTGACATTATTTTATCATTTCGATTCATCTCTACAACTCTCTCTGGTATTTCATAACTTATTTCTTTATTACGTCTCAACTGATTAACGTGACGCTTACACATTATTCCGTCACATCTATTTACTAAAACCCATCTACTCCCCAATAATTTCATAATTTTTCCTTTTACCCATTTCTCCCCTTTCCTAAAATTTTTTAACAAAAACTAAATCATGAAGCTTATATTTGGGCAGGGGTTGCTGTATTTTAGGCTTTGATGCTAATACCAAGTGATGGTCTCTTCGAACTGGCCTTCCAAACATTAATTCAGCAGGTGTTTTACCAGTCACCGAATGAGAAGTGGAATGATTTTCTAACAAAAATCGTGAAAATGACAATGTTATGTCTTATTTATCTAGCTTTTTAAGACAATTTATCACAGTTTGCACATATCTTTCTGCTTGTCCGTTTGAAGACGGATGATATTGTGGAATAGGCGTATGCTTAATTCCATTATTTTTAAGAAATTCTTCAAATTCATCACTTGTAAACGCGGGACCATTATCACTGACTAATTCAACAGGTAATCCATATGTAGCAAAAATTCTCCTTAATACTTTAATTGTAGCTTTACTATCAGACCTGGGTACTATCTTTACCTCCAAACATTTAGTATAAGAATCGACTACTATTGAAAATATTTTACCTTCGAAAGGACCGGCATGATCTACATGGATCCTTTCCCAGGGTAGTTCAGATTTCGATTTCAAGAGTTCCATTTTGGGACAATCCCTCGCAAACATCTGACATCTACTACAAGAATTTACCATTTGTTCAATTTCTTTATCCATATTTGGCCACCAAACTACCTATTTTAATATATATTCACGCCTTCCTCTGGTACGATCACTCTATGTCCCCACAATAGACTTTTTTCTAGACAGGAAATTTCCTCCCTTCTACGAAAATATGGTTGGTATTCTTCTAGTTTAACCTTTCGCGGCCACCCATGTAACACCCACTCTAAAATTTGTTTAGTTACAGGATTTTCAGTTGTCCACATTGCAATAGTTTTAGAAGTAACAGGCTAATTATCATTATTTGAAATGAACATTATTTCAGCAGGATTACTTACTATATTTAGGGGTCTCAGGACTCTTAAAGCTTTAAAATTTTCGAAATTTTAATTTTTTTAGATGTTAAACTCCTATCTTTTCTGAACATTTTGATATAATAGTTTCCTTGAAATTCCTATTAGAATTGAAGTTAAGGCTTTTACATTTATACACGTTCAATAGCTGAAGCGTCGTTTCGGAAACTTTGAAGCCATTTTTCTCCAAATGACGTTTTTGGGCATAACGCGCATGATATCTCCAAAATTTATGAATATTTTTTCATGAAATTTTCAAAACATATGTTTCATGTTAATCTGTATAAACTGAACCTAAAATTTCCTTTTTATTATTTAAAATAATATTTTTTTAGGTGATTATACTGTTGAAATTTTCTTAATTTTGCATTAGCTATATACAACTTTGTATTAAAAATATAAAAAAGCTTTAAATACAAATTTATTTAGGTTCAGGGTAATTATTATAATCTGAAGTATAAGTAGGTGCCAAAATTTTCATTCTAGTTGCAACACTTATTTTGTAATCGTGCGCGTAAGCTGTTATGCCGTTTTTTGCTCGAAAAATATCTAACAGTTTGGAGCCCCCTGTAAGTGCTAATTCTGCATCTTATAATTTTTTAAATACACGAAATGAAAGAACATACTTATATATTTTATTCCAATAAAAATCGTGTCTTTAAATCAAATACATTTTAAGATATTAAATGTTGAAAATGGTCTTTTTTTTTTTCCAATTTTAAGAGTCCTGTGACCCCTTAAAGTTTCTAGGAGAAGTAATCTACTTAATGCGTGAACATTTTTATTATTTTTACCTTCGCGATATTCAATTATATAATCATACCCAGCTAACATTAACGACCATCTCAGCATTCTAGGTGATAATATATCAGGTACCTTTTTAACAGGATCAAACAATCTAATTAAAGGTTTATGACAGGGTTGCCGGCTTTTTTTGGTTTTAACCACTTAAAAAAAGCCAGCTTTAATTGAAAAAAGCCGGCTTTTATTTTTCAAAAAGGTGGTTTATAGATAATTCATATGAAATTTCGATTAATTTATTTTTAAAACACTGATAAATATTTTCTACTAAAAAAATATAAACTTCTATTAAATTTTGTCAAATAAATAAGTCCTTATAACTACTAGAATGCAACTGTGAAGACATTATGTCAGAAAAAAAATTATAAATATTCAGAAGATACATTAAATTAGACTCTAAAGTATTGGTTTGGAATTCTTTATTATAGCTCTACACATACCACACATTTTAAGGATTATATAAAAGAATAAGAAAATGTCACACATCAAAATAGAAAATTCTTACAATACTGATATTTACTTTTTAAATTGATTAAAATTAAAACTAAATAGCATATATGTATTTAATAACTGAAATTATCTTATATAATACTTGAGAACACCTGGTAATAAGCAATTGATATTCTAATTTATAAAAATGATATATGTAAAAAGTTTTCTGCTACTAAGCTGTTATGTAAACTTATTCCAGATGTGTCCATACGGACAGATTAAAATCGTAGAATAAACAATGTTGAAAGAGAAATTAGGAAGGAAATTTGAGGAAATTTTAGTTCATGTAAGTCCATAAAATAAAGAGAACAATTTAAAAAAAAATTCTCCAAATAAAACTTGTTGAATTAGAATTTTGAAAAGCTAGTTGTTATTTAAAATAGTGCATATTAATGCATAAATTAATGTATATGTTATTCATAATACTGTTTTAATAGAGAGAAATGATGTTTTTATTAAATGACTTATAATGTGTGATTTTAAATAAATGTTTATGAGAAATAAAATAATACTTGTATATTAATATCTCTTAAAATTAGTTAATAAAATATATAACTAAGCAACCATTGTGTCCTTTTTAATTATACATATAAACCAGTAAAAATGAAAAAAAGGGTGTTAAGGTCAGTGTAAACCTTTTATCCCAATATTAATATCTTCATTATTGAAAAATTGGGTTATACGGATTTCTACCTTAATTAAATGTCTTTAAAACTAATTAAAAAACACATAAAAATGTATCATTTATAGTTAAAATGCTTCACTGTATAAAAGCCAATTTTGGCCAAAAAAGCCGGTTAAAAGCCGGCCACCGGTGTGGCTTTTTTTAATTTTAGTCGGATTTTTTGCAACCCTGGTTTATGATCTGTTATAACTTTAAACAGTTTTCCAGCTAAATATTGTGAAATTTAGTGACACCAAACATTACAGATAAAGCTTCTTTATCTATCATTGCATAATTTCTTTCAGCTTTATTTAAAGTTCTAGAAGCATAAGAAATAGGTTTCTCTATACCCGCAACAATGTGGCTTAAAACAGACCCTATACCATATTCAGAAGCATCACAGTTTAAAACTATATCTTTGTTAACATCATATAATTCTAAAACAGGAGATGTACGTAATAATTGTTTAACTTTCTGAAACGCTTTTCATGCTTTTCTGACCATGTCCATTTTACATTATTATCTAATAATCTATTTAAAGGTTCGAAAACATCTCAAATATTAGGCAGGAAGTTTCTATAATAAGAAATTAAGCCTAAAAATGAACGCAATTGTGACACATTATTTGGAGTATGAGCATTCAAAATAGCATTAACTTTTTTCTGGAATAGGTCTAATTCCTTCCAGAGATATTTTATGTCCTAAATAACAAACTTCCGAAACCATAAATTGTAATTTGTCCTTATTTATTCTTATACCATGCTCATAAAAGCAGTTCAGATCACTTTCAACTCTTTCAGAATGTTCTGATTCATTACTAGCTCTTATGATTACGTCATCTAAAAATACACCAACATATTCATATATATTTTTTTTTAAATATTTTCAATTTTTCTCTGGAACATTCCAGGAGCACATTTTACCTCAAATGCTAATCGTAATACATTAAATAACCCTTTATGCGTATTTATAGTCAAAATTTTACTACTTTCGTTATCTACAGGTTGTTACAAATACGCATCTTTTAAATCAAAAACAGTAAAAAATTTTCCACCTGCTAATTTAGAAAATAATTCTTCCATTCTAGGAAGAGGATAATTATCATTTTCAGTATTAGCATTAACTGTTGCTCTATAATCACCACATATTCTAACAGAACCATTAGGTTTAGGAACAATTGCTATAGGACTAACCCATTCTGAATGATCAACAGGTTTCAAAATACCCTCATTTGTTAATCGTTCCAATTCTAAATCAGTAGCTTTTTTTAAATCAAAAGGAACAGATCGAGACTTTAGAAAAACTGGTTTTGCATCTTTTTTTAAATTTATTGACACGGGAGGACCCTTGATTGTCCCCATCCCGTCAGCAAAAACATTAGGAAAATTTCTAATTAAATCATCTTTCGAAATGCTTTTAATCATATTTACATTATGCCAAAATAATTTTGACGCTTTTAACCAAGTTTTTTCAATTAGACTCGGATCTTCCTTTTTAATAACTAATATTTTTAAATCAGGAATACAACAATATTCATCAACAGCAGCATTTACTTTTAATTCACCCAAAACAGTTAAAGAATCTTTAGTATAAGTTTGTAACTTTATTTTAGATTTAATTAAAGGCAGCTTACCTGAGAACAATTTGTGAGCAACACTTTTACTTACACTCGTATGAACCGCACCTGTGTCTATCTCAAATTTTATATTTACTCCATTTATTTTAACCGATTTTTCCCACGACACATTATTGGAGTTGTCGTCCATGAAGTTTAAACAATATTCATTCCTGAACAGATTTAATTTTTCTGTTCTTATATTGTTTCTCATTTTTCATCCCAAACTTTCGATTTCGACAACAAACTTTTAGGTGACCTAATCGATGGCAAAAATGTCATTCAGCAGATTTAAAAGGGCAAAATTTTGGATTATGGTTTTTAGAAATCTGTAACACGGTTTCTCAGACACAAATTTATCTTCTTTAAGCTTAGGTGCATGAGCGAACTTCTCTACTTTTAGTTTCTCCACTTTCGAAGCACGCACCTGATTGACAGTCGTACTTTCTCCAATATGTAGGGATTTCACGCCAGCTTCGGTTGATTCAAACGATTTTGCTATTTCCACCCCTGTTTGAAACGTTAAATCTTTAGAATCCAGTAATTTCTGTAGTATCTTCTCATCCTGGATACCAAACATCAATTGATCACGCAGGCGGTCAATAAGAGTAAACTGAAGTTGCAATACTCGGATAACCGACGTAGGTCTCTTATGAAATCTGCTACCTTCTCTCCTTGCTTCCATAGTCGCTTTTGGAACGCAAATCGTTTTACTATTTCACTAGGGCATGGTGAAAAAAGATCCTTTGCTTTTTTTAAAAGATCTTCGTAACTGATCTCTTTCAGAGTATTCGGAACTATAATATCTCGTAAAATGGTGAAAGTCGATGTTCCGACCCAACTCAGCAAAATATTTTTCGTCATCTCATCACTTTTGATGTTATTCGCTGAGAAATAAAAGTCAATTTTTTTCGACATAAATTGTCCTAGAAACATTCGAATTATATTCATCTAAGTGTCCCAGAGAAATTATTTCTTTCTCGGTCATTCTTCCTTCTCTTTTTCTTTCAAATATTTTTCACTACATTTTAATTTGGTTACATCCCATAACGTCGCCAGTATTATATCGCCGTACTCTTATTAGTACTATATTACTGAGCAAGGAGGCATAACTATAAGAATTCTTATAGCTTATTTACATTATTTACAAGAGCCGCCAAACGCAGCTGCTAAGAACAAGTCATTTCTTACAACAAATCTGATTTCACCGGCTGCATGCAAAAGCCTCACAATCTCAGACTTTGTGTGGTGCTGCCATCTCTTAACACAAATCACTACTATTGTTGGGATATAACACTGGGAAGAATGTGTTACATATAGCGTTTAGATCTAGAAGAAAGAAAGATTTATTAGCGAACTGATCTCTTCTAGTTGTTATGCCTGTGTTAAAATTTGTTTATGCGCAACCAACTGATACTATATCTATTATATTCCATACATTAATTCGAATTTTAAATTAAAAAATGACTGTGTTTTTTTCTCAAAATTACTTATGTTTCTGAAGTTTCCGGGTTTATTCCCATCCCTCAAAATCTGCGAGTTTTTAGAATATTTTAACTCAACCTGATTGTTGTATGTAAAAATGGAATTTTTCAATCCATTTTTAACCCACTTCCAGATATGCTAGAAATATTTTTTTTTTTTTAAAGTACAAAGGACAAAAAGTTTCCGATGACAATGCACGATTTTAATATTTTTAGAACTTGATTATAAATTAATACGCTAATTTTTGGGCTTTTTTTCAACTGGCCCGCAACAGATCATAAATCGCCAAATATTCTTTGTAACTCGAACAATTGTATGGGAGTTGAAAAAACAATGGATTAAAGGATTTTCCAGTAAAAGATCGCCAAAATATGCCAAAGTGCTGTGAAACTACAACAATGAAACGTTTTAAAGACTAAAAAGTAGAAAATAAATTATAAATAAAATATGAATAATGTAATGATATATATAATAGCTCTAAGTGTATAACACTTCCGTAGTGAACCCATCCGGATTCCGATAATCTTTCGTTAAAATCAGCCATTTTAATTTAAATTTTTGAGACTTAATTTTTTCAATAAAGCTGCATAAGATTAACCTTATTGTGAAAAACAAAAACAACATTGAAATATGCATGTTTTTCCATATATCTTGCGTTGAAAATCGTATCATCCAGCAATCAGCGGTGGTAAACAATATGTGATTCATTCCTTTGAGATTCATTAAAATATAGACCATGGATGCAATAATTTTGCTCAATGGCGATATAAAACATGCAAAACTAAAAACATTTTACTGCTTTTTGCAATCATTTCACGATTTCAAAAACAATGTTTAATTTTGTATGTTTCCGGTTAGACCATGGAGTTCATTGGCAATATAGCGATCTGAACGAGCTCCATGCATTAACCCGTTCAGGATCGGCATCTTTCCCAGCAAAGAGGAAATTGCTGGCCAGCAGCAAGATAGGTGCTGGCAATGATGGAGAAGTGCTGGCTGATGGCCTACCACTGCTGGACAGCTTCAGTCAACTTTGAGGTTGGAAATCATCAGATAAAATTCAGGTGGGCATCCATTTTATCTCATGCGCTGGCCCACCACTACATGGAAGTGCACGAACTTTTGCAGTATTATTGATGGGAACCCTTGCGCTAGATGGCGCTGCGAATATCGAAGACATTGAGTATTTGAACACAAATCTGAAATGAATATCTTAACACAATTTAAGCTGTGAAGCTAATTTTTTTTAACTAAAAAATATAGCACCACTGCCACCAACAAACTAAATAAGTAAATGAATAAATAAATAAATTTTTTATTTCAACGCACTTTTTTTTTCTCCTTAAATCTGGTTTTACTAGGTTACAAAGGATTTCGGTTTTCATAATTTACGCAGTTCAGAATCAATAATAAAAAAAAAGCGTATAAAATACATAGGATTTTTATACAGTAGAATAATTTCTATACCAGTTTAATGATTGGGAACGTAAATCACAAAAGAAACAAACTTGAAATAGTGTAATGAGAGGTTGAAAACTACGAGCAGTCGCAGCGTACGCTGAAAGCACTTGTTCATGTCCGATCACAAAAACCAAGCAGCATCGAGCGCAGTCAGTACTTGGGAGGGTGACCACATGCAGTTCAAATATTTCTATAGACATTTCTATTATAGACACTTCTACGGATGTTTCTATAGCTCTTGGTGAAAAAAGACCCATAATTATACTATATTTTGTTTTTTTATAGAATTCTATAAGAAATTTTTGTAAGGGAAAGTGCTGGGTCAGCAGAGGAATAGCAGTGGGATAGGTGCTAGCACTGCGGGAAAAGTGGCGGATTGAAGTAATATGATGGCATACCAATGCTGGCCTGCTGTTGGCCATCACTGATGGGCCTGCTGCATTCCGCATGGACACTTTTTTACAGATTTAAGTAATGGCACCATTGCACTTTACCGCTGATGGCAGTGCTGGCTGCCATCTTTTTTCCAGCTGATGGTCCACTGTTTCTTTCTTTGCTGGGTTTACACGAATTTTATTCGTTTGGTACCACTTTTTTGTTAATTATTTGAATTAACTTTGTAAATTACGAAAATGTCGTAATTAAATAAAATCAATTTTACATTTCTTTTTTACTGGTATCAAACTCAAGCAATTTAAGCACATTTTGAGGGTGCATATATGCACCCACGGTCCCGAACGGGTTAAAACTTTCTTAAAAAATGCCAATTTAATCAAGCGGAAGTGTGTATTAAATGCGATATTGTTAGAATTTTTATATTCAGGCTGTTCTAATTTTTTGTTCACAGTCGTGAATGGCTCTTGAGAATGACTCCATTGCTATTCCTAAGAAAATATTCTTTCAAGTGGCATCACGAGTTAATGTTTACTGTTTAGATTTGATTTTTCAATATTATAACGTGTGCTCTTTTTTACTATTACCTAATAAATTTATTAGGAAGTGAAGCCTTACCGTTTCTTTTTAATTATTAATTATAAAAAAATTAAAGGTTATAGATTTTTTTTAATGTAATGAACGAAGACGAAAGTCCCATTGCAAGAAGACGGCGAAGGAATAATGAGCGGCAAGCAAGATGACTAGCGACTTATTACTTCATAATTCTTTTTATAATGCAATGCTATATCATTCTTTTAAAAATGCAAACATTTCATTCTGACGAGCTATCTTCTATTTATATATGAGGACACCAGAAGCCAAGGGGTATAAGTGACAAAATTGAAAAAAAGGAACTGAGTGCGCAAGTTATCTGGATATAAGGCTATTTGTTTGGGGTTACCCCCAAAATAGTATATATTTAATATAAGATACAAGTAATTTTCTTATTATGTGCTGCGTTCTAGAGGTCAACTACTTACAGTCTTTAAACTACTTAACCTCTTTAATGTTTACTTAAATTTTAATTCTTTCACAGTTGTTGAATCTAAGAATTCAAAGACCGCTGTAAAATAAGCAACAGTTTTACATTTTAATTCAGTCAATTACTATTGACGTTCAACTTTGAGCTCAATTTATTCCAAATCTAAATTTTGTCACTTGTACCCCTTCGCTTCCGGGGTCCTCATATATAATAGCGCTAAGTGTATAACACTTCCGGAGGGAACTCATCCGGATCCCGATAATCTTTCGTTAAAATCAGCCATTTTATTTTAATTTTCAGAGTTTTAATTTTTTTCAATAAAGCTGTATACGATTAACCTTTTTAGAAAGATTGTGAAAAACAAAAACAACTTGAGTGATGAGCTGCATCGAAATATGTATGTTTTTCCATACATCTTGCGTTGAAAATAGTATCACGCAGAAATGAGCGATGGTAAACAATATGCGATTCATTCCTTTGAGGTTCATTAAAATATAGACCATGGATGCAATAATTTAACTCAATGGCAAGATAAAGCATACAAAACTAAAAAAAGTCCTTCCGGCCGGTGCCGGGAGGAAGAGGTAGCTTTCATATTCTTTATTTTAAAAAAGCCAGCTTATATTATTCAAACACACGAAGCTCAATTTAGTGGAAAACGAATATATGAGATTCAATACTAATTTTTATCAATACCAAATCATTATGAATGAGAATTTCACGAAATTAGTCAGCTTTATCAAAGCTGCTTTTATTTAAAGTAACTTATATTTGGCTGCCAGATTCGGCAATTTCTTAAAGTGCCTGCCATTTTAAGACAACATGGTGGATGAGGCTAAGCAGTGAACTTGGTCGAGACCTTAGTAATTGCTGTGCACGTGCTCACTCACATCGGAATCGATTGATATATATGAGTGCTGTCGCAGGCAAAAAATCAGATTTTTCAAAATGTCACCCACATTAGATATTGAAATTGCTATATCTGAGCCATTTTTTAAGATAAAGACAAAACAAAAAATGCTCCTGAATCCTTATATCAAGGTCAAATACTTAAGAAAGAAACCTTTTTCAATTTCGAAATTTTTTTGCACCTCACTTTAAATATAATTTTTTTTTTTATTTAATGGCCGCCATTTTTAAACAAGATGGCTGATGACGCTGGCCTAGCGAACTTGGTCGAGATATTGATGTATACTATCCACATGCCTTCTTACATCGAAATAGGCGAATACGTGTGTTATCGCGTGACAAATTCAATGATCGTTTCAAAATGTTACCCATGCTAGAAATTCAAAGTGCTATAATTCAACCATTTTTTAAGATATAAACAAAAGAACAAATTTTCAGAAACAAAAACTGCTCCGGAATCTTTGTATCAAGGCCAAACACATAAATAAAATCTTTTCCATTTTCCAATTTTTTAATATCTCATTTTAAATTTAATTTTTTTTAATGGCAACCCTTTTGAAACAAGAGGCCGAATGAAGCTGGCCAACGAACTCGGTCAAGACATTGGTATGTACTATGTACAGACCACGTTACATCCAAATCGGTTCATAAATACGCCTGTTATCGAGTGACAAAAATCAGGTCGTTTTAAAATGTCAGCCACAATACAAATTCAAAATGCTATAACTCAGCCATTTTTTTATATATAGACGAAACAAAAACTGTTCCGGAATCTTTGTATTAAGGTCAAACACATACGAAAAAAATCTTTTTCATTTTCTAATTTTTTGGTATCCCATTTTAAATTTAAAATTTTTTAAATGGCCTCCATTTTGAAACAAGATGGCGGATGAAGCTGGACAACGAACTCGGTCGAGATATTTGTATGTACTATGTATAAACGAAGTTACATCCAAATCGGTTCATAAATACGCCTTTTATCGCGAGACAAAATTCAGGACGTTTCAAAATGTCAGCCATGCTAGAAATTCAAAATGCTATAACTCAGCCATTTTTTAAGATATAGACGAAACAAAAACTGCTCCGGAATCTTTGTATAAAGGTCAAAGACATAAGAAAAAAATATTTTTCCATTTTCAAATTTTTGGTACCACATTTCAAATTTAAAATTTTTTTACAAATTTTAAATGACCGCCATTTGAAACAAAATGGCGGATGAAGCTGGCCAACGAACTCGGTCGAGACATTGGTATGTACTATGTCCACTCCGAATTACATCCAAATCTGTTCATAAATACGAGAGTTACAGTGTGACAAATGTCAGATATATATATATATATATATATATATATATGGATATATATATAGATATACAGTAAACTCTGTCTAAGGCGGAATCGATCGGGACTGAGAAAATTTTCCGTGGTAGACAATATTCCGGCTTATGCAAAAAAATCTCCCCCCCCCCCCCCCCAAAAAAAAAAACCTTCGAATCTGATGGTTTTTTATTGATTTTCCTGACTCGAAAATCGGTTGAAAACTGAAATTCGGAAAGATCTTTTGTCTTTATAGATAAATGAGAAATGCTATTCAATTTCTTAGTTCTGCTGTAATACATGCGAATTGGAAGTTTACACACACACACACACACACAAAAGAAAAAAAAAAAAAAAAACTAGCAAAAACCTCCCAATAAACTTCGAGAATGAGACAGAACGCTATAACTTTGAATTTGAGTACATCCTTAAAGTATAATGTAATGCACATTCGAAAATATATATTTTGATAAATGGTCATTCTACTAAAAATATTAATTTTTATATAATTTTGCATATGAAAAAATGGCACAAGCATAAATTCCTTAAAATTTAAACAGTTTCTGTCCTTTCGAATTAACTTTTTCAAAGTGTTACGGAATTTAACTAACATGCACGACATTGAGTATTTGACTTATCAGTTTTAAATTTTAATAAACAAAATGCCTTTCATTTTTAAACTATCCTTTTTTCCGCCTTATGCAAAATTTTGGTTTCAGTGGGATCTTAAAATGCTTTCCGTTTCCGCGTCAGACAGATTCCGCCTTATGCAGCATGAATTAATGTAATTTTCTATGGGTTCGCCGGGACTTGAAAAATTTTCCGCGGTAGACAGATTTCCGGCTTATACAGAGTCCGCCTTAGACAGAATTTACTGTATATGGATATATATATATATATATGTCAATTTTGAACGGAGGGTGGTTTCGGTGTCTGAGGATCATGATCGATGAAAATATACCAAAATTTTTTGAAATCGCTTTCCCCCGAACGGCTGCAATAGGTAGCTTTTTGTAATGAAAGCTACCTAACATTTTACTGCTTTTTGCAATCATTTCACGATTTCAAAACAAGGTTTAATTATGAATGTTTTTCATTCCTTTGAGAATCATTAAAATATAGACAATGGAGCTCATTGACAATACAGCGATCTTGAACGAACTCCATGCATTAAAACTTTCTTTTAAAATGCTAATTTAAGGCAAGCGAAGGTATGTATTAAATGCAATATTGTTAGAATTTTTATATTCGGGCTATTTTAATTTTTTGTTCACAGCCGTGAATGATTCGAGAATGACTCCATTGTTATTCCTAAAAAAATATATCCATGCAAGTGGCATCGGACGAGTGAATGTTTACTATTTAAATTTGATTTTTCAATCCTTTTAAAAATTCAAAAAGGTCATTCTTCCAGTATTTACATAAAATACGCTTTTATCAGTTCATAGTTTACTATTAATTAATTTACGATTATACGTTGAGAAATCAATTTAGAAATCCTAAAAAGATAGTGTTTAAATAATGTTAATTTTAGGTAGCTTTCAATACAAAAAGCTACCTATTGCAGCCGTTCGGAGGAAAGCGATTTCAAAAAATTTTGGTATATTTTCATCGATCATGACCCCCAGACCCCGAAACCACCCTCCGTTCAAAAGTTGATATATATATCTGACCTTTGTCATACTGTAACTCTCGAATTTATGAACTGATTTGGATGTAATTCGGTATGTACATAGCACATACCAATGTCTCGACCGAGTTCGTTGGCCAGCTTCATCCGCCATTTTGTTTCAAAATGGCGTCCATTTAAAAAATTTTTAAAAATTTTAAATTTAAAATGTGGTACCAAAGAATTGAAAATGGAAAAATATTTTTCTCTTATGTATTTGATCTTTATACAAAGATTCCGGAGCAATTTTTTTTTCGTCTATATCTTAAAAAATGGCTGAGTTATAGCATTTTGAATTTCTAGCGTTGCTGACATTTTGAAACGACCTGAACTTTGTCACGCGATAAAAGGCGTATTTATGAACCGATTTGGATGTAACTTCGTTTGTACATAGTACATGCCAATGTCTCGACCGAGTTCGTTGGCCAGCTTCATCCGTCATCTTGTTTAAAAATGGCAGCCATTTAAATTTTTAAGAAAAATTTTAATTTGAAATGTGATACCAAAAAATTGAAAATTGAAAAAATATTTTTTTTCTTATGTATTTGACCTTGATACAAAGATTCGGGAGCAGTTTTTGTTTCGTCTATATCTTAAAAAATGGCTGAGTTATAGCATTTTGAATTTCTAGCGTGGCTGACATTTTGAAACGTCCTCTTATTTTTCACGTGATAACAGGCGTATTTATGAACCGATTTGGATGTACCTTGGTGTGTACATAGTACATACAAATATCTCGACCGAGTTCGTTGGCCAGCTTCATCCGCCATCTTGTTTCAAAATGGCGGCAATTTAAAAAAAAATTTAAAAATTTAAAACTTAAAATGAAATACCAAAAAATTGGAAAATGAAAAAGATTTTTTTTTGTATGTGTTTGACCTTAATACAAAGATTCCGGAACAGTTTTTGTTTCGTCTATATCTAAAAAAATGGCTGAGTTATAGCATTTTGAATTTCTATTGTGGCTGACATTTTAAAACGACCTGATTTTTGTCTCGCGATAACAAGCGAATTTATGAACCGATTTGGATGTTACTTGGTCTGTACATAGTACATACCAGTGTCTTGACCGAGTTCGCTGGCCAGCTTCATTCGCCATCTTGTTTCAAAAGGGTTGCCATTTTAAAAAAAAAATAATTTAAAATTTAAAATGACGTATTAAAAATTGGAAAATGAAAAAGATTTTTTTTATGTGTTTGGCCTTGATACAAAGATTCCGGAGCAGATTTTCTGAAAATTTGTTCTTTTGTTTATATCTTAAAAAAGGTTGAATTATAGCACTTTGAATTTCTAGTATGGCTAACATTTTGAAACGATCTTGTATTTGTCACGCGATAACACACGTATTCGCCTATTTCCATGTAAGAAGGAATGTGGATAGTATACAGCAACATCTTAGCCAAATATAAGTTACTTTAAATAAAAGCAGCTTGGATAAAGCTGACTAATTTTGCGAAATTCTCATTCATAATAATTTAGTATTGATAAAAATTAGTGTTGAATCTCCTATATTCGGTTTCCACTAAATTGAGCTTCGTGTGTTTGAATAATATAAGTTGGCTTTTTTAAAATAAGGAATTTGAAAGCTACCTCTTCCTCGCGGCACTGGCCGGAAGGACTTTTTATGAACCGATTTGGATGTAACTTGGTATGTACATAATACATACCAATGTCTCGACCGAGTTCGTTGGCCAGCTTCATTCTCCATCGTGTTTCAAAAGGGTTCCAATTAAAAAAGAAAAAATTAAATTTAAAATGAGGTATTAAAAAATTGGAAATATAAAAAGATTTTTTTTATATGTTTGTCCTTGATACCATGGGCGTACCCAAGGGGGGGCTGATGGGGCTACAGCCCCCCCCCCGAAATTTTCGAAAGTGATATGAAAAAGTGCTGCTTTTTCGTCTTTCTGTTTTGGAAAAAGTTTTAATTTTTTTCAATCATACAGCGGACTATTCATTCTCATTAGTCCCATATTAGTCCAGATTGACAACAAAGAAGAGAAAGGGGGCAGACGGGGTTACAGCCCCCCCCCCCCTCCTCCTGAAATAATCGAAAAATTAAATGAAAAAGTAATTTTTCCTTATTTTTTAAAGATAAATCTGTAATTTTTTCTTTTGTCATATAGCAAAATAGACATTCTCGTTAACACCATATTAGTCCACATTGACATCACAGCATACCCAAAGATGGGGAGGGGGCTGATGGAATTTCAGCCCCCTCCTCTCGAAATGGTCGAAAATAAAATGATAAAATAGTGCTGAATTTTTTCTGTTTGTTTAAGATAAATTTGCATTTTTTCCCCTATCGTCCAACAGACTATATGCTTCCTTCACCATATAGTTCCATAGTAGTCCATATCGACACCAAAGAAGAGAAAGGGGGCTGACGGGGTTACTGCCGCATCCCTCCCCAAACCAGAAATAGTCGAAAAATTAAATGAAAAAAGTGTTTTTTCCTTACTTTTTTAAGATAAATCTGTAATTTTTTTCTTCTGTCATACAGCAAAATAGCAAAGTCAAAAGGTAGAAGGGAACTAATGGGGTTACAGCCCTCTCCCCAAAAAGTTGAACATGAAATGAAAAAGTGCTGATATTTTACTTTTTGTTTGAGATAGTTTTGTATTTTCCTCCTATCATTCAACAGACTAGCCGCTCTCTTTTTAGTTCCATACTAGTACACAGTGGCACCACATTATACCCAAAGAGGTGAAAGGGGCTAATGGGGTGCCCCCTTCCTAAATAGTCAAAAATGAAATGACTTCTTGAATGAATGAAATGAATTTTTCTTCTTGTTTGAGATAAATTTGTAACTTTTCTTCTGCCATACAGCGAAATAGCCATTCTCGTTAAATCCATATTAGTCCACATTGACATTACAGCTTACTGAAAGAAGGGGAGGCGGCTGATGGACTTACAGCCCCCTCTTGCCGAAATAGTAAAAAAAAATATTACTTTTTTTCTTTCTGTTTGAGATAAATTTGCATTTTTTTCCCTCCTATCATTCAACAGACTAGCCACACTCTTCTGTTTATCCATATTAATGCACAGTGACACCACATTATACCCAAAGAAGTAGAAAGGGGTGATGGGGTTACAGACCTCTCCCAAAATAGTTGAAAATGAAATGAAAAAAGTGCTGATTTTTTTTCTTTTTGTTTGAGATAAATTTGTAATGCAGTTGTTTTCTGCAATACAACGAACTAGACTTTCTGGCTAGTCTCATATCAGCGCACAATTACACCACAGTATACCCAATGAGGGGAAGGGGGCTGATGGGGGTTGTAGGGCCCTTTCGAAGTAATCAAAAATGAAGAAAAAACCCCTGTTTTTTTCTTTCTTTTGAGATAAAATTTAATTATTTTTCTGCGACGCAGCTATTCTGGTTAGTCCCATATACTAGTGCACAGTGATGCCCCAGCATACACTCAAAGAAGTCGATGGCGACGGGGGTTATGAGGTTACAGCTCCATTCCACCTCCGAAGAGATCGGAGTGAAATGAAAAAAGGGCTGATATTCCTTCTTTTTCAGATAAATTTGTTTAATTTTCTGGCATGCCACGAATTTGTTTTCTTGTTAATTCAATATACTCCTCAGTCCTGCGACCTCAGTCCTTTACTTGAAACCACAAAATCAATTTTCAAATGTCTGAAAAATAGCTCTATGCCTGTTTTATTGGATAAATGAAAACGTATATGGTCAGTTCAAGAGACAAGTAAATTCGACAAATCTAAAAGTAGTTTAATTTAACGAGTTTTTTAATTTCGTTCACAATCGACGGGCGCCAAGATTGTCAATGCGGAAGAATGTTAATGCACAGTAACACACTACAGCTAATCACAAGTCGATTTCGGCTAAATCGGAAATCCGGTGGGGAAGAGTTGACTGTAAAAGTAGCTTATTAACTTTCATTTTTCAGTCGCATCTCCATGCCAAAAATTTGTTTTTTCCACGGTTTTTTGACGAAATTTGCGTTTTCTCCGCAGTCCTTCGCCGAAATTTGCGTTTTTTCCGCGGATCAGTGACGAAATTTGCGTTTTTTTCACGAAATCCTTCGTCGAAATTTGCGTTTTTTTTCACGAAATCCTTCGTCGAAATTTGCTTTTTTTCCGCGGCTTTTTTTGACGAAATTCAATTTTTTTCTCGTCTTTTTGATGAAATTCGCCTTTTTTTGCTGCTCTTTGACGAAAGTAGCGTTTTTTCGCAGCTGTTTGACGAAATTCGCTTTTTTCAGCAGTCTTTTAACGAAATTCACGTTTTTCTGTGGCCTTTCTTTGTGACCCTGCTTTTTCTTTTTTGCGATCTTTAACGAAATTCGCGTTTTTTCCGGTTCCCTTTGACGGAATACGTGTTTTTTTAGCGATGCTTTGTCGAAATTCGCGTTTTTTCTGCGGCCCTTGGACGAAATTCGCGTTTTTTCCGAGGTCATTTGTCGAAATTCGCGTTTTTTATGCAATCCTTCGTCGAAATTTGCGTTTTGTCCGCGGCTTTTTGATGAAATTTGCGCTTTTTTCTCGTTTTTTTGATGAAATTTGTGTTTTTCTGCGGTCTTTTGACGAAATTCACGTTTTTTCTGTGTCCTTTTGATGGAATTATCGTTTTTCCACTTTCTTTTAAAGGAATGCGTAGCGATCCTTTGTCGAAATTTTCGTTTTTTTCAGCGGCCCTTTGACGAAATTCGCGTTTTTTCCGAGGTCATTTGCCTAAATTCGCGGTTTTTTTTACGCAATCCTTCGTCGAAATCTGCGTTTTTTCTTCGGATTTTTGACGAAATTCGCGTTTTTTCTCGTCTTTTTGATGAAATTCGCGTTTTTTTAGGCAATCCTTCGCCGAAATTTGCGTTTTTTCCGCGGCTTTTTGACGAAATTTGCTTCTTTTTCTCGTCTTTTTGGTGAAATTTGCGTTTTTCTGCGGACTTTTGACGAAATTCGCGTTTTCTCCGCGTCCCTTTGACAAAATGCGTGCTTTCTTAGCGATCCTTTGTCGAAATTTGCGTTTTTTCCATGGTCATTTGACGAAATTCGCGCTTTTTCGGTGGCCGTATGACGAAATTCGCGTTTTTTTGCGCGGCTTTTGACAAAATTAGCGTTTTTTCTCCTCTTTTTGATGAAATTTGCGCTTTTCTGCGCCCTTTTGACGAAATTCACGTTTTTCCATGTCCCTTTGACGAAATTAGCTTTTTTTTCGCAACCCTTTGACGGAATGCGTGTTTTTAGCGATCTTTTTTCGAAATTCGTATTTTCCCTGCAAACTTTTGATGAAATTCGCGTTTTTTCTGCGGCCTTATGACGAAATTCGGGTTTTTACGAAATTAGCGTTTTTCCCGCGAGCATTTGACGAAATTTGACTTTTTTTTCGCAATCCTTTGACAAACTTCGCATTTTATCCGTGGCCCTATTACAAAATTTCGGTTTTTTCCTTTTCGGATCCTTTAAAAAAAATGAAGATATTTTTTCTGCGAACGATTGATGAAATTGATTTTTTTCGGCGACTATGTCAAAAGTCCCGATTTTTTTGTCCGAATTTTTGGACTGGACAAAATTTTTAAAATTTTCGGAAAATTCGGAACAAAGTCACCCCCCCCCCCCCCCTGGTTACGGCCATATTGACAAAAATGATTTCTGTTTGTAACACAATTCAACGTGTTTCGTAAGATTTAGAACATTATAGAAATTTAAGTCAGCCCCCCCCGAAATAAAATCCTGGGTACGCCACTGCTTGATACAAATATTCCGAAGCAGTTTTTGTTTCTGAAAATTTGTTCTTTTGTTTATATCTTAAAAAATGGTTAAATTATAGCTCTTTGAATTTCTAGCATTGCTAACATTTTGAAACGATCTTGTATTTGTCACGCGATAACACACGTATTCGCCTATTTCGATGTAAGAAGGCATGTGGATAGTATACATGAATATCTCGACCAAGTTCGCTGGCCAGCTTCATCAGCCATCTTGTTTCAAAATGACGGCCATTAAATTAAAAAAAAATTATATTTAAAGTGAAGTGCAAAAAAATTAGAAATTGAAAAAGGTTTCTTTCTTAAGTATTTGACCTTGATATAAGGATTCAGGAGCATTTTTTGTTTGTCTTTATCTTAAAAAATGGCTCAGTTATAGCAATTTCAATATCTAACGTGGGTTACATTTTGAAAAATCTGATTTTTTGCCTGCGACAGCACTCGCATATATCAATCGATTCCGATGTGAGTGAGCATGTGCACAGCAATTACTAAGGTCTCGACCAAGTTCACTGGTTAGCTTCATCCACCATGTTGTCTTAAAATGGCAGGCACTTTAAGAAGCCAAATATAAGTTACTTCAAATAAAAGCAGCTTGAATAAAGTTGACTAATTTCGCGAAATTATCATTCATAATGATTTAGTATTGATAAAAATTAGTATTGAATCTCCTATATTCGGTTTCCACTAAATTGAGCTTCGTGTGTTGGAATAATATAAGTTGGCTTTTTTAAAATATGGAATATGAAAGCTACCTCTTCCTCCCGGCACTGGCCGGAAGGACTTTTTTTCTTTCCTTTCTTTCACATCTTAAAAAATAAACAGAGCAATAATTATATATTTTTTTAATAAATTCACTTACTTGCAACTTCTACCGAGCATAAAAGAAGCAATGAATTTTTCATAATCGAGTTCGGTGCCCACGCCAAATTAAGGTATTGTAAGGAAATTTTTGGGTAAAAAAACATGAACTGCAGTAAAAAAATTAAGCGTAGTTTTAAAGATGACCATTGAATGCTTATAAAAGAGTGTTTTTTAAAAAAACTGTTTTTACTTTAATACTAATTTTTAACTCTAAATAGCATCTAGAAGAAAAATAACTTATTTCTAGACGCTATAACTGTATGCAACCCCAGGGTGTATATTGAATAATTTCATTTTAGCTTCTAGTTTACCTAATGAACCTAATGCCTCATTCCACTATCGCTCTGTAACAGCGCGACATAAAACAATCTATACAGAAAGAGACTGCACATATGCTGTTTAACTTTCACGCAAATAATCACGTTAAATAAAAAAAAGCATTTTCTTAGAACAAAATTTTTATTTAATTTTCTTTGCTATCATTGGAATTGCATCCTAAATTTCTCTTGTGCCATTATTACTGTCTTTCTTTTCGGCTATAATTTTTTTACAACTTTATCTTAAATTTTTATCCCTATGACTCTTTTAAAAATACTGAGTAATATTGAAATTGGAACAGTCTCAAATAACTGGTCTACAGGAAGATAGCGAGAAAACTATTATGGATGTCTTTTGCCATCTTGGAGGCTCTAAAGGTTTCATCTCTTGATGATTTACAACGACAATTGGCTCCTAACCAATGTATAAATAAAGGGTCTGATATGAAAAGCATTCAGTTATGCCTAAAAAATGCTCCTGCCTAAGGACCTTCTTCCGAAATTAGATGACGGAAAATACAAAATCAGGGAAAACGCAAGGCATAGGAGATCACGCATAGCAGAAGTTGCTAAAGGAATGTAAAAACCAAAACTCATGTCCAGATCCAGAGACCATTCTGGCAGTAGAAGACGAACAAGCGCTCAGACTGTGGAAGAAGAAGACAACGAATGCGTTCAACAGCGGATAAGGACGTAAAACAGTGTTCGTACAGGTCTTGGAATTTCCAGACCAGAAAATTCTTCTGTACCAGTATTTTCTTATAGGAAATCTCTTCTTAAATAAGGCGAAATTTTGCGTGCTTTAACTAGATTTATTTTTTTTTATAAAAAAAAATACAGTGAAACTCGTTTAAGATACGCCCGCTTAAGATACGATCCCGCTTAAGATACGAATTATCTTTGGTCCCTTGAAAAATGCCTATTAAACCTGTGTAAAATTACCCGCTTAATATACGTACGCATAAGATACGATCCCGCTTAATATACGAAGGAAATTTCTCCCTTGATGTCAAAAATCCCGCTTAATATACGAAATGGTGCTTATGTAATATGTAAAGTAAAGAGAAAAGCACTTTCTTTGACTGAAAAATTGGATGCCTTAACCCCTTCGGGATGAGCGTCTTTTACAGAATTTTTAATCTTTTATCACCGTTTTTTTTTAAACAGAAATTTTTGCCTAGTTGAACTGGGAAAATGCTCGGATTAAATAAGGCAAAATTTACAATAAAAATTTACTGTTGAGAATAATAACTGATTCTGGGCACCTTACATGGCACGTATACCGGCCGCTCGTCCCCAAGAGGTTAAAGAAATAACGACGCCGAGAATGTGATAAGCAAGACTGTCTTTGCCAAATCTGTGGGAATACACGACGAGTCAACACTTCGAGCTCTGTTATAAAATAGACAGAAACCTGAAGACAGTGCATCAGCTGGAGGCTCTGGCAGAAAGAAAATTAAGGTGGTAAAATTCGAAGAATTGGAGAAGATTTTATTTGAGTGGTTCACCCAAACCCGATCGACGAGAATCCCAACTAACGGATCATTGGCCTGCGAAATTGTTACACGTCTTGGAGTGGATTTCATGCCTTCATCATATACGGCATAATTTAATAGGAAGGTATGTAGAGAGTCGACAGCTGTGAATGTAGATGATGTCAATTGTTGGAAAAATAACGTGCTCGCGCCATAATTGAAAAAGTACTCAAGATGCGATATTTACAATGTCGACGAGATGGGTCTTTCTTTTTAAATTAATGCCTGGTAAAATAATGGCGGTTAAGCGTGAGAAATGTTCTGGATACAAACTGAGCAAAGAACGTATCATTGTTCTCGTTGGATCAAATATGAACGGAACGGATAAATTAAACCCCTCGTCATCAGTAAGTCTCGGAATCCTCGCTGCTTTAATAATGCTAGAAATCTGCCGTTCGATTTTGAAAGTCAAGCCAAAGCATGGATGGCATGCGATATATTCGTTAAGTAGATTTGCAAAGTTCGATGAACGAATGAAAAAGGAGTCCAGGAAAGTATTGTAATACGCCGACAACTGTCTCGCCCATCTCAAGGATAACCCCAGCTTAGAAAACATCGAACTAGTCTTTTTACCAGCCAATGCAATTATACTCCCTGTAGGGAAAATCGGCTTTTCAAGGACAAACGTCCTATTTTCATTTTTCCTTGGTTACCATAGTTACTAACCTAAAATAACTGCCGAGGAGTGACCAACGAAGGAATAAGGAAGAGAGGGCGTTTGTCCTGGAAAAGCCAATTTTTCTTGCAGGGAGTATAGCGTGGTTCAATCCATGGATCAAGGCATAATTCATGTTCTAAAAATGAAATAACAAAAGTCGTGTCCTTGTACGTCATCTACACCAAATAGATCCTCGCGAAAAGGATCTGTCCTGCCAAACTTGTGAGCCTATTAACTTCTTGGATGCCATGCATTTCCTGAGTACGTCCTGGGAAGACGTAACATCAACCACCATTGAGAACTGCTTCTGTAAAGCCTTTGACGTCGACAGCACTTAAAACGTTGACATTGCTGAAGAAAAGCAGTATCAAGAAGAATGCAAAGATTGGGACTCATTTGTCAAAACTGACGATCAGGTTGTAACAAGTGAAGTTCGTTCTATCGCGGATATAATCGCGGACGTCAAAAGTTCCAATGAACCTAGGCCTTCAGAAGAAGCAGATGACGACTCGGATGAAGAAACGAATGTACCAGCCATACCATCATTCGCATCTGTAATGAGCTCGTTCAGCGTACTTCGACTGTACGCCTCTCCGATGGATGCTGGTCCCTCCGTCGAAGATTTTTTCTACCACAACAAAAGGCAGAAAATTTCGTGATAAAATCCCGCCCTACGTTGCACCAAACCAAGGTAAACGACTTTTTTTCAACAAACTAAAACTAAATCACGTACTTTAATTTTGATAATGTATCAAATAATTTTTGTATCTTGCATGCATTTAGTTTGTCTTTCTAAAAATAAATTATGAAATATTATTATTTTTCTTCTTTAACACTAGAATGACGGCAAGGGGCCATTTTGGCCCGAACCAAATGAATATATTTCGGTTCGAATCAGAAATTTCTTTATAAAATCAGCTTAAAAGACTCAAAGAAAAAATGGGTTAATTAGAGAAGTTAAACACCTTTAAATAAATATTCTGGTGATAAATATTTTTATAAAATTTCCCGTCTTTCTAGTGTTAAGTATGCAGTGTATTTCAGTTTCTGTTTTCTAAAGATTAACAAAAATTTCGTTTTATTGTTGTTGTTTTTTTAATTTGGCAGTGGGTACTGCATAAAGGGATTATAATTCCGTTATTGTACAAACGATGACTCAATAAAATTTTGGAGTAAAAGAAAGTTATTCTTTATTTCAGAATCTTAAACTTAAATTTCCTAGAATATCTAGAAATCGTTAGAAATGGGTAAAATGAGAGTTATAAATGGCTAAATACGTTAATAACAATGTGCACTGGCTTTATATGCATTATTACTCGAGAATCTATGAAATCTGGATAAGATACGATCCCGCTTAAAATACGAAATGCTCTCGGTCCCTTGATTCGTATCTTAAACGAGTTTCACTGTACTGATATTTTATCTGGAAAATAACGGGACCCATACCAACCCTGTAAAAGTTCCATTTCTAAGGGAGGCCGATCAAGACTTCAGAGACAGACTGCAGACTAAAACGAAAAACATTTCAGTTTCAATGGGCATTCACGAAATTTTCAGAAGTTGTGTCATAAATAATATCTATTTAAATATCTATTAATCATAAATAATGCAATTGCTTATTACAGTGTTTCAGCTAAATTAAGAAAATTAAGACCAGTCAAATCGCAAAAAGAAATTAAATTTAGTTAAATTTATCTCATTATTTTGTTCAGGTAAATAAATGCATCGGATTATGGAATTACGTTAGTGTATTACTGTATATTATTTGTAATAGTTTTAAACGTTCTTTCTTTTTTCAGAACATCAGAGTCAACAGCATATAGTAGGTAAATTTCCTTTCTATTTTCAAAAGTATTAACTTTCTTAAAACTCTCCCCGAAAATTCTTGTAAATGCATATTTTATGTTTGGCAAATGTTCCACAATCGGGACGGTCGCACACTAGAGATGAGACGGGCTGAGATAGAGCCCATGTTCGATTTTTACACCAGCTTTCGGCCACGTACTTGGCCTATGGGCTCGGACTCAAAGAGAAAAAAAAATAATCACAAATTGAAAACAAGTATGAAAAATGATGCGTTAAGCATAGATTATGAAACACTTTCCAGCGCTTCCTGAAGGCTTTAACAAAACTTCGTTATTTAGGGATGGAAATAAAGTGTATAAGATAATTAAGTAAACATTTTAGAAAACATATAAAACATTTGAAAAAATGATTTCATCAGTTACCGTCCATAGCCAAATGTGTATTCCAATTCTTTTGAACAGCCCTGTATTTGATCTGTAGGTTGATATATATATTGTACAATGAGGAAATTTAGTTTAGCAAGAAAACGTAGCAGGTTTAAATTTCTCTTTCAGCAATTTAATAGATGGAAACATACTTGAACACTTTTGCTCAGCCCTGTAGTTAACCTAGTACCTTTATTACACGCCACTATTTAGATAAAATTTAATTCAAACTAAAATACTCTTAAAACTACTGAAATCACATTTCCAGAAATTACCATTTATAGGCAGTCATGTATCCAATTCTTTCCGTGACCCTGTATATCCTTTTATCTATATTCTACAAACATTTCTTATTAACTAAACTTAGTAAACTAAACTTAAAAATGCATAACTCATTTAAAAACCACCTTTAAGCAGTTTGCACTCATACCCAGTAACCATTACGAATTCTTTTGTGTAGCCCAGTATATGCATTATTAGCATTTATACACACCACTTAGTATGTATAAATATAGTGAAACATAAATAGCATATCATAATTAAAAATGCATTCCCAGCAATCATCGCTAATATTACAGTACTTCGGAAACAATATAGTATCTGAAATCTTTTGTGTGTCCCTGTAAATGCTATGTACTTCGTATTATACATGAAATAAGTTATATTACACCTCATCGACGTATAGCAATCTCATTATACATGAAATAATTTAACATAATTAAAATACGCCGCAAACAATTCTCTACACCCCTGTATCATTATGTAACGGAATTCTTTTGCACGGCTCTGTAAATGAATAATAACTATTCTTTACACCCCACATTCTGCAGAATGCATATTTTAGTGCACTTCGTTAATGCATATCAGTTTTATTATGTCTGAAAGCGTGTAACACCATTGAAAATAATTTTAAACGATTTTTCCCCTATGCTGTAATGTAGCGGAAAACTTTTGACTGTCCCTGTAAATGAATTAAACATGCTACAAACTTCATTTGAAATAGGAAACGTGCTATGGTAAACGTCAATAACATGTAAAAATTTCCTGGCAATCCTAGTATATTTACGGGAGTTAGAGCGCGGAAACACAAACCGAAGTCATAAACACTTTTCAACTTTGTTGGAAAGAGTTAAAAAAAAAAAAAAAAAAAAAAAAAAACTTGGTATTTGAGAAACAACAATGTAGTCTAAGTTTCTTAAAGTGTTTTACAATTCTTTAAAAATGATTATTTCAGATTGAAAGGGAATTCAATTGTAATTGATGGGTATAAGAAGATATATTCTATCTGGTTTTGAAGCCTTTACGTTGTAAGTGTTATCAACATAAAGAGGACGTGGAGTATCCCATGTCTATCCTCGCTTTCGTTTTGAAGTCCTTTTCTAGGATTACTAGAAAACGGAACTTTCCCGAAAATTCTTTTAAATGCATATTTTATGTATGTGTTATGTAAGTGTTCAACAATCGATATAGTCGCACACTAGAGATGAAACAGGTTCAGTCCGAGACCACATCCAAAACAGTCTTCAGGGCTTCGGGCACGTGCGGTCTGGGACTCAAAGTGAAAACTTTTTTATTCGAGAATTGAAAAAAAAGGCAAATTCCTTTATGGAAAGTTCTATGTCTTTCTCCATAGTTGTACAATAATGTTTTAAATAAATAAAAACTGTGACTTTTACAGATTTTTGTCAGTGGTTGGATATAAATAACAAATTTGTTATTTTAAACAGATTTTCAGAGACATGAAAATCACAAAACGTTGTCATGAGGGATTATTTGGAATAAACACTTATTTTCAATGTAAGAAAAACAAATTTAATCAGAAAATTAATCTTGAAACAATTGTTTTTGTTATTAGCAATTTTCTACTGCCTATTTTCCGTATCGGGCTCAAGCAGACCTTGGCTCTGGTGACACGAAATTTTTCAGGCTCGGATTTCAAATCATCGTAACAGTCCGATTTGGAACAGGTGGGCACTCATGCGTGTGTATGACAGTATATAAGCATTGATGTGCAGAAATTAAAAAATGCGTCACTTTGACATGAACTCCAATTATGAAAGATTCTTGCTTTGTGGTCAAAATCAGATTTGCATGGTAACATCGCTAAAGTTGTCAGTTATCGTCAATTTGAATATGTTTATAGCAACCTATTTTTGTCTGCAAACTTGGCAATAATTTGGCCCATGAAGGCACTCATGCACGTGTATGTGAATATATATAAATACATAAGTATTGCTGTACATAAATAAATCGAAAATAGACCACTTTTAGTGGGCGTCACGAGTTTTGTTGCATAAATAAGCCTTTCACTTCCAAGAGTGGCATATGAACTTCATTCACTCTTCAGGAAAAATATCTTATTGAATCCACGTTTTGTTGCATAAATAAACTTTTCAGATCACGCTGAATTCACTGCCTAAGAAAGAAGAGTTTGGTGCTCTTGTAGAAGTTTTCCCATAATATATATATATATATATATATATATATATATATATATATATATATATATACATACTTCATACACACAAAAAAGTTCATTATTTCTACATTTTACTAGGAATAATGATTGAAAATCCTAGCAAACTAAATATTTTAGCTACGCCAAAACATTTGTTTTTTCTTTTTTTTAATAAATATTCTTGCCACCTGATGATGTGACATTCGAGTTTATAAATTTAGAAGCAATAACGTAAATGCATTATCTGTTAACAAGAATCTTTATTTGACATACATTCTTTCGACGAGTGATAAATGTACGATGCGAGAATGCTAGAAATCCAGAGCTTCAAAGAGACCACACGCAATCTGCGACCACCTGGCTATTAAAATAACGGCAAACCGAAAGATAAGAGAAAAAGTTTAAAGATTTAGCAACTGTGTTAATTGCCATTCATTGCCAGTTAATAAACAGATAAAGAAAAAGATAGATCATGCGTCACGCACAGATTATGAAACACTTTCCAATTTTTACAGAATATCGCAACAAAACTTCATCTTTTGATACGATATAAAAAGGTATCTTAATAAACAATTTAGAAAACCCATAACCCAGTCGAAAACTCTTACCCATAGACTGCAAAATGTTAAAGCTCGGATTTTTTTTTTTTTTTTTTTTTTTTTTTTTTTTTTTTTTTAATAGTTATAATTAATGTTTTTATTGCTAAAGAAAATGCTGATTAAATAGATGATAAAATATCAAATTAAAGAATTTAGAAAACGCATAACATAGTTAAAAATCCAATTTCAGCAGTCACCGCCAACAGACGATAAGGTATTGGTGCCTGGAAAAAACTATTAAAATTTTGTTTTGAACTGTATATAATGATTACTTTACTGCTAAAAGAAACCTTCTTAATATGATCCTGCATAATTTATTGCCCTACATATTACAGTAATTTATTTTGAAAAATGATGTTATTTCACTTTTATCTGTACTGACAAATATGTTGAGTAATATTAAGTATGTAAAATTATCTTTAATTGTTCCTTAAATTTTAAAACACGTCTAAGATAGCATAGCTTCATATTTAAATCAACAACTATAGCCACGACTTTAACTTTTACTGTACATCGGAAACAACATTGTATTATTTTAAACATGTTCATGTTCATATTTTAGAAAACATTTCCTAAATAATGCCATCTTGAACAGGTATTTTAACCATTAATTCCGAAAGATCGTAAATAAATGAAATATTTAAGACATTGTCTACATTCTTCAATAAATTATTTAATAAGATCTCATAGCAAGGGTATTCTGCGTCCCCTTTATTAATAATGCGGCCTAGCAACAGATTGTTTTAAATTTTAACTCAAGAACGGTTTCAGGGTATAGAGCAACAGAAAAATTCAGTAATATCACAGAGAAAAATAAAGACTCTGAGTTGTCTTTAGATTATTCTTTTAAAAATTTCAAAAGAGTTAAAAGTGGTAACGGACATTTTTTAATATTTCATGATTCTCATGTACAATAACCCAACTACATCCTAATACCTTTTTTAAAATACAAGATTTATTTATTACTTAATATATGACATCATAATCAAAGATAAATTTGAACAAAAAAAAAATAGATTTTGTTATTAAAATTTAATAAGCCCGATAAATCTATGAGACAAAAAATGTTGCACATAAAGTTACTGAAAGGTCAGACTTAACAAATACTTGTCTTACAGGAAACAATCACAATATGTTTGCTACAATTTTATTACGAAGACTTGAATATTGAATGTCTCGAAACTTGAATTTTGTTAGTTATCAAGTTTGTTAGTTAGTTATTAGTTAGATAATTGGGAATATAAAAAAAAGATTTTTTATTAAAATTCAATAAGCCCAATAAAATAAAATCTATGAGACAAAAAATTTTGCACATAAGTTAACTGAAAGTTCAGATTTGACAAACACTTGTCTTACAGGAAACAATCACAATATGTTTGGTTACAGTTTTCTTAAGAAAACTTGAATTTTGTTAGTTATCTTGTTTTACACGCAAGCCCTTCAATTCTAAAATAGCGACAAGTTTCTTTCGGCTATTGATCTATAGAAGTCCAGCATTTAACAAGCGTGTGTATGGGGGAGGGGTATTACAAAAAAACATTCTAATTCTTATTTACAAGATTTTAACATTTTCCAACAAAGTTGAAAAGTGTTTATGCATTCGGTTTGTCTGGCCATCTGTCCACGCTCTAACTCCCGTAAATATACTCGGATTTTCATGAAATTGATAAAGATTATTTAGGGTCACCAAAGCATGTTTGGTATTGTATATGAAGTATGTAGGATTAATCGTTCATTCACTGGGGCACCCAAAAGTATTCCATTACATTATGGTATATGGGGGAAAATCGTTTGCAGAGTATTTTAATGACATGACGCTATTTCGAATGTATTGAAACTGATATTAATCACTGCATTTCACTACGATCACGTTAGAACAGGGCATTCATAGCATTGTTTATTTATTTAAAGGGACACACCAAAGAAATCGGTTACAATACGGTAATGTCTTTGAGTAATAATTGCTGGAGTGTACGGTTTAAAATTCGGTATGCGCTTTTAAATTTAATTAATTTTTTGCATCTTACTCGTTATATATAAATTCTATACCTCAAATACAAGGCTGCACAAAAGTATTCACGTACCATTCTCCTTATTAGAGGAAATTGCTGAAGGTAAATTTTCAACTGAAGTACATGTATCTCTTAACTAAACTAAATTTTAGCATGCATGTAGTTAATATCTAAATATCATATACAGGGCTGCTGAAAAAATTTGTATAATTTTCCGATTGTGGATGGGAACAGTTGAAATTAGGTTTTGAAATGTGTTATGCGTTTCCATATGGTTGAATTAGACGTAATATTTAAAACTTTTAAACGGTGCAGTTTCGTTACATTATTCTGAATGTGTTGGAAAGTGTTTCATAATATATGCTTGGCGCATGATTTTTTCTTTCTTGTTTTATTTAAAATAAGATTACATTTTAATTCGATACTTAATTAAAAACATGTCAAATTTAAACTTTGGCAGTTGTTTACAACGCTTTTTTGTCAATGCACGTCATCCTACTGAATGAGTGCTTTTTGAGTCTTGGGAGACATTTGATGCAACGGAATTCAGTGTCCTATAAGACATCCCACATATCGTCGCTACCATGTCAAATTATCGAATGTGAAAAAATGCATTTTTCGTATTTTGTGCCATTCTATTGCCCTATTGCGCAAGATACGTACGGTGCAAAATCGTCAAGATTCTAACCTACTTAGAAACTTAGAAAACCGATGGACCAATTTATACAACTATTTCCGAATTGTATTCTTCACATTATGCAATTCCCCTGAAAAAAGTTTGAAGTAATGTCTTTAGAGAAAATTTGGAAAAAAGTCACAGATTATGATAGGCTCGTTTAATACAATAATTGCAAATGTTCTCCTGAATGCGGAGAAGGATTAGGGGGTAACAACACCACTTTAACCGGTTTGAAATTCTGAATTTTAACACTTACCAACATAGTTAAAATCTGTTTATAACTTCGGTTTGTTTGTCTTCCATCTCACCACGCTCAACTTTCGTAAATATCCTCAGATTGCCATGTAATTTATATATATGTTTAACGGTTGTTGTGGCATGTTTTCTATTTAAAATGAAGTGTGTAGCATTTATAGTTCATTTGGGACACTCAAAATAGTTCCGTTATATTAAGCTCTATGGAGGAAAAGGTTAATTACCTGCGGCCAGCTAACATAAAAATACCTTTTTTTTTAATTCTTGCCCAGTTTCTTTTCTAAGTTGTGGCAGCAGAAAAGAAAAAAATGGTATTTAAATGATGGAATTTTCTTTTGAACCTAAATCACCATAGAGTTTGCATTAAAATTTTAACCTTTAATTACTCAGGCCACAGATTTCAAAAATCGGGTTACGTTATAACCTCTATCTTACTAAAATCTATATCTGTTGTAAATTGCATTGTAATTAATTAAGCAGTTCCCGAGGAATCTTGTGTATTTCATTGTAAAATTGTAGTGGATACTTAGGAAGCTTAGCTTGTCTTCGGCTCGCTGAGCTTCAATAATTTTTTTAAAAAATAAATTTACTAGTTTGCGCTTCCTACCAAGCGTAAATCAAAGCGGTGAATTTTCTATATTGGGGACCCACGCCAAACTAACGTATTGTAACGGAAATTTGTGGAGCAACATGAATTGCAGTCGTGAAATTAGGCGCGATTGTTAAGATAAACATTGAATGCTAATAAAATATTTTTTTAACTTATTTTTCAATTCCTACTATTATTAGCTCACACTCTCCCTATATTTATTTATATATTTATCTTGTACAAATTTTCAATCGTTAATAAAATACTCATTATTCATCCTATCAGGTTGAAATAAATTTTTTTAAACTTGTACTGGATGACAATTGATGTTAATAAAGTTTTTTCAAATATTAATTAAATTTTAATTAATTAATTTTAGTTTTGCATGGGAAACAAAATGGCCGCCATTGGTTATTGAATTTCAATGAAAGTATTTTCAATAAGGGTTACTATAGGATCACCCAACCGGAGCACCCACCAAATTTGGCATAGGTTCAACGCTCCGGCGGAAAACCTCCACCACCAACTACAAAAACCACATACAAGATAACAGTCCCAGAAAAAACAGAAAAACAGGGTTAATTGAAGCAAACTATAGTGAAAATCTCACTAGAACGAAAAATATCTACATACAACAATTACATAGATTATTAGTACCAAAAAAAAAAAAAAAAAAAACACTTCTTGTAAAACACCGACAGTGTACCAAAAAATTACGTAAATTTACAGACGATCAAGGGGGGGACCCTGTTCTGTCGCCAAATACCGCCAAGTTTGTCGCCAACTTGGCGATATATTGCCAAATTTGGCGGCCAAAAGTGACGCCAACTTGGCGATATCTGTAATATTTCGCCAAATTCCCATAGAGTTCCATTGTAAACCTACTTGCTTATAGAAAATCAACAAATTGAAATATTTTAATGCAACAAAAACTCATATTAGCTTGATTATATTAAATTTTTCTTTGATGGCCTAAGTAGGAATTGACTTTAAAAACAAAATTTTTATATTACTTGTTACTTTTATGCTTATTAGTTTTTAGTCATTAAATCCGTAACAGTGAAATATTCAAATGATTACGAATAATATTTATTTGAGTCGTCAAACGCGATAGTTAAAAGTATAATTTAAAAATTAAACAACTATATAATGTACAGTAATTTAAAAATGGCATGCTGTCTGATTAAAATACATCATAAGTTTTAATGTTTGTACCAGCATGATCATTTCAAGGAGAGGAAAAAGAAGAGCTGATAGTTTGGCAGTGCCCAATTAAAAGTCATTTTATCTCTTGAAAGCAAGCAACTTTTAAAAAGTTATCTTATGTCATGAAAGAAACATAATTAAATATCTTCTTACGCAGAAAACTTCCGGAAACCAAAGATCGTTATATGAAAATTTAGTATATAACTAATAGATCGTTCCATTTATAAAAGGCTTTAAATCAGAACTCGTATCTAATTCTATGAAGCAGTTTAATAAATTTCTAAGTTAAGAGCTTTCACACAATGTTGTAACCAGAGCAACCCTTTTAAAATGCTTCTGCTTAAATCCAGAGAATACTTTTCTTATCAACACCGGAATGCATGTATACCATATCCTTTCTTATTTTCTCATTTGATATTAGGTTTAACATTTATTTCTGAGCTCTCATTTCTTAAGATAGGGTTGAAATATTTATGATTTATAAGAAAATTGCTTTTTCTCACCACATTCAGTCTTATTAAACTATGACAGAAAAAATAAAATATAAAAAAACGAAGTCATTTCAGCTCGAGTTGACTTTTCCCCCTATGTAATGCGTTCGCCATTTAATTCTGTGATAAAGAATAACATTTATCGGACATTGCATTACCCAGTCGACTTCTGGCATATAAATCTTCAATACAAACACTTTGAATAGTATTGAGTTACTTTAAACAGTCGTATTTCTTCTTTTGTATAATTAAAATATATTTAATAGTTTAAAAAAAACTGTATAGTATTAACTTATTTTTCTACAATTATTTCAAAGTTGGAATCTATAATAATAAGGAAAGAAGTTTGTGTGTGAGCGTGTCGACGGTGTTCTAAGAGACCGCTGCACGTAGAGCTACAAAATTTGGGGGAAATGTACCTCTATACATGAAGTTTTGCACCTCAAAGCCCGATTTTCGATTTTTTTATTAGATTTTTTTTTATTTAATTTTTTATGCGATTTTTAGCATTTTTTTAAGTTTCGAGGCGTTTTTCCCACATTAGTTGAAAGGAAAACGGTTTCATTATTTTAACCCAATATAGTAAATTATGTTATCTTTTCAATAAAGTTTATTCATAATTCGTACAGCGATTTTTGACATTTTAGCGAATCTTTTAATGCGATTTTTAGTGTTTTTTCGCATTTTGCGGCTATTTTTTTATATTGGTAAAAGGAGTTTGGTTACAAACTTTTAGCCTAACCTACTAAATTTTGTATGCTACGAATTTTGAATTTCAGTGACTTTTAATGCGATTTTTCGCGTTTAGCGGCGATTTTTTATCATTTAAGAATTATTTCCGTTTGCAATATTTTACCCCGTTAGAGTAAATTTGACCCCTACGGATTTTTAATATTTAGCGAATTTTAATGCATTTTTCAATGCGATTTTTAGTGCTTTTTTGCAGTTCTACGGCGATTTTTTGACATTCGGAAATAAAATTTGGTTTCAAACTTTTAGCATAATATTAGCTTAATACAGTAAATTTCGGCATTTACGATTTTGAATTTTAGCGATCTCTAATGCGATTTTAATGTCATTCTAAAAGCGATTTTTGAACATTTTTTACGTGTCGAGTAGATTTTTTATCATTCACGAAATATTTCAGATTGCAATGTTTTACTCATTAGAATAAATTCTGATTTCTGCAATTTTTTATAAGACTTTTGAATTTCAGCAATTTTCAATGCGATTTTTAGCGTACAATGTTTTGCCCCCATTAGAGTAAATTTTCACCTCTGCGATTTTTTAATATTTAGAGATTTTTAATGCATTTTTCAATGCGATTTTGAGCGTTTATTCGAGTTCTACGAGATTTTTTGGCATTCAAAAATAAAATTTGGTTTCAAACTTTAGCCTAATATAGTAAATTTCGCCATTTACGATTTTGAATTTTATCAATTTTTAATGCGATTTTTCAAGATTTTTTACGTGCCGCGTCGATTTTTTATCATTTACGAAATATTTCCGATTTCAATTGACTCCTGCAATTATTTAGCGATTTTAATACATTTTTCAATGTGATTTTTAATGCATTTTACAATGCGATTTTTAGCATTTTTTCGATCCCGACAGTGATGTTTTGACATTTAAACAAGTAATATAAAAATTTTGTTTTTAAAGTCAATTCCTACTTAGGCCATCAAAGAAAAATTTAATATAATCCCTTAAGCTAATATTAGTTTTTGTTGCATTAAAATATCTCAATTTGTTGATTTTCTATAAGCAAGTAGGTTTACAATGGAACTCTATGGGAATTTGGCGAAATATTAGCGATATCGCCAAGTTGGCGTCACTTTTGGCTGCCAAATTTGGCGACAGAACAGGGTCCCCCCCTATAGTAACCCCTTATTGAAAATACTTTCATTGATCTTCAATAACCAATGGCCGCCATTTTGTTTCCCATGCAAAACTAAAATTGACTAATTAAAATTTAATTAATTAATTAATATTAGAAAAAACTGTATTAACATCAATTGTCATCCAGTACAAGTTTAAAAAAATTTATTTCAACTTGATAGGATGAATAATGAGTATTTTATTAACGATTGAAAATTTGAACAAGATAAATATATAAATAAACTAGGGAGCTCTGCCCCCTGCAAGCTACGCTCGCCGTCGCCAACCCCCCGTTCAGACACCGCAGAATCTAAAAACATGCTAATCTGATCGGTTTTAAAAATATTAGAGAAGATTGAATTATGCTGAAAAAAGCTGTGCAGATGAAGTACCTGTAACCGGGTTTCCATTTAATTCCCTTTGATTGCAAAAATTTAAGGCGGAATCAGTTGCTGTTAAGATATCCAATGGTTGTTTTCGTGTTTGATTAAAGAGGATCAGTTAAACATTTGAAAAGAAGCTAAAATAAAATGAATTAAGTGTACAGAGTCTTTGTCTCCCGGTATTTTAAAACAATTTCTGTAACAATAGCCTAAGAGTCATGTGACTATCATCAACAGTTCCGGGCGAACCACTTCGCTTTTTATACTCCAGGTGCCATTTTGGTACTTTAATGTTAGTCAGGTACAGGTGATAAGGCGCCAAATATTATTTTATCGCCATCATTTCATCTATATTATAGTAGTCCAAGTCATGTAACTGCCATAAATAAATACACCCAGAACCAGATCCCTTCGCTTTTCCTATGAAAGTTTCACCCAGATATCATATACGGCCCCATATTGGCGCGCTTTTTTCCGACGTTAATTTGGGGAAAACATCAGCAGCATAAACAACAACATCCGGCTTACCAAACCAAGCAAAATAACGATACTATGGCGCCAGTTAAGTACCCGTTGCGTATATGACATTGGAGTCAGAAAAAAATCGGGCCAATGTGGGTCCGTATATGACATCTGTGCCGAAAGTTTTCCATTTTGATTTTTAAAAAAAAATTCGAATAAAACTACATAAAAGTTGCCATGGTCGCAAAGAATTCTTGGTAGTGTTAGTGTTACGCTAGCCGAGTGCAAATCTCGCCAATAGCTTTTTTTCAACTCGCCAGCTAGCATTTTTTTTTTTTTTTTTTTTTTTTTTTTTTCCGAATGGTAAATTAAAACATTGCTTTGAAGTTGAAATTTAATATCATGGTTTGTAATATCATTTAATATTTGGCCAGATGTCATATACGCACCGGGTTTGGCGTGATTTTTTTTACGAAAATTTGGCGAAAACCTCGTTTTCGAATACCAGTTACATATGTATTTTTGGTACTACTTAGTTATTTCCGTCGACCAAAAATCCATCACCAAACTATAACATTAAATGCCAATAATGGTTGATCGTAAATGTCACATTCACTTGACTTTAAGCAAGTTACATGCCTTTACGTCATCAACTGATTTTTATTTCGACGTTTTATTTGTATATTTATTAATGTTATAGTATTTTATTTGTTCTTTCGTTATTTAAAAAAAAAAAAATATGTCAATTTGTATAATTTGGCGAGTGGTTTGGCGATTTATATAATTTGGCGAAATGGGTCGACGGAAAAACTAAGTAGAACCGTATTTTTTAATTATTTTCTATTATTTTTAAAAGAAAATAACCAAAAACATAATTAACTATAGAACAAAACAATTTATGTAATTTAAAAAAAGAAAATAATGTAAATAAACATTTATTATTAAATAAACAACAATAGCCGGATGACCATGTCAACCAAAATAATGCCATTTTGGCGCCAATTAGGTACCCCGGTGCGTATATGACATCTGTGCCTAATATTTTTCTTTTCGTTTCGTTTAAAAAAAAAAAAAAAAAAAAAAAAAAAAGAAGAAGAAAGAAGTGAAAGCCATTTATTTTGAATGGTTCAGTTTGTATTAAATAAAATGATAATGAAATACAAATTGAATTATGAATAAAAGTAACATGATACATTTCTTAGCATACGTTTAAGGGAGGCCAAACTGGTCGCCAAATTAGTTTAAAATAGTAACATTTTCCGAAATCTGAAAAAAAATATCTGTTATGATTAAAATTTGAGTTGCCATCATTAGAGAAAAGTATATAAAATTAGAAAAAAACTAATATTTCGAAAACTAATTCGAATTTAAAAATTCTAATACCAGTTTTGAGGTCTGTGGGTCAATACGAATTTTTGGTGTTAATTTCATCGCAAAGTATTCCGTATTTTAGGAGAAATCGCCGTGAAACATAATCAGTTGTTTTATCAGTCGTTTCATAGAATCGTTACATAAATTCGTTTCATAATATCCGTTTCATTAGGATTTTATATATATAGGGTAGATATAGGGAGAGTGTGAGCTAATAGTAGGAATTGAAAAAGGAATTTGGTTTCAAACTTTTAGCCTAAAATAGAAAATTTCACCATCTGGGATTTTTTTAATTTTACCAGTTTTTAATGGGATTTTGCGAATTTTTTATGCTTCGCGTCGAATTTTTGTCATTCATGAAAAATTTACGATTGCAATGTTTTACCCGATTAGAGTAATTTTTTACTCCTGGGATACTTTTATATTTAGCGATTTTTAATGCATTTTTGAACGAGCCCCACGAAGGATTTTTGATACTCGGAAAAGGAATTTGGTTTCAAACTTATAGCCTAATATAGTAAATTTTGCCATCGGCGAATTTTGAATCTTGGCAATTTTCAATGCGATTTTTTGCGTTTAGCATTGATTTTTCGTCATTCATGAAATATTTTCAATTACAATGTCTCTTTTACTTACTCCATGAGTAAATTTTGGCCTCTGTGATTTTTTAATATTTAGCTATTTTTAGTGCATTTTTAGCGGTTTTCGAGTCTCACGGCGGTATTTGGACATTCGGAAATAAAATTTGGTTTCAAACATTTAGCCTAATATAGTAAATTTCGCCATTTACGATTTTTAATTTTATGGAATTTTAATACGATTTTCAATGCGACTTTTAAACGGTTTTAAGAGTCTCACGGCGGTTTTTCGATATTCGGAAATGGAATTTGGTTTTAAACTTTTAGCTAATATAGTACATTTGCCACCTAGCTATTTTTTATGCGATTCTTAGAGAATTTTTACGCTTCGCGTTGATTTTTTGTCATTCATAAAAGATTTCAGGTTACAGTTTTTTTACGCTATTTATAATAAATTTTGACCACTGCGATGTTTAACTACTTAGCGATTTTTTTAATACTGCGGCGATTTTTTCACATTTGCAAAAGGAATTCAGTTTCATTATTTTAGCATAATGTAGTAGATCTTAACCCCGACGAATTTTTAATTTTAGCAATTTTTAATGTGATACTAAGCGATTTTTAGAGATTCTTTGCGCTTTGTGTCGATTTTGTTATTTATGAAAGAATTCATGTTCATTCATTTTTTACTGGATTAATGTAAATTTTGTAACGTACTATAATTAAATTTTAAGCTATTTTTAATACATTTTTCAATGGATTTTTAGCGATTTTTTATGCAAATTTTTAGCGTTTTTTCGAGATTTTTTACGTTCAACGTCAACTTTTTGTCATTCTTGACATATCCGATTACAGTGTTTTGAGTCGATTTTTTCTAATTAATAAAAGAATTCAGATTACAATATTTTACCCCATTTTAGTAAATTTTGTCCACTGCTATTTTTGAATATTCGGCGATTTTTAATCCATTTTTCAATGCGATTTTTAGCATTTTTTCGAGTCCCACGGCGATTTTTTTGACACTCGGAAAAGGAATTTGATGTCAAACTTTTATCCTACTACAGTAAATTTTGTCTTTCGTGATTTTTGAATTTTAGGTATTTTTAATGCAATTTTTCGAGTTCCGCTGCAATTTTTTAACATTGAATTTTTGATATTATAGTAAATTCTGCCTTCTTTTCAATAAAGTTTATTCAGATTTCGTACCGCAATTTTCGAGAATTTTACATGTGATTTTTAGTGTGCTTTCGCAATTTGCTACGATTTTTACACATTAGTAAAAGGAATCCAGTTTCAATCTTCTAACCGAACATATATTTTTTTTTCCTCTTTCCGATTAAGCTTATTCGAAATTCGTGCACCATTTTTAAATTTTTCGCGATTTTTTATTGTGATTTTCAGAGCTTTTTCGCAATGGCGGACCCGGGCAACGCCGGGCAGATTAGCTAGTATTACAAAACATTCTTTCAAGCGAAAATTTTGTGAATACTAATGAAAATCACACATTTTTAAACAAAATATACCGGGCGATTCCAAATAGAGATTGTTCCTATTATCTGTTAAACCTCTGATGATAAAAATATACTTCCAGTTACAAAAAATAGTATGCAAATCAAGTACAACTTTTAAATGTGGCATTTATTTTGTAAAGTGATGTATAGATAGTAAAATACGATTTTTTTTATTTTTTTTATTTTTTAAGGTCTCTAGGTCCTGTAAGTGATATTTAGAAACAATTTCTTTATTCTGAGAAGTAAAACATAAAAAACTATATTTCTGATGACCAAAGCTCACAGAGTTATGACACTTTGAGTTTTATAAAAATTCCGAATTTTCCGGCACTAAAAGTCCATCGCCGTTTTCAGTTTTTATCAGTATATTTTTCGCAATTAGAAGTAACTGTATACTTTTCCTAATTAGAAGTATCTTTCTATCATGAACCGTTTAAGGAATAATCGTCATAACATGTGTTTTGAATCACCAGTATAGTAATTCTAATAAAAATTTCCCTCAGTGAAAAAATTTAATGAACAAAATCAGTTTATCATAATTGCTAATATTTAATATCATAATTAATTACGATATTTCTATATCACATATCCAAATATTATATGTTTAACATGTAGCAGGTAAAAAAAAATAATAAGTTATTTTTCGGGAACTAAAGTTGATAAACAGGTTGAAGGGCAGTCAAATCAAGCAGAATGGCCGTTCTGCCAAGACAAGCTAAAAAAAAACTAATCATGCCATGAAGAAATATCAAGCCACTTACTGCTTATTTACAGGGGACATCTCGGTACTAATTCGACTAAACATGCCAGCGTAAAATATCATATATTAAAGGAACCAAGTTCAAAGAAACATAAAACGAAAATTAGAAGAATCTAATGAAATAGTTCTTAAATGTAAGAACAAACATAACTTTGCACGTGCATTATAAACAGAGATACAGAATTTTTAAAAATTCCGTTTTCTAAAAAGGAACTATTTTATATTCTTTATCAGTTTATTTTTTTAAACAACCCAGAATCTTAAATAATGAACAGAGAAAAGTAAGGATTGAATTTTTAAACTAGTAATTACTTAAGCTATAACGTGCTTTTTGAATTAATTCTTAAATTAACAAAATATGCGAAAAGAGCGATAAAACTGCCAAACGACCGTGTACTATTTTCTACAGAATAACTATAAGTATTTCAAATTACAAAAAAGTATTAAAAACCGTTCACCGAGGCTAGAATTTACTTAAACAGATAAAGGTATATAACAGGGTTTATTTTTCAGTTCCATTTAAATTTATTGTAATGTAATAAAAGTGTATACTGTTTTCCGTAGTATATCGAAATGTTATTTAAGTAAAATAGATTAAAAAACAGTCGAATATGAATGGATTAGTGATGAGCGATTGCTCGATAATTCAACTTCGATAACAATCACTACCGTAGAAAATAACAATCCACAGCAGGCCACCTAAACCTTTCACTAAGCAGGGGCGCATCGCAACTCTTGGCAAACAATGAAGGGCGCCATTATTAACATGGCTCAAAACGTGTAACAAAATTATCTGACACTTTTAGTAGCGATACACATATGCAAATGCATTTTGCTGTAGAAGACATAAGGCCTCTATGGATCTGAAACTCCATGTAAAAAAAAAAAAAAAAAAACTTCCAAATAAACGTAAATCGTTGTGAATTTCGAATTATACATTTTCTGCAAGAGGTTATCTAAAGAAATTTTTTATTGGAAGGAGGCAAACTAACTCTCACCTACTATTAAAATAAAATGGGGTACTTTTCGGTTAGCCGGGCGCCAGTGTTATATATACATATGTATGTATATCTGTATATACATATGTATGTATATCTGTATATACATATATATGTATATTTATACATATATAGAAGCTATATGTATACATACATATGTGTGTGTGTATATATACATATATATGTATATATAACACTGACACCCGGCTAACCGAAAAGTACCTAAAATGGTAATCAGCGATATCGTTAGGTGTTTTTTTTTTTCTTTTTTGGCACGCAAAAATACTCCTTGATTTATTTTGGAAGTGCAAATTTGCTGTTATAAAAAGTACCAAAACAAAGACAGGTATGATATAGTGACCAATCTATGGGTGGTTTCAAAGAGAGAGCCAAGAAGTGCTAGCTTTCATCGATGGAAATAATTTCGCACGATTTTATAGATTTTTATAGCAAACTGATTAAAATTACTTAAAATTTCAAAGGTAGGCGGGAGTAAATGACAGCCCTTTGGTCGTCTTTTAAAACAGCCAATCGGCCAGTGAAACAACATCAATAACAAAAAAGCTGAACTTTCATGCATGAAGGATGGGTGGGGGCGCTTATTTTTCTACATTTTACTTCTTAACGTATTTTAAAAATTATTGCGAACTTTAACCAATTCCCATCGTCATAATTTCCACAAAATATTTTATAAAGAATAATTATAAATTAGTGAAGAAACGCAATAAGGCGATTATTTTTTCTAAGTATGTTTTAATTTTTGATGCATGAAATACACTTTCAGAGGTTTTTAAAATATCTCTTAAGCAAATATCAAGGATTTTAAATAAAGCAGCCTTTAAAAGGGAATTTTATTCTTAAAAATTGCTAGTTACAAGAAACCTTCGAAAGGGCACCAAGAAAAGCTTCAAAGGGTGGCACGTTGGACACAGCCCTGACCTAGAATATGACAGTAAAATATGTATATATGATCATTTGACTATAATTTTAGATGACGGTTACTACCATATTTGCATTTTATTGTTATATGACCTTAAAATAAATATGATCCTTAGTCTACATTTAAAAAAAAAAAAAAACAGCCAAAAAGATTATATACACATATTTCAGTAAAAAAAACAATAAAATTAAAATGTATCTCTCTATTCTAAAAAAAAAGTAACTACTGCTGTCACCGCCGCCGGTTTTGAATTTTTTGTGACCGAAGGTCTTTCTTCGTTAATATTAAAAAAACTTGCATACAAAGATATGAAAATCGCTAGTATTATAGAAAAATGTTTGATAAACACGCTGATGCAGACAGTTTTCAAATCGAAGAATTATTTTAAAAGATATTTAATGCCAAAGTTGGACAAAATCGTTCCATTAAAAAAGTTTTATAGGAGCAAAAACTGTACATAGAAATTTAATCATTTTTAGACCATTTTATGCGTCAGAATTTCCCGGTGTGCAGATTGCAGTTAGTTTTTTAATTTGAATAACTTTTCGAGGTTTTATTTCTATTTTAAATTCAAATTTTCAGCATTTCGAGAGATATTTTTTACATATTTTAGAAAACTAGGGGGCTCTGCCTCGTCAACCCCCGTTCAGACACCGCAGACTCTAACAGCACGCTAATTTGACCGCCTTTAAAAAGATTTCGGAAGATTGAATTATAATTTGAATCTGACAATTATAATCTGACGTAATTTTCACCAAACTTTTCTTTCTCTTTTTAATATTCACGTCAAAATACTTGTTAGAAATGAAATATTATGATCATCTTAGGAATGTCAAGTAAATGTCTCGTGCAATTTTTAAATTAAAACTGTTTTGCAATATTATTTTTTGTTCATTTTACATAATAAGTGTAATATGACGTAAATTCTCCTATTTAGGACTTCTAACGCATGTTACTGAATTTATTATTTTACAATATTCTTTCTCATTTAAAATTCACGTGTAACTATAGTTTTTATGACGTAATTTTCAATGAGTTTCTGCTTTTTATATTTTTTGTTTATAATAGTCACATGTAAAATAAATTTTTAATTTGAAGCAAACATTACTGTTTGCGCTTTTTATACAGTTGGCAACAGTTTAAATATTAATACAATTTTTTAAAATTTGTAAAAAATATCTCTCGAAATGCTGAAAATTTGAATTTAAAATAGAAATAAAACCTCGAAAAATTATTCAAATTAAAAAACTAACTGTAATCTGAACACCGGGAAATTCTGACGCAAAAAATGGTCTAAAAATGATTAAATTCCTATGTACAGTTTTTGCTCCTATAAAACTTTTTTAATGGAACGATTTTGTCCAACTTTGGCATTAAATATCTCTTAAAATAATTCTTCGATTTGAAAACTGTCTGCATCAGCGTGTTTATCTAACATTTTTCTATAATACTACTGATTTTCATATTTTTGTATGCAACAGTTTTTTTAATATTAACGAAGAAAGACCTCCGGTCACAAAAAATTCAAAACCGCCGGCGGCGGCGGTGACAGCGGTAGTTACTTTTTTTTAGAATAGAGAGATTGTATTAATTTAAACTGTTGCCAACTGTATAAAAAACGCAAACAGTAATGTTTGCTTCAAATTAAAAATTTATTTTACACGTGACTATTATAAACAAAAAATATAAAAAGCAGAAACTCATTGAAAATTAGGTCATAAAAACTATAGTTACACGTGAATTTTAAATGAGAAAGAATATTGTAAAATAATAAATTCAGTAACAAGCGTTAGAAGTCCTAAATAGAAGAATTTACGTCATACTACACTTATTACGTAAAATGAACAAAAAATTATATTGCAAAACAGTTTTAATTTAAAAATTGCGCGAGACATTTACTTGACATTTTAAGATGATCATAATATTTCATTTCTAACAAAAGTATTTTGACCTGAATATTAAAAAGAGAAAGAAAAGTTTGGTGAAAATTACGTCAGATTGTAATTGTCAGATTCAAATTATAATTCAATCTTCCGAAATCTTTTTAAAGGCGGTCAAATTAGCGTGCTGTTAGAGTCTGCGGTGTCTGAACGGGGGTTGACGAGCGTAGCTCGTAGGCGGCAGAGCCCCCTAGTGTTACAAATTAAAGATAAAAATTCTGATTTCTATATAACAAGAATATTAAAAATAGATATAAAAATGTGCCAAATCAGTTAAATATATTACAAATGTATACAATCTTTAAATAAAATAGCAGTTCTTGTATAATAAATAAACACTATAATATTTTAAAATATAAAAGATAATAATACATAATGTTGATTATGTTTGATCAGGAGCCAACTTTTCTTTTGGCCATATAACAATAAATTCATTTTTGCACATGACCAGAGTTTCTTAATCATATAATACTAGTATTAAAAAATGCTCTGACGAGCACCAAAAAAGGCTAATATGTTTTTAAGTATGAAAAAGGGTTTGACAAGTGCTTCTAATTGAGCATGAAGAAGGACAAGGGGTCCCTTCTTGGCTGCAGCTCACTGTGAATGCCAACTTTGAAAAAATCATATTTGCGCTTTTTCCATGTAAAATAAATTTGCGCTACTTTTGTAAAACTTTCCATCATGCTTTACATGTTAACTGCACTGTTCCAGTGTTGTACTGCGCATGCGTCTGCAATGCAACTTTGTACAGTGCACTGTGTACCATTATTTCTCTATAAATTATACTACACTGTACATTCCTATTATGCTTTTGATTTTTGAACCTCAGCGCACACTCACACTGTGCTTTTGTACTTCCGTATTAATGGTGTATGCGTCTAATGTTCGTTTATAATTTACATGCATTGCTTTACTGCATAGTACATTGTACAGCCACAGCCACTTGCATATAATTTCAACAATCAATGAATGCATTATACTGTTATGCATGCACATGTGGAATTGTTCCTGTGCAGAGTGCTGCAACAGTCTGCAATGCACTACAAATCAGTTTTCTGTACAGTTCTACACTGCGGGTGTTCTTGGTGGTCTGCATGAGTGTGATACGCTGCAGGAACTAAGGTTTTTGGTACGTCGCCTTACATTCATGTTTAATCAGGCTGCGTCTTTATACTACACATTTTTATCGTAACTGTGACTGATTTCTTTTGTATGAAAAAAGCACAAATATGATTTTTTCAAAGTTGGCATTGACAGTGAGCTGCAGCCAAGAAGGGACCCCTTGTCCTTTTTCATGCTCAATTAGAAGCACTTGTTAAACCCTTTTTCATACTTAAAAACATATTAGCCTTTTTTGGTGCTCGTCAGAGCATTTTTTAATACTAGTCATTTAAATTTTTTGATAATTATATATTGAATATAAATAAACTTGAGTTGCTTTTAAATATTCCCAATACTTTTTTCTTATTTCGCATATGAATGCACTATGTAACCAAGTAATGCACACTGTTTTAAGAGGTTCAAGGTTTTTTAATCAAATTCACGTTATTTTTATTCATAATTTACTTGGGCTCCCTTAAATATAATTAATGTAATTCCTTAAACTGATATTAGTTTTTGTTGCATTAAAATATCTCAATGTTGATTCTCTCTAAACAAGTAAACCTTATTGGTTTACAATGGAAGTCTATAGGAATTTGATGATATATCGCCAATTTGGTGACAAACTTGGCGGTATTTGGCAACAGAACAGGGTCCCGCCTATGGTAACCCCCTTATATGTATGGAGATGCATTAAATGGTGTTCTATAACCAATGAGATGCGTTTCATTTGAGTGTTGCCATTAAACAATTAACAAGTAATCGCGATTTATGTGACACATACGATAGCGTAATTTATATATATATATATAGATTATCGTGGAAATCGAAGGTTTAGGCCACATCGTATTGTTTAGCTAGACCAGTTATATTAACATCGTTCTCATGTTTTGCTACAATTTCTTTTATTGAACTTCTTTTTCTATTTCTTCTTTTATTGAACTTCTTTTTCTTCTTTTTCTTCTTTTATTGAACTATATTTCTTTTTCTTTTATTCGTTTAAGCTTCTTACTACTGCTATCACTAAGCACTTTGTCATTCTTAGAAGCCATAATGAGAGCTAAAATTAGCGCAAACCTGAGTAAAAGTAAAACAAAAAGTTAATTTTTTTACAGTAATAAAGGTACACAAAGCACTCTGATATGCACACCTTACTCCAAACTTGACTAATAACAAGAGTTATGAGAGGGTTGCCAACTGAACTATTCGGATGCCTTGGTCGTGAACCGAGATATTGCACGCCAACCGAGTCAAATTTTGATCACCGAAGTTGGACATAAACCGAACTGGTTATAAACAGAAGCGGTCGTGAACCGAGGTTCCTCTTATATTTTGACCTATAAGTTTGCAAATATGGCATATATTTATTAAACAAAAACTTCAATGTACTTAAAGATTACATATATTTTTCAAAGAATAAAGTAAAATTAATAAAATTGGCCAAATTTTATAATTACTTCTAACATTCTTGTTACTTGGAAATTAGAATTATTTTTTTTTTTCTGACAACATACAAATCTATCAAAATTTCCTTACTTTCAATTATATGTTTAAAATAGCCACTGTACAGTAAAAAGAACTTTTGAAATTTCTTTAAAATAGAAAAAGAGTGTTTCATTATTCTTGCAAAACTTAGTATACAGTTAAACTTGGATAATTCAAAGTTCAAGGGACCAAAGAAAAGTTTGAAATATCCAAAAATTCAAATTAAATATATTCTCTCAAAAAGAAGATATGAATAAAAAAAGATTAACTCCACAATGAAAGATTTAGCACAAACTTTATTTAAGAATACTGCTACATTTTTTTTCATTAAATCAAACATTTTTTAATAGCTTAATTATTCATCACTTTTAAGAAAAAAATCAGATATTTTTTACAGCTTTTTTTAATGCAATCTTTAAGTCATAGCATATGATTCCAACCTATCAATTGGACACACAAATAGAATCTTTTACATTGGACTGACCTTCAAAAAAACGAAGTTCATGCATATGCACTATAGTTTCTGGCGAACTAGGTAAGGGCTTCTCTTGTATTTCCTTGTTCTGTTCATCTTCAGATAGTCTGTCCTCAGCTTGGTTGTTCTCTGCCAGTTGAGCAACAATGTCTGCATCAGTTGCCTCACCATACACAGCCACATTTTGGTCCATGTTGACATAGTCCTCATACAAGATTGATGGATCAGATTTTACATCTTCCCAATTATCGACAGCAAGCTCAGGATAAATTTCATCAAAGTTTTTCACTACACTCACTCCTTCCATTTCTTTCTTTACAAATCCTGCCTTACGAAAGCATTTCATAATCCTTTTCTCACTGACCTTGCCCCCTGCCTACCTACACATTCTTGAAGCATGAAGAATGTTAAGATTCTAAATATCAAAATCTCCAATGAGGATGCTTTCAACCAACAAATGCCTGTAGAAATGCTTAAGGTTTTTGATGATTCATTGGTCCATTGGCTGAATCACAGATGTCATGTTGGACGGGAAAAAAATGACTTCCACATTCATTTTGGGAATACTGTTGTAAGCTGAACAATTGCCAATAAAAAGGACAATTTCCCGCTTTTGTTTTTCAAATTTCTTGTTTACATTTAAAAGCCATTTTTGAAAAATTTCGGCGGTCATCCATGCCTTTGTATTTGAATCATAGGACACAGGCTTAGACTTAACATTTTTAAAGCAACATGAAATAACGGATTTACCAATCATTAATAATGGCAACTTTTCGGACTCGTCCATATTTGCTCCAACAAGCAACGTTACTCACTCTTTACTTAGTTTTTCACCACTGCATGTTTCTCCTTTGAAAGCAAGAGTTTTATTTGGAGTGCACTTATAAAAAAAAATCTAGTCTCGTCAACGTTAAAAATATTTTTTGGTTCCTTATCTTGAATCATTTATTTTAAATGTTTTTTCCACTCATCAGCTACTTGAATATTCACTGCACCACTTTCACCACACACTGCTTTGAAAAAAATATCGTTTTGATCTTTAAAACCATTCAGCCAACCTGTGCTGGCTTTGAAATCTTCAATGCCTAATGCAATGGCAAACTGTTCAGCTTTGGCTCTTATAATACGGCCACTATTTGGAATGTTCTTATCTCGTGCTTGTTTAAACCACTTATGAACACAACCGCCCACATCTGGTTTCTCAGGTCCTCTTGTTCTTTTTTTATTTTTTCCAGTGCCATTTTTGCTGTTCAAAATTTTATCTTTGTTCTTCAAATATGTGGATAATGTGTTGGATGGAATTCCAAATTCCTTAGTGACTTCCGATTTCCTTTTATGGCCTTTTTCCACTTCATTAATCACTGCTACTTTTTGAGCTAATGTTAAGGACTTATAAGGAGTTTTAGCTTTTGACAATGCCATAGTAAGAGCACAGAAACAATACTTAAAGCACAAGCACAAAAACTTACAATCGCATTAAATCATTCACTCTCGTGAAAGCGCAGCACTTTTGGAGAAAAATAAGGGAGAGGAAGTGTTGGCGAAAAACTGCGATTGCAACACCTAAGCTTCAATCGTTTGAACACGCAGTGAAACAGATTCCCCTGACGAAGGGGTGCAGCTAAGTCTTGGGATTTTGCCAAACAGGATTTTTATTGGGTCAGAAAATTCCTTGGAAATCCCCACATAGTAGCATTCCTAACCATTGCCTTTCTTTTCCTTAGAAAGACATTTAAAATAAACTGTTACAATATTTTACACTTTAACTGAAAAAAAGTCTCGAGATTAATATTTACCGCAATATTTGAAAGGCAATTGTATGAAAAATTCAAATTATTCAAACTAAAATTTGAAATATCCACATTTTTTTTACATTATTTTAATACAGAATTCTAGGAACCAAGCAAAAAATTCGAATTATCCAGGATTTCAAGTTAATCAAGTTTGAATTATCCAAGTTTCACTGTATAGAGTTACTACAATATCACTGTATAAATCAATTATTTTTCACTGAGAAGTTTATTACCATATGTTAAAATTTTAATGAAATCAGTTATGAATAATTAAATTTCAGAATAAGTTTTTAGTAGAATAAATTAAGAATATTTAGATTTGTGGTTCACATAGAAAAAATACAGAAATCACCATTATTTTTAAACAAAACTTCTACATATAAATATATAGACAGACTATTTCTGAATACTTACAATAAAAAAATCACCACATTTTTTTGTTTTTTTTAACAAATTAATATCTCTTTAAAAAATCTGTTTGAAACAAATGGTTTCCATTTCTCTTTTGAGCCTTAACACTGTTCTCAAATACAAAGGGGCAACTTTATGACACAAGCTTTAATTCATTTTTGTTCAGAAACGCATGAAATTGGCAGGTGTTGTTATTCAGAAACTATGTTATCGAAAGACATTTTCCACTTTTTGACAAACACAAAAGATCTTCCAGAAAATACTGTCAAAGTTGGACGGTTGAACCGAATTTCCAGATGAAAGGGGAAAAAAACGGCTGTCACATGACCCAAAATCGCTTATAACTAGATAAATAATTTGTTTATCAAAAAATAGAAAACAACTTTCAATTCCAAACCTCTTCCATAGTCAGTCCAACCAATTTTTTACCTTTATGTTTAAAAATGAGTCAGTAAATGTGTCAGAAAGTTTCGAGCTTGTTCAGCAGCAGACTTGAGAACAACTTAATTTCACATTAAATGGCTAATTTGGGTTATGTATGTAAACTGGAGATATTTTTATACATTCTATCTTTAACATAGGCCTAAAGAAAATAGTTGTATTGATTTAGGTCCTGGGCCAATTAAATATGTATTTCTAGGGAAATTTTTCAATGTTAAAATGACAGCTGATCTTTTTTTGAATTTATACACACAATTGCTCCTTGAAGTATGTTATTTTCCTCTCAGCCAAACATTTTTTAGTTAAGACAAATCATTCTTTAAAGCAGGCATGTCAAACACATGGCCTGCAGGCCACATTTAGCCTGCCAACAATTATATGTGGACCACCAAGCCTTTGTCATTTTTCCCTATGTTTAATTCAGAAAATACATTTTGCTTGAATGCACTTGCATTAATCCTGACTACCGTGTTCTCAAGTTGGAGATTTCTTTTTATTTCAAAATATCTACCACTAATTCAGAATACTAATCTTCACTTTATTTAATGACAGAAGTTCCGTTATTAAGTAAAGAACATATTACTGAAAAAAAAATGGTAGCTACTTTGAATAAAAAATTCCAAAATCTCGCAACACTATTTCATCTGCAAGATAATGTAAATGAAAAAAAAAAAAAAAAAAAAAACAATCGGAAAGCTACAAAGTCTGAGAATTTAAACATTTGTAAACTTTTTTAGAGTATATTAAACATATAAATTGCTGCTAAATGTTTGATGTTCAAATTAATACATTATTTTACTGCGATTTGCATCTCATTACAAAATAATGTGCCGTATTTATTAAGTATTAAAAATGCGTTAAAAAAATATTAAATTACATTGCTAATTAACAATAATTAAAGGTAGTATGAAAAAATAAATAGCTTTTTAAATGATTAACTTTGAAAGTGACATGAATTTGTCTTGTTTTTGTGGAAAAAATAAAATAAGTACATACACTCTAAAATTTTAACCCTGGCTCTTCACTTGAAGCATACAAAATCAAAAATTTTGGATTTTGAGTTTATTAATTATTTTCTTTATTTCGGTTAGTGAACATTTCATTATTAATGAGTCCACACAATCTTTATCTTCTGTTTTATCTCCTTTTTACAGACATATTCATACTCATTTTATGATTTTCAAAAAATATGTTAAAGCTCACTACCGTAGTGAATAAACACAATTAATTAAACATTAGAGATTCAGAGATTGGCAAAAGTCAATTTACAATACTTTTATATTCTAATAAAACAAATTTAATGTTTGACATGTAGAAATTCTGTTGAAATTTGCCAAAAATGTATTCACAAATATCTAGAAAACTCGCAATATCTAGAAAAACTTCTGGAAGATAAATAGTCAGATTTGAAACTGATACTTCATTAAAAAACATGTAATCATGAAAACTATTAAAGATAATGCATTTGATTTAAAAATAATAATAACTATTACATTCAATTGCATGCAAGTCAAAATCATTCATTGCAAAGTGGAAGAAATGATGTCTAAAGCAGTTAGAAATTTTAACAATAATATAAATTAAATTATTACAAGTACCATTGGTAAGCATCAGGCTATAGCCAGAATTTTCAATAAACAAATGAAATCAATAATTTCAATATTTTGTTGCTTATAACATTGAAATTCATAAAAAAAAAAGATTCACAAAATTCCACTCAGTTGGCAATTTTTATTCACAGGCATGATGTGTACTTAAAAATAAGTGAAGAACTTCAGGGCGTTATCCTATGCTTGATACAATCACAATAGCAGATATTTTTTTACTCAATCATGAAACTTTTGTAGTTTAAAAAGTAATTTTATATTAAAAATAATAGTGCTCCTCAATGATTGATTTTATAAAGAGGAACAATTTCAAAATTAACAGAGAAATGCAAAGATCAGAGTAATACACTTAATAATATAGTTATTTTTGTTATTTTGATTGAGATTTGAAATTTTAACTATCAGATATGTGTTTTTATCTTGTTTGGAAGCATACTTTTGTACGACATCCTAGCTATTTTCAATTTTACAGAATAATAAAAATTCATAAAGGTAATAGAACAATGTAAGGTTTGATGGATTTCCCAGTTGCATAGCAACTTCACATCCAGGCGACATGCAAGTGACCCACAGAGACAGTAGGGTCATAAATGTAAAAAATTATGTCTTGTACTTAATAAATATTCATTTTAAAAATTTCCGGTGTTTATTTTTGTTGTTGTTGTTGTTGTTTTTCAAGTAGGTGGCCTCAGAATTCTGCCCATCCCCCCACCCCCTCCTTTTAAAAAAACAAAGCTGCCTTTTCTATGTGCAAATTTCATACTGTGCGATAGTAATGTAATAAATTTGCTTCTCCCTTTCCTTTTGTTAATTTATTTATTTTTTATGTGGCTCATGGCTTTGTATTCAATGGTTAATTTGATCCTCGGTAGTAAACGAGTTTGACATGCCTGCTCTAGAGCAACAGCTCAGGTGGCTTGCAGAACGATTGATCATATCTTTATATAGGTATAATTCAATTTATCTGTTGAAATAATAATAAAAACAATGTGTTAAAATTTCAAAGTAAAATATTGTGAAAAGATATAGATGAACAACTTTGTGAAAAGTCGGCATTTTGTTAAATTTTGTGTACAGTGGCTTGAAGCTAAAATTAAAATATCAAACCAGACACACTTCTGTCACTGGTGCAAAACATTGCCAAACATCACATTGATTTTTAAACTGTATATTTTAATACACTCATTAATAAAGGTACTTTTTTTTAAAAGTAGTAAAATGTTTTAACTACCAATTCACATTAGTATTATTATTTTTCTTGTGTGGATGATTTGTATCAAAGTAAATTTTTACCTTAGGACCTATTAATACAAAAGACTTGATATGCCTACAAATTACGTGGGTCATAAAAATTTTAAACTTTACGGTGGGCCTGCATGAGAATACAGCTTGGGCAGGGGTGCAGAAAATGTTTCTTCTCCCAACATTTCCCCCAATACACATGAAAATTTCCCCAAAATGTTACGGTATGTTATAGGAAATGCTGTATTACCGCAGGTTAGAAAATTTATTTTTTCAATGTTTCTCAACTTATGCGCAAGTAAATATGGCAGAGGTGTAATTCTGAGTGAAATATTTTTTTCTGAAATTCACAGCAAATTTTCTGAAAGGTTACAACAGAGGGGGGGAAGGAGGGGAAGAATCTGCTTCCAGCAACTGATTATGGTTTTTTTGCGGCATTTTAACAAAATTCATGTTTTTCCGCGACCTTTTGACGAAATTTGCGTTTTTTAGCGATCTTTTGACGAAATTTATGGTTATTTCGCAATCTTTTGACGAGTTTTGCAGTTGTTTCGGCTGCCCTTTGACGAAATTCGTGGTTATTTTGCCATCTTTTGATAAAATTCGAGGTTAATTTTACGATCGTTTGACGAAATTAGCGGTTCTTTCGTGACCTTTTGACGAAATTTGTGGTTGTTTCGCGATCTTGTGACAAAATTTGTGGGTTTTTTTCGCGTTCCTTTGACGAAATTCGCGATATTTTCACAAAATTTGTGGTTGTTTTGCGATCTTTTGACGAAATTTGCGGTTTCGCGAACTTTTGATAAATTAGCGATTCTTTCGTGATCTTTTGACGAAATTTGCGGTTGTTTCGCGATCTTTTGACAAAATTTGGATTTTTTTGCGATCTTTTGATGAAATGTGCGTTTATTTAGTGATCTTTTGACGAAATTCGCAGTTGTTTCACGATCTTTTGACAAAATTTGCAGTTTTTCCACGATCTTTTAATGAAATGTGCATTTATTTAGTGATCTTTTGACGAAATTTGCAGTTCTTTTGTTATCTTGTTATGAAATTTGTGTTTTTTCCGTAATTCTTGGTCAAAATTCGCGGTATTTTTATGTCCGAATTTTCATATTGATGACCGAATTTTTTTTAATTTTCGGAACCGAATGCCTTAAATTTTCGGAAAATTCATAACAGAATCCTCCCTGATGTACGGAACATATTATTCTGAGATCGATTTTGTGATGGTCCCCATACAGATCTTTTTTTTTTTTTTTTTTTTTTTTTTTAGTGAAATTTTTTTATCTCAGGGAATTGTGGAATTCATCGTTAAAATCAAAAGCAATTATATATGTTTCTGAAAATTTTCCCCCGATCCTAGATCGCCGGATCAGACATATTCTGCACCCCTGCTTGGGAACCATTGCTCTAGAGATCTGATGAGGTTGTTATTTCTTCTGAAGGAATTTCTTTTCAATTCAAAACTTGACAAACTTTAATTCAGTTTTAGTTCAATTAGACACTAATAGGAAAATTGAAAAATCAAGTATTTTGAGCTGAATCTATGAGTAATATATAAATCCTACAAATGATACCTGTAAATAAGCCCCTTGATGATGATGAATTTTTTTTTTTTTTTACATATAAAGGCTATCAGTAGTAACTTTTTTATTTTGAAATATATAAATACAATATAAACTTAAATTAAGAAAAATAAAAGAATATTTGTTGTAAAATAGAAATGTAAAAAGATGTTTCTGTTCTGAAACCATTATTCAATTCAGTGACTTTTATTTGGTATTTTAAGATATTGCACTGACTTTTTTTTTTTCATAACTTTTTTGTGAGAGGTAGATACTCTAATTAGTATAAAATCATAACATCAGCGTGAAATTAAAAGAAAAAGAATACAGACTGGTAATTTCTATTTTAGCTTTGAAACTATGCTTTTTCCATACAATGAACAAAACAACACATTTTCTTCTTAGCCTTCTTTTATTATTTTAATTTGTTTATTTAATTACCTTTTTTATTGGCATCTAAAAGAACACAGTTTAAAATACCTAGATTCCTAAGTTTCTATTTCTTAGCCACTCAATTAGTTGCTGCTGCTGAAATATAACTTGAAACATTTTAGCCATCAGTGGACATTTACTTTTTTGCTATCAAATAATTCTAATCTACATTTTCTTATACTTCCTGTTCCATCATAATACATTATTCAAGATTTCCAATTATTTAGGATGTAAATAGGTACCTTGATGCTGATGAATCTTATATACATATAAATGCTATCGGTAGCAACTTTTTTATTATAAAATATATAAATACAGTCGGACCTCGTTATCCCGACACCCGGTTTTCATGTCACTCTGCTTATCACGTCAGTTTTTAAAAGCCCAGATTTTCTGTATATGATTTTAGTGTAAATAAACTCTGGATTTTACATCGTTGAATAACTTTCAACTCCGGATATCACGACGGTTTAAGAAAATTGTCCATCTTATAAAAACGGAAATTAAGTGGTAAGAAATGTCTTAGTCAAACTTTTCACAAAAGTGTCTAAAATACCCACTGAGATAAATGAGAAATTTTAATTCAATCCTTTATCTGAATAAATGGCACTTTCTTGCGGTTACACAGCATTTTTTCATCCGACTAAAACTGAATCATTGCATTTCATTGAAATGATCAGAAATTATCTAACATCCGTATCTAAAACAATGAATATTGATTACGATTCATTGTATAATACTGAAAAAGAATTGTAGGAAGCACATCTAGGGATAAGCAAACCTTAATACATCAATATTTCATGGAACAATAAAACAAGTCGTCATAAATCTGATTTTTATTCTTTTCAATTTTGTGTTTATTTTGTTTAATAATAAGGTTTTATTGCTTAAAACTACAAGAACAGTTATGAATTTAAAATTGTCTTAAATTAATTAAAAATACAATTTTTTATAAACATATTTTTCTCCAACTCCGGTTACCGCAACACTCTGCTTATGACGACACTTTTTTTTTTCTGGGCATTAGAGTGCCGCGATAACGAGGTTCAACTGTACAATATAAACTTAAACTAAAAATAAAAGAATATTTGTTGTAAAATAGAAATATAAAAAGATGTTTCTGTTTTGAAACCATTATTCAGTTCAGTGACTTTTATTTGGTATTTTAAGATATTGCGCTGACTTTTTTTTTTTCATAACTTTTTTGTGAGAGGTAGATACTTTAATTAGTATAAAATCATAACATCAGCAGGAAATTAAAAGAAAAAGAATACAGACTGGTAATTTCTATTTTAGCTTTGAAACTATGCTTTTTCCATACAATGAACAAAACAACACATTTTCTTCTTAGCTTTCTTTTATTATTTTAATTTGTTTATTTAATTACCTCTTTTTATTGGCATCTAAAAGAACACAGTTTAAAATACTTAGATTCCTAAATTTTTATTTCTTAGCCACTCAATTAGTTACTGCTGCTGAAATATAACTTGCAACATTTTAGCCATCGGTGGACATTTATTTTTTGCTATCAAATAATTCTAATCAACATTTTCTTATACTTGCTGTTCCATTCCAATACATTATTCAAGTTTTCTAATTATTTAGGATGTACTAACAAAATTTAGACGAAAAAACACATATTTTCAAAATAGTATCTATTTAATGATAATTTTTAATAATTACATGAATTAATTTTTCCTAGTGAAATTATTTACAAATGTCCAATGGTAAGAGTAGAAGCTCCTCTATACAATGAAATCCTGCATCCTAAAAAAAAAAAATAATATACATAAATTAAAAATGGTATAAACAATTTCAAAACGCTATCTTAACTTTCACTACAAATTTAATTGTAAATTATAATCATGTATAAGTATGTAAAACATACAGTAAGCACTAATTATCCAAACTTAACTTTATGAAGGCAAATGATTCATTAAGATTTTTAGCTTTGTACACAATTTAAAAATAATAAATGTATGATTTGTTATTTTTCTAAACTGAACAAAACAATCTTATTAGGAAATCTTAAGTTTATATTTAAAACATTGTAAATAATGAGCATTAACAATAAATAGATTATTTATTAAAATCTTCAATCATGTTCAACCAAGTGATAATTTTTATTCATTGGAAAATTATTATGTTAAATATTTACATTAAACCACACTTATTTATTTGAATTATTATTTGAATAAGCAAAAGTTACTTTAAACTTAAGTCAAAACTCCCTTTAAAAGAAAAAAAAAAGTATCACATAACTAACGTCTGATATTGATTATTGTTATTATTTAGATGAATATTTCCATCACTTAAAATTGATATATTTATCTACATTTTCTCTTACAAATATTTACAAATTTCTCTAACAAAAATTTTTTTGCAGGCATGCAATTGCTCAGATGACTTCAAAAAAGTGACAAAAGATGTGAGAGTAGTGACTAAATAGTGACAGTCATTTTTCTTTAGTTACCCTTTTTTTTCATTTTTTCTAATATTTTGTTTTTTGCTTATTAAAATAATTGTGGTAGCAATTGTAAGCACTTTGAAGAAATGTAAGTATTAATTTTGTGATTAGAATAAGTTCTGCTGGTTTATTTGGAGAAAACGCTATTGTCATCGTTTGCACACCCAATTGGAATTTCTATTTAAAGAAGAGTTCAATCCATTATGAAAATTCAAGCCACAACCGAGATTTGAACATGGCATTTTTTAACTAGTTACCCTCGAATTTTAACTACTAGACAAGCAGGTCAGAAGCTTTAATAGTTAAATAAGGATGAAAATGATTTGAAATTGCATTCCTGCAAGAGCTTTACTTGAAAAAAAACTGTCCCTCAACATAAAATTTTCATCAGAAAAGACTATATTTAGTAAGTTTGATATAACCCCTTGAGGGACGGTGGGATAAAATATATCCCACCTAATTTAAACAAGAATCTCACCAGAAAATTTTAACTAAATTTTATATTTTTAACTTTGGAGGAAAATCGTTGAAAATTTGCTTTTCTTTATTTAAAAATAAAATTTTCCAATTATTCCGGTGAGAATTCAATATTTAGAGACATTTTTGCTTGCCCCTCAAGGGGTTAAGGAATACTTAATATCGCCAATCCCATTCTGCACTTTTATAACAAGAATGTCACTAATCAATCTTGACATCCTTCTGTCTCATGTTCATAAAAAAATTTAAATACTTGCAGAATTTCTTCTGCCAACTGCATTTGCCACAGTATTTTTTATTTATTTATTTATTTATTTATTTATTTATTTTCATAAAATAACTTATAATAATTTGCACTTTGTATTAAAAACGAAATATCCCTTAAAAAAGAATTATCCCTTTGTGCTGAGCAGAGTGTATATGTGATGTATAGGTAGGGCTGAGGAATCGGAGTCGGGCCCATTTTTGAGTGAAAGAGTCCGAGTCGGATCTGTTAAATTTCCCCGGAGTCGGAGTCGTCCATTTTACAAGCAGATCTGCATTGTCTGAGTCGGCCCATTTTTGAGCAAAAGAGTCGAAGTCGGGTCTGTTAAAATTCCCGGAGTCGGAGTCGTCCATTTTCCCCTTCAACTCTGCAGCCCTGTGTATAGGGCATGTACTGTTCGTTTTCGAAAGCCACACCTAGCACTACGAGATGATTCTACTAACCAAAGGGGTGTTACGCTGAGCTGGGTATTTTCCAAAGTTGTTCATTTGTTGGTTGGCACTAGGATGGCACCCAGCCAAGCACAGCTAAACAAACACCGATCACCCCTATCTTGACAAAATCAAAGAAGACCAGACACATGTGCAAAAGCATGGAGGGTTTTGCTATCTGAAAAAAATCAGTAGAATTCTTAGTTTTCCTAACAATATTTCCAAATAGAAATTTTTGTTAATCACAAAACTTAAGTGATTAAATTAGATTTCTATATGAAAATACTGATTGTAAAAGATTAAAATTTGTATTCAGACGCTCATCGGGAAAGGGTTAAAACACCAGAAGTCTATCATCAAATTTCTAGAGAAACTGAGAAGAAGTCTAGTAGTGAGTGTGTATAAATCAAAATCCTAAAAGCTAGGGATTGTCAAAAAGTGGCTAAAAGAAGCATTTTTATAAAAAATTGACTAAAAGTAATTAACTGTAAAATAAATAAACGGTCAAGTGCAAATATTACTCGCGCACAGAGGGTTCCATACAATAATATATGAATTAGTTAAGGTGTAAAAAAATCATGATTTTTTTTTTAAATAAAAAAAAAACCGATTTTTTTTATTTAAATCGGATTTTTTTTATTTTTTTTCTCTGTGTTAAAATATTAAACGTCTACCAAGAATTAAGCATTTCAAAAAGGAATAATTCTCTAATTACTAACATAATCTATGTTTTTTTGCTTTAATTAATAAAATTTTAATTATGTAATTATAGAAATTTTAAAAAAAAACTGCAAATTAAAAATTTCTTTAGTAACATACAACATTATGTGCACTAATATTTTGTAATAATTACGTAAACCAATATTAAATACTGCTTATATTTTAAAGTTATTGATAAATTGCATTTAATTTTAAATTGATGATACAGATTAAATTTTGTAATTATTAAACAATTTACTGTTTAATTAAGAACACAATCTATATTTTTGAAAAAGTGGTTGAAAAAAGGTGATAAATAATAGTTTGATAAATTCATAAAGCAGCCAGTAATTTTACACAGGTTCTAATATCAAATTAATCAAAAATTCTAGAAATGTATGCAGCAAACTCACACATAATTTATAAATAGATTACACAAATTGTATTTTTGAAATTTAAATCAGATTGTTTCCACACAATGTTAAAATATTTGAATAACTACTAAATATTATAATGTTTTGACAAACAAAATGTTTTGTTAAACATTTAGTTAGATTTTTTTTAAATGTATAATACTTCTTTTTACACACTTTAATATTGTTATAATTAACAATAACAAATATTACATTTTTTACAAGTGATTTAGCGATCATTTTCATTACTGATTATAATGCTTTTTCACACTATTTTAAAAAATCAGAAAATATGTGACTTTATCATCTGATTTAAATCAGTTGATTAAAATCATTGACATTCTATTGCTATGTTTATTGTACATAAAAGAATAAATAACTTGATTATTAAAAGGAAATTATTACATTGTAAGTTATATTAGATTTAAATATCATTTTTAAATTAAATGCTTTTTATGTTTGTTAGATAAAAACCATGCTTTTTACAAACTTACTGTATTTAAATTTTTCACAATACTCAGGAATTACGCTTAGAAACAATTATTTAAAGCTTTGTTTTGTGTATTCATAAGTCACAATACCTGTAGAAACTTTCCAAATTATGTTCATCTTAGATTTGAATACTTTTTTATGTCATTTTAAACATTTAGAAAATTTTTAATTTTAATCAATGATTTAAAAAAAAAAAAAAAACTTGATTAAAATCATGATTTAAATCGCTGATTTAAATCAACTGATTTAAATCGTTGACACCCTAGAATTAGTAAGTGTATTATTAAAAAAATACCGTTGCTAAAAGAATAATAAGACTTTGTAAAAACTATACAATGTAGGATTGGGTATAGCTGTATAGTATACAGGATGCAAAGGAAAGTCCATTTAACCTGAAAATACTTGCGAACAGAAAGAGCTAAAGCTATACAAATGAGTTAATGGTACAGTAAAGCGACTATGCCTGACATAATGTAAACGACAGCAGCACCCCTAGTGGCGAAATTTGGAAGATAGCCACTGCAAATCGAAAACTAAAAGAGGTAGAGCAAATTTTCCAATTCGAAAGTTTTAGAGCATCAATTAATTAGTACGAAACGACATTTGGTTCACACGGATACGATAAATCGTCGCCTGCATACCCAAAAATGTCCAAAATCGATGAGCGACGATTCTACTTTGCCTATTCACATCCTGAAAACGTAGCAGTGCACAATTGCAGATTGTGACATAATACTGTGCTGTAATGTCTGTAAAGATTTAATTTCCAATGCATTTAAAATTTTAGAATAACCCTTTCAGGGCCAGAAAAATTCAGTTTGTAAACTGATGAAATAATTGACTGACACCAGAATATTCAAACGAATTTATCAGAAAACAAAAACCTGCTAATTTGCACTTTCATTACAAAAGGAAAATTTTATTAAAATATTCTTGGTGCCATTTGTCAGTTTTGGAATTAAAATTCGGTGGCCCCCCTAAAACCCTAATTTAAATACCCTTAAAACTTATCCAGCCAGTGACACCATATAAAATTAAATAGCTCAATACAAATAACATGCAATTTGCATATATTATATAAGCTTACAGCAAAAATAGTAAACTAATCCACAGTTTAAGTTTAAATTCATTGACCATTAGGCATTTAGGCACTTATTTAACAAGGAATTTATAAATGCATTTCAATCTCTTGCATTTGGCGAGGAAACGTATTGGTTCACCAAAGAGCATGGAGCGTTCATCTTTCCGCGCCAAATACTCGAAAAAATATTTTTTTTACAGATTTTCTACTGGGATTCTACAGCAATATTTTTACCGATCTTTTTTACATACATGAGTAATTTTATTAGCCTTTCCTTTTTCAAAATATTTTCAGTATGCGTTTTAAGGAGACCTTCCTTGTGAGTAACAATTATTTATTATTATGTATCTCTTACAGAAAAAACTAGCAGATGTAATTATAAAAATGATGATATTATATAAATAGCAGTTAATATTATAAAAGAGGAATCAAATATTTAAATTTTAATGTAAACGTTGCTGAAGATGATGCCTGCGGTACAGAAACTTGCTGGGATGTCTACAATACATTGCTCATCGATGCCGTCCAGACATTGCATGGCCTGTTGCTACACTTTCGCAATTTACTGAGAGTCATAACCTGTTGCACTAGAAGGTACTCCTGCGAATACTGATGTATCTCTCTTCGACAAAATCTTTGGGATTGAAGTTGGCACAATCTGACCCTCCAATCCAGTTAACTGTCTACGTCGACGCTTCTTGGGCAAGTGACACAACTGACCAAAAAATCATGGAGTGGCTATATTGCCTTCTTGAATAATATTCCAGTAACCTGGAGGGTAACTGAACAAAATTGCATAGCCTTGAGCCCGATGGAGGCAGAAATAATTGCAGCTACAGAAGCTGTAAAAGATTTAAAGTTCTTAAACATGTCTCAAATTGAAATTCAGAAAAGTCTTGATTTGGACATTGCTACTATACAACATACAATTCTTTTTTGTGATAATACTGCTGCCATCTCTTTTACCAAACATAGAGCTGACACCATAAGGAATCGTTACATTGATCTTAAGTATAAGTTTATAAGAGACTGGTATAACAATGGCTTCTTTGATATTAAGCATGTCATGTCGAAAGAGAACTAGACCGATATCCTGACGAAATCGCTCGTAAAGGACTCCTTTCTTAGATTTAGAGAAGATTTTCTAGGGTGATGAACTTTCCACGAAAAAAAAAAAAAAAAAAAAAAAAAAAAAAAAAAAAAAAAACTTTTTTTTTTTTATCCTGCCATTTTACATAAGTTTTTGTAATGAACTTTGTAGCAGAAAAATCAAAAATGAATGGGAAAGAGGGACATTCTGTGAAAAAGTTATTCCCAAATATTTTTTTATTTTCTATTTTTTCATTAATCCATTTGTAAAGTTTGCCTGAACTCAACTACACCATATTTACTTTTTGTTGCTGCCCTTTCGGCATTTGTTTACGTTTTTATCGCCATGGTTGAGTGGCTGCGTATCACATTTAGGTCGTGGACCGTATACGGCAATTTCACTTGCGATCGCATTCGCTCGATAAGATAAGTGTTTGAATTTAATTAACATGTAAAAGCATTTTTTTAAGTCATTTTTATATTAAAGTAATTTTTCTAAAGTCATCGTAATATTTATTAAATGTTATTCAAATTAAATGTAAATATTAATTATCTTCCGACTTATGCAAATTGCATAGTCGATTCTGATTGGCTGATAGGTTTTCGCCCTGATTTAAAAGGACAGTGATTTCATGTTTAAGGTGTCTGATGTCTGATATCTGGTATGTTCTTGTTGATGAAGTTTCATCTAGTATTTTGTAGTATATGGCAAAGTGCCGATGTAATTTTAAGAATCTAAAAGATTTAAAAGCATAATTGTCAAGTAGTATGGAGAAGTTTAAGCGTAAAATATTAATTTAAGTCGGTGATAAAGATGTTTAAAAGCACACTGCAAGTTGCTATTTTTCAAAGTTACTTATGTTGTTTAATAAAGAGGTATCCATCGAGTTCAGGCAAATTATTGTCTTCAAGTGTTCGTCAATTTGATTTTGGAATGAAGAAAAGTTCCTGTATGTTAAGGCCAATAAAGATATCTTGATGGAAATCTTCTGTTTCTTCACTCTAGCATATTACTGTAAGTACAATTCAAATTACACTTACCTTTTCACTTTAAACAAAAAGTTATATATGAGTCACAATATTGCATATGCACATATTTTTTATGCTACAACTTATTTTTATTCCAAGTTCTTATTTCAACAATATTTTCAAAGTTTTCATGCATAACTTAATTTATTTTGCCAAGAGCACTCTGCTAAAATTTTTTATGGGATTTAACCCTTCTTGTGTGAAATACAAAAAGAGGGGCAACAACCATAACCCAACAGGTTAATATCTCGGGTAATTACTGACAATTTTTTTCAAAATTCATGATCAACAATGCTTTTATATTTCTGCTATGATAGGTACCTCCAGCTCTGCTCAACACTTTTGCTGAAGCCTGTAAATCTAAATTTGAGTGTAACGGAAAAATACAATTTTCTCAAAAACTATGTGACCTAGGGTAATCGCTATAATTTTCCTGCAAGGTTTAAATTAATGTCTACTACCTCTCATTTTTTCATAATTTTAGTTTCAATAGATTCGGAATTAGATGGGGGGGGGGGGACATATTTTTGCACTACATTTTCCCTCATAACTTTGAAAATGTAATACCTAAAATTAAATGAAATATATTTTTGATTTCAGCATTACAGAAGCTTTCACACGATACCCAACACGGTATACAAAGAAAAGATTTTTTTTTTTCAAGTAACATAATTAGCCTCTCTACATTTTTTCTAAACATATTTATGAATATTTATTAATCTGTAAATATGTGGGCCAATAGTCTTTATTAGTTCCCCCAATTTGTACTTTTCACGTTGCATAGTTTGCGAGTAAAAGGGCTGTGACAGACAGACAGACACAGGAGTGATGGGTTTGTGTACTATCTCTTGCTGTAAAGCCTACAATTACAAATGAAAATACTGGGAGAGGCTGCTCATTTTCAAGATTTCTGTTTTTTTCCACTCTTTAAAACTGCTGCCTCTGCTTCCTGGATTGATATATATTTTTCTTTAATTTTAAAACGCTATCCCCTTATTGCAGATGAAAATGCAAAAATACCAGGCACATTTCCAGTCCAAATGAAATGAAATTGGCAATCACTATAACAGGATGCCCCTTTGTTTTGAAAGATTTTTGTTTAATAAATATAAAATCATACAAATTCGAGGCTTATTTGCAAAAACAGATTGAAGCGTGCATAGCATGAGCCAGGTAATACAGAGCAGATCAGCTAGTAATTCACTAAAAATTGAAATTAACAAATATAAATACTCTGAAGAATTATAATAATTGATTTTATATAAGAAATAGTTATAGAATGCTGAAAAAAATGTTTAGGACTACCAACAAAAACAGTTCTTACTTTAATGAAAAACCAATATGATTAAATAATGCACATAAAGTTATGCAAGCTTTGTTATTTGTTTCAAATTACTTTAATGTTTTTAAAAATAAGCAAAAATTAATTTTTTAGATAACACAACTTGGTGGGAAAAAGTTAAGGGCCAGTATATTGAACATTTAAATTACACATGTAAAAAAATTGTACATTAATTTTGAGTACTTTGTTTGTTCCACTCAACACAGTTGATTTCCAAAAGATGATTTAGGAAGGATTTGGCCAGATTTTTATATGTGGAAATGGGTATATTTGGTTCTATGTTTACAAAATGGCTGCTTTTAATTCAACAATAGAATTACACTGTTTTTTGTTGGCAAAAACTTGACAAACCAAGATTTCTCAGAAGTTTTCTATGGGACTTTTAGCAGGAAAGTCCAAAGTTTTATAGTTGTTTGCAAATAACCAATATGAAGTTGACACACAGTTGTGAGTAGAAGCATTATCTTGAAGCAACACCAAATTTTGATCTGTAAGTTCATCTTTAAGTGCAACAAAATTATTACCAAAAGCATCTTGACAGTCAAAGCAATTCATCTTTGTCTTGGTGAAAACTAAACTTGTTTTTCCTTTTGCATTAAAGCCTGTCCAAATCATCACCGAGTCACCACCTTCAGATATGGCTCACTTCGTAGATCATGGCAGTAATATCTTAAACCATCTGTCCATAGGGTTCAATATTTATTTCATAAATAAAGACGAATTTTTGCCATTGATTGCATTTTAAGAGACTGAGCAATGTGAATTTTAGTCTTGCATCAATGTGATGCTTTAGTATTTTTGGTTTGTGTTTGAATCAGGCATAAAAGCAGAAAATAAGAAAAAAGGTGGAAAAGGTTTTTCAGCTATAGAATGATGCCAAACTTTTATAATTTACACACATTTTAACTTTTATTTATAGAATAAAATGCATGGTTGTTATTTTCTTTTCATAACTTAAAAAGCATTTAAAAAAAAAAAAAAAAATTTAAATCAAAGTGTTATAGGACAAAATATCCTATTAAAAAATTGAAAACTTTCTTTCTCAAGTCTAACAAAATTTTCACTATAGAAAGATACATTAAAAAACTTCATTTGCATGACTTTCATATGATTATAATATAATCTCTCCTTTGATTTGATAGCTCTTTTGCACAGTAATTCAGAAACAAACTCCAAGGATTTGAGTAGACAAAATATCTGATTATTAAATACAGTATGGAACCATTTATCCGGAAAACCAGTTATCCGGAATATTTCTGAATCTTTGCAAAAAAAGGTGTCATGCACTGCCAGTTTGATATAGGCTTTTGCTTGAAACAATTGTATAGTTTGATGACAACATCTAGTATTTGAAAAGAAAACATATTTAGTTGTATTTTAGATCTTTTAATTTTTATGCAAAGGAAACAGAAGAATTTTTGTTCCTAAGGGATTCCCATAAATTACCTTCTTTTAAACTGTGGTTAACTTTTGATCTTTCTTGCATTGATTTTTAATCTAAGTAATCTAATAATTTAAAATCAGAAATAATGCCACAACCACACATATTCCACAAAACTTATCAAATGGATGCTTCTTTAATGCACAACCAGTTATCCGAAATACATCTGACACCAAGCATTCCGGATAAATGGTTCTGTACTGTACTTGAGACACCCCCCCCCCCCCCCCCCAACCTATGCTTCCAACATTTTCTTTGCGTTTTTGCAAAGATCCAGAGAATGACCAAAATTGTCTTTAAAAAGGTGGAATTCCTCCTTTAGGGAGAACTCTTTCATGCCTGTTGAATTTAGCCTATTTCAAGAATTCAGCACTTTTTAACACATTTCTAACAGTTCTGGACATTACTGAGAGTTCTGGGGGAGATTTTCATAGTAGCTATTCTAAGCACAATTTTGAATTGACATTCTAATAATGTTCCGTTTACAACAGGCTGAAGGTTTTGATGGCCATCTTCTTTTATTTCTTCCATAATTCAGTAAATCAGAAAGAAAATTGTGCATAAGAGTTTCAGATTTATTTATTTTTATGGCAGTTTGCTACTCAGCATGCAATTGAAATCTGAGAAATCCGTCATTTCACTCTTTTCTTCTTTAGCTAACGATTTCACACGAGACACGACACATGCTCAAAGCATCAGTTGCACATCTCAAAAACTCAAATCTAGCAACTACGAACCTATAAGCATCATCACAGATGAGTCACACATAAAAGTCTATAGTCATGACATCATCTCATAATGCTACATTTAAAAGAAGCTGTTGGTCCTAAACTTATTTCCATTTGTTAATATTACAAGATTTTTAAACTAGTAGAAAGAAATACTTTTTCACATTTACAACTGAATTACCTCCACATATTATATCAAATATATGTCCAAATTCAAGATATATAATTGTTTTCTGAATTTTATTCTAAACTAAAAATTAAGCATGTAGTCAAGCTTTTTTCCAGCATTATATAAATTGTAAACACTATAAGTGATTGCCACAGAAAAAAGAATCATCAAGTAAAATTATAATACCAAAAGCAAATATTATATTATTTTAAACAAATGATTTGAGAAATTACTCACTTGTTAGCAAAATTAAAACAGATATTAAAATTAAGTTTTTTCTTTCTCTTTGCAAAAAATGGTTAACCTCTTTTTCCTACAACAAATCCCATATATCATGTAAACACATAAAATTAAATCAACAGCTAAAGCAAACAGAAATTATACAGTCAACTTCTTCTAATCTGCAAAATTTTTCTACCAAAGATTGTATGGGTTATAGGTCATTGTTTGTTTACATTTTTCTTTTGCAGATACAAAGTGAGTTATCAATATTAATAGCATAATCAAATACATAGCAATAAAAAAAGCATACATACTTAAGTATCCAAATCCATTAAAAATTGATAACTGATTGTTTTAATTTTCTAAAATGTTAATATAAATTACGTTTGTTTCAATACTTATTTATTTTTGGAAATTTTATATTTAAAATTATGCAAAAATGTAATTTTCTGTCAGAAATGAAATATTTTTCATAAGAAGTTAATATATATTTTTAAAAATTATTATTATTCTGTAGGTTACGGTTCAGAGAGAAGCAAGGAAAAAAAAAATTAAGAATTCTATTAAATTATTATTATTATTATTTTGAAAGAAGAAAGAAAGAAAAGAAAAAGCAATTTTTTGTAAAAATCTGGGGGAGAAAAAGTTGCTGCTGCTGAATTTCTTTAAGATCTTAACTGCAAATTTTGTTTACATTCAAATATGTATTGTGGATAAAAGGTTTTACAGATTATAGATCTGAGAATTAAAGGGAGTTAACTGTACATATTTCACATGCTTGTAGAATGCATCACACTTTTATAGTTATATTAATCATAAGAAAATCAGAACAACAGAATTATAAAATTACCTTATCTTTCAAACAAATGGTTAACATTTTTACACCCACTGAACTGTAGCACTAGCGCTTGTTTCAAGTACTTTCCAAGCAGCTTTTGGATCCAATTCACTTTGATCTCGACAAAGTGCCCAAACATGATGAACTTTCATGACTTTTTCCTAAAAAAATAAATTTTTCAAAGGGGGGGAATAAAACACTGCAGAAGATATTAAAACTTGCATCAAATTTTTCATTAAAAAAAGTACCGTAAAATCCTGATTGTAAGCCCCCCTCGAAAGTAAGCCAGTCACCAACTTTTAAGCAGCTTTGATTTTCTTTCCATTCCCAAATATAAGCATCCAACCCCCCCCTCCCCCCCCTTAGGTAGTATTTCATACGAAATCTACCTAAAAATCTGTTTTGCAGTTTGGCTGTTCTCACTTGTGAATCACATGTATATTTTATGTTTAAATAGAGGGTAAAAAAAAAAAAAAGATTCTCTACTGCGTGTGTTTTTTGAGGAGAAGGGAAAAGCTGGTAATAAAAAAAAAAAACTTTTTTTTTCCATTTGGGGGGGGGGGGGATGAGAAATAATTTTATTTAATACTTTTTACAACAAAATTACAAATTGAGCGGAAAAAAAAATTATAAAGATTTTAAATTGCATTAAATGCTAGGTGGTGGTGGGTCATGATACAAAGGTGGGGGGACAGGGGAAGAGAAGCAGATATTTTGGGGGGAGGGATAATTTAAATGATGTATTATTCATTTGTTTGTTACTACAGTGTATTAAACAGGCCAGAAAGGAAATTTAAAATTAAATAGTTTTATAGGTTAAATTATGCATATTTGGTACCAGAGGAGAGGTGGGGGGGGGGGGCTTAGATTATTGAATAAATATTGCTGCAATAAATAAAATAACAAAGAAGTAAATTTGGGGAAAAAAAGGTTAAAGTTTTAAAATTCTGCTTAGTTGGTTTTGTTGGGGGTGATTTTAGGTTGAGAGGGAGGGGGAAATTAATTTTTTTTTTTTTTTTTACAAATCGGAAATCTGCCAAAATATGGAAGATTTTCATCCCTGTATTTGCTTTATTTATTTCTAAATTAATGGTAAAAAACTGTTTTTAATGACTTTTTTTAAAAAGAAATCTTGATTATCAGCCCCCCCCCCCCAAAAAAAAAAGTTAACTTCTTTTGCTTTTAAAAAAAGGGGGGAGGGCTTACAATCGAGATTTTACACAAGTTTTATTGTTAGCATTTTTTTATTATTTTAACCCCCAGGCTTAATATCACCAGTGAAGGGCTATATACCATGCAGTGTAAAATGTTTGTGTAGTGTAAACTCACCTTCGATCAGCGGCCTGTTATATCAGTTGCATATCACAGACCACCTGGTTCAAATATGCAACCATTACTGTGTAGTGAACGACGTACGGGATGTACGTCATGGTCGGTGATTACTGAAATGAGAGGATGTATGTTATGGAGGCAGAGGGGTCAATATCAGGATTTGATGCTATAGACAGTGCCTAATTAATGCCTAGGCAAACTTCCGCCACTTTTTTAAGTTCTTACCAGGTTTTATATGTTTAAAACATAACAACCCTGGTAAGTACCACTGTATTTAAAAGAACATTTAAAAGATGTTTGATAATTTTTCGCAAAGTTGCAGGAGGCAGAAGCCAGAAACTCAAGTTGTCTTAACCCATTTTAGGCCAAGCAAGTTTTATAAAATGTGGTATTATTTTCATTGAAATATGCTTAAATTACATTCATTAAGACAAAAAAAAAAAAAAGTTTTGGGCATGAAAAATATTTTATTTGAGAAATAAAATGCATTCGGCACTTTCATGCATTCGGTCAATGGTGTGCTAATGAGCCATTAAATTTAAAATTAATTCTTTAAATTTTTTTATGATATTTGTTTTATTATTATTTTATTTACAGAAATTGCAACTTTAATCCATTATCAAAAAGTCAAATTTGTCAATAACCATTTCAATTTTAAAAGACTAGCATATTTTGAAAATTTCTCAGCAGAAAGTATTTACTCCAATTGAATTACTGATTTTTTTAGATGTCTCCAGAACCCTTAAAAATAGCAGAAAAATAAAATTAGCGAAAGATATGTCATGGTGTTAATAAAAAAATATTTATCGAAATGGTGTGTTTACGCACCTTTGTCCGAAAATGGGTTAAGATGGCAGATAGAAATCTGCATGATGGACACAATGAAATTTTATCTGAGCAGTTGGCTACTATTTTAAAGATTTGTTATGATATCAGACTTTCAGTTAAAAATAAGCATCAAGAATTCTGATAATTGTACCATTAGTAAAACAGCTGAAATATGGGAAGAAAAAAAAAATACAAAACTACAGAGATATGTGCTGATTTCAATTTTAATGTGGCATCATAAAAAAAGCTGTAGAAGGTAGATATGGAATGGGCTCGATTCCTACATACTTCTTGGCTAAAATACTGATTCACACTTTAAAGAGAAATCTCTTACAATTGATGAAACAATGAAAAAGTAGCAGCTTTGCTGTTGATTTACACACTGAACTAGTTATTCTTAACTAGGTGGATAAGGCTTGCAAAAACCACAGATAAAAATAAGTATAAAAGTAAAAATAGTTTTAAAAAAAAAAAAAATTATAAGCAGTCAATGTTCATCTTGAAAATCATGCTGATTTTTTTTTTTACTACAATTCATGTTTTTTCCCAAAAATACCTGTTACGATAAATACATTAATTTGGCATGAGCACCCAACTTGATTATGAAAAAATTACTGCTTTTTTATGTTTGGTAGAAAGCGCAAGTGAGTAAATTTATAAAAAAATGTATAATTCTTGCTCTTTCTTTTTATAAGAGAGGGCAATAGGAAACAAAAAATGAAACATTTTTTGATAAAAAAAAATTTTAAATATTACATTCTTCACTTTTTATTTATAATTTATTTTCTACTTTTTAGTCTTTAAATTATTTCATTGTTGCAGTTTCACAGCATTTTGGTGCATAATTAAATCCATTGTTGTTGAAAATTTTGAACAATTGCACAAGTTACCGGTAATATTTGGTGAGCTAATGGGAAAATGCCTTAAAATTAATGTATTAATTTATAATTAAGTTCTGAAAATATTCAGTGGTCTGTCCAGGCTTTTCTCACAGGGTCCTTTTTTTGTGAAATTGTGAAGGTTTTTTTTTTAAATTCTAGTCATAATTTTGTGAATTTTAAATTATCGGTGTCTTCATGTTCTATCCTTCATATATAAAAAGCTAAGTAATATGCTCTTTGGTGAGTTAAACTGCTTACTTACAGGCCATATTTTATTTTTAAATGACTAAATTTGTGAAAAGTTCAATTTGAAGGTGAAAAAATTTTGTGAAAGGTCTATTTAAGTGACAAATAATTTTGTGAAGGGTTCTGTTTTGGGATAAAGTGTTTTGTGAAGGGTCCTGTTTGGGGATAAAAAAATTTGTGAAGGGTCCTATTAAGATAAATTATTTTGTGAAGGGTCTTTTAAAAGACCTAAAATTTTCCTAAACATATCCCTGATATTAAAATGTTGTATCGTCATCGGAAACACACTTATGAACATAATTTTTATAATTATAGCCTATCAGGAAGTGGGTTAAAAATGGATTACAAAATTTCATCTTTACATACAAAAGACAGGTTGCAATAAATAAAAGAGTGCAAAAACATGCAGGTTTAATTCCATATAACTGTGTGCAACTGCAAGGCTTAGAATTAATATTTTCTAAATTCAGGAAACACACTTATGAACATAATTTTTATAATTATAGCCTATCAGGAAGTGGGTTAAAAATGGGTTACAAAATTTCATCTTTACATACAAAAGACAGGTTGCAATAAATAAAAGAGTGTAAAAACATGCAGGTTTAATTCCATATAACTGTGTGCAACTGCAGACTTAGAATTAATATTTTCTAAATTCAGGAAACACACTTATGAACATAATTTTTATAATTATAGCTTATCAGGAAGTGGGTTAAAAATGGATTACAAAATTTCATCTTTACATACAAAAGACAGGTTGCAATAAATAAAAGTGTAAAAATATGCAGGTTTAATTCCATATAACTGTGTGCAACTGCAGGCTTAGAATTAATATTTTCTAAATTCAGGTTTGTCCAAAGCAAAAGTAGAAATTGGGTAGCAGGTATTGATAAAATTGCCGAATTTGTAACTATTTTTAAAGCACTTAATAAGTAGTTTTTTTTTTTTTTGTATATAATAATAAATTATCAATTAATTAGTGTTTGACATTATTTGTTTTAAGTTTCAATTTTTTTTTATAATTGTCCTTGCTTTTTTTCTTAGCACAGGTTAATTGAAGTTTTGTTGTATAAAGGGAAAAAAAAACATTTTAAACAAAAAATCACATTTTTTTCTAAACCTGGTAATTACATTTATCCATGCCAGTAAGATACACACACACAATAATACTAATGACAATAATACCAATTACAGTAATCCTTATTTGTTTTTTCCTTTCTATATTACAACTGCATAGTAAATATTATAATCAGTCGAACCTCATTAAAGTGAATTACTTTTAAGATGAATTGTTCTTGCAATCCTGTTAAAATGAATAAAGGGATTTAAAAGAGTGCAAAAACATGCAGGTTTAATTCCATATAACTGTGTGCAACTGCAGGCTTAGAATTAATATTTTCTAAATTCAGGAAACACACTTATGAACATAATTTTTATAATTATAGCCTATCAGGAAGTGGGTTAAAAATGGATTACAAAATTTCATCTTTACATACAAAAGACAGGTTGCAATAAATAAAAGAGTGTAAAAACATGCAGGTTTAATTCCATATAACTGTGTGCAACTGCAGGCTTAGAATTAATATTTTCTAAATTCAGGTTTGTCCAAAGCAAAAGTAGAAATTGGGTAGCAGGTATTGATAAAATTGCCGAATTTGTAACTATTTTTAAAGCACTTAATAAGTAGTTTTTTTTTTTTTTTTTTGTATATAATAATAAATTATCAATTAATTAGTGTTTGACATTATTTGTTTTAAGTTTCAATTTTTTTTTATAATTGTCCTTGCTTTTTTTCTTAGCACAGGTTAATTGAAGTTTTGTTGTATAAAGGGAAAAAAAAACATTTTAAACAAAAAATCACATTCTTTTTCTAAACCTGGTAATTACATTTATCCATGCCAGTAAGATACACACACACAATAATACTAATGACAATAATACCAATTACAGTAATCCTTATTTGTTTTTTCCTTTCTATATTACAACTGCATAGTAAATATTATAATCAGTCGAACCTCATTAAAGTGAATTACTTTTAAGATGAATTGTTCTTGCAATCCTGTTAAAATGAATAAAGGGATTTAGTTACTGATACTGATAACATTAATTACTGTTGACGGGTTCAAATACGAACTTTGGAATTGGAATGTTTTTATTAGTAATTTTAAATAATACTAGATGATATTAAACGACTAAGATTTTCAAGTTCTGTAATCATCCAAACATTGACTTTTATATCCTATGCGCATGGGTTTTCTTTTTAAAAAGTTCTGATTTATAACGCTTGGGAGGATGTCAGTCTTCGGTTTATATAAACGAAAGCATGTGGAGTCTGCTGATTTTACAGGGCCACTTTGATACCTTATCTGAAAATCTTCTCCAAGTCCGCCATACCAAAAATATTAGGAGTGTTGCTTTAACTACTTGTCCAGGGCAGAATCAGAAACTTGAATATGAAAATCCCACTCATCATAAACTTTATTTTACTTTTCTTGTTGTTCAAAATTTTAAGGAGTGGTTAGGAGGAGGGAGGAGCCTAACATTACTTCCTCACCAACCATGGAACGCCTCAGGCTCTATTGGCTACACTTCTATGTCCTCTGACACTACATATACTTTTTATTTTTTAGTAATGCTAACCTCAGATTAATCTGGCCATCCACTGTAAAATTTATTGGCTGAAACCATATCTGCAAAGGATTAAAAATGTCAACCTCCAATCCAGAAGTTATGTAAGAGTATTAAAAGTTTATTGCAAAAAAGGGTAAGGATTACTTCAGTGAATCCTTCACATATGAAATAAAATATGCCTGCCAGATGTAATACCACCCGCGACTGGCAAATAATATGGACACCTTTCCTTAAAACTAATCCCTGAACCTACTCTTCGGTGGGTTTACAAAATTATCTTGTACAGACAAACTTTCCCAGACATATTTGTGTGGGGTCTTCCCAGACCTGGGGCTATGACCTGGCATGCTGTACTCTTTCTGTGTTTGATAAAAAACTCTTTTATATCTCTTTGCTAAATGATTAGTAGCATAAATTGAAAACAAACTACAACTTCAATTATTTATTATTTACACAAAATAAAACAGAAATAATTTTTTTAGTAGAGTCATTTAGATACCTTATCAAAATATTTATAATTATACTAATTTGTTCATTACTATTGCTCAGAAATATAAAATCTTATTGAGACAAAAGTTAATTTGTATTCTATTTTAAAGCATGTGTTTTTTTATCATTTTTTCATCTTATGAAAATTAAATATTTTTGCATTTGGTAGTACTGGATTGCAACAGCAATATGAAAACACAAAATTAACTAAAATATGTCTCTAAGTTATAAACATAAGTAATCTATTTGATTAAATTTGTTACATTTCAACTGCATATGAATTTATTTGCATTAATTATATTATACAGTTCACATGTACACATTAAATGTTTTCACTTACAGGATCTCCTTCAATGACATTTCCATTGGAATCTCTGACTACTAAAATTTGTTGCGACTGAAACGTGATTACTAAAACGGGGCCTTGTTCCATCATCTGTCCATATGCAAGCTATAAACAGAAACACAATGAACATCATTTTTACTCTTAGCATTAATTCATAAAACTAAATGCATGAAAATACAAAATATGATATTTTATAAACCCTTTGATTCATGATAAGCGTATTTCATAAAACGTAATTGCACTAGCGCTAGATTTTTAAAACAGCAGCTAATACTGACCTTTATTTTTTATTATTATTATTATTATTATATATATATATTTTAAGACATATATAAAACATGTCACTGCATTTATTTATTTTTTAGTTGTCTTTTATTCTAAGAGGTATAACTTCCATTATTTACAACTGTGAAATTTCTTGCAGCTTCATGGCAAAAAATAAATTAGAGATATACAATTAAGTTTGACTTTTTCCCAAAATACAGGCATTAGCAGCATTTTCTTTTTTTTTTTTTTCACAAATTTACAGTTGCTTGTTTTTGTCTTTTTAACAGTAACCCAGTGATCAGAAATAACTCCCTATAGGTAACAAAAATACAGTAGTAGCTACTTTTTCCAGTAATTTGTAGTCAAAGGTGCGTCCAGACTTTTCTCAAGGGATCCTTTCTTTTTTTTTTTGGGGGGGGGGGGGGGGGTGAAATTGTAAGCAATTTTTTATATTAGTGAAAAAATTTAGTCATGATTTTGTGAATTAGAAATTAATGATATATTCAAGTTCCTGTTTATTTATTTTTAACAAGATCCTTTATTATTATAAGTGTACATATATGTAATATATAAATTATATAGCCATTAATCACCGGAAATCTTTCAATTTTAGACATTCTGTCAAATATTTAAAAATATACTTGTAGGATTCTTCTGGAACTTCAGGATTACAAAGAATATGTTTGACATTATATTTATCAATGCCGATTTGATAAGGAGGACATTTAGAGGACCGACAAAAAAATCAAAGAAAAATAGGAGGACTGCAATACAAAAATGATAAATTTGCAGCAAGCACTGGTGCTACTATAAGGGGTAAAAAATGTGTCCATGTGATTCTACAAATTATGTGATTATAACTAGGATGTCAACGATTTTAATCAGTTGATTTAAATCAGAGATTAAATCGTGATTTTAATCAACCGATTAAAAAAATATATATATTGATTAAAATCAAAAATTTTCTAAATATTTAAAATGTCAAAAAAAGTTTTAAAATCTAAGATGAACATAATTTGAAAGTTTTTACAGGTATTTTGACTTAAGAATAAACAAAAATAGAGCTTTAAATAATTGTTTCTAAGCTAAATTTCTGAGTATTGTAAAAAATTAAAAACAGTTAAGTTTGTAAAAAGCATTGTTTTTATCCAAAATAAAACAGTTTCATTTAAAAATGATATTTAAATCTAATATAATTTGCAATGTCATCATTTCCTTTAGGTAATCAATTTACACATTTGCATAAATAGTCAGTGGCTTAATTTCTCGTTCTACTTTTGTAATAATAAATTAATAGCAATCTTGAGTCAAAGAAGAATGAAAGAGTGACATCTGTTCAACAGCTAAATTGTAAATGAATGCATAAGAAAAAAAGAATTAATGGCATAAAAATGTTAAGCACAGCAAAAGTTTCTTCGGTATAGATTGATTTTTTTTTCCTTTGTAATTCATATATACTACATAAAAAAAGGAATTAGGAATTGAAGAGGCATGAAAACTTTTCTTAAAAAGAAAAAAAAAGTGAACCATTGAAAGCTAATAATCCCCAACTGAGAGGTAATAATGCTGTTATATAAATAATTTGGATAATAATAATTCAGATATAACTGGCTATCCTTATATTTATTCTGTATGTGTGTATGAATAGGTTTAACTCATATTCATATATTTTTTTGGTTAGCATATACATACATGTGTGCAAGTTTAGATTTTGGTGATTAACAGCAACTTTTCTAAGCACAAATGTAAAACGAGCTGCAAATATTTGTTAGTTTTGTTATTTGTGCTACCAACTAATGAAATTACTTATTTGCAGTTTTTATTAACTCCCTAATTACCTACTGTTTCTTCTAGGCCATTTTTTTAAGGGTGCCGCACCCTGCCCCTTTTGAAATTGGCAAAATGCACCTTGCCTTAAAAAAATAGTTAAATTCACCTGGAGTTGTAGCTAGAGATTTCTTGTAAAAAACTTCTCATTCAACAGTATTTCTAAATTCATGTGCCCAAGATCTTACAAAAATAATAGAAATTTATTTCTTTAGGGAAAAAACAGGATATTATTAAAACATGTTATTTGTGTTTTTAAATTTGTGATTCATAAAATTATTAAAAATTAAGGACACTTTATTTATCATGATAAAAATTATTTATTTTTATGGTTTCGTTCATCTGATGAAACCCTATTCGCCTCGCTCCTCTGTCTGTCTGTCTGTTAACCCTCCGAGCTCTAACTTGTGTATTTTAAGCTTTTTTTTCCTAACTCAGCCCCTAATTAAGTTGAAGATTTAAAATTTTGCATAATTATCTTTAAACACTTGCGATCATACGAAAAATTATAAAATTTCGAAAAAATCTTATATTTAACCCTTTGGGCTCTAATTTGTGGGTTTTAAGCTTTTTCTTTCTAACTCAGCCCCTAATTAAGTTGAAGACTTGAAATTTTGCATAAATATAGCTAAACAATAATTAAAAACTCTTATGATACTTATCAGTGTACATATAAATAAAAACTATATTAAAAACACATTACAAATGAATCCCAACGTTTCATGCTCTTTCTAATGAGCCATCATCAGGGGAGAGAGTTCTTGACCTCCACGAAGCAAAGTTCCAAACAGCACAGACACTTTCACAACAGCAAAACTTTTTCTTATTATAGCTAAACATTTGCGATCAAACGACGAATCACAAAATGTCGAAAAAATCTTATATTTAACCCCCTGGGCTCAAACTTGTGTATTTTAAGCTTTTTTTTTTTTTAAACTCAGCCATTAATTAAGTTGAAGACTTGAAATTTTGCATAATTATAGCTAAACACTTGCGATCAAACGACAAATCATAAAATTTTGAAAAAATCTTATATTTAACCCTCTGGGCTCTAACTTGTGTTTTTAAGCTTTTTTTTCTAACTCAGCCCCTAATTAAGTTGAAGACTTAAAATTTTGCATATTTATCGCTAAACACTTGCGATCACACAACAAATAGCAATTTCTCTAACTCATCCCTAATTACGTTGGAGACTTGAAATTTTGCATACTTATAGCAGAACACTTGCGATCACGAAAAATAATAAAATTTTTGAAAAGTCTTATATAACTTACCCTTCTGTGCTCTAACTTGTGTATTTGAAGCAATTTTTTATCCTCCCCCCATTTTTCACCCGGGAGGCACTTTTTAAACTTTTGCCAACACCCCTTTTGACCACTCTTTCATATTATGCACCATACACTTACATATTTTAGTTCCATTTTTTACCGCCAGAGGGCGCCTACCTATCTCGGGTGCTATGGGCAGGGTTCATACAGAGTTGGGAAGAAAAAATCCAAGGAGTGCCCAAAAAATCCAAGGAGTCCAAAAAATTTTAAGGATTTGCCATTTTTTTTTTTGTTGTTGTTGATGTTTTTTTGTGCTGCATCGTTATGTGGTATGCACACACCAATTTTTAATACCCATTTGGAGAGAAAAACATTTCAAAAACAAATTTTACTCTATTAGAATCTAATTGTTAGTGCTGAAATTGCACAGTATTCACAATATATTCCTTATTGATTTCGTAAGTTTAAATACAAAATCGACAATTTACTTTTTTATGCAGTGACCAATGGTCATGTCATAGGGGTGATTCTGAGTAAAAAAAAAATTTCTGAAATTCACAGCAAATCTTCTGAAAAGTTACACCAGAGAGGGTGTAAAATTCGCGTTTTTTCGTGATCTTTTGACGAAATGTGTTTTTTTCGCGATATTTTGCGAAAGTTGTCGATTTTTCGCGATCTTTTGACGAAATTTGTGTTTTTTTCGCGATCTTTTGAAGAAATTTGCTGTTTTTTCGCGATCTTTCGACAAAAATTTTGGGTTTTCGCGAACTTTCGACGAAATTTTGGGGTTTTTTCGCTATCTTTTGACGAAATTTGTTGCTTTTTTCGTGATCTTTTGACGAAATTTGTTGATTTTTTCGCGATCTTTTGACGAAATTTGCGTTTTTTTGCGATTATTTGACGAAATTTGTGTTCCCCCCGCGATCTTTGATGAAATAGGCGATTCTTCTGAAAACGATGGACAAACATTTTTTTTTTCGGCGACCATATGTCCGAATTTTTGGATTGGTGACCGATTTTTTTAAATTTTCGGAAATGAATGCTTTAAATTTTCGGAAAATTCGGACTAGAATCACCCCTAGGTCATATAAATAGAGATTAGTCAAACCCCAAACATTTTGTATATCACATACATGATACATCTTAAAGAAAATTTTAAAAGGGAATTAAAAAAAAAGAATGCTAAATGCAACATACAAGAAAAAATATAACAAGTTTTAAATTTATTCTTTTAGAACGGCGGTAATTGCTTTCTTTGAAGGTGAAATTTTGACGAATTCGCATTTTTTTCGCGATCTTATGATGAAATTTGCGTTTTATTCGCGAACTTCTGTGGGGAAATTCGTGTTTCTTTCGCGATCTTCTGGGAGAAATTCGCGTTTCTTTCGCGATCTTTTAATGGAATTCGCGTTTTATTTCGATTGTTTAACGAATCTGACATTTTTTTCGCGATCTTTTGATGGAAACCGAATGTTTTTCATGATCCTTTGACGAAATTTGAGTGTTTTTCGCGATCCTTTGAGGAAATTAGCGAGCTTTTCGCGATCTTTTGAGGAAATTCACGTGTTTTTCACGATCTTCTGGGGAAATTCGCGTTTTTTGCGATCTTCTAATGGAATTCGCGTTTTATTCCGATCGTTTGACGAAACGAACGTTTTTTTCGCGATCTTTTGATGAAAACCGTGTGTTTTTCGCGATCCTTTGAGGAAATTCGCGTGTTTTCGCAATCTTTTGAGGAAATTCACATTTTCCCCCAAATTTTGGAGGAAATTCGCGTTTTATGTGATCTTTTGAGGAAATCTGCTTTTTTTCTCGATCTTTAACGAAATTCGCGTTTTTTCGCGATTCTTTGAGTAAATTCGCATTTTTTTGCAGTCTTTTAAGAAATTCGCGTCTTTTTAAGAAATCCAAGTTTTTCTGTGAACTGTTGGAGAAATTCGCGTTTTTTCACGATCCTTTGACAAAATTTAAGAATTTTTTCCGCGATCGATTGATGAAATTTGACGGTATTTTTTGGAACATATTTGCAAAAAACGCGGTTTTTCCGAGATTCTTGGCTAAATGCCAAACATCGATAAAATTTAAAATAAAGGTCGGCTAACAGTGTCGAAAAATGGACTTTACGGACCTAATAATTGAAAAACAGACCTAGTGGTAGCCCTGCTATTAAGATTACCCTACGCAATCAATGTTGTGCTTCAGATGAATGACGTGCATAAAGGATTTACCGTGCGTTTTTCAATCACAATTTTTTCCCCCTCGGCAGCAATATCGCTTGCGTCCGAAGCCGCAATAGAATATAAGGAGTTTCTAAGTAGTGGTTTGCTTATCTAAGTAGTTCTAAGTACTACTTGGGAATGTTTTCATTTCTAAGGAGTTTCCAAGGAGTCTAAGGAGTCTGTGCGAACCCTGTATGGGCCAGATTCCCTCGACTAATATATCTACAGATAGATTGTAAAACGGAGTTTCGTTCGGATAGATGTTTATGTAGAACATTTTGCCCCCTGGTTGCAAAATGTAGAACTAGTGTTGACTCTAAGCCGCTTTAGCAGGGCGCAGTGCCTGGCGACCCTTTTTATTTCTTTTTTGCGCCCAGCGGCTCTTTTAAGCCCTTCTGATGTGCCCGGCTGCCCTTTTTAAAACTTCCTATGCGCTCCGTGGCAATTCAATTTGTCCCGGTAAAATATCACAAATTCTAGGGTCTCTCAACAAACCAGTTCAAAATATTTTTGTGAACAAGGTACAGGTGTGCCCTTTTTTTGAGAATAGTGTTCCCTCTTAGAAGAAATTTACCCTTTTTTTTAGAATAGTGTTCCCTTTTTGAAAAATACCCGCAGGCGGCCTTTTTTTTCTAGAGTCAACACTAAGAACTAACAGATTTTGCAAAAGGATAAAGTGTTTTGACAGGAATATTAAACGAAACCCTCTGTGCGATCTGTGATCTCACTTACCCACTTGTTTCTTATATCATTACTAAACACATTACTAATATATTTCCTCATGAAATAGTGCCCTTTTTTGGAACTAACATCGTGTCCCTTTTTCTTTCTAAAATGATTACTACATTATTAATTATTATTTTAATAATTAAAGCTTAAAATGTATAATATGTTCCTAATTAGAGAGTTAATTGTTTAATAATTATTAATTTGAAGTAGTGTTAAAACTATTTAACATTAAAAATTCAGTTATTAATTTTCATAAATGTTAAATATATATCACTAGTATTTAATAAAGTTTTACATAATTATTACAATATTAATGTATATAACATTATTGTATGATGCTAACTACTGAAACTATTTAATTTGTGGTTTTTATAATTTTTGTAATTACTAACTAATAATTATAATTTTATTAAATTGTAAAAACATAGAGTATGTTATCAATTAGTGGTTTCATTGTTTTGGAAACGTAAAACTCTTGGTAGCTATTCAATATTTGAACGCTGGGAAAAAAATCAAAAATCCGATTTAAATTTTAAATAATGTGATTTTTTTAATTTTTTTACACCCTAATTATAACATATATGAACACATAACATATATGCTTTTGTGCAAATTGAGTCCTGCTCAATAATTTGCACATCTCAACTACACTGTTTTGCAATGCATTGAATGAAGCCATGGATTTTTCAATTCGCACTTGCTGGTAAAATCAAATGTTAACCCCCTAAAGGAATTGTTTTTCTTGCTGGCAATACCTGTCTATTTACTCATTGTCAGGTCACTATGTTTAAATGGCAGGTTCTTCATTTGAAATTGGGCTTTTTACAGATTTATTTATTGATTGCATTTAGAGTTGTTTTTCTGTAATTTTCTAGGTTATAAAATTAGACAACTCAATATAATTAACTCTCAACAGAATTCAATGTAATTAAAATACTAGAGAGAGAGAGAGTTAATTAAACAAATCTATTAGTAAGTACATGAGTCAATGGTAATTTTATGTCCCAGTGCAATAAATTACTATAAGAACCACAAATAAAATTTATGCAATGTACATACATAAATATGTTATATATAAGAGTAGTCTATTGTTATAGTGCTAGTTCAGATATATTGTTCTGATTTAGTTCCTCTTGATAAACTAAGCTGCAGTTTAATCACATTTCTTTTTATGTAAAAGTATTTAAATATGGATTGTATTACACATATTTCACTTAATTTTGCTAAGAAAATTGTAACATGCATATAAACTAGCATTTTGGAAGCAAACACAAAATATTTTCTTATATGTTACCTTTCTTAATTTTTTAATACCCTTTGTTATTTCACACTTGTTTAACTCTATCTCAGCAGATATGATACAATGAAGGGTCACTGTATTATTTAATCTGTGTCCTCAATTTCAACTGTAGATTGATTGAATCCTTTGTCCAAATTTAAAAGTAGCTGGAAAAGTAATTTGTAATCACTACTGTTTTAAACAAGTAGTTGCAGTTAAATATATTTGAAGTAGTTGTAGTTACGAAAATAAAAAAGTAGTTTTTCTGAACCCTGTCCCACCTTTGGAGAATACTCTTGCATACTGCAGTATTTAAGAAAGATTTTCAGCAGCATTCAAGTTTATATATCAAATACATATATATATATATACCTCTTTAAAATCTGACCTACACAATATTGTAGGTGATCCTAAAGAAAAAGAAAAAACATTTTCCTCTTTTTGTGCGATTTAAAGTTGAGCCAGCACCTACAGATTCGAGTGTATCTTCCCTTGGAATAACCTGACATCAGGGTTTTTTTTTTTTTTTCCGCACAATCAAATATGCTATTAATTAGGAGAAATCACCAAAACTTTTCATTTCTACCAAAAATCTTCTGATCTTAAAGGGATACATAATATTAATACTACTTTTAATAGATGTATTTATATGCATAATACGGTGATTGTATATTTAAAAATAGTGTATATATATTTGAGAAAAATATAACATATAAAATGGGTGTAGGTGGAGTTACCAATTATCCAAAAGGTATGAATTTGCATTAGCAGTCATGAATGTATAAAATGCTGAATAGTTTTCTCATTTAATGTTTTTCCAATAAGTGAACATGCAGCTTAAATATGGCTACACAAAAGACAGTGTATCAGTTTTGAGTTTTATTTAAAGACAGTTTAAATTTATAGTGATGCTAGATTATAATTTTTTTTTAATTCGATATGGTAAAAAGAAAACTAAGTTTAGAAAACTTTTCATGATACAATTTATACATAATAGATCCAGAAGAAAAAAAGAAGGAAAGAAACTTTACAGCAAATAATCATGTCATGATTATATGTGGCATCTAAAATTTTGAATCTAGATTATATGCAAATATATTTTTGCCTACAAAAAGCACAATTAGATATTAGAATAAATTTATATAAATGAAAGGAATTTAGCTAATTTCAAAAACATATAAATTTTGATAGTTTTGTTATGTATGTGTAAACATTTCAGAAATTCAGTTTTTCACAATGTAGCTTTTCAACAGCATTCTTAGGTAGCAGAATCAAAGACTGCTATAAACAGTTTTAAGATTACATATGCATCATCTGACTAACAAAAAAACTGGAACATACTGTTTTTTTTTTCTTTTTTACTGGTCTAATTTGTAAGGAGCTAATATTTTCTAATAATAAATATTTCTATAAAAGTAAGTTTAAAAGCTTAAGTTAAAATTAATACTAATCTTCATAAACATAAAAGGTAAAACAAAATTAATTGAAATTTCCAAAAGGCATTTATTTGAAGATACCCGGGTTTGAATAAAATTATCTTCCTACTAAGCTTTTTAGTACCGTCTGGATAAGTAAACTTTTTTAAGCATCATCTCATGACAAAATTAATTAACTTTTGATTATTATTTTTTTAATTATTTTGTTTACCCAATAACACTAGAAATTTTTTATGCTGCTGCCTTTTTAATACAAGACTCAAAATATTGAAATCAGCCATATTTGCTTATGCTTGAACGCATGTTTTTTTTTTTTAAATCTCTTCAATTTCCATTTTACACATTTTTTTGAATTAATATTTTCCTTTCTTGTTAATAAGATTCAGTAAGCACTCAGAAAAAAGACTTTTGCTTAAAGTAAAGTTAAATTTTCATTATTTTTTTTTTACAAGACATTTAGTAATATGGGATAAAATGGTTATAGTTTTTATGGTTTATGTTTAACTTGAAACATTATAATTATTACATTTTCAAAAAAAAAAAAAAAAAAAAAAAAAAATTAACTATAAGTTGAATTTTTTTAATATTAAAAAACCTTTTTATTATGATAGTAGAGGGCTCAGTCCCCTGCGAGCTACGCCTGCTAACTACCAGTCAGGCTTCACAGCCTCTAAAAACATAGCAATGTGGCCTGTTTAAAAACTATTACCAGGTTATGGAAGATTGAATGATATTATCATTATAACAGCAGCTATCTTTTGTAATCGGATTGCCATGCTTTTCCGTTTGAATGGGGTATTTTTCGACTACCATGGCCTCATCCATCGCTGTTGTAACAAGTGACGGTTGTTTTATGGATTGATAAGTAAGATCAATTACACATTTGAAAATCAGTTTGTATAAAATGGTTAGGTTAAAAATGTCCCTATCTTTCTGACTTTTATAACAATGCTATGGACAATATTCTTCCTTTAGATTGAGGCTAAAAAACTTTGTTTGCTTATGGGAATAGCTTTCAGAACCACAGTATTGTAAAGCATTGTGTTTTGAAATTTTACGCTTATATTTTATGTTTTGATCGAGTTTTAGATATTTTCAGGAACAGGTATGCTTTTTTCAAATTTTTCTGAGAAACATAATTTAATACCAATATTGTCTTCACTATCGATTGAAATAAAAAATAATTTCAATTTGAAGATGACGAAATCTAATAATCCGTAACTTTTTAATTTTCACCTTTTTTTCCCCCCAAAAATGAAGTCATTTAGTTGCCATCATTACAGAAGTGTCATTAAAATTAGAAAAGAAATAATATCGCAAAAACTAATTCAAATTTTAAAATTCTAATACCATTTTGACACTTGTAAATCAATACGGATAATTGGTGTTAATTTCACTGCATAACATTCTATATTTTAAGAGAAATAGCTGTTTAACATGTTGAATATTTCATTGGGAAATTTGTTAGCAAATCATTATTTTGTAATTATTATATATTTTAAAAATTGATAACACACGTGTCATTTAAAAAGACTCGAATCTTTTTAAATTCTTAAAATCATAAAAAAAACAGCATAACAATAGCGGGCATTGGCTTTTAGGTGTAATTTATAACTAATACAACTAAAATTCTTTCTGGTAATAAAATAAATACATTTCCATACAATTTGAGATGGTTATAATTGTCTTTTCACCACTACTCACTTTATCCTACCTAATACACCATGCCTGGGATAAAAAATTATTATGAAAACAAGCAAAAGTATAGAAGTTCTAACATTAAAAAATTTGAAAATACTTTAGTTATTATTATAAATATCTCATTACATAAATACATTATTTTTTATGTTTTTAATTTTTTTAAAGATAAGTGCAAATAAGAACAAATAAATCATGTAAATTATGTCAAAATTGTAAAAGCATTTCATATTAAAAAATAAAAAACTCTGAAAATTTTCATAGTAAATAATGAAAAATTACTTCAACATTGCTAACATCTAGTATCTTCGAATCAAAGTGGTATCCTAAGCTCTGTGCTTGTTTGATAGGAGTAGCTAATACATTATATGCCTAAAACAGTATCAGAAGTTGAAATTAATAATAATACATATATTTTTCAATTACAAATGAAAAAAAAAAAAAAAAAGAGTATTGATGCTTACACCTTCATAGCACCAATCTTTGAGAATTTCTAGCTCTCCTCGAATGACCGACTGAAAGATAAACCATAAAAATTAGTAAAAACTAAACTTTTATTAATAAGTACCTATTCATTTACTGTGACTTTTCTTAGCCACTCATATAACAATACACAAAAAAATGCACTTCAATTTATTATAATGAAACTTTAAATAACAACAGTTTCTTATAAACAATTACACCCCTCCCCCCACCTAAGAAAAAAAATTATTCGTATTTTAAACTAAATTATTACAATTCTATATCAATATTCATGAAAGGATTCTAAAAAGAAGTATTTAAAAAACTAGGTGGCTCTGCCCCTACGAGATATGCTCGCCAACCCTAGTTCAGACACCCCAGATTTTAAAAGAACGCCAATTTGATCGGCTTTAAAAAGATTGAATTATAATTTTAAAAAACAGTGGCGATCTCTCTGTAAACGGGTTTCCGTTCGTTTTCCTACGTAGGGGATTTTTAAAACCAAATCAGCTGCTGTTAAGAGATACAATGGCTGTTTTCGTCTTTGATTAAAAAAACATTAGTTAAAAATTTGAAAATAAGATAATGTAAAATGAATTAAGTAAACAGAGTCATTGTCTCCCGGTATTTTTTAACACCGCTATAAGAAAGTTCTTTTAAATAAGTCATTTTAAATGTATCTTTTTAAATCTGACGTAACTTCCACCTTAATTTTCTTTCTCTGATTAATATTCATGTGAAAATACTTTTGTTGTTAGAAAGGAAATATTATTTGCACTGTCTTAGAATTCACAACAATAGTTGAAAAGATTATCTCAAAATATGAAATAAATGTCTCGCGCAAATATATTTTTTAATTTAAACTGTTTTGCATTATTATTTGGCAATTTTATATATGACAAAATTTCCTCCATTTACGACTTTTAACCCATAATAATAAATTTTTTATTTTAAAATTTTTTTTCTCTATTAAAATTCAAGTGTAAATATACTTATGAAGTAATTTTCGATACTTTCCTGCTTTTAACATGTAATCATTTAATTTTAATTAGAAAGTTTTTTCCGTCTTAATAGCCACACGTAAATAAATTTTTAATTTGAAGGAAATATTATTCTTTGCACTGTTTTTAAAATTGGCAACAATTAAAAATAATACCCTTTTCTAAAATATGTAAAAAATCTCTCAAAATGCTGAAAATTTTAATTTAAAATGGAAATAAAGCCTCAAAAATGAATCAAATTAAAAAAATAAATGCAGTCTGCACACCGGGAACTTCTAATGTATAAAATGATCTAAAAATTATTAAATTGTTATGTATAGTTTTTGCTCCTATAAAACTTTTTTAATGGAACGTTTTCGACCAACTTTAACATTAAATATTTCTTAAGATAATTCTTCAATTTGAAAACTCTCTGCATCAGCATGTTTATCAAACATTTCTTTATAATACCACTGATTTTCATATTTTTGTGTGCTTTATATGTATATTATATAGTCTATTTATATATTCATTAATAATACATAAATTTATATATTTATTAATAAATAAAAATACTTTTAAACAATTGCAATATAAATTTCAATATAATATTAAGTGTGTCTAATACTTTCAATGTTTTTCATACACATATGATGGATGTTTTTCATATTTAACCAATTTCAAAATGCTTTCATCTGTCTAGCTTTAAGGGCTTTTACCTAGTATCTTGATGACATGCCAATCTTTAATAATGCAATTCTTCTGAAAGAATTTTCAAACAAACTTAAAATAAAACAATCTATAAATTCAATCAGTTGTACTGCCAAGTGGGATAATCCAGCTTCAATATCATGCAGAGACGCCGGAGATGCACTATAGCACATCATCTAAGCAAAAAATTGGAGAAGGGATGCATAAAATTAATTTTTATGGGTCCTTCAGGATGCATAATTTTTCACTTAAAAGATAGCAAACAAGACACAGTTTATATTAAACCTGATTTATTTCTAAAAAAGGACCCTTTAAGTGTGTGGGTCCTAGGGATTCTGGATTTCACGAGCCTAGCGACAACAATCTAGTTTTTTGGAAGTGTCTAGGTTCTAGGGACTCTGGATTACGAAAGTCTAGTGACATCACTCCAGTTTTTTGGAAGTGTCAGGGTCCCGGGAATGGGGATTCTGGATTTCAAAAACTTAGTGACATCACTGTTATGATAGGGAGAATGACGTATATAAGAAAACTCACGAAAATAGCAGAAAATTATAAAATATTATGCAATGTAATTTCATTTTAATTTTTAAATGCGGTTTCATCAAAGAATAATGTCATGAAATGCAATAATGAACAAAACAAAAGAATACTGCATGGCAATGTATAGGCCACACAAGTGTTTTCCTACTTTATTTACATAGGGCAATCCTAATCACATTGGGACTGTGCATATATAACGTTATCATTTAAGGGCGCTGGTCACTGGCAGAAAATATCGCGTTCAGCTCATATAGTAGACTGTTCCTACCCCCCCTACGAGCTGTCAGAGAGGCGTGTACTTTTAATAGCCGTGAAGTCCAAGAGATATTATCGGCTATCTGTTGACAAAATTTACGAGCCAGTAGGAACGGAAAGTTCTCCCATAGCAGCTATTTTTGTTAGTAAGGAAATACTACAATTTCTTTTGCACTTTTTATAATACACGAGATCACATTGAACAATTTTACTGTTATTATTATTATTATTACCGCAACGCAACCGGGAATTCCATCAAGGAATAAGTTTCAATTGAATAATTTCGACTTTTATAAATGCCTACATTTTAGAAAAGGTTTGATAAAAATTTAAATATGACAATAAAAATTGATTCAATGTAATTCTCCTGTCTAAAATGATTTTGATGTTTCACCTTACTTTATATTATGTTTATTATATGTTCATGTTTACCTTCAAATTTAACCATCCTAAATTTTAAACAAATAATTATTAAATCAACTTGTCTATAACTCGTTTTCATAATTTAATTACGTAATATTCAGTGTTTGTAATTTTTTTCCTTTGTTTATGTAAAGCAACATTAATTTACTACTGAAAAATCAAAGCACAATTGATTATAATTAATTACTGTAATATGTATTTTTTTTAAATGTTTGTTTATAGATAAAAATATTATTATAAATCATCAGGTAAAGAAAATATGGACAGAGTGAAGATTTTAGTCTGAGTTACACATTCATTCTTCAATATGATATATTTAAAAATATTTCACAAATTTATTGAACACTTTAAAATTCGATGTTTCGTTGAGATTTTGGACCTATTTTTATAAACGATAATAGATACAGCCATCGGTATTTCTCACTGGGTAAGACAAAGAAGCTGAATTCTCAATGTAGTAACCGCCCCACCCCCTCTCCACCTAAAAGTGAAAAAAAATAAAAGGTTGTAAGAGAATTTTATCAAAATATCTCCGATTACTGAAGTTATTCAATATATTGGCACGCATTTAAGTATTTATATAATGAAATTAAACTACAGTGCAAAATGAACATAAATTATACAAAAAATACTCCAAGTAGTGTTTTTTAATACAGCTTTATTTGACAAAAGCATAATATAAGATTTCCAATAACTCAAATTAACGGCCATAAATTCGAATTTTGAAAGTTATTTCATTTAATTTTGATCATCTTTTAACAAAATTAACATTAGTAAAGAATATTGAAAATTGCGAATTTCAATACATGTAACGATATCTTCCTTAATTCTCTATTCAATCAAAGGATACAATATTAAATATAGATACAACATGCATCAATGTATATACGATTCACAAAGACAAAATATCAAAGTATAATATTAATATGTATCGATATGAGGTAAAAAAAATCATTAAATGAATATTAGTATTGCGCATGCTAAGTACACCCCCCCCCCCCCCCCCTCCTACTCAACATTGCTCCCACCAAAAATATCTAACAATATTAACTGAAAGGAAAGTAAAAACATAATATGTTTGCTCTGCATATTTAAATTTTCAAATAATATTAGTTTTTTTAAATTATGTGATTGTAAATTTTAATTAAAGATGTGGAATGCTTCCTCAAAAAATTATTATTTTTATATTTTCCCCCAAAACTTTGTTAACCTTGCCTTGAGTTTATAAGAATTTTGTTATATTAAACAAAGAAACTTCTGTATTTATATAGTTATTATATAGTTTATATATAATATTTTCTGTATTTATATAGTTACATCCAAATATAAATATTACCCGAACTTTCTTTTTTCTTACAGAGTATTTAAATAAAGCACACTTTTTCCCCCTTTATGTAGATTAAAACTTAGCACTGAAAATTATTTTAAAAACATTAATTAACCAAAATATACCATAGTAGTTTTCTCATACATTAGGAAGGTTCACAGCTGTCTTCCACACATTTTAACAATTTTTTTTCTTTTCTTTTTTTTTTCTTTTCTTTTTTTTTTCTTTTTCTGATCATTTTTTTAATAAAATTGACATTATTAACAAATATCCAAAATTGCTAAGCTCAATACATATAATTAATTTTCAGTTAATTCTGTCATTGTCATCTATTTAATTAAAGGATACAATACTCAATATAAATGCAATAAAGCTGCAGCAACATATATATGATTCACAAAAACAAAATGCCAGAGTATAATATTAATACATTGTACAAGTGAGACAAAAAAAATCATTGAATGAAAATGTGTAATGTGCATGCTGAGTTCCCACCCATCCCTCGACTTACTTCCACCAAAAATATCCATAACAATATTAACTGAAAGTGAAAACAAGAAACATAATATGTTTGCGCTGCATATTTAAATTTTCAATTAATATTCATCTTTTAAATTATGTGATTGTAAAATGTGTGTGTGTTTAAAATGCTCAAAAAGGAAACCAAAAAGAAAAAGTTGACTGTGATAGCGTGACGCAGGTTGTTCACTCTCAACGGTGTCCAATGGCTGATTCCTAAACCGTTAGTCATAGACATATAGTTCCAATTACAAAAATGTTTTAAATGAAGTAAAGAAGTATTTTAAAAGCGATTTCGGTCAATAAAAAGATTTTTTTTTTTTAAATATGAAATTTTATTTTTTATACTGTCTCATGCCCCGGGTCCTATAAGTAATATTTAGTAAAATTTTCTAATATTACACTGACAAGTAAGACCAAAAAAAAAAAAAAACTGACCGAATATCTGTTTAAAGTTGGAGCATATTTTTTGCTGCGAAATAGCGGTCATTCACAAATTTAGTAGAAATATCGTCAGCTGTATTAAAAAAAATAGTTGAGAGTAAAATTGCAATATAAATTTGAAATCTATAATCATTCCGACATATTAATGCAAAATATACAATTTGTACTAAACAAATAAGAGGGGAAAAATAACTGAATTTTTGTTAAATAAGATTATGAACAGCAACAGCTTCATTGCTTTACAAAATTATACATATTATAAAATGCTATTAGGTTGCAAAATTTGAGTTGTGTTATGTTCCTTAGCTTTTGATAATTGACAGTATGTATTTTGTAGCGAAGAAACCGGGATTGACTCTCCCTTTTTTACCACCACGTAAAGATTTTTTACAAATCATAATAGCATAAAAGTCATGAATTTCAAAGTTTCATAACTCGGTCGATTTCAGTGTTAGGTGAACATATATTTTTGTTGAGTTTCATGAGTTATTTTGACTTTATTTTTACTGTAACAGGAAGTTTTTACTAAATATCACTTATAGAACGTATATATATTTCGAAATATTTTAAGAAATATTTTTATTGACCCAGATCGCTTGCTTCTTTACATCATTTAAAACATTTTTGTGATTGGAACTATATGCTTATGACTAACGGTTTAGGAATCAGCCATTGGACCACAGCGCATTTGGTTGAGAGTGGAACCATGTATAATTGAATTTGGAATAGCCACTTTTTTTTTATATTTCTTCGAATTTCCTTTTCTTCTTTTTATATTCTATTATTTTCTTCTCTAAGCAGAAATAAGTTCTTATCAATAAAACAAGTGGCCAATATTCTTCTCATTTTTTTTTGCGAGTTAAAAAACAAGTATAATTTCGAATCTGGTTACTCTAACAACGCATTCTATGCTCATGTGGCAGAAGAATAGGAATGCCAAACGTTGGGATATTCCATATTTTGGAATAAAATTATTTTATAATTATTTAATGGTTTTAGTAACAACTTTGTACTTTCATAAAAATAGATAGCAGACTAAGCAAAAAGTTAAAAGACTATTTTGATGAAAAAAAAATGCTTAGATAAAAAATGATAAAGATTATCAAAAGACACTTCCTCCTACAGATACATTACGATATCAAATGCCAGAGTCCCCCTCCCTCTAAAGTGATATCCTTATATATGTACAGCCCCTAAGATATTTACGTATTTTTTTTTTACTTCTCGATGATATAACAGCAAAATTTCAGATAGAAAATAAAAGAAACAAAATATAGAAGGAAATATATGGAGCGTAACAGATGAAAAATGTATGCTTTGAACACTAAACTCATTGAAAAAAAAAAACTCATTTACAAAATCTACATATATCATATACATTTTGATTATACATAAAAAATACATTTTTTTTCTTATTTACATAAGTAGATAACTTAATCATACATATTGCATCTTTCATAAAATTTTAAAATGCTCGAAAAGGAAACAAAAAAGAAAACAGTTGACTGTGATAGCCTGACGCAGCATATACAGTGTGCGAGCTGTATAGCACCTCTCGTGTACGCAGCCGAAGGCACTGGGTCCTCCAACATGATGATCGTTTGTAAAGATTTTCGTTTTAAAATATAAAATCCTTCAACACTGATTTTGGCATGTTTGAAATAATTATCACGGCCCAAGGCAACAACTGGCTGGTCGGCGAATACATAATAATTAATCATAATTTATTTCTGTAAATCACACACACATTATATATATATATTCAATTAAAAAATAAATATCTGAGTATAATTTTAATACGTAAAAAAAAAAAAAAAAAAAAAAAAAAAATTAAATAATAAGAAAGAAAAATCATGCACCAAGCATAGATTATAAAACATTTTCAAACACTTCCAAAATGCTTTATCAAGACTTCGCCGTTTAATAATGTAAATAAGATACCCAAGAAAACGTTTTAGAAATAGCGCATTTGAAAATCGGATATCAGCAATTACCGTCCACAGTCGAAAAGGTACTTTAATTCGTCTCTGCAGCTCTGTATATGATCTATATATTTGTACATATTCTACACAGTCTGCTAAAATTTAGTATAATAAGAAAACGCATAACACAGTTAAAAATTCACTACCAATAGGCAGAAACGTACTTGATTTCTTTTGTACAGCCCTGTATATTACATATACATTTTTATGCACGTAATATAAAAAGTTGAAATTTAATTCAGGCAAAAACACTCTTAAAACTCTTCACTCCTCATTTTTATTTATTTATTTTTCTACTCTCCCATTACCTCCCTACCCTTCCTTTCCTTTTCTTCCTGCACACTGAGTTTGAAATACCGTATTTTATGGAAGAAACGCCGCACCCATCGTAAACGCCGCACTCCTCAAATTGGCCTGAATAAGCTTAAAAATATCGTAATCGCCGCACCCGTTGTAAACGCCGCATCCATCGGAACGCTACTTTTGTCGAAATACTTCTTTCAATTTTAGCAGTAGTTTAAGTTACTAATATTTTATGCTGTGCATACAAGTCAAATTCAATATGTAAAATAAACATACATCTAAAATAATGGACAAACTGAAGAATTGTGATCATGTGGTTTAAACTACTGGTGTGTTATGTACATGAAAAATTAATGTGTTATGAAAGACATTTTCATGAAACCCTTATAAATACACACACACACAAACACATATATATATACAATTTTTTAATGGAATTAATTTAATATAACATTTGGGGCCTCCTGTTTTCTCAATTTCGAGTCATGTTTTCTCAATTTCGAGTCCCTTCAAAATTTTCTGAGGGAAGCAAAACCTAAACGTGGCTAAATTGACTTTGAAAACTTCTCTCAGCTATTTCTATCCCCTCTAACTATTCCCCCGACCCAACTTTTATTACTCCGGAGTCCGAGCAAACGCAACGGGGTGTCGCTCCCCATGGAGTGATGGATTATATCGAGGGGGAAGACACTGAAATCATCAGAATAGAAATATATGCGTATTGTTTTAATTATAGCTCCCTCCCTAATTAATTTCAATGAAATATTTTTATATCAATGAATAAATTGGAAACTGTACATTTTTTCGTGTTTTTTTTAATTTCCAAACGACCTAATAGAACTGCCATAATTTACAATTTAATGAGAGGGAGAAATTATTTTGGTCATGCTCCGAGTATTTCACGTAAAATCAAATATTTAAAATTATTTTTAATATAAAATGAAAACTAGGATGAAAAGTGACAAGTTTTAAGAATTGCATACAGAAAACAAAATTCGAAAATCTTAATTTTTTCATGAGATATCCTTAGAAAAGTGAGAAAAAATATTCCCATAGGTTTACATGGAGAACGGAAAACGGGATTGTAAGTGATCAGCACCCTTAAGGGGGGAGGAGGATCTAGCACATGATGTCATAAGATATCTCTAAGGGTGTTTTTGATATTGTTATCATTTTTGATCCAACCAAAATTTTCTCTCTTTATTTGTAACTTCATCTTTACATCAAAATAGTATGTTATTATTTTAGTCAGTTACCTATTTTTATGAAAATACAAAGAATTTATTAAAATCATTAAATGATTATAAAACTATATGATTCCAAAATATGGAATAACTCAACGTCTGGCATTCCTATTTATCTGTCATATGTGTATGCATATAGAATAAGCTGTTCGAGAAACCATATGCGAAGTATGTCTGAAATGATATGTGTATTTACTAGTAAATAAAAATAAAAGAGAAAGGATGTTGTCCACCTGTTTTGTTGATAAGGAGTTCTGTCTGCTTCCTCGTGCAAGAGCAAGTGTAAGGAGACATTATTATTGTTGAATGCATTATATATATATATATATATATATATATATATATATAAAGATATTATTAAATACTTTTTAAAAGTAACTATTTCTTTTAAGTGTTATTTGATATAAATTTATTTCACATATAAAGGGTTATTTTATTGACTTCTCTTGAATAAAGTATCATCAATAAAGTATGCAAAAAATAAATATAACCATACATAGTGATGGGTGATGATGAGATTTTTTTTATCGATTTTCTCGATTGTGTGGCCATCTCGATAGTTTTCCCGATTGTGGAAAATTTTCCTCGATGATTTCAGTTTCCGATTTGATCTGATCAAGAATAGTCTGTGGGTGAACTGAAATGAACCAGCGTTAAAAAATATAGGTTGATTTGCCCGCTAGACGGCCCCTCTTTTAATTGGGACCACTAATTTATATGTAATCTTGTAATATGAAATCTCAAACTGAGCCCCTGCTGCATATGGCACCGTATAGAAGGCTTGGTGTGCACACACTGCAATATCTTGTAAACAAAAATCTTGAACCTCAGACTAGATCCCTGGAGGGTCAAAGTGGGAAGAGGTGTATACCTGAGGTGTATAACATATATAAGTGGTCACAGGCCTTTCCAATTCCAACAATATGTCACATGAGGCGTCTCATTCTAATCTTATAAAAATGCTTTTCCCGTGGGAGCAAAGTGGGAGGGAGTGGCGCGGGAGGTGCATAACATGAGTAAGTGGTCACAGGCCTTTCCAACAATATGTCACATGAGGGGCCTCGGTTAAATTTTAGAAAAGTGCACCCTGTGGGGGCAAAGTAGGGGGAAAGGAACCGGAGGTGTATAACATGCATAAGTGGTCACAGGTTTTTGCAACGATATGTCACATGAGGGATGCTGGAAAAATTTAGAAAAGTTCCCAGGCAGAGTGGGGGGAAGAACATCAGAGATGCATAACATCAATAAGTGGTCACAGGTTTTTCCGACGATATGTCACATAAGGGGTGCTGACAAAATTTAGAAAAATGCCCCTGGGGTGGCATAGTAAGGGGAAGGGCACGGTAGGTGCTTAATATGAATAAATGGTCACAAGACTTTTCAATGATATATCACGAGGGGTGTCGGAAAAATTAGGAAAGTGCTCCTCCCGGGGTTTAAAGCACAAGCTATAATTTCCTCATCGGTCATTGATTGAATTATAGCTGGGCTGGCTCATTGTCACAAGCTACCCATTGAACTAAATTTCGTTCAACTAAAATTCCAGGAACATCATTCTGTGCATTTTTTTATATAATTTAAAAGCTCATTCATTTTTGCTTCTGCATCTCTGGTATGAAAGCCATCAAAATCTTGTATTTGGCTGCTTTTTGTATCAATGAACAGTGATGATGGCCAAAGGTTGTGCCAAGCATTCACCGGAGTATTTTAAGACACAGCACCCAAAGCTTCAGCTAAGTGAAATACACAATATTTTATGTTGTATTATTTTCTACAATTAATTACATCAGTTAACAAATTTAAGACAATCAGTCGACAATAAAAATTCAATTTGATACTAAGATTTAATGCTATGAATGATCTCTTGATTCATTGGCTGAATCAAAGCTGTTGTATTTAGAGGAAGGAAGGGCACAGACACATTATCTTTAACATTTTCAGGATGTGCAGCACAGCTGTCCAGTAACAACAAAATTTTGCAATCACTGGGTCCCTAGAGCAATGATTACGGTCTTCTTTAATGAAGTGGTTTTCGAACCACTCTACCATAAAGTCTCTGTTAATCCCTGTTTGTTAGTTGTTTCCCTTTGTATATAACGGGTAATGTTTTCGCTCCTTTCAGAGCTCTAGGATTTGCAGATTTTGATATTGCTAACAATTTGCACTTATGAGTTGCTGCAGCATTGCTACAAACAATTACAGTCACTCTCTCCTAGGGATTATAATTCCGAGACTAATTTCTAATCCCGAGATTACGAAAGTTAGAAGTTCTCTAATACCACCACTTTTTACAACAGCTAAATATCATACTTTTTTAGAAAAGATAAAGCAAAAATACAGTCTAACTTACAGATGAAAATATACCACGTTAAAATTTTATTGAAAATTAATTGAAAATTAAAACAAATGTGCTATTGATGTTTGACAATTTAACAAAAAACATTAAATGCCTATGTTTCATCTTCTATATAATTCTTTTTACAGAAATTTTTAAAAAAAGTTCCCTGATTTTTCCATGATTTCCCTGACTATCTTTATCAGACTTCCCTGATTTCCATTATTAACAATATACATATGGTATTTTTTCATGTATGCCAATTCCTCGTATAACACACTTATCCAGCTTGCTAATATCCCATTTGGGATTTAAAAAAAAAAAAAAAAAAAACAAGAGAAAAACATAAAAAATGCCTGATATTTATTAAGTATCGGTTGACAGTTTTAGAAATACAAACTCAAAATTTAGTCTAACAACTTCATATAGCGGCCAATGAATATATGGTGACAAGAAAATTTCCTCATTTTCTGAAAAATATTCAGTTCTAAGACTTATCTACATCTGACAGGATACCTAATTGGATTAAGCTGGCCACCTGGTCAGGTTATGCTAATGCATCATTTAAAATTTTTTTAAATGGGTAAATTGCCCTTAATATCAGCACTATCTACAAAAAATGAGGGCATCTGATCACCTTAATTTGCGTTAAATATAAAAAATTCATACCACGTGCATCTTTTTAAAAATATTTTGAAAGACTAATCAGTATGTGAAAAAATATGTTACATAAAATAGACGAATCAGTCTCATTGGCAAGGTGAAAATGCAAATATTTTTGCATATATGAATTTTCCTGATTTTCGAGTATTTTTACAAAGTTCCCTGACTTTTCCCTGATTTTTCCAGATTGATAAACCTCCCTGATTTTTCCATGATTCCCTGATTTCCAGATTCTGTAGACACCCTGTTTTACTTCCTGTTAAACAAGTTTTAGAACGGTTTAATATTTACAATATTAAGAAATAATTATATCACTAATTAAAATTTGAATTATTCTCATAACCATGTAATTAAAGATTATGATTCTGTGATATCGCAAATGCAAGATTTTCCCAAACATGAAGCGTTTCTTTCTTGAAATAAAAGAACTTGCACACACACACACATAGAACAAAAAATTATATAGATGTATAGTTTAAATTTCTAAATAGGGCACAGTTGTTAAAATTTGAAAAAGTTGCATAATATAAAAAAAAATATTACATACCACGGAAAAAAAAAAGATTAGTTTGAATAGTTCACAGTTTCTTAACTAATCAGTTTTTCTTTGAAAATATACCTAAGAAACATCAAGGCATCTAAAAGTATCATCTCTAAGTCGACTTCAAATTTTGTTCTCAATAAAACCTGCTGCTGAAAATGCTGGTTTTTGATGAATACTACTTATGTAGTATCCAAGGGGTTAAAGGTTAACAGAGCTGCTTAAGGCAGATAGAAGCGTTAGCTGATTTTGTTACCCCAAAAGAAATATTTAAATATGATATCCTGTATTTAATTGGTTCAAAGAAACCTAAAGAAACTTAATCTAAAGAATATAAAACATAACACTGATTAAAATCAACAATAACATTTATTAGTTCATTAACATAAAAACAGGAAATTATATTGGTAAAGTAAAATAATAGCCATTAGGAACAGAATGTATTTTAAACTTAAACATCACAATAATTCTATTAAACAAGATTTAAATTGAAATAAACTTAACTGCTTTGATTACATTAAACAAACACAAAATAAATTAAACTACTATTATCATGATAAAAATGTACCAGAGCTCATTAACAATCTGTAAAAAGCATTTTAAAGATTCAATCAGCTGAGGAAAAATACTGCAGTCCATCCCGATCACTAGTCCACCCGAGAGTCACTATTACATATTGTAAATGTTCTTTACATAATTCAATACACTAACTGTGAAACCATGTTCTTTACCGAACAACATCTCAAAGAGCGAAACATTACAGCCTCGTGGAGAATCAACAGCACCCCCTCAGACCAAACAGATGAAACGGAGCATTAAAGGGCATTAGAGTAAAACCACTACGTCACCATCCTCCTCACATGATTCACAATAAAGCCAATCCCCTTCTTTCACTAGAAACATGTCGAGCCGAACGAACCATTTCTTACAGTAGTGAAACGTTCTTCAAACGGCGACAACTTAATTACTTTAAAAACAGATGGCCACATGTAAATCACTTCGAGAGTTCGGCAACTGACAATGTTCACTAATTATGCACAAATTAAAGATAAAACACTATTCCATTCTAATTAAATATTCGGAGAGACAAACCAAAACTTTATTACATCTGACGAAAAACTATTTTTAAATGAACGAGACATCTTCCAGAAAAATTGTTACATCTCGTAACAAATAAATAAACACAAAATACACAGACGAAGCTACTGCTACATGGTGAAGCTCCAGTATATAAATGATTCACCGGATTGAAAAGCCTCCTATCACATCTCCAGAGACACACCTACCAAATCTAGTAATATGATTGGTCAATAAGTCAAATCGTCGTTTCACGTAGGTGAAGACGTCACTGACACAAGCCGATCACGTCCTCTGGCTGTGATCAGAGTGATTAAATTATGTCACACATGAAATGTGTCCGGCAAGAGTGTATGGTTGAAATGAAAAAGCAGATGCCGGGAAATATAAAGATTTATGAGAAGTAAATAAGGAAAAGAGTAAACCATGAGTGATAACAAGCAATGGAAAAGGGCTATTTAAGAGGTAAGTAAACTTATCTTTAATAAAGAAAGTGCTTTTAATAAAAGTAACAGTTATATTTGATATTGTATGAGATGCAAATAAAGCAGAACGATCTTTTAATAAAATGTAATTACTGGAATGAATGAATGAATATGAATGAAAGGATGAAGTTAATGAAATATAATGGAATGTAAATGAAGTTAATAAATATATAGCTGTGAATAGGTTAGGTTCTAAAGAGTGTAAACATGCTTGACATGTGCACCAGTAGGTACACTAATTACACAAAGTAAAGGCTGGCAAAGATATGTACAGGAACAAGAACTAAGGGTATAATACCTATCACTTTTGACAGCAAATATTGGTAAGCTAATTCTAAATGATGGCCGCAGACTCCTTCACTTTCAAAAAGAGACATCTCATTTCTAATTTTTATTGATAAATCCATTTGCTTTTCTGTTTCAGGTTCTAAGATCCATGTATACACATAAGGCCTAAATTCCAGAATTTGTTCAAATTTAAATTTCTTAAATGAACATTAATATTCCTAAATCGCTTCTTTGCAGTAGATGTCCGTCCATTCATTAACAATCAAACAAATTTTTTCTCAGAATTTTTTTAAAATTTTGTATTTCTCTTGTAATTAACTCCTTTATTATGGAATTACAATTCACTACACTATTTCGAATTGATACTGCAGATTTTGGCTAAACATTATACCCTTTAGCTTTTAGTAAGTTTCTTAAATCAGTTGAAGTATGAAAATGTTAAATGAGAAAATGTCTTTAGCTGTCATTCGCGATAATATTAAATCCAGCAATTCCTTATCAGTACTAAAATAATCCTCTATTTTCAGCTTTTTAGAAAGTAATGTATCCCCAGACAAAATTAACTTAAAACGTGCTAAAATGTACATGAAAAGGACTTTATAGCATAAAAACCATCAAAGTTGTTAAAAAACCCTTTTTAACATCTTTGACGGTTTTTATGCTATAAAGACCTTTTCATGTATATTTTAGCATCTTTTAAGTAAATTTTATCAGAATTTTAATATCACATATTTTATTTGTTAATCAAGGTGAACATGACATTCAATAATTATAGTTTGAACTATATTTTATAATAATGTATATTCTATGCAATCTTGACTTGTGGAAGGAAGAGAGGTTGTATTAAATTCTTTCTGAACATTAGTACCAAGTTTCGTAGATAAATGTGTATGCAACCCCTTAGTCAATCCACATAATGTTTCAATCACTGTGCTACATATTTTACATTTAGCGCTCTTTTCATCTTTTGATGTTGAATAGTAGTACCATACTGATGATGTATCATTATTTTTCTTATGAGCTATACAATTCTTTTCATTAAAAAATATTTAAAGCAAAATAAGTATAAAGGCATGAAAAGCAAAGAATTTACTACATAATACTGACTATGACACATAAATTAATTTCAGCTAAATATTGTTCCATTTTTTAAAAAAAAAGTCAATTCCGAAAATCCCAGGATTTTCTGGACTAAAAATAAAGTGGGATCCCGGAATATACTGGATCGTAATCCCTATTCTCTTCTTAATATCTTTGAATCCTGCTAGGTTCTTTTCATCAGGTAAGTGTCACCGAGCCTTGGTAAACAGTGCCAAAAAAAGCCCAGTTTCATCAGCATTCTGTGCTGAGCTTTTCTTCTGTGATGAGGTCGGAAAATTTTTCTACAAAATCTTCAGCTGCTTCAGTGTCAGCAGATAATTTTTGTTCAGATGCCTCAAATAGCCGATTCCATGTCTCTGTTTGTCAGTCAGCCAGAAATGTAGCTGCATGTCAATGGAATTTTTTACTGAAAATGCAGCTCTTTTGCTTTTGTAAATAATAGTTGTCTCGTTATTGGGACGTCCAAACTTTCGAACTTTGCAGAATGAATGCTTTTTCATTGCAAAATTCCTGCATTTGAATTGCTTTCAACATATTACAGCAATATTTTATTTATTTGTTTATTTTGTATCATAAACAGTTCTCGGACTTATGCCGAATTCTCTTGCAAAAAAATTCACAGATAATCCAGTATACAATTTTTGGATCATTTGCCCTTTTTGAAGAATCGAAAGCGCTGGATGTTTTCGCTTGCTACATGAACCATTATTCCATGCATAATTCATAACAAAAATCACATATGGCACACAAAGGTATAAATACACTCGAAAATTTTACTGAATGAAATATTCACATGCATTGTAAAATAAACAAACTTTATGTTCAGATAAAGTCAGTTAATGTTACAGAGTTTCATTGGCGTTTGAGCAAAGCGTACATTTGTGTTACGCATAACCAACCAATTAAACATCAATGTCCATTTAAAATAAAATTGCTATTTCGATTTGTTTGACCATTTTATAGAGCTGAAATTATTATTTTCGAATAATGCAAAGTACAAAATATACGAATTTTCTGAAATCACTAGATGTTTCATAAGAAAACTGATAACTCAAAACAAAATCCCCCATATTTAACTTCATCTATGAACTTAAGTGTTAACCATGATTTTTACTGTTTACACTCCAACATATAGTGAGAATAACAGACTTTCGTGGATTCCAAAGTGTTTACTGTACCAAGAATTCACTAGAAATAATTTTAGTGAATTTTCGACTGTTTTCAATCCAAACTGGCTACTTTCTGACACTTAAAAATACATGTATATATATATAAAATGTGCGAAATTTGCTAGTGTAATTACTCAGAAATGGAATAGTTTTCCATTTTTTAATAAAGGCAAAGAATCTTTCAGAAAATGCTGTCAATACTTGTGCTTTAAGCCAATTTTTGAAACACAATAACTCAGAAAAGATCATTATGAGACAGCGATAGATAACTCAAGATGTAATTATATTTATCAAAAAAGGGAAGAACACTATTCAATTCCAAATCACTTCAATAGTCATGTTTTTATGTATAAAAATGACTCTGTAAATGTGTCAGAAATATTCGCGTTGTTGAGGGGGAATTATTATTATTTATTTTTCATGAGAGCAGACATATGATTAAATAGGCAGAAAATTTAGAAAAAACAAATTTTGTATTTGTTTCATCATTCAACTTTTTATGCCTCCATTCCTTAAATAGTTGGTTCGCGTATATCTCTCACTCACTCACTCACTCACTCACTCACACACCTCTCATCCGTGGGAAAAAAAAAAAAAAAAAAAAAATTCTTTTTATGCCTGCTTATTCATTCTAAATATAAGCAAAGATTCAATTTAAATTTTACAGTTCAACATTTTTATACTTTTTTGACAAATGTATTTTGTAATGCAAGGAGTTTTCCAACAGTATTTTAATAAGGAGGTCGAATTTGGCTTCCACCTATTATTCCCTTCAAAGAATCATAGCTCATTTATTTTTTTTAATTGAATATGTAGAAACCAGTATATTTTAGAGGTATTGAGTCAAAAATGAGACATTTAATAAAAATTGCCAGACTGTAAACTTTAAAACCAGCATATCAGATCACCTTATTTTAAAACTCAAAACACTTATTTGAATTCATGGATAAAATTTCTTGTTCATATTCACACAATCTTACTGATACTTTATTTTAAGGTCGTCAAGCATTCTGAATTTTGTTTGTGACCCTAGCTTGCTGTACAAAAATTATGTGCCTGTCTTGATATAAATTATCATCCCTTTACAGTTCTGACCATCATTTGAGATACACTTTGTATAAAATATTCACTGCGTTGTTCTTAACTCTAAGTAGTTTGCTGAATGATCATAAATATTTAATATAACATTAAAATTTTCAACTGAGACATCAATATCAATAAAACAAGAGAAAGTGGTATTTCTAAATTTAGATTGTTAATTAAAATTAGAGAAAAACAAATAAAATTAATTTAAATGAACAACATTTTTTTACAAGTCTCAAGTAAAAGGACTAGCAATGATATTTTAAAAACAAGGAGGAAGGCAGCACATATTGGGGATACCTCATCTGATCAAACCAAGTAATATAAGTTTAAGGATTTTGTAGACTTATTACTAACAGCCAGTGCATAACAATAAGTATAAACACCCCCCACCCTACAGAAGAGCTTTATAAAGAATGAAAATCTAGTAATTTACCTCTAAAACCATAGGAATAATTTCTGTTTCACATTCATGAATAAAGTTTTCTTTTTCAAATTCAGGATCCATTTTAACAATTTCCGTCAAAACTTCAGAAAGCTGAGTTTTTGAAAACAGACCACCTGCAATGCATAGCTTTAAATAAATATGTTGGTGTAATGAACTTTAAGAAAATCTTAACATAGGCCAATATTATATTTATTACAATAAAAATAATACTGTAAAAAATCAGCTGCATTTACATATGAACCATAATAACATAATTTTGGTCAATACAAAAATAAGTTTAACTAAAAATAAGTTAAGTACTTTATTGCTGCTCTATGAAAAGTACGGCAAAAACAAAAAAATTGTAGAAACATTGATTGGTGAAAATGAATGAAAAACTATTTTTTTCCTTTTTCCTGAAATATATATCTCAACGAAAAATTTTCCATTAAAAAAATAAAAATCGCCAAGTTCTTAGTGTTTCGATCACAAAAAGTACTGATATCTACAGTTTATCCAAGTTAAAAAGTAAAGCATCCCAATCTTTCGTTGAAAATGAACTCCTGCAACTTGGCTGTTAACACATTCTAGAGCATTATCAAATTAATGATTGGAAATATTGCATTTATGAATAATTTGAATATTAAAAGTAATGTTAGAACGCAAAGCCGCAAATTCACATGATGACATTGTAAGTAGTAAAAGCTTCGTGATAAATATAAATATCATTGAATTTAAACAAACATTAGTTTTCATTAAAAATCATTTAGTTCGCTTATGGTTTACTGGTCATTTTATACAGTCTAAAGTCATTTACACAAAATCCAAGAAATAAACAAAATATATTTTGTCCATACTTGTTATAGAATCAAATTTTGTTACTGAGATGCTTTTACTTTCTTTTATATGCAGTGGATGTAAAAACTTTAAGGATAGCAAAAAATTTTGAAAATTTTGATAAATTAAAAATATGATAATTGAAATGGCAACTTAACATTGATTATGAAGTGGAAATAATAATATAAAAGTCATCAAAATGTATCTGTCAGCTTTTTATTGTGAAAAAATAATTATGCAAACAAATGCTATTTTTGCTTGTGTAAAAACTTTAAGGACACCACTTTTTTTTTTTTCAAGAAATGTTATATCACATTAAAAAATTTTCTGTATAGTGATTTTTCAGATGTTTTCTATTAAGGGGACGGTGGAGCTTAAAATCCTTAAAAATAATTTTTTTTATTTTTGTAAATTTCAACTTAAATATTATTCAAGGGTACATTATATACATTATGGCAGGCATTTATCACAATTTTTTTTTTTTTTTTTTGAGAAAAAAATGGAATTTTACGCGTCTTTTTAGAAATCTTCGAAATGCCCCATGCGTCTTCCATATCAATGAAAATGCCCAATATTTTTATAAAAGTTTGGTTTATATATAGAAATAAAATAGAGCATCGAATTTTATATATTTGAATTTAAAGGTTAAAAAAAAAAAAAAAATCAAAATTTCAAAATTTTTTCGAAAAAATTTCAAAATTTTTCAAAAAAAAAAAAAAAAAAAAAAAAAAAAAAATTTAACCTTTAAATTCCAATATATAAAATTCGATGCTCTATTTTATTTCTATATATCAATCAAACTTTTATAAAAAAAATATTGGGGATTTTCATTGATATGGAAGACGCAGGGGGCATTTAAGATTTCTAACACGACACGTAAAATTCCATTTTTTTCTCAAAAATAAATTTTTTTTTTTTAATTTTTTTGTGATAAATGCATGTTATAATGTATATAATGTACCCTTGAATAATATTTAAGATGAAATTTACAAAAATAAAAAAAAATTATTTTTAAGGATTTTAAACTCCACCGTCCCCTTAAGAGTTTTGTTAATTTTAGAATAATGCCAAAAGCAAGTAAACTGACTGAATATGAAAAAAAATGCTCTTGAATCTTTTCCATTGTCAGGAATGAGCTGTAGGTCTATTGCAAAAAAGATAGATCTAAAACCGTCATCAACAATTTTTTAAGGTTAAAAGACGAGTTTGCGAAAAAAAAATCATTAGAGGCAGACCAAAAGCCATATCACCCAGAGATGAAAGGAAAGTTCAAAGTTAGCATCAACTGGAAAATACTTCAGTAAATATTTTACAGATGACTCGGCCCAAAGTGTGCAAGAAAACAATCTGCAATACAATTAACTGATCTGGGAATTTCCAAAACAGAAAAATTGTGTAAAATCCCTTTACTTACTAGCCACAAAACCCAGCGTTTACAATTTGCAACAGAAGTGGTGATTTGGGACAACAAACAGCTGCAGGTTATTTTTTCTGAAGAAAAGAAATGAAACTAGATGGTCCTGATGACTGGAAATATTATTGGAGTGATTTGAGAAAAGAAAAAGAATTTTTCTCAAAACGTCAATTAGGTGGAAGATTCATTATGACACGGGGCTGCTTTTTGTTCAATGGTGTCACTTTCATTTCTTTCACAAAAAGTTAATTCAAAGCAAAGGCATAGCTAAAAGCTCTTTCAGATCATCTTTCACCTGATGCAACACTTTTGCAGAAGAAAAATGGATTTTTCAGCAAGATAATGTGCCTATCTACACAAGCCGTGAGACAAAACTCGGGTTCCATAAGAAAAATATTGAAGTTTTGTATTGGTCACATAGAATTCCTGATATAAACCCTATCGAGAACTTATGGGGACATCTAGCAAGAACAGTTTATAAAAATGGATGACATTTTTTCCCAACTTCAGAACTCAGATCTATGATTGAAGATGAATGGTACAAAACTAATCCTTAACTGTGATAAAAATTAATAATGTCCATGAAATGTAGAATATTTTCAGTCAATAAACGCAATGGTAGGTGCATAATATATTAAGGATTTGTTTCTTCGCTACTGTATTGTTTCTATATTGCTGTCCTTAGCTCTTACACAGGCAGAAATAGATTTTTTTTTTTTTGTACAAATACTTCATTTTTCTAAAAAAAAAAAAAAAAATTACAAATGAAATTTTGTTGACTTTTTATTAGCTTTTCAAGTTTATGATACACATTATAGTAAACTTTTTTTCATTTGATTTGAAATTCGATTGAAAATTTGATTGACATTTGATTTGAAATTAAAGTTTTTGCATGCTGCACTGTATTTAAGAAGAAAATATTAGAATCATGAAAATTTTCAACTTCCATTTTTGATGGATTTACATTCTTAGGATATCTTGAACAAGAAATGACTATTTTTGAAAAATGTCTATCTGTCTGTTAGACTATGTGCAACACAGATTTTGCGGGCTCTCTCTCTCTCAAGAACTAATGCACAGAATTTAATAAAACTTTAGACTCAGTCAGACCTGAAATTGATTAGTACTGATTAGCTTTAGGTGTATATCACCCAACAGGTGGCCTTGTTATGTATTTTTCAAGATAGCTACATCTCAAGAATTAATGCATGGAATTTCATCAAATTTTATATTCTATTACATTGAAATAAATAGATGCTGATTAGGTTTGAATGTATATCACCAAACAGATGGTGTTTCTATGCTTTTTCGGGATTTCCATGATAGCTATGTACTGTATTTAAACAACTGCTGCACAGAATTTCATCAAACTTAATTAGACATTGAAATAAATAAACGCATATTCAATTTTGACTATGATCACTCAACAGTGACATTGCTATCCTATGCTTGGAAAAAGATTCCTAACTGGATTCACAACCAATTGATGCATGGAATATTTGCCCTATGTTTTTTTGTGATGAGTCGTATATCTTTCTATTATATAGAAATGCATCGAATTTTATATCAGAGTTTAATAATTAAAAATGTATATATTGATCTAATTCTAAATTTTAGTAACCAACAGGGAGATCTATTGTTATGTTCTCTTAATCCACTGATCCTGTAACTCTGTGTTAAATTGGAAGAAATGCACTATGCTTTATATTCAAAATAGTTGATGCTATTATAAATTAACATATTAAAACAGCATAGAAGAAAGTTCCTGTTGGGTTTAAAGGCGAGCGAACATTTTTTATGCGCATTATATCTGCGCACTGCCAGTCTTTTCCCCCGGCGCACTCAGTCTGCGTGCGAACGATAGAAGAGTGTAGACGTAAAAAAATATTCTGTGTGAAGTTATTATGAAAAAGTATTCTGTGTGAGAAATTTATCTTTAAATTAATTGTTTTGTGTTTGTGCAGTGTTTTCGTTTAATAAACTGTTTGTTCTGTCAACATCCACGGACTTAGTGATAATTAATATTAGTGAAAGAACAACAAAATGGTAGCAGTTCGCGGTTGATATTCTAAATCGAAATTAGTTTTGTTAAAAGAAACCATGGACAAGTTAAACGTCCCCGAATTAAACGGAACTAATTATTTTATATGGAGCCTAAAAATTAAAGCTGCTTTAAGCCTTAAAAGGTTGGATACTTTCATATCCGAAGTAAAAGCAGAAGGACTGAGTGAAAAGGATTCCACCGAATGGGACCAAAAAAATAGCGATGCCGTCGCATATATAAAGCTGTCATTGTCTGATGAACAGGCGCTATAGTTTGCAGCAGAAGAAAATGCGAAATTATTATGGGAAAAAATAAGATCGACTTTTACCGGTCAAGCAGAAGATAGAAGAATAGATGCCGGCAATGAGTTAAAGAATCTAGAAATAAAATCAAATGAATCTGCAAATGACTACATAGCCAGAGCTCGAGGCATCTCAACAAAATGTCAAACACTTGGATTGGCTATAACAGAGAGAGAACTTGTATTCTACACGGTACGAGGTCTGAAAGGAAAGTTCTCGAAAGTAAGAGATATTTTAAAAACTCAACGTGAGAAAAGTATGGATGAAGTACTAGAAATTCTTCGGGAAGAAGAACTGATGAATACCGCTCGTTCTGAAGGGACCGTCGCTGAAGTATTCTACTCCAGGAAAAACAAAAGTCCGAGACTTTGTTACATTTGCAGACGTCCAAATCACATAGCCAAGGATTGTTTTTACAGGAATAATATTTCAAGAAATGACAGATCCAATGGAAATCGACAAAGAAGAAAAACGCACCATGATGTAAATTATCCAGTTAAGGACAGAAACAATTTGGTACTGACTGTTTCATCGGAACAATGTGAACTATGTGATAATATATGGTTATTAGACAGCGGGGCTAGCTCGCATATGTATAAAGATAAAATATGGTTCAGGAATCTAATTCCTGAAGAAAAAGATATCTATCAAGCAGGTAAAAATTCCAAAATAATTTCGAAGGGTACAGGTATGGTATCATGTGATACGGTAAGTAAAAATGATTCTATACATTTAACAATAAACAATGTTAGTTTTGTACCAGATTTGAGATATAATTTATTATCTGTTACTGCTTTAATGGATAAGGGTTGTAGAATTATTTCTGAAAATAACTGTGTGCTAATTTTTGACAAATATAATAAATTTCTAACTAAAGCATTTAAAAATGATAATCGATTAGAGATTAAACTTCAACCTGCCTATAATTCTGAGTGTAATTTTACTGATAAGAGTGCTAGTAATTATGAACTGTGGCATAACAGATTGTGTCATTTAAATTCAAAATATATGTTAAAAATGAAAGAGTATATTGATCTTAAAGATGTAAATGTGTCTGATTTTAAGTGTGATACATGTGACATAAGTAAAATAACAAGGAAAAGTCATCCGAATATTGATATTGACCAAAGTTCTGATATTATGCAGTTGTTTCATTTGGATTTATGTGGCCCGATACAGCCTGAATCACTTGGTGGGGCAAAATATTTTATGATATTAGTGGATGATTTTTCTGGAATGTATTTTACTTATTTCCTCAAAAGTAAAAATGAAGCATTTGATGTATTTTATAAATTTAAAGCTAAATATGAAAATCTTATGAGTAAAAGAATTAAAAAAGTGAGAAGTGACAATGGGCTCGAATTCGTAAATACGGAATTTGACAATTATCTTGCTAATGCAGGTATTTTTCACGAAAAAACTGTCCCATATAACAGCGAAAGCAATGGAAAGGCTGAAAGGGCGAATAGAGTTCTATTTGAAAGGGCTAGGTCTTTGTTATATGAAAGCGAACTTCCCACCAAATTCTGGGCAGAAGCTATCAATTGCAGTACACAGGTATCTAATATAACAGCCCGTAAAGGAAAAGAAAAACCCCCTTAGAAATTTGGACAGGTAAAAAGCCCAATTTAAATTATGTAAGAAAATTTGGTTGTTTAGCTTATTTTCATATTCCTAAAACAATGAGAAATAAATTCGATGTACCAGGAAGAAGTGGAATTATGTTAGGATATGCTAGAGATAGGAGGGGATATCGTATTTATGATGTAAAAAATAAGAAAGTGATTGAGGAACGTTCTGTTAAGTTCAATGAAACTATAAAGGGAAGTAGATATTTTGGATTAAGTAAATTTTCCGAGTGTTGGGATATTGAACCGCTAATAAATAAAAATTTTCTGGAAGAGAATGAAATTCGTGAAAATCAAAAGAATAAATCTCTCAATTTAGAAATTTCTGACACAAGCGAAATAAAAAACGGTTGCGCAACCCCATTAACAAAACTTAATTTGTCTCCAGCTAGACATGAAGGCGCGGAGAAAAGGAATCGAAACAACAAAATAAAAGACCGAAGTGAAAATATGACTGAAGTTCGAAGGTCAGAAAGATTGAAAAGTAAATATTCGTCAGCTAATTTAACTGATAATGTCCCGAGCAATTATTTAGAGGCAATAAATAGTGTGAATTCACATGATTGGGAAATAGCTATGAAAAATGAATTGGATTCTTTAATTAAGCATAATGTTTGGGAAATCGTTGATATGCCAGAAAAAACGAAATTGATTAAAAGTAAATGGGTCTATGCTTTAAAAGAGGGCGACAGTAAGGAAATAAAATATAAAGCCAGATTAGTGGCAGCTGGATTTAATCAAATTAAAAACAAAGATTATACTGAATCGTATTCACCTGTTGTAAATATTGAGTCATTTAGATTACTAATTGCACTTGCAGCTAAATTAAATTTGATTGTTAAGTTTTTTGATGAAAAAACAGCATATTTATACAGTGATTTGGAAGAAACTTTATATATGTCACCACCACCTGGATATGAAAAACTGATAGGGGTTAATAAAGTTTGTAAACTGAAAAAGAATATTTATGGATTACCCCAATCGGGTAGAAATTGGTATTTAAAAATAAAAGAGGAACTTGGTAATATTGGATTAAATCCATTAGCTTCTGATAACTGTGTATTCATTAAAGTTGAAAATGATAACATTTTTATATTATGTATGTATGTAGACGATTTAACTATATTTTGTAATAATCAAATAATGTATGAAAATATTGTTTCTAAAATTGGAAATGTATTTGAATTGTACGAAAATAAGAATTCTAAATTTTTAGGTATAGAAATTGAAAAACATGAAAAAGGTATAAGTTTGTCACAAGTGGAATATATTGAGTCATTGTTGGTAAAACATAATTTAGAAAATTGCAAATCTGTGAAAACACCTATTGTTAAAGGTGAAGATAAAAGTTTTCCTCCAACAAATGAATTGTTTGACATAACTATGTATCAGGAAATTATTGGTGAGCTTTTATATTTAGCCAATAGAACACGTCCCGATATATCATTTGTCACAACTTATTTGTCTCAATTTAATCACAAACCAGAGAAAAGGCATTACATTTTGGCTAAAAGAGTATTAAGGTATTTAAAAGGTACAAAAGACAAAAAATTATTTTACAGCAACGAATTTGGGTATTTAAATAGTAGTTCAGATGCTAGTTGGGGAAATGGAGAAAATGGAAAGTCTTTTTCAGGAGGAGTTGTATTGTTAGGAAAGTCATTAGTATCTTGGAAATGTCGTAAACAAAAAAAATGTTAGTCTTTCTACATGTGAAGCAGAATTATTTTCTATTTCAGAAATGTGTAAGGATATAATATGGACTGTAAACTTATTGTCTGAGTTAAATTGTAACCAATTTATAAAAGATGCCATAATTTTAAGCACTGATAGTCAAGCAGCAATACAGTGGATTAAATGTACAAAATCCTCAAATAAATCTAGGCACATGAATTTAAGATTTCATTTTGTCAGGGATTTATTGTCAGAAGGTATTATTTCATTGGAATATGTTCAAAGTAAACATATTATTTCTGATTTCCTTACTAAAGGTGTAAATGAAGATAAGTTGTTATATTCTATGGAAAGTATTTCACTATTATGATATGTGTAATTATTGTATGTAATTTGTGTGTAATTTTTGTATGTATATGTATATGTGTTTTTTGGAATTGTTTAAAGAGAAAAAAAAATGTATCTCTCGCAGGAGGGGTGTGTTGGGTTTAAAGGCGAGCGAACATTTTTTATGCGCATTATATCTGCGCACTGCCAGTCTTTTCCCCGGCGCACTCAGTCTGCGTGCGAACGTGATGTCATATCGCGGCATTTCTTGCCGATATCGAAATACGGCATAGGTATCAACGTTTAAAGTCGTTTTGCTTTGCGGCCCAATTCTGAGACTGCTCGATATCGATGTTTGTTTTCTAGCTCAGCTACGAAATCTTCTCAGCTTTTAACTTACGAGCGTTTCGTTTTTCACAAGATATGACGTCATACATTTACGAATTCCACGCATCTGGAGATGAATGACTGAATTCCAACTTAGGTATTGAGTCATCGTGCCGATGACGTATGCTGGTTTCTAATTGGATGATTTCTATAACTGCATGTTTCACTGTTAGTTACGAAGTGGTATTCTGTTTGTGGGTATATATTGGAATTGGAGCGACTTCATGTTCAGATGGCTCGTTTCTGCATGTTATAGTTCAGTAATGTAACTGATATTAGCAAAGGCTCAATATATGAGCTGTTTAAGTTCTTGGCCGAAGTTATGGCCATATATTGTTATATTTAATACATTTAATCATGTTTTTAATTGGTTTTAATAAAGTTATGTTTGAATTATATCCTAACTTATTTCTGCATGTCAGTGGACACTTAATCTTAAACTCTGCTTTAAGTTGTTGTGGCTTCTAGGCCTAATTTGCCCTAGCAGCCTGTTATGGGTTATGGGCCCAGCCTTGATTGAAGCCCACGATATGCAGAGGGGTTAGGTATTTATAAGTTTGTTCTTGTGTGCCTCAGTTGAATAGTTCAAAGTCATGATGTCTTCATCGGGCGCCGAGTTTCTTCCCATCGATAAATTAACGTCATATAATTACAGCACGTGGAGAGAGGATGTTCGTGTTCTTCTGATGGAGAAATCTCTATGGGAATGCGTGTCTACAAAACTACCGGAAACTGAAGATCCAGCGAAGGCTCCTACTGCAGCTGAGTTGGCAAGGAGAGTACGCGCCTATTCCATTCTCTATTTGAATGTGAGTAAAGATTTGAGGCCTTTATTAAGTGGTATAGAGGATCCATATGTAGCATGGCAAGCATTAGAGAAACATTTTCGTCCCAGTAGCCGTGCTCGTATTGTGGAATTGACGGACTCTTTCTTCGAATGCAAATTGCAGCCTGGTGAGGAAATGAATCTTTATGGTGCTAGATTGAGGGATATCATCATGCAACTAAAAGACGCCGGACGTCCAATTTCAGAGTGGTTAAAGCCGTTTCAGCTGATTAGACATTTGCCTGATGAGTACAGAAGTATTGTCCAGCTTATTTACCGTTTTTCGGATAAGGACTTTACCTTTGAAAATGTTCTGAACGAACTTTTATCTGAGGAAGCAAGATTAAAGTTGTTTAATTGTTCTTTTAACAAAAATTCTAATTTAAATATTTTTAATGAAGTTGCTTTACATAATAGTGAAAATAAATATAATGATGCAAAGTTGGGGAAATCTACAAAGCAGAGGTCTAGATTTTCTAATAAGAAGGTAAGTGCAGCAGATCCCAGTGTTAATTTTAAACGTAATGAATCTAGAAATTGTTTTAAATGTGGTTTAAGTGGCCACCTTGCTAAAAATTGTAGAAGGTTTAAACATAGGGTTAGTGAAAAACATGGTGAAGTGGGTTTTATAGCTGAAGCATATTATAATTCAAATACTGATAATACTGCCTGGCTGTTTGATACTGCAGCTAGTTCCCATTTTTGCTCGCGTAAAGATTTATTTTGGGATTTTGAGCCAATCTCTGGGATGGAAATGAAAGCGGCAATTAACGGGGTAGCTTGTGAAGTTCTAGGTAGAGGAACTATAAAATTTAATTGTAAAGTTAAGGGCAGAAATCAGGTGGTTGTATTAAACAATGTCTTATATTCACCTAAATTACGACATAATTTGATGGCGGGCCATCTCTTTGAAGAGAAAGGAGCTACTTTTGTCGGTAAAAATGGGAGAATAGATGTATTTTTAAATGGTGGTAAATTATTTTCAGCTATTCGAAAAAATGGCCTTTACCATGTTTTTCCTCAGTATATTAAACGTAATGACAAAAATTTTCATAGTCCAGAGGTTAACCAGATTAATATGGAAAACAGCTTAGAAACGTGGCACCGTAGGTTTGCCCACATAAATAAAGATTACATACTAAAAACCGTTGATACAGTTAGAGGAATGCCTTCACTCAAAAATGAAGATTTAAATTGTGAGCCTTGCAAAATTGGTAAAGCCAGGCGAGTTTCCTTTAGACCAATTGGTAAAATTAGGTCTGTAAAGCCGTTAGAGCTGTTGCATCTCGATGTAGCAGGCCCGTTTAAAACAAAAAGTAGAGGCGGTAATAGGTATTTTCTAACTATAATCGACGATTTTTCCAGAAAAGTTTACGTTTACTTGATGAAGGAAAAATGCGAGGTTTTTAACTGTTTTGTAAAATTTCAAAAGCGTGCTGAAACGTTTACTGGGAACAAAATCATTAATATTCGAACTGACAACGGTGGTGAGTTTTGTTCAAGGGAATTTGAAAAATATTTAGATGATAGAGGTATTAAACCTGAGAGGACGAACCCATTTTCTCCTGAAATGAACGGATTTGTTGAGAGATTCAATTTAACGGCCCTAGATGCAGTAAGAACGTTACTTAATGAGTCTAAACTGCATGAAAGATTTTGGGGGGAGGCTTTGCTATTTTTTGTCTATACCTTCAATCGTACTTGCCATAAGAATTTCACTAAAACGCCGTTCGAATTATTTGGAGGAAAAGTGCCGTCTGTTAAACATCTAAGAATTTTCGGTTCCACTGTATATGTTGGAATTCCTAAACATAATCGCGGTAAACTTGATATGCGTGCTGAAAAGGGGGTACTTGTAGGTTATGCTCTTCGCACAAAAGGCTATCGTGTATGGATCCCCGAAAAAGACAAAGTTATCGAGACCATCAATGTTAGAATAGAGGAATCGGTTAAAAATAAACAGGTTTCTGACCGAAGTTTATTCCATTTGGATGCATTGGATTTAAACGATTCGGAGGTTTCTGATGCTGAAAAATCGTGTGTTGAACCCGATGAACAAGTTAAATTAATTGAGGGGGAGTCGGGGAGTACTAAACCGATACAAACGGTATCTAAATCTCCTACGTTAACTAAACCAAACATAGAGTGGTTTCGAAAGGCTGTTCCTCGTTCAGATGGATCGCGTACCGATATTTATTATAGTATATTGGGGACCAACATGCGTTTAAGATCCCAAAACGATGCTAAAACTTATTGTGAATCTAAAAATATACCTTTCGATCCAAAAATATTTGACTTCAGTGGTAAAAATAACTTTACGGGCATCGTAAATCAGGAACTAGAAGCAAATAGTTTAAATGAATGACAATTAAAGAAGGATCAGGTGAACGTTCCAAATACATTTCATGAAGCAATGCGTTCCCCTCAAGCAGAATCGTGGAAGCGTGCGATGGAGGAGGAAATTAAAATTATTAAAGATCGAGAAGTTTGGACTTTGGTAGAAAAACCTTCGAATGCTAGGATCTTGGGAAGCAGATGGGTTTATACTATTAAATGCAATAAAGAGAACGAAATAATTAGATTTAAGGCTCGTCTCATCGCACAAGGCTTCCGACAAGAAAAAGGCATTCAGTATGATCAGGTTTTTAGCCCTGTGGTTAATTTCACTATAATACGTTTATTTTTCTCGATTTTAGTTTGTGGATTGAAATGGCATCATATTCAAATGGACGTTCGCTGTGCATATTTATATGCCCCTTTGTCGGAAGTTACATATATGAGACAACCAGTTGGTTTCGTAGAATTGGAAACACCAGATCACGTTTGTTTATTAAAGAAAGCTCTATATGGACTCCATCAGAGCGGGCGTGAATGGTTTTACGAACTTCATTCCGTCTTAGAAAGTTTAAATTTTAAGAAGTTCGAGTGGACCAACTGTGTTTATTCTCTTAATTCCGAAATTGTCTTGCTGTTCTATGTTGATGACATGATTTTGTTAGGAAAGGATAAAGATCAAATGTTTAAAGTTATAGATGTGTTAAAACAAAAGTTTGACATTAAAGTTTTGGGGGAGACCGTTAAACTACTTGGGATTAACTTTGAACAAACTAAAAATGGTATTTCTATTCAACAAACGGATTACATTGAAAATATTTATGAACAATTTAAAGAATATTATCCTCCTATTGTTTCTTTACCCATTTCAAAGGGGGTTGTATTTTCCAAAAAGGATTGCCCTCAAACTAATGATGAAATTGCTGAAATGGAAGAAATTCCATATCGTAACTTAATTGGATGTTTGTCCTTTTTGGCCAGTGGGACACGTCCCGATATTAGTTATGGGATTAATCTTCTTTCACAATTTCAAAGCAATCCTGGTAAAATACATTGGTTAGCTTTATTAAAGGTACTTGGTTATGTATATCATACAAGATATGAAAAATTAAGTCTTTCTTGTAATGATAACTTTTCAATAAATTGTTTTAGTGACGCCGAGTATGCATCTAACCGAGACGATCGAGTATCGATTGGGGGGTTTATTTTATTTTTAAATGATGCTGTAATATCTTGGCGAACTTCTAAACAACGTTGTGTAGCTCTTTCCACAATGGAATCGGAGTACATTTCATTAACCGATGCTGCTAAAGAACTCATTTGGATAATTAACATAATAAAAGAGGGTAAAGAACTGCAAATTTTTCCATCTCATTTTTCAGAGTTTAACTTATATTGTGATAATAGAGCTGCTATAGATTTTTCTAACTCTCCTATAGAGAATAGTAAAACTAAGCACATACACGTAAGATATCATTTTTTTAAGAAATTTAGTATATGAAAAGTTGTTTAATTTAAAGTATGTATCTAGTAATGAAAACTTAGCTGATTACTTTACAAAACCACCTTCTAAGATTACACTAGAAAAATTTAGAAAGAAAATTTTTGAGAATTAAAGTTAATTTAAAATGCTTTACTTTTTCTAGTTGTACTTATTTCATATTGAACTGGGATCTTGCTGTACTGGAAATAAAGAAAACTAGCATTCTTTTGAAAAATCTTTAAATACCTTTTTAATGAAACTGCATAAAGTTTTGAATTGGTTTCATGTTTAGGTTTGTAACATCGTCCAGATGTGTGGAAGGCGGGCCATTGATGTCATATCGCGGCATTTCTTGCCGATATCGAAATACGGCATAGGTATCAACGTTTAAAGTCGTTTTGCTTTGCGGCCCAATTCTGAGACTGCTCGATATCGATGTTTGTTTTCTAGCTCAGCTACTTACTATGTAGCTTTTAACTTACGAGCGTTTCGTTTTTCACAAGATATGACGTCATACATTTACGAATTCCACGCATCTGGAGATGAATGACTGAATTCCAACTTAGGTATTGAGTCATCGTGCCGATGACGTATGCTGGTTTCTAATTGGATGATTTCTATAACTGCATGTTTCACTGTTAGTTACGAAGTGGTATTCTGTTTGTGGGTATATATTGGAATTGGAGCGACTTCATGTTCAGATGGCTCGTTTCTGCATGTTATAGTTCAGTAATGTAACTGATATTAGCAAAGGCTCAATATATGAGCTGTTTAAGTTCTTGGCCGAAGTTATGGCCATATATTGTTATATTTAATACATTTAATCATGTTTTTAATTGGTTTTAATAAAGTTATGTTTGAATTATATCCTAACTTATTTCTGCATGTCAGTGGACACTTAATCTTAAACTCTGCTTTAAGTTGTTGTGGCTTCTAGGCCTAATTTGCCCTAGCAGCCCGTTAGAACGATAGAAGAGTGTAGACGTAAAAAAATATTCTGTGTGAAGTTATTATGAAAAAGTATTCTGTGTGAGAAATTTATCTTTAAATTAATTGTTTTGTGTTTGTGCAGTGTTTTCGTTTAATAAACTGTTTGTTCTGTCAACATCCACGGACTTAGTGATAATTAATATTAGTGAAAGAACAACAGTTCCCTACACTACTGCAATGTAACATCAAATTGCTTGTCATAGTGACCTGTTGACTAGGAATTTTCAAACCCTGCTTTAAAATATAACACACAATTACCAGACTGATAACATCCGAGTAGAAAATCTGACCTGAAGCCCAATTATCAACCCTGAGATTTTGGAAACAAAATTTTTCCAATATCACTATTTATTTCTTCAATAATTAAATGAAGTAACCTTTAGAAATTTGGATAGAAAAATAGTTTGTGTTTCCAAATAAAAATAAATATGTCATTCTCTTTTAATAATGCTATATAAAAGAAAAAGGGATAAATTTATTTGATTTATGAGATTTAATTAAATCTGCAGCACCCACTGCCATACTGCATGATTTCTCTACTGGGCATTGAAGGTTTTACAAAATTATTAATTTTATACAAAAAACACTTAAAATATTTAGAGATTAAATTCTGATTAGTAAAAATATACCTGTCACCATAATATATATTTGATACCACATGAATGCTACTACTAAAAAAATTTAATTTAATAATAATAATAAAGTTTGTCTTCTGTCATACATAAAATAGGAAAAAGTTACCAAAAAGATCTGTGACTTTATCGGTTAATAGTCGAGATGCTCTCACAACAGGATTATCACTTTCATCATATTTCATCTTCCAATCAAATATTTCTAAAAAATATACAAATTATTTAAAATATGCAATTAAGAGTTAAATTCTAACAAAAAAAAAAAAAAAAAAAAAAAAAAAAAAACACGATTTATTTTTATAATGATTTATTTATTTATTACTAATTGCTATACTCCATGCAGAGTTGTTAGAAACAAATCTATGAGAAATAAAATTCAGTGAAACTTCCATTTAACGAAGTCTTATTGCTACACCTAAACACTTCGTTATGAAGAAAATTCATTAAATAGAAATTAACTAAAATTCATGAAATTTGTATAATAAAATACACATGCATAAAATGAAAATATTGGAAAAAAGCATTTTAATTTGAGCAGCAATTTTTTCAATGCAATTTAGCCATATGAGAAAAATTTAATTAGAATAATGTCTAAAAAAAATGTACCGTAAAATTCCGTTAATCCGCCCTTCCCAATTAAGCACCCCCCTCCCACTTTGTAAACATATTGGAAAATTCAAGAAATCCCGAGAAAGCGCCCTCCCCGCAAAAAAATTTTGGTGCGCACGTCAAGATCAATTTCAATCATTTCTTTTCAACTAAGTCTATTATTCTACTTTGATTTCTTTATTTCTTTCAGTTTATTCAAATCTCCTTTCGGCATTTGCACTTACCTTTTGTTTTCATATCATCGTAAACCTCAGAGGAAGCCGTAAACGCACTTTAGTATTCGTTTTACGATTCGATTAAGAATCTATTCACGTCATCGAACTACCGATCGGTACTTCCATTCTGTACAGCTATGTAACTTCATATTTATACGTATAATTAACATCAATTCAAAAAACCCTTAATGCGCTAAAAGTTTGTGACGCAGCACTTTATCCTACTGCTATAAGAATTTTAAATATGGAACTTAAAAATAATGATACCAAATTTTAAGTGACGCTACATTATTTATTTCATTTTTTTTTTTTTTTTGTTTGTTTTATTTATAATTGCATGTGTAAGAATTATGTTAAATTTAAAAGAATGTATAAAAATTTATTCCTTGATGATTTATCATTCACATCTTTCATAAATTCAAAATATGAGTTTTAAAAGATATGATATCAAAATTTAAGTGACGCCTTGATGTAGCTTTAAACAATTTGTTTTAAAATTCAATTTTAATTGTTTTCGGTTTGGCTAAATATATTTACACATCTTACAAAACTTTTAATTTTTCAATACACAGTTAAAAATATCACTTTCACTGAACCTATACAATGCACTGTAATGCATTTATATGAATAAATTGATTTATCTTTTGTGCCACGCTATCCAAAATCAAAAGTAAAATTTATGTAAATGATTTCTTTGCGTCATAATATCCATTTGCATACATTTTGCTTAGTTTGGAATGCTTTTAGATGCAATAACACTAATATCTGTCATAAGATAAATAACAACACTAATATTTGTCATTAATATGGTAACAGAAAAATAAAAGGAACTTAATAATTTAAAAACACTAAGAAATTGCGTTTGAAAATGTCCTAAAATTCTTTCTAAAACTAGTAACATTTTATGCAGTGTCGCCATCTGTTGTATATTAGGGACATTAAATAACCGTATTTTTTTTAAATCATCATTTCTTATTTATAAAAGCTAAATAAATAATGCAAATCACAAAAATAACAATATTAACATAAAAATATTGCAAATGAAACTAATTTTTTTTTAAAAAGAACAAATGTGTTATAAATGGGAAATTTAAATCAGACTGACATAGAATTAATTTAAAAAAATAACTTTATCACTACATTAACTCATTTTAAATAGTAATATATAAATGAATATTATGTATATCACCTTCAAATATTAAATTAAATTACCAATTCAATACTTAATAATAATAATAAAATAAATAATACCAATAAATCTGATTTCGCGTTATTTCGGTACCATCTACCATAACTTAGAAGAAAGAAAACCAACACGATATAAAATTCCGAAAGTTACTAAAAAAAGAAAGGCTGTATAGTGTATATTGTTATTATCACTATTATTTTATATATTTAGTAATAATAATACAGAAAGCTAAGGGAAGGGTGAAATTTTAATAACAGCAATAACAAAGTAAAAGGACAGAAAAATTAGAAATATGTAAATGTTTTTAAGATTTTAATTTTAAGCATAGTAAAATAGGACAACAGCAGGAAGGAGGGGGGGGGAGGGGATTGTGTGTGTAAGCAGAACTCTTCTGAAACACAAAACATTCTCACACATGTAATAATTAATACATAGGAAATACAGTAACCTCCCTCTTAACGGGATCTCCGCTTTAACTGGCCGAATTTTTCCCCCAACATCAGGTGAAATTCAGAAAGGAGAATTTTGGTTCTAAATGGATACGTGTTGACCTTCACAGCAGAGGAAACTGGAATGACAGGATTATCTCATTCAATGTTGAGGGTGAGTTTGGCTGAAAACCTCTACATGTAGCTGGCCTTGAGAAGATGAATAGAATAGTAGGGTCTTCACCCCTTTCAGGGAGCAGAATGTAACCAGCTCTAATTCACATTTTCTTTCCGTCTCGTGAAAAGTCATTTTTCGTCAATCCTGGTGTTTTCAATTTTTGTTTGAGATGGATAGTTGTATTAAAAAAAAAAGGAAACTTGTTGTTGTGTAGATGCAGAAGCAATTTGAAAGTTTAAAATCAATTGCGTTAAAATTCGGTGTCGGCGAGAGTACTTTCTTCAATTGGAAAAAGAAAAAGAAAGTGACTGAAACATTTTGTTTAAGTCTTACGAAAGCTGCACTGGAATACCGATCCACTTTGAAAAAGACAAAACGAGAGGAATTAGACAATGTATTACTGATATGGTTTAATCAGGAAAGATTGAACGGAAAGACAATCAGTGGGCCAATACTGAAGGAGAAAGCGTTGACTTTGCATCAGAAAATGGGAGAAAGTGATGAATTTGCAGCAAATGAGGGTTGGCTGAATAGGTGGAAGAAGCGACACAGGATCCACCAACTAACGATTTCCTTTGAAAAGTTATCTGCAGACATAGTAAAGGTAACAATCTTTCAAAAAACGCTTGAAACCCTAATACAGAAAAACGGTTTAAAAGAAGAACATATTTACAATGTAGATGAAACCGGTCTGTACTACAAAATGTTACCATCCAAAACTTTAGCCTCTAAGAATGAAACTGCTGCACCAGGCTTCAAGAAAAGCAAACACAGAGTAACTGTATCGTTATGCAGCAATGCTACTAGAACCCATACGCTACCATTTATGCTAATCGGTAAATCGGCTAAACACAGGGCATTTAAAATGTAAATATGAAATCTCTTCCTGTCTACTATCACTCTTCGAGGACTATATGGACGAACCAAAAGTTATTTAAAGAATGGTTTCATTCTCAGTTTGCTACATCTGTTACAAAGCATTTACAATAAAAAAAAGTTGGCGGTAAAGGCACTAGATAATATACCATCTCATCCAAGTGAAGATGAACTTAATATTGGAAAAATTAAAGCAGTCTTTCTTTCACCAAATGTAACGTCACTCATACAGCCAATGGATCAAGGCATTATAAAAAGTTTCAAATGAAGATACAGAAGAAAGCTATTGACTTCTTTGGACTTGGAAGATGATACCAATGTTTACCTTGTAGATTCTCTGAAAGCTATCTCTATAAAAGAAGTTGTCTACATGGCAACTGCAGCGTGGATAGAGATCGCTGAATCAACACTAATAAAGTCTTGGAGAAAACTTCTTATTGAGGAAGAATCTGAAATTGAAGGAACTCTGGTGAAACCTGAGAAAATTGAAGGAACTTCATATGATCCTGTTTTGTACAAACATTTTAAGCTTGAGGGGGCTAACGGATCACCGTAGAAGATATAAAAGAGTGGTTTGAGTCTGACAAATATCTCAAGCATGAAACATTATTTGACGAGGATATAACTGGGACTACAACTGATGTTGTTCAGCACGAAAAGGATCCTGATGATGATCCAGATGAAGTTGACACTGCTAAAATTCCTCATATAGAAGGTGTAAATGCATTAGAGTTGCCGTTACGCTATGTTGAGTAGCAGCCAACAGCTTTCTCGGTTGAATTTATGATGTTAAAGAGATGGAGAGATTATGCTGTAAAATGTCGGACATCTTGACTTCAACAGAAGAAGGTCACCGATTTCTTTATGGTTGATTAACTCAAATTTACATAATGTAGAATAATTTCAACTTCTTATAAAAGTATGTGACACGATTTTCAACAATTTAATTTGTATTAAATATTTTTCATTAGTTGTTAATGATATTTTTCTTTCAGTTCAGTTAATTACAACTAGTATTCATTTCACAAAATATAGAAAATATGTACTTTTTTGAAACTACACATATTAAAAAACTAAGTGCATCCTACACATTTAATTAATTAAATAAGCAGTTACTTATTATTTTTTTTACTTCTCCGGTTTAACCGATTTTTCTCTTAACCGGCTAACCCTCAGTCCCGTTTACGCCGGTTAAGCGGGAGGCTACTGTATATCATAATAATAAAAGTATCACAAAACATAACCTATAATATAATAATGAATAATATTTTCACTTTGACAATTATTTTATTGCAGAAGTAAAGACAAGTCATTCACGTCATATAATTTTATTGTAAATTAATGTTCGATAAAACAAGATTATGATGTCTTATATCAGTAATAAGTCTTGTATCAGTAATAATCTTTATATGGGTAGAGTTGGTACAGATTAACTCTATTAGCTATAGAAAAGTTGTTTATAATATTTAATATATGATGAAATTTGTTTAAAATATTTTATTTTTGTTAAAAGTAAGGTTTATAATTAAGATAACCATTTAAAAATGAAATTATTTAGATTAACCCCTTGGGGACGAACGACCAGTATACTTGCCGCGTAAGGTGCTCAGAATCTGTTATTATTTTCACCAGTAAATTTTGCCTTATTTAATACGAGTATTTTCCTGATTCAATTAGGCAAAAATTTCTGTTTGGAAAAATCGGCGATAAAAATTAAAAATTTTGTAAAAGACTCTCGTCCCAAAGGGGTTAAAAAAAATATTTTACAGTTATTAAGATAATTTAACTATATTTGACAATTATTATTATTATTCTAAAAGCAAAGGAAAAATTATTCAAAAGAAAAATTATTGAAAAGGTAAAAAATGAACACAGTATTTTATCAGAAATTCAAAATAATTTTTTTTTACTATACAATTACAAAGGTTAAGTAATATTTCCAGAGAATAAATAATAGAATATCATATTATTTATGCTCTTATTTGCATAATACATACTGTTAACATATTGGTTGTTGTCCCGAAAATTTTGCCAACTTTGATACCATTTTGAATCCTTATGCAACTCCAGCCCAGTAGCCTCCCTAGATGGGGAAGATATTTAGTTTATTATTGCAAAATCAGATTAAATTTACTATTAACATTTTTAATGGTTTCCCAAATAGCTTCATATATTTGGGAAATGAAGCCTTTTTAATCTAGAAATAATAGCTGTGTATACTTTACATTAATCTTTCAGCAGGCATACTATAATTTTTTTCATGAGCGGTATATTTTTTACAATTTAAATGTTTTAATTACGGTGTTATGTTTAATAATTGCAAGATATTTTATAACAGCAATAAAAGAGGTAAGTTATAAAAACAGTTATATATCAATAGAAAAAATTAAATTTTAATAATATTTGCAAAAAGAAAAAAATATCCAGAAATATAATATGTTTCAAGAAGGTAAGTATTACTTATTAAAGATAAAACAATAAGATTATTCCATAATATATATATATATCAAGCATGATTTTATGACAGACAAAAATTAAGAAAATCTGTTATTTGAAAAAATAAAATTAATTTTTTAAATGATACAATTTTTTCTTCTAAAATTTTTGCAGAATTTTTTATGCCATAAAGAATTTTCACGATTTACAACTTTTCTGTTTTAAAGCACCTGGCATATTCTAATTTACTCCATTTTGTAGTTTTATCCTTGCCAGTTGTTTTGGCATAAATACCCTTGAAGGAGAAGTCACATTTATTGTTTATAATTTAAGTCTGTTTATCATTTATATTATGAAACATAATTATAAAACTGATTGATTTCTTCTGACAGAAAATGTAATTTGTTTATAATCCTGGCTCTTGATCAATATTTATGAGTAATATTATAATTCAAGGTCATTTAATATAGATTTATTAGTAATTTAATGACTTTGTGATTTCTTGATATAACTTTATGAGTTATATTTATTTTGGTATCATTTAAATAGATTTATTAGTTTTATAATTGCTTGATGTCATTTAAATGAATATTATAGTTATTTATAATAATTTATAGCTAATTTAATGTGGTTTATGATATTATTATTAAAGTAATTGAAGATTTATAATCAGCATATTGTAATTTTTATGTTTTTTTTGTATAATATGTATCTTTTAGGAAAAGGTTAGTCTTGACTCTGCATCTGCAACCAAGCAGAGAACATAATGTAACTTGGCTCTGTTAAATACAGAGAAATTGTAATGATGAAACCAAAGGTTAGTCTTGCCTCTGCATCCAGAAATGCAGCATGTGACCACTTGGCTGTTTTAAACAGAGAATTTGTGATATGAAGAAATGTTTAATGGCTGGAAAGTTTAATAATTAATTGCTCATGATATCTGATTTAAATATCATTTAATTTTCATTTTATTAATAAACTATTTAACCACGAATGGATCTCCCACCCTGACTTTGATTTGTGTGATTAACTTGATTTTGAATGGATCTCCCACCCTGACTTTGATTTGTGTGATTAACTTGATTTTTGAACTATCGGCGCCAACATTTTTTTGGTGCTCTACAAACCCGGGATACATTTTTTTTGGAAAGAATCGTGAACCAATTGTGAAATTGATTTATGATTAGCACGATTTTCAACTGTGCTTTATCTTTCAATCTGTGATTTAAGGAATTACTATTGTGGCTTTTGGATTACAACTTGACAACCTGTCATGACATCTACATTACCTGGAATTAACAGGTAAGGAAATATCTTTCATTATATATGAATTGTTTATGTTTTAAAATAAGAATTATTCTTTATTTGAAATGGAAAGTCTTGAGAAACAAAGCAAAACATTCTGTTGAACGAACAAGTTTCACGAAATTAATTACAAAATTAGAAACTTTGTTAAGTGATGATATTGATAATACGAAAACCGATGAATTATTAGAGCTTCAAGAAATATTCTTCTTAAAAGAATAAACTTTCCAAAGTTTGAATTGTGATATTGAAGCTCAAATATCCGACTTAAAAGAATATGAAAAAGACATTGCTACTAGCGAATAGTACATGGATCAATTGACAAGTGCTAAATTTAAAATTAAAAATAGATTAAGTAAATGTAAGAAAGATAATGTTTCTATGATAGCAACTAGTTATGTAAATCCATTGAATAGTTCTGCCAGTGGAACAGAAACGAGTTCTTGTTCTGTCATGAAAGTGCCTAAATTAAATGTTCCTAAATTTTCTGGTAAAATCGAAGAATGGGTCGAATTTTTTTAACTGTTTTGAAACATCGATACACCAGAATAAATCACTATCTAAGATAGACAAATTCACGTATCTAAAGTCCTTGTTATGTAATCGGGCATATAATGTGGTAGAAGGGTTTCCATTGACAGAACAAAATTATGATACTTGTATTGATTTATTAAAGGATCGTTTTGGTAAGGTTGATGTTATTATTAATAAACACGACTAATTTATTAAATATGGAACCAGTTAAAAATTGTTCACATTTAAATGCATTATGAAGATTGCATGATATGTGTGAAATTAATATTAGAAGTTTAAGAAATTTGGGGGTAACATCCAGTTCTTACGGACAATTGCTAAATCCTATTTTGCTAAAGCTATTGCCCCATGAATTAGTGATTGAATATCATAGGAAACGTGATACTAGCAAAAAGTCAGATGTAATTGATCTAATTGCCTTTCTTAAATGTGAAATAGAATGTAGAGAAAAGGCTTTGTCAATGACTAGTTCTAAAAATGATGCAACCTCTTCTTTTGTATATATATAAAAAAAAAAAAAAACAATTTCATGAAAAGAAAATATTAAATAAATATCAACATGCTAATACCTTAAATGCTAATATTAGAGTTTTTTGTGTATTTTGCAAAAGTAATGAGCATTTATCTTCCGAGTGTAAAAATTTAGCTGATGATAAGAAAAGATTAATGTTATGTAAGGAGGGTAGATGTTACAAATGTTTTCTGAAATCGCATTTATCTTCGCAATGCCGCATAAAATTAAAGCCATGTGTAAACTGTAAAAATACTGAACATAACAAATTATTTTGTTTTAAGAAAAGCTTGAAACCAGAAATTAATGAAAATCAAAATCAAATAGTTGTATCTAATTCTCATTGTAATTTTAGAAATTCTAAGCATGCTGTTTTATTGCAAACATGTTGTGTAACTGCTCAAGGTAAATTCTAAATCAAAGGTAGTTTGATTATTACTTGATTCTGCAAGCGAAAAAAGCTTCATAACAAAAGCATTAACTTGTGAATTAAATTTGCCTGTTTTAAGAAAAGAACATTTAACTGTATTTGCTTTTGGTATTGATCAAGGTCACGAAGAAGAATATGATGTTTTTAAAATTAAATTGCGAAGTAAAATGAATTATCATCGTTTTATAAATGTTGAGGTGCTAGTTACCGATTTGATTAGCGCAACAACTTTGAAGGTTCCCAATTTTGACCCTGTAATTACGAAATATGTTGAAAGTAAAAGATGAAGGTTAGCCGACCCTACCCCCAAAGAATCAGAAGTACAAATTTTACTTGGAGCTGATTACTTCTGGAATGTGCAAAGAGGTGTTATTGAAGAAATTAATGATCATTTATATGTAGCTAATACACTTTTTGGGTACACAATAGTGGGAAAAATAAACTCTGAAGGTAACGAAACAATTAATGTTCATCTTGTATCTGTTAATGAAACAGAAAATTTTGATTTGCAACATTTTTGGAAACTAGAATTTTGGCTATTTGTGATAGCAAAAGTGAATTATTTTCACAAAAGGATTTAGATGCTCTTCATTTATTTAATGATAATTTAAATTTTGTAAATGGAAAATATCAAACTAAACTTTTGTGGAAGGTAAATAAAAAGGAATTAGAATCCAATTTTGATGTAGCTAAACATAGACTTTGGGGATTAAAATCAAAATTGTGCAAAAATGAATGGTTACTTAAGGAATAAGAGAAAATATTAAATGAGCAATCTGGTTTGGGTATAATTGAAGAATGTGAGTTTAATAAAGATGAAATAAACACGTATTACATGCCTCACAGACCAGTAATAAGGGAAGATAAATCGACAACTAAAGTAAGAATTGTTTTTGATGCGTCATCTAAAGATAAGGGGGAAAAATCTTTAAACGAGTGCTTATTTCCTGGGCCCAATCGAAATCCTAACATATTGGACATTATTTTAAGATTCCGTCTCCACAAAATTGCTTTTTCAGCAGATATAGAAAAGGAATTCTTGCAAATCCAGATAGAAGAAGAAGATAGAAACTTTTTGAGATTCCTGTGGTTTGATAATATCACTAGTAACAATCCGATTTTGAAGATTTTTTGCATGACCCGTGTAACTTTTGGTGTAACAACCTCACCTTTTTTCCTTTCTGCGACCATCAAACATCACATTGAGGGGTATAAGGATTTGTTTGGGAAAATAGTTAATATGCTGGATACTTCCTTATATGTTGATGATTTGTTTCATGAGCTGATTCAGTAAACAAAGCTTTTGTTTTATGAAACGGTGCAGAGAAGATATTGAGTGAAGCCAATATGAAACTTAGAAAATTTAAAACTAATTCTACCCATTTAAAATTTTTATGGAAGGAACATGGAATAAACTTTGAGGAAGACACTCTTGAACAAAATCTTTCGAAGGTATAGGGAATTAAATGGATAACAGTAAGTGACACTTTGAAAATAGACATACAACCACTTTTGGTAGCATTTAACCATAAAATTATTACCAAACGTATTGTTTTACAAACTGTGGCAAAAATTTATGATCCTATTAGACTCATTTCCCCCTTTGTGATAAGAATTAAATTTTTAATACAAGAACTCTGGGAACATGGAATTGACTGGGATTCTACATTACCAGATTCTTTAAGTGAAAAATTCAGAAAATGGCATCATGAAATAAAAGACTTGGTAAATTTTGAAATTCATAGAAAATATTTTGTAACTATCAAAAAACTAAATCCTGAAACCGCTCAACTTTTCATATTTTCTGATGCTGGTTTAAAGGGGTATGGGTCAGTGGCTTATATTCATGATCCTTCTTCTTGTGAAACTTCATTTGTAATAGCAAAGTCAAGATTAGCACCTCTCAAGAAAATTACATTGCCTCACCTGGAACTTCTTGGAGCACTTACAGCTGCAAGATTAGCAAAATATTTAAATGGAATATTTAAAATTGTGAATGATAATATATTTTGTCTAAGTGACTTACAAATTACTTTGTGCTGGATTAAAGGTAGCTCTAGTAACTGGAAGTCCTTTGTGGCAAACCGTGTACGTGAAATACAAGAACTTGCTGCTCCTGTACAATAGAAATTTTGTAAAGGAAAGGAAAATCCTGCAGATGTTCTCTCTCGCAGTTGCTCTGCATCTGAATTGATTAATAATGAAGTATGGTTGCATGGTCCCTGCTGGCTGAAAGAAGAATCGCTACCAGTATTTCCCCCTGAAACTCAACCAAATATACCAGATGAAGAGGTCCTGCAAGAACAACATAATGCGCTTGTTTGTTCCGTATCTCAAAATATTCTGGAATTTGAACTTTTATTTAAATTTTCATCCTGGACTAAATTAAGACGAATTACGGCTTGGTGCCTCAGATTCATCAAAAATAGTACATGTCCATCTGAATGAATCGATGTTTTTTTACTGTTACAGAACTTGAAAGGGCAACAAATGCTATTGTGAAAGCAATCAAACCCATGAATTCGGAGACGAACTGAAAATTCAAAAATCCAGAAAGACGTAAATTCCAAAAGCAAACTACTTCCGTTACATCCATTTCTTGACGAAAATGATATTCTTCATGTTGGAGGCAGGCTAAAAAATGCAAACCTGTCTGAATATCAAAAACATCAAATCATTCTCCCTAAAAAGCATCATGTTACAGACTTGATAATAAAGTATTTCCATGAGAAACATCTTCATAGAGGCACTCAATTGACAATTTCAGCAATTCGACAAAACTTTTGGATAATTAATGCTAAAGAAGCTGTGAAAAGAAAAATAAGGAAAGATGTTTCCGAAATTCTTCACACCTCTCATCTCAGTTGATGGGAAATCTGCCATCAGCACGCGTGACACAAGATCGGGTATTTTCAAGAATAGGAGTTGACTTAGCCGGCCCCTTTTTGATCAAACCTCGTAAGGGACGTGGTGTAAAACCTTTTAAGCATTATGTTTGTCTGTATGTTTGTTTCGCAACAAAAGCTATCCATCTTGAATTAGTCACTGATCTTACAACTGAAACCTTTCTAGCATCGTTGAAAAGATTCCTGGCTCGGCGTGGAAAGCCTCTAGAAATATTTTCCGACAGAGGTACAAATTTTGTAGGGACAGACCGCGAAATAAAGAGAATGATGTCTCAAATTGACCACACGCACTGGACGGAGCTTGCAATGTTTCCCACAAGTATTGTGGTATTTGATTGGCTTTTGGCGAGCACTTGTGGGAAAAATCAAGAAGCTGATTAGCTATAATCCATCGTGACGCTGTTTGATGTCAGTAATGCTTGTGGTCCATTGCATCTGATGAAAAAATGCACAAGTATCTTATTGACGAAATGATAGTATGGAAATTCAACCCACCTTCCGCACCTCATTTTGAAGGTCTTTGGGAAGCGGGAATAAAACAAATGAAAAACCATTTGAAGAGAACAATTGGGAAGCAGATTTTAACTTATGAAAATTTTTTTACCTTAATTGCACAAATTGAGACATGTTTAAATTCAAGACCGCTTGTGTCTGAGTCTTCTGATCCAAATGACGTTACTGCTCTGACACCAGGACATTTTATTAGAGGAGCACCATTGACCTCCTTGCCTGAGCCTGGTATCTCCTCTACCTATATAACTCCTTTGGAACGTTGGAAATTGCTACAAAAAAATTTCCAAAGTTTTTGAAAAGGGTGGTCTTCAGACTATCTCTCACAACTGCAACAACGTACAAAGTGGTTTAAAAGTAACCCAAACTTAAAAATCAATGACTTGGTGTTGATAAAGAAAGAAAACCAGCCCCCATTAAGGTGGAAATTGGGCAGAATAATTTAATTATTTCCTGGTGATGATGATAATATTGTTCGTGTTGTCAAAATAAAAACTGCTACTGGTGAACGGAAACACCCAATCACAAAACTGTCTCCTTTACCAATGGACAATTAAATCAAACATTTGATTTATTTATTTATTTTATATGTCTAATTTTTGTAATTTTCTGAACTATTATGCATATTAATGTCTTTTTCTATTTTTAGTTGTTCCCCATATCAAGTCATTGTTTGTTTGTTTTTTTCATGTTGTAGTGATTTAATTGCATTTCACTTTATTTTTTATACTTGACATTTAAGGTAAAATATTTTCAATTTTGTCTTTAATATTTCATTAATTAGCATTTGATAGAGGGTTCATGGAGGCAGAAAGAAGAAGTCAAATTTATTGTTTATAATTTGTCTATCTCAAATTTATTGTTTATAATTTGTCTGTTTATCATTTATATTATGAAACATAATTATAAAACTGATTGATTTCTTCTGACAGAAAATCTAATTTGTTTATAATCCTGGGCTCTTGATCAGTATTTATGAGTAATATTATGATTCAAGGTCATTTAATATAGATTTATTAGTAATTTAATGATTTTGTGATTTCTTGATATAACTTTATGAGTTATTTATTTTGGTATCATTTAAATAGATTTATTAGTTTTATAATTACTTGATGTCATTTAAATAAATAGTATAGCTATTTATAATAATTTATAGCTAATTTAATGTAGTTTATGATATTATTATTAAAGTAATTGAAGGGAGACCTGAACCCCATTTTCAGCCAAAAATCATCAAAAGTTCAAAAAAATTTTTATCTCAGAAAACGATAATATACATATTTGCGAATATCCATGCAAAATTTCAGAACTCAGGGACACTTGGAACAGGTAGTAAATGAGCTTTTTTAATTGTATTCACTAGAGTTTAAAGGACTAGCGGCCATTTAAAAAGCTTAACATCTTTGTTTACATTTATATTACACTATTAAACGAAGTTAGGTACAGTTAATAACATTTTAATTTTAGTATGATTAATCAAAGAAGAATACATTCTTCTGTTCTGAATTATCCATAACCGTTAAATCGAACGCTATCGTGTTTGTTTACATTTTACGCCTTTCGATTCGATTCTTGTGATAAAATCTTCTGTTTTTGCTTGTATACATCGCATTCTTTCATTTAAATTAGTGTCTGCACGTGAATATTTTGTATTATTAATTCAAGTTTAATATTCTACAAGTTTATTTTAAAATAATATACTGAAATGCCTCGTTCGAAGAAACGTAAACAACATATGAATGTGATGGCTTCTAAAAGATGGAAAGCAGAAAGTGTGATTACTCAAGTCCCTGAAAAAAGTATATCCAGTGTTTCTAACTTATCTGTTAATACTGATAATAGTATGAAACAAAACGTAAGATTACATAATCTTGTTTTTGATACAGAAATTGCAAGTACTACAGGACAAAATGAAAATTTAACATCTAATCATACTCCTCATTATATTATTATTGATATTAATTCAATTCCTGAATTTTTAACATTTACTGCATGCCCAAATTGTTTTTCAAAACAAATGAAAATTCTTATGAAAAGTACGAGTGGATTTGCCCATAAATTAGAAATGTTTTGTGGAGCATGTGATGAAATAAAAGGTTTCAATTTTACATCAGCTCCAACAACTGATGGTGAATTATAAAGTGACAAAAGCTTTTACAGAAATTGGACGAGGTCACTCAGCAGTTGATCAATTTGGTTTTGTGATAAATATGTCTGTAATGTCTGATAAAACATATGATATATATATGAAAAAAGTATATCAGGATTGCAAAAAATCTACAAACAAAATGTTTGAAATAGTCCATTCAAATGTTAGAAAAGCGAATGATGACATAAAATGTACTGATACACCTATTACTGTTGAACGTCCTATTATTAATATTGCTGTAAGTTTTGATGGCACTTGGCATACACGCGGCCATAATTCTAACTATGCAGTTGGCTGTGTTATTGATGCACTTACAGGTTATGTCATCGACTTTGAAGTGATGTCCAAATTCTGTTATACTTGTGATAATGCCAAACGCGATTTAGGTGAAAGTTCGCCTGAGTTTCAAATATTTATTGAAGGTCACAAAAATGAGTGTTTTAAAAATCACTGTGGGTCTTCTAATTCGATGGAAATGGAAGCAGCGCTGAAACTTTGGAAACGATCCGCAGAAAAAGGATTCAGATGCACAACGATTTTGTCCGATGGTGATGCAAAAACATACATGTATCTTTCAGATAAAAAAGTGTATGGCTCTAAGATAAAAATTGAAAAGGAAGAGTGTGTCAACCATGTTTCTAAGAGGTTAGGTACAGCTCTTCGAAATGTTGTGAAAATGTCTAAAGCACGGGACATAACATTGGGTGGGCGTAGTCACGGAAGCGTAAAAGAATCTACAATCCAAAAATTGACAAATTATTATCAAAAAGCTACTTTAAGCAACAAGGAGGACATATCAGCCATGAAAACAGCTATATAATATATGCAACATTATATCACATCAGGGTTAGAAATTAGCGGTCGTTAGTCGCCAAATGCAACTAAATTATTGCATTTGACGACTAGCTTTTTCCCACTTTAATTTTTGTTTAAAAAACGCTCTCATTCTTTAGCGCAAGGTTTTTTTTTTTTTTTTTTTTTTTTTTTTTACATAGTCGTTTTGTCACGTCTGAAATAGCCTGTTTCTTTCTTTGTTATTTTTTTTTTCCTTCTTTTTCAAACACATGCTACTGTCCATTCTTTTATGGAAAACAGGTGTTCTTCACATGCGTGCAGTGGGAGGTGGGGGGGGGGGGGGGGGTTTCAATAGGATTTGTCAATCACCTCCTAGCTGATTTCTTTTTAACCAATAACTGATAAAACTGACCAGAGAGGCACCTGTCTCTAAAAAGCTTGCGCACTTAGTTCAAAAGCCTGGTTTAAAACTGCTATGCACCTGTCAATCACCTCTAAGCTAACTTGATTTTAACCAATAACTAATAAAACTTACCTTAAAAACCACACCCTTAAAATTATTGCACTACTTGTTTGAAAGCATGGTTTAAAATTGATATTTGAGTTCAGTATAGATTCTAGATGACACGAGTGTTTAAAAATGGCAAAACGCAATATAACTTCGTTTTTTTCCTTACCATTTCCAAATAAACGTTTAAAAATCGAAAATAAAGAACCGCTAGATTCTAACAATGAGAATTCTAAATTAATTCGCAAAGAAGTCAGCAATTCAACATTCCTAAAATGGAAAAAAGAGCACCCATGGCTCATTCAAGAAGAAAATTTGATGCTATGTACCCTATGTAAAGAATATGCTAAACCGGAAGAGACAAACTTTGTTAATGGATGTCCAGCATTGAGATATGAAACGGTAAGTAATTTCATTCTAAGAATAATTTGTTCTGTTATTATTTTTCTTTTATAAAATAATATTCACTGTCACTCATCTCTCCACTGAGTAAATTGCAAAATCGGGAACTATCAATTACTTGAACCTATTACTTAGCTTTATCGCCGATAATGCGAATTGAAATTAATTTCAAATTTCACTCACAATATTATCTACTGTGCATATTTTTTTTCCTAAGTTGATTATTCAGAAATACTATCAAAATGCGGCATTTTGAACCTAATTTCCGACGTCGCAATTCGGGAAAGACGAAAAGTGTCGTCATGTGACACGAATCGCGATAAATAATTTATTTCCCAAAAACGAAAAACTCATCAGAACCACCTATCAGAAATAAATTGTTACTTTACGCGATATGTTCGTAAATATTTAAAATAAAATGCCCTAAAAAAATTTTAAATATTTTAAAATAAATAAAAAAATAATTAAATTTGAAAATAATTTCTAAAAGATGTATTTACCAAATATGGAAAACGCTATTCGATTACATTAGTTTCTTGGTAAGAAGTCAACTCCCAATTTCATGCATTCTTAAACAAAAACTAATTTAATTTAGAAAGTAACTTTGGATCTTAGAACAGCCGTGCACAAGTAGCCTCATTATAATTTCTTTTTCCCTCTTAAAAGCGAGAGCAACTATTCAAATTCTATTCATATTCAACCTCACATATAAAAAGAACTCTGCAAATGTTTCAGTGGAAAAAAGAAATTATTGCGCTGCAAGCAAACAGAATAAGTATACAAAAGAAAAATAAATGAAAAGCCAGCTCTGCTTGTGCTTTTCCTTACTATTAAAAAAAAAAAAAAAAGATATCTTCGTTGTTAATGGAGGGATTTTCTTGAAATTTTCAGCAAGTTGCAAACATAGTAAATTACGCAGTGAAACAAATTTTTATTATAATGTAATAAGTGATTAGAAAATTAGAGCCTCTACAAAAATCACTCACTATAGAACAATTCTAAAGAAGAACCAATGCGGTTTGTTTTGTTTACTTAAACACCGTGAGGTTGGAAACGTTATCAAAATAAGATGATCTGCTTTGGATGGATAACATTTTGTTATGCAGAAAGAAACTGTGTGGAGATTTTTTTTTTTTTTTTTTCGTATTCTATTTTAAAAACATCCGTTATCTGGTAAGCATGCAGGATAATTGGCAATAGCCGTAATTATTAAGGATTGAATTGATGGAAAAGGAATTTCGGCGTTCTTTCTCTTTTCGGCCGAAAACAAAAACATTGGAACTTTTTTTAAAGTAATCAGTAATCAATACATACATAATTATTAATTATATGTTTTTATTAAATTTATATAATTATTAATTATACATGCTTATTAAATATTTATAACTATTAATTATAAGTGTGGCCAAAATTGGCTCTGAGTGCCTTAGTCCCAAAATTTTTTATTTTGGGATATAAATAAAAAATTATAATTCCATATAAAATAAAACGTAATTAATTTATCAACGAATACAGAAATATTTTCTAATTACAAGAATTTTATTTATACTTTTAAAATATTTTGATTTTAGGTATACATACAATGTAGGTTTATTTTTTATAATACTGTTTGTAAATGATTATATGTTATACTAGAACTTTCTCAAAGAATATTCAAAACAGTTCTGTAGTTTCAAACTAAAAATTCTCTATTTTTTTTTAAGGCTGCAGCTTTTAATGAGCGCGTAAAACAGTTTAGGCAAATATGTGTTGCTTGCTTTATAATTTGCATTCACGTCTGAGTCAGTCATGACTGATAATTATAAACAATGGAATTCATAGCAATAGTCTCATTTCAGCCATGAGTAAAGTTGAAAATATTCGAAAGAAGATTTGGAATACACAATCTCTGTCGAGTTTTGGTCCGATTTCATTTTCGGCAAAACTTGGATTTTAGGCCGAAAATGAAATGAAAGTTTCGGTCGGTCGATTTCTAATTATTATTGTGTCAGAACATTCGGCCTAGAATAATATACTACCAAAAAATTGATAATATTTCCAGTAATTGAATAATCAATAGTACAAATTTTATATCCTCATTAGTTTTAGATTAAAATTCTACCAAGAGGAATATATATATATATATTTTAATGTATAATTTAATAAAAGATTTACTTTTTTAGGGGGGAGAGGGATAAGTAGCATACTGTAATTTTATTTTGTTTTGCAACATCTCTATGTAGGTGAATAAATAACTTAAAATTAATAAGAAAAATTAAGTCATTTTTAAATTTTTCATCATTTTTACAGCACATAAAAAATATTTAATTAAAAAGTTCTGGCCTTTTTAAAAAAATTAATGAATTTTATTTTGAGTTTGTATTAAAATATTATTTTTTTTCAGGTAAAAAAGCATAGTATGTCTGCTACGCATTATAATTCTTGCAAAGCAAAATTAGCCAAAGATAATCCATCTAAAGCACCACTGATGTCTGCAGTTAAGAAAATGGATTCCCAATTACTTTCGAATATGGAAAAGCTCTTCAATACAGCATATCTAATTGCTAAAGAGGATTATGCTTTTGATGACTTTCCCAGTTTATGTGCACTCCAACAAAAAAATGGAATAAAGTTTGGCAACAAATATGTGAATGATAAAGCAGCTAAACAATTCGTTAAATATATTGCAGAAAGCATGAGATCAGAAATTAAAGAACAGTTTTCTTCAATTGATTTTTTTTCTATGATGGCTGATGGATCCACTGACAGGGCAACAATATCATCAGAAATAATATATGTTTATTATTTGTATGAAGGAGATGTAAGATGTACTTTTATTGGTTTGAAAGAATGCGAAAATGAATGTGCTTCTGGGATAAAATCCACAATAGAAACTGCTGTACAAGAATTTATACCAGATTGGAAGGAAAAACTGGTTGCAGTCAGTTTTGATGGTGCTAGCGTAAACATGGGACCTGTTTCTGGTATTGTCAAATTAATGGAGGACGACTGTGGAGATTTAGCAACAGTTCACTGTGTAGCACACAGATTAGAGCTAGCTTTAGCTGATGCACTAAAATGTGTGAGGTATGTTACTAATGTTGAAGACACAATTAAAGGAATTTATTCCTTTTACCACAACAGTGCCAAACGTACAAGGAAATCGCTCTCCGAAATCCTTGATGAAAAAGTTTTGCGGCCTGTTGGTTTGCATGGCATTCGATGGTTGCAATCACGGCATCGAGCTGTTCAGGTTCTTATTAAGAACTGGCATGCAGTTATAATTCATATGGAACAGGTTGTTGCTGCTGAAAAAGAAAAGACAGAATGTGCAAAATTAAGAGGATATTTAAAAACCTTGAAATGTGAAAGATTTTTGAATTTCCTTCATTTATATGAAGATATTTCTCACATTCTTGCAAGACTTTCTGAAACTTTTCAGCAAAAGTTCTTGCTTCTGAGCGATTTTTTTGTAAAGTTTGAATCTAGTAAAGAAAGACTTTCAAAAATGATTTCTGAAGATGCAAAAAGCCTTCAGGAGTTTAAAAATGCCCAGAGTTTTCAAGGTACTGAAGTAAAGTATAAAGATATAACACTGTCTCGGAATGGTTCGAATTTACGTTTGTTTGAAAAAGACCGGAGAAAGCTTATAACTGAAATAATAGAATCTTTAAATAAACAGTTCTATAATATGACAAATGAAACCATCTTTGCAAATTTAAAAATATTTGACCCATGCTCCCTTTATGAATTGAAAGAAGATGATGAGAACAAAGTTAATAATCAATTAGAAGAACTCATAAATAATCTTCCACACAATGTAAGAAAAAACATTAATAAAGATGCATTAATCGAGGAATTCTCTGACTATAAAATGTGGACTAAAGATAAGTTAAATATTCCATGCAAAGCTGCTTGGCAGCGATTAATCGCAGAATCCAAATCTAATACGAGTTTTTATAATATCAGGAAAATTTTGGAATTTGTTATGGTTCTTCCCTTGAGCATTGCTGAATGTGAAAGGAGTTTCAGCCAACTTAATCTTATTAAGACAAACACAAGGAATCGTTTGTCACTGAATTTGATCAATGACATTCTTTTAATAAAACTGTATGGACCAACATTAGATAATTTCAATCCACAAAAAGCCATTAATTTATGGTGCTCTGATGTAACACTCGGTCGAGTTAGGAGGCCTGATTTTAAAAATTTAACGAGTTAGGAGGCCTGATTTTAATTCAAGATATTATTTTAATTTTTGTATTCTTTGTTTGTGATTTTTGTATTTTCAACTTTTGTATTCATATAAGCTATATAAAAATAATTAGTTAAACATTTTTCTAGCATCCATATGTTGTAGTTTAATCAAATTTTACTGTTTTATAGAAAACCAGTTTTTACTTTGTTTTAGTGACTAACAATGATAGGGTTTTTAATATATACCCCCTTACCCTTAACACATAAAAATAGGAACAATATTAATGTTAACACGGTTGTGAAAAGAAATGAGAAAATACGATACAACGTAAAATTGCAACCATGAAATGCAGTTTGGCGCCTAGAAAATAAATTGTAGGCGTCATTTGACGCCTTACTTAAAAATCCCAATTTCTAACCCCGTATCACATTATATCACAGCACATTCTAAAAGGAAATAATGAATTGAAAAATAGCAATGACCCTTCAAACAGTTTTGTTGGCACATTTTAAAACCCTTTTATTTAAGAAAAAGCAGTTTTGTTACAAAATTAGTGACAGAGTACCCGCTGAAAGATTAAGATAGAAAATGTACCTGTTAAAAGAAATAAACTTACTCATTTGGTTCAACAATTCTTTGCTCATTACTAAAGCTAGATCTTTCACTACGTTTCTGTAGTTTAACTAGAAGAAAACAATTCATAGATAATTACAAAATACACTACAAACATATTCGAGACATCAGACATGTTTATTTATTTTTATTTATTTATTTATTTATTTGGGGGGGGGGGGGGGGGGAAGAGACATAATTTATCATACACAGGGTTCGTACACATTTCTTTAAATAAAAATTAGAGACTTTCAAAGACCGACAACATAAAAATGTAAGGACCTACAAATTAAATAAACTAATAAATTATAATATGCATTTCTAAATAAAAAGTTTAATTTTTGTAAATACAATTTAAATCCCTTTTGGGTCCTCATCAAGAAATGTATAATTAAATTCTTTTCTCTTACTCCGTCTTGTTTCATACAGTTTAATTTTTTTTTCGTGCAGAGAAATCATCATCACCTTTACCCATGCTCTCTGCTTTTGTTCTTGTGTGTGATGTTGATGGCGCATCACAAGCCTCATCTTTACACAGAATAACCAATTCTCCTGTTACATCCGTCGGAATAATTTCCCCTAAATCTTCAACATTGATGTCCTCATTTTCTGTTATATCAACACTTTCATTTGGCGGAATAATGCATATATCAACATCCGAATTATCAGATTTCTCTGAATTTAGTGTACAGAAATATTCGAGAGCTTCTTCCACAGCTTTAAAACGCTTAGCGTGATCCATAATCAACAAATTATGCACACAACAGAAACACAGAACAACTTATTCCTTTCTAAGCATAAATTTTCCTTCCTTCCTTCCTTTTTGAAACACGTGGGGAAAGGAACTCAACTTTGACCTTTCGACACATCTGATAAGAAGACGGGGGTAAATAAAATTATCCTCTACTCTACGTCATAAATAGCTACAACTGTGACTCACTTGTTTATATTTTTCAGTTGTACTCAGCAGAAATAGATATCCTTAGCAAGAACTGGCATCAGTACAGGCAGAAGGAAACAGACAAAATGAAATATTGAGAGATGAAAGTTTTATTTTTTGCAGTGGGGAGGGGATAAATTTGAAACTTATACTAAATAAACCATCTTTGCACTCAATTATACCTTGCTTTCATACAGAAAATACCAGTAAAATATCACTCAAATCGGTTAATTGCATTGAGTTTAAACATATAAAAAATGTTCATGGCAAACGCCAATGTTCCCAAATGGGAACATCAAAATATCTTTTTTCATATTTACTCAACTATACCCTTTTTTATGATTTAACTCTATTCTACACTTTGTTTTAACAGTGATGGAACAGCAAGGACCTCATTTTGGAGCAGAAAATAACTGTTTTGGAGCAGCAAAAAGCCACTTTGGAGCAGAAAATAACTATTTTAGAACAGCAAAAAGGCTCATTTTGGAGCAGAAAATAACTATTTTGGAGCATCAAAATTTTGGTATTCTTTGATGAAATTCACATTTTTTCTGCAATTCTTTGACGAAAGTCGCGTTTTCTTCTGCGATTCTTTGATGAAAGTCTCGTTTTTTCCACAATTCTTTCACAAAATTTGCATTTTTTTCGGACCCTTTGTTGAAATCAGCGTGTTTTTAGAAATCTTTTGACGAATTTTGTAGTTTTTCATGATCTTTTGACAAAATTTGCGGTTTTTTGCGACCTTTTGAGGAAATTTGTGGTTTTTCCTGCGATCTTTTAATGAAATTCGCGTTTTTTGACATTTTTTTTACCCCGTTTTGTTCGTTTTCTGACGAAATTAGCGATCATTTGACAAAGTTTACGTTTTTTTCGTGACCCTTTGACAAAATTTGCGCACTTTTTGCGATCTTTTGACGAAATTCGCGTGTTTTTTGCTACCTTTTGATGAAATTTGCGTTTTTTTAGCGATATTTTAACAAAAGTAGCGTTTTTTCACGATCTTTTGACAGTGTTTTGTTCGTTTTTTGACGAAGTTAGCTATCCTTTGGCAAAATTCATGTTTTTTTCTTTTTTTTTTTTTTTTTTTTGTGATCCTTTGACGAAATTTGCGATCTTTTGACGAAATTTGCGTTCTATTCGCGCACTTTTGATGAAATTTGCAGGATTTTTTCCCGCGTTATTTTAACGAAAAAGCATTTTTTCACGATCTTTTGACCCCGTTTTGTTCGTTTATTGACAAAATTAGCGATCGTTTGACAAAATTCACATTTTTTCTCGCAATCCTTTGACAAAATTCGCTTGTTTTTCGCGATCTTTTGACGAAATTCGCGTGTTTTTTGCGACCTTTTAACGAAAGTAGCATTTTTTCGCTATCTTCTGACTGTGTTTTGATGAAGTTAGTGCTCTTTTGACAAAATTCACATTTTTTTCGCGATCCTTTGACGAAATACGCATGTTATTCGCGATCTTTTGACGAAATTTGCAGTTTTTTGCGACCTTTTGAGGAAATTTGTGGTTTTTCCTGCGATCTTTTAATGAAATTCGCATTTTTTCACAATCTTTTGACCCCGTTTTGTTCGTTTTTTGACGAAATTAGCGATCTTTTGACAAAATTCATGTTTTTTTCCACGATCCTTTGACAAAACTTGCGCGTTTTTTTGCAATCTTTTGACGAAATTCGCGTGTTTTTTGCGACCTTCTGATGAAATTTGCGTTTTTTTAGTGATATTTTAACGAAAGTAGCGTTTTTTCACGATCTTTTGACAGTGTTTTGTTCGTTTTTTGACGAAGTTAGTTATCCTTTGGCAATTCATGTTTTTTTTTCGTGATCCTTTGACGAAATTCGCGTGTTTTTCGCGATCTTTTGACGAAATTAGCGTTTTATTCGCGCTCATTTGATGAAATTTGCGGAATTTTTTCTCGTGTTATTTTAATGAAAAAGCATTTTTTGATGATCTTTTGACTTCGTTTTGTTCGTTTTTTGATGCGATCGTTTTTCGAATTAGCGATCGTTTGAAAAAATTCACGTTTTTTCTCGCGATCTTTTGACAAAATTCGCTTGTTTTTGGCGATCTTTTGACCGTGTTTTGAGGAAGTTAGCGCTCTTTTGACAAAATTCACATTTTTTTTTCGCGATCCTTTGACGAAATTCGCATGTTATTAGCGATCTTTTGACGAAAATTTCGTGTTTTTCATGATCTTTTGTCGAAATTTGAGGCCTTTTGATGAAATTTCCGGTTTTTTCTCTATTTTTTAAATAAATTAGCATTTTTTCACGATCTTTTGACCGTGTTTTGTTCGTTTTTTGATGAAATTAGCGATCTTTAGACAAAATTCACGTTTTTCTCGCGATCCTTTCACGAAATTCACGATCTTTCGCGTGTTTTTCCCGATCTTTCGACAAAATTTGCGTTTTATTCGCGATCTTTTAACGAAATCACGTTTTGTTCGTTTTTTGACGAAATTAGCAGTCCTTTGTTAAAATTCACTTTTTTTTCGTGATCATTTGAGAAACATCGCGTGTTTTTCGAGATCTTTTGACCAAATTCGTATGTCTTTTGCAATCTTTTGACGAAATTCGGGTGGAAAATGATCGGTTTGGCTCAAGAATTATTATTGAATTGCCGCAGTTGGGTGCAATTTTGTTGAAAAATGATCATTTTGGCGCAGAAATGAGCAGCATTATCGATTTGGCGCAGCTGTTCCATCACTGTTTTAAGCTTATTATTTCATAATTCTTATGAATTTAAAATTATTTTATATTTTATATATTCTTTATAAAATTTACAATTTCTCAATATGAAATATGTCAAAATTTGCAAATTTGAACATTTTTTTTAGATATAGAAAAACTAAATTATCCCATTTTAACACTTTTCAAAAAATCAATCATATTTTTAAATTTATGAAATAAAAATCTCAGAAAGGTATCTTTAAAATTAAATTTTTGAAGATTTTTTTAAATTGATGTTCCCAAATGGGAACAGGTATTAAAAGATTTAATCTTTATTCTCAGACATAAACCTAAGACGTTTCTGGATCCTCTCAATGTGCACTCACAAGAAAAAGAATCTGGAGCATTCAACTCTCTCAATGCAGGTTTTTATTCAAGCAAAGACAAAAACTGCATAAGAATAAGATAACTTTATTTTGAAGTTTACATCTCAAACACCTTCTTCAAGAAAACGTCCAGGTATGTTTTTTCCCCATGAAACATCGAGAAAAGTAAAATTTCACCTTGAGTTTTTTTTTTTGTGCAACTCAGGGTGCTTCCAAAGGCAGTGCCATAAGGTACTATACTATATAAAGACTAAGAACTATGGACATCTTCAAATTTCTGGAAGTGTATTTCAATATTCTTGGAATATCAAAATTCAGAATGCAAATCTTGTGCTAGAGGCATCTAAAAACTGGACTTTCTCCTTAAAAAGAAGTGGTAGGGGGTCCCCGTGAAGCAAGAGAAATTTAAGGATATAAACAGATTGCTAAAAATTTATTTTGGGTGAAACTAGTCAGAAATGGAGGTGCTTACTTTCTATAAAAATATCATTTCTAAGGAGCCAGAACAGGAGGAGAAGGTCGAGGAAGATCCATAAGATGATATTCCAGAAGAAAAGCTCGATAACTTAACTGTTTAATTTTTTTTTTTTTTTTTTTTGTAAGTAAATTATATTATATAGAGATATATATAATATGTTATATAAATTATATTATTCTTTTTTTAGAAAAAAAAAAAAAAAAGTTATCTTAATCATAAGCTACTTATGATCAATTTTATTTGGTTGTTGATAAGTTAGCTTTTTCAGATTAAAACGTAATACTAAATTATGATCATACTTATTGCTGTCATAAGGATTATTTTTTAATCCAAAGTATTATCATCTGATGACCAAAAATAGAAACTATTAAATTTTTTCAGTAAGTACGATGAACAATGTATTTTTTATAGAAACTGATATCAAAACTTTCTTATCTATAGGTTGGCAACAAAACTCTTCTTATCTGAAACTTTTTCCAATTAATTAATTTAATTAATTAAAGTAGATTTTCCAACTTAACACAATAGTATAATAGAGCAACTAGTTATAAATAAAAAAAAGATTTGGAGGTATTCGAAGCACAGGTTAGAGGTTATTTGCGAAACCCCAAAATTTGATTTTTTGGATAAGGTGAGTTTTGAAACTCAGGCCCTCATATATTTAATAGAATAGATTCAAATGTACCTGGAGCCTTGTATATCCGTGACCCAGTTATTTGTGCTTCTTCAATCTGTTCTTTAACACTTTTAACTCCCTAAAAGTCAAAAATTTTGAAATTAGTCAATTTTGAATGTTTTAAAAATATAGAGGTTTGTATTTGCTTCATTTAAATACATATATTTTTTAACTACATTATTATGCAAAAATTACTTTAATTTACTGTCTTATTTATTTTTAAAAAATAATAAATAAAAAGTTAGTCAAGAAAACTGATAAATCCAGACCTGCCAACCTTTGAAAATGAGAAATAGTAGCAGCCATAATTCAAATTAATCTAGAGGTTGGTTGATTGGTGTTTTTTACGCTGCAAATCGGATTAACTCTGATTGCTTTCGGTTCGGACCGAGTTTAGATTTCGGCGAGTTGGGTTCGCGTTAACCAGATTTTTTCCAAAGTTAGTTCTGTATTTCTTTCAGAGTAAAAACTATATGTATCATAAAGAACATAGATTTTTGTCTGTGCGTTATGTTTCCTGAAGAGAGCACAGAGCAGGGATCATTCTGAGTAAAAAAAAAATCAGGAATTCACAGAAAAATTTCTGAAAGTTTACAGCAGTAGGGGGAAGGGAGAGGAGATTTCTTCATGGCGCTATTAATGCGTTTTTTTCGTGATGCTTCAGGGAAATTTGTCCCCTTTTTTTTCCCCGATTCTTTGCCGAAATTCAAGTTTTCTCTGCGATCCTTTGACCAAATTTGCATTTTTCCATGATCCTTTGACCAAATTTGCGTTTTTCCCACCATACTTTGACAAAATTTGGGATTTTCCGCAATCGTTTGACGTTTGACAAGTTCACAATTTTTCCACGTAACTTTGACAAATTAGTGTTTTTTTCGCGATCCTTTGACGAAATTCGCACTTTTTTTCCACAATCCCTTGATCAAATTTGCAATTCTTTCACGAAATTTGCACTTTTTTGCGATCTTTTGGGGGAAATTATGTTTTTAGGTAGATTTCGTATGAAATACTACCTATTGGGATCGTTCCTATGTTGGAATTTCTGAAAAATTTTTGCAGATCTACTCCGATCATGACCCCTAGAACCCAAAACCACCCTCAGTAAAAAACTTTATATATATCACTTTCTTCTGGACACGATATCTTTCGTATTTCTGCACCAATCTCTTCCAAACTGATACATGAAATCAAAGGGCATAAAATCTCGGTCAAGTTCGTTAATGGGCAAAATCGGACCAAGGGGATGGAAATAGGGAAGTGTTTTGTGAAGAAAACCGAAAACCCCCATAACTTTTTAATTTTTGTACATATCAAATCAGTTTAAAGAATTTATTACTTCTAAAAATAGGGCCAAAATTTTATGTATCACAGATATTTGATAAAATTTAAAATAAGCTCAAGGGGAGCAAAAAATAGTGTTTTTGGGAGAAAAAAATTCCTTACTTTGTCAATTCTCAAGATATCAAATCCAATAATTTTATTATACATCTCCTTAATATTATCTACAACTTTTATATTCACAAGTTTTTGATAGGACCAATTCATACCGCAAAAAAAAAAAAAAAAAAAAAAAAAATTAAATTAAATTAAAACAAAAAAGGGGGGTTGAAGAAGAAAAATTTTCATAACTCCGTCAATTCACAAGATATAAAATCTCCATGAATTTATCATATAACTTCTTAATATTGTCTTCAACATTTATATAGACAAGTTTTGATAGGGCCAATTCTTACAGCAAAAACAGATTAAAAATACATAGCGGTTGAAGAAAAAAATCATCTTATTAAGGGTGCATTCAAATCCAAACTGTCTATTTTCTTACTCATTTTTAAATTCATTTTTGCTCTCAAACGCATCCAATTGCTAGATTCTCTTATTCAGAAACTATATAATGTACAGTAATAATCGATTTTTTGATAGAGGTAGAATATATTTCAAAAAATGATGTCAAAGTGAGCATTTTGAACAGAATTTCCCGAAGTGATTGTGTTAGAAACAAAAAATATTGCCCTACTGAGAAAATAATTGTTTATTAATCAAGTTTTAATTAATTGAAAGGAAAATAAAAACACAGGTCGCTTATAAATCTTTTCAAAAATCACGTCAGCATGTTTCATATTTTTTTTTTTATTAAAAATGAATCTGAAAATGTGCCAGAAAATTTCAAGTTGTTGAGTATGGAAAACTATTTTTTTAATATTGCCTTAACATGATTCTGATAAAACCAGCTATTTTATAAAAAGGAAATAAAAATTCGTCAAAAGCAAACAGATAAAACTTTTAAAGTGGATTTATATCTAATAATGATTTAATTTTTGTTGGTGAAATTAGTATACTTAATTTCGAAATCTACCTCTGCCTGTAGGCCGGGCCTGGCAGGGATTTTTTTTTCTGTGAACGATTAATGAAATTGATTTTTTTTTTTTCGGCATTTGTGTTTTTTGCAGTAAATCGTAGTTTTAGATTGATTTTCGTAGTATCATAGTTTTTAGCTCCAAGTCGTAGAAACTATGATTTTTTCGTAGCAGTTGGCAGGTCTGTAAATCTTAAATATCTATCAACTAAATGCCAGAAATAAATACATAATTACAAATGAAAGAAAGTGAAATTTGTTCATGATTGTAAGACTAAAGTAAATAAAAACAGTTATTCATTTTGTAATTTAGAAAGTATTAAAAGAAAATAAATAAATAACAATAAATGTAGAGATTCATTAAATCAAAAAAGAAAATTGTAAACAGTTTGCTAAAAGTATAAATCCATCTGATGAACTTATGTGAAGTACAAAGATAAAATTTTCAAAATAAATGTATTATTTTGAATGATTTGGCTGTTTAAGACTTTACTTGCCAAACTGATCTTTACTCTAGAAATACATTTCCAAAAATGCATCACTGAAATTACCCAGAACTGTTTTATAAATAGAATAAAATATTCTATTCCAAAAAGAACCTTATGGAAACTTCCTTTCCCTAGTTAAAGAACTTGATTTACATGACTTTCAGATGCTTATGATAAAAGCTGACCTTTGATTTGATAGCAGAAATAAACTCTAAGGATTACAGTAGACAAAATGTCTAATTGTTAAGATTTCTAGACCCCCCCCACCCCCACTTGAATATGCTTCTACTATTTTCCTAGCATTTTTGCATCAATCCAGAGAATGTCCAAATTTGCTTTTAAAAAGGTGGAATTCCACCTTTAGGAGGAACTTTTTCATGCCTGAATATTGTAACAGAGAATACAAAGACACAATGTTTTGTTTCATAAGGCCAGGCTTACTTAGCATAGGATATGTCACTTGAGGTAAATATCTCAAAAAAAGCCTTACATATATGAATTAAAAACTTATTTTCATTAAATAAATTATGTTTACTTTTAAAATCAAGAATGAAGGATGGATCAAAGTTTACCACCATTTTTAGTTCAGTAAGAATACTTAAAAATTAATAACAACCTACAATGCATGCAACCATGGCTAACTGATAGCAATTGCCTAAATGTAAATTGCCAAAGATAATAAAAAGATTCAAAGCATTTACGCAGGTAGAGCGTATATGCTGTAAATGTTTACTCAGAAACTTATCAATAGAGAAATCAAAATATATAATGTTGAACGTATGAGAATATTGAAAGAATAACTAAGCAAATTTAAAAACAAATAACAACTTTATTAAACAGATTTAAATAAAACAAAAGTAAAAATAAAATCACTAAAATAAAAACTGGATTTAAAACATTTGACATAAGTTCTTTGAACATTTTCTGCGTAATGCAGGAAGTATGACTCTATATCATAATGTTTACTTGTAAACTGAAATGAACTAGAGCACCTAAAAATGAAAATTAAAGTAAAAATATTAAAAAGAAAAATGTATTTAAATTTTTATTTTAACTTTAATCAGCTTCAATAGCAAATTACCGTAAATTGTCCTTTACTGGTTATGGCCTACTAAAAATAAAACCTTCAAAATCTCATGCCCATAGCCCCCTGTTGTCCTGGCAATACGCAAGTAAAAATGCACCATAGAAGTGCTATGGCTTTAGGTTAAAATAAAAAAAAAAAGACCAGTAAACAACGAATAAGCTTAAAAAACAAGTAAACTTGAGTAAAAACAAGGTTAATGTCATGATGATACAGGGTTGGGAAAAAAAAAACGTTTCTTTTAATAAAAAACAAAAAACGTGGTTTTTTTTGTTTAAAACGTTTTTTTTTCTCATTCAACAGCACAACAAAAAAATTTAATAAATTAAATATAAAGAATGAAAATATTTTCAAATAACAGTAAGGAAGAAAAACATTATATAATAAATACCAAACATTAATTAACAATTAATTTTTTATTTTAAAGTAAAACATTTAATTATTAAGTTCTTTAAAAATAGTAACAAGTTTGGCAATCTTATCAACACCTAACCGGTTTCTAGTTTTGCTTTGCACGAAGCCAAAAGTAGAAAATACTCTTTCTAAACCAGCAGCAGAACATACAGCTGTATGTAATTGTTTTGTGATCTGCATCACATTTTTATAGACGTATTTTTCAAGGCTTATCCACAAAGATAAAGGTGTTATTTCTACAAAATTGCCCATTTTATTGGATTCTTAAATAGCGAATTTATGATTGGTAACTGACAGCATATCATCTTTTTTCTTTTTGCATCATATTATTAACAGAGTCAAACATATAACTGGAGAATGGAGCTGACTTAGCTTTATAGTTTATAATTATTGGAATTAGTTCAGGACATCATTTGGTTGCAAGGTTAATTCCTTTTTCTGTCTCATCAATTGTAAGTGATTTTCCTTTAAAGCGTGGATCAGTACTGTTTGCCAAGAAATGTGCAGGTGTCAGGCCATTTCATATCTGTCTTCTGTGGCTTTTTTTTTTTTTTTTTTCAATTATGGTAAGATTACTAGCAGCACATATTTCTGACATTTCTTTTTTTTAAATCTTTCCAAACTTCAACTACATTACTCATAGTACAATTATTCCTCTAAGCTTTGTCACATGCAACTGCAATAGATTTGAGCCTTTGGATATAATCTTCAACATTTCTTTTTAACTGCAAATCTATGACTTTCTTAGAAATATCAGAATTGATTTTCTATCGATTATCTTCACAAACTTTCAAAACTTGTGGCCAATTGCTTATATAAGACTTCATTGTGTCCAACATGGAATTCCACCTGATATCTGATGGTAACTCGAGCTTTTTAGCACCTGTTTCTCGAAGCTTTATTGAAGCAAAATGATTATTTCGAAAATAATTAACAATATCAACAACTTGAGCTTTTATATTTAATATTTTAATGAAGACATGAGCTGAACATCCATAAGTTAAAATATTCATATTATTCCTCTCAGTCTGTTTAAGTTCATTTCTCATCTTCATAACACTGGCAGCATTGTCTGTTACAAAGATGCCAATAAGACAAACCATACCGTTCCTCTACTTTATTTATGGCAATACTTGCAAGCTCACAAAGATAATTAAATTCATGAGGATGACCAGATGTATCAATTGAATCTACTAAATAAATTTTGCCTTTACAAGATAAAGTAATTCCTACAATTGGCTCATTGTGAATGTTACTCCATCCATCAAGAGCAGCACAAACAATCTGTTTTCTATAGGTTTCCAGCACCTATTCATGCACTTTATCAAATAATATGCCTCCTATTTCATGACGATTCGGTGGTTTGTAGCCAGGTCTTATACTCGATACTATCTTTTTAAATTCTGGATGATCCACACATGAAAATGATGTATTTGTTGCGTAAATAAAGCAAGGAACTTTAATATCAAACAATTCTTTAATAAATATGTTTTAAACATTATTTTAAATGTAATGTTTTAAACAGCTGTTTTAAACAAAATGTTTTAAATGTAACAACCCTGCAAGGAACATTATAAATTCCCCATTTTCGAAGATCAGGAACAACAGATTGAGTGGAGGGAAATTTGAATTTATTGAGAGGTTTAAAGATAACATTAAAATTGAAACGACATAAAACTTTAGCTAATTTGAAACATAAAGGAGGATAAAAGGGGAGGACAACAAAATTATCAGGTTTACTTTTGACAGATTTGGAAGGAGTAGATGGTCTATTGAATTTCTTCACAGCATTATTGATAACAGAAGAATTGAAACCTCTTTTGTCAGCAACAAGAGAAGTAAATGCAGAAGTTTTTTTAAGTAAATGCAGAGTCAGAACAAATTTTGAGAGCACGATTTACATACATGTAAAAAACACTGATTTTTTGGTTGAGAGGATGATTTGAGAGAGCGTGTGGTAGGTTAGAGACAGATAAAGGTTTTCTATAAACACAAGTTTTGAAAGAAGAGTCACATTTGGTAACTAAAACATCAAGAAAAGGAAGTTTATTACAAATTTCTAACTCAAAAGTAAACTGAATATGTGGGTCTATAGAATTGATAGTTTGAAGAATGGTAGAAATATAAAAAGGATTATCAACTAAAACAAAAGTACCGTCAACATAATGCATCCAACATTTAAAATTAACCAGATTTAATAATTTCTCCTCAAAATAATGCATATAAATATCACAAAGAATTGGAGATAAGGGATTACCCATACTTAACACATCGATTGTTTGAAGAATTTATTATCAAATTCAAAAGTGGTTTGAGTAATGCAAATTTTAGTTAAATTAACAAAATCTTGGACTTCAATATCAGAGAAATGAAATTCATGTGATTCCTGGGTTAGCAAAACCTGGGGTTTTTTTTCAAAAAAAAAAAAAAAATTCCAGTGGTTCTTTCTTGATTTTGGGAGTTTTGTCGGGCTTTTGGGTATTTTCGGTTTTATTACAAGATTTTGGTATTTTCCAGGGGTTTTTTTTAATAGTTTTGGGGTTACTTTCGGGTTTTGGGGATTTTTTTCAAGTCTCATTTTTTTGGGCATTGTTTTGTAAGAGGGTATATAGGATGATTTTTTAAAAAAATAAATATTACTCCTTTATTATTATAAAAAAAAAATTCGAAATTCGTAATTCTTCTAGAACATTTTATAGTTCAGTTAAAAGGAAATTTTGAAAAGCAAAAATAATTAATATTTCCAAGTCGCTATAGTGCGGAAAAGCTGCGATTGGTCAATACAAGAAAAACAAACAAAAAACTCTTCAAATCGGACTTTATCCTCCAATCCCGCAAACTGCCCAAAAATAAATTTAAAAAATTCGAAAATTTCCGATTTTTACAGAATTAAAAAAAGAAAAAATTTATGCATACATACACCTCATCGCTATACTGAAAAACATTTGTGGAGTGTAATGCTTAACAATAATAATAATAAACAATTGCATTTAAAGAACATCCTCCAATTGCGCAAGCGCAACAAAAATCGGGAAAAACTCAATTTTCAGTGATTTTGATGAATAAAGAAAATAATCCCCAGAGGTTAGATTGCGTTCCAATGTTAACACTTGCATATAAATTGTACAGCTCTTTGCTTGTTTAGATATTTGATAACATTTAAACAACCGAGAACTCACCATGGGAAGGTAGCTGCACTTCGAGTTTAACCCACACCCTTCCCTTCATCCAGCCAATGAGGGTGATTACTATTTACATTACATTACTTAAATACTTAATTTGTTATAATAGAGTCAAAACATTGTATTAAAAAACTAGTGTCGCGACAGTATAGGATAAACGATTTGTTATTTCATGTGTTTAAGTCGGACTTTCAGACTCAACTTTGTATTGCGATTTCGTGGTAATGTCTGGTATCATGGACATTGATTTCAGTGTGGCCCTGATGAATCCATCTCTTGATTGTAGCCCCACATACCTTAAAAGATGCTCCCATTACAAATTTGACGCACCGCTTGACAGCTTGCTTGTCGCAGGGAAACTTTTTATCATCCCAGCCTGAGATATCACCTGATTGAATCACCCAAAAAAAAAAGACTTGAAAAAAATCCCCAAAACCCTGAAAAAACCCAAAAGTAACCCTAAAACTATTACAAAAAAACCTGGAAAATACCAAAATCTTGTAAAATAAACGAAAATACCCAAAAATCCTAACAAAACCCCAAAAATCAAGAAAGAACCACTGGAATTTTTTTTTTTTTAATGGATTTTGCTAACCCTGGAATCATGTGAATTTCATTTCTCTGATATTGAAGTCCAAGATTTTGTTAATTTAACTAAAATTTGCATTACTCAAAACACTTTTGAATTTGACAATAAATCTTCAAACAATCTTATGGGTAATCCCTTATCTCCAATTCTTTGTGATATTTATATGCATTATTTTGAGGAGAAATTATTAAATCTGGTTAATTTTAAATGTTGGATGCGTTATGTTGACGATACTTTTGTTTTAGCTGACCTTTTGATATTTCTACCATTCTTCAAACTATCAATTTTATCGACCCACATATTCAGTTTACTTTTGAGTTAGAAAATTGTAATAAACTTCCTTTTCTTGATGTTTTAGTTACCAAATGTGACTCTTCTTTCAAAACTTGTGTTTATAGAAAACCTTTTCTGTCCCTAACCCACCACACACTCTCTCAAATCATCCTCTCAACCAAAAAAATCAGTGTTTTTTACACATATGTAAATCGTGCTCTCAAAATTTGTTCTGACTCTGCATCCCTTAAGGATGAACTTAATTACTTAAAAAGTGTTGCTGACAAAAGAGGTTGTTATCAATAATGCTGTGAAGAAATTCAATAGACCATCTAATAAATCTACCCTTTCCAAATCTGTCAAAAGCAAACCTGATAATTTTGTTGTCCTCTTCTTTTATCCTCCTTTATGTTTGAAATTAGCTAAAGTTTTATGTCGTTTCAATTTTAATGTTATCTTTAAACTTGTCAATAATTTCAAATTTCCCTCCACTAAATCTCCTGTTCCTGATCTTCGAAAATGGGGAATTTATAATGTTCCTTGTAACAGCTATTTATAATGTTCCTTGTAACAGCTGTGATTTATCTTATATTGGTCAAACTAAAAGAAATCTTGAAATCCATTTAAAAGAACACTCTCATTATGTAATTAATCAAGAAATTTCTCAATCTTCTATTGCCAAGCACTCTTGGGATTCCGGCCATAGTTTTAATTTTCAAAATGCTAAAATTATCTTCAATGCCAATAGTATCTCTGAATTGGACTTTCTTGAAAATTTAGCTATTTATCTTAATCGTGAAGTTATTCTTAATGATAAATCTGATTCCATAATGCTCTCTGCAGCTTGAAAAAACCTTTTCAGTACTACCATATAAGCTAATTTTTGTATTAATTAATTTTAGTCTGTTTTTATATTTTATTCATTTATTTATTTTTATTTCATATGTTCTCATAGTTTAATATATGTGTGTGTTTTCCCTTTATTATAATTTATTTTTATGTACTTTTTATTCCCCATTTTTCTTCCTTATTGGGCAACACCAGTTCGTGCGAGCAATTGAAAAGAAGATGGACCAAATGTTTCATTTAATCGAGCAGTGAAGTAATGTATTAAAGTACTTTTTCCAGAACCTGCTTTTCCTTGGACAACAATTCTTTTTATTGGCATTTCTCGCCTATGACCGTGCAAGAAATTGAGCCATTCTTCAAAAATATTTATTATTTTTTTCTGTTCATGGGAAAAGACGAAATTTGGCAAATTAGAAGGAACAGTGACACAACCACTTTTTTCACTCTCTTTCACTTTTTCATTTTCAATAAAATTCTGCAATTTATTAAGCAAATCTTGACTTTGAATGGTATGCCAGTTATACCTTATATCAATGTCCCTTCTGCCCAAATCTAATTCATCCTGTGCATTATTTTGTCTTGAAACGACATTCATCCAGTCAAATGGTTGATCTATTTCAGTAGATTCAATTTCTTCAAATTCTTCCTCATCTTTTAAATTTTGCAACAGATATTCCAAATCCAATCTCTGAATTTCATTATTCTTAAAATGCTGTTCATATATAACTTTCCATGAAGTACTATTTGGATTCATAATTTGAAAATCACGCCAAGGAATATGCAACATAACTTGTTGCTTATAGAAATCTTCATTATTTACATTATTGGGATCATATTTCAATTTCGGTATAATTCTGGGGATAAATGGTGTGATGTAGCAATCACATTTATTATTTATTTTTTAAATTGTAATGCAGCATTATTATCTCATGTTTTAAACTATTTATTTTCAATGCAAAACATCGTTCAAATCGTTTTTTTTTTCTTTCCTTTTTACCACAAGTAACAGAACCTTTGATTTCAGATTTTCCCCCTCTTCCTGATCTATTTTTAGATTAAGCGTGACGTCGACCGCGTCATATTGGAGGTGTGTCTCCCCTCTTGCCTTTTGACTGTAGTTTCGTTTTTCCTGTGCTGTCATTCGTTCTACAGTTCATACGTAAATTTAATTTAACAAATAGATTTAAATCATTTCTGCTTGTAGTTTTGTAAACCCCTTTTATGCAGTATATATATCAATGCAGCCAGTTTTTTAACAGATTTTAAGATCGGATCAGATTTTAAGATTTACGAAAATATGTATTATTTTTGACAACGTGATTGTCGTTTGAATTTCGGGCCTTGCGCCTAAATTCAAAGAGCGATGTTCTTCGATAGCTGTATCGCGATATCTAAAAGTTTATCTTCGGTCTCTGGTTTTTTTTTAAGTTAACGCATGTTTGATTTCGGACTTTTTATCATCAAGACCTTCTTTAAAAAATGATTTTAACCAGTAATCATCTTTATCATGGAATGACTTCCAAGTTTTAATAATTCTACGTGGAACGCTCTTCGAATGTGTACAGTGACCTACTTCTCCTAATTACCTTCCACCTCTCGAGTGAGTCAACTAATAAAGAAGATTTTTACAACTGCTGTCTCTTCAATGTGTCTACTGTTGTCATTTAAGTAAGACTATTCCTTTTATTTTTACTGCAAGTCAACCTTATCATCTTTACTATACGATCACTCTATTCTCGCCACTTATGTTTATTCTCAACATAATTAAATTTACATCGTCACATTTGGTTTCCGTGACAAAAAAGAACATTTCGGCGTTGTTGCTTTTTGATTACAACGTAATGCCTTAAAATAATAACTTAATGACTGTATTTTTTCGCCGTATTTTTGACGATTGATGCATTCTTTTTAAAGAAAATTTTTGTTCTCAAATAGAAGAACTGCTTTTTTTAAATGGAATTCTGAAAATGTTTTAGCATTATAATTGCTGTTATTCTTTTTTGCAATATTTTCTGTTCTTGTTATAAAAAGAAAACGTAATCTTTTTCAATCTTAGAAGAAATTTTGTTCCTGAAAATTATTCCTAACTGAATTTTCTTTTGCATAAAATTTTGAAGATTTGTTTTATTGAAATATAATGAAAGAAATTCAAATAAATTGTTTTAAAATTATTTTTTAATATGGAATTTTAAGAAAATTATAATATTCTGCTGTTCTCAGGTGGAACATTTTGCTGTTTTAACTGCTGAAGATCGATCAAACATCGTAATGAAATTTTTGTTCTCAAGTTTTATTTGCAATACTTATTCCATGATTTTAAATTTTTGAGCATTGTATAATTTAAAAAATCCATTACTGGTTTTCCCTGGTCTTGACAAAATTATTGCTGTTTTTAAATTAATGCAGAATGAAATATTATTTTAAAAATCAAGAAATTTATTTATTTATTCTCTAATTTATTTATTCTTATGGTGCATTACAAGATATTTATCATAGAAAATCTTTAATGAATTTTGAAATTCTGAAATGAATTCTAAAAATTGTTCTCTGATTTTAAGAACAAATTTATTTAACAAGAGGCTATGGTTTTTATATTTATTCTCATATTGGGTTTTTAAATATTACTTTATGGCACTTATATATTGAAATAAAATTTTTAATGAATTTGAAGATATATTATGAAAATTAAGATATTTATTGGAGCAAATTATTTTTTTTTTCCCCTTGGAATCTGTGATAATTATTGAAGTTTAAATTATTTTACTGAAGTTGTTCTTATCTATTACTTGCAAAGGAGCTGAAGTTCTTCATGAAATTCGTAGCTGTAAAATATCCTGCATAATTTTTTGAAGTCTTCTCTGCTTTTAAATGTATCAATTTATTAATACCTTCAATAACTTTTTATTAAAAAAAAATTTACTTATTCTTGTTGTACCACCTTCCACTTTTATTCTCAAGATATTTTTGTCATCTAGTGCACGATTTGACTGCTAATATCGATTTTGGTGTTTGGTGAGTGCAGTGTTCTTTTACTAAGTTAAATTTCAAGAACTGTGTTTGCTTTCTACAAACTGTTATGATAACTCTCAGTGCTTCAATTTTCCAGAATTATGTAGCTTCATCAAAATTTAATGACATATTTTTTTTACTTAAAAAAAAAAAAAAATAAAATAAAATAAAAATGAAAATCCTTCTCCTGTATCATCCTCATGACTGAAATTGATGTCTGATCTAAAATGACAATAGTTTTACTCATCTTTCTTATTCACATTTGCTTACCTACTGAAGTTGCCTTCAAGAGTGTTGTTATTAATCCATTTTTTGAAACGCTTCTCTGGTGTGTGGAAATGTTGTTCTGAAAGTACTGAAAATATTATAATACATACCTGCAGAAAAAAAATTCTGTTCCTCATTTACAACAACCAATAAAGATTTGTGCTCCATTTTCGGCTTTGATGTTCTTGGTGAATTATCAGTAATTTATGTAGTAAAAAATCCATTTATTTCTGACCTTCTCCAGTGTGTTTTTGAAGTTGGTTTTGAAGATAAATCAGTATGTATACATATTATTTTTTCATAAACAATAGAATTTCCCAGTCAACGTTTACTTGTGAGCGGAGAATTTTCATCCTTACGTAGGGGTAAGCGGCAAAGTTTCATCCTCGCATTGGAAATGTTTGACTTCTACATTATACCATATTCTACAAATATTTATAAAATTTAATGTTATTTGAATTACAGAAAATGTTTAAGCTCAAGAATGTTTGTTTATTTACTTATTTCTGAAGATTTTTATATGTCAATTATTATTATAGTGCCTTTTCCTTATTTCATAACCCAATTGCTTCAAAATTCTTTAATCTGCCATATGCCTCACTTTTTCAATTTATGCAAGAAAATTATTTTAAATTGATCATGAAGATATATTTTTTTTTAAATGAAGAAAATTTTTATTTGCACCTTTCATATGAAGAAAAGCACAAGTTCTTAGTGAAAATATTTACCAGCGCATCTTTTTTTGAAGTGTTCATCAGTGAATCTTCAACAATTCTCTAAGAAATTATATATATTTTTTTGAAAAGTGCTTCTTCACTACCGATTTTGACTACCGATCTTGTCCTCTACTCGTCATGGTGTGTGTGTCGTGTTAATATCATCCTTAAGTGCAGTGTTACTCCTAAATGTACCACCATGCATTGTCTTCTTTTTGCCAGCAGTGTCTACCAATTTTTCCTTCAAGTATATCACCATATTCTGCTAAATAGTCATAATTGGTGATGTGTTGTGCTAACTGTGCCTTTTTTTTCAACAAAATAGAAGTGTTTGAATAGTTCACAGTACTATTCATATCCAACCATTTGTGGTTTATACCATGAGATTCTTTACATCTGTAAAATACACTATTTTTTTTTTCTTTTTCTATGCTGAATTATTTGATTATCTCTTGCACAAGATTTCACAAGTCTCTTATGCGCATTGGTTTCTGCTGTATTTTTGTGTTTTGTATAAATGTGTTTACAGAGTTCCTGAATGTGTCCACTGATCAAGGTATCATGAAGGATTGTCTGTTTACTCTACAATATTTTTTAAATTTTTGCAGCTCTTTAATCTAATTTCAACTGTTGTTTAAATTTAATTTAAAATAATTTAATTTTTCTTTACAAGCATAGAAATTTAAATTTTATTAGTAAATTATTGAAGGAATTAAACTAAATATTTTTATGGTACACTTGCTTGGTAATTTAAAATTTTTCCTGATTATGACAATTTTTTTTAACTATTATGATTAATGAAATTCAAGTCCTAGGTTGTCTGAATATAAAAGTAAAATATTCTCGACTTTCTCATTGCAATTTATTTTTATAAATATGCAGAAATTGATTAGTAGAAATGATTTATTTATTCATTTTGAATGTTTCAATATATGAGGAAATTGATTAGTAGAAATGACTTGTTCATTTTGAATGTTTCAATATATGACGAAATTGATTAGTAGAAATGACTTGTTCATTTTGAATGTTTCAATATATGAGAAAATTGATTAGTAGAAATGATTTATTTATTCATTTTGAATGTTTCAATATTATGACAAAATTGATTAGTAGAAATGATTTTTCATTTCGAATGTTTCAATTTATGATTTATTTTTCCTAGGCAGTCAGAGTATATATTTAGAGAGGGTACTTCTGACTTTATGTTGCTTTACTTTTGCAACTTTATAAATTTTGATTCATAAGTGTACCTTATTTTTTAACTTATTGAATTCAAAATTTTTTTGTGGTCTCTTTTGGCAAAAAATTTATTTAGCTTTTGGATTTATTATTAATTTTAAAATATTAAAAGAGTAATATTTTAATTTATAGAGATCATTTTACACAGGAAGGTGCCTTTCTTGGCCTGTGATTGCAATGGGGCTTATTAATGTTACTGTTATACTACATGTTATGTATACTATTGAAATTTGAATGTACTACTTGATGTATATTCTTTTTCTTTCTCTTTAGGTCACTGTGCATGTACGTTCCCTAAATGTGCGTAAATGCACTTAAAATTTTTATTATGACTTTTAAATTTTAACTTAAATTTTATTCTACATTTTTTTGCTCCTTGGCTTTTAAAATTTTGTTTTCCCTTTGTTGAAAAAGCTCTTTCAAGATTTACCTTTTTCACCTTTTGGTCATCCAAAATTTTGTTCGGCAAATGGGGGTAATGTGATGTAGCAATCACATTTATTATTTATTTTTTAAATTGTAATGCAGCATTATTATCTCATGTTTTAAACTATTTATTTTCAATGCAAAACATCGTTCAAATCGTTTTTTTTTTCTTTCCTTTTTACCACAAGTAACAGAACCTTTGATTTCAGATTTTCCCCCTCTTCCTGATCTATTTTTAGATTAAGCGTGACGTCGACCGCGTCATATTGGAGGTGTGTCTCCCCTCTTGCCTTTTGACTGTAGTTTCGTTTTTCCTGTGCTGTCATTCGTTCTACAGTTCATACGTAAATTTAATTTAACAAATAGATTTAAATCATTTCTGCTTGTAGTTTTGTAAACCCCTTTTATGCAGTATATATATCAATGCAGCCAGTTTTTTAACAGATTTTAAGATCGGATCAGATTTTAAGATTTACGAAAATATGTATTATTTTTGACAACGTGATTGTCGTTTGAATTTCGGGCCTTGCGCCTAAATTCAAAGAGCGATGTTCTTCGATAGCTGTATCGCGATATCTAAAAGTTTATCTTCGGTCTCTGGTTTTTTTTTAAGTTAACGCATGTTTGATTTCGGACTTTTTATCATCAAGACCTTCTTTAAAAAATGATTTTAACCAGTAATCATCTTTATCATGGAATGACTTCCAAGTTTTAATAATTCTACGTGGAACGCTCTTCGAATGTGTACAGTGACCTACTTCTCCTAATTACCTTCCACCTCTCGAGTGAGTCAACTAATAAAGAAGATTTTTACAACTGCTGTCTCTTCAATGTGTCTACTGTTGTCATTTAAGTAAGACTATTCCTTTTATTTTTACTGCAAGTCAACCTTATCATCTTTACTATACGATCACTCTATTCTCGCCACTTATGTTTATTCTCAACATAATTAAATTTACATCGTCACAAATGGTTTTTTTCTGATACTGAAATTTTCACCGCGTTTATAAATGTTTGTGAAATAATTCTGCAAGGACATATTTTCAAATCTCACTGGGCGTTGCTCGTACTTTTCTAAAATATTTGAAACGGATATGCTTCCATCCTCCTTATTCATATCTAATTGTTCCCATGCCTTCCTTGCTAAATTAATGGTGACAAACTGACGAGATGATTTATACAAAGGCCATCCCATTAACACCCAAAATATTTGCTGGGCAGAATAATCACGTTCAGCACACATTTTTATTAAAATCTTCTGAATTATCTGCTGAACATTGATATTATCGCGTGATTCTTGAACTGTTTGTCTGATGAAGTCTTTCATCCCTTCTGATCTGGGTTCACCTTTGCTAGCATATTTAACAATATATTTTAGGACTGCGTGAATGGAAATGACTGCTTGGGAATCCATGTTTGCTCGCCAAATTTTAAAAATTTGTGGGCTATGACTGTTTAAATAAGGGCTATTTCTTTTTGAAATGTATTCGGGTTCATTAGTAAGGAACTGAATTTTACTTTCGTGAGAACATTCTTTGGGAAATTTGAAACGGCATGTGACTTCAGAAGAATCTTTTTTCTTTCTCTTACAATAAGCTTTAGAACATTTATGCATTTGTACTGCACGTATTAAGTGATTATAGTCAGCAGCTTCATCAGGCACATCCATAAAATGAAATTTAGATGGATGTATATCAAACTTGATTAGGATCTGGTTGCCAAGTCAATATGAATTCGTCAAAGTATTTTACAATTTTACGTATCTTTTCATCATCATTTGAACTAAGATTGTTTACATCAGGAGCATCTTCGAACCAGAAAAGACCATGCATGTGAGAACTACCTCTATGTTGAAATTCAATACGAAACCAAAAGTCTTTGACTTTGAAATATTTCTTGAAAAAATGTTCCATAAAAAAATCCAACCGCTTATGAAAAAAGTAAGCAACGATTAAAGGATTACAATTCAACAATTTTGATTTCCTGACGTATTCAGAATTTTGGTTACAATTAGTGTAAACATAGTCTGCATCAATGTTCGATAAATTTGAGGCCAGTATAAATCAGCTGCACTAAGTGTAATGAAAACAGTAGCAGTTCCTAATTCCTCAACCATGTCTAACAACTCTCGTGATTTGATAAACCAATAAGAGCTCGATGATCTTAAATTAGCATTGGAAGATAAAATCGACTTGTACAATGTAGGATCTTTCTGCAACCGTTCCTGGAGTTTTTCAACTGTTTCAACATCATGTAGGCGAGAATTTTTTTTTATACAAATAATTCCATTTTGTAATGCTGTCCAACGTATTATGCTATTGAAAGCAAAAAATCTAAATCTTGGATGCCGTGCAAATCTTTCATCGTCATATATCATGAGAAATTTAAAGTATTCTTTTGGTGTAATTTTACGAACTCTAGCATCTCTAAGATCACCTCGTCCTGTTGGAAATAACGTAGGAAAAGCTCTACAAATATATCCATCACATGAAAATTCATTTATAGGCTTAGTATCTATCTTAGGCCAAGGAATGACACTGCATTCATCATTTCCTTCTTTAATACCTAACATACTATTTATTGCCTCTCGATTACATCTGGAATTCACATTTGGGGCTCCGGATTCATATATATTATTTGTTCATGGACATTGATCATCTACAGAATTCAAAGTTTTTTCAACTGATGGTAAATAAATCTGCTGTTGCTCTTAACTGAGTATTATTCGCCGGAAAATATTTTCATTTTCGGGTAAACTTTGCAAATTATTTTCATCAATAGTAATATAACGATACCAAGGATTATTTTCCTTTAGATATTCTAAAGCAGACTTAACGTTTTCACGATTTACTATAAAATCTTTGAATTCTTCACCATCTTGTCTTCTAACAAAGATGTTCTGTGATATAGTATCTATGGAATGAGGTAATAAAGTACAAAATTCTGTAATATCTTGATGAAAATTAATAACTTGCCCACTGTATCCAAGCTGACCACCTTTAATGCGATAAACAGTAATAACTGGATGAACTTGGGCAATTAATTGCTCCTCAACGAAAGTTAAGTTCTTCAATATTTCCAGTTGTGGACCTGGATCCATGTTATTAGCTACAGAAAAAATATTTAGTTCATTATTTCCTATACATTTTTGGCAAGTCTTACAAGATCCGTCAGATTGAATATGCGTGGCAAACCAACGTCAATGACAAATTTTACAAAAATACAATTAAAATTTTTTTGTGCATCTTCGAAATTTAAAGCATATTTCCGAGCACATGCATTATCTGTCAGTAGAGATTCGTCATGTCGTCGTTTTTTGCGCTGGTATCTAGTCTCTTGCCTTAAAGCTAAATCATGTTCGCGTTCTTTTTGACCAGTAAGTGTACGTTTTCTCGGCATTCTTTTTAATAGAACTAATACATTCCATAAATTATTTTTAAACGGCCAACATATTAAAAATAATACTATTGTAATTACTTCTTAATAGTAAATATGTTTCACTTGGTTAAATTTTCAACCTTCAAATTCGAATAACACTTTATATAACGAATTTAACATTTAATTTTATTTATTTACAATTTTTTTTTGTTGCCACTTTACAAAAAAACACATAATTCTTTTAAAATGCGTAAGTTTCGTCTGCGTAAATTATTTCACATAATCAGAATAAGCTGTGTATTTGAATTCTAACACTAAAAAATACTTAATTTCATTAAATAATTGAATTTTCACAAATTTTAATTCATTAAAAATATGCTATAATTTTCTTGTAAAAAATATTTTAAAAATTTCACAAAAGAAATCTTGAAACTATTATATGATTAAAAGGAATGATAGCCAAAATATGCACCATCTCCAACCAATCTTAATAAAGTATTCTATTAAAATGTATATTTTCCTCTCAAATAACATACATTTTTAATATAAGAAAGTTTAATGTAAGTAAAGTTTTAAGCTGTAGCTGGTATTACGATAATTCTTTTACCTTACATATTACGTATACCACGCTGCAATATTAAAAAGCTGTAGCCGGTATTACGCTACGATAATTCTTTTGTCTCACATGCAAATAATATAGAGATAAACATATTATGTAAGCCACGCTGCAATATTAAAAAGCTCCAGCGGGTATTACAATTCTTATACCTCACATGCAAATAATTAGAGATTATTTAATTCCGCTTAATTATTAGAATTTTTTTTTAGATAAATGCAAACATTTTATCACAAACTCCAACAAAACTTTTTATTCTATTTATTCCTTATTCCAAAGATACAGCATTATCATCTGCTGCCATAGTAACCTGATAAATTAAATTTTATTAAAAAAAAAGGCACAGTAGTAGAAAAATATTTTACTAAATCGAATAGTTATTTTTAATTTTGGTTTTAGAATTCAATTCATGAACTCCCGTGCATAGAACAGGTTAAACAGCAAGTTAAATTTTTAAAAAAAACAGTTTTTGAGGTATTTTGACGGAATAATGAAAATATATTTTATTTATTTAATTAATCATGATTCTATCTATAAGTACTGACTCCATGATTTATCATTTTTTCTTCTAAAAATACACGTGTTTCATTTTTTATTTGCAAGAATGCGTCCGTAATGGAAAAACATGTACAATAAATTAATTAAAATAATAATTTTTTTAAGGTTATTCTGTAAAAAAAAAAATAACATTGTGCAAATCTACAGGTCATAATGTATTTTTAAGTTTAATTTCAAGTCAAAATTGAATAGTTTTTTTGTAAAGTGTACGACAAAATGTAATTTGAGTAGACTAGTAGGGGATTCGCTTCACTCATCCTAATTATTTTACATCCTATTCGTTATAACATTAAATGCAAACAAATTTACATATTACACTACACTACAAAAGTAGAAAAACATTTTATTATTTTTACATAAATTTATACATAAAGCTTTTTTAGCCTAATTTTCTTCTTCAGTTTTACTAGATACGTAGAACATGATATACTGCAAAAACAATTTCAACATTTTGTTTCCGATACATTTTTAATTGATATAAAATAAGAATGAAAAAGAATTTATTTAACCAAAATGCACTTTGGATCAAACATAGTAGAAAACAAAAAAATCAAGATATATATATAGATAGATATCAACAAAAAACAAATGGCCTTTTTAAAGTATGTATAATGGTAATTACCTCAGCAACAGCTCTTAAAGAAGTACTTTTGCCAAGTTGTTCACTCTGTTTTGCTATAGCCTCTGCAGCAACTTTAGCTGACTTGGCAATTTCTTCGGTGAATTCACGACTCTTTTTACCAAGTTCACTCTTTTGGGCTTCTTCAAGACCCTACAAAAATTTAAATTTTCAAAAAGTTTTTTAAAAAATCAGCAGTTTAAACATGTTTTATTTCTGTTACAATATTATTTTAAGAATGCTAAAATTCTGATAAGAAGTATAATAAACAGGAGAAAGTTGGTTAAAATCACACACCTTATTATTGTTTCTTGAAGCCAAAATTTTCAACAGAATTTAATATATAACTTTGAGTACACATTCCACACTTATCCTTGTATCATAAAATCATTTTAAATATATGATTAGTTCATACAATTTTTATTAATAAATGATTATTTAAAAAAAAATTAAATCTTACCACATCAGTGGTCTAAAATGACATGGACATGTTAATCTTGCAGGAAATGAAAAAGTTGACTTTCTTTTAAAAAGGAACACTATATTTTATTTTACTACTTTAACTAAAGAACTAGACTAATATTTAAATTATAAATTTAATGATTTAATATTTAAAGATAACAGGATTATTTTCTTCAATATAATTTGAGACACTGCAGATCAGAAAATCACCTCTTTGTGCGCTTTACAAGTCCATGTTGTTTTGGATTTTTCTTTCTTCTTCACACTTTGTTTAAGAGCTCTTCAATTATTGTTTTCCAATATCCCTTTTTAGCCCAGGTAGGATATCTGATTTCACCCCAAGCGAATGAAGGTTGCAAAGAAAATCATAAAATTACACATATAAATGCTAGCAACAGTTTTAATGTGAGAAATAAATCATTATTAACCCTTTCACTTCTATATAAATAATTCTACAGAGCATGTATCCACTAGGGCAGGGATGGCGAACCTATAGCCTTGTGTGCCATAAGTGGCATGTTGCACATTATTTTTGGCATACCATAGATTCAGGTTCTACATCAAAATATAGTAGAATTTCACAAAACGAATTAATCTGGATGTTGTCTCTGTTTATCTGAATTCAATTCATTCAATTGGTTGTCACAGATTGAAGAAACTGAAATATAACTTAATGTATCCCAATCTAGCTCAATATTGCTTTACAAAATATTAAGAGTAAGAGAGAATTAGAATATTATCGCAAAAGAAAGATTAACAGGCATTATAAGCAACAATGCCTATGGTAAAATTATAACAACTTGGAGTTCAATTCCAGGCACTAAAAGCTATAGATTCTGACCCTTGCTATGTTGACACTTTTTTCCTGTGAGGTATTCTTTTCAGAAAGGAAAAATGTGAAAAATTCAAGTAAAAACATTTAGAGTCAAATGAGTCCAATCCAACTTGCATTCTCTTAAAAATAACTAGTACGAAGCTGATATAAATGATATGGTATCTAAGATGACACAACATAAATAACATTTTTTAAATGAATTTCTAAAGTATAACATCAAATATTGCTCATATTTTTTTAATGCTAAATTCAAAATTTTAACCATTCATTTCCATTCATTTTTATTAGATTCATTATTTTTTTTTAATTGCTGGCACGTCATGATCACTTAAGATCTATTTTTGGAAAAATTTGGTACGTGGATTTGAAAAGGTTCCCCGTTCCTGCACTAGGGGATACATTGGGAACGAATGTGTTTTAAAAAGTTTCAATAAATTTAAACATGCTTATATTTATGAATTTTGAAAATTAACAATCAAAACAAAAAATGATAAAATTAAATTTCCGACATAGAAATTGCAAAATGCCAGTAGGGAGATATTTTTTTCTTGCATAAAGCTTAGTATTTCAACCATTAGCCACTAGAGGGCTATTCAATTTGAGTCAAAGTGAGATGTACTGTTTTACTCTACTTCTCCCTATATATTCCTAGGACAAGAAAAACTAAACATGATAAATCCATTAAAATCCATTCTTGCACTAGGTTGAATCTAGTAATTAAACTGAAGCACAATAGGTTAATTGTGCCTATGAAATTCAGATAACTTACCAAAATGCAGCTGAAAGTAGCTCGAGTGAAAATCAAATTAAAAAAAAAAAAAATACTTCATAAAAATAAAATGTAGAAAAATAAATATTTCAATAAAAATTCATTGCTAAATTATTCATATCAATGTGAATAATGCATACATTACATATACTGTGGTAATGCCTAGCCTGACCCCACCAGAGCCTACCAAAAAACTGCAAAGCCAAGATATCAAAGAGCAGATTATATTATTACCTTTGTCTTACTAAGATCTATGTTTGTGATAAGTTACATTGTAAATAATCAAGCCACTGTTGAGAAATCATGTTCATTTCATTGTCAGATTAGAGTTGATGCATACGAAGGTTCGTTCACCTTCCACATGTTGTACTTCAAAAATGAACATAATCACTTAACAATTTATTAGCAATGAAAGGAATATTTCCCTTTTAATTATTAACTTATTCATTGCACTTAGCAGTGGTCGAGGATGTATAGGAGGATAGAAGAGTGTTGCAAATAGGGTTTACATTAGAACTTTGACCTTTAATTACTCAAACCACAGAACAAATTAAAAAAAAAAAACAGGCCATGTTATTACCTTTGTCTTACTGAGATCTATGTTTGTAGTAATTGATTAAACAATTGCTAACATATCAAATCTGTTTCATTAGCAGATTGAAGTTTGTACATAGGAAGTTTCACTCACCTTTGGCTGGCTGCATTTCAAAAATAATTTGATTACAGAAAACAGTCTTTATTTTATTTTTTTTTTTTTTTTAACGGCAAATACAAGAAAACGCTTAAAAAAAAAAAAAAAGAGCATTTGATATTATTACTGGTGGTGGTGTACCGAGTAATTTTTTTTTTAGCTACCAAGACTGAATATCAAATAATAGTGTGTAAGGAAAAAATGCTTATGCACACATTGAAGTGAACTCAGAGGTAACACCAAGGTAAGAAAAACGTTGCAAATGCAGTTGCACACACACACACACAGATGTAAAAGTTCTGCACTGCTTGAAAACATACATTTTGAGAATGCAAGACATTTCTTTAATATTTTATCACTGTTTCTGGTACCAATTTCAATATCTTAAAGTCTATTAAATGTAAAATACTTTTATTTTGTAATTTTATCTTATCTTCTTATGATTTTAGATATTATTTGTAGTTTACAAAAGATTATAATATATTTTTTTTTTGCCTTTAATAATGCTTAAAATAAGAAGGAAGCACAATTTTATACTTACTCTGTCTTGACCAAGTACACAATCAAACTTTGTCCAAATATCAAGTACTAGGTAAATTGGTCGAATACTGAGTACACCTCTAAATACTACTTCTTGAAACAAAGCTACTTACACACATGACAAAGTATTGTTATTCCTGAACTTTAAAAAAAGACAAAATTTTAAAACTCTTGCAAATTTTTCATGGCTTGTAGCAAAAAAGTCTAAACTGCCTAACATGATAAATCTTGCTTGTGATTACATAAATTCAAGAGATTTTTACACTGTTTGGCGCATCCATCACTAAAGCAGGGTTTGTGTGGGCCCCGCCCAGGTTTTTTCGGGCAGGCCCACTTGAAAAAACCCATTGTGGGTTTTTTCAAATTTTCTCATATTTTCACAATCTGTAACATTATTTAATCTAAGGTATGAGAATAGGTGAAAACTGGAAAATTGGGTTAGTAGTCAGTGGCTGTTAGACAGGATTTGACCAAGTGGGCCCAGCCTGAAAAAAACCCGCCCAGGTTTTTTCGGACACGCCCCGTTGAAAAACCTATTGTGGTTTTTTTCAAATTTTCTTGTGCTTTCACAACTGTATCATTATTTAATCTAAGGTATGAGAATGCAAAGATAAATGCCAATTTAAATATATTTCAAAAGAACCAGATTTAAAGGAATTTTTAAGCTGAGATGAAATGACCAAAATAGAAAAAAGAAGGAAGATTTTCATGCCTGTAATCTATAATGCATGTAAAAAGATGGCACTTGAAGCCCATCCTGATTGTTCCCCATTGTTATAGCTTTTAAGATTAATCATCCCATTTATTATCCTGCTTCAATTTTTAATGAAAGTGTTAAATAGGAGTTTTCAACACAAAAATGGTTAATATTATGGCAAAAAAGAGTGAAACAGATAAGTTTCCTTCTGGATTTTGTCAGTTTTTCTTTTCTTTACATCCAGTACCAGCTACCTCTGCTTCGATCGAACAATACTTTTCTACATTTGGTCTGGTTTGGAGCAAGTTACGTAATCATTTCGGAGTTGATAAAGCAGCAAAGCTAGTAATAAGTGTATCGCTATTTGCGATCTAAATTTACAAATATCACTGACACTGACTTCCATGACAATTTAATTTAACATTTAATACTATTGCAATATATATGTAGCAAATTTGGTACTTTTCGGTTAGCCGGGCGCCAGTGTTATATACACACACATATATGTATCTATATATGTATATACATATATATTTATACACATATATATGTGTATACCTATATATATATGTGTATATCTATATGTGTGTGTGTATATATATGTATACATATACATGTGTGCGTATATAACACTGGCGCCCGGCTAACCGAAAAGTACCGCAAATTTTGCTAAAATTTTCAAATATATTATTACAAATCCCATTTCTTTAAAAAAAAGAAAAGCCTTCATATGATTTCTGATTTGAAGAAAATGAAAGAAACTACATAAATTTAGCATGTTTATCTTAAGGTAAGAATTATATAAAGAAATCCAGTTGTGGTTCACTTAATATATGCTTAGTGAAGCAAACTTGTCCCATGAGATACAGATGTACCTTTTAAATTGATTTTTTTTTCTTTTTATACATTTTTTGCTAATTCATACTTAATTAATGCAAAATTATGCCCAGGTTTTACTGATAAATGGAGAATTTAGGTATTATGTATATGAAAATTAGAAGTTTAAAGTGTTCTCCAAAAAAAAAAAAAAAAAACTCAATAAAGCCCGAAAAAACCCAGGTTTTAGACTAGTCGGCCCAGTGGGCTGGGTTTTTTCTAAACCTGGTCCTTAGGCAACTAAAATTCAAGAACTAGATGTAAGAACAAATTGCAGGGGAAAAAAATTTTAGTAAATATAGAAATACATTTTTCTGAAAGGTATATTCTTAATAATATCTTAATATTTTTGTAGGGCATGGAGCCAGAAACCTTAATTGCGCTGACAAATGAAAACAAACGTGTAAATAATGATTTTAAATAAAGGATCCTTTAAAACAGATTTTTATTTTTTATAAAAACTAGTAAGAGGAAACATTTAAAAGGGCATCAAGAGAATCGTCAAAGGTGCCCCCATAGGTGCCACGTTAGACAACATTTCTTGACAGTATCAAAGCCCATTTTTCTGCTGTCACATAAAAAATTTGATTCTGTTAATGCACCAGTTTTAAAAAATAAAGGTTTACATTCAGATTACAGTAATTTATTAAGAGTTTTATTTTGTTTTTCATGGTAACTAGGGATCTAACCAAGGCTTTCTGGGTACGACAACATAAGTGAAAACCATTTTTTAATTAAAAATTAATAGATTATTTACATTTAATATGTATTTTTAGACTGCCTACTAACATTACTAAAAAGCATTTTTCTATTTAAAATATCAATAATATATTAATATAAAGTTAAATTATTAAAAGTTATTAAATTATTTAAAGTTATTTATTAAAAGCCTAATTAAATTATTAAAAGTTATTTATTAAAGGCCCAATTAAATTATTAAAAGTTATTTAAATTATTTAAAGTTATTCATTAAAAGCCTATCATATTAGCTTCATGCCATGAGTTAAGATTTCAGTCTCTACTCTCTATATTGAAAATTTTTAATTTTAATTGTGGTGATGATTCAATAAAAGCTCCAATATGTGCAAACTAAATATTATAACACTATACATGAATAAATATCACATACTGCTAATTTGATTAAATACCTCTATAATTTTACCCTTTAATGATTCTAACTGTTCCTTTATTTGTTCAGAACTTCTAGATGTTTCTTTCTCAATTTCTTTCTATAAAAAATAATTACAGAAAAAAATTATAAAACTAAAAAAAGAAAAAAAAACTGAAATCAAAGTAAACTGAACAAAATGATTATGCACATTAACAAATTGTAACTTACATATTTTTGTTTAGCTTTTTGTAATGCTTCAGACTGTTCCAATTTTTCAGCTTCTTCCCTAAATTTTCTCAGGTTTTCCTAAAAGAATATATATATATAATAAAGAGGAAATCACAAATATACGAACAAATTGGTAAAATTCTAAAGATGAACTAGATATGAACATAGGAAACCAGTATGTAAAATAAGGAACTATGAATAGCCTACAGAATCATCAGAAGAGCTTGTAGGTTAATTCACAGTGAAGATGCGTTATTTCATCCAATTTTGTCGGCATTAAGCCTAAAATGACAAAATTTAGCTCCTGATAATGCAACATAAAAGAAAATAGATGATAAAAATCCAAGAGATCTAAAGAAAGATACACCTCACACAGGATATTAAAAATTATTAGAGCACAATACCTCAATTACATACTAGGAACCAAAACTTCAGAAAGTACTCACTATATTACAGCATACGAGTATGCAAAACAGAGTTAGGACTATTATAACATGTGGGCCGAAGTTGAGTAACTGACTGAAACCCATAACTTTGCTGCCATCTGGTGTGAGAAAGGAAAACTATATGGTAACTAGATTATTAGCTAAAATGTTTAGTGCTGCCATCTATACCTCCCAAAAAAAAAAGGTTATGAAATTAATTGAAGAAATCAATAAATGACTTAGATTAACATTTAGTTAAAGTAGAATGAAAAAATAGGAATAAACTTAATAAGTACTGAGTAAATACAAAATAAAATAAAGAATTATATGAAAAGAAATAAATAAAAGGGTATTGATTAAATTAACTATATATATAAATTTTTCAGCTTCTAGCTTTTTTTCTCACAGAAAACAACCGATTTGCTTATATCATTGAATTTTGTACTCTTGAAAACGTAATTCAATATATAAGTTTTTCAATTTTTTCGGAATTTATATTCTTCTTTTTTTTCTTCCATATTAATTCTTGTAATTAAGTATAAGGAACTTTATTTTATACATACAGTTCTATATTATAGATTTGTGGCATCCATTTTTATTGTCAGTTCATTCACAATTGCGGTTTTTGATGATGGTCGGTAATGTTTAATTAATGGTTTTATATCTACCCTATATATATAAAATCCTAATGAAACGAATTTATGAAACGAATATATGAAACGCCTGAAATGTATCGACTCTTTGAATTGACTGATTAAACAACTGACTTTATTTCACGGCGATTTCTCCTAAAATATGGAATACTTTGCAATGAAATTAACACCAAAAATCCGTGTTGATCCACAGATCTCAAAACTGGTATTAGAATTTTTAAATTCAAATTAGTTTTCGAAATATTATTTTTTTTTCTAATGATGGCAACTCAAATTTTAATCATAACAGAATTTTTTTTTTTCATAATTCAGAAAAGGTTACTATTTTAAATTAATTTGGAGACAGTTTGGCCTCCTTTAAATTTATGCTAAGAACAATGCTTTTTTTGTATTTCGTTATCATTTTATTAAATACAAACTTTCATTTAAAAATGAAACATTTAAATTGATGGCTTTCATTTCTTTTTTTAAAAAAAATCAAAACGAAAAGAAAAATATTAGGCACAGATGTCATATACTCACTGGGGTACCTAATTGGCGCACAAATGGCATTATTTTGATAGACATGGTAACCCGGCTATTGTTGTTTATTTAATAATAAATGTATATTTACTTTTATTTCTTTTTTAAATTTATATAAATTATTTTGTTCTATAGTAATTAATTTTTTTTTTTGCTATTTCCTTTTGGAAATAATAGAAAATAATTAAAAAATACGGTACAATGTAGTAGCTATTCCGTCATCCGTCACCCAATTTCGCAAATTATATAAATCGCCAAACCACTCTCGCCAAATTGTACAGATTGACAAAATTTTTATTTTAAATAACGAAAGAACAAATAAATTAGTATAACATTAATAAATATAAAAATAAAACGTCGAAATAAAAATTACTTGATGACGTAAACACGTGTAACTTGCTAAAAGTCAAGTGAATGTGACATTTATCATCAACCATTATTGACATTTAATCTTATAGTTCGCAATAGATTTTTTGTCGACAGGATAACTAAGTAGTACCAAAAATACATATGTAACTGGTATTCGAAAACGAGGTTTTCGTAAAAAAAAAAAAAAAAAAAATCATGCCAAACATGTCTAGAGTATATGACATCTGGCGAAATATTAAATTATGTAACAAACCATGACATTTAATTTCAACTTCAAATCAATGTTTTAATTTATCACTCGAACAATAAAAAAAATGCTAATTGGTGAATTAAAAAAAAGATATTGGCGAGATTTGCACCCGGCTTTTTTTTCTTTCGGCACAGATGTCATATACGGCCCCATATTGGCGCGATTTTTTTCTGACACCAATGTCATATACGCAACGGATACTTAATTGGCGCCAAAGTATCGTTATTTTGCTTGATATGGTAAGCCGGATGTTGTTGTTTGTGCTGTTAATGGGTTCCCCAAATTGCCGTTGGAAAAAAATCGCACCAATATGATGACTTGAACTATTATAATATAGATAAAATGATGGTCATAGAATAATATTTGGCGACTTATCACCTGTGCCTGGATAACATTAAAGTATCAAAATGGCACCTAGAGTATAAAAAGCAAAGTGCTCCGCCCGGAACTGTTGATGATAGTCACATGATTTAGGCTATTGTTATAGAGATTGTTTTAAAATATCGGTTGACAAAGACTCTGAATACTTAATTCATTTTACTTTAGCTTCTTTTCAAATGTTTAACTGATCTTCTTTAATCAAAAACGAAAACAACCATTGGATGTCTTAACAGCAACTGATTCTCCGTTAAATTTTTGCAATCAAAGGGAATTGAATGGGTCTCCGTTTACAGGGAGATCTGCACACCTTTTTCAGTATAATTTAATCTTCTTTAATATTTTTAAAACCCATTAGATTTTTAGATTCTGTGGTGTCTGAACGGGGGTTGGCGAGCATAGCTTGCAGGGGGCAGAGCCCCCTAGTATATATATAACATTTAAACTGTATTCTGCATTAAAAAGGCAAAATACTTAGAAAAAAAAATTCAAGGTTAAAAACTGATGCTGGAAAAAGGGCAGTGTGTGTTTTTCTCTTCTAAAATGGGCTGGGTGCATCATTACTTAATAAAAAAAGAGAGAGAGAGAGAAGCAGAATGCAGTACCCTTTAAAAAACATTCAGCAGGAACACTAGGGCAACACATTATATTCATTATTCACAAGTGTCTGCAAAACTGCATTTATGACAGCAGTAATATATACATCACGTAGCACATATGCAAAGAAGCCAATTTTGACATTTTGTAACTATAATAAAATTTTGCTCAGTTTAAAAACATTTAACATCATTAAAAGCATTTCAGTTAATAATGGTAATGCATTTTCAACTATTTTATACAGCTATGTATAAGAACTATATAAACTAGCAAAAGCCATGTTTTGTTTGGATTCGCGAAGCATTATTTAATAAGATGAATATTTGAAAGTAACAATATTTTTTAATATTATTTTTGCATCTTTATAAAGCAAAAATGTTATTTTATGTTTAGGTGCATTTTAATTTTAGAAATATAAATTCAGCCAAAAAACTAAGAATTTCCTCGGAATTTTTTATTTATGACATAACGAATTTAAAAATTAATTTTATTTGTTTACAATTCTTTTGTTGCCACTTCACACAAAAAAAAATAAATCATAATAGAATTCTTTTAAAATGTGTAAGTAGCATAAGTGTCGTCTGTGCAAACGATTTTGCATAATAAGAATAAATTGTGTATTTGAATTCTTAACATTGAAAAATACTTTTATAAAATTGAATGTAAATAATTGAATTTTCACAAATTTTAATTCATTAAAATATGCTATAATTTTCATAAAAAGGTATTTTAAAATTTTTATAAAAGAAATCGTGAAATCATTTAATTAATCATGATTCTATCTATAATTACTAACTCCATGATTTATTTTTTCTTCTGAAAATATATGTTTCATTTTCTATTTGCAAAAATGCATCCATAATAGAAAAACATGTACAATAAATTAATTTAAATAATAATTTTTTTAAGGTTATTCTGTAAAAAAAAATAATATTGTGCAAATCTACAGATCATAATTTATTTTTATATTTAATTTCAAGTCAAAATACTGAATAGTTTTTTTGTAAAGTATATGACAAAATGTAATTTGTGTAGCCTAGTAGAGGATTCGCTCCGCTCATCCTAATGACACATGCACCACATAGTATACCAAAATTTCATGTAGCTAAAAAATACATAAATACAAAAAAATGTTCTACGATATACTATTTTGTCAGAGTATTTCTATAACGGCCAGTTTTATATCCATTATTAACTATATATCATGTTCCATCTAGTTACATAATCACATGTGCATTTTTTGTTTTTAATTTTTAAACATTTTTTAGAAGTTTTAATTGGCTTATAAATTATTTAATTTTTCTATTGTGTGGAAAATGGGTTTAATGTCTTATGTAGTCACACAATTATGGATATGCTGAAACTGAGCAATGTCATTAAAACCAATTTAAACAATTATGTACAATATATGAAATATACATAGCTGCCTTTTTTTCTCCCCAAATTAAATAAACTTATTTTGATCCAGAAAATTTATTTAATAAAATATTTCGTTCTCTTATGGCATTTGAGTTCTTGATTGCATAAAATTTCTGGTTCAAAAAATGTTTATCTGACTTTAAAAAAACCTCAGAAAGTCGGCAGATATACATATCCCTCCATACTGTAATTTTTTTTGTATGGCGCTGTAAAATACCTATAAAACACTAAATGTATTTCCTTAGAAAACATACTGCATGAATCTGAATAACATACATTAGTTTTGTTCAGGTTTGAAACAGTAATATTATTAAAATACACTTCAAAAACCTAATACTCATAGTTTTCGATTTTTTTGTATATAATGTCTATTTTAAACAACTAGGTAAGTGTGATTGAAGATAGCACAGAGGATTTCATTTAATACCCATTTCAAAACACATTAGCACAGAGGATTTCATTTAATGCCCATTTCAAAACACTTTATCCTTTAATTAATAAATCCAAATCGTTAATTTATAATTATTAAATACTTAACCTTTTTAAAAAAAAAGAACACAGATGGCAGCACCATTAAATTTAATTCAGAAATTATTACAATGGAAAGATTTTTTTAATCAAATTGAAAATATTCAAGAACTGCTTTTCAGACAATTGTAACAGCAAATGTTTGTATATCTGAAAAGTATATTTGGGCGATTCCGTGGAGAGTGTCACACATGTAACGCAGGCTTTAATTTGCATTTATTCAATTATTTATTATATTTTAATGTTAATTCTGATTTTAAGTGGTATGGTAAATAAGTTATTAGCATATTTTTAAATTTAAATATGTGGCAATAAAACTCACAGAAGTATATCATTTAATTTCATTACTCAAAATGTGCTTTTTTTCTACTTCAGAAAAAAAGCACATTTTGAGTATGAAATTAAAAATGATATATTGTGAGTTTTACTTACACACATTTAAACTAAAAAATATGTTAATAACTTATTTACCATACCACCTAAAACCAGAATTAACATTAAAATATAATAAATAATTGAATTAATGCAAATTAAAGCCTGCATTACGTGTGTGACTCTCCGCATGGAATCGCCCATTTAATTACATAATTTAATTTTAGATAAAAAAGAAAAAAATAATAACCCTTAAAATGGCAAAATCTTTTAATTAAATTTATTGGACAATGAAATGTAGTCGATTTAAAATTTCGTAATTTCTCAAAAAAATAATTTTTTATGCATAACAAAATAGGTGTTGCTATCCAACGTACTACTTATTCAAGTAACTGTATTCTGCAAATTTCACAAAACTGCAAATTCAAAATTAAAAGATGTAAAATAAACATATGAATAAAATAAATCTCTATGTTTTATTTTAATCTTTAAAACCTTCTTCCGAGGAGTAAAATTTTTCTAAAATATAAATCGACAAAAACACTTCATATGCTACATCTTAAAATTCTAATTCAAATTGGTAAACAGTCCAATGGAAACTTCTTAAATCCAAAAAAAAAAAAAAAAAAAAAAAAAAGCAGCTCAGTGTTATCCAAAGTAAACAACAAAGAAGGAAGAGCCAAAAAAAAAAAAAAAAAAAAAAACCATGGGAATTTTCATAGATCTTTCAAAATAGAAAGCCAGATTTCAGGAACAGGCATGAAAGTGGAAAATCAGAAAAAAGGTGGAAATTTTTTCCATCTACACAATGGCGCCAAACTCTTAAGTCACATTTTAACAGATAATTATACAATAAAATTAAATATAACTTTACATTTGATTCCTATTTTCTTTAACTTAGAAAGCATTAAAAATGCTAAAGGTGTAAATCTAAATAGAGTAAGATATGTGAAGTAGAGTAGTTAATTTTTCAAAACCAATATGAAATGTTTGGTTGTTAAAATATTTCCCCTCTTTTTCAAAAGAAAACAATCTCCATGCTAAATAGATACATGTCAAATTGATCTTTGCTTCAGAAATACATCTCCAAAAATGCATTGCTGAAATTACCCAAAAGAGTTGTATAAATATAGGGCAAAACATTGTATTCATAAAAGAGCCTTATGAAAGCTCCCTTTCACTTTTAATTTTTAAAGCCTAAAAAAATTTCACTCTGGAAAGACACTTTAACTAACAACTTTGTTTACATGCATTTCAGATGCTTGTAGAATATAAGCTCATCTTTGTTTTGATGAATCTATTGCACAGCAGTTCAAAAAGAAACTCCAAGCATTTGAATAGACAAAATGCCTAATTATTAATTTTTTCAGACCCATCCCCCTATTATTATCCTTCCAAATTTTCTTTGCATTTTTGCATCAATCCAGAGAACATCCAAAATAGCTTTGAAAAAGGTGGAATTCCTCCTTTAAGAGGAACTCTTTCATGCCAGCAGGAATGTGAAATGAAAGGAAACATTATTGTTACAAATTTCTTGGTTCCTTAAACGAATTTCTACTGATTAATGATAGCATTAAATGGAATCCTAAGCTCTATCGTAAAACATAGAAATTGATCAGAAATGGTAAATGGCCTCATTTGATTAAAGATAAAATTAAATTAAACCATACTGGAGTTACTCCACGTATTATTGCACGTCTTAAAGACCACAAAACTTGTTTTCCATTTCGTCCTATTGTTACTACGTGCCAAGGTCCGTTATATTTCGTTGAAAAAGCATTTGCCTGTTTTCTTAAAGGTATTCTCCCCACTTCAACTTTTTCTGTTTCTTCTACATTGGAATTCATTAATCATATTAATGATTTTAATCTACCTAATAATGCAATTTTGGCAAGTTTTGATATTGTGTCATTGTTTCCCTCCATTGATGCGGAAGAAGTTATTCATTCCATAGGCTTATCCATTGATAAGTTACCTCATTTAAGTGATAATATGAAATTTTCAATTATGTCTGACTTAAACTTAATTAAAGAATGTAATGTATTTATTTTTAAAGATAAATATTTTAAACAGCAGAAAGGAGCTCGTATGGATTCACTTATTTCTAGTACTCTGGCAGAATTCAAATTGGGTCCATTGGAAGAACTTATTTTTAAGAAGCAATTCCCTAAACCCACTTTATGATCATGATATGTCGATGACATTTTTGTTATCTGGGAAGAAAAGAAACAATCCTTAGAGAATTTTTTTGACGAAATTAACCAACTTGATAACAATATTAAGGAAAACAATAACTTGCTTTCTTTTCTTGATGTTCTGCTTGTTAACCCTTTCAGGGGCACGAAGTAATAATGCTTGAATTTCTGTTTAATTACATATATATTATAAAGTACATATGTACTCCATGCCTTATTTGACGAATAAAAAAATTTCTGATGGGGGGATTTTTTTGTGGGTGGTGGCTAGACGTTCTAGCCACCGCGCACTTAGGTAACTTTTTTTACTTGACATCAGAAAACCAATATTCACATATTTAAGGAATACAAATTATAATTTTGCTATTAAAATGTAGTTAGGAGGACAAATTTTGATTTTGATTCATTATACAATATAAAATGCAATACTTACTAACTTTTTTTTTTTAATAACAAATTAATTTACTCACAACTTATGCATACAATAATACAAAAAATTTTAAGATATTAAAACTGTTTAAAATTAGTTTGTAAACAATTTTTCATTAGTTATCATAAGAAAACATAAATTAACATATTTAAGGTATAAAAATTATAATTATGATATAAAAATATACTTATAATAATAAATTTTGGTATTGATCAATTATATAATATAAAATACAATAATTGCTTACCTTTTTCTTATAACGAAATAATCAACTGATAAATTATAGATAAAAGAATATAAGCATTTAAAAAATATTAAGTCTGTTTAAAATCAGTTTGTAAGCAGTTTAAAATCAAAGTTCAACACGTTTTATGAAAATATATCTACTTTGCATGATATTTTTGAAAACAAGTATCCCCTGTTGCTTGCATGCATAGTGGCACATTGCATTCTTTGCATAACCAACGCGATCGATGCACATCTTTTTTTGTGCTACAAAGAGCATATCTTCTATATAAGCCATTTTCCGTTTTGACAGGAATATGTTTTGCATATTCAGTTCGTTCATCTACAGGAATTTGTGGTTTGTGCTGTTTTACAGGAACAGATTTGGAACTTGAGGAACGTCTCTTTATGGGTTTTTTTGTACCGACTAATAAAAGTTCACGAATTATTTCACGCCTGAAACTTTTCATAGTTTCAAAATCACTGTTTTTTTCAGGAAGCATATTGTAAATGATATACGAATTTACAACTGTTGCATCTAAGAAGTGGAAAAAAAGTCTATGCCACCATTTATGACTCTTCCTATCAATTTCGTATAAGCTTTTCAGGTGATCAAACCTATGAACAAATCCCATGTTTTTATTGTAATCAATAATAGCTTGAGGGCATGATACCAGATTTATTTGACCATCCCTTTCTTTTCTCTCAACATTTGTAATGTTTGTTGCATTTTCCAAAGAAGATAATATGCATACACCTCGTTTATCTTTCCATCTAAGACAAATTATACCGTCTTCACTTGACGCCCAGTCAAAATCTCCCCTTGACAAGTCCTTTTCCGCCTTTAAGTTTTTCGGCAAATTTATCCTTGTCATGTTCACTGTTCCACAAGCGAATATGTTTTTTGTTTCTAAAAATTTGAATAAATTATAACTAGTAAAGTAGTTATCCATAAATAGTTTATGGTTGTTACCATATATTGGTTCACACAAAGTGCGAACAACTCTTTCTCCCAAATTCCTTTCTACAAGATTGCTAACCTTACCTGTGTAAACTTCAAACTGGCTAGCATATCCGCTTTCATTACAACGCATCCATACTTTATAGCCTCTCTTTATCGGCTTCTTAGGTAAATATTGTTTCAAAGAAGAACGTCCTTTGAATTTGACCATTGATTCGTCAATAGCTTGATTTTGAGAGGGCCTATATAATGAAAGAAACTTTTCTGATAAATGATTTAAAAATGGGCGTAGTTTGTATAACTTATCATAATTATCAGTTCCTTTTTTTGGTTGCAAAGAATTATCATTAATATGCAAATGGGACAAAATCCACCCGAAACGTTTTACTGACATTTGTTGCGATATATATTGATCATGCAAGTCGGGAGAGCTGGACCAATAATCTCTATAGCTTGGTAAACGTTTTATTCCCATGAGTAGATTTATTGCAATAAATCTTAAAAATTCATCAATATCTAATGCAGTGAAAGATTTTCCCAACTGTGTAGCATATAAATTTGATTGAAAGACTATATCTTCCAATAATTTCATGCTAATAAACATGAAAAATATTCCAAGTGGTGTTGGATTTTCAACATCTAGGATCTCAGTTGCAGGACCACTTTCTTCAATGAATTCTGGAACAGAGCGGCTTCTGAAATTTTTGCTCCAATTTACACCTCCTCTGGAACAACTAGGGCCTTCTAATTCATTGATTTGTTCATCTTCAGAACTGGAAGAAATTTCTTCTTGAGGTAAATTTTGAATATATTCTTCCTCACTATCACTGTTGTCAGACACAGCAGATTCATCATCTGAAGGTAATTCTTCAAATAGAGCAATAGCCTCATCTAACGATAAGCCTTTTCTAGGCATTATTGCTAATATATCAAATTATATCAATTTTAAGTATTTATAAAATGTATGAAATGAAAACAAGTAAATTAGAATGCTACAGAAATAAAATCTATCTCGAAAAAGCACGATATAAGAACGAGAGTGAAAGACAACCTCAGTCTGAGCTCTAAACAGAAAAACTGAACTGTTTTCTATAAAAGCCTCTTATCTCCTTGATTTTTCATTTTTTTTATTTACATTCCACCATTCCCCTTTGTTTATATTCACCACCCTTCAATAACACAAATTCCGCCTCTCTGTTTATCGCAAAGAGAAAGAAACGCAATTCCGTTCCCCAGCAGAACAATAATTTTCCTAAGAGGGCGGTGGCTAGACGTTCTAGCCACCACAGAATTACTCTCAAAAATCAAACTAAAATTATTTATCCTAGATTGTGTGTTACTCTAATGCATTGAAAAGGTCAATAACAGTATATATACGCTACCATAGTTTTTTTTATACATAAAGCAATTAAAGAAATTAAGAATAAATAAACTTCGAAAATTTTTCTCTCGACATGATCATTTCAAATTTTTTTTTCATATTATGTTTAAAAGCTGGGTTAGTGCTGCCATCTCTGTTTTCATTTTATAAGTATTAGCTGACTTTTCGTATAGGTGGTTAATCAATCTAGCCACTGCACTCCTAGAGAAAAATTTCTAAAGTTGGTGGATAGACGTCCTAGCCACCGCCCCTGAAAGGGTTAAAGAAAACAATGGTTTAAAACAGAAAGTTTTCCAGAAAACAATGAAATTAGTGTTATCCCTATTACAGCAGCTACCCCATGGAATTATAAGATGGCAACATTTAGGTCATTTATCCAACATGCCTTTCTTTTTTGTTCTGAAGAGTTTTTGGATGATGAACTCAATTTCATTGTTAATATTGGTTTACGTCATGGTTATAATTCTAGTCTTATCCATAAATTGATTGATAAATATAAAGTTTCCGTTAATCACTCCCCCAAATTAAATCACATTTACCGAAAGATTCCATATGTTCCCATCTTATTTGAAAGGTTAAAAAAGGTATTCATGAAAAACAACATTCAATTTGTAGCCTCTAATTCTATGACATTATTTAATTTAATGAGTAAAAAAATAGATAATTCCTTATTCATCTTTCTCTGGGGTGTACGAAATCCCCTTTGAATTTACTTTATAGACGGCACAGTGCCATCCTATATAGGTATATCTAAACGACGATTTTTTGAAAGATTGAAAGAACACAAAAATGATTTGAAGTTTAGTAAACTTTTTACAGCACTCTCAAGAAGTTTTCTTAAAGGACTTATTTCATTTATTGACTTCGACCAAACTAAAGTTATTTTCAAGCAAGTTGTTCCATTTAATGCTATTATTCGTGAATCTTTAGAAATTCATTTAAGGAACCAAGAAATCTGTAATGATAATGTTTCCTTTCACATTCCTGAAATTTGACTTTCTATTTTGAAAGATCTATGAAAATTACCATGTTTTTTTTTTTTTTGTTTTTTTTTTTTTTTGGCCCTTCCTTCTTCGCTGTTTACTTCGATAACAGATGGCACCACTGAGCTGTTTTGGGGGATTTGAAAAGTTTCCATTGGACTGTTTACCAATTTGAATTAGATTTTTTAAGATGTACTATATAAAGTGTTTTTGTCGATTTATATTTTAGAAAAATCTTATTCCTGAAGAAGGTTTTAAAGATTAAACCAAAGCGTAGAGATTTATTTTATTCATATGTTTATTTTACATCTTTTAATTTGTGAATAAGTAGTACATTGGATAGCAACACCTATTTTGTTAAGTATTAGATATTACAATGTAAAGTCAGGGATATGTTTAGGAAAATTCTAGGTCCTTTAAAGGACCCTTCACAAAATAATTTATCTTAAAACAGGACCCTTCACAAAATTATTTATCCCCAAACAGGACCCTTCACAAAGCATTTTATCCCAAAACAGGACCCTTCACAAAATTATTTGTCTCTTAAATAGACCTTTCATAGAATTTTTTCACTTTCAAATTGAACTTTTCACAAATTTAGTCATTTAAAAATAAAATCTAGTCTGTAAGTAAGCAGTTGAACTCACCAAAGAGCATATTACTTAGCTTTTTATACATGAAGGATAGGATATGAAGATATCGATAATTTAAAAGTCACAAAATTATGACTAGAATTTTCACAAAAATAAGAAAAACTTCACAATTTCACAAAAACAGGACCCTGTGAGAAAAGTCTGGACAGACCCCTGAAAGTGCTTAATTAATATTTTTTTAATTAAAAAACTAATTGATAAAATATTTTACAACTTTTCGTCTTAAAATAGAAAAATAAATTGCAAAAATTTTGTAAAATTGAATCTATTAGATAATGAAATCTATTCCAGGAGAAAATTTTCAAACTTTGACAAAAATTCAGTTTCGGCTTGCAGTTACACACCCAGTATTTTGGATTGAATGTATTGTATTTTTGACTGAATAAGTGGATTGAGATATTGTTTCTTGCTCAACAATTTTTTGTCTTGACTACATTATCTCCCTTAAAAGTTTGTTGCAAGATTTTAGGAACACCATGTATGTTTACAACCTCTGAAGATGATCACCCACTCTAGACACTGACCTTTGATGAATTAAAAAAATTCCTTGCTAAATAAAAAAGAGTAGAAAAGTTATTCTAGTTGAGTTGCCACTATTTGAATAGATTGTATTATTTATTTATTTATACTTTAGTCCCTTCCTGACAAATAAACAGTACAGTATAGGATCCGTTATCCGGAATCCTTGGGACCTGGGGCATTCCGGATAAGGGGCTGTTCAAATATTACGTAAGCACATTTTTGGCAATTTTTGACCCCCCCTCCCCCCTTGTCAGCAAAAATAAGCAAATCGCAAACCCCCCCTTAATAATTACGTAAGAAAATTGCAACCCCCCCCCTCCCCACCTTTTTTTTAACAGTAATAATTTAATTTTAAAAAATTAGGACTTACCGTATTTTATGGAAGAAACGCCGCACCTGTCGTAAACGCCGCACTCCGCAAATTGGTCTGAATAAGCTTAAAAATATCGCAATCGCCGCACCCGTTGTAAACACCGCATCCGTCGGAACACTACTTTTGTCGACAGCGTCACATTGACCTAACTTTAATCAAAGTTTTCTGAGCAGTGTAGGATGCCTCATTTTTAATATCTTAAGATGTCTGAAGTTTTATTTAAAATATTTAAATTCTATTTTAAATATTTTTATGAATTTTTAAATTAAGGAAACTTAGTTGGTATTTTAAAAAAAAAAACGTAAACGCCGCACATGGCGTAAACGCCGCACTTGGAAAAAAATTAACTTTTAAACTCGTAAATGCCGCAGCGTTTCTTCCATAAAATATGGTAATTCAAATTTAAAAAAAACTCTACTCGACTTTAAAAAAAATAATAAAAAAATGCCTGTTTTATTTCCTTACAATTCTATTTAAGAAAATTTCTTGAAGAACTTAGCCGTTTGTAAAATTTAAATTTGAACTTGCCCATATCTATTCTGATGCTGACCACGGTTGCTCAAGCCATTTTTCCATATCTGTTATGATATTGGTTTCCAGTTTTACTTGATTATCTTCACCGCTTTCTTTTCGGATGCAACCTTGATCAACTTCATCTTCATTGATCCACTCAACATCTTCCATATCTTCCACGAATTTTACGACGCACATAAGTTCATTTGCTCGACGAGCAGCAATTCTCTATAGTCGTATAAGGCAGGCCTTCTCGCTTTTTTCACAGTGTTGAATTTTTTTGTGTCTGTTTGCTGACTTTTGAGATGCATGACATTGCCACCACTTCCACAAGTTCTTGCGAATAATTGCGACTTTATGCAAGGGCAAAAACGCAAAAGGTCTTTAAAAATCCCTTTGCTGTAATATTCATATTTAAGGCCAGACGGAGACTTGAATCTATAAATTCCCCCTCCTCACTTGTAATTTAACAATGATGTCATTGTAATGATGATTGATAATATTGATGTCATTTGGCGATTGTATCATTTTAATTGGAGGAGGAACGAATCGTCCTTTTAATATACGAAATAATCCATTGCGTGCAGGAAAGCAACAATTCTTTTCTTCGCATTTTACAATTTGCAGCAAGTATTGACTTTCTTGTACATGCTTCGAATACCAATCCAATGGCGGATCGGGAGAGTCCTCAGGGGGGGGGGGGGGGGGCGATTTTAGAAATTTGGAGACTCCAATCTGATGCGCGGGTCGGGGCTAATTTTTTTTCACTGCGGGTCGTGTTACTTCTACTTTTTGCTGTGGGTCGGGCTTGGGTCCGGTTGACTAAAATTTTTTGCTGTGGATCGCATTTGGGTCCGGTTGACTTCTACTTTTTGCTGCGGGTCGGATTTGGGTTCGGTATACTTATACTTTTCTGCTGCGGGTCGGGTTGACTTCTAATTTTTAGCTGCGCTCTAGCGCATTGGGTTTGGGGCAGATTTGCATACATTACTTCCGGTTTGGGTCAGTTTCTGATTTGGTTTTCACTCTTGCGAGAAGGGTTCGGGCCGACCCGAATTTGAAAAGAAAGTCTAAATATTTTTGAAGATAAAAGGTAAAGTAAAAGATCCATAAATGACACGCCCAAACAATTATTTAATAATACTTTTTAATCTTCAGGATTATGTAAAAAATACTAGTTTGTTATAAGGCATCTCTTTATATCTAAGATGAGTTGTAATTAAAAAAAAAACTAGTATGTTGTGGCCATCACAAAACTTTCTTCTATATAAATCACGTCAATTAAATCATTTAAATAGTACAAGAAATAACAACGATTTAGCACCAATTCATATCAAAGTATATCTGAATTTGAAGTTGGATGAAAATTCGTGCATTAGTTCTTGAGATAGAGCTATAGCGGAAATTCTGAAAAATGTAGCATAGCAGCGCCACCTGTTGAGCGATTTACACCAAAAATAAGCAGCACTAAATGATATCAAGGTGTACCTGAATCTGAAGTTTGTTGAAAATCCAAGCATTAGTTCTTGAGATAAAGCTATTGCGGAAATCGCCAAAAATACAGCATAGCAGCGCCACCTGTTGAGCGATTTACACCAAATATTAAATAGCTCTAATTTATACGTCAATTCGTGTCAAGGATTAACTAAATCTGAAGTTTGATGAAAATCCGTGCAATAGTTCTTGAGATACAGCTCTTGCGGAAATCGTGAAAAATGCAGTACAGCAACGCTACCTGTTGGGTGATTTACACCAAAAATTAAACAGCACTAATTTATATCAGTGACTAACTGAATCTGAAGTTTGATGAAAATTCGTGCATTTTTTCTTGAGTTAGAGCTATTGCGATAATCATGAATAATGCAGCATAGCAGCGCCACCTGTTGGGCGATTTTCACAAAAAAGTAATCAGCACCAAACTATATCCTGAACAAACTGAATCTGAAGTTTTATGAAAATCCGTGCAGTAGTTGAGATAGAGCGCCCACAAAATTTTTGTCACATACAGACTCACAGAGTGACAGAGTGACAGACAAACATTTTCTAAAAACCATCCAATCGTGTTCAGGACATTCTAAAACGTATAAATCCTTCGAAAACCAGAAGTCGAAAATTTTCACGAATCCAATACTTTCTTCTTGTAAAGATAGAAGAAAGTAAAAAAGTAGATTTTTAAATATGCATCTCTGTAATTTATCAAATCAAATTAAATTTTTAAAGATTTCGCTAAACAAATGTACAACATACATTTTACGGACAACAAATAAGTAAGATGCCAGAACAACTTGGGCTCGGGGAAACAAATTTAGAGAAGTACACGGGTCGCGATCGGGCCAGTGCTGTTTATCATACGGGCTGACACGGACCGAACGTTTAGCTTTTATTCCGGGACGAGACTCGAGTTGGAAATTTTGGCCAATGCTGACCTCTAGGAAGAGACCTGAATTTGCAGAAAATTTTAAGATCAGGCACGGCCCGGCTCTAAATGAGAGAAGACCTGACCCAGGCCGAGTCTCGTGGATTTAAACTGGTGGCGCGACCCGGATCGGGTCGCACCGGGCTCGAGCTTCACCCCAAGTCATTTCAAGTGAGGATGCATAATGCCGTTTTGAAACCCTTTTTTTGCCCAAGGGGGGGGGGGGGGGGGCGATCGCCCCCTCGTTCCCCCTTAGATCCGCCATTGTACCAATCGAAGTTTTAACCAAGAGAGCCTGGTTCGCCTGAATCAACATATGTGGCAGTAACAGGATAACCGTTTAATGTTTAAGATAGTAGTAGAAGTATAAGACACATTGTTTTCAATCCAATTGGATTAGATTTCATTTTTAGTAAGGTACAAAATTTGAAAACAGTTAGAAGGTTATCTGCTACAAAACTTGCATATTTTTAATTTTTTCCCCATGGATGCATTAATTTTTGAGTTATTTGAAAAGAAAAAATAAGGTTTAGCTTGGCTACGCCATATTTATTAAAAAGTAATAACTCATTTTTTGACATTTCCTTGGTCTTTATTTATAGCCATACTGACCATGTTTCGCCAAGGCTACACGGTCATTTTATCTTATCTATCTTTTTCCAATTTTTACAAGTAATTATGTAAACTTAAAGTTATGATAAAATATATTTTAAATTTTAATAATAAATTGATTATAATTACCTTTATAAAATAATCAAGAAAGGCTGATTTCTTTTTGGTTGCCTTACACAGTTTGTCCTCCGTTCTTTTTAGCACCAATACCTCTAACTCTTTGTCAGTTTTAGAACACTTTTTGTACTGCCACCACACATCATTAGTGTTAGATTGGATATCCTTCAAAGGCTTATCTGATGCAGAATTTTTGAAACTTTCAAAAGAAAATTTTATACAAGATTTCTCGAAATGAAGACATATTTCCGATTTCATTTATTTTAAACACCACTACAGTACTGAGAGGTTTTCAAAACTCATGAGACACCAAACAGTAGAGCAGTCGGTCACTATGGTTATGTGGTTCAACCACTTGGAAGAGGAGGGGTGGGAGCAAAGAAGATGGAATTTTACTTATGTTTTGGAAACTTTCCCAGAAAACTCGCATTGTCACAATACAATATATCGCATCGGCCCATTCAATTCTATTTCTATTCTATTCTCACAATTGGAAATAGTAGTAAGTTCTCAGAGATAATAAGCCCTCATGCATCAAGCATGAATAGTCACCTCTAGATAAAAGAGATCGATTATGTTTTCCTTGTGCGGTCAAAATAACTGACATCAGAACTTCAAGTTTAATATTCTTTTGCTATTTCTTTTTTTCAATTTGAAATTTTTTTTTTTTACAAGTTAAGAGATTTTGAAAACGTCTTACGTAAGCATCATTCAAACCCCCTCCTCCCCCTTGTCAGCAAAAATAAGCAAATCGCTAACCCCCTCCCCCCCTCTAGGTGCTTACGTAATATTTGAACGGCCCCTAAGGGGTTTTTACGTAATTCAGAACACTACCACAAATATTTTCTAATGTACATAAATATGAAATAAGGTAAGCATAAATAATATTAAAAATACTGTATTACACATTTGTTGAATTAATTCAATAAAACACAATTAAGGAAAAGTTTCATTAATTTTTATTTACAAAAAAAAAAGTTAAGTAATAATTTTAAATTAATAATAAAACTTACATACGAACAAGATCAAAAATAAAATTTAGTTTTGGGGTTCAGATGCAGATGCTTGGGAATTAGTTTTTTGGAAAAATCCTTTTAAAGTTGGCTGCTTGTAACGTTTCTCTTTTACAAGCTGGTCTTAAATTTTATATAAGGACATTATTTGTTGTTCATGAAAATAACTTCTTTGTACCATGCCTTGAATTAATTGTTGAGTGTAAAATATCATTTGTTCATTAGATGTTTTTTCCTACCTCCTCATTCTTGTCATCATCATCACTACTATCATCAGATGCATCTTAGTCATCATTTCACAAATTTTACTGTATGTCATCTGATGACTAAGTGGAGCATTATTGTCTATATTGAAACAAACTTGAACTGCATCTTCATCCAATAATTGGGGAGGGAGAGAGGAGAATATATTGAAAGTTGACTTTTTATTTATTTTTGTTTTGTTTACGAATTTATCGCATGGAAAGCGGACAGAAAAATACAAGAGGCAAAATTACCAACACTTAAAATGCAGATTTTCGCAAATTCGTGGAGATAAAGAAATGCATAATTACTGTAATATTCCATTAACCCACCCTCCCCTATTTTGTAAACAAATTTTATATTTAAAAAAAAAATCCCACCAAAGCATCACCCCCCCCCCCCCCCCTCTTTTTCAAAAAAAAAAAAATCATGCGAAGTGCCGTATCACTTTTCTATCTTATCCGATTCTGAATATCTCTGCTTTTCTTCTGTTCGGTGGACGCAGCTGATCACGGTAAAATGAACGTTTCTCTCATTCTCCTAACTGGGCGAATTGTGGGCGCGCCTTTAGATGACATCAAAGGTCGGAGCTTGCCAACACATTTTCGATCGTGGTAAACGCGTTCAAATTCTAAGTGATGTTTCGAAAATATTTTGAAATTAAAATTTCTTATAATGGATTTTAGCATTTGAAACAGAAAAATATGAAATTTAAGAATATGTAGTTAGTTTTCCCATATTTCTAAAGGTTACGCCGATGCGAAGTCATAAAAATGATCGAAAAGAGAACTTATGTCCGATGATTGCGTACATTCAATTCTTATCTTTCATGGGAGCGTCATAAGTGGGATTGCAAGGAGAGCGCGCTTTTAAGTTCAGTTTTTTAATTATCTCGGTTAACAAAAAAAGGAAAATCTGAATATCAGGGCAGGTTTTGGACTATTTTATACACATTTTCCGATTTCTACAGGCGATAGACACTTTTAATCCCTGTAAGTGGCATCTCCGATTACTTTACGATTTTCTGCCACGTTTGGGAGGGGGGGGAAGAGATTAATGGGATATTATGGTACCTTGAGGTGTATGAGAAAAAGTTTAAAATATTCAAAATATCGATTTATAAAGCATGTTAACTCTTCAATAAAATATGAAAAAAAAAAAACCTGCAAATTTTTATGAAATGAAAGTTTTCACTAAGTTTCGGTTTCAGATCGTTTAGCGTTTCGGTTTTTAGAGCGTTCCGGATATCAGGACGCCGGATAATAGATCCTATACTGTATACAGTTGTTAGCTGTAAAACTTTTCTCTCAATTCTTTTACAATTTCTCTTTGATTTTAAAATATTTGTTTTAGAACATAAGAAAATTTTATTAATTTGCTTTAATTCACAGAAGAAAACATGAAATTTAAAATTTTATTAATTAAAAAGTTTTATAATTATCTTCTTAAATAATAACTCAAAGCAGTTTTTTTTTTTTTAATTTACTTGTAAAAAGGTCTTGTTTATCAAAATGGAAGTATCTGTATTAAATATATAATTTTTAATGTCTTTAAACCTTGAAGTATAAAAATATTTGGCCAGACGAATAATAACTATTCAGCTGGTCAATTATTAGATATTCAGCCGAACAGTTACTATTTGTAGCCGAATATCCGATATTGGTAAAGATGAAAATAAGGAATTTTGCTTAGTAGCCACTGGCTGGTAGGTTGATTTTATTTAGTAGCCAGACACTGGCTAGTGAGAATAATTTCTTTAGTAGCCAGTTAAGTACATTTATGTCACTGAATATTTAATTTAAAAATGAGAGTTTAGAGCAAATAAGTAATTTACATACTAAATAAAACTATTTTAATTCATATTGTTTTGAATAAACTTGAGATACTAATTTCCAATCTATTTTAAATTAAGTTAACAGCAACGTTATATACAACATGTTTATATAGCTAACTACATAAGACGCACTATGCTTAGGTACTTGTGCAGCTAACGACATGAGTACTCCTCCCCTTTTAAAATTATTTGTTTAGAATTAAGATCTAACAAAAAAAAAAAAAAAAAAAAATAGGTATGTTTATTCACTAACTAGCAGGTGTGATTCAAAATTTTAAAAAAAAAATCTGAAATGTACAGCAAATTTTCTGAAATGTAAAAGGGGGACATTCTCTCTGGTACTAATTATGCGTTTTGAGTCCTAAGATGAAAACATGTTAAAATGTCTTAGTACTTAGCGCTAGAGGGCTGCACGGGCTGACCTTTCCAGGCCCGGGCCGATACAAAAATTAAAAGTTCGGCCCGGTCCGTAGAAAAAACAATATTGGTCCGGCCCGGCCAAGCCCTGAAAAAAAGTTAAAATCTCAGCCCAAGTGAATTTCCACAAAACATTGATTTTTACATTGAATTGGTTAAAAATTTGTCTCATACGAGGAGTTCTGACCAAAAATATTTATCTTTTTTTTTTCATGTTTATAATCTTAATTTTTATAGAAGGGCTGCAGGCTGCGATAATTATTTTTTTAATGAATCTCTATTTCTTGTATGTAAATGTTTCAGTTATCATTAATATTGTTAATCTATATTCCATGTATAGAGTAATTAATAGAGTAATATAGAGTGTTAAAAATCAGAAAATGCTATACAGTAAAATCTTCTAAGACGGAATTGCATAGAAAAAAAAAAATGTGTTATAGACAAGTTCCTTCTTAGCAAGTGTAAATGTATTATACAGGGTCATCGAAATATAATGCCTAGATTTAAAAAGATCATAACACCAAAACCTTTTATGTTACTGTATTACTGGGGGGGTGGCCTGAGCCAAAGCACCGCAACCAGGGGTCTATTGTGCTATCCCCCAAAAATGAAAGAAGAAAAAACATCCTCACTTAGTCTTTAAATAGACCAGTAGCTGACATAAAATTCAGCAGGCATTTGATAGGAATATCCTGAATTTCCCATGGCTCAATCAGATGTCGACCCATGTGTTCGAAACGGTGAGCAGCATATGCCTCACAGTTACAGAGCACATGTAAGGCAGTCTCCTCTTCATACTTACAACCCCTACAAAGAGGGTCATTAACCACCTTCATGGTACTAAGGTGTCCATTAAGTCTACAGTGTCCTGTTAACAGTTCCACCATATTTCTTAGACTATTCCTCCTGAGCCCAATGAGTTCTTTTGTCCTTTTGCTAGGGCATCCGCTATTGAGCTCTTTCGCTTGTCTCTGTCCTCTTGAGTCAAACCATTCTTGATACTGCTGCTCTCTTAAAATTCTAAAAACAGTAGTTCTAATGCATTCTTTGGAAATGCCAATAGCTGGTTCAGGTCCAACAAATGGAGTAACCGACCCTTTCCTTGCTGGACTATCAGCAAGCTCATTACCCTGGATGCCAGTATGACCAGGTACCCAATGTATATCAACATCATTACCATTACTGGCAAGCCTGTTCAAAGAGCAGTAACACTCCCAAACAATCCTAGAAGTAATTGTACGTTTCTGTAAGGCAAGTAATGATGCCTGACTGTCAGAGTAGATATTGACAGACAGGCCACTATACCCCCTCTCAATGCAAATGTAACAACACATGAGTATTGCATAGACCTCTGCCTGAAAGACAGTGGCGTATCTACCCAGTGGGTAAAAGAAGGATGTACCATCAGCTGGGCAGCACACCCCAGCTCCCGTACCAGTATTCATCTTGGAACCATCAGTAAACCAGATCATACCAGTCTTAAGCTCCGTTACAGAAAGAGTCTCCCATTCAGTTCTAGAGTGAAGACTAACTCTGAACGACTTATCAAATACATGCTTTAAAGGCATGCCGTCACCCGTCATGATAAAGACTGGGTGCTTACTGATTTTACAGTTAAGCCTGCCCCAAGTAAGATACCTCGAGTAACTCTGCCACTGCCCATGTAAAATGAGTCTATAAGAGCAGAGCAATGCTTCTGCCTCAATAATCATATGCAGGGGGTACATACCCAACAGCAGCTCCATAGCAGATGTAGGAGTTGTCCTAAGTACACCTGTCATGGACAAGCAGATCATCCTCTGCAGTTTTGCCAATTCTGACTTGGCAATGTCAGTCATTGTTCTTGACCACCAAGCTATACTGCCATAATTGATCATAGGGCAGATCACCATATTGTATATCCACCAGATCACTTTTGGGCTGAGTCCCCATGTTTTGCCAATAGCATTTCTGCATGACCAGAAAATCTTTTTGGCCTTATTGATGCAGTAATCCATGTGTCTCTTCCAACACAATCTCTCATTGAAATAGATACCCAGATACTTCACATCCTTTGAGCAACTCAAAGTGTGCCCATAAAACACAATCTCATTGAATTTGATTGACTTTTTCCTAGTGAAAGCAACAAGAGTCGTCTTTTCTGGGTTAACAGAAAGACCAACATCCCTGCACCACCGTTCTACCTTCTTAAGGATATTATTGAGGATGTCTGAAAGAATATTTTCAAACTTGCCTCTAATGATGATGACAATATCATCAGCATACCCAATACAGTATGCACCATGCAGATGAATCTCAACAAGAAGTCCATCCACCACCAAACACCAAAGTACAGGAGAAAGTACCCCGCCCTGTGGGCAGCCCTTCTTTACCGTAACATGAATTGCATCCCCCAACAACTCAGTATGGATAGACCTATCCCTGAGCAGACAGTTGATCCAATTCAAAGTTACTTCATCCGCACCCCTATTGGCCAATGCCCTAAGGATGGCATCCGTAGATACCTTATCAAAGGCACCCTCAATATCAAGAAAGACTGCCAAAGCAGTTTCATTTGCCTTAAAACTTTTCTCAAGAACAAAGGAAAGATTATAAAGAGCAGTGTCAGTTGACCTGCCAGTCTGATAGGCATGCTGGGAGCTCGAGAGTGGATTTACACTCAAGATCTGTTCCCTGATGTGCCTATCCATTAACTTTTCCAATGTCTTAAGCATGAATGATGTTAAGCTAATTGGCCGGAAAGATTTTGCTTCAAAATATGTGTCTTTCCCAGGTTTAGGGATAAAGACCACCTTGGTATGTCTCCATGCATTTGGAATGTATCCAAAAGCGAGACATGCCCTGTATATCTGACTAAGTACTGGGACTAAAATCGTTTTCCCCTTTTGTAACAAAACAGGTACGATTCCGTCCATACCCGGAGTCTTGTAAGGGTCAAATGAATCGATAGCCTACAAGATCCTGTCGTGAGTGATGATATCACCAGCAAGATTCCAGCACTCCCTACTGCTACTAAAAGCAGCAGGTGTGCTTGGAGCTACATCTGGGTCACCACTGGTGGAATCAGGAAAATGAATCCTCATCATTTCTGAGAGAATCTCCTTTCCTGTGTGTCCCTCTTTTCCTGAAGTGCCGCAGGCTGCGATAATTATTTTTTTAATGAATCTCTATTTCTTGTACACTATGACGCAAAAGTTTAGACAATGAAGAAATTCTTACATACTTTGAAAAATATTTATTCAATTTTCAAATCACTGCTTGAAATTAATGTGCTGTACATATAAACAATATTTATAACAAAGAAAAGTGGAATTGTGCATATTGCAATAAATTAAATGGTAACAAAAATAAACTGCTGTCTCAAAAGTTTAGACACAAATTAAATAAAATCGAAATAAACAATTTTTAAAACCTGGTTGCGCATCCATGCTTATGTATTACGTCATATACACGAGATTGCATGGAAGAAACTAAATCTTGCATAGTTTGTGGATCGATATCGTACCATGCATTCTCAATAGATGTCTTAAGTTCCTTTTCAGAAGAGTATTGTCTAGCGTTGCTATAAACTTTGCGACACATGATGCTCCAAAGGTTTTCTATAGGGTTAAGATCTGGGCTACATGCTGGCCAGTCGAGAACTCTTATATTATGGGAATTAAACCAAGATTTTGAATGTTTTGCAGTGTGAATTGAAGCATTCTCTTGCTGAAATTCCCACTGAGGACCCCTAGAAGCTCAGCAAATGGCAGTAGGTTTTCTTCTAATGTCTGTGTATAATGCTGTGAAGTTTGACGACCACTGGTGAAGGTCAGAGATACTTGTCCATTATAGCAAAAGGCTGCCCAAACCATCACCGAGCCCCCTCCTTGTCTGCGACTACAAAAACGTCGAGGTTCCTTCCGCAAGTCATGCCAATACGATAAACAACCATCTGGACCATCCAGATTCCACTTTTTTTCATCGCTAAATATGATTGACTGCAATTTTTCTCCATATGACATATGCTTTCGAGCCCACATAAGTCTTTGTAACTTATGATGTGGTTTCAGAGCTGGTTTCTTCTGCATTTTGCTATAAACGATTGTTCCTTTTTCCAAAATTCGTCTACGAAACGTATCCTTTGATACAGAGAGTCCCGATGAGCTTTGAACTCCACGTACGCTCATTTGTTGAGTACTCGCTAGTCTTTGTATCAGGCGATCCTCTCGTACATTTGTCACACGTGGCCTCCCAGACCAACATTTTGCTTTATATTCGGAACCACTCGATAAAACTCGATAAATAGATTTTTTTGACCTATTAATAATAGCAGAAATTTCAGAAACGCTCTTCCCTTCACCTTTCAACTGCCAAATCCTTGAAACCTCATTCACTTGAATTTCTTTAGCTCTCGGCATGTCGACTATGAAGCGCAATCGTTTGCAGAACTTAAGTACTCCAAATTTGTGACATCATCGTTTCTAAATTTGCATATGCCAGCGAATATTCAAAGAAATTTAGAATAGTGTCTAAACTTTTGCGACAAGCACATTTGAATTTTTATGAAAAAAATTAGTATTATAGCAAATAAAATGACTGTCTTTTGTACATAGCATTTTAAATCAGTTTTTGAATATATTTACAGGTTTTTGTAATTCTGACGTCATAATTCTACATTTTAAAGCTGAATGACGTCATTGTCTAAACTTTTGCGTCATAGTGTATGTAAATGTTTCAGTTATCATTAATATTGTTAATCCATATTCCATGTATAGAGTAATTAATAGAGTAATATAGAGTGTTAAAAATCAGAAAATGCTATACAGTAAAATCTTCTAAGATGGAATTGCATAGAAAAAAAAAAATGTGTTATAGACAAGTTCCCTTCTTAGCAAGTGTAAATGTATTATATAGGGTCATCGAAATATAATGCCTAGATTTAAAAAGATCATAACACCAAAACCTTTTATGTTAAATGAGTAATTCTTTCACTACACGATAACTGGTGAACGCAAGTTTGGTTTTAGTTCACCGGAATTCTTTTGCATGTCTGTGTTATGCGCGGATTAGTTGCACAGTCATCAAGGTCAGCCGACGCAACAGACTGCAGCTGTTCAGTACGATGTTGACCGTGCAACAAAAAGCACGGTGCATGATTTGGTATGTGGAGTCAAAGTCAATACTCAGTGTACAGTAGTGCTGTAAAAGTAACGATTAAACGAATACTCGTATGATGTCGTTACTTTCGAACTCGCTACCCGTTAGAAAGTATTCGTTACTCGTTACTGTTCAAAAATCGGGTATTAACATTCATCGTATGTACTACAAACCTGCAGCAAATCTAATTATATACCGCACATGAGTATTTTGAAGAATTCGTTACTGTTTTAACGTAAAATATGTGCTGCCATCTGTACGTAAAACTTATATTTAATTTTCTACGTTTTAATAAAAAAAGGCAAACAAAATTAAAGTACGATGCATAATTGAATATAACATGTCTAAATTGTAGAATTTATTACTTATGAAATAAGGAATAATCGGAGAAAGCAATTTAGGAATGGTAAAAGTTTACCAAATTTATAATAAAACTATGAAACATAATTACACAAAGAAAATATTTTTACAAACAAATTTACTTATTAATTTTACACTAAAAGTAATTATGCATTATGAAAAATAATTTCTGG